>OY856415.1:317815686-319200686 GCA_963693085.1 Alisma plantago-aquatica | reverse complement strand
GCAAAAGAATACCAAAAAAAACAATGCTCACATATATCTACACTATCATAAATAGAAGGTATACTGGGATTTTATTTTCTTGTTGAAAGCTCATGAAAATAAGAAAATAAGATATTGGTTTGTACTTGAAAAGCCTTTAAAAATAACCAGCATAAGATACAACTTTATAAGTAAGTGGTCCCTAATATGTAATTGGTCTTTACAGACACAATACATGAAAGTTACTTCTCTATTAAATTGTATAATGTGCACAACCTTTTAAAAAGTATAATGATGCTCAAAGAGATTGTAGGTCATATCCACATGCATGTTAAACATTAACAATCTCTAGGGGATGACTAATTATTTTGACCCCATAAAATGTTGATTATATTTTTAGAGAAGAATATTCAATAAAATGTTAGGGTGTGCCACATCATTAACATGCATATAGATAGGTATTTCCTGCAAGTTATCAAAGGATAACTACGATAAACATCATATGAATGCTTTAAGCAGGAAATTGGTATAGCTGGCGAACCCATACCAGTAACAAATTCCCGCATGCGGGATAGAATCTAAACCAAGTGGTTAGAGATAGGCATATATAACTATTTGTTTTGGCGGTTGGAAGAAAGAAGGGAAAGACATATGTGAAGTCTAAAAAAGTAGTGTTGAAAGAGGCACGTGTTGGAAAGTAGGTGGATACTTAAAGGCTAAAAATGAGAGTTTAATTTAGCAACAAGGACCAAGTTACATTTGAGAAATTTAAGAAACAAAGAAAATTGTTCTAAGGTTGCAATGACATAACATTTCACAAATAATTACATGGATCCCTATTTGAAAGGATATATTGATAAGATCGAAACTAATGTACCATAAATAAAAAGTATATGTGATGATAAATAATTAAATTAAATTGAGAATCCTAGTAATGAGCTTAACTAAATTTGATATCTAGTTTATATTCTCCTTCTTAATGAGGTCATCCTCTTAAGAAATAGAGTTTTAAACTTTAAATTTGTAGATGTTTCCATTTTTTAATGCTAGAAGTCTTAATAGGACTTTGTATAGTAGAATCTCTTAAATGAAAAACAAAATACCAAGGAATCCATTTTCATGGATTTGAAAGCCTCATATACTAATGATTGGAGGTTTTTCCATCGAAAGAAATTCATATAATATAATGTATCTCCCTCGATTGGCTCAAAAAAGATATATTCTCGAAAAAATTATAACCATCTCACATTGGATATTGTTGGTGAGGGTATGATGAACATAAGCTAGCTGGGAACTTCTATACAAGAGAAATTCATGTTGCATACAATTCATACATGATTGGATTGATTCATTAAAAATATTGGGTTGCAAAAATTGTATGTAAGGACAAGGTGAACAAAAATAGTTGAATGTGGGGTGCACATATGTATTGGTCTAATGATTATGAATCCTCATTATAAATACAAGACATTATATATATGTTTATGTTGCAATAGTTATAGATCTTCTTAGAACTTGAATATGTTTGTGCACCTAAATTTCACAATTCCCAATCCACTAGATCCTCTTATGAAGTTATTGCAACTCCCCATGTTATTATATGGAATTTAGTCTGCGATGAGAAACAATAAGGGAAGCTTTTTTCTCTAAAATAACTCAAAAACATCACCATATAAAAGTGAAATTGTGGTTTGGATCCTACAACCATTTTGACCCTCAAAAGGATAAATTTAATGAGAAGTTTCTTATTTTTTTTGTAACAACAAGTAACACGCATAGCCAAAGAGGTGGTGGTGATTGGGAAGACAACCATGAAGATGCAGAGTTTGTAAAAGAATGCACAAGTATGTATATGCAATAAATGTACAGACCTGAGGTTTCATTTGATCATATCATCCATCACAAAAACAACATTGAATCAAAAAATCTTAATAATGTTTGATTTCTATTTCAATGTGTGATTCATATGCAAAATAATCAATTTAAATCAACAAGATCCGATACTCTCAAGTATAGATTAGATCCTCTATAGTTTAGATCATGTTGGACGTGCAACTTTTAGATTTGGTTATGAAATATCAAGCTAAATCAGATGGATACAAGGAAAAGAGTGGACATAGTATATTTTAAAATAAGAATGCAAATTTCAGCAGATAAAATATAAATACTAGAGGGTTGTATCACCAATTCAAAAGATAATTTTGTGAACATTGCATATTGTTTAAAAGTGAAGTATTGAAAATAAAGGACTGTCTCAAAATATCTAGTGAATTATGAACACATTTGAGTGTTGAGGAATTATTTGTTTTGCACATTATGATTATTTGGTTGGTCCATTCATGCTCATGTATTGGGGATGCTGAAGAGTTGTTTGATTCTTAAGTGTATATAGTTTTTAGGAAAATTGAAATCTAAACAAATGTGCTTGTTGATCTACTGTATTCCAACTCAAACAAGAAAAAAAAGACCCTTATTGGAATTTTCTTTGATATTACAGGAGGATTGTCTTGAAATATGTCTTCAATATTACAAGAGGCTCAACTTAGACAGTTTGAGGAAGTAGTTATGTCTAATGAGATCGACAGAAGTCAAAAATGAAATAAATAATGATATATTTGGAAAAAATGTCCCACACAGAGTGGAAGGGCCCAAATACTAAAAGATATTACCACTTCCATGAGAATAACCTTTATAGTAAAAATGCATAACCGATCATAGGCCTTCAATGTATCTTAAAATGTAGATTCAATAAAATAGAACAACCATAGAAATAGAGATCTCACTGCATGACTACCACAAATTCAATAAAAACTAACAAAGAGAATCTAAAGAGAAGCAATGCAATAAGGGTGCAATTTATGTAAAATGATAAATATGGAAAATATGATCAACAAATATATAATTAATGCATAAAGAAGCACCCAAATGGTGAAAGGTGTGACCCAAGTTATCACACAAACAATGAGATCACACAAAACCACTCGAAAATAACCATTAGCAGTAAATTATCTAAAAACACTAAAAACTAAAACCATTTTCCATAAAGATCCACTACTGGAAAACTTTTTACAAGAAGGCCCAAAGCCTTTCATATATATAACCGTGGTGCATTCATGTTCCATCTGACACAAGTTTGTCATTACTAAAATATGTACATGAGTAAACTATAAGAAACAACCACATATTAGTCAAAAGATCAGATTGATCATGAAACCATAGCGAGACTATCCCTCAAGGAGATGAGAGTATTGGGATGACACATAGGACTTCTATATGCAACAAGACACAACTGACAACACACCACCTCAAATTATAGGTTTTCTTCCTACTGTTTTCCTATCTCAGCTTACACCATCTTTTCTACCTCGTGTGCGTCCACCTAAAAAGTTATAGAACCCATAGGGTGAGATAAAAGTCCCAGAGGGAGATATAACCTTCCGCTAACATTATTTTTATCATAGATAAATCTTATGAAAGAGAGCATGCGAAACCTTTATTGAAATAAATAGGTTTAAACACTTGTTATATGTAGAGTAGAGCAGCATCATCATTTAAGTAGTTCAAATATCTATGATTGAGCAATAGATCATCTAATCACTTTTAGATGGAATATGAATAACATGTATAACATTTAACAACTACGTCATATGAAAGCATTTATAGCCTCATCCAATGTTTTCATATTCGATCCTTAAGAAAATATGCTATACAATTGATTATATCTTTCAACAATCAATCTTATGCCCTGAATAGATGAGGTATACCACTCATTCTCCAACTGACCTAAGTTAGGTAGCATCAGTGCCATACAAGTTCCATAGAAGAGCCAGGCTCCACGACCTCTCCTTGCTCGGTCAGTATAAGATTACTGATAGTGAAATTATAAGTAAAACTACAATTTAGCTAGCCTGGCTATATAGGCTCAACTCTAGAGAGATACAACTCGTAGTTGTTCCCATATCAGGGCATGACCCATAATCAATCCTGACGGTATTGTTGAGTCATAGCATGTAGCCACACTTCTATCAAGGCATGGTCCATAACCAATCCTGATTGTATATTGAGTCAAGCCTACAACCACACTCTTGTTAGGGTATGGCTCGAAGTCAATCCTAGTGTTTGAAGGGAATACATAGATACTCGAGTTACAACCTCGCATATTCAAAAATATGGACTCCGAGTAAAACTCATTTCACCATCCAACAAGTTCTGACACTGAATGGATCTATGGCCAAGGCAAACTACATTTTTAGTTTCACATGATACGTTAAGTGCACTACAACATCTTTTAGCATCAATCAAGTTATGGGCATGAATTATAAATAAATGCTACAAAGCAAGGTGTAATACATTTTTCAAGGAATCTTGTATCAATTGGAACACATCTTGTTACACCCATCCTGGGATATCAATCCTTGGAACACATTATTACCAACCTCATACCTTCAATATTGTCATTATTATGATTACATGTTTTAAGTATAAAACCCTCAGTTCATCATTCAATTGAGTCACCTCTTACTAGGAAACAATCATCTCTAGGTCATCAGACCCATATATATCATACTTGTTGTACAAGTATTTCACGTGGCTGACAAGGCCTATTTAATATGTATCATTCTATATCATCATAGTTCATAACTAGCTATGCTCATCATCTCATAATACCTGCATGGTTAGGATTTCATGGTAAAATCAATATCAAGTAAATATCATCACCATGCCATTAAATGAATCATTCAAATTGCAACCCTCTCATAATTAGGGTTAGGGTTTCCCCTTGTATCCGATTAGGGTTTTCAAGTTCATGTTTAACAACCAAACCCTAATTCATAAATCGTTATATCTAGGAGCTTATCTTATTATCATTTAAGTCAATTGTATCACAAATAACCATTTAATCAAGTTGCAAGTATGATAAAATGAAAGGTATATCATATTGCCTAAGATTCTTTAACAGTTGGAACACTTCTGTGTTACCCTATCATTTTCATCATGGGATATCCATCCCTTAAACTCACCTTTGAGTACCACATCACCTTCTAGGTAGCATGCCTTTTCTAGGTCATCACACCTATTCACATCCTTCCTGTAATACATGTATTCCATATGTCTTATAAGGCATATTCAAGTTATATTAGATTATAATCACTATAGCCCTCATTTGGCTATGATCATAATATGTATGTTTAAGATTTAATTATAATATCATCACCATTTATTACTATTATCTTGATATTTCACGTTGCACTACCTCTTATTATTAGGGATAGGGTTTCTCTCTTCAACCGATTAAGGTTTTTGGGGTTTCTCTTCTTCAATTGATTAGGGTTTCTGGGGTTATATTCAATTACCAAACCACAAACCATAACTTCTCATTTCTAGGAGCTTATTTTATTGCCATAAGTATTCATACGTACTTAGTTACTTTCATCAAGTATCACTAATTGATTATCAACATGAAGTATTACCTTTCTCATGTGAGTAGTATAAGTTTCTCTCTCATCCTTACTAGGATATTGATTTCAACATACTTATTACATTAGCTTGACCCTCTTTAATGTTTATCAGCCTACACTTATCAAAATGTATCCATATCATTACTTCATAGTGTATCAATTGACTATATTCATCATGTGTCGGCCTACAGTCATTAAGGTGTTGCGTCATAGATACCATTATCACTTTGTGTCGCCCATGGCACATCAAAGAGATATTGATTTAGAGGTGCTTAGGGTGATATCGGTTTTGAGGTGATTAAGGTGATATCAGTTTTGAGGTGCTTAAGGTGATATCGGCCATGAATCATATCTTGGTGTATCACCCTCACCATACCTTGGTGCATTACCTTCTTCACACTTTAGCATAATATTTTCACCTCACTTAAGCAACAATCCTGACCTCACTTTAAGGTATCAGCCACCCTATCACTTTGTGTGTCATCCATAGTATACTCTAGGGTATTGGACACACTATCATATAGTATATCAACAATAGCACCATCTATTATGTCACCCTATCCATCCCCAAGTGATATTGGCCCCTAGGGTTTTGATACATGTCTGGTTCTGGGGTTTTGATAGTATCAGGTTAGTCATCATCAACGGCCTTATATACTTTCACATATAAAGGCACCGGCCTCACTACTACTTGATGTGTTGTCCATGACTTCAAGGAGTGTGTCACCCACACCTTCACTTGGTGTGTCTGCCTTAGACTCAAAGAAGTGTGTCTCCCTTCAAATTGGTGTCGAACTAGAGGGGTGTCGGGTTACTAGGTTTAAGGCATATCAGGTTAGCCCTATTAACTTCATATCTTCACTCAACTTTCAAGATATCGGTCTAGACCCCCATTCTTGGTCTTAGGTAACAGGCTAGACAGTTGTAAGGATGATTTCCCTTCACATGTAACAAACCAATTAGGAGTTAGGACTTCATGTGTATCGGGTTCCCCTCACATAACCCCATATCGGGTTAGGGTTTTCTTAAACCAATATCGATTTGTGCATGGGAAATTCCATCATCTTCAAGCTCCAACCCTTCATCCACTAACACTCTAGTTAATGGACAAGAACCCAATATATCCATTAGATCTCATAGAATCATCATTCAACCAAGGAAAGTTTAAATTGAAAAGGAATCACCAAGTATTGCATGATTGAAGGTGAATAACAATAGAGTTGAGTTCAAGTTATATAACCCGCCTCAAGATCAACATAAGAGATTCAAGATCCAAATATTCACAATCCCAATATTGAAGGTGACATATCAAAAGTCAAAGACTTGATCACAACACTTCTATATGAAAGAAGATACCATACTTAGGAACTTGATGGAGAACAAAAGAAAGAAAGGAACCATGATCTGAGAAGAATAGCCCACCCAAGGTTGAAGATGACCATGGCTTCACCTTAGGCTTGATGCTTGAACTCCTTATTATTACTCAAGATTCTATGGTCATCCACTAAGAGAGTTATGATATAAGAGTTGAAAAGTTTCACTAGTAGGTGAAAAGAGAGGCTTATATAGTTGAGTTTTAAGAGAGAGAGAGAGAGTGTATGTGAGGTGTCACCACCATATGCACTTAGGTGAAATGTGTCCATGCATGGTGTCACCATGTGACCATAATTATCTAGACATGAAAAATTCGTGAGGATAATCCAAATATGAGATATCGGCCACTAGGTAGCTTGCTTGACAAGAAATCACAACCCAACATCACTTTATATGAAAATTGATACAATTTTTTCAAGGAACATCTAAACCAATGTGCCTCCCCTATTTGAGGTGCTTAGCCCAATATGAATATTTCTAAAAAAGTTTCTAAACCTATATGGGACCTCCTCTATGGCTTCCAAGTTGATAGGCACTCCCCTTTATACTTCATAAATCCACGCAACCCCATCACAGGTTCAAGACACTCAACACTCTTTGCCTCTTTCACAAAAAAGAGTGTTATTACTTAAACAAGACTCAAAAAAGGTGCCCCCTCCTTTATCTATCCTCTAGATGATGTTAAGAGAGAGAAGGGACACTCTAGTGGTGATAATTTGCACAACAACCCCACATTTTGGGTGAATTGCAATTTGCACCAAAACTATCTTATACAACACAAACAACTTGCAAACAATCTCAAACTTGAGAATTAAATTATCCTTATGTCTTAATTTACTTTTCAAAAGATTAATATAAGTTTCTAAGCAACTTAGTTAGGTAAAACTTATAGGGTTATCCAAAAACCCAGGTCAGGGGTGTTACAAGTTATCAACCCCTAACAAGGATTTTGTCCCCAAAATCTCAAGAAAAAAGAGAATGGTACTTCCTCTTTTAACTCTTCATTTAACTTTTATGTAACCAATCAAATGAATCTAAAAACAATAAACTTACTTATGACTAAGAAAGATTTTTATATTAAACATCTTCTTTTGTCCATAAGTTGGTTTGTGATTAATCCAGGTTCCACCTTATCACAATTAGAATGTTGTAGGAATTTATGTGTTACATTTCCTATTTCATTATGCTCTTTAATTGTATCAGGACGACTACTTGACCAGAGTAATTATAAAGATAGTAATCCAAGTGTCCCATACTTGCCTTCAATAATTGAATGTCTGTCTAGGGTATTCAAGCATTGAGATTAGGTTGTATTCTCTTTTGTTTTATATTATGTTTAAGTTCTAAGACTTAGTATTTCTGGTTTTCTACAGGTGTCTCTTTCTCATGTTCCCATAAGACTAATTTAAAGGAAACTCAACAACAACTATCTTTCTGATGATTAACAGCAGAATTAGGAGAAAATAAGTCAGAATGGAAATTTTCTATCTAACATGTTACCCCTTGTGGGTCATTTTGTGTCTCAGGCTGACTCAATGCATAGAATCTAGCAGTTTCCTACTATCTCCCTCATCCTATACTACCTAAAGTAATTGAACCAATCTATGATGCTTGTACACGTCCACATCCTCCTGATCTACGGAACAGTGGTCCTTGTGTTCCTTGTTGATTCTGCCTTGGTTGTTGTATTACCTCATTGTGCATTTGAGGACAAAATGGTCTGGTATGCCCAACCTGTCCACACCTATAACATGTTTTACTCTCATACCACAGTCTTACCGGTCCCATTACTATCTTAGAAATTGATCTTGAGGCTCCAAATGGAGGTAAACTCCATCCTCTTCCCTTACTTAGTGACCACCATGTTGGTACACTAGATACTCAATGAACTGGTGGTATTGAAAACTTTGGCTTCTTAGAACCATATAACGATTGCCCCTGAGATTGCATAGACCTCTTCTTAATACTTGCCTCATGCTTCCCTATCACAGATCTCTCTATCCTTCTCAGAGATTCCATTAATGTGACAAATCTTTCCCTACTTTCCAAAGCAGTTCTTGAGGTCGACATCTCAACATTCAATCCTTTCTCGAAACATCAGATCCTTTCTAAATGAGTAGCATCCATTTGAGGACAAAATTGTAAAAGTTCTATAAAACTAGCCTCATACTCATTAATTGTCATGGTCCCCTGTTGTATCTTCTCAAACTACAAGATCTTTTCATCTAAGTACGTTTGTGCAAAGTACTTATTGACAAATTCTCGACGAAATTCCTCCCAACTAACCTCTTCTTCATTCCTTTTTACCTCTTCTATGGCCCACCAGTGCCCAGCACTACCCTTCAAAAAGAACACAACATGCCTAACTTTGTCAGTTTCTGGGATGCTAAGGATCTTAAAAGCTTTTTCTAACTTAGTGAGCCACACATTTTCATCTATTGGGTTGGCTGTTACAACATACTCTATAGCTCCTATACGATGTAACCATTCAAAACCCTTACCAGAACTTGAATCTTTTGCATTGGGGACTGGTTCCCTAGGTATATGATCCACCATATTTGTTATTGTTGTCATGAATTGCCCGAAGAGAGCATGAAAGGCATGGTTTTCTAGCATGATTTGATCAAGATGGAGATTCTCAAGAACCCGTTCTTCTCTTATATGTTCCCTTGCCCTATTCTTGGTATAGCAACACTGCTTTCAGCAGCATGTACCTCGTGTTCTCCAGACATCTTTAGACTTTACTTCTTCTTTTATATAAGTAGAAGTCACTGAAAGATAAATCGGAGGACACTAGAACAAACTCAACAATCTTAATCTTAGGTCCCTATAGACTCAACGAACCTAAGGCTCTGATACCAACAATTCATACATCGTTATCTCATAGACAACGAGACTACACAAAACCACATGGAAATAACCATTAGTCGCAGACTATCAAAAAACCCTAAAAATTAAAACCATTTTCCATAGATATATGTGCCTAAAAACTCTTTACAAGAAGGGTGAAAGCCTGTCATATATATACAACATTGTGCATTCATGTTCCATGTGACACAAGTTTTTCATTACCAAAATATGTACATGAGTAAACTATAAGTAACAACAACATATTATTCAAAAGATTAGATCCACCATGAAAACATAGAGAGACTATCCCCTCAAGGACCTGAGGGTATAGGGGTGACACATAGGACTTCTATCTACAACAAGACACAACTGACATCACACCACCTCAAATTTCAAGTCCTCTTCCTACTGCTTTCCTATCTTAGCTTACACGATCTTTGATACCTCATGCACGACCACCTAAAAGGTTGTAGAACCCAAGGGGTGAGACAAAAGTTCCAGTGGGAGATATAACCTTCCGCCAACATTATTACTATCACAAATAAATCTTATGAAAGAGATCATAAGAAACCTTTATTGAAATAAACATGTTTAAACACTTGCTATATGCAGAGTAAAGCAATGTCATCATTTAAGTAATTCAAATATCCATGATTGAGCGATAGGTCACCTAATCACTTTTAGAAGGAATATGAAGAACACGTATAAGATTCAACAACTATGTCATACAAAATCATTTGTAGCCTCATCCAATGTTTTCCTATTTGATCCTTAAGAAAATATGATATGCATCTCATTATATCTTTCAACAATCAATATTATGCCCTAAAGTGATGAGGTATACCACTCATAATCCAACTTACCTAAATTAGGTAACATCAGTCCCTTACAAGGTCCATGGAAGAGTCAGACTCCACAACCTCTCCTTGCTCAGTCTGTACGAGATTATTGGCAGTGACATTATCAGTCAAACTACAATTTATCAAGCCTAGATATATAGGCTCAATGCTAGAGAGATACAACCCATAGTTGTTCCCTTATCAAGGTATGACCCATAGTCAATCCTGATTGTATTATTGAGTCATGGCATGTATCCACAATTCTTTCAGGGTATGATCTGTAACCAATCCTAATTGTATATTGAGTCACGGTCTACAACTACACTATTGTTAGGGTATGACCCAAAGCCAATCTTGATGTTTAAAGGGAGTAAGGAGATACTCAACTTACACCCTCACATATTCAAAAATATGCACTCTGAGTAAAACTTGTTGCACCATCCAGCAAGTTCTAACACTGAATGGATCTATGGCCTGGGAAAACTACATTTTTAGTTTTACTTGATACGTTAAGTGCATTACAACATCTTTTAGCATCAATCAAGTTACATGCAGGAATTATATATAAATTCTACAAAGAAAGGTGCAATATATTTTTCAAGGAATCATTTATCAATTGGAACACATCTTGTTACACCCATCTTGGGAACTCAATCCCTTGAACACATTACTGGGAATCTCAGCCCTTCAATATTTTCATTAACATGATCACATGTTCTGGGTATCAAACCCTCAGTTCAGCATTGAGCAGTGTCACCTTTTACTAGGCAACAATCATCTCTAGGTCATCAGACCCATATATATATATATATATATATATATATATATATATAGAGAGAGAGAGAGAGAGAGAGAGTCAGGCTAGAATACACTCGAGTATATCCGGAGCAGAATACACTCAAGTAGTTTTTCATGATGTAATATTTTTTGAAAATCTAATCCGTTGATCTTCTTAAACATCTCATGAACAACTCATACGTAAAATTTGAGCACATTTGGATATGTATAGCTCATGTTATGAATACCGCAAAAATTATGCATTTCGAATTAGTTTCGCGCGTCGATTTTGTTGCCCTCAGATGAGTGACTTACACTCATCCAAATGGGCTCAAAATTTGTATGTAGCCTATTTATAGTATGACGGTGAAGATCAATGGTTTACATTTTGCAAAAAATAGTCTTGATATGCAAACACACTTGAGTGTATTCGTGCGATCCGTACACTCGAGTGTATTCTAGCCTGACTATATATATATATATCATACTTGTTGTAAAAGTATTTCACATGGGTCACAAGGCCTATTTAATTAGTATCATGATAATCATCATAGATCATACCTGGTTATGCTCATCATCTCATAATACATGCATGGTCAGGATTTCATGGTAAAAGCAATATCAAGTAAATATCATCACCATGCCATAAAGAGAATCATTCAAATTGCAACCCTCTCATAATTAGTGTCAGGGTTTCCCCTTGTAGCCGATTAGGGTTTTCAAGTTCAAGTTTAACAACAAGGCCATAATTCATAACTCCTTATGTATAGGATCTTATCTTATTATCTTTTCATTCAACTGTATCATAGATAATCTTAATCAAGTTTCAAATATATAAAATGAAAGGTATATCATATTTCCTAAGATTCATTAAAAGTTGGAACACCTCTGTGTTACCCTATTATTTTCACTAGACCTATTCACATCCCTCATCAAAATTATTCACATCGTTCAAGTGATACAAGTATTCCATATGTCTTATAAGGCATATTCAAGCTATATTAGATTATAACCACTATAGCCCTCATTTGGCTATGATCATAATATATGTATGGTTAAGATTTCATTATATTATCATAACCATTAATTACTATTATCATGATATTTCACGTTGCACTCCCTCTTCTTATTAGGTATAGGGTTTCTCTCTTCAACTTATTAAGGTTTTTGCGATTTCTCTTTTTCGATTGATTAGGGTTTCTAGGGCTATATTCAATTACCAAACCTTAAACCATAATTTCTCATTTCCAGGATCTTATTTTATTTCCATAAGTATTCTTACATACTTAATTATTTTCATCAAGTATCATTAATTGATTATCAACATAAAGTATTACCTTTCTCATATGAGTAGTATAAGTTTTGCTCTCATCCTTACTAGGATATTGATTTCAACATACTTATTACATTGGCTTGACCCTCTTTAGGGTTTATTAGCCTACACTTATCCAAGTGTATCCATCTCATTACTTCATAATGTATCAATTGATTATATTCATCATGTGTTGGCATACACTCATCAAGGTGTATCGGCCTAGATACCATTATCACTTTATGTCACTGATGACACTATCACTTGTGTCGCCTCATGGCACATCAAAGTTATATTGGTTTAGAGATTCTTAGGGTGATATCAGTTTAGAGGTGCTTAAGGTGATATTGGTTTTGAGGTGCTTAAGGCAATGTCGTCCTTGAGGTGCTCCAAGTGATATCGGCCATAAATCATATCTTGGAGTGTATCACATTCACCATACATCGGTGCATCACCTTCCTCACACTTTAGCATAATATTTTCACCTCACTCAAGCATAACATCTTGACATCACTTTAGGCTATCAGCCATCCTATCACTTTGTGTGTCGAACATAGTATTCTCTAGGGTATTGACCACACTGTCATCTAGTGTATCAGCCATAGCACCATCTATTATGTCACTCTAGTTATCTCGAAGTGATATCGGCCTCTAGGGGTTTGATACATATTGGGTTCTAGGGTTTTTATAGTATCGAGTTAGTCATCATCAACACCCTTATATACTTTCACCTATCATGTTACCAACCTCACCACTACTTGGAGTGCCGGCCTCACCATTATATGGTGTGTTTCCCACACCTACACATCGTGAGTTGCCATTACATTCAAAGAAGTGTGTCACCCTTCACATTGGTGTCAGCTAGAGGGGTGTCGGGTTGCTATAGTTAGGGCATATCAAGTTAGCCCTATTGACTTCATATCTTCACTCAACTTTCAAGATATCTACCTACCCCATTCTTAGTCTCGGGTAATAGGCTAGATAGATGTAAGGACGATTTTCCTTCACATGTAATAAACCGATAAAGAGTTAGGACATCATGTGTATCGAGTTCCCCTCACATAACCTCATATCGAATTAGGGATTTCCTAAACCAATATCCATTTGTGCATGGGAGATTCCATCATCTTCAAGCTCCAACCCTTAATCCACTAACACTCTAGTTCATGGACAACAACCCCATATATCTGTTAGATCTCATAGAATCATCATTAAACCAACGAAAGTTGAAATTGAAAAGGAATCACCAAGTATTTCATGAGTGAAGGTGAATAACAATAAAGTTGAGTTCAAGTTATATAGCCTACCTCAAGATCAACACAAGAGCTACAAGATCCAAATATTCACATTCCCAAGGTTGAAGGTGACTTATCAAAAATCCAAGACTCGATCACCACACTTCTATATGAAAGCAGATACCATAGTTAGGAACTTGATGAAGAAGAAAACCAAGAAAGGAACCATGATCCGAGAAGCATTGTACACCCAAGGTTGAAGATGAACATGGCATCACCATAGGCTTGATGCTAGAACTCCTTCATGTTCGTCAAGCTTCTATGGTCGTCCACCAAGAGAGGGATGATATAAGAGTCAAAAAGTTTTACTAGTAGGTGAAAAGAGTGGCTTATATAGTTGAGTTTCAAGAGAGAGAGAGAGAGAGGGAGTATGTGAGGTGTCACCACCATATGCACTTAGGTGACACGAGTCCAAGCATGGTGGAACCATGCAACATAATTGTCTCAGCATGCAAAATTCATGAGAATAATCCAAAGATGAGATATCGACCATTGGGTAGCTTGCTTGACAAGATATCACAACCTAATATCACTTTATATGCACATTGATACGATTTTTTCAAGGAAAATATAAACTAATATGCTTTATCTACTTAGGTGCTTAGCCCGATATGAATATTTCCAAAAAGTTTCTAAACCAATATGGGACCTCCTCTATGACTTCCAATCCAACAGTCACTCCAATATATACTTCATAACTTGACACAACCCCATCTAGGGTTCAAGACACTCAACACTCTTTGGCTCTTTCACCACCAAGAGTATTATTACTTAACCAAGACTCAAACAAGGCGCCCCCTCCTTTCTCTCTCCTCTAGATTATTTAAGAGAGAGAAGGGACAATCTAGAGGTGATAATTGGCACATCAACCCCACATTTTTCGTAACTTGCAATTTGCCCCAAAAATATCATATAAAGGACAAACAACATGAAAATAATCTCAAACTTGAGAATTTAATTATCCTTAAGTCTTAATTTACTTTTCAAAAGATTAAGACAAGTTCCTAAGCAACTTAATTAGGCAAAACATCTAGGGTTATCCCAAAACCCAGGTCAGGCGTGTTACAAGTTATCAACCCCTATCAAGGATTGTGTCCCCAAAATCTAAAGAGAAAAGAGAAGGGTACTTCCTCTTTTAACTCATCATTAAACTTTTATGAAATCAACCAAAGGAATATTAAAATAGTAAACTGACTTATGACTAAGAAAGATTCTTATACTAAACACCTTCTTTTGTCCATAAGTTGGTTTGAGATTAACTCAAGATTATGAACACTGATAGTTGGTGGGTGGAAATAAATGGCTCATTTGTTGTATCCTTGACCACTTCGTCTATCATTTCCTCTGCACAAAAAAATGGGAATACTTATATTCAAGATCATTTTTTTCAATGATTCATGGTATTTAAGCCTTAAAATAGAATAACCATTAAAATCAATTTCACAATGAAGTATAATATAAAGAATTAAGTCATACGACCCTAGGGATGGCAAAAAGAATTGTTTACCAGTGGATATCCAGCATCTTGCCCATTTCATCCAATCATTTTGGACACCTAGTCGTATATGGTTGCAGCGGTGTGCATCCATAAATTGTACATGATTATGAGTTAGGTGTTTATTATCCATTTAATTCAATTTGCACTAGTCTAACACAACTTATGTACCCCGGTTCAAGTTTTGCATCTTGTCAGTCGGGGATTGAGATGGATATCCCATCAGCCACTTGTAGAAACTGACTGCAGTTGGCGGCATCGATGATATGAATCCTTCATGGCTCCAATGGTTATGATTCCTAAGGCCTTGACAATGGAGTTATGCTAGAGATGTTCCACTCACTGCCTCGTCTTACTTTCTAATCATCCTCGTTGTCTCTATCTAGATTCCTAATGTCAGAAGAAGTAGGATCCTCGAGGTCTTACGACGACTCTATCACCCCCTCCTGATGTACCCCATATTCAGGTCGTTGTTACTATCGTGGTTCCTACCTTCTACGGTCACTTATCAGTGAGGTTGACCACTCTGACACACTCATCATCACATACGACAAGGAACAACTGCACTGCTTGGCACTTCCACCAGCAATTACAAGAGTCACAATCATTCCTTGGGATGTTACCATCCAAGGAGTTGCTAATAAAACCTAGTATACACTACCACTCTTATATCTCATTTTCGGTAAAAACTTGTAGGAAGCAGTAGTGATAGAATAACTACAAAGGTGACGACTAGATACACATTGTCAAAGGAAAAGCCATTATTCATAGCTTGACTTGCAAGAAGAGGTGGGTCCATCACATGTTGTATCATGTGCAAAGATGGGTTTGGATGATGGTTGGACCTCCATGGAAACCCTCTCGTCTACATCCATGCCAATCCATATGGATTGGATGTCCATTATAATTTTGAATCAACAGAGTGGTTATGATGGTGGATAATGGATCTGATTATCCTATTTTTGCCATCCCTGCACAACCCATGTCCATGGTACAAGTAAAATGTAAGCTTCAATAAAAGTAAGATTCTCACAAATGTGCCAACAAGGAGTGGCTCAAGTGGTCAAGCACAGTTTTCCCTAACAAAGGGGCTGAGTTCAAATCTCAGTTGCCGCCTTGATTTACCACCCTCCTGGGCGTTTGACCCCCTCTACATGTGTGGTAGAGGGGGGAAATATTTCTCTATTAATCCTAGATTCTCACTAATGTTAATCTCAAACTCTCTTGCATATGGTCATAAAATTAAAATTAGAAAGAATACTTAGAAGAGAGAGAATTAATATACTAAATAAGAAATTTAAATAGTGATTAGAAAATAGTTACAAGTCAAGAACTCAAAGCATAAATAGCAAAATTTGTACCTTGAGATTTTTAACTGTCCTTTCAAAGAGTTCCTTACTATAGGGGTTCATGAGGTTGATTTCAAGGACCCTCTTACTCATGTATTACTGCTAATTAGAATCAAAGAGAGCATGTGATTGTCCACATTATTAGGGGTTGGAACCATATAAGTATCATTTATATGAATATGGATTCGATTGAGAAATACTTACCATATTGCAACGCCCTAGAGGGATTTTTCAATATCCTTTAAGAGGGGTTTGATACCAGGATGAGAAAATGAGTATGAGCCTCTTCTAGGAGGAGGAGTTGGGATCCCTCAGTCTGCTGGGCAACAATGATGAAAATAAGACTTTCCCTCATGCATGTTGTGCACTTGGGGAGATGCTAACCAATGGGAGGTTAGGAAAATAGGAAAATTTGTTGCTAGAAGGAGGAAGATGTTGTGCTTGGTGGAAACAGTGAACTATAGTGGGTCAGCGACACCATGCAGTTAGAGATCCATTTAATCATGACTGAGACAACGCCCATTGATAAGGGGAGCTGAATAAATGACATGTGAGGGAAGGTGGAAGAGACATGTGATAGTGATTAATGGAGATGAATATATATATACATATATATATATATATATATATACATATATATACACATATATATATATATATATATATATATATGTTGGGCATCAATTTCAATTTATACCTTTGGGTGTTGGGGTTTCAGCCCCCCTTTACCTTGGGTATCAGTGTTTTATTCTCCTTTCCTCTTGATCAATATCCAATGGTGTCTTAAATGTACAATAGATAACTTAGTATAAATTATAATTTTATGTAATCTTATTGTTTTTGTTGATTGTTGAAGCATCTTATTTTGTGAGACCTTTATAGTTATCAATTATAAGTTTAATACATCATTTACTTACTAGTTATTCTATTGAGTCAAAAATTTTGAACTAATATACATATTGTTAGCCCCTATTGTATGGAAACCACCCCTATTTTGTGGATATATCTTTGAATTTCCCATATATTACCCTATTATGCACATACTTAGTTTTTGCTAACACAAACCTATTGTCTCTTTTGGGTGTGGTTCTCTATCCACCAAGAGTTAAGCAACCAACATGATAGGATTTTGTGAGCAAGATATTGAGTAGCTTTCTAAGGATAGCTCGTGGAAATAGTTTATTAGTGTTGACCTAAATGTTGTGCATTGTCCATATTTTGATAATGACTCAACCATTCCATTCATATGTATCTAATGTACCTATTTAAGATTGATTTCAAGCATTAGGTACAAGAAAAGAATCAAATTCTACATGTATCAAACTCATCAAGTTCAAGCAAAAAGTCATGCAAGTGACCAATTTGGGAAATAGCCCCAAATGACCTAGAACAATTTTTGTAATCACTTGTATACATGTTATGTATTGTAACTAAGATGAGAAAAATGTTTGGGATGCAAAATCCACTGTTTGATCATCCAAATCAAATACCTTAAATTTTATCACAGGCACTCTGTCGGTCGAGTTACCAACTCGACCGATCTGTGTGGATTTTGGAATATGGCTGATTTGGTCGAGTTTACACTTCAAAAAACTCGACCGATCGACCACTTGTTCCAAAACTAATTTTAGTCAATCGGTCGAGTTTCCTCAAACAAACTCGACTGACAGTTCAAAAATTAGGTTTGTCAAATAATGGATCGGTCGAGTTACCTTTATGAAAACTTGACTGATTAGACAACTCTGGAAACGTTGAAAAAGTAATTCCAATCGTTCAAGATGTGTTGGGACCCAAAATAGATCTGTTGCAAGTTGTAAAATGGCTATTTTTCATCCCTAAGTGTTCCCACTATCAAAGGGGCACCCCCAACTATAAATAGGACCCCTTGGGCTTCATCCCAAGTTTGTTGTTCCATTGCATAGCTTGGTCCTAGCCTAGTTGAGAGTGTTGCACCCCTTTGAGCCCCTTTCTCTCTCTACTTTCAATTCAAATCCATGAATATGAGTGAGTTAGGATCCATTGTAAGAGAGCTATCCCCTATATCCATGTAAAGCTTTCTACCTCCATCTTTTTACTCCCTTTCCTCATTGAAGAAAAGGCTTGAAGATCTTCTCCAAGTGAAGGAGAAGGAGTCGCTGTTCTTCAAGGTTGAAGAAAGCATGGTGATCAAGATCTCCGAGTGAAGGAGATAGGAAAGGCGGACGTTCAAGAAGGGTAGGTAATTCCTTGAAGGACAAAGACTTGAAGATGGAGTGGGTATGTCCTTGTTTAAGTATGAAGACTCCTTTGCTCAAGTGGGTAAGTTCCTTTGGTAGGTTGAAGATCCTTGCTTGAAGTATTAAGTCCTTGGATGAATGTGGTTTTCTCTTGTAATCTTATGAATGAATATAAGAGTCCCAAGATTGCAAAGTCCTAGAGACTAACCACCTCTATGTAGTGGATTGACTTGCTCCTAGTTAGGACATGGAACCACTCTAAACCACTTTGTCCAAGTGTATTCTAACCTTGTCTCTCATCCTTGCTATGCTTGTTAGTTAGGACTTCAAATTGGCTATATGCTTTAGCTTTTGCACTTAATATAATTTGAAGGTATAATCTATTTTGTGAGAAATGTGAAGCTCTATTCACCCCCCCTCTAGATCCCTTGATGTAACAATTGGTATCAAATCAGGTCTTCTCCAAGCTACTTCCACAAGTAGGAGAAGATGGGTGATTCAGCACTTGGATCCCTCAACTTAGATGGAAGCTTCTCAATGCGACCTCCGATCTTCGACAGAACTAACTTCCTCTATTGGAAGAGAAGGATGCAGGTCTACCTCCAAGGAGTAATCTATGATATGTGGAAGGTGGTGCACCTCAAGTATGAATATCCAAAGGGGGAAATCTCTACATGGAAGGAATCCCAAATGAAGCAAGCTCAACTCAATGCCAAAGTTGTGAGCACAACCCTCACTCCATCCAAGTTCAACTATATCTCCTCATGGGACACCACACATGAGATTTGGAATAAGCTATGTGTCACCTATGAGGGAACAGAGCAAGTGAAGGAGGCAAAGATTTACATGCTTAATGGTCTCCTTGAGAACTTTAAGTTGGGCAAGAATGAAAGAGTGGCAGACATGTATATAAGGCTTAATGTCATCATCAATGGATTGGCAGCTCTTGGTCATGTGATGGATAAAGGCACAGTCAACTCAAAGATCTTGAGATCTCTTCCAAAGAGATGGGAGCCCAAGGTGACCTCCATTGAAGAAGTGTTCAAGCTTAGTGACTTGGCAACCGAGGAGTTGGTTAGCAACCTCCAAGATCATGAGCCAAGGCTTAACAAGCAAGAAGAAGAAGAAAAGAGAGAAGAGAAGGAGTCCAAGAAGATCAAGGATGCCACCTTCAAAGCTCAAATTAAATAGATGGTTCGGAAACAACAACTTGCACTTTTGTCCCCTACTCCTTCCTCAAGTGAAGATGAAGGCCCAAATGAGCATGAAGCAAACTACTCCAAGGGCAAGCACTTCAAAGGGAAGTCTTCTTCATCTACTCCTAGGTGCTATGAATAAGGCCAAAAAGGCCATTATAAGAGTGACTGCCCAAAGCCAAGAAGAGCCACCACAAGAGCAGCCACAAGAAGGACAAGGAGTATAAGAAGGAAGGAAAATACAAGAGAAAGGAGAAGAAATAAAGAAGAAGCAAGGATGAAACTTATGCAGCATGGGAGGAGTCTTCCTCAATTTCTTCTAGCTCTGAAGATGGAGAATGTCACCTTGCTCTCATGGCCTCTACACGTGATGATGTAGATGAGGTAAGTGAGTTAAGTGAGGTAAGTGAAGTTAGTTTGCATGAGTTGTTTAAATAAACTCTTATTGATATGCTTAATGCTAGCCGATCATCTTTTACTAAATGCAAAGCTAAAAAGAAAAAGTTAGGAAAGATTATAAATGATTTGTATGCTAAGATTGAGATTCTAGATCAAAATGAAAAGCTACATTTTGATAGTATTGATTCTTTATAAGGGAAATTTCTTGATCTTGTGCTCCAATACAATGAAGTTAAGGTTGAGAATGGTGTCTACCTTAAGCCCATTCCTACTCTTAAGGAAGAGAACCAAAAATGCCAAGATGAGATTGATGTTCTTAAAACTAAAAATGCAGAACTTAACCTCATTGATGAAGCTAGGAGATAAGAAACTTATGCTTATCAAAGAGAAATCCAGTTGTTTAAATCTGAAAATGCTATGTTGCTTGCTCAAGTAAATGATCTAACCTCTAGACCTATCTTGCAAAGTAATGAGGTAGCTAGCATTTCTCTAGAATGTGATTCTTTTCATACTAAAGCCCTCTGTTTAGAGGTCGACTTGTTACATGCTAGAGATGATCTTTCTAGCTTATCTTCTATTGTCATTAGTCTTAGTGATGATAATAAAAAGTTCAGAGCTTCTTTGCAAAAGTTTCTTTCAGGATAGAAATCCCTTAATGTTGTCCTAGACCACTCTACCAAACAAGTTGTTACTAGTGGTTTAGGATATGATGGAACTTCTTCTAAGAGTAAGAATAAAACCAAAAGTAAGGGTAAGAAGAAGAGTGTGGAACCTCCTTTTTTTCATGGAGAGACATTTGGATCTAAGAACCCAATGGTATGTGTTCATTGTGAATGTGATGAACATTATTCAACTTATTGTCCTTACAAACCAAAGGGGGCCAACCCAAAGATGAAACGGGTCCCCAAGCTAAACCCAGATCCCAAAGTTTGAGTTAGGCACCGAAATCCTTCTTTCATGCTGGTCAAAAGAAAGTGGATTGTTGATAGTGGTTGCTCAAAGTATATGACAAGTGAAATCAGCCATTTCAACAAATTCATAAAATAGAAAGCAGGATTGGTGACCTTCGGGGACAGCAAAAAGCATAAGGTAATAGGTGAGGGTGATGCAGGAAACAAGATTTGCATTAAAAATGTTTTGCTTGTTGATGGTATACATCACAATTTGATAAGTGTAAGCCAACTTTGTGATAATTGTTATCTTGTTCTAGTTACTTCTTTAGAATATTTACTTCTAGATTCCCTCACTTACAATGTTATATATAAGGGAACTAGAAATGGTAATATATATGTTATTGTCCTTGATGCTCTAAAGCTCGTACTTGATATATGCTTAGTTGTGGATAAAAATGATATATCTCTTTGGCATCATCGCTTGGGTCATGTGAATATGCATCAAATGAAGAAATTTAGCAAAAATGAATTGGTCAGGGGACTTCCTAAATTAGATTTTGAAAAGGACGATGAATGTCAACGTTGCACACAAGGAAAGCAAACCAAGTCTTCCTTCAAATCCAAAGGAGTCCTTAGTACCAAAAGAGCTCTTGAGCTTCTTCATATTAATAAATTCGGACATATGAGAACTCAAATGCTTCATGGTTCCAATTATTGTCTTCTGATTGTTTACGATTTATCTCACTATACTTGGACATTCTTTTTCATTTCTAAAAGTGATACTCTAGATTTTTTCTCGAGCTTTTATAAAAGAGTTGAAAATGAAGCAACTTGCCGAACTTTTTCTATTCTAGTGACCATGGGGGGAGTTTGAAATGATCTTTTTGAGCGCTTTTGTGAAAAATCCGGTTACTCGCACAATTTCTCTTCTCCTCATACACCTCAATAAAATGAGGTAGTAGAGAGAAAGAATAGGTCACTATAGGAGATGTCTAGGACCATACTTCTAGAGTATGACACTCCAAAGAAGTTTTGGGCTGAAGTTGTTAGCACCTCATGCTTTGTGCAGAATTGAGTTTTTATGCATCCATCTTTGAAGAAACCCCCTGTGAGTTATGGCGTGGCAGAAAGCCATCCATCGACTTCTTTTACATTTTCAGACATCCTTGTTTTTTTTTAACACAAAGGATTCTCTCAAAAAGTTTGATCCAAAATCATACAATGCTTTGTTCCTAGGCTATAGCACTACAAGCATGGCTTATAGAGTTTTTAATATTGAACTATCTAAAATTGAAGAATCCATTAATGTCAAATTTATTGAATCTAACCCTACAAATGGAAAGAATGTTGTTGATAATGATGTTGCAGATGACTTAATTCCTATCTTAAAAGACCTCAACATCGACAATAAAGGTAAGCAGGTGGTTGAAGTAGAAGAAAAAGAAAAGAAGGATCCCACTCCTCAATTCGTAAAGAATCACCCCAAAGAGCTAATCATTTGTAATCCATTCGAGATGGTGAAGACACGAGCTACCTACAACAAAGAACAAGAAGATAGTGCCTTCATCTCACAGCTGGAGCCAAAGAACATCAAGGAAGCTCTTGGAGATGATGAGTGGATCCTAGCCATTAAGGAGGAACTAGAGCAGTTTGAGAAGAACTGAGTGTGGACTCTAGTGCCAAGACCAAGTGACAAAAAATCATTGGCATCAAATGGGTCTACCGCAACAAGCTTGATGAAAATGGCAAGGTGGTAAGGAACAAAGCAAGGTTAGTGGCTCAAGTCTACAATCAACAGGTAGGTATTGATTTTGATGAAACTTATGCTCCTGTTTCTAGACTTGAATATATTAGAATGCTACTTTCTTTTGCTAGTTATAAGAATTTCTTGTTGTATCAAATGGATGTTAAAAGGGTGTTTTTGAATGGTACAATGAAGGAGGAAGTATTTGTTGCTCAACCTCCAGGCTTTGAAAATGACAAGCTACCTAACCATGTTTATTTGCTACAAAAATCTCTCGATGGACTCAAACAAGCACCTCGAGCTTGGTATGAGAAATTAAAGAACTTTTTGTTAGTCAATGGCTATGTCATGGATAAATTTGATTCTACTTTATTTTTAAAACACACTTCTAGAAATTTCCTTATCATTCAAATTTATGTTGATGCTATCATATTTGGTGGAACTAATCTTGATCTTTGCAAGTAGTTTAGTTCTCTTATGTAGCGTGAGTTTGAGATGAGCATGATGGGTAAGCGTACTTTCTTCCTCAGCTTCCAAATCAAGCAAACCAAAGATGGAAATTTCATCAACCAAGGCAAGTACACCAATGAGCTACTCAAACGCTTTGGAATGGAGAACATGAAGCCGATAGAAACACCCATGTCCAACACCACCAAACTTGATAGAGATGAAGAAGCCGAGAAGGTAGATGAGAAGGTCTACAGAGGTATGATTGGAAATTTGCTTTACTTAACTGCCTCTAGACCTAACATAATGTTTAGTGTTGGTTTGTGTGCTCGCTTACAATCAAGCCCTAGGAAATCACATTTTATTGTTGTTAAGAGGATTTTGAGGTACTTAGATAAAACCCAAAACTTTGGACTATGGTACCCTAAGTCGAGGGACTTTACACTTGTAGCATATAGTGATGTTGATTACGTGGGTCGTTTGATTGATAGAAAGTGCACAAGTGGCACTTGCTTCCTCCGAGGACCATGCTTGGTGTCTTGGTTTTGCAAGAAATAGAGCATCGTGGCATTATCAACTACCTAGGCTGAGTACATTGCAATCTAAAGTTTTTGTGCTCAGGTCTTATGGATGAAGAAAATGCTTCAAGACTTTAACGTAGATTTTGATGCTTCTCCTATCTATTTTGATAATAATAGTGCAATCAATCTATCTTATAATCCAATATTGCACAGTAGAGCTAAACATATAGAGGTTCGTCATCAATTTCTACGTGATCACATTGCCAAAAAGGATATTTATATCACACATGTGGACACAAAAAATCAGTTGGCAGACATTTTCACCAAACCTCTAGCTAGAGAGCAATTTAACTTCATTAGATCTAAACTGCTCATAATTGCTTTAGATGATATTGACATGTTATATAGCTAGTTGCTTTTATTCTATATGTTTTGCTCTTGCTTAAATAACCTTACTTTCCTAAAATTGCTAAAATTTGCTAAAATTTTCTTGTTATTATGCTTAGTTTTGCTTATTTTTGGGTATTTTTCGAATTTCAGGTTTTTATCACCTCAAAGATCTTGTTCCTGAAATTCGAAACCTAGCCCTAACCCTCCTCTCCCTATCCCTAATCTGACCTAGTGTGACCTCCCTCGACCTTGTTCCTTGCTCTCCTAGGTCTTCTGATTGTTTTGGTGGTGTTGTTTCCGCCGATTGCTTGTTCCTCCTCTCCATTCTCGTCTCCATGGCGTCCCAAAGGAGGAAACATGTTGTTCCCTCTGGTGCTCCCCCTTCTTCTTCATCCTCTAGGCTCGTCCCTTTTGGTGATACATTCTTCATCTCCTCTGAGGCTGTGAATCGGTACAAGGACCTCCTCCCTAGGATCCCCTTTCCTTTCAAACCTCTTTATGAGCCTAATTCGATCAAGCAAGCTGTGATAGAAAGGGTAGCTATGATCCTATACAATCACCACCTATCCGCTCTATGTGTTGAATGCACGTGCTACGACAATGCCCTCATGAGCACGAAAGCAGTTCACAAATTCTATGCTAATCTACAATGGAATTACGACACTAGAGTTCCCCCTCCTAACACTCAGGTAGCTGTTACCTTGATGATAGCTGGTAAGAAGTTTCAAATCATTGAGGATTCCCTTAATATCTTTTCAACGGTGATGAGGAGATTGATTCCTGGAGGCAAGACTACCATGAATACTTCGACATTTTGGATCCTGAGTATTTCTACAAGAAACTTGGCATTTACCTGTCTGAGATTCACATGTACCTGAAGAAACCTCTTTTTCCATATAGTAAAAAGGGAACCCTACCATCTTCTGCCCTAGACCTTAGAAACTGCATCCTATCCCTAGTGGTGAACTGCAATATCCACCCCAAGAAGAATCAAATGGACATTGTAGAAAACACTGCAGTTATGATGTATTGTATCCTTAAGAATGTCGGATTCAAGTGGTCCCGATATATCCTTCACCACATGACTTGCTTTGACTCCAGCAAGAACACTCGAGGCACCCATCCTCCTTATCCAACCTTGATTTGTTGTCTTTTTCACAAAGCCACTGGAAAGTCTCTCTTCCAGGATTTCCACTACAAACTTGCACGAAAGGGAGATTGCATCAGTGAGACCACAATTCTAAGAGTGTTCCTACCCCAGCCTCTACCACACCTGGAGCCTCCACCTTGACCTCCACCCAGGCACCTCCTCCACCATCTAACCCTCTGCAGCCTAGTCGTGCCTCCTTTAATGTGTCAAATGAAACCCTTATGGGCTATATGATGCATCCGTAGGCGTATAACCTACAGGTCCAAGAACATATACACCAAGACCTTTGCCAAATTATGTCGATGATGAACCTATCTTGCAACCATACCTACCCCACCTACTAGCCCTATCTCAGTGGTGACTATGCTTCCTACGCATACAGTCACTTCTACCTAGCTCCACCCGATGCTGCTTCTGTTGATCCCTCTGCTGGTGGACCTGAGTACCTACTGTTACCCCTTCCTACTAGTCTCTTAGCTGACCTACTTGCCAACATCGACTCTTCTACTCCTTCCTTCCCAGAGGCCAATGAGTTACACTCACTTGGCATGTCTTGGGCCAAGCAGAATGCCAGATGGCTATGTCATGGCTATGATTCCCTTGACATGGACATGCCAGACTAGGATGTTGATGAGGAGGCCACTGAGGGCGATGGTGATGTTGGCTCTGATGGTTCTGATTATGACTTCATTGGAGCATCTAGAGATGAGGCTACACATGTTGCTACTCCTTCAGACAAAGATGAGGACTACCAGTCCGAGGCAGCTGATGATGACCAGATAGATATAGATGATATAGATGTCTGATGTCTAGGTTTTTAGTCATGTATGCTGATCATATTATTTTGTTGGACTATTTTGTACTTATTACATTAAGCACATCATCTGATATGTACTATTTTTTGTTTTCTACTTTGTGTGCTATTTTTAGTTCGCATCTGCGAGAACACCTTCGTTGTTGTAATCTTAATATTTATGTATTGTGACTCGTTGATCTATCATATCTTATGAGTTGGAGTATGTTTCTACCATATTTTGATTATGACTATTGTTTGGTGTTTCTCTCTGTGTTTGTCTGTATTGAGATTGTAGTGATCTTTGTTTTGTGGTTTGTATTGCTTATGGAGAAGACCTATTCTTTTGGAGCTCTTCTACCCCCTACCTTTTTGAGATGACAAAGGGAGAGAAACCACTCAAACATATTGTTTTATTGCTTATATGCTTCTTTTCTTGTCTACTAAACTAAAATTTAACATGACTTGTTTAATAATCATATAGACTATATAAGTGCAATGGTTGCTTGTTGTTTAACTAACCATGCACGCATAGGTAAGAATGAATTGACGGGGAGCAACTCAGATTCTTCAAACGTGCATCCCCTTGCAGTTCCCAAGGAAAAGGTATAAATTTCATATTCCTTTCAATATGTTGAGGAATGGTTTGTCATTGTCAAAAGGGGGGAGAATGTTGACCTAAGTGTCGCACATTGTCCATATTTGATAATGACTCAATCATTCCATTCATATGTATCTAATGTATCTATTTAGGATTGATTTTAGGCATTAGGTACAAGAAAAGAATAAAATTCTACATGTATCAAACTCATCAAGTTCAAGCAAAAAGTCATGCAAGTGACAAATTTGGGAAATAGCCCCAAATGACCTAGAACAATTTTTGTAATCACTTGTATACATGTTATGTATTGTAACTAAGATGAGAAAAATGTTTGGGACACAAAAATCCATGGTTTGATCATCCAAATTGAATTCCTTAAAATTTGTCACAGGCACTCTGTCGGTCGAGTTACCAACTCGACCGATCTGTGTGGATTTTGAAATCTGGATGATTCGGTCGAGTTTAAATTCATAGAACTCAATCGATCGAACATTCCGACCAAAATTAATTTTAGTCAATCGATTGAGTTTCCTCATACAAACTCGACTGACAGTTCAAAAATCAGCTTTGTCGGATAGTGGATCGGTCGAGTTACCTTTATGAAAGCTCAACCGATTGGATTGTACTGGAAACACAGAAAAAGAAATTCCAACCGTTGGAGATGTGTTGGGACCCAAAATAGATCCGTTGGAAGTTGTGAAATGGCTATTTTGCATCCCGAAGTGTTTCCACTATCAAAGGGGCACCCCCTACTATAAATAGGACCCCTTGAGTTTCATCCCAAGTTTGTTCTTCCATTGCATAGCTTGGTCCTAGCCTAGTTAAGAGTGCTGCCCCCCTTTTAGCCCTTTTCTCTCTCTACTTTCAATTCAAATCCATGAATATGAGTGAGTTAGGATCCATTTTAAGAGAGCTATCCCATGTATCCATATAAATCTCATCACCTCCATCTTCATACCCCCTTTCCTCATTGAAGAAAAGGCTTGAAGATCTTCTCCAAGTGGAGAAGGAGTTGTTGTTCTTCAAAGTTGAAGAAAGCATGGTAATCAAGATCTCCGAGTGAAGGAGATAGGCAAGGTAGATGTTCAAGAAGGATAGGAAATTCCTTGAAGGCCAAATACTTGAAGATGGAGTGGGTAAGTCCTTTCTGAAGGTTGAAGACTCCTTTGCTCAAGTGGGTAAGTTCCTTCGGTAGGTTGAACATCCTTGCTTGAAGTATTAAGTCCTTGGATGAATGTGGTTTTGACTTGTAATCTTATGAATGAATATAAGAGTACCAAGATTTTAAAGTCCTAGAGACTAACCATGTTATGACCCACTCCAAAGCTAACTAGTAAGTTCAATTATCACAACATCATTAAGATGATTAAGTTAAGCAAGCACAACGCTTAGTGAATCATTAAGTTGATTTAAGTTAAGTTCAATACTCACAGATGCAATTAGTGCTTTGATCTAGTGGTACAGTCTAATTAACATTATTTCTCACCTTGAGGTTGTAGATGATTTCACGCTTGAAAGTTTGCAAAAGAAATCACTTGATTCAGACTTACGGAGAGAAAGTTATGATGAATTGAGGGTTTTGGGTTGAATATGAAAATTTTCCAATTTATTGGCTTTAATTTCTTTTTCCTTTCCCTTTCTCCCTTATCTTCTTCTCCCGATAGATCTCAAGAACCACAAAAGCGGTGCCCAACCTGTGCAATTGAGAGCAGCTGAGCAAGGCTGCACGAGGGCAATTTAGGGTGAACTAGCAAGTGATCGAGCTCTGTCCACCTCAGTCCTCCATTATTCTTCCTCAACCTTCCTCCATCCTTGCCCCAACCAAGTGCTAACCTAGCAGCTAGGACGATGGCCATCCTACAGTGTAGCAGCTGCAGTAGCGGCCAGGGCACCGTTCCAGCGTGGGAAGTAGCGCAAATCGCCGCCCTTGAGTCCGACCTTGAGGTCCCTGCACAAATCCGCAGCCATAGCTTTGATTTGGAATCCTAACTAAGCTCATCTTCAACCTGTGCATAAAGAAACGGCTGCTTGCTTGTAGTAGGTTTGTCCAGGAGCCTTGGGTATGAGGAGCAGCTCAAAATGGCACCATTGACTTTGTCCTTGAGATCCAAATAGGAATCGACAGCCATTAGCCACGTTTTGGCATCCTAACAGAGCTTGCTTTCCACCTGTGCGTGAGGAAGCTACTGTTCAATGCAACAGGTTGAATTCCAGGTTATTCCAAGGTTGAAGACAACCTCGTAGACACATTTCAGGTTGTTTTCAGACATCTCGAATCACGGTGAGTAGAATCTCACTCTCCAAAGCAAAGATTAACTCAATGAAATGGACGATATCGATTCGATCTGTGTTTTACGCAGTTAACAGCGTATACCCATGGGATGTGAAGTGTCGGCGTCGCCTGATGTTAAATTTCACGTTTTCTTATTTACATTTTCCCGACCCAAATTATTAATCGATTTAGTATGATTGGATTAGTGGATTTATATGGTTGATCAAAACCTAATTTGCTCAGTTTAAAAGTGGAAAACAGTAGCACACTACCAGTAGTTGTACGATTTGGGTATAAACCCAAGCTTTGCAAATTTTAGTAATCTACTAGATGCATGATTTCAAAGAAATGACGATGACATGAAAGTGTTCAATGAATACCTAGTTGCACGCTCCCTATTATATTTAATGTATGTTGTTTAGTCTTAACACAAATTGGCACATTTCTCAAGGACATCATTAGAAATTCTTAGTTATTATTAATAATTCATGTCATGATGAGTAATTAACTCTTAATTGAGTTATGTGATGCACAACTTAAGATTAGGGTTGATATGCATGCTTTTTGAGGAATTACATATAATTTACAGATGTTACCGATGATTTTTCATATATCAAGTAATTAACTCTTATCAATGTATTAAGAGGTTTTATTGCATGAATGTAGTGTATATATGTCAAGTGGACATGTAATCTATATATATAAGAATTTTAGTCTGTCCGCATTTACAATATGTGGATTTCTCAGTAAATTACAATGTTTGAGTATATTGCATTGCCAAGTTAGAAATGATATACATGTTGTATTTATAAGTTTCAGATAAATAGACTCGGTACCATAGAAATACCAGAGTCAAGTATGAATAAGAAAAAAGTACAATGTAGTAAAGGCTTTCCAGGAATAATAAAATAATAGACTTAGGGGCCCTGAACACTGTAGAACCCCTATGTGAGGTATGCGCCTTAGGGGTGAAATGACCCAACCCTGGAAGTATGCAGTATACAGGGGGTCAGAACGTGCCATCAGGTGGAACGGGGGATGAAGCCCTAGTAGAAGTCTCCTTAAATTATATTTTGCAGTGTCCAACATCAACCAGAAGTCCTGGTGGCACTAGAGTACAGAAAAGTGTGCAACATCAACCAGAAGTCCTGGTGGCACTAGAGTTCAGAAAAGCCAATAGGTGGGTTGACTCTTCGCCTGTGTGCTCAGGTTAGAGGAGGAGTCCAGTTTATGGCACAATAGGAGTGCTGAGGCCAGAGAGACAATTTTCCCTATTGCAGACCAGGAGAGTAGTCAGACTTAGCTATCCCGGGGTGTCAGCTAAGTCTTTTATGGTGAGATTTTAGTTCGCTACCAGTCTTCATATGCAGAGTACACTGCATGTGACCAGGGCATACGTTAAAATATAATAATATAGGTTTACAGAGTTTCTTAAGTAAGATTTGAGTTTAGTTTGTAGTAGTTGTTCTTTTATTGAAATGTTGTTTTTTCCAGTTATTTTAATTGAAATTGCTAGAATCTGCTCAGTATAGTAATTCCTACATTTTATTTCAGTTTAGTAAACATAAATGAGTTATCTGTGATGGTTGGATGAAATTCTATTCACTGAGCCAATAGCTCACCAACATCCTGAAACATTATTTAGGTTGGCATCACCACGAGGAATCTAAAGGATCTTTTCACCCAGGCTCTTAGAAGGTAGTTTGTAGTTAGATTAGAGGTCTCTTAGTCCTTTCCCCTCGGTCCTTGGGCATGTAGTGTGGTAGAGAGAGAACGTAAAGTAGTAAGTAGTATAGTTTTAAATTATCTGTTATACTTTATATTCCGCATGCAAGATGTAATATGTTGTGTAAATCTGTTTTACCTACCTAGTAAAGTAAATAGTAGTTGCTTTCACAAGTTTAGAGATTTCAATGTAATCCAAATTATAAGACTTTCCTTTAGGTTAATTCAAAGTGATTATGAAAAGAAAAAATTTAGGGTGATCTTTGTATTAAATGTAATCCTCTTTGTCATGCCCTAATCTCATGATTAGTAGTAATTGTGAGATCGGGGTGCAACAAGTTTTTGGCATCAGAGCATAGGTTGAGTATGTAGTTACTCTAAGTCAAGGTCAGGGGACTACAAGAGACCAATAGGATTAGGACTTAGATGTCTTCCTTCTAACTGCAGTTTTCTAACAGGAAATGGTCTGTTATACTATTACAGATATCCAAAAGAGGACATGGTCATGAGGACCAAGCAGAGAGCCACATTGGACCTGATCCTCAGGTGATGGGTCCAGATGGCGGTGAAGAGGTGGATGAGGTAGCGAGAATGTACAGGATGTTTCTTGAGACTAAGGAAATATACAAGACAGATAGACGAGCTTCTACCTCAACCAGCAAGGAGCTGATGAGATCCTATGAGCTGGTTAAAAAGCTTGGAGGTACTGATTTCATTGGAACTACGGACCCTGTAGTGGCAGATTTAATGGCTGAAACAACTAGAGAAAGTGTTCCATCTGATGGAGCTGTCTGAGGAAAGACAAATCAATCACGCAATTTATTTGCTTAAAGGTGATGCAGAGCTCTGGTGGTGTGGAGTGGAAGATAAAAGGAGGAACACTATACTGACTTGGATTTTGTTGATGAATTCCATCTTAAGTACTACCCACCTACCTTTTTGAGTGAGAAGATAAGACAACTGTAGAACATTAGACAAAGCAATATTTCAGTGGGAGAGTACGAGGCATAATTCACTAGGTTGGTAAATTTCTGCCCGCAACTCGTCCCAAACAATGTGGAAAAGTGTAGAAGATTCTAGGAGGAATTGAGGCCCGAAATCTGGCATATTGTATCTGTAATTGGCTGAAGAAAAAGAGAGAACTTCAGAGTGTTTCTTGAGGTAGCAAGACGTACAGAGGAATTTGTGAACGCCGATAAGCATCATGAGAGTAGAAAAAGGTCTGGAGATTTCTAAAGAGGACAAGTTAGTAGTGGATACCTAGGAGGTGGTGGTGGTTTCTTCTCGAAGCTTAGACGAGGATTTGGGTATTTCAGTAAACAAGGATCTGAAGATGTGATATCTTCTCAAAGTAGGGGAAGATCTAGTCTAGGGAGATGGAGCATCGCGTCTAGAGGAAGGTCTTCTAGATCATCAGTTTCAGTGATAGGTCTGCCAAAGAGAGAGATACTGAGGTGTGATATCTATGGGAAGCCCCACATTGGTCAGTGTTTGGTTACAAATTTCCAGGGTTGTCACAACTGCGGATAGATGGGACACTTTAGAAGGCAATGTCCTTAGCTTCAGCAAGCAGCAACACAGAGTTCCCAATCACAATATTAGAATGTTCTAAGACAGGCTCCAGCTGGAGGAGCAAGTTCTTCAGTGGCTTTAGGTTCCCGAGGTGGAGTAGCACCTAGTGGAAGGGAAGGACAACGAGGACATCGTGGGAGAAGAAGAGCTTAAGGATGCTTCTTCTCTCTGACACAACAAGAAGGTATTGTTTCTTCCCGAGTAATTACAGGAGAAATGATTTTCTTTAATAGCATGTCAGTTACAGTTTTGATAGATCCGGGTGCCACTCAATCATTTATACAGAGTTCTTTAGCTTGTGAGCTTAACTTGTTATCCCAGGAGTTATCGATTGATTTATTGTTGAGGGTTCTGTTAGGTGAACCAACAGTGTTGATAGAGTTTTATCCTGGATGTTTGTTAACCTTTGGTGGTTACACCATTGCGGTCAATCTTATACCCCTAGATGTTAACACTTTCAAATTATCTTGGGTATGGATTGCTTAGAGACGTATCGAGTTCAGCTCGGCTGTTGGAAGAAGGAGGTTGTCTTTCAATAGGGTGGATTTTCTTGTGTCTTTTTTGGAGATAGGAAAATCTTACCTACGTGTCTCGTATCAGCTGCACTAGCTGATAAGATGTTGCAGAAAGGTTGTGAGGCGCTCTTGGCACATGTAGTAGATACTAGGGCAGAAAAGAACACAATTAGCCTATGGGATGTGTCAGTGGTCTATGAGTTCCCAAATGTTTTCCCAGATGAGTTGCCAGGTCTACCTCCTAAAAGAGAGATAGACTTTGAGATCCAGGTGTTACCAGGTAGTCACCCTGTAGTGCTGCCAGCCTACAGAATGGCACCTGCAGAGTTGAAGGAACTGAAAAGCTAGTTACAGGAGTTATTGGATAAGGGTTTCATTCGACCTAGTTCTTCGCCATGGGGAGCTCCTATCTTGTTTGTGAAAAAGAAAGATGGTACTATGAGGTTATGTATAGACTAAAGACAGTTGAATAAGATCACTATCAAGAATAAGTACCCATTGCCAAGGATAGATAATCTATTTGATCAGTTGCGAGGAGCGACGATCTTTTCTATAGACTTGAATCTAGATATCATCAGTTGAGGATAAAGGCTTCAGATATTCCTAAGTCTGCTTTTAGAACAAGATATGGGCATTAGGAGTTTTTGGTCATGTTGTTTGGACTGACTAATGCCCCAGTAGATTTCATGGATATGATGAACTGGATTTTCAAGTCGATCTTGGATCAGTTCATCGTGGTTTTCATAGATGACAATCTAATCTATTCAGAGATGATGAGCAGCATGAGAAACATCTGAGGATAGCGTTACAATTGTTGAGACAACACCGGTTATATGCTAAGTTTAGTAAGTGTGAGTTATGGTTAGCTGAGGTGTCTTTTCTTGGACATGTCATCTCAGGAGGTGGAGTAAGTGTTGACCCTAAGAACGTTGAATCTGTTCTACAGTGGGAGCAGCCTAAGACTTCTACTAAGATTAGAAGCTTCTTAGGATTGGCAGGTTATTACAGGAGGTTCATCCAGAACTTTAGTGTTGTAGTGTCACCTCTGACACGCTTAATAAGGAAGAATGCACCGTTTTTTTGGTCAGACAACTGTGAGAAGATTTTTCAGATCTTGAAGAAGAAATTGACTACGACACCAGTGTTGATCCTGCCCGAGGTAGATAAGGGCTACACAATGTTTTGTGATTATTCAAGGAGAGGTTAAGGTTGTGTGTTATTACATAGATGCAAGTCAAACCTACCTTTTATGATTAGATCAAGGAACTTCAGCAGAGTGACAGTGAGTTACGGTAGATCATGCAGGATATGACAGAGGGAAAAAGGCCAGAGTTTAGGTTTTCAGATGATGGTTTGTTATATCAACATGATAGGTTATGGGTACCTAGAAACAGTGATTTGAAGGAAAAAATTCTTGAGGAAGCACATGCATCGGTGTATGCTATGCATCCAGGTAACACCAAGATGTACATGAATCTTAAGGAGTTGTACTGGTGGTCAGGCATGAAGAAAGATGTAGCTGAGTACGTGGCTAGATGCAGTGTGTGCTAGTAGGTTAATGCTGAGCATCAGAAACCTTTAGGTATGACACAATTTTACCATGCGTAAAACGCAAGTGCACGCGTCAATGTAATATAGGCCCTTGTGAGGCCCGAGTCGAACTCAGGGACACTGAACTATCGGTAGACTACTATTAACTGTTTGCAATCAGCTAGACCGATTAAAAGGTTTTGAGAGTTGTTGAAAAATAAAATAAAATAAAATAAAATAGAGCAATCGATTAAGTGTTTAGTTTAATAAATTCAGGTGGGAATCTTTAGGATTGCGGTTTCACCACGGGTTTTCATTGTATGAATTTTCACATAGTTAATCAACTTTGCCTCTTCTTCTGGGTAGTGGCATGTAGTGAGAATTGTTCACTGTCATGATACAATTCACTACCTAAGTCTAGGTCGGTTCCACCGTCATAGTAACCTATACCCTAAACTAGGTGCATTAGAATTGACCTCTGGGTTTCCACCATTAACCGTACATCACCTTGTTCAAGGGATTTATGAATTAATGTGAATTTTGTCTCTTTTCAACCGTTAATTCTTCTTTCAAAGTAATTAAAGGCATTAGACTATCATTAGGGTGATCAAGCATAATGATATAATGGAGAAAATGAAATCATACCGCGGATTTAAGAGACAAGTTATGAATTACTATGATAAAAACATCATACAATGATTCCCCATGATACTCCCGGTCCTAAAGACAAAGGGGATTAGCCCCGCATGTTCATCTCAGAGCAAGACATGGTACAAGAAAGGGAAAACATGGAGAAAAATGTGGATAAAGTGATGTAAACCCCTGAACGGAGAAGATCCAAGCGTTCCTCGACGTAGAGTGCGCGTTCTACAGCCTTTTGGCAGTGGAAAATGTATGCTTCGGCTCCCGGAACGATTGGAGCATGCTTCTTGGCTTTGTTCTTCTCTCCACCTCTTCTCGGGACTTGTGCAATGACTAATGATGTGATACCTGGCTCCTGGCTGCCGTCATTAGGTATAATCACCAAATTAGATCGTCGAAATATCACCACCGTTGGATTTAGGCCGATCTGGAACAAAAAATAATCTGACGGCATCGATACCATCGACGCGGGTCGATGATATCGACCCCTCGTGATATCGGCAAACCTTCCTTCTTTTTTGTCATCCCACTTGATGCATACTTGATACCATCAACGCGGGTCGATGGTATCGACACCATTAGGTGTCAGTTTTATCACCTTTCCGACACTGAAACTGTAGAACGTCGATAGTATCGACTGGATGATCGCTAGCAACCTGAAGGTATCTCGCTACCATCGACTTCCCAGTCGATGGTATCGACTTTGCTTGGAACCTTGCGTCTGTCTTCCTGTGACTGTGTCGATACTATCGACGGATGTCGATGGTATCGACAGCTGTATATATGCGTTTTTCCTGAAATTGCAAGACAAAGCCAAATCAGCTGAGATAAAACCCATTATTATAATCATTTATGATCAAAAAGATAAAATATGAGAGATTTGATACTAAAAAGGATTATAGACTAGAGTAAGTGAATCATGCAATATTAACCACCAAAGTGACCAATAAACACATAAAACGCAAGTAAAACAAGTCTATAAATGCGACTCAAAATCATCACATCAAACTCCCCTAAGCTTGAACATTGCTCTTCCTCGAGCAACAAAACCCTAAAATAGAATTGTGAGGGTCTACTAAAGAACAGATTATCACAACAGACTTCGCCATATGATCCCCGCCAGACATTCACATTCCGGCCCTTACTAACCACATAATGATAATTACCCTCAAGGAGACAATAATCATCCATAAAAGATATCTACCTCAAAATTGATGAACACTATCACATAAGGCAGTTAACATAATAAAATCCTCCGGTCCAGACTCGGTGCATCTTGTGATCTTCTATCTACGTTGCTCATCCTAACTACCATCTAAATAGAAGCATCTCTCCTTGTATTAATGAGTGATGAGAATATCACGGTGACCTACCAATTCAAGCAACGGGTGGATGGAATAGGTGGCTGTGAAAGAAATGGAAGAACAATACAGTTTTAACATGCACAATAACAATAATGACCTAAATGATGCATATGCAATTGAAAATGCCCTAATGCCTACATTTTGGGTGGAATGATGCATGTTCCTACGATTCCATCTTATGTGAGATAGAATATCTAAAAACTACATTATGTGCTTATTCTTCCTATTACACGGGTTAAACAAGCTCTTTTCTCCCTCTACAATCAGCCTCTTTTTTTTCTATTTTTTTTTCTAAAGCCCTTTTTTCTCTCAAATTGCAAAATGTACAATATTTTTTTGAATTCGTTTTTTTTATCGAGCTTACTTTCACATAAGTGTAATCCTTGAGGCATTACAACTGTATTTCAGAGAGTATAAAATGAGTTACCCGCTTCTCTTATTTTCCAGAAGAAATAAGGCACATACTATCCTACATGCTCAAAAATATGTTCAAATGCAACTACATGAGATCAGTTATGCAACTATGATGACATGCACTCAGGAATGTATGCACGCATGATTTATCTACAAATTTTACATTTTCCATTTTTTATGCACAATCTACCGAAAATGCACTCCTACCTAAATGCTATGTAATCAAAAGATGAGAACCCTAATGTACTTCCAGTTCTTATGTTGGAGTATGAAAACAATGGGGTGGATAGATCACAAGATTAATTGATTGAACCTTTGGAAAATATTATGTGTCCCTCCTTACTGACCTGTGTAATAATTAAGAGGTTTCTCTCTATTATTTCAAATTAAGGTCTCATTATCATTTGGTCAGTTTAGGCTCAAACAACCAATTCTGTCCACTCTTCGTGAATCATAGGAATGTACAATTGTGGTTTCCTGTTTTAAAGTTGACAAACCCAATTATTTTCTTAAGTCATATGCTCAAAGTTGAACAACACAAGCTTGCAAAATCACTAAAAATTTTCAAATTTACCCCGGATTCCAATGTACAAATACAGAGATGACACATTGCCTTAGTGGAAGCAGCGGGGAAGCCGACTAGGGCAGACGGAAGAAGGGGGGCGACGGGGTCGGTGGAGAGGCAGAATCTGGGAAGAAAGTGGATGAACGGGGCCAAGGAGGCCAGGGGGTTCATGGAGGGGGTAAGGCACCGTCGCCTCATTTTAACACGCAGGGCATGAGGGTCTCAGCGCAGGATATAGGGCTCAATCTAAGTTATAGCGGACTACGGGGATCTAGCGAGAAGGTAGGCGAAGACGGCATAGGGCTAACAGAGGAAATGACTATTGATATGGAAGGAACGGTAATGGGGGTAGATGACAACGGAAGCTGCGAGGGAAGGGACTACAGGAGGGCCGTGTGTGGAGGGAGGGAGGGCCAAGAAAGAGATTTCATCGACAACAGCAAGATCACGGGCCTTGACCCACAGGACATCGAGATGGTCCTGGATAGGGGAATACCAGAGATCTACATCAACGAGGACGCGGAGGAGAATCTGAAGGTGCAATGGAGATATTCGGTCATCGTCAAGATGATAGGGAAAGAAATAGGCTTTATGACCATGGCTGATAGGCTGAAGATGATGTGGCACTCGATAGGAAGAACAAAGCTCTACGAGTTGGATAAATCATTCTACGTGGTCCAGTTCTCAACCAAGAAAGACTATGAGGCAGCTATGGCAGGTGGCCCCTGGTCGATCTTCGGGTGCTGCTTGATGGTCTGGAGATGGGACGCTGCATTTCAGCCAAGCAACAAGCTCCCAGATTCCATCGTCACCTGGGTAAGAGTCCTCAACCTCCCGTTGTATTTGTATGACAGAGTCTTGTTCGAAGCAGTGGAGGCGGCGCTCGGGAGGCTGGTAAAGGTGGATGAGTACACCTTGTCTAGGAAATGAAGTAGATATGCCCAGATAGCAGTGGAGTTGAACACTACGGTCCCGATCTTGCCTGCGATCATTGTCAACGGGGTGGATTACTGTCTGGAGTATGAGGTTCTACCTAGTATGTCCTCTCGTGTGGGATGTTGGGGCACTGCGCGGAGAAATGCACAAGCGGCAAGGACAGACAGGAGGAGGAGATGGGAGCAGGGAACGCAGATACGGTGGGAGCCCGACGGTTGGAGGAGGAAGGAAAATGGCAGAAAGTCTATGGAAAGAAGATGGTCACACAATGGAAGACACCAACCAGAGTTAATGTGGAGTAGAATAGCACAGGCAGGAAGACAGGAAATAAATTCTAAAGCCTTGAGAAGAGGGGAGAGGTGGAAGAGGTCACGGTCACTAATGAAAAGCGAGGTGAAGAGGGACCGAGAGCGACACCACAAGCAAAAGTTTGGAAGAAATTGCGGATGGCACAGGTGGATGAGGGGACCAGGAAGGTACTCGACAATCTTTCTAAGAGGAGCACTGAGGAGGCCAACAAACAGGAAACGAGAACAAATACCAGATCAGGCACAACGAGAAGTGTGGTTAATCCGGAGGTGAACGAGATCATTATGGGAGACGAGATTGGGGATGGAGGGGCTATAAGCTTTGATGAAGGGGAGTGTAGCAGAAGTAGTCATCTGAATGACTGTACGATGGATAAATAGGTCGTGGAGGTCCCTGAACACCAACCTCCCAGGCAGTAAGGTAGCATTCCTTCAGATATCCCCCCAGCTAACTCAACAACAACCAGGAGCATGGCACGGAAGATCATGGAAGGGAAGAGCGTCCCGCCGGATGGGACGAGGGCGGGGGTTTGAGATGAGTCGATCACGGTAGCACCTCCCCTACAATATCTTAATGAATTTTATTATTTGGAACATAAGTGGCGGTGGAGGCGATGAAGCAAGCAGGTTGGTTAGAGAGTATAGAAGTTAGAGAAATATAACGATAGTTGTGATTCTGGAACCTAAAGTGAGTGGAGCAATTGCGGAAAGGGCAATTGTGAGGATGGGGTTTGACAGTTTCCATAGGGTGGAAGCGAGAGGCTTTGCCGGTAGGATCTGGGTTCTGTGGCATTCTGTTGAGACGGTCATTCACATCATCTGTAGCCACAGGCAGTTCATTCACTGCAAGGTGAACAACAAACTTTATTGCACTTTTGTATATGCCAACCCACACATTAGCATCAGATGCTTATTATGGGATCACCTGGTAAATCTGAGCAGCAGTACGCAGGGGCCTTGGCTGGTTGCCGGTGACTTCAACACCATGCTACACGCTACGAAGAAGAGGGGAAACAACCGGTTCAATCACAATGAAGTAGTGATGTTTGCTGACACTCTGATGAAAGCGGGGCTCCAGGATTTATCCTTTGAGGGGAACCCATTCACCTACAGATCGAGCAGACTGTTAGAACGACTGGACAGAGTTGTGGCCAATGTAGAGTTTGGCTCGGCGTTCAGAAACATGGTGGTCGAGCACCTCCCGAGAGTTCAGTCGGACCATTGCCCCATCATTGTGAAGGAGACGCACCATGAGCCGAGATTGCCAAGGTTTATCACCAAGGCGTCCTGGTCGATGAAGCAGGAGTTCCGCAAGATGGTGGAGAACACTTGGGATACTACTAAGGATTTCAGCGAGGCGTGGGAAGCCACCAAGCCTAATATCGCCAAGTGGGACAAGGAAGTAGGTGGAAAGGAGAGGAATAAGAAGAGGAAGCTAATGGAGGGCATTGATAAGATACAGAGAAAAATGGTGGATTCTCAAACGCTGGAACAGGAGGAGGCTCTCATGAAGCTCACCGATAAGTTGGAAGAGATCTTAAAGACAAAGGAGTGGGATTGGATCCAATGGAGCCACCAGAGTTGGCTCCAGATGGCGACCGAAATACTAAGTTCTATCAGGCCTTTGTCAATCAAAGGATAAGGAGGAACACCATCATGATGCTCAAAGACGATGAGGGTGTTTGGGTACAAGAGAAGGAGAGGCTGATGGAGATGGTGAGGTAGTATTTCCGCAACATTTTTACTGTTTGTACTAACCCTGATAAACAGGCTATCACGGAGTACCTGGGGAGTTCCTCCCGCCAGCACAGGAGGTGCTCACTAAAATCGGTGTGGTACCGGACAGCAGCGAGATTTGGAAGGTGCTTGAGGGATGCGACCCCTACAAAGCGGCGGGACCTGATGGAGTTGACGGCATGTTCCTCAAGATGAACTGGAAGACGATCGCACCCTCAGTGACCACTATGATCGCCCACGCCATCGGCGGCAGAAGGATGGTCAGCCATATGTGCGATGCTTCCCTGGTGCTAATTCCTAAAGTGAAGATGCCGATGCAGTGCAATGACTTCCACCCGATCTCTCTCAATAATGTCGTGCTGAAAATCGCCTCCAAAGTCATGACAGGTAGGCTGAAGCAAAGCATGAAGCAGTGGATCTCACCGTTCCAAAGTAGCTTCGTCTCCGGGAGATGTATTACGGATAACATCATCCTAGTGCAAGAGCTTGTCCACAACATGCGAAAGACAAAGTCTAGACCGATGATGGCCATCAAAATCGATTTGGCAAAGGCGTATGATAAGATGAATTGGGTGTTTGTGAAGGACACCATCGAGAAGGCCCACTGGCCGTCGAACATTATCCGGTATGTGATGAATTCCATCACCCAGGGGGAGACTTCTATCATCTGGGATGGCAAGCCTCTTCATCCCTTCACGGTGAAGAGGGGTCTAAGGCAAGGGGACCCACTGTCTCCCTATATTTTTGTTCTTTGTATGGAGCGGCTCAGTCAGGCGATCAACCTGGAAGAGAAGGAGGGTAGATGGAGAGGCGCTAGGCTTCATAGGTAGGGGTGCCCGATAACACATGTGGCCTTTGCTGACGACATTATCTTCTTCGCCAAGGCATTGGTCAACCAGGCCAATGAGGTGGTGTAGTGCCTGAAGGAGTTCTGCGCAGTCTCAGGTCAGGAGGTGACGTTTGAGAAATCATACATCTACTTCTCCAAGGGTGTTAACCGACAGAGTAGGCGTGGTATATGCAAAGTCAGTAGATTCAAGTAGACTGAGGATTTGGGCAGACATCTAGGGGTCCCGGTTATCGACGGGAAGATCACCAAGCAAACGTATGCTGCTACCCTGGAGAAGGTCGAGAACAGAGTTAACGGCTGGTCCGCCCGGATGTTGTCGCTGGCGGGAAGGGTGGTTTTGGCAAAATTAACGCTGGTGGCAATTCTGAGCTACTTGATGTAGTCGGCCAAGTTGCCACTCAACCTTTGCGACAAGATGGACAGGACGATCCGTAGATTTATCTGGGGTGGAGGCCATAGGGCGAACCCAATGTCATTGGTGGCATGGGAGGTGGTGACATCTGAGAAGAAGGAAGGTGGACTCGGGGTGAGATTTATGAGGACCTGGAACAAGGCCCTGTTGAGTAAAAATGCATGGGATATCAAAATAGGGTGACAGACACCGTGGGTAAGGGAGGTCAGTGGCAAATACAAGGTGGAGCGTGGAAACAACGTCAGCAGAAACACACCTTTGTGGAGGGCCATGAGTGAGGCGAAAGACTTAATTGAGGACAATTCATACATGAAAATCGGGAACAAGAGCTCTACCAGGTTCTGGTGGGATAAGTGGGGTCCGCACGACGCCCCTCTTACTGATGAGGTTATTAGGAAGATCCCTGAAGAAGTGAGGACCTCCGGATCAGTAGCGTCGCTTCACTACAGGCTGGTTGGGATAGGAACTTTATGAAGGACTTCTTCGACGATCAGGTGGCTGGCCGCATTCTGGAGGAAAAAACATCGCTGGAGACGAGTGGGGAAGACAAATTGGTGTGGAAGGTAACAAAGGAGGGCGAGTTTTCAACGGCTTCCTCCTACAAACTTCTTAGAAGGGGGAGTGCCGGTGGAAGAGGGGGGTGCTGGGAGAGACTATGGTAGGGGAGATGTCCAGAGAAGGTAAAGATGTTCATCTGGTTGGCCCTTAGGGAGGCCATCCTTACCAACGCCAGGAGGTATCAACACCATCTTACTCAGGAGGCCGGGTGCCCTAGGTGTCCGGCAGAGAAAGAGACAACCTTGCATGCCCTGCGGGACTGTCCACGGACGAAGGCTGTATGGCAACATTGCAGCATTGAGGCCACCATCCCGAGTTTCTTCATGGGCAACCTGGAGTCGTGGATGATTCGATGCTTGAAGGCCAAGGAAGGGGGGAAGGCAAAGATGATGGTCACGGCCTAGCACATTTGGAAGGCCAGGACCGCGAAGGTGTTCGATGGCAAGGCTACTAACCAGAACTTAACCCTTGCTAGCGCTGAAAATATGTTACGGAGATGTGGAAGTGGGGAAGCTAAGAAGGCAAAGAGGATAAGGACGATAGCTGAGGAGGAGTGGGTCAAACCTGAGGAAGACTGGATCAAATGCAACTCTGATGTAGCGACCAGAAGAGGAGGGGCAGCCATCGTAGTTGTCGCAAGAGACAGTATGGGCAGGTGGATCGAGGGGATGAGCAGATGCACGAAGTACACTACGGTAGTTGCAGGAGAGCTGGAGGCTATGGAGGCGGCGGCGGAGCTCATACTTCAACTGGGCGCAGATAGGGCTATCATAGAGAGCGACAGAGCCAAGGCTGTTGAGTGGGTAATATACGACAACAAAGCACTACCACTGCACCGGCAAGCGGTGAGAAGGATTAATGCAAAGACAAAGCTGGCGGGCAACGTGGCCTTTGCCTTTGTGAGAAGAAGCGCCAACCAGACGACTGATGGTCTGGCTAAATATCACCTGAAAAATTGTAAGGGGTGTGTTATCCACCATATACCCCCAGGACCCATAACGCGGCAGGTTGCTGCCGACAGAGCTATGAGGACCCTATCTGACCCTCCAGTTCGGGCAAATCAGGGGGAAGGAGGTAGTTCCAACTTTAATTTATGATATGTTTGATCTTTGAAAAAAACAATTACACTAGATAGAGTGTGGATCCTAAAAAATAACTAAGAACTAAGAAAATTTCTAAAATAAGAGACAAAGCAATAATTGATAAAAACTACAAAAAATAAAGGATAGAAGCTGTTCCAAACCCCCAAGCTTGAATTCTCCTATGGCCTCATAGTCAAAAACAAACATAAAAGGTGGAACAGTAATACTGATCATTGATCAGGTCGAGGCGGGTACTGCGGCGCTGTGGGGTCCCAAGATGGATACTGCCCCTGAAAGATCGGATCATATTGGGGCATCGGCGGAGGTTGAGGATACCCCCCAAAATAATTATGGCTCCAGTAGTTGTTGTAGAATGGTTGTTGTTGCATCTCCATCCTATGCAACCTGCCATGGATGTTCTGTTGGTTGGCGAGGAGGAGGCACTCATTCTCGTAGATTTCCTGCTGGTTCACGAAAAGCCAGTTTGTGGTATCCTGAATACTGGCGAAAGAAGTAGTATGTTGCTGCTGGGTCTGCTGAATCTCCTACAGCATTGAGTACATCCCTTGCATCGAATAGGCATCCTCTCTATGTTGAGAGGGCTGAGGTGGCAGAGGCTGTGAAGAGGATGATTCACCCGGGTGGAAGCGGGGACGCTTTTGGGGTGCCACCCGTGCCCAAAGAGGAGTGAAAGCCTCCTATTCCTCTTCATGCTCGTCGCCATCATCATTGTTGTCATCATTAACGCTATCTTCATCAGATTCATTGATGGCGATGATGGGCCACCTGAAGTGTTGAGCTCCCTCAATGTTGAAGATGGGGTCTGGAAGCGCACATTCTTGATATTTGTGATTGACATGGCAATGTGCATAAGCCAAGCCATCACAGAGCAGAAGGAGGTTGGAGCGGTGTAGATGATGCAGGTTGACCTTGTTCATGTTGGAAAGTAGAGTAAGTTGGGAAAAATCCAACCCAAGGTAGAGGGCCAACGGTGTGATAAGCCCCCCAAAGTGGATAGGAGCTTTCTGTGTACTCTGCTTCACAGCCAACACGTGTGTCAAGAAGAACACGCCCCAGTTGCACTCCTCGCGCTTCAACAGTTTATGCAAAAAGAACAAATCCATCTCTTGGAATTTACTAAGAGAAAGATCGCCACAAGCAAAGAGCGTCGTACAGAGCATGCGGTGCAGAATCCGCACAAAAGGTTGCTCGAAGTCGGCGACGACAGCGTTGTGGTAGCTAACATACTTGCCTGGAGGCGCAGTCACCAGCTGGGCGAAGATGTCATCGTAATCAGTTCGGTTTTCCGGCCTCCGATGCTGGTAAGGGTCATGATACCTGTTATACACAGAATTGGACTGGTCGAGAGTGAGGGTGGAATTGTTGTTGTAGAGTCTGAAAGACACGCGCCCTTTCTTTCACTCACTATCAGTGGCGATCTGATCATTGGGCACGACATTGATATCCAATAACGCCATGAACTCCGCCACGAGCTCCTTGTATGTCGGCCATTCACCAAAGAATGGTTGGCCGTCAGTGTGGAACTCTAACTCGTCGGACCTCCTGCCTGTATGCTTTGCCTGCCCCTCCAGGACGTAGGCGAGATTGGCATTGAACCCAGATCGCGGATCATAGTTCGATCGACGTAGCGGGTGGGCTCAATCTTCCTCTTGAGTAGTTCCTCGTATACCTTCCGGGCTTCCGCGGAAGGATGAACAATCTTCGGATGAGGAATCGATACGGGTGGCGGAGGAACAAAGGTTGGGATCTCCATCGAGACCGCCCGTGAAGAGGATGCTCCTTCTATCCGCACCATTGTTGTACAGGAAAAAGGAATAGGAGATAGAGCTTGGTGAAGGTCGGAGAAGATGATCTCCTATCGGTGCAGGGATCGGTGAAGAGATCACGATCCTTGGACGCTCGTAGCAGGCCTCCGGTCTCACAGCAATGCTCAATGCACAAGTAGAGGGAAAAGGCTCTGAAGGTGTGAAGAGATTTGACAATCAACCCTTTCTTTTATAACTGAGTCTGTCGCTGCTGTGGACCCGTCGATACCATCGACGGGGTGTCGATGGTATCGACACCTGTAGCACAAACTGGGTCTTCGCGAGTATCGACGGCTGTCGATAGCCTGATGTGGGGGTGTGACGTCCCCCAATTTCTATATACTTTCCATAGTGACATTCATAGATATGTGTGCACTCATATCTATAGATGTCAAAAGGGAAAATATAAGAGATTAAGGTAGTCAACCAAAATAGAGATTGAGCCAAGATCAAGTCCACATCATCATATAATGCCACACAAACATTCATTCATAAAGATAATAAAAGTCATTACATATGGAGAGAAAATATTGTTCTAGAGAAAGTTAAATTTATTACATAGGATTTCAATCATCCTCAATATCAACTAAGAAAAGAAATAGACTAACATCTAGTAAGAAATGAGATAAGAGGAAAAGATCTATCTAATGTATCCTCCAAGTTTATTATTTTATGCCTTCCGGTACTTTGAGCATGCATTTCACTTTGTTGTCAATTGTTCCTTGCACCTAGAAAATATGAGAAACAAAACATAAGCCAAGCTGGTACGTGGTAAAAGTTACATTAATAAGGTTGCATAAAGGAAAATATTTGAACAAGAAGAAAAGAGAGATAAAACCATTTCTTAAGACAAAAATCAGGTAAACATCCTTTTAATTACAATCATTTTTATGCGGTTGTACTACACATATTGCACTTGACTTACATCTAGTATGGGCAATATAATATCATCATACATCTAACATGGGCCAAGGAAACATACATCCATGTTAGGCAAGATACATCCACACCAAGCTATGTGCTCTAGTAGCTACAACCCATCATGACCAATTATGTTTCATTAGGTTTGGCGAAGTATAACTCATACTAGTCAACCAAGCAATCATATTCAAATACGAGCATTCAAGGTATACATATCATAGGCAACCAGAAATCTAGTCTTATACTTATAAGACCACGTACCTGCTTGTTCAAAACAGATGTCCAAAGATTTAGAATCAACAAGAAATAAGTCACCCTGCACAGAAAGCAAGGGTTCAACATTACTATTGGTCCAAGTGACCAAGACTATGATATGTTATTCATTATTATTCCTTTTATGTTATCTAATTTAGATCAGGGATTTTCCATATTTTAATTTGGATTATAGATAGCATCAGGTCTGATCCATCATAAACTATTTTGATTAAAAGATAATATTTAGTTGATCAATTAGAAGATTTCCAAAAATTAGGGTTTCTAAGATGGTTGGAGCAAAAAGGGAGAGTAACCCTCAACATATTAACCATTCATAACATCAGGGTTCATTTTAAAGATTCAGACCAATCATAATCACTAATTATCATCTAATGATATTAATTTTGTTATAAAGATATATCTTTAATTCTATGTAGAAAGAGAATCTAGATCTAGGGTTTCTCCTAATCCTTTGATCATTTATCATCTTAGAATAGGATTTCGAGCTATTTTAGGAATAGAGTTCTATCTAGGGTTAATTACACCTTAGAAGGTCAGATATTATCAAGGAAAATTATTATCAACAATTAATCATAATTAAGGAAGTCATTTAGGCTTTAGGCAACTATTTTTGAAAAATTCAACGGATATAGGTACTGGTAACATTTTATTTGGATGGAGAATAATTTTCTGATCAAAATGGTATATAGGTTCGCTACAATCTGATATTCCTAGCATCTTTTATGATTTTTCTAAGGTAATGTATTTTCTTGAGTAATAAAAGATTAACTAAATAAAAAGAAAGGAAAAATAACCTTGATCAACGGCCAGATCCGATTGGATCAACGGCTCAGATTGATCTACACCGATCTGGCATTCCTGGGTCGATCTACGCTGATCGGACGACCCTGGCTTGCTCCCGCTGGTTTGCTGCTTGCTCCAACAGGGGAGGAGGAACTCCGGCGAGGTCAAGCTCGCTCCTTGGTGCTGCTCGCTAGTGGAAAAGGGCTGAGGTAGGTTCGGTAGCTCGATCCAAAGCCAGAGAGGGTCAGGTCAGGGTGTAAGGCCATGTGTAGCTCATTGCCGCCACGTGGGCAGGTAAGGTCACCGGAGTTGGGGTCGTTTTGGAGCGGGAGGGGTTATGGGGACCTGCACTCTAGCCGCGCACACTCGTGGTGGGTTGGAGAAGGTGTTGGAGGGGTAGGATTTGAGCGAGGAGGGCTGTGGAGCTCGCTGGGTGGTGGTGGCTGGAGGTTGAAGAAGGTGGGAAGTGGTGTATGCTCGGGGTGACTGCGCTCGCAATTGAAGTAGGGAAAAGAGTAAAGGGAGCATAGCGAAGCTAATGGAGGTATTAAATAGGCATGAGGGAAGCTAGGCAAGGAAGCCCTAAAAGCCCCACCGTCGGAGTGAGAGAAAGCTACGTCATGGTTGTTGGGTTGGTGCAATGGTGCATGAGACTCGGTCAAAACTGGTATATCCAGCCACAGAATTGCGAAAGGAAGATATCTATGCGAATAGATATGCAAAAAGGTGGATGTGCTGGAGCCTGGATGAGGCTCGGGTTGCTGCTAGTCTTCCCGCCCTTTGCGGGAGGTAGGAGACGAAGTCTCCTACATTGGATCGATGATCAACGGTCTGCAAATCAAAGCCTGGAAGTAGGTTGGCGCCCAAGCACTTAATGGGCCGCGTGACAGATTATTTTGTCAGTTAAATTGAAAACCTAGGTCCTAGAGTTATTAGATGGAATTATACACCTGATTTTCAAATGTGAATAACTCCCAAATTTTACATCCAAACGGAACAAAATTTTAGGGGTAACTTAATGATGTCAAGATGTGACTATGGTATAATTTTGGGATTCGAATATTTGATGTGTTCATTCACTAAATACATTAACATATGTATTTTATTGTAATAGCATACTAGGGTTCGCATATTTTTGCAATTTGTGACACATATTTGTCCAATTGAGTGAGGGAAGTATATGAGGGTATTTGGTCAACAAATTTGATAACAAACTTTTAAGAGAGAGAGAAAATACTATAAAAACTCACTTTGTCACAGGGGGCCCGGATCGATGACACACGATACCATCGACTGGTGTCGATGGTATCGACCCATCCCACGGATTGACTTCCTTGATGTAGCGACCGCCGTTGATTTCCTCTCGCGGATCGGTGACGTGTCGCATTGATACCATCAACGTGAGTAGATGGTATCGACTCTTAGTAGTTCAAACACCCTCGCGAGGCCCGACCACCACTTTCTGACTGTAGTCAGGTCGATACCATCGACAGGCCCGTCGATGGTATCAACTTCACTGAGACAAAATCGTCTGTAAATCTTCAGGGATCTCACGAGTATCGACATCCTAGTCAATACTATTGACCCCGATCTGGAAATTTCTTCAGGCCCGTCGATGGTATTGACTTCACTGAGAAAAAATCGTCTATAAATCTTCAAGGATCTCGCTAGTATCGACATCCTAGTTGATACTATCGACCTCGATCTGGAGATTTCTTCAGCGTCACTGATGGTAGGTCGATACCATCGACGAGGCCGTCGATGGTATCGACTCAGAAAACTTTCTGCAGTCGCCTAACTATACCCATGTCGCTACCATCGACTAAATGGTCGATGGTATCGACCCTACCTCAACCCTGCACACTAAACAAACGATCAAGGTATCATTTTTACACTAAAAACAAAATTAAACCAAACTAACTTGTAAATGCGAACGAAAATAGACAAAACTACCAATGGTTGGGTTGCCTCCCAACAAGCGCCCTTATTTAACGTCTTAGGCTAGACAAAATCAAGCTTATCATGCATCCTTAAGTGCTATGAGTTTGACCTCATGCAATTTCCTCGTGTAATTCTTGCCAAAGTACAGCTTCAACCTCTGTCCATTGACCAGAAATGTTGTCTCTCCATCACGCACCATGATGGCACCATGTGGCCGTACCTCCTCCATAATGAAAGGTCCACTCCACTGGGATTTCATTTTCTCGATATGCAACTTCAACCTTGAGTTGAAAAATAGCACACGATCTCCCTTCTTGAAGACACGCAGTTGAATGTGTCGATCGTGAATAAGCTTTGTTCTCTCCTTGTAAATCCGCGAGCTTTCATAGGCGTTCATCCTCAGCTCATCTAGCTCATTGAGCTCAAGCATGCATTTCTTTCCTGCCTCATCATAAGTCAAGTTCAACTTCCTTAGCGCCAAGTGCGCCTTATGCTCCAATTCTACCGGAAAATGGCAAGCCCACCCATAAGACAACCTAAAAGGCGTAGTGCCTATAGGTGTCTTAAATGTCGTCCTATATGCCCATAAAGCGTCCGGCAGCAAAGTACTCCAGTTCTTTCTTCTCGAAGCCACTGTGCGCTCCAAGATTTTATTAATTTCTCTATTGGACACTTCGACCTACCCTTGTGTCTGCGGGTGGTACGGGGTACCAATATTGTGCTTTACCCCATACTTTCTCAACAATGCAACAAACTTTTGATTTCTGAAATGGGTACCTCCATCACTGATAATCATCCTTGGTACACCAAATCTACAGAAAATGTAATCTTTTACAAACATGCACACTACAGCAGCATCATTAGTCCTAGTGGGTATTGCCTCTACCCACTTCGATACATAATCAACAGCCAATAAAATGTATAAATTTGAGTTTGAGGACACAGAGGGTCCCATAAAATCAATACCCCACAGATCAAACACCTCAACTTCTTGAAACACATTGAGGGGCATCTCCTGTCACTTTGAAATATTACCTACCCTTTGACAGGAATCACATCTTCGCACATAATCATATGCGTCCCGGAAAAGTGTAGGCCAATAATGTCCGCTCTCAAGCACCTTGGTCGTTGTTCTGGAACTTGCATGATGGCCACCAGTGGGTAGAGTATGGCAATGACGAAGTACATTGTCATATTCTATCTCCGGCACGCACCTGCACAAAACACCATCCCTGCATTGCTTCAACAAAATGGGGTCATCCCAGAAATAATATATCAAAGAATGGAAAATTTTCTTTTTCTTTTGATATGTCCAATCATCTGGGATTATTTTACAGGCAAGATAATTAACAATATATGAAAACCATGGATCCTTAGATTTTACAGAAAGGATTTTCTCATCAGGGAATGTCTCGGTAATGGGTATATTAATGTCCTTCTCATCTACCCGTTCCAACCTAGACAAATGGTCCGCAACCACATTCTCTATTCCCACCTTATCTTTAATTTCAATATCAAATTCTTGTAACAATAAGATCCACCTAATCAATCTAGGTTTGGCATCTATCTTTTCCATCAAATATTTTATGGCGGCGTAGTCCGTCCATACCACCACTTTTGACCCTACAAGATATTGCCGAAATTTTTCAAATGCAAAAACAACGGCGAGAAGTTCCTTTTCAGTTGTAGTGTAATTGAGTTGTGCTTCATTTAAAGTTTTGGATGCATAGAAAATCACAGCGGGTTTGTTTTCAACATGTTGTCCTAGAATGGCCCCTACTATGAAATCTGAAGCATCACACATTAATTCAAAAGGCTTTGTCCAATACGGTGTTTGCACAACCGGTGCAAAAATTAACTTCTCTTTGAGCACATTAAAAGCATGCAAACACTTTTCATTAAAATCAAACACTGCATCTTTCTCCAGCAGTTCAGATAATGGTTTAGAAATTTTTGAGAAATCTTTGATAAAGCGGCGATAAAATCCTGCGTGACCGAGAAAACTCCTTACCCCTTTAACCGAAATCGGCAGGAATAATTTGGAAATAACCTCAATCTTAACCGGATCTACCTCCAACCCCTTGCTAGACACATTATGTCCAAGCACAATCCCTTCACTAACCATCATATGGCATTTTTCCCAATTGGCATTTTTCATCAAAAGACGCACCATAGATGGAAAAATCGTCCATGAAGACCTCCAAACAGCGCTCAACCATATCAGAGAAAATGGCAAGCATGCAACGCTAAAAGGTTGCTGGTGTGTTGCATAAACCAAAGGGCATACTGATATATGCAAATGTTCCATAAGGACAAGTGAAGGTGGACTTCTCCTGGTCCTTAGGATCAATGGAAATCTAATTATAGCCCGAGTAACCGTCTAGAAAACAAAAGTGAGATAGACCTGCTAGACGCTCTAAAATCTGATCAATGAATGGAAGAGGAAAATGATCTTTCAATGTAGCAGAGTTCAATCTATGGTATTCAATGCACACACGCCACCCGGTTACCAAACGGGTCGTGACTGGCTCATTAAACAAATTGTAAGTAACAGTAATTCCCCCCTTTTTAGGGACTACTTGTGTGGGGCTTACCCATGTTGAATCAGAGATAGCGTAGATGATGCCTGCAGAAAGGAGCTTGATCACCTCCTTCTTTACTACCTCCATCATGCTTGGATTGAGTCTGCACTGTGGCTGGATTACAGGTTTGGCTCCTTCATCGAGCCAGATCTTGTGCTGGCACAGTGTAGGGGAAATCCCCTTGATATCTGCAACTAACCAACCGAGTGCTCCACGGTGGTTCTTCAGCACGATCATCAATTGCTCCTCTTCATCGACACTCAGATATGCCGAGATAATCACCGGTAGTCTCTCACCATCGGCTAAGAATGCATACTCTAAATGAGGCGGAAGTGGCTTCAATTCTAACTCAGGTGGACAGATCAAAGATGACTGAAGCGGTGGTGGGAGTGGCCCAAGATCTTCATAAAGCTTAGCATAGTAACACGGCAGCACCTGAAGCATCTTGACACATTTTTGTAGCGACTTGCTTCTCATCCAGTCATGCGTTATATTGACAAGGCAAGCTTCATGAGGAAGTTCTGGATATGCATCGAGGACAGAACTTGCTATGGCATCATCTTCAGTAGAAAGAGGGATTTCCTCCTCTTCATCATTCGGAAAACCCACAGCCCTGCGAAGAGAAACAATTTTGGTCTATTCCATAATGTCTACAGCCAGTGTCCCCTTCTCTACATTGGTCATTACATGAGCCATATCTAGAAACGGCTTCCCTAGACAAAGAGAAATATTCTGATAAAAATGTTTCACCATGCGGCACTGCTCCTTAGCTTTTGATTGTGTTGGGCTTGGGGGCATAACCATTGCAAATCGGTCATCAGCTATTCCCAAAGTCAAACGGCCTCTTCCCATCTCGAGTATCATATCTGTAGTAGCTTGGAACGGTCTTCCAAGGAGTAGCTCATTTCCTTGTTCATCTTGCATTTCCATTACCACAAAATCTGTTGGAAATACAAATCAGTCGACTTTAACCAAAACATCCTCGCAAATACCGTACGGCTTAACCACAGAATTGTCCGCCAACTGAATGGTCATATTGCTATCGTAACATCCCTGACCTGGGTTATGAACTAACCCTAGGTGCTTTGCCTAAATATGTTATTAGATGCTTATGGTTATCTTTTGATATGTAATCAAAGCTCCTGAGGAACATATATTTCCATTCATGTCCTTTTTGAACAATGTTGTAATATTGTTTGGATAAACATGGACTAATGTGCAAATTACCCAATTAGAGGGGTTAACTTGCAAAATTGCACATGTTAAGATGTTCCTCTGATGATGAGACATCATGAGAATGAATATGATGAAGAAATATGGATTCTCCAAGCTTGGGCACCAAGATATAGCTTGTAGAGCAATCATTGTGCTTTAAAACCTAGTTTTGGTGTAAAGTGCAATTTACCCAAAACATAGGGTGCAACATGTAAAATATAGCATCTAGAGTATCTTTCATGACTCTTGGCATCAAGTAGAGCAAAGATGATGAGGAGGGCGCCTCAATTTGAATGATCAAATGAGAAGAAAACCATTATAATTAAATAACCAAGTTTTATACAAAATGACCCTTTTATGGAAACAACTTAGTAAGGTGTTTGGCTTCTTTTCCTCTAAACCTTGGATAAGGGAGGAGTTTTTCTTAAGGGAGGAAGGGAGGAACGTGACTAAGGAGGGGAGAAGGACCTATTTGAGAAATAAGAAAATAATTCTCCATGTCTTGAAAATATACCCAAAATATATAAGTACATCCTTTTTAGAAAGCAAGGGATCGTTTCCCTTAATTCCTCTTCTTATCTCTTTGCTTTGGCTGACTAAGAGGGAGCTCAGGAGCAGAGGAGGAAGACCAAGCTGAATTGGGTAAGTTTTGATTGCCATCTAGCTCGAATTCATGGAGGAGATCTTGCTACAAAGTTGGTTTAGTAGTCTTCCTTGCATAACCATTCTTTCTAGCCATCTTCTCCATCCAAATCTTGAGGAACGGACCTTGGACGACCCGTGGAGCTCAAGCCACCATTAAAGATACGAAGCTTGGAGCTCTAGATCTGATCCTAAGGCGGGTTTTATAACTCTAATCCTTAAAGTTTTGCTTATGCATCTTCTTTCTATGAAAACGTTGCTTAATCTCCTTTCTTAGACACTTGTATGGGTTCTTGCAACCAAATCCGTGAAGAACAGTCCATGTTCTTGAGGTAGAAGAAGATGACATTATTTTCAAAGTTCATCCTAATCTTACTTTAGTAAACGGTCCACCACCTCTTGCCCAAACGGTTTGCAAAACCGTTTGGAAGCAAATGGTTTCAAAACCGTTTGAGAGCAAACGGTTTCAACCAAGAATGTTTGGGAGCAACCGGTCCAAGACCATTTGGATGAGTTGACAAAATAATTGATCGTTTGGAGATCTTCTTTACATATTATGGACTAATCACCCACCAAAAATCATCATCTAATTCCAAGAAAATCATCAATTGAAGGCACATTAGTCATCTAAACCCTAATTGGGTTTATTGCTGATTTCAATGGTGCAATCATGTTGAAGTTTAGGTTGAGTGGCCCAAATGGTTTCAAAACCGTTTGGGGATCACCCAAGACCGTTTGGAGGTCTAGGGTTAAGTGGGGTTGATCAATTGAGGGTTCAATCATATCAAGTTGTTGAATAATCAAATGTTGATTTTGTGACCAAATCTAGGGTTCGACCCTTAAATGAATGACTTGGTTTTTGGATAAAATAATGAACAAATGGTCTCAAGACCATTTGGAGGATGTCCAAATGATCCCAAGACCGTTTGGGGTCAGGTCATGACCCAATTGAATGATGGTTCAATGGGCTCACCATCAATTAGACCCATGTTGATGCATGTTGAAGGGTGATCGATTCCAAACCCTAATCCAATCAATCCAAACTCTAATTGGTGACCAATGGAGGATCAATTGGGGGTCAAATCAGTAAGGATTAACCTGATTGACTCAATTGATGAGTGGCTAACCTTTGCATGATCGATTGAAGGGTTCAACCTTGGAAACCCTATTTCAATTGGATAGGTTGAGGAACTTTTTGGTCCATGCAGTTTTGAGGGAGTTTGGTCCAAACGGTCTCAAGACCGTTTGAGGCCAAACGGTCTCAAAACCGTTTGGGACCAAATGATCCCAAACCATTTGGTGGCCATGCAGTTTCAAGATCGATTTGTTCATGCGGTTTCAAAGTCAAAGTTGGCCCAAATGGTCAACGAGACCAAATGGTCTTCACCTCACCTAGGGCAAATGGTCTTGATGGTGTACTTTTCCATGCGGTCTTGAAAGTCAAAGGGACTAAACGGTCAACAACTCCATGCAGTTTCAAAACTGTTTGGAGGTTGAAAGTGTAAAAGCGTTTGGGATTTATTAAGGTCAAGATCGTTTGATGCCTTAGTGGCCAAGATGGTTTAGTAGTTGATTAACCTAAACCCTATAGATACCTAAAGTGATTAAGGGAACAAGTAATCAGTTGGTTGATGCATGTTATGGTCAATGGTGGACATTACCATAGTACCCTTGAAGGGATAGTATGACTTACACCCTTGATCAAGCAAACCCTAATGACCGTAATGGTGATGACATGACTTATCTTATCAAGGTTTAATTGACCTTAAGCTAATCAAGAATGATGCAAACATCATCCAATAGTTAGAGGAGAGAGAAGACTCCCTATATGCATGAGAATCAATTAAAATACTTCCAACATGTATGAATACACATCATTAGGGTATGATCCTTCATAGTGAGATCATGGAAACCCTAATTATGATGATTAATGAATCTTAACCTCATTAAGGGCATTAATGGAAGTAACCTCCATACATAATGATGGTATGACCTCAATTCACTTATAGTAAACCCTAATTCTAGGGGAATGTCATGATGTGATATAGTAATCCCTAATGGTGGGATATTAATCATAAACCTAATCTAGAGGAGACGTGATATGAATAGAAACCCTAATTGGAAGTGATGTCATGGGAAACCCCTATTAGGATGAATAGTAAGCTTAATTATGGCTTATTAAATATGAAACCCTAGAGATGGTTTATTAGATAGTACACTAAAGAGAGGTGTGGCTAAATCAATTAAATAGAATGATTATGTCATAAACATAAAGAATAGGGTTAATGAATCATGTGAATGATAAATATGGTAATTTAAATAAATAAGGATTTAAGAGGTAAGATGATGCCTAGATCCAAACTTCTCTATGAATGAGTAATAGCTTTTACACCTTACAATAATGATGTGCATGAAATTCCTAGAAATGATGTATACGAAAGCATGATGTAGATAACATCCTGAATATGGAGATACCTAGAATAGTTGATGATGGTTTATCCTATATCAACAATGTTTATCAAATTAATAAGCGTATATTATTAAAGATAATTTTACAATTCTGATATATAATACATGCACCATATGAGGAAAGTAACAAGTTAGTGAATAAAGTATTAAAAGAGAAATATCTTAATACAGAGTTAGTCAATTAACTCAAGTAAGATGGAAATGAGAAGAAAGTGATACATCAAGATATGATAGATATCACATTCAACATTTCAGGGTAACATACCTTGATGAACCTCTAAACCATTATACTTAAACAAGAGACACAAAGAGTATATGATAAGTAGTTGTTTCTGATAGAGACATAACAGACTCAATGTACTCAACAAGTGTAGATTAATACATCTTGAGAATGGGGTAAGCCAAATCTATGAGTATGATGTAATCATACCATGATATGAATGAGAAATGGGCTAATACTTAGAATTGATGATCATTAATGATATATGATGAGTATAGTAATCAAAATCAAACACTTATAATATCTTTGAATTCTCCCAAGAGTGGTGGAGTAATATATTAGGGTTGAACTGATAATGTGAACAGGAAACCCTATTAGTGAAAGGTGGGGTACACTAACCCTAAGTTTGGGTCATGCTTTTAAGCATGAAACTTCAAGATTGAAGTATGAAATAGGGAATCACTTTTCCTAATTAAGATAAAGGGGTTGAAATACCTTAATTGAAATGAATTGGGAAAACCTAACCTTATTGTAGGCATAATGGTACAAACCTTGAATTAAAAGATTATCTCTGTTTTGTAATATGTTGATACAGAGATAAATTGCTTATTATCAAACGTATTAACCATGCAAGTTTTTATAAAAAATGATCATAGCCAGGTAAGGATTATGATGTTATATTCATTGAAAGCATGTTATAAGTTTTATGAATAATGATATACTATGTTGCCTGGTTTAAGGGGTAACATTTGAGATTGATGGGCTGTAAGAGCCATGAGCAATATCTACATTGTTATAATCAAGGTAATGTTGTTAAATGACTTACGATGATCTAAGTGTTTGAACACCCATGTTCCTGAATCATAATAATTAGATGGTTAGGGATTGACATCCCAATGATAACTGTAAGTGAAATGAATTTTTACTTTTAGTATTCTTTCTTTATAGCAGTTGCTTTAATGGTTTATGTTTGAAAACATGCCTGATGCTAAAAGAATGCAATAATGTACTTAAATAATCAAGTATAATGATATCATGTAGAGCCCTGACCATAGATCCATCATTGTCAGAAACCAAATGATGGTGAAACAGGTTTTCCTAAGGGAACTCCTGGAGCACATACTTTTGAGTATGTGGGGGATTATGACGTGAATACCCTTACGTCCTAGTGTAGGAATTGATGTAAGATGTACCTTTAATCCATCAATCCTTCATTATATGTTTATGTCGGGATGATGTATTACTAATCTCCCAAGGATATCGTTAATGTCGCATCGATGAGAGATAAATAAGAGATCCCTCGATGATGAAGAGAGTACAGAACGCCACTGTGACTCTAATAGAGAAGTTGCCAGAATACCCTGGAAAGCTATTATAGCAGAGACACAAGATGTCCTGCATGTTAATCCTCATTCTGACTGAGGAAGATGAAGTCATAGGAATCCGGTCCTTCTGATGACCTATGTATGGTATCGATGTGATTTCATAATGGTCGGTTGGAGTATGATTGGTATACCTCATCTCCTCAGGGCATAATAATGTTTGAAAAACATAATCAGCCGTGTAGCATAACTGCTTAGGTTAAACTACGAGAAACAATGATTGATGATACATTGTTTATAATGCTCTAGTCAAGTAACTAGTATACATATTCCTCATATTCCTTATTGAGATATGCTTGATATTCAATTATTTATAATTGAAATGATTGTCTAAGAGAATGTTGCTTTACTTAGTTTATACAATGTTAAACTTGTTGTTGAACATTTAAAGTTATATTGCTTATTGTTATTCTTATTTTGCAATAACAAAGTATCTGGAGGAGAGTTATAACTCTCTCTGGGACAATTATTCAATTGTCTCACCCCCGTGGGATTCAACTTTTTAGGTAGACGCCGAGGACGCGGGAACCCATCTAAGGATGAACAACAACAGCAGCAGCAACATCAGGGACAGCAGTGAATCTCGGGTGGAGACATTGTCTGTTAAGTCTTATAGATAGTATGTCCTATGTGTCGTCTCTGTACTCTCAGGTCCTAGGAGTCAGTAGATCTGAGGTTTTTGACTTAACGCCTCGAGATTTTTGTATCTTGCCTTGTACAGATAATAGGCCAGTTGATGTATGTAATCACTCGAGATGTGATTTTACATAATTGTAATGATGGATCATGTTGTAAACAACTTACCTTGTTTTCTTATAAAAGAGTTTTATTATTTAAAGATCTCTTTCTAAAAAGTTTTTTTTATTTTCCATAATTCTGCTGCTAGTTAATCGCTTCCGCATTCATTGATCTAGTTTTTTTTTGAGACAGACGTTTCAATTTAGTGGTATCAGAGCTCTAGGTTCGCTGAGTCTACAGAGACATAGGACTAAGGTAGTAGAGTCTGTTCTAGTGTCATCCAGTGTATCTGATGGTATCTTCTGCTCACATAGGAGAAGAAGAACTTGAACATGACTGGATCAGACGAGGAGTTTGTTGCAGAGAGCAACAATGCTACACCAAGAAGAGGTGTAGAGGAGCAGGCAAGAGAGGGACAATTACTTGAGATTCCCCTAGCTAATCCAACCATGATAAGGAATCCTTCCTTAGGAATCACTGTTGGGGAATTTAGGGAAACCATGATATATCTAGTGGATCAAGCACTAGCAATACAACCTAGATTAAAAGCTCCCAATGATGATGTTTTGGATATCAACAAAATATGTAACCCACAACAGCAGGTTGAAGCAATGGTAAATGATGAAGTTCTGAACTTAGAACGAGTCTGTACTCAACCTCGGCCTGTTGAATCTATATATAGTAATGTAGGGGTTAGAATACAACCAGAAACTAGGATCTGCCATAGGTGTAGGAAGCCTGGACATATCAGACCTAATTGTCTAGAAAAGGAATATAAAGGAAGGATTGAGAAAAAGCCTATCCAAACCCAGAAGCAGAAACGTAGTAGTTACAAAAAGAAGAAGTTTCTGGTATCACCAGTACAACCAGGACCTAGTGTACCAAGGCAATGGTCATCTAGAAAGGGTAAAGAACCCTTTGGACCACACCGGGCACCCAGAACTTGCTATCAATGTGGACAAGTAGGGCATCTGGTAAGAGATTGCTCAGCCAGAAATGTTATGGCAAATCAACCTCTGAGGCAGAATCAGCCTGAGACAATGAGTAACCCTCGAATCATGACAGGTTAGACAAAATAAATGTTATTATTATATGTCTTTTTATGATCTCTTGGATAAAACTAAGAGAGAAATTGATTGAACTTTTCTTGATTAGTCTTATGAGGACTTATAATGTTGTATAAAATAGATGTTTCATGTTGCATGCTTACCTCCATAAGAAAGATGAAGTATTAAAAAGTGGTTTGGATAGAAATTTAGTAAGATTAAAACTTATACTTGTGATAATAAGAAAAGAGAAGGAATATGGTAGTATACATATGCATATTACCTTATCTCAGTATTTATATACCCTGGCCAGGTATACAATTGCTGATGATAAAGTGAATATGGAAACTCTTAGATTGTTATCTTTTTAATTGCTATGATCAAGCAGTCATTATGAGACAATCTAATGAGTATCATGAAATAAGAAATATGGGAATAAGGGAGGCCAACCCTGACCAGTAAAGTTGTAAGAATAATAATAAAAATGTTTATGTGATGAATACTTATAAAGGTATCATTTTACCCTGGACTTTGGTTCCAAGGTGAAAATATATGTAACAAGTAATGTCCCAAGATGAAAGGAAGAAAAAGATGTAATGTGTTGATAACACATGTGATAGGTACCAAAATAAGAATGTAATAATATATCAAATGATTTATATTAATTACTTGGAATGGTCAACTATGAAATCAAATTAAACATGTAAAATAATATGAACATCACATGTTCGGGGTTTATGATTTTCATAAACATATCTTTCTCCAAGATATCTATCAAATAAGTCCTTGTTTGATAAGTAATTTTTCCCTATGATAAGAGAATGTACAACTAATGAGATAATTAGTGCAAATAATAAGGAAAGTTAGTATGGTGTTATCAGATGTGATGACACAATCAAGGTATGAAAGCACTTATATAGTCTCAAATAAATAACAGAGTATGAGTGTGATCTTAAGAAAAGTTGATCTAACTAAGGAACATGAGAGTATATGTTCCATTTGAATCTTTCCATGATAAACTTGTGAGGAGCAACCTATTAATAAAAACTCTATAATATCTCCATAATAATGAAATGTTATCTAAGGATGTAATGATATGATGCTTAAACAATATCTGCTTCCCCTTTTCTTTCTGGGATTTTGGGGGCGAAATCCTTATTAGGGGTTTATAATTTGTAACATCCCTGACCTGGGTTATGAACTAACCCTAGGTGTTTTTCCTAAATATGGGATTAGATGCTTGTGGTTATCTTTTGATATGTAATCAAAGCTCCTGAGGAACATATATTTCCATTTTTGTCCTTTTTGAACAATGTTGTAATATTGTTTTGATAAACATGGACTAATGTGCAAATTACCCAATTAGAGGGGTTAACTTGCAAAATTGCACATGTTAAGATGTTCCTATGATGATGAGACATCATGAGAATGAATATGATGAAGAAATATGGATTCTATATCTTGGGCACCAAGATATAGCTTGTAGAGCAATCCTTGTGCTTTAAAACCTAGTTTTGGTGTAAAGTGCAATTTACCCAAAACATAGGGTGCAACATGTAAAATATAGCATCTAGAGTATCTTTCATGACTATTGGCATCAAGTAGAGCAAATATGATGAGGAGGGCGCCTCAATTTGAATGATCAAATGAGAAGAAAACCATTATAATTAAATAACCAAGTTTTATACAAAATGATCCTTTTATGGAAACAACTTAGTAAGGTGTTTGGCTTGTTTTCCTCTAAACCTTGGATAAGGGAGGAGTTTTGCTTAATGGAAGAAGGGAGGAACGTGACTAAGGAGGGGAGAAGGACCTATTTGAGAAATAAGGAAATAATTTTCCTTGTCTTGAAAATATACCCAAAATATATAAGTACATCCTTTTTACAAAGCAAGGGATCATTTCCCTTCATTCCTCTTCTTATCTCTTTGCTTTGGCTGACTAAGAGGGAGCTCAAGAGTAGAGGAGGACGACCAAACTGAATTGGGTAAGTTTTGATTGCCATCTAGCTCGAATTCATGGAGGAGATCTTGCTACAAGGTTGGTTTGGTAGTCTTCCTTACATATCCCTTCTTTCTAGCCATCTTCTCCATCCAAGTCTTGAGGAACGGACCTTGGATGACCTGTGGATATCAAGACACCATTAAAGCTACGAAGCTTGGAGCTCTAGATCTGATCCTAAGGTGGGTTTTATAACTCTAATCCTTAAAGTTTTGCTTATGCATCTTCTTTCTATGAAAATGTTGCTTAATCTCCTTTCTTAGACACTTCTATGTGTTCTTGCAACCAAATCCGTGAAGAACAGTCCATGTTCTTGAGGTAGAAGAAGATGATGTCATTTCCAAAGTTCATCCTAATCTTACTTTAGTAAACAGTCCTCCACCTCTTGCCCAAACGGTTTGCAAAACCGTTTGGAAGCAAATGGTTTCATAACCATTTGAGAGCAAACGGTTTCAACCAAGAATGTTTGGGAGCAACCGGTCCAAGACCGTTTGGATGAGTTCACCAGGCATTGACCATTTGGAGATCTGATGTACATATTATGGAATAATCACCCACCAAAAATCATCATCTAATTCCAAGAAAATCATCAATGGAAGGCACATTAGTCATCTAAACCCTAATTGGGTTTATTGCTGATTTCAATGGTGCATTCATGTTGAAGTTTGGGTTGAGTGGCCCAAACGGTTTCAAAACCATTTGGGGATCACCCAAACGGTCTCAAGACAGTTTTGTGATCACCCAAGACCGTTTGGAGGTCTAGGGTTAAGTGGGGTTGATCAATTGAGGGTTCAATCATATCAAGTTGGTTAATAATCAAATGTTGATTTTGTTACCAAATCTAGGGTTCAACCCTTAAATGAATGACTTGGTTTTTGGATAAAATAATGGAAAAATGGTCTCAAGACCGTTTGGAGGATGTCCAAATGATCACAAGACCGTTTGGGGTCAAGTCATGACCCAATTGAATGATGGTTCAATGGGATCAACATCAATTAGACCCATGTTGATGCATGCTGAAGGGTAATCGATTCCTAACCCTAATCCAATCAATCCAAACCCTAATTGGTGACCAATTGAGGATCAATTGGGGGTCAAATCAGTAAGGATTAACCTAATTGACTCAGTTGATGAGTGGCTAACCTTTGCATGATTGATTGAAGGGTTCAACCTTGGAAACCCTATTTCAATTGGATAGGTTGAGGCACTTTTTGGTCCATGCGGTTTTGAGGGTGTTTGGTCCAAATGGTCTCAAGACCGTTTGGGTCCAAACAGTCTCCAGACCGTTTGGGACCAAATGATCCCAAACCATTTGGTGGCCATGCGGTTTCAAGATCGATTTGTCCATGCGGTTTCAAAGTCAAAGTTGGCCCAAACTGTCAACTAGACCAAACGGTCTTCACCTCACCTAGGGCAAACGGTCTTGATGGTGTACTTTGCCATGCGGTCTTGAAAGTCAAAGGGACCAAATGGTCAACAACTCCATGCTGTTTCAAAACTGTTTGGAGGTTGAAAGTGTAAAACCGTTTGGGTTTTATTAAGGTCAAGATCGTTTGATTCCTTAGTGGCCAAGATGGTTTAGTAGTTGATTAACCTAAACCCTATAGATACCTAAAGTGATTAAGGGAACAAGTAATCAGTTGGTTGATGCATGTTATGGTCAATGGTGGACATTACCATAGTACCCTTGAAGGGATAGTATGACTTACACCCTTGATCAAGCAAACCCTAATGACCGTAATGGTGATGACATGACTTATGTTATCAAGGTTGAATTGACCTTAACCTAATCAAGAATGATGCAAACATCATCCAATAGTTAGAGGAGAGAGAAGACTCCCTATATGCATGAGAATCAAGTAAAATACTTCCAACATGTATGAATACACATCACTAGGGTATGATCCTTCATAGTGAGATAATGGAAACCCTAATTATGATGATTAATGAATCTTAACCTCATTAAGGGCATTAATGGAAGTAACCTCCATACAGAATGATGGTATGACCTCAATTCACTGATAGTAAACCCTAATTCTAGGGGAATGTCATGATCTGATATAGTAATCCCTAATGGTGGGATATTAATCATAAACCTAATCTAGAGGAGACGTGATATGAATAGAAACCCTAATTGGAAGTGATCTCATGGGAAACCCCTATTAGGATGAATAGTAAGCTTAATTATGGCTTATTAAATATGAAACCCTAGAGATGGTTTATTAGATAGTACATTAAAGAGAGGTGTGGCTAAATCAATTAAATAGAATGATTATGTCATAAACATAAAGAATAGGGTTAATGAATCCTGTGAATGATAAATATGGTCATTTAAATAAATAAGGATTTAAGAAGTAAGATGATGCATAGATCCAAACTTCTCTATGAATGAGTAATAGCTTTTACACCTTACAATAATGATGGGCATGAAATTCTTAGAAATGATGTATATGAAAGCATGATGTAGATAACATCCTGAATATGGAGATACCTAGAATAGTTGATGATGGTTTATCCTATATCAACAATGTTTATCAAATAAATAAGCCTATATCATTAAAGATAATTATACAATTCTGAATATAATACATGCACCATATGAGGAAAGTAACAAGTTAGTGAATAAAGTATTAAAAGAGAAATATCTTAATACAGAGTTAGTTAATTAGCTCAAGTAAGATGGAAATGAGAAGAAAGTGATACATCAAGATATGATAGATATCACATTCAACAGTTCAGGGTAACATCTAAACCATTATACTTAAACAAGAGACACAAAGAGTATATGATAAGTAGTTGTTTATGATAGAGACATAATGGACTCAATGTACTCAACAAGTGTAGATTAATACATCTTGAGAATGGGGTAAACCAAATCAATGAGTATGATGTAATCATACCATGATATGAATGAGAAATGGGCTAATAGAATTGATGATCATTAATGATATATGATGAGTATAGTAATCGAAATCAAACACTTATAATATCTTTGAATGCTCCCAAGAGTGGTGGAGTAATATATTAGGGTTGAACTGATAATGTGCACAGGAAACCCTAATTAGTGAAAGGTGGGGTACACTAACCCTAAGTTTGGGTCATGCTTTTAAGCATGAAACTTCAAGATTGAAGTATGAAATAGGGAATCACTTTTACTAATTAACACTACTACAGAAATAGCATTCAGTGTCCCTTTTCTGGGCATCGGTTATTAAGGGAAACCGACGCCTATCATATGACCGCGTCGGTTGCTTAAGCAATCCGACGTCTATATCCGAAACCAGCCAGACACGGGTACCGCTTTGTATTAAGCGTCGGTTGTTTATAACAAAACGGACGCTTAAAGTCGCCCGCGAAATCCAAATTTCGTTCAAGAAAAATAGTGTCACTTTCAGCGTCGGTGTTGTAGATAAAAAACTGACGCCTATTTGCGATGAAAATTTGCACGAAAAGTGCCACTTTCAGTGGCCGTTATCATTGTATAACCGACGCTGAATATGGTTCCCGCCAAACAATTTCGTGAAAAAATCGTCCAATTGGACGTCAGTTGTTTAAAATAACCGACGCTAAAGTTATTTAGGCGTCAGTTATGTGAAACAACCGACGCTATATGGAAACTTTATCCCGCGATCGCCTGACCGTTCGCCTTTCTTCTGTTTCATTGCGAGCCGATTTCCCTTTTCTTCTCTGCTGCTGCCGATTTCTTCTCCGGCGATTTCTTCTCCATCTCCGGCGATTTCTTCTCCGGCGCCCCCTTCGCCGGCGATTTCTTCTCCGGTGCCCCCTTCTCCGCCGCCACTCCTGCTACCTTCTTCCCTTCTCCGCGCCCCCTTCTCCGCCGCCCCTGCTGCTCTAGCGCCTGAGATTAGGCACTGCCACGCCTGAGATTAGGCGCCCCTGCTTCTCCACCGCCGCCCCTGCTCCTCCACCGCCGTCGCACTGCCCCTGCTGCCGATTCTTCTCCAGCCTCACTGCCAGCTGCTGCTCCACCGCCGTCGCTGCTAGCTACTCCTCCAGCCAGAGCCACCGAAGCCTCTGCCTTTTTCCCTCTGACAAGGTTGGTCTTCCCGCTGCTAGCTGCTCTACTTTTTTTTGCATCGATTAAATTGTTGTGATAAAAATGCATGTAATGTATTTGAATAGAGTTAATCTAATCTGGATGTTCATAATAATGTAGTATGTTAAATATGATGATTAGGGATACATATAATGTCTAGTACACAAATATTAGATGATATTCAAGAAAAATCTAGTTTGATGAGCATGTTGTTAATCATGTTAATTATAATTGTTCTATATATTCTGATGTCATTATATAATTATGTGATCCCAACATATTAAATTGAATTAGAATGATTTCATGAATTATAGGGTTTTAAAGTTGATAAACATGTACATGCGGAAATAGGGTTATTAAACCAATGGTTATAACATAGTATGATCTTAATCTGATCTGGATGTTCATAATAATGTAGTATGTTAAGTATGATGATTAGGGATACATATAATGTCTAGTACACAAATATTAGATGATATTCAAGAAAACCCTAGTTTGATGAGCATGTTGTTAATCATGTTAATTATGATTCTTCTATATATTCTGATGTCATTATATAATTATGTGATCCCAACATATTAAATTGAATTAGAATGATTTCATGAATTATAGGGTTTTAAAGTTGATAAACATGTACATGCGGAAATAGGGTTATTAAACCAATGGTTATAACATAGTATGATCTTAATCTGATCTGGATGTTCATAATAATGTAGTATGTTAAATATGATGATTAGGGATACATATAATGTCTAGTACACAAATATTAGATGATATTCAAGAAAACCCTAGTTTGATGAGCATGTTGTTAATCATGTTAATTATGATTCTTCTATATATTCTGATGTCATTATATAATTATGTGATCCCAACATATTAAATTGAATTAGAATGATTTCATGAATTATAGGGTTTTAAACAAGGTTTTAAAGTGCGTGAGGCGCATCGAGGCGTTTTCGGCTCAGCGAGGCAAGGCGTAAGCCTCGAGGTGGTCGAGGCGTAAGCCTCAGATTGTACCGAGGCGTACATATATATATATATATATATATATATATATATATATATATATATATATATATATATATATATCCACATATAATATATATATAAATAATATAGTCATTAATACATATATGTTGTACAGATTTACATATATAACTATACAGATTTACATATTTCTGAAACAGAATATATATATATATATATATATATATATATATATATGTATAGATAGATATACTATTACAAATACGCATGTATATATAGATACATATCTATACATATAAATAAATATACTTACTATATAGACAGATTTCTGTTTTATGATGTACAGATTTACATATATAACTATACAGATTTACATATTTCTGAAACAGAAATATATATATATATATATATATATATATATATATGTATAGATAGATATACTATTACAAATACGCATGTATATATAGATACATATCTATACATATAAATAAATATACTTACTATATAGACAGATTTCTGTTTTATGGTGTACAGATTTACATATATAACTATATAGATTTACATATTTCTGAAATAGAAATATATATATATATATATATATATATATATATATATATATATATATGTATAGATAGATATACTATTACAAATACGCATGTATATATAGATACATATCTATACATATAAATAAATATACTTACTATATAGACAGATTTCTGTTTTATGCTGTACAGATTTACATATATAACTATACAGATTTACATATTTCTGAAATAGATATATATATATATATAGATAGATAGATATACTATTACAAATACGCATGTATATATAGATACATATCTATACATATAAATAAATATACTTACTATATAGACAGATTTGTGTTTTATGCTGTACAGATTTACATATATAACTATACAGATTTACATAGTTCTGAAACAGAAATATATATATATATATATGTGTGTGTGTATGTGTGTGTGTGTATAGATAGATATACTATTACAAATACGCATGTATATATAGATACATATCTATCCATATAAATATAGTTATAATTATACACAGATGTATATATATACACATACACAAGAGAATGCATACATACATGCAGCATATAATGATAAAAGTAGTAAAATATCCATAGTTGTTAACAAACAAGCATACACATATATAGATATGCACATACATATATCTATATACATATAATTTTGGGTTAATTTAGCCTCTATTAAGTCCAAAATAGGATAATACAACCTTTTTTTAGACACAAAGTCTGAGGCTTACGCCTCACAAACGCCTCTACGCATCTTACGCCTCGATACGCCTCGCAGAAACTGAGGCGCACGCCTCTCACTGGCAGACTGAGGCTTAAGCCTCTCAGTATGATCTTAATCTGATCTGGATGTTCATAATAATGTAGTATGTTAAATATGATGATTAGGGATACATATAGTAAAGATTCCTAGACCTTTTGTTTGAAACTATTGATTTCTTGATTTATTATTTAATAATGCTCTGTTGATTAGGATTAACCATGTTGCCTGTAGTTTATAGACATTTATTATATATAAGAATGACAACACATGTATTTCTTGGCCTCGAAACCCGTCCAAGATTGACTCATTAGGAGTAAATCTTGGATAGTCCCCGGTTTGGGACTATTCTTGAACACCTAATCTCACTTAGGATGTAAGTGTATAATGTGTATTGGGTTTTCGAGAAAATTTCGGTAGCATTTCTCCGTTTGTTCTCTAAGTACATATGTACTTAGAGAACATCGGGGAAATGCTGCCGAAATTTTCTTGAAAACCCAATACACATTATACACTTACTAGTGAGATTAGGTGTTAAAGGATGGGATAGGTGGTACAGATTTATTATATATAAGAATGACATCACATTATACACTTAGGATGTAAGTGTCTACCCTAATCTTATACACATGCTAAATGTTTTCCTTTTTCTAGTTTATACAAATGCTAAATGTTTTCCTTTTTGTAGTTGATACAAATGCTAAATGTTTGCCTTTTTAATGACATTTTCAGATGGCTGACCATGATGAGAATGATGTCCATGATGAGCATGAAGTCCATGATGAGCATGCTGTCCATGACGAGCATGGCGAGGATACCAATGTAAGTTCTAAAAACATATCCTGTATTTCTATAAATATTCATTATCTTCTAGTTATGTCATATATCCTATATTTCTATATTGGCCTAATTCAGTGTGTTTATTTTTGTCAAATTTTAGGTTGATGATGCACAGGTACCCACTGAAGCAATTGAGCAACTTGATGCGCAGCAACAAAAACTTAACAAGAAAAGGGGTATCACTCTGTTGAAAAAGTTAACTGCGCTGAGTGGCAGTGGATCCAAATTGGTTGTGGAGTTTGATAATGGAGGGAATGCAACTGGAGTGAACCGCAATAATTTTATAAACTATCTTGGGGTTGTCACTCGAAGCCATTGTGGTGTTAAGTATGATAATTGGCATAAAGTTCCTCAGGCGAAGAAAGACTTGATATGGAAAGATTTATGCGTGAGTTATTTTGTAGATTACAAATTCTATTATTTGCAATTCTATTTTTGGATACTAGTTAATAACATTTCTATTTTACAGAATATGTTTGCATTGGATGATATGTTGCATCGTAAAAGTGTGATGCAACGCGCTGGAAAGATGCTTAGGAATTACAGGACAAATCTGAACAGAGAATACTCAAAAGAGGGTGATAAGAAGAAGAAGTCAGCCCTTGAACAATGGAACTTCTTGGACAAAGAAGATTGGGACAATTTTGTTGCTTCAAGAAAATCTGAAGAATTCAAGGTATTAGGCATCACTCCCATTTTAATTAATATACATTGTGCTACTAACCTAATTATAAATGTGCATACTAACTAGGCCTTCAGTGACGCACAAAAAGCAAGGCGTGCACTGAATGTGCATGACCACACTATGGGTCCAAAAGGCTATGCAAGCGTTCGCCAAAGACTACAGGCGGAGTCTGCGGCTACTCAGGAGTCTGCGGCTACTCAGGATGCTACTCGTACTCAGGAGTCTGCCACACCCTTGCCTCTCCATGATATCTGGATAGCTGGCAGGCAAAACAAGAAGGGTGAAATAAAGAAGCCCGTAACTGCTGAGGCGGCTGCAAAAATGGTAAAATACAACTCTTAGAGCAATCGTTTGAATATTGATTATTTGTGGTTTTAACTTACCAATTTCTGTTTATGGTGATTAGCGGGAGCTGCACGAGCAGAGGAAACAAGGCACGTTCATCCCTCAGGGCACAAGGGATGAATTGACAGTTGCTCTGGGTAACCTAGAGCATCCTGGACGTGTTAGAGGTGATGGCGCTGGTGTGGGCATCAAAGCATTCTTTGGGCCATCCCAGCGCGAACCCAGAGCGGGACTTTCTCAAGAAGAGGTATCCTATTCTTTTTTTAGAATGTTACTGCAAAAGAAAATTCATTAATAAGAAGCTAATGTTTGTTTTATCCATGTATAGGTGAATAAGAGAGTCGAGGATATAGTTGCTAAGAAGGTCAACGATGTAGTTGCTGAGAAGGTCAAGGAAGAATTGCTGCGGTGGCATGCATCTCAGGCTTCCAATCAGCCTATGGCGACCCACTCTTCTCCTGGTGCACAGACTGCGAGTAATCCTGGAGACCCATCGCCTAACACGTCTACTGTAAGTATTGTTTATGACATTGTAGCTAGTCTTTTCAAGATGATATGTTTTCAAGATGATATGTATATATGTATAACATTCTTTACGTAAATTTGTAGGCATTGAAGCCATGCCGCTTAAGAATGCAAGACTATGTTGTTGTAGAGGCGCAGGCTTACCAGTCCCTTCCTGGGGCAACGTTTCATGGGACTCCAATGCCGCAGGGCTACATTCGTGTGAGCCCGATACATGTATTACCTGATTGGAGGGAAGTTGCGTTGCCATATGCCCAACCAGATATTGATAAACTTGGTGAGGCAGAAGGCGGGGTCATATTGTGGCCCAAAGCAGATGTCCTCTACATGACTGAAATTGCAAGATAAATTTACATTGATTTATACTGTTAATGTGTATATATGATGTCTACTGATCTGAAATTATATATACAGGTTAAAAAGAAGACACCAGGAGCACCTAGGCCTCCACCTCCACTTCCCGCATTACCAACTTGGGTTCCAACTGACCTAACATAGCCGTTAGGTCCTGCTTGTAGGGGAATGGCATGTTGGCTACGGGCACATAATATAAATTGCCCTATAATTGTTTCTTTAGATGCATATTATGCAGGTCAATCATACGACAGCTCTTTATTTATACAAGATATTATTGAGCTATTTATGTATGATTGGCTGAATACATCAATGATAGAGACATGGATAGGGTGAGATCTTGTTTATACATCCATATACCTTGTGTAAGATCCGGTGATCTAGTTTCTTATATATTAATGCATACGCCTATATGTTTTGCAGCTACTTAGTCGAAGATCATTGCAAACAATTTGCATATGATCATGTGGGATTTTTGATTCCATCATTGATTAGTATGGTAGCTAAAGACCCTGATAGTGTTCAACAATAATGTATAGATGCTTTTTACAATTTTTGGTCAGCAAATGAAGACGATAATAATAGCTCCATTCAATGTCAAGTAAGTTTACTTTATTTATAATTTGGACTTAAGAAAATTCCATTTTTATTTTGCATTTTGAGTTATTAATTGTTAACTTTTTACCTCTAGCGGTAAACATTGGGAGTTACTAGTTATTGTCCCCGGGACGTTCACTGTTTATTATCTAGATCCCGCAGGAAGTACATTAAACACTAAAATTGGACACGTAATGAGAATGCCATGATTCTGGTGAGAAATATTTCATTTTTATATCCGTTAACATCTTTTATTACATTATTATTTACTTATGCAATTTACTGTGTTATATTAACATGTAGGGGTTTAGATGCATTCAAAAAGGCTGGAGGAAAGGTCCCAAGGAAAAAGAACCAGCCATTGTCTTGGGAGAACGTAAAAGTAAGTTCCCGACTCCCCGACTCCAATGTATATATTATTGATGTGAATTGTGCTTAGTTGTATTATTTTGTATGTTTCAATTTATAGTGCGCTACACAAGACAATGGCTGGGCATGCGCATACTATGTGATGTGATTTATGCAGATGATTATCAAACATGCCACATTGGACATCGATACCATACATGAGGTATTATATATAGTCTCATTAGTTAGTATGAAATATATCAATCTTATTTTTATATTATTACTTATATATATACATCATTCTCTTTGCAGGTGTTTAAAACTGACCACACTATAGGCAAATGCTTAAAAAATGTACATGCTCCATATACGAGGGAAGCATTAAATGAAGTAAGAGAAGAATGGGCAATAGCCATACAATCAGTGGCAATTGTAAGATATAATTGGGATGTTGATAGTGATGTTGAATGATACTTTGTAAATGAATGTTTCTGAATGTTAAAACATGTATTTGAATGATTCTATATGTGTGAACGTGAGAATTGAATTGATGTCTGAATGTATCAACTTGTGTGAATCTTTTTTTGTTAATTTTGCAGGTTTGTGGCCTGTTTGTAGGCTGATATCAATGGATGTCGTAAACCTGTAGTTCAAAAAACTGAACTGCAGGTTCTCATCCTGCTGACCAGCCACAGCAGGCCTGCAAACTGATATGAAAAAAAAATAGATATAGGCGTCGGTTATTTACAGACAACTGTAAGCACAGACCTACAGCGTCGAGTTTTTGTAAAGGAACGACGCCTGATGTGACCAAAGCAGTACTTGGTCTCTAATACATGTAGGCGTCGGTCTTTTAGTAGACAAACCGTCAGCACAGACGTAGAGCGTCGGGTTTTTGTAAACAACAACGCCTGATGTGACCAACGCAGTACTTGGTCTCTAATACATGTAGGCGGTGGTCTTTTAGTAGATACCCGACGCCAAAGGGCTTTCCTAGATGTCACCGTTTTCTGTGGCGCGAACGCTTTTGGCGTCGATTGTTTATAAACACCCGACGCTTTTAGTTTAAATGGGCGTCGGGTGAAAAACCGACGCTGAAGTGTTCGACCTTTAGCGGCGCCCGCATAGGTGTCGGCCTGACACCGATGCCAAAAGGCGTTAAACAACCGACGCCAAAGGCGGTTTCTGTAGTAGTGTAAGATAAAGGGGTTGAATTACCCTAATTGAAATGAATAGGGAAAACCTAACCTTATTGAAGGCATAATGGTACAAACCTTGAATTAAAAGATTATCTCTGTTTTGTAATATCATGATACAGAGATAAATTGCTTATTATCAAACGTATTAACCATGCAGGTTTTTATAAAAAGTGATCATATCTAGGTAAGGGTTATGATGTTATTTTCATTGAAAGCATGTTATAAGCTTTATGAATAATGATATACTATGTTGCCTGGTTTATGAGGTAACATATGAGATTGATGGGCTGTAAGAGCCATGAGCAATATCTACATTGTTATAATCAAGGTAATCCTGTTAAATGACTTATGATGATCTAAGGGTTTGAACACCCATGTTCCTGAATCATAATGATTAGATGGTTAGGGATTGACATCCCAATGATAACTATAAGTAAAATGAACTTGATACTTTTAGTATTCTTTCTTTATAGCAGTTTCTTTAATGGTTTATGTTTGAAAATATGCATGATGCTAAAAGAATGCTATAATGTACTTAAATAATCAAGTATAATGATATCATGTAGAGCCCTGACCATAGATCCATCATTGTCAGAAACCAAATGATGGTGAAACAGATTTTCCTAAGGGAACTCCTGGAGCACATACTTTTGAGTATGTGGGGGATTATAGACGCGAATACCCTTACGTCCCAGTATAGGAATTGATGTAAGATGTACCTTTAATCCATCAATCCTTCAGTATATGTTTATGCCGGGATGATGTATCACTAATCTCCCGAGGCTATCATTAATGTCGCATCGATGAGAGATAAACAAGAGATCCCTCGATGACAAAGAGAGTACAGAACGCCACTGTGAATCTAATAGAGAAGTTTCTAGAATACCCTGGAAAGCTATTATAGCAGAGACACAAGATGTCTTGCATGTTGATCCTCACTCTGACTGAGGAAGATGAGGTCATAGGAATTCGGTCCTTCTGATGACCTATGTATGGTACCGATGTGATTTCGTAATGGTCGGTTGCAGTATGAGCGGTATACCTCATCTCCTCAGGGCATAATAATGTTTGAAAAACATAATCAGCCGCGTAGCATAATTGCTTAGGTTAAACTAAGAGAAACAATGATTGATGATACATCATTTATAATGCTCTAGTCAAGTAACTAGTATACATGTTCCTCATATTCCTTATTGAGATATGCTTGATATTCAATTATTTATAATTGAAATGATTGTCTAAGAGAATGTTGCTTTACTTAGTTTATACAATGTTAAACTTGTTGTTGAACGTTTAAAGTTATATTGCTTATTGTTATTCTTATTTTGCAATAACAAAGCTTATGGCAGAGAGTTATAACTCTCGCTGGGACAATTATTCAATTATCTCACCCCCGTGGGATTCGACTTTTTAGGTAGACGTCGAGGACGAAGGAACCCATCTAAGGATGAACAACAACAGCAACAGCAACAACAACATCAGGGATTGCAGTGAACCTCAGGTGGAGACACTGTTTGTTATGTCTTATAGATAGTATGTCGTATGTGTCGTCTATGTACTCTCAGGTCCTAGGAGTCAGTACATCTGAGGTTTTTGACTTAACTCCTCGAGATTTTTGTATCTTGCCTTGTACAGATAATAGGGTAGTTGATGTATGTAATCACTCGAGATGTGATTTTATAGAGATGTAATGATGGATCATGTTGTAAACAACTTACCTTGTTTTCTTATAAAAGAGTTTTATTATTTAAAGATCTCTTTCTAAAAAGTTTTAATTTTTTTTTGTATTAATCAACTTCGCCTCTTCTTCTGGGTAGTGGCTTGTAGTCAGAATTGTTCATTGTCGTGATACAATTCACTACCTAAGTCTAGGTCAGTTCCACCATCGTAGTAACCTATACCCTAAACTAGGGGCATTAGAATCGACCTCTGGGTTTCCACCATTAACCGTACATCACCTTGTTCAAGGGATTTATTAATTAATGTGAATTTCGTCTCTTTTCAACCGTTAATTCTTCTTTCAAAGTAATTAAAGGCATTAGATTATCATTAGGGTGATCAAGCATAATGATATAATGGAGAAAATGAAATCATACCACGGATTTAAGAGACAAGTTATGAATTACTATGATGAAAATGTCATACAATGATTCCCTTGGCTACTCCTGGTCCTAAAGACAAAGGGGATTAGCCCTGCATGTTCATCTTAGAGAAAGACATGGTAGAAGAAAGGGAAAACATGGAGAAAAATGTGGATAAAGTGATGTAAACCCCTGAACGGAGAAGATCCAAGTGTTCCTCGACGTAGAGTGCGCGTTCTACAGCCTTTCGGTGGTGGAAAACGTCTTCTTCGGCTCCCGGAATGATCGAGGCATGCTTCTCGGCTCCGTTCTTCTCTCCACCTCTTCTCAGGACTTGTTCAGCGGCTAATGACGTGATACCTGGCTCCTGGCCGTCGTCATTAGGTATAATCACCAAATTAGATTGTCGAAATATCACCACTGTTGGATTCGGGCCGATCTGGAACAAAAACTAATCTGACGGCGTCGATACCATCGACGCGGGTCGATGGTATCGACCCCTCGTAATATCAGCAAGCCTTCCTTCTTTTCTATCGTCCCACCTGATGCAGACTCGATACCATCGATGCGGGTCGATGGTATTGACACCCTTAGGCGTCAATTTTATCACCTTTCTGACACTGAAACTGTAGAACGTCGATAGTATCGACTTTTGTGTCGATAGTATCGACTGGCTGATCGCTAGCAACCTAAAGGTATCTTGCTACCATCGACTTCCTATTCGATGGTATTGACTTTGCTTGGCTCCTTATGGCTGTCTTCCTATGACTGTGTTGATACCATCGATAGATGTCAATGGTATCAACAGTTGTATATATGCATTTTTCCTGAAATTGCAAGACAAAGCCAAATCAGCTGAGATAAAACCCATTATTATAATCGTTTATGATAAAAAAGATAAAATATGAGAGATTTGACATTGAAAAGGATTATAGACTAGAGTAAGTGAATCATGCAATATTAACCACCAAAGTGACCAATAAACACATAAACGCAAGTAAAACAAGTCTATAAATGCGACTTAAAATCATCGCATCAAGGTACTTTGCAATATCTTCCTATACCATAATGGAATTGGGAACATATCACGATGGATTTTGTTGTAGGGTTGCCTAGGACACCTAGAGGTTGTGACTCTATATGGGTGATTGTGGATACACTGACTAAGTTTGCTCACTTTCTTCCTATTAAGTCAACCTTTGATGTCTCGAAGTTGGCTAAGATATACGTGGATGAGATAGTTAGGTTGCATGGTATACCGATTTCAATAATATCAGATAGAGATCCTAAGTTCACATCCAGGTTTTAGAATTAGTTGCATCGTGCTTTGGGTACAAAGTTGAGGTTCAGCACAACTTTTCACCCGCAGACTGATGGTCAGTCAGAGAGGACCATTCAGACTCTTGAGAACATGCTGAGAGCATGTGTCTTATATTTCAGTGGAAGTTGGGAAGAACACTTGATCCTTATAGAAATTGCATACAATAATAGTCATCATTCCAATCTTGGTATGGCCCCGTATGAAGCTCTGTATGGCAGAAAGTGTAGATCACCCATATGTTGGTATGAGGTGGGTGAAAAAGAGATTCTTGGACCAGAGATAGTGGATTTGACTACAGAAAAGATTATAGTGATCAGAGAGCAGTTACAAATTGCACAGGATAGGCAGAAGAGTTACGTTGAGAAGAGGCGTACACCTCTTGAGTTTGAGGTTGGTGATGAAGTGTATCTGATAGTTTCACCATGGAAAGGAGTGTTGAGGTTTGTTAAGAGAGGCAAACTGACTCCTAGGTTTATGGGCCCATATCCTGTCATTGAGAGGATTGGACTTGTAGCCTTCAGGTGGGATTTGCCATCCGAGTTGGCTAATCTACATGATGTGTTTCATGTATCGATGTTGAATAAGTGTTACCCTGATATAGAGAAGATAGTTGTGATGACACCCGCTATCAAGATAACAAATGCCATCAACAATAAAACATGTGGAAGCAAACATCATTAACAACGGATTACTAAAAATCACTAAAAATTAAAACCGTTTACAAAGAGATTTGAACATAAGAAAACTCTCTCATCAAGAACCAATGTATAACATTTACATCCTAGTTCATAAGTACATAACTTGTACCATTTCTTCTCGAGGATTACAAACATCAATTGTCCTATTAATATTATATACAGACAATATAAGAACCTCAAGGCATCAAGCCAAAATCTCAGATCGATTCATTAAAAACACTAACTATAAACTCCAAGGACCTGAGAACACAGAGACGACACATAGGACTCTATGTACACATATATAAGACATGACAGCCAGACTCTCCACCTCAGATGTCAATGTTGCCCCTGTTGTTTTTGTCCTTTCCCTACTGTGTGATCTCTATTTCCTCGTTCGCGTCCACCTAAAAACATTGGATCCCACGGGGGTGAGACAATTTGTAAATTGCCCCAGCGAGAGATATAACTCTCCGCCAAAACATTATTATTGCAGTGTATTAGAATAAAACTGAGCAGGAGTTCTTATATATTAACAACAGTATTAATCATTGTATGAACATAGTGAAGTAATCTCCTTTCCTAAGGAGAATATTGCATCTACCCATGGTAGAATCATAATTCATCCATCTACTTGGAATGAATATAAAGAGATATAAATAAAATCTATCAACTAGAGATGCGTAAAAGAAATGTAACATCAGCCAATAAATTTCCGTATTCAATCCTTAAGAAAACATGCTATATGGTTGATTACATTTTACAAACACACTTATGCCCTGAGAAGATGAGCTATACCACTCATACTCCAACTGACCATTGCGAAGTCAAAATCAGTACCATACAAGGTCAATGGAAGAGTCAGCTTCCAAGACCTCCCACATCTCAGTCAGTGTGAGATCACATGCATGACATCTTGTATCTCTGCTATATATCTTTCCAAGGTATACTGGCAACTTCACTATAGAGTTACAGTGGCGACTGTACTCTCTTCGCAATCGAGAGATTTCATGTTTACCTCATGATCTGACATTAAGTATTATTGGGAGATGTACTCCATCTATCCCAATCATTGGGAGATTCGTGATACATCCATCCCGGTACAAATAATGAAGGATTGATAGGTTTAATGTTTACCTTGCATCAATTCCCTCATTAGGACGTAAGGATATGTTCGCCCATCAATCCCCGCATATTCAAAAATATGCGAATTCCAAGTTATTCCGCGGAGCAACCCGTTTCACCATCACCAAATTACTGATGCTGATGGATCTATGGTCAGGTCTCTACATGATATGATTTTGCTTGATTAATTAAGTACATTAGTATATTCTTTTAGCATCAGTCAAGTTTTCAAACAGTAATTATTATGACAATTGCTGCAAAGAAACATGTATTATTATCATCAATTACTTCTCAGTCTTTATAAGACATTGGGATCTCAGTCCCTCATTTCATTACTTGAAAGTTCACATCTCTCAACAACATCATTATCATACTTATCAAATCTGGGTATTCATACCCTCAGTTCATCAATAATCATTGTTACCAACTATTAGGTAACTATTACCTCAAGGTCCTCAGAGTGAGGTATACATGAAATTTGTTACACAAGCATCTCACATGGCTCACAAGGCCATAAAGTGTCTTGTTACCTTTCACTAGGCAACAACTTATTCATATGGCTCACAAGGCCAATCAATCATCTATATCAAATAATCATAATAGCTCATATTTGTCTATGCTTATCACATCATGATACATGTATGGTTGATACACATGATAATAGCCATAAAAATTAGTTATCACATCATGTGATACAATAGTAACACCACCATTCCTTTATCAGGATTAGGGTTTACCATCAAATAGGATTTTCCATTCAATTACCCAAAATTAGGGTTAGGATTTTCCCATTTCACATTAATTAGGGTTTCATGTTTATATTTTCTATCTAACCCTAAATTATTGTTTCATTCCTCTAGGAGAATTCAATAATATCATAGTATTCACTCATGATCATTACTCTCATGATATATCATTAATCATTAGCAATTCAAGGTATGAGTTCATATCTCAACCTTACCATGGTATGTTTATGTCATACTCATTATCTTGAATTAACCCCTTTCTCGTAGTATGTTAGTCAACACTTATCAAAGTGCATTGAATTAATTAAATCTTCATTGTAACAATTTACATAACACACACTTCTTGTGTTTCTTATCAAAGTATATTGGATTTGAGGTGCATCAAGGTATATCAACCTTGAAATGCTAAATGTGATATCTATCATGTCTTGATGTATCACTTTTCTCATCACTTCCAACTTACTTAAGTTAATCAACTGACCTTGTATAAAGGTATTTCCCTCTTAATACTTTTAACCACTAACCTATCACCTTTATCATGTCGTGCATTGGTCACACATTAGAATTGTCCAACTATCTTTAATAATTTGGACTTATCTAATGATAAGAACATTGCTTACTATAAGGTTGCCTATAATCAACCACTTGAAATGTTTCACCTTTATAAGGTATTTCCTTCTATTTCATCGTTAAGGTTTTCTTATACCATTACCTAGAAATTAGGGTTATGATTTATTGTCATATTGCCCAGGATTAGGGCTTTATGTATTATAGCTTCAAATTAGGGTTTCACATATCTTCACCCTTATTAGGGTTTCTCATGGAATCACCCTCAATTAGGGTTCCTCCATGGAATCACCCTTAATTAGGGTTTCATGATCTCTTTATTAAGGATCATACCCTAAATACATGATTATTCATGTTGAAGGTGTTAGGGCTTGACTTTTACATGATATTATACATGTATGAATTCCTCTCTCTTTCATCCTCTGTAGGATGTCCACTACTCGATTCTTGATTAGATTGAGTCTAGTCTTTATTCAAATTCATGCATTTAGGGTTAGCATGATGTATTGAATTATTGCATCATTATACATCAATGATTAATCCCATTAAGGGTACCAATCATTTAGGTACATTAGGTGTCTGAATGGTTTGATCAATTGAACCTTCAATTACATGAGGTATCCAATTGGATTGACTAAGTTGTACCTCAAATGGTTTTGATTACTTAGACCCCAAATGGTCTTGGTCTCTCAGAACTCAAATGGTTTGAAACCGTTTGGGCAAATTGCCCTTGAAACCGTTTAAGAAAGAAGTGCATTGAAACCGAATGGACTTGGGTCTCCAAACGGTTTGAGATCGTTTGGATCCAAACGGCCTTGAGACCGTTTGGACCCAAATAGTCTTGAGACCGTTTGGACCCAAACAGTCTTGAGACCGTTTGGACTCAAACGGTCTTAAGACCGTTTGGTCCAAACCCTCTCAAAATTGAATGGACCAAAAAGGTCTTTCAACACTTAAACAATTCAAGGTTTCAATTAATGAACCGATTATCAATTGAATCCTTGATTCATTAATCAATTGAACTATTGAATCATCCTTCAATTGGACCATCAATTAGGGTTTTGAACCTAATTGGACTAGGATTTATAATCAAGAAACCTTCAATTAGGGTTTTGAAATCGAGGAACCTTCAACGATTAACATTATGGAACTGATTCAATTGAAATCAATGAATCATCATCCAATTATGATATGACCTGACCTCAAATGGTCTTGACGTCGTTTGGATGACCTCCAAATGGTCTTGAGACCGTTTGCCCCATCCATCATTGAAATTTGTGAAATTCAGTTAGGGTTTAGATCATTGGATTGATCATCAATTGAGCTATTAATTGCATTTCAATTTGATATCTATGGATCTTCAACAACCCCATCATACTCAACCCTAGACCTCCAAACGGTCTTGGTTGACCTTGAAACGGTCTTGAGACCGTTTGGGTGATCTCCAAATGGTCTTGAGACCGTTTGGATTAATCAACCCAAAGTTTAAAATCAACCAGTTGAAATTACAGCACTTAACCCGATTTGGGTTTGTTACTTGATGAACCTTCAACTGATGAACCCTTCGAAACCAATCAATTAAATTTAAAGGGTCATCAACCATCAACACTGGCATAGAATATCCAAATGGTCATCTGTGGTCAACCCTTCCAAACGGTTTGAAACCGTTTGGCTTCTAACGGTTTGATGAAATCGTTTGATTTCAAACAATTTTGTTGAAACCGATTGAACAATTTTTTGAAACCGATTGGAATAGAATTTCTTTGGGAAATGTGCCCAAGATGATGTCATCATCATATGCCTTCGTTCATGTAGTTCATATTGCTACTTATTTCATAAAATTATCAATTACAACAAACAATTGATCAAGAAGAAGAAGGAATCAATATAATTGCAAGATTGATAACTGAATAACAATGTAATGGGTTCAAGTTATATAACCCACCTCCAATTGAGTTTCAAAGCTCCAAGATCATGTCAACAATGGCGGATGAAACTTCTTTCACTATCCCAAGGCTCGTCCTCAAGCTTTGAGTGAAAAGGAATGGTTAGAATTGAAGATGGGATCAAGATAAGAAGAAATCATGCATTGATTTTTGATTTCCACCATGGAATTAAGGTGAAAGGAAGTAAATAAGCTTACCAATAGGTTTTGGGTCATCCTCCTGATCCTCCAAAGCTCCCTTGGTCGTTTTGAAAGCAAAGAGAAGAAGTGGATTCGAAAAAAGCCTTTGATTTGAGTTGTAAAAGGTGTTTTTATAAGAAAATCAATGAGAGCGAAAATGACTTATAAAAATCTTTTAATTCCAAAATTAGTGCCACCTCTTCCCCCTAAATTCCTTGCATTCAAAGATATCATCCTCACCTACGAATTCCTCTCCATTATCCATGAATTAAATGGAAAAAAATTAAGCACCTTAATCATATAATAGTAATATCCATAAGTTAGTGGATATTTCTTTTCCTTTTCTTAATGTGAGTGGGTTCTCCACTCACGTAGATATTTCCATTTCCTTTTCCAGGAAAAAGGACTTACACACTTGTTGATTTTCAACAAACACAATTTTCTTTGAAGGGCAATCCAATTAATATAATTATTTTTGCATTAAATTGAATTAGGGTTTCAATTATGCTTAAATCTTGATTATTTTAATATCAAGATTCTCTCTCCTTCAACGTAGCACAAATGAGATTCCCTTCTCATTTTCTTGCCTATAAAAAATGCCAAGAAATATTAGGGACCTTATTGAAGTGGAAATTTGCATATTGAACCCTAGGTTTTGGGTAAATTGCAGATTATACCAAAACTAGGTTTTAATGCATAAACATTGCTTTATCAGCTCTTTCTTGGTACTCAGGCTTTCACAAGCCATAACTTTGCATTATTTTCATTCTCATGATGCCAAAATACTTGAGTAACATTTATCAAGTAACATTTGCAAGTTAACCCCTCATATTGGGTAAATTACACTTTAGTCAAAACTAAGCAAACATTGCTTCAACATTATTCAAACAAGACCAAAATTGAAACATAAGTTCCTCTCGAGCCTTAATTACTTTTCACAAGATAAAATTAAGGATCTAATTAACTTTCTTAAGAAAAACTCCCAGGGTTAAGACATAACCCAGGTCAGGGATGTTACAAATTATAAACCCCTAACAAGGATTTCGTCCCCGAAATCCCAGATAAAGGAAGATAGATATTATTCATTCATCATACTATCTAGTCTCCACATAACATTTCATTGTTATGGAGACATTGTAAAGCTTTGATCAACACAAAGTTATTCCACAAAAGTTTATCATAGAATGGTTCACACGGGACACATACTTCACAGTCCTTTTTATTATTAACTGTGGAATTAATTTTGTGTCAGGTAACACTTTTTCTTAATTTACAGTTTCATGTGACAGATTCTTGTTTCTTAGGAGTCTCCCATGCTCCTTATTTAATTCAACATTTCACTTTCATGATCACAATTATGTTATGTCACCCTCTTGGGACTATAAGTCTTTTCATACCTCGGTTGTGCCTTCTACTCTGCTGACATAATACTATGATTCCTTGTTACTTGTACCAACTATCTCATTAGTTGTACATTTTCTCATCATAAAGAGAAGTTACTTATCAATTAATAATTTATTTTAAAGATATCTTTAATTGTTATGTTTATGCAAAGCATAAACCCCTATCATATGATGTTCATATTATTTGATGTATAATTAAACTGATTTCATGGTTGACCATTCCAGGTAGCCAACATAAACCATTTGATATTTTTTAGATATCAGAATCTCTTACCTTGGTATCTATCACATGAACATTTTTATCTTATGCACAATAAGTATCTCAAGACTTACTTGGTTGCCATGTCCCCGAAAGGAAAGAAAACAAGGGATCATACTCTTTTTATTATTTCATGAGTTTTCAACTATTCATGAATCATTTACTTTTTGTCTCATCCTAGGTTCCTTGCCCTATGCACAAGAATTTTTAAGGATGATCACATGACATTATTCCTTTCTTTGTTATTATCTAACATGTTCATGAGAATCTTATGATCTCATCACTTTTCCCATTTCCTCATTATGGGAAAAGATCTTTATTGAACAAGGATCACCTCCCTTGTTCTCATTCTCATATTATGAGGATCATACTTTTTATTTCCTCATACACACATATTGATTTGAGATTATCTCAGATTTCTCTTTCTTATAGTTAGGATATGACACATTTATCCATACCATATTTCTAATTTCATGATACTCATTAGATTGTCTCAGAATGACTACTTGATCAGAGCAATCAAAAAGATAACAATTTAAGAGTTTCCATACTCACTTTATGATCAATAGTTGTATACCTGGCCAGGGTATATAAATACTGAGATTAAGTAGTATGCACTTTGTATACTATCATATTTCTTCCTTTTCATATTATCACAAGCATAAGATGTAACATTCCTGGATTTTGTCCAGGCATCTCTTCTATACAAGGATAAATGCAATATAAAACATCTATAATGTAACTGCACAAAAGTAAGTCCTCATAGGACCATTCGAGGAAAGCTCAATCAATTACTTTCTCAATTTAACTCAGAAAACCATAAAATGACGTATTAGAATGACATTATTTTGTCTAACCTGTCATGATTCGTGGATTGTTCATTACCTCAGGCTGATTCTTATCATAGAATTTGGTTGTAGCCTGATTCATATGCCAGGCTCTATTGTTTGATGTGGATGATCCTACATGGGACGTCTGTCCACATCCTCGAGTGCCACTAGAAAAATATTTTCCATGATGACCTTGATGTCCCTGCCTCGGTGGTTGGGTCACCATTAAATTTCTGACTGGACAATCTCTTGCTAGATGTCCTACCTGTCTACACTAGTAACAAGTTATAAGCCCTTGATATGGTCTAAAAGGTTCTTTACCCTTTCCGGGTAGCCACTGCCTTGGTGTATTAGACATTGGATGTACTGGTAGTAACAAAAACTTTCCCTTTTTGGAACTACTAGGCCTCTGTTCCCGGATTTGAACAGGCTTTTTCTCAACCCTCACCTTATTTTTCTTTTCTGGACAATACTTTCTGATATGTCCAGGTTGCCTGCACCTATAGCAAACCCTATTTTCAGGTTGTAACATATTTCTTCCATCATTATTCATTGCTCCAACATGTTGATGTTGAGCAAGAATCCTATTGGAGTTCAAAACTTCATCATTGGGGGATGGTAGTCTAGGTTGCATTGCTAATGCACGATCTACTATATGCATCGTAGCTGTCCTAAATTGTTCAAACAGAGCAGAGAAAGTTGGGCTCTCTGTCATGGCTAGGTCAAATTGGGGATGTGTAGGTATATGTTCTTCTCTGCTCTGATCCCATGTACCTCTTCTTGGTGCAGCATTGCTTCTCTCAGCAGCATGCTCTTCGTGTGATCCAGACATCTTCAAGTTATTCTTCTCCTCCTACATGAGAAAAAGTCGCTATCAGATAGACTGGAAGACACTAGGACAGACTTGACAACTTAATCCTATGTCTCTATAGACTTAACGAACCTAGAGCTCTGATACCACTAAACTTGTGATGACACCCGCTATCATTAAGATAAAAAATGCCATCAACAATAAAACATGCGGAAGAAAACATCATTAACAGCGGATTACTGAAAATCACTAAAAATTTAAACTATTTACAAAGAGATCCGAACATAGGAAAACTCTTTCATCAAGAACCAATGTATAACATTTACATCCTGGTTCATAAGTACATAACTTGTACCATCTCTTCTCGAGGATTACAAACATCAACTGTCCTATTAACATTATATACATACAACATAAGAACCTCGAGGCATCAAGCCAAAATCTCAGATCGATTCATTAAAAACACTAACTATAAACTCCAAGGACATGAGAGTACATAGACGACACATAGGACTCTATGTACACATATACAAGACATGATAGTCAGACTGTCCACCTGAGATGTCAATGTTGCCCATGTTGTTGTTGTCCTTTCCCTACTGTGTGATCTCTATTTCCTCGTTCGTGTCCACCTAAAAATATTGGATCCCACGGGGGTGAGACAATTTGTAAATTGCCCCAGCGAGAGATATAACTCTCTGCCAAAACATTATTATTGCAGTTTATTAGAATAAAACTGAGCAGGAGTTCTTATATATTAACAACAATATTAATCATTGTATGAACAGAGTGAAGTAATCTCCTTTCTTAAGGAGAATATTGAATCTACCCATGGCAGAATCATAATTCATCCATCTACTTGCAATGAATATAAAGAGATATAAATAACATCTATCAACTAGAGATGCATAAAAGAAATGTAACATCTGCCAGTAACTTTCCGTATTCAATCCTTAAGCAAACATGCTATACAGTTGATTACATTTTACAAATACACTTATGCCCTGAGGAGACGAGGTATACCACTCATACTCCAACCGACCATTGCGAAGTCGAAATCAGTACCATACAAGGTCAATGGAAGAGCCGGCTTCTAAGACCTCCCACATCTCGGTCAGTGCGAGATCACATGCAGGACATCTTGTGTCTCTGCTATATAGCTTTCCAGGGTATACAGACAACTTTGCTATAGAGTTACAGTGGCGGTTGTACTCTCTTCGCAATTGAGAGATTTTCATGTTTACCTCCATCGATTCGACATTAAGTATTATTGGGAGATGGGTACTGCATCTGTCCCATTCATCGGGAGATTCATGATACATCCATCCCGGTACAAATAATGAAAGATTGAGAGGTTTAATGTTTACCTTCCATCAATTCCCTCATTAGGACGTAAGGATATGTTCGCCCATCAACCCCTGCATATTCAAAAATATGTGAACTCTAGGTCATGCCGCGGAGCAACCCGTTTCACCATCACCAAATTACTGACGATGATGGACCTATGGTCAGGGCTCTACATGATATGATTTCACTTGATTAATTAAGTACATTAGTATATTCTTTTAGCATCGGTCAAGTTCTCAAACAGGAATTATTATGACAATTGCTACAAAGAAACATGTACTATTATCATCAATTACTTCTCAGTCTTTATAAAACATTGTGATCTCAGTCCCTCATTTCATTACATGAAAGTTCACATCTCTCAACAACATCATTATCATACTTATCAAATCTGGGTATTCATACCCTCAGTTCATCACTAATCATTGTTATGAACTATTAGGTAACTATTACCTCTAGGTCCTTAGACCGAGGTATACATGATACTTGTTACACAAGAATCTCACATGGCTCACAAGGCCATAAAGTGTCTTGTCACCTTTCACTAGGCAACAGCTTGTTCATATGGTTCACAAGGCCAATCAATCATCTATATCAAATAATCATCATAGCTCATATTTGGCTATGCTTATCATATCATGATACCTGTATGGCTGATACACATGATAACAGCCATAAAAATCACTTATCACATCATGTGATACAAAGTAACACTACCATTCCTTTATCAGGATTAGGGTTTACCGTCAAATAGGATTTTCCATTCCATTACCCAAAATTAGGGTTAGGATTTTCCCATTTCAAATTAATTAGGGTTTCATGTTTATATTTTCTATCCAACCCTAAATTATTGTTCCGTTCCTCTAGGAGCATTCAATAATATCATAGTATTTACTAATGATCATTACTCTCATCATATATCATTAATGATTATCAATTCAAGGTATGAGTTCATCTCTCAACCTTACCATGGTATGTTTATGTCATACTCATTATCTTGACTTAACCCCTTTCTCATAGTATGTTAGTCAACACTTATCAAAGTGCATTGAATTCATTACATCTTCATTGTAACAATTTACATAACACACACTTCTTGTGTTTCTTATCCAAGTATATTGGATTTGAGGTGCATCAAGGTATATCAACCTTGAAATGCTAAATGTGATATCTATCATGTTTTGATGTATCACTTTTCTCATCACTTCCAACTTACTTAAGTTAATCAACTGACCTTGTATTAAGGTATTTCCCTCTTAATACTTTTAACCACTAACCTATCACCTTTATCATGTAGTGCATTGGTCACACATTAGAATTGTCCAACTATCTTTAATAATGTGGACTTATCTAATGATAAGAACATTGCTTACTATAAGGTTTCCTATAATCAACCACTTGAAATGTTTCACCTTTATAAGGTATTTCCTTCTATTTCATCATTAAGGTTTTCTTATACCATTACCTAGAAATTAGGGTTATGATTTATTGTCATATTGCCCAGGATTAGGGCTTTATGTATTATAGCTTCAAATTAGGGTTTCACATATCTTCACCCTTATTAGGGTTTCTCATGGAATCACCCTAAATTAGGTTTCCTCATGGAATCACCCTTAATTAGGGTTTCACATATCTTCACCCTTATTAGGGTTTCTCATGGAATCACCCTAAATTAGGGTTCCTCATGGAATCACCCTTAATTAGGGTTTCATGATCTCTTTATTAAGGATCATACCCTAAATACATGATTATTCATGTTGAAGGTGTTAGGTCTTGACTTTTACATGATATTATACATGTTTGAATTCCTCTCTCTTTCATCCTCTCTAGGATGTCCACTACTCGATTCTTGATTTGATTGAGTCTACACTTTATTCAAATTCATGCATTTAGGGTTAGCATGATGTATTGAATTATTGCATCATTTTACATCAATGATTAATACCATTAAGGGTACCAATCATTTAGGTACATTAGGTGTCCAAATGGTTTGATCAATTGAACCTTCAATTACATGAGGTATCCAATTGGATTGACCAAATTGTACCTCAAATGGTTTTGATTACTTAGACCCCAAACGGTCTTGGTCTCTCAGAACTCAAACGGTTTGAAACCGTTTCGGCAAATTGCCCTTGAAACCGTTTAAGCAAGAAGTGCATTGAAACCGAATGGACTTGGGTCTCCAAACGATTTGAAATCGTATGGATCCAAATGGTCTTGAGACGGTTTGGACCCAAACGGTCTCAAGACCATTTGGATCCAAACGATTTCAAATCGTTTGGAGACCCAAGTCCATTCGGTTTCCAAACGGTCTTGAGACCATTTGGACTCAAACGGTCTTAAGACTGTTTGTTCCAAACCCTCTCAAAACTGAATGGACCAAAAAGGTCTTTCAACACTTAAACAATTCAAGGTTTCAACCAATGAACCGATTATCAGTTGAATCCTTGATTCATTCATCAATTGAACTATTGAATCATCCTTCAATTAGACCATAAATTAGGGTTTTGAACCCAATTGGACTAGGATTTATAATCAAGAAATCTTCAATTAAGGTTTTGAAATCGAGGAACCTTCAATGATCAACATTGTGGAACCGATTCAATTGAAATCAATGAATCATCATCCAATTATGACATGACATGACCTAAAATGGTCTTGAGGTCGTTTGGATGACCTCTAAACGGTCTTGAGACCGTTTGCCCCATCCATCATTGAAATTTGTGAAATTCAATTAGGGTTTAGATCATTGGATTGATCATCAATTGAGCTATTAATTGCATTTCAATTTGATATCTTTGGATCTTCAACCACCCCATCATACTCAACCCTAGACCTCCAAACAGTCTTGGTTGACCTTCAAACGGTCTTGAGACCGTTTGGGTGATCTCCAAATGGTCTTGAGACCGTTTGGGTTAATCAACCCAAAGTTTTAAATCAACCAGTTGAAATTTTAGCACTTAACCCGATTAGGATTTGTTACTTGATGAACCTTCAACTGATGAACCCTTTGAAACCAATCAATTAAATTTAAAGGGTCATCAACCATCAACACTAGCATATAATCTCCAAACAGTCAGCTGTGGTCAACCCTTCTAAACGGTTTGAAACCGTTTGGCTTCTAACGGATTGATGAAACTGTTTGATTTCAAACAGTTTTGTTGAAACCGATTGAACAATTTGTTGAAACTAATTGGAATAGAATTTCTTTGGGAAAAGTTCCCAAGATGATGTCATCATCATCTACCTTCGTTCATGTAGTTCATATTTCTATTGATTTCATAAAATTATCAATTATAACAAGCAATTGATCAAGAAGAAGAAGGAATCAATATAATTGCAAGATTGATAATTGAATAACAATGTAATGGGTTCAAGTTATATAACCCGCCTCCAATTGAGCTTCAACGCTCTAAGATCACGTCAACAATGGTGGATGCAACTCTTTTCACTATCCCATGGCTCGTCCTCAAGCTTTGAGTGAAAAGGAATGGTTAGAATTGAAGATGGGATCGAGATAAGAAGAAATCATGCATTAAGGTGAAAGGAAGTCAAGATGCTTACCAACATGTTGGGGTAGTCCTCCTGATCCTCCAAATCTCAAAGAGAAGAAGTAGATTCGAAAAAGCCTTTGATTTGAGTTGTAAAAGGTGTTTTTATAAGAAAATCAATGGGAGAGAAAATGCCTTATAAAAATCATTTAATTCCAAAATTAGTGCCACCTCTTCCCCCTCAATTCCTTGCATGCAAATAGATCTTCCTCGCCTCAGAATTTGTCTCCATTATCCATGAATTAAAGGAAAAGAAATTAAGCACCTTAATCATATAATAGTAATATCCATAAGTTAATGGATATTTCTTTTCCTTTTCTTAATGTGATTTCCATTGCCTTTGCAAGGCACAAGGACGTCCACACTTTTTTATTTCAACCAGCAAAATTTTGGTTGAAGGGAAATCTAATTAATATAATTATTTTTGTTTTAAATTGAATTAGGGTTTCAATTATGCTTAAATCTTGATTATTTTAATATCAATATTCTCTCTCCTTCAAAGTAGCTCAAATGAGATGCCCTTATCATTTTATTGCCTATACAAAATGCCAAGAAATATTAGGGACCTTATTGAAGTGGAAATTTGCATATTGAACCCTAGGTTTTTGGTAAATTGCATATTATTCCAAAACTACGTTTTAATGCATAAACATTGCTTTATCAACTCTTTCTTGGTACTCAGGCTTTCATAAGCCATACCTCTACATCATTTTCATTCTAATGATGCCAAAATACTTGAGTAAAATTTATCAAATAACATTTGCAAGTTAACCCCTCATATTGGGTAAATTGCACTTTAGTCCAAACTAAGCAAACATTGCTTCAACATTATTCAAACAAGACCAAAATTGAAACATAAGTTCCTCTTGAGCCTTAATTACTTTTCACAAGATAAAATTAAGGATCTAATTAACTTGTTTAAGCAAAAATCCTAGGGTTAAGACATAACACAGGTCAGGGATGTTACAATAGTAGACCCAGAACCTGCACAGCTCATAACAGATGTGTCCTATGTTGAAGGACCAGTACACATAGTTGATTGGAGGATCTAGAAGCTTAAGAATCGAGAAATACCATTAGTGAAAGTTCTATGGAGGAACCACAACCTAGAGGAAGCTACGTGGGAGCTTGAGTCCGAGATGCATAACAAGTTTCCTTTTCTCTTTTAGGAATTTCGCGACAAAATTTTTATAAGGGAGGGAGATTTTTATGACCCATTCCAAAGCTAACTAGTAAGTTCAATGATCATAGCATCATTAAGATGATTAACTTATGCAAGAACAGTGCTTAGTGCATCATTAAGTTGATTTAAGTTAAGTTCAGTACTCTCATATGCAATTAGTGCTTTGTTCTAGTGTCACGGTCTAATAATTGACATGATTTCTTGACTTGAGGTTGTAGAGGATTTCACGCTTGAAAGTTTGCAAAAGAATCACTCGATTCGGACTTACGGAGAGAAAGTTATGATGAATTGAAGGTTTTGGGTTGAATATGCAATTTTTCCAATTTATTGGCTTTAATTTCTTTTTCCTTTCCCTTTCTACCATATCTTCTTCTCCCGATAGATCTCAGGAACTGCAAAAGTGGTGCCCAACCTGTGCGATCAAGAGCAGCTGAGGGAGGCCACGTGAGGGCGATTTAGGGCGAATTAGTAAGTGATCGAGCTCCGTCCACCTCCGTCCTCCATTCTTCTTCTTCAACCTTCCTCCATCCTTGCCCCAACCAAGCACTGACCTAGCAGCTAGGGCGGCGGCCAGCCTGCAGCAAAGCATCCATAGCAGCAGCCAGGGTTAAGCAGCGTAAATCACCACCCTTGAGTCTGACCTTGAGGTCCCTGCACAAATCCGCAGCCATAGCTTTGATTTAGCATCCTAACCGAGCTCATCTTCAACCTGTGCGTAAAGAAACGGCCGCTTGCTTGCAGCAGGTTCGGCTAGGAGCCTTAGATGTGAGGAGCAACTCGAAACAGCGCCATCAATTTCGTCCTTGAGATCCAAACCAGAATTCGCAGCCAATAGCCACATTTTGGCATCCTAACAGAGCTTGCTTTCCATCTGTGCATGAGGAGGCTAATGTTCGATTGCAACATGTTGAATTCTAGGTTATTCTAAGGTTGAAGACAACCTCATAGACGTGTTTCAAGTTGTTTTTGGACGTCTCGAATCATGGTGAGTAGAATCTCACTCCCCAAAGCAAAGATTAACTCCATGAAACAGACGATTTTGATTCGATTTGTGTTTTACGCAGTTAACGACGTATACCCAGGTGTCTTGCAGTGTCGGCTTCGCCTAATGTTAAATTTTATGTTTTCTTATTTACGTTTGCCCGACCCAAATTATTAATCGATTTAGTATTATTTGGATTAGTGGAATTATATGGTTGATCAAAACCTAATTTGCTCAGTTTAAAAGTGGAAAATAGTAGCACACTACCAGTAGTTGTATGATTTGGGTATAAACCCAAGCTTTGCAAATTTTAGTAATCTACTAGACACATGATTTCAAAGAAACAATGATGACATGAAAGTGTTCAATGAAAACCTAGTTGCACACTCCCTATTATATTTAATGTGCGTGGTTTAGTCTTAACACGAATTGGCACATTTCTCAAAGACATAATTAGAAATTCTTAGTTATTATTAATAATTTGTGTCATGATAAGTAATTAACTCTTAATTGAGTTATGTGATGCACAACTCAGGATTAGGGTTGATATGCACACTTTTCAAGGAATTATATATAATTTACAGATGTTACCGATCATTTTTCATATATCAAGTAATTAACTCTTATCAGTGTATTAAGAGGTTCAATTGCATGAATGTAGTGTACATATGTCAAGTGGACATGTAATCTATTTCTTTAAGAATTTTAGTCTGCCTGCATTTACAGTATGTTGATTTCTCAGTAAATTACATTGTTTGAGTATATTGCACTGCCAAGTTAGAAATGATATACACGTTGCATTTATAAGTTTCAGATAAATAGACTCGGTACCATAGAAATACCAGAGTCAAGTATGAATAAAAAAAATTACAATGTAGTAAAGGATTTCCAGGAATAATAAAATAATAGACTTAGGGGCCCTGAACACCGTAGAACCCCTATGTGAGGTTTACGCCTTAGGGGTGAAACAACCCAACCCTGGCAGTGACCAGTATACGGGGGCAGGGGGGTGGGGGTCGGAACGTGCTATCAGGTGGCACGAGGGATGAATCCCTAGTGGAAGTCTCCTTAAATTATAGTTTGTAGTGTCCAACATCAAACAGAAGTCTTGGCGGCACTAGAGTACAAAAAAGTTTATCCAACATCAACCAGAAGTCATGGTGGCACTAGAGTACAGAAAAGCCAATAGGTGGCTTGAATCTCCGCCTGTGTGCTCAGGTTAGAGGAGGAGTCCAGTTTACGGCACAATAGGAGTGCCGAGGCCAGAGAGCCAGTTTTCCCTATTACAGACCAGGAGAGTAGTCCGACTTAGCTATCCTGGGGTGTCAGCTAAGTCTTGTACGGTGAGATCGTAGTTTTCTACAAGTCTTCATATGTAGAGTACATTGTATATGACCAGGGCATAAGTTAAAATATAATAATCTAGGTTTATAGAGTTTCTTAAGTAAAATTTGAGTTTGGTTTGTAGTAGTTGTTCTTTTAGTGAAATGATGTTATTTTCCTATTATTTTATTTGAAATTGTTAGAATCTTCTCAGTGTAGTAATTCCTGCATTTTATTTTAGTTTAATAAACATAAATGAGTTATTATGTGATGGTTGGGTGAAATTCTATTCACTCATCCAGTAGCTCACCAACCTACTGAAACATTTTGCAGGTCACCGTCTGCACGAGGAATCTGAAGGATCTTTTCACCCAGGCTCTTAGAAGGTAGTTTGTAGTTAGATTAGAGGTCTCTTAGTCCTTTTCCCTCGGACCTTGGGCATGTAGTGTGGTAGAGAGAGAACGTAAAGTAGTAAGTAGTATAGTTTTAAATTATATGTTGTACTTTATATTCCGCATGCAAGATGTAATATGTTGTGTAAATCTATTTTACCTACCTAGTAAAGTAAATAGTAGTTACTTCTGCAAGTTTAGTAAGATTTCAATGTAATCCAAATTACAAGACTTTCCTTTAGGTTAATTCAAAGTGATTAAGAAAAGAAAAAGTTTAGGGCGATATTTGTATTAAGTGTAATCCTCTTTGTCATGCGCTAATCTCATGATTAGTAGTAATTGTGAGATCGAGGCGCGACAAACAACCTCTAGGTAGTGGATTGACTTGCTCCTAGTTAGGACTTGGAACCACTCTAAACCACGTTGTCTAAATGTATGTTATCCTTGTCTCTCATCCTTGCTATGCTTGTTAGTTAGGACTTCAAATTGGCTATATACTTTAGCTTTTTTACTTAATATAATTTGTAGGTCTAATCCATTTTGTGAGAATTATGAAGCTCTATTCACCCCCCCCCCCTTCTAGAGCCCTTGATCCAACAATTTGATGCATATGTTTCCCTCTTAGCTGATCTATCTAGTCATATTACTAGTTTCTTTTTGTTTTTTCCTTTTGTGGACAAGATGTAGACAATGTCTAAAGCTGTAACAGCTTAATGTGTCTTTCACTTCTAGAATGATATTTTCTTGTTGTTCATATACTTTTGAGAATTTCTATGCACCCTTTTCCCTTTGATTAAATGTTGGAATTTGTAGGATGATGTTCTATTGTTATTTTTTAATACAAAAGTAGAGAGTGGAAATATTTTGGGTCCCACTGCTTAGACTCAAATCGCTCAAAATTAGGTTTCCAATCATAGTAAACCCAAACTAACAACATGCAAAACATGTCTAGCACGTATACATAATATAAACCATGATCACTGTCATTTAGCATCACACAAGAATAAGCCACATACTTAAGGTGATAAAACATGATTATGGCTACAACAAGGGACACGGTCTCACATTATTGAATGGTTTTCAGGCTTATAGACAAACTCCTAGAAGGTCAACTACCTTCCCCATCTACGGATCATGTAATTGAAAGTTGGCTTCTCATATAATAGTTGACCTATCAAAACCACAGATTAGACTGGCCCACTAATCAACAAAATGGTTAATCCCAAAGTATATCACAAAGTTGTGTTGTTGACACTCTATTTGCAATGCCATGATCAATGGTCAAGATCCTGTTTATGACGAGGAAGTGATCCAAAAATACCTATATAATGTCCTTAATAGCCACTTTTAGTATGTTTCCAATGTACTACAACTAAGAAGAAAAATGGATTTAACATCGGACCGACAAAAGCCGTTAACTGACTTAGTTTTAAGCCTGAGTCTAGGCCTTACGATTCTATTGCATGCATCGGGTTGAAATTGGTCACGACTTATTTAAATTGACTTGGATCTTGGGCTGGATTCGAGTGTCACATATTCACTCATATCAGGTTCTGGGGTATATATATAAGATAAGATCAGGTCAGATCAGAATTTATATGTTGCTTGAGATCAGGCAGGTCCGAATCGGGATGGGCTGGGCCACGTTTCATTAGTTCGGTCAGCATTGGCCGGCTCTACACTGCAGATATGGCGTTTGGGCATCTGGTCGTGTGGTCTCTCTTTTTCACATTTCTTTAAGGCCCTGTTTGGTTGGAAGTAGAATGCGATCATTACTTTCGAACTCTTGGGAATTAAAGCCTGGTTTTTGTTTGGTTAGCAGGCAAGAAAAGGAAAATGCTGGCTATCAACTCATGATATGATATACTTCGGCTTAAATTCTCGGAGTTGGAGTTGGTACCGCGCCTCTCAGGCGCGGTCGGGTGCAGTTTTAAGTTAGCAACTGTGTAATGGGCCCGCCTTCGGGGCAAAAGACTGGAAAAACTGCTTTGTGCCAAACAATCACAGGAGAAATTGTTGAACCGTGTCACATTAATACCAAACGAACTCCATGCGCAAAAGACGTGATTAGTTCTGGTCTGTTTTTTAATTCACTAGACAACATCCTATCACACCGTACCAAATTAGCTCTAAGTTCAAACAGCAAACATTTCGTTTCTTCAGACTTTTTTGCGTCATATGTTGGACTGTCCAGACCTCTATATGTTGCCGTCATATGTTACGTTGGTCTACGCAGGTATCCGCAGTTACAGCAACATTGATTGTTGTTTGTGTGGCGATGTCTGGAGTTCCTCCAAAAAGCAGGTCACAGAACCCAACCCCAATGCCGACCCATCCTGCTGCCATCAGCCGACAAACGACGGACGGCACAAGGCGCGCCGGTGGCGTGGACTTTGATGATGAGCTGACCATAGCCTCCACCGCACACTTCCAGGTGGACAGACGTCATTCCTTGGTATGGTAGGGTGGGTTAAGGAAGAAAATTCTACACATACCTTGCCACCCGCTGATCCACCCCGTACATTGGGAACCTGTGAATCCCCTCCACTATATGCGAATCCCCCTCCACTATCTGAATTTGTATCCATTAACCGGCTGCTGCAGATATTACACATGTAATATCATGCAATAGCATGAAACGAGATGGTTGCAATCACCAATGAAATTATAAATTTTGTTCATTTTATTCCACCTATTTTTTTCAAACAATTAAACATTAAAGACATGTTGCATTGTACCATTCCCGTCCTTCCTTCTCACTTCTCAACCAGAAGCATATGCGCGTGTACTGTACATGAATTGTTCTGCCTGGATTAATCACATCTTCTTGCAAAGGATTCCTATTGAAACATTTACCATTAAACAAGTATTTATCTAGTTCACATTTTAGTTTCTACTCACAACGATATGAAGTTCAGTTTTATTGACTTCTACAGATGGATACAATGAACTGTAACAAATCTCCATCTATACCAAACAACGTTACCTCCCCTTAGAAGCCATTGTTTCCGATGGTACAAAGGTTGTAGTAACTTTTATTTCTTGATCTTATTCACTGTATATAAGCACATACTCTTACATTTCTTGACTTCATTATTTAACATTATTCCTAACTTGTACAGACTTGATTCGAGCCCTAATAAAGATAATTCTCCTTATCCTCCTAATGAACTAGAAGTATCGTTAAAACCTGAAATCGGCGTGTCATTTGACTCTATACCTGAAGTTAAAGAATTTTACACAAAATATGACGATAAAACCGGTTTCGGTGTTACAACATCTCACTCCGCCAAAGATCCCGGTGATGATGTTGTAAAAAGAGTAGAATTTACTTGTCCCAAGTCAGGTTCACCACCGAAAGAACAGAAGGATTCTTTGTACAGATATAAGTCGACTTCAAAGACAAACTATCCAACACGTTTGAGACTTTGTCAGAACTATGTTTGTAAATATTTAATTTGTAAGTTTATAGAAGATCATAACCATGAGCTTCTGGAAACTCATTTAGTCAGACTTTTACCATCCAAAAGAAGGATTCCTCATGACATCCAAAGACGGATAGATCTGAATGATAGAGCAGGTATCAAAATTATTTCTAGCTCACTGTTTGTCTTATACTGTACGTGGTATACAATACATCTCGTACTATAATAGTTGTACAATACTAATCATATTATATTTCAGGTATCTATCCTGCTAAATCCATGAGTAGTTTTGTTGCTGAAGCTGGCTCATATGACAATGTTCCATTTACTCAGAAGGACTTGATGAATTATGTTGCATCATCTAGAAACCTATGACTTGGAAAAGGCGATGCTCAAGCGATTCAGAATTATTTCATCACAATGCAAAAAAAAAAGTAATTTCTTCTATGTTCTTGATATAGATGACCTTGGCATTTTACAAAATGTGTTTTGGGCATACTCAAGATCAAGGCATGCATACAAATACTTCAATGATGTCATTATGTTCGACACAACGTATCTAACAAACAGATACGAAATGCCTTTTCCACCTTTTGTTGGCATTAATCACCATGGTCATTCAATTTTAATGGGATGTGCATTATTATGTGAGGAGACTACAAATAACTACGTATGGTTATTCAAAACATGGCTTGAATGTATGAGTACGTCTATTTCTGCATTTAATAAAGTATTGTATGACACAATACTATACTACTAATTGATTTATTACTGTACACTCCAATGATTTAAATCCTTCTTTCATTCTTAGGTGGTGTGGAACCAAAGGATATCGTCACTGATCTAGCCCAACATATCATGAATGATGTTAAAATAACTCTTCTTAATACACGTCATCGGCTGTGTATGTGGCATATTATGAAAAAGCTTCCTGAGAAATTAGGAAATGACTCACACATTTCAAAACTAGTAAAGGATGTAGTTTATGAGAGTACATCTATGCACGAGTTTGAGAGTATTTGGCATCAAGCTATCCAAAGAGCGAGTAAGAAAGAACCACTACTACAGAAATGGCTTATAAAGTCGGTTTTCAAGGTGTCGGTTGTATACATAAACTGACACGTAAACCATACAGTGTCGGTTTATAACATAAACCGACATCCAATCTGTGAAGGTCGACCAGACACGGGTACCGCTTTTATTAAGTGTCGGTTAATTATTAAAAAGCCGACACCTAAAATCAGCCGCCAAAACCAAAATTCCAGCGAAAAAATTACCTCCAAAATTTGACATATGGTGTCGGTTCATAAATATATAACCGACGACTAAAGGGTATTCGCGAGACAGGAATAGTTGTCGGTTGTCTTTTAGTTAAAAACCGACGACTATAATCTAGTATAGGTGTCGGTTTTTGGCGAAGAACCGACACTTTTGGTTTAGTTGTCAGTTTTTTAAAATAACTGATACTTATTGTCAACTTAATATCTCATCAGTGCGAGCGACTCTTCCCCCTTTCCCAGTTTCATTCCCGATTTCAGTTAGGGATCCGGCAATTTCTTGCTCGCCCCCGCCGGTCATTGCTCCTCTGTCGCCGCTGCCGTGCTCGTGCTCCTGCCCTCGCCGTTGCTCTGTGCTCACCGACGGCCGTGCTCCTACCCTCTGTGCTCACCGGAGGCCGTCCGTGCTCCTGCTCCGTGCCCTCACCACTGCTCTGTGCCCTCGCTGCCGCTGCTCCGTGTCCTCGCCGGCGCTTCTCCTCTTTTTGCCGCCGCCTCTGCCGGTGGTTGCTGTGCTCCAGCCGCTGCTCTCCTCTTCCCTCAAGGTATGCCCACCCGCCCTGCCTTCTTCCTTCTTCCTCTGCTCCGGTGGCTGCTTGGGCGGTGCCAAGGCACGCCCGAGCAGCTGTTGGGCGTTTTTTTAAAGTTATTTACTTATTTGTGTTTAGGGTTTAGGTACTGATTTTGTGCTTCTACTGACTTGAATCCTCTATTGTCTATACAATACATGTAATTTTGATCAAGTGATGATATGTAAATGTGGAAATAAGTTAGTAAGGTATCAATGATAAGTCTGCTGTAATGTGATGCAAAATAGTTATTGTATCATGCATATCTTAATACTTTTTTGTTTTATAGTTGTATAGGGTGTTTTATGTGTGACAAGTCTATTGTTTTATAGTTGTGCATACCTGCGAGTTATCAGGAACACCTAAATGAATGTCTAACACCTAAATGAATATCTAGTTGTGTATTTTCCTAGTATCGTGAAAGATTCTCAATCGTGTGTATCACATGGGATTCTTATCTCAACACAATGGACTGCAATATATGCATCTAATGCCTTAAATGGAAGACTCGAATGTTATAAAATCCCATCAAAGTAGGTAGAAACAACTTATATATATTCAGATCTTAATAATTCCATGAAGTGCACATTATCTTACTCAGAAAAAGTATGTGTATAATGTAGGATTAGTTCCATATAATGGTTCTATTTTAGTAAGCACCTAGAAACCCGTCCAAGATTTACTCATTAGGAGCATTTCCTCGTTTGTTCTCTAAGTACATTTGTAGACTTCTTTTCAAGCTATCATGTCTACCACAATAAAGTTGGTTATGACAAGCAATAAAAGGTTAACAGATGTTATACAACTTTTTCTGAAAATATATAACATCGTTATATGTACTTACACTTTGTTAATAGTAATATTGTGCAGTCTCTGTCCACCCATAACAGTCACTATGAACTGGGCCTCTATGTCAATGTTAACGTTCCCTATTGAAGAACAATTAGACATCATCCTAGATGATCGTTCCTTAAACCAATTGGTCATACCCAAACATTGGCGTTTTCTAAAAGGAAGACACTACATGCCTAGTAAAGTGACCATAACTTTTGGCAATTATTCACATGTTATCGAGGTTGAGTATGATTTGGCGGGAAATCTTGTATCAAAATCCGGTTGGCGTGATTGGATTGGAGAGATGCATGTGGTCCGTTGCAACAGGCTTTTTCTCCGTCCAGTTGGCCATAATTTATCAAAGTTTGGATAACCAACAGCAACTGCGAGACCCCCGATCATCTACTACGGTATGAGCGCACGACGTCGGATATCATCTATGAGGAATCTAAATCTGAGGCCCCTGTCAGTTCAGATTCGTCTAAATACAATGAGGAGCTTCGTGACACAACTTCATCATCAAAAAGAAGTTATTGATGCGGGACCATGTTGGTGTAGTATTTAGTTGTCTATCTATCTTGACTTGTCTGTATTAATAGTTTTTTTAATTATGCGCATGTTTAGGGGTACACCAACCCCTTTGTTTAGTTATTGTTTAGGGGTACACCCCTGTGTGTGGATGTAAAAAGAGATTAATGAATGGAACTGAAAGTTGCTACATGAATGCTTATAACTGAAGTGTGTGTTCCCATGAATGTTCCCATTTGCATGATTACACTACTATTTGCTCATATTGTTTAGTCTATTTTAATATGACATACTTATTTATATCTTGCTTAATGATGAACTGTAATGCACACATGTGACATGCTTGGAATGTAAATGATGAACTTTTCCCTAAATTTCCAATCATGCTTTTAAAGACATCAATAATCACCCTAACTTGAAGAACTAGGATTTTAGGTATAAGAATGACAACACATTATTTGTTGGCCTAGAAACCCGTCCAAGATTTACTCATTAGGAGTAAATCTTGGATAGTCCCTGGTTTGGGACTGTTCTTGAACACCTAATCTCGCTTAGGATGTAAGTGTATAATGTGTATTGGGTTTTCAAGAAAATTTCGGCAGCATTTCCCCGTTTGTTCTCTAAGTACATATGTACTTGGAGAACAGCGGGGAAATGCTGCCGAAATTTTCTTGAAAACCCAATACACATTATACACTTACTAGTGATATTAGGTGTTCAAGAATGGATAGGTGGTACACATTTATTATATATAATAATGACATCACATGTATTTGTTAACCCTAGACCCTAATCTTGTCCTAATATATACTTGTTTTCTCTTTGATCATAGAATGGATAGATCATGGATGTCCATTCACAATCGCTGCACCCCAGAGTTTATTTCTGGTCTTGACCAGTTCATTAGATTTGCCGAGGAACATAGGAAACAACCTGGAGATAGGTTCTACTGTCCATGTAGACATTGCGGTAACAACTTGAAAGTCAACACTGGTGATGAAATCAAAACTCATGTCATGTACAACGGGATTATACAAGGCTATAAAGAATGGCACTGGCATGGAGAGATTTCAAACCCGAAACCAGTGGATGTCGATAGCAGTGCTTGTGTGGAAGAAGAAATTGCCTACGATGACGTAGATGTGAATGAACCAGTTCCAGTAGACATCGTTGATGCGATGCTGGATAGTTGTGGGGTAGAGCACACCGATCCACCTCCCATTTTTAGAAACATTGTGCATGATGCTGAGATGCCATTATACACAGGTTGTACTAAGTTTACGAAGCTTAACGCTGTGTTGAGATTGTATAAGTTGAAAGCTAACAATAGATGGAGCGACAAAAGCTTCACGTCATTGCTGTCTTTGTTGAAAGAAATGCTTCCTGAAGGAAACGAGCTGCCAATCTCAACATACCAGGTAAAGAAATTGTTGTGCCCAATGGGAATGGATGCCAAGAAGATACACGCATGCCCTAATGATTGTGTATTATTTCAAAAGGACTATGTAGATTTGAAAGATTGTCCAAAATGTGGTGCGTCACGATATAAATTGATGACTTCGGGGGAGTCCAAAACTGGTTCTCCTGCCAAGGTGATGTGGTATCTACCTATAATATCACTGTTTCAACGCTTGTTTGCCAATCTGATAGATGCGAAGAATTTGAGGTGGCATGCAAATGTTAAGAAAAATAATGATGGGATCCTACGACATGCGTTTGATTCCCCACAGTGGAAGAAGATTGATGTATTGTACCCTGAATTTGGTGAAGAAGTCAGGAATATAAGACTTGGACTTTGTACAGACGGGATGAATCCGTACGGGACATTGAGCAACCAACATAGCACTTGGCCAGTCATGCTTGTTATATACAATCTTCCTCCCTGGCTGTGTATGAAAAATAAGTACGTAATGCTATCGTTGTTGATATTGGGCCCTAAACAACCTGGAAATGACATCGATGTTTATCTTGAACCTCTAATTGATGACTTAAAGAAACTCTGGGGTGAAGGTGTGATGACCTATGATGCTTAAGAGAGACATTTCGTTTGCATGCTATGTTGTTTTGCACTATTAATGACTTTCCAGCATATGGGAATTTGTCTGGATATAGTGTCAAAGGAGCTAAAGCGTGTCCTATATGTGAAGAGAACACCGATTCAACAAGACTAAAACATGGCGGTAAGAATGTATATCTCGGTCATCGAAGGTTTCTTCCAAAATTCCATCTGTATCGTAGGAAGCGCAAAACATTCAATGGATTGAATGAGGAACGCAGTGCACCTAAACCTATACCAGGGGAGGTTGTTTATGAAAGAATAAAAGACTTTGTCAATGAATTTGGTAAGAGATCACAATGTACTACACGGAGTGACAATTCTTCATTCAAGAAGAAGTCAATATTTTGGGATCTTCCTTATCGGAGTTCTTTGACAGTCAGACATTGTATCGATGTAATGCACGTTGAGAAAAATGTCTGTGATAGCATCATTGGTGCTCTGTTAAATATACCAGGTAAGACTAAAGATGGGATAAAATCCAGATTGGACCTACGTGAAATGGGAATAAGGTCAGAATTAACAGAAATACGTGAAATGGGTAGTAAAAGAACATACTTACCTCCCGCTTGTTACATGTTGTCTAGAAAAGAGAAGAAAGCTTTTTGTGAATGCTTGGTAAATGTTAAGGTGCCACATGGTTACTCATCCAACATCTGTAGATTGGTATCAATGAAAGATCTGAAGTTGATAGGACTTAAATCTCATGATTGTCACACTCTAATGCAACAAATATTACCCGTGGCAATTTGATCTATATTGCCGAAGCATGTAAGGTTTGCAATCACCAGACTTTGTTTCTTTTTCAACAGTCTCTGCAGCAAAGTTATTGACCCTGAGACTCTCAATAATTTGCAAAGAGAAGTGGTTGTTACCCTATGTCAGCTTGAGATGTATTTCCCTCCTTCGTTCTTTGATATCATGGTACATCTTGTTGTCCAGTTGACTAGGGATGTGAAAATCTTGGGACCGGTTTTCTTGCATTGGATGTATCCCTTTGAACGACACATGAGCGTTTTTAAAGGTGATGTTTGAAACCGTTATCGGCCTGAAGGGAGTATTATTGAAGGTTATGTGGCGAGAGAGGTTATGGATTTCTACAATGACTTTCTCAGTGGTAATGACACTCCTGATAATGACAAGAATATTGATGAGCTATTTGGCAAAGGAATTTTGGGATCACGTGTGAAAGTAATCAGCCGTGAGCAGTTGGAACAAGGTCATTTGTATATTTTACACAACATAGATGAAGTGAACGTTTATATCGAGGAACATACCAATTTCATCAAAAGACAATATCCTCGAGCCAATACAATGTGGCTTGCTAGAGAGCATAACAAGACTTTTATTAAGTGGTTTGAAGATAAAGTCTTACATCAACTATCTCAAACACCAGATGATATTACTGAAACTATCAAATGCCTCACCTTTAAACCAAAGTTGACTGTTATGTCTTATGAAGGGTATGACATTAATGGATTCACATATTACACAAAGCGCCAAGATGATAAGAGTGTCATCCAAAACAGTGGGGTCACCCTTCAAGCATCGACTATGTTTTTTGCAAGTGCAAAGGATAAGAGTCCATGTGAAGCTAAAATGTCATATTACGGTGTCATTGAAGAGATATGGGAATTTGACTACATAGATTTCAGAATTCCGCTCTTCAAATGTAATTGGGTTGATAACACCAAAGGAGTTATAGTGGATGAATTGGGTTTCACTTTAGTGAACTTTGAAAAGATTGGTGAGAAGGCTGAACCATTCATATTGGAATCACAGGCGAAACAAGTATTTTATATCGATGATCCTACAAATGATAAATGGTCGGTTATTCTTCATGGTAAAAGACAGTTCATTGAAGATCCAATAGATGAAGAAGAGTACTATGATAAATATGATGACTCCAGTCCATTCTCAGTTGGGTTGCCAACTCCACAAAATATTGAAGCTAATGATGACTTATATGTGCGCGGAGATCACAATGAAGGATTGTTAATTGATAAAAGATCACAATTTTAGAGGCATGCATGTTTATATTTTTTTATTGAAGCTAAATGTTTACTTTTTTAATATCAATATCATTTTCTGATTTGATGTTTCATTATCTTCTAGTTAATATAAATGCTAAACATTGTGGGAGGGTGCTAAAGAACTATAGGACCAATCTCACCCGAGATTACATACGCGATGCTGAGAGTAGGTTCTTGATCGATTCCAATTCTAGACATTGATCAGTATTTCACTAACTCTACACTAATAATTTTTGTTTGTATTCTCTTTGAAAAATAAATATAGGAAGAAGGCTATGCAGGACAGCCATGACATAGCTATGCAGGATATGCAGGATATGCAGAAAGAAGCCCCAATGAAGAGAAGCAGGATACAAATACAATACATAAAGTGCAGCACACACAAGTGCTTTAGATTCATATAACAACATGACAGACTAGCACATATATAGTGCATAACAACAGCAGCGCCGAATTTACATACAACACTAACTTAGTACATATATAGTGGGACTAAGGTGACGATACCACCTGCTAAAATAGGTTACCGACTACATGTTACGACTGGGAGGTCGTGATTCAGCAACCGTATGCATTAGCAGGAGGACAAACATATGGTGATCTGTTTGTCCTCCTGCTAATGCATACAGTTGCTGAATCACGACCTCCCAGTCGTAACATGTACTTGTCGGTAACCTATTTTACCAGGTGGGATCGTCACCTTATAAGTCCCAATATATATGTACTAAGCTAGTGTTGTATGTAAATTCGACGCTGCTGTTATTATGTACTATATATGTGTTAGTCTGTCATGTTGTATGGACATCGATTGTATTGCTCAGGTATTATATAGTCTCATTAGATAATATGAAATATATCAATCTTATTTATAGCTCATTAATTATATATATACATCATTCTCTTTACAGGTGTTTAAAGCTGACCCCACTACAGGAACAAACTTACCAGATGTACATGCTCCCTATACGATGGGAGAATTAAATGAAGTAAGAGAAGAATGGGCAACAACCATACAAATAGTGGGGGTTTTAAAATATAATTGGGATGTTGATAGCAAATAATGACTAAAGAATTATATTTTGTAAATGAATTTTGGAATTATAATATATGTGTGAATGTTTCTACATGTCTAGATGTTTCTACATGTGTCTGAGTGAAAATGAATGAAAGTGTTGGTTACTATATGAATGTTTCTACATGTGTGAATGTGAATGAATGGAACTACAGATTGCTAGCTACATGAATGTTTCTAAATGTGTGAAAATAAAATGGAACTGCAGGTTGTATTGCTAAATGCATGTGTGAATATTTTTGTTGTTAAATTTGCAGGTTTGTGGCCTGTTGTTGGCTGATATCAATGGATTTCATAAAACCTGCAGTTTAGTTAACTGAACTGCAGGTTTCTCATCCTGCGACCAGCCACAGCAGGTCTGCAGACTGACAAAAAAAAACAATAGGCGTCAGTTATTTGTAAAAAACCGACACACAATGATGTAATGTCGGTTTTTTAGATATAACCGGCGCCTATTTCCTGTGGCGCGAACATATATGGTGTCGGTTTCTTACTACAAACCGACACTGATACTGCCCAAGCTGGCGCCAATAACAGGCGTCGGTAATTGTAAACAACCGACACATAAAGTTACAGTGTCGGTTATTAACATATAACCGACACCTATTGTTTTGGCGCGAAGACATATTTCGTCAGTTTTTGGCTTATAACCGACACTGATAGTGCCCAAGATGGCGCCCTTTCTGTGGTGCGAAGGGTTTGGGCGTCGGTTTCTTATCTAATAACCGACGCCTATAGTCCCCTGATGGCGCGTTTTCAGTCGCGCGCGAAGAGTTTGGGTGTCGGTTCTGGAACCGACGCGTAATGGGTGACCTTTTAGTGTCTCCCACATAGGCGTCGCTCAGAAACCAACACTAAAGGCCTTAAATAACCGACACTAAAGGTAGGTTCTATAGTAGTGAACAGAGTTGTCTGTCTAGTATTCATGAGCTAAAACATCCTTGGGTTCCCGTCTATGTCGATAGTTTCTTCTGGGCCGACATGTCCACAACACAGAGAAGTGAATCAATGAATGCTTTCTTTGAAGGATATGTTAATTCATGTGCATCTCTGAAGCAGTTTGTTTCTCAATACAATGCTGCTCTTCAATCAAAATATGAAAAAGAGAAGCTAGCAGACTTTGAATCTTTCCACAAAAACTGCACCTTAGAACAACACTAAAGATTGAGGCACAGTATGCTGTAATATATATCATAAATATTTTTAGAAAATTCCAAAACGAGCTGGAAGGAATGATGTTTTGTGAATCCAAACTCAATTATGGGGATTCTTTTCAATCAAGATTTGTTGTTACTGAGCATAGAATTGTTTAAATAAGTTCAGATGAAAGCAAATCATTTCTGGAAGAATTTGACATACAGTACAAAATATAGGAGGAAGAGATTAATTGTTCATGTTTATGTTTCGAGTCAAAGGGAATTTTATGCAGTCATATTCTATGTGTCATTAGAACAAATCTAAAACTTGATAAAATACCACAACAATATATATTGGATAGATAGTGGAAAGATATACATCGAGAATCCAACACCTCTCATCTATCTGGTATGGGAGATGAGCCTCAACAATGTGCATAGCAAATTTATAGTATATGTGGTGGTTTTTCCAATTTAGCAAGAGTTTCTATTGAAAATTATGAATATGTAAAAAGAGAGCTAGAAGATGTGCACCACAAGATAAAAACTATTTTGAAAGAAAAAGGACAAGCCACAACGGTAAATATTTTATGTTAGAACTATACATTCCCATACTAGAATATACAATTCTTACATTTTATTTACTATAGGAAGACACACCAGCTATACAAGACCCTGTTGTGGCTATTCGTGTTGGAAGACCATCATCTCTCAAAAAGAAATAAAAGAGAGAGAAACTGGCATCAAAGAAAAAGAGGGCTTCTAATAAAACAACAACGAAGGATTCCAGAACAAACATCTATACTGTAAATCCAGACATTAACACAATGAATGTGGAAGATATAGCTCCGCAGCCATCCGCATCACAGAGTAAACATACAGTACACCCAAACCACACCAACACAATGCTTAGTGAAAAATTAATTCCGCATACAATAGTGGATGAAATAGTGCCAAATCATTTTCTTCAAGACCTAAACGAATCCCCGAATATTTCACATAGTTCGGAAGAAGTCGCTCCCATAATTTCAAATTTAGTTTTTGGAACTTTCGTCCCAATTTTCTCAAAACTAAAATTTTTTTGTACAGATGGTTTAATAACTGTCTGCCCCATTTCTGAATTTCAAGAGTTGCAAATATAACAAAAAAGTTTAAATCATTTGAAAAGTAGTACTGTGTCCATGAATGTCTGTCTTAATTCTACAAAGATCTTCAATTATACCAGGTTCAGAATTACAAAGGCATTGTATGTCCGACTACATTACAGAGTCAGCACAATATAAATACTATCACATATAATACACGGAAGCACAATGCTGACGCATCAGTATATTAAGATACAATGATTACTTAAAAGGTTATACCATCTGTTGCACCAAGAACTCATTTTTACAACTTGAAACACTCTCAAATGCATTCATGTATGTCTGTGAGTATGATAATAAAGAGTTATAGTAGATGACATTATCTTGCACGAACATGCAAAATAAACGAAAATATATACATTATAAACACACACAGTATGTTTGTATACAAACTACATACTGTAAGTTGCATACAATTACATATTGTACATACAATAATGTTTTACTGTATCCTGCGCATCACCACACCAATGATCTTCAAATATTTGAGTATCTTCAATGTATGTTTGATTACATTACGAACTCATTTTTTAACTTATGTTATATCATGAACATTATACAAAAGAACAACACAATTTCACAAACACATACAATACGTCAAGATGTAATGCGTCGTGCATCAAAATTTTGTACAACTTGAAATTAAGGACATACAGTATAGACACCAAGAACTTAATTTTACAACTTTAAACATACTCATGCATTCATGTATTTCATAAATCTTCATGTATGTATTCATGTATTCATACACGTATAAGAGTATTAATTTAAGAACGTACAGTATAGACACCTATAGTACGTCTCCATACATCTATATTATTGTACGTTGCATATAACTTCATGTAATCAGATATAATTGTTTGATCTTCATGCATTCATGCACTCATATATATGTGATTATTAAAATAATGACACACAGTACAGACATCCACAATACGTCTCCATACATCTGTATATTGTAAATTGCATATAACTTCATGTAATTGGGATATAATTGTTTGATTATCATGCATTCATGCACTCATGTATGTATGTGATTATTAAATTAATGACATATAGTATAGAAACCCATAGTACGTCTCCATATATATATATATATATATATATATATACTGTAAGTTGCATATAACTACTACAACCATCGCATCACTTATGTTTTATCACTTATATTGAAAGACATGCACATACAATACATGATATCCTACTTCCACAACCCAACATGAATGTAAAGAAAATAAATGAAATCACATACAATATACACACACACAGTACCATTGCATACATCATAATGTTTCAACTAGATTTGTCATAAAAATAGCTACATTGGTGCCACCAATAAGTTCAAACCGATAATATGATTACCAAAAAAGGCAACATACAGTACATTCAGAGGTCTGATCAACACCACACAAGTTCAGATACCGACAATACTCATACAGATATCATCAGCATACTGCTCATTGATGTAATACAGACACCATAACAACTCTTAAATACCTAATGTAACCATTAGACACGCCTCAATCGGTAGTCGCAAAAGTAGAGTTTATCAATGTTGTTGCATAGAATCCTCATAGAGGATGGACATCATCACCATGTGTGTCTTTGACATTCCCATTCTCCAGAAGTTCTTCAATCCACCTAATAACATACAATGCACAATCACTACTACAGAAATAGATTATAACATCACATTTAGAGGCGTCAGTTATGTCCACGAAATCGATGCCTAAACGCTACAATGTAGGTTGAATACACAAACCAACATCTATATGTGAAGACTGGCCAGACACGGGTATCACTTTTTATTTAGTGTCGGTTTCTTATTGAGCAACCAACGCCTAAAATCGCCAGCCAAATCCAAATTTTCTAGTGAAAAAAAATTACCTCCAACATTTAACATACGACGTCGGTTGTTGACCAAGTAACCGACGACTAAAGATTTTTCACGAGACAAAAATTGGGCCATTTTTGTCATCGGTTTTCTTACAATAACTTATGTCGATGTGTTTTTGCGATCTATCCCTGTGAAAATTTTTACCCCCCTTTGGCGTTGGTTTTTAACGACAACCGACGACTATGGTCATAATTCAAGAACTTTTTTTTCGGCATATGTAGATAGACGTCGGTTTTTCTAGTTGAAACCGATGACTATGATTGAACATAAGTGTCATTTTTTGTGGTGACCGACACCTTTTATTTTAAGCATCGGTTGGTTATAATAATCGACGTCTATTGTCAACTAAATAGTACCCGCTCTAGCCAGACTCTTCCCCTTTCTCTGTTTCATTCTCGATTTCAAGACTTCCCCTTCCTCTGGCAATTCCTGCCGCCATTTCTCTATCCTCCGCTGCTGCCGCTGCTCGCCAGCTACCGCCGCTGCTCCTCCTTTCCTTTGTTTTCTTATTCTTGACCTAAGCAAGTAAGCTACCCCAGCCTCCTTTCCTTCATTTTCCTTGTTTAGGGTTTAGCCTTATTTCTGCATTTGGCTGCCAAGTAATAGATGCTCAATTTCTAGGGTTATAGGCATAGTTTTTTAGGTGGCCAGGCAGTGCCCTTCCTCATCTGAACGCCCAGGCCGACTAGGTCGCCCAGACGGTGGGTTTTTTACCCCCATAAAATGTATACATATATAGATATATATATATATTATTTATATACTATATTATGTATATTACTATACATATATGTATGTCAAACTTATCCAACCTTCATATATTTACTAAAATGACAACAAAACAGTAAATATTTGAGAATTGAGACATTCTATACCTCAAACTGATCACTACAAGCCTGAAGATGAATAATAGAAGTTGCAATACATTCCAATATTCCATAGTTCCAAGCAAGTTCAATCAACCTATGTAATACTAAATGAAAATGTCTCTTGTGTGAAAGATCTAAACAAATATAAAACTGATTTTAAAACTCAAACAGGTCTTCATCATCGTCTTCTGCATCCTCCTCTCCATCACCAACTTCATCATCATCTAGTCCTGCATCATCAATTATTTCATCATCCTCTTCCTGAGTATCATCATCACTAAGTTCCATTGGAGCTCTGTTGGTTGATCTTCTTGGCATGCTAGGCCCAACTTGATATTCAGTAGCACCCATTGCACCATCTACATGGCTCAATCTAACACCTTCAACAACAATGTGATCTTTTGGGACACCTGTCATCCATTCACCCTACCCAGCTGGGCAGCAAAAAAGTAGTCGCCTGACCCAGCCACGACTCACCTAGTCTCCCTAGGCGGCCACCCAGTTGGGCCAGGAGGACACCCAATGTAGGTAATTCAGTAAGCGACATTCCAGACGCTACCCCCCTAAGCGCCAGGTCGACTAGGCGGCGCCCAGGTGGGTGCCTCAACAACTATGATTATAGTAAAAACGTTGGTCCATTTATGGATTCACCAAGGCCAAGTAGAGCACAAGGAAACTTAAACACCATATATAGATAGATAGGTGATGATTATATCATAACCTCATTGTACTCAATTATATAGAGTTCCATTTCATCCATGTAGATTTTTAGGTTTCCTTCATTCAAAGAGATTTAATATCAAGTTCACAATTACATAGATGCATAGTGTGTTAGTCTTTGATACCAACTATTATAGAAGTGTTATTACATTGATCCCAATCCCATTACTTGGGTAGACAATGTTAAAGTAATTTAGTGTGACTGCCCCTAAATAGCTCAAAGTTCACACACAACTTATGTAATAATTAAATAAGTCTTCTATTTTATTGATGAACCAAATAATAAAACTAGGATGAAGGAAAGAAGAAAGAAAGATAGATTAGATTTAATATAGATAAGCCACATTATCATTCCCAAATATTAGTTTATCCTCATGGACTTTATATTCAGTGATTCTTGTACAACAACCATACATTATAATCATTAAGTAGCAAGTAGTAAAAGCCAATCTAGAACCTTAGTCACTAGATGAATAATGGACATAAATGTGTAATGAAAGATGCATGAAAAAAATGTTTGGTTGTAAAATAATGAGTTGATCTTTTGTTTATCTTGAAATATATAATATTACTAAACAATTATTTCATTATGCAGTCCATTTTTTATGATTTGTGTTTTTATTGATCTCATCTGGATTTTTCCCTATTATGGGGCATGCCAACATTATTCAAGATTGATGAGTGCTTTAAAACTAGGCATGTCAACATTCTAGGGTCATATGGGGCATGTAAAGTTTTTCTTCTATTTAGGATCAAAAAAATATTATGCAAGTCATGAATGAGAACCAACAAGCTATAGTTGAGTTGACTATTCATAAGATTCATTGGGTCATCTTCAAGTGTTTATCTAATTGAGACTCACTAATACACCAATTTGGTTTTAGTAAAAGGGAAATACTAATGCACTCACGTGACATGCTTGGAATGTAAATGATGAACTTTGCCTTAGATTTCCAATCATGCTTCTAAAGACATCAATTATCACCCTAACTTGAAGAACTAGGATATGATTGATGAAACTTGGATTGTAGGTATAAGAATGACGTACCTAATCTCATTAGGAGAAAATCTTGGATAGTCCCCAGTTTGGGACTATTCTTAAACACTTAATCTCACTTAGGATGTAAGTGTATATTGTGTATTGGGTTTTCAAGAAAATTTCGACAACATTTCCCCATTTGTTCTCTAAGTACATATGAACTTGGAGAACAATGGGGAAATGCTGCCGAAATTTTCTTGAAAACCCAATACATATTATACACTTACTAGTGAGATTAGGTGTTCAAGAATGAGATAGGTGGTACACATTTATTATATATAAGACCTTAAACCCTAAAGATCGCAATATTAGAGGCATGCATGTTTATATTTTTTATATGTTTTTTTTCTGAATGTGAACTTTACAATGTGAACTTTACAATGTGAATGTGAACTTTACAATGTGAATTACTTTACAATGTGAATGTGAACTTTACAATGTGAATTACTTTACAATGTGAATGTATACTTTACAATGTGAACTTTACAATGTGAATTACTTTAGAATGTGAACTTTACAATGTGAATGTGAACTTTCAGATGGTTGAGCATTCACATGATGACCATGCTGATGATTACCGTGAGGGCGAGGACATCAATGTTTTGCCTCACAATGTAAGTTTTAAAAATATATTCCTGAGGTTTCTATCTATATGTTCATTTATAGTCATATCCTGTAAGTGTGTTTTTTTAATCAAATTTTAGGTTGGTGATGTACCCCCTAAAGAAATTAGGGCACTTGATGAGAAGCAAAAAAATTGAGAAAGTGAGGGGCATCACAATGATGAACAAGTTACTACAGCAAAGGGGCAATGGACCCAAACTGGCTGTGGATTTTGATCATGTAGGAAATCCATATGGAGTGAACTGCAACTCATTTATTTCATATCTTGGGGTTCTTACTCACAGCCATTGTAGTTCTAACATAGAATCCTGGAATAAAGAATTCCTAAGGGGAAGAAAGACTTAGTATGGAAGGAACTATGTGTGAGTTATTATTATTTGCAATTCTATTTGTGTAGATTACTAATTTTTAGGATACTAGTTAATAGCAATTCTATTTTGCAGAGTATATTTGATCTGGATGAAAAGTTGCATCGTAAATGTGTTATGCAATGTTGTGGGAGGGTCCTAAGGAACTATAGGACAAATCTCACCCGAGATTACATATGTGATGCTGATAAGAGGTTCTTGATTGATTTCCAATTCTAGACATTGATCACTTTTTGACTAACTCTACACTAATAATTTTTGTTTGTATTCTCTTTAAAAAATAAATTTTGGAAGAAGGCAGCCACTAAGCAATAGAACTACCTGGACCCCAAAGACTGGGAGGAATTTGTTACCCAAAGAAAAACGGATGAATTCAAGGTATTAAGCGTCACTCCCAATTTAATTAATATATGTTCTTATGTATTCACCTATTCAAGATTAACCTTTACTGTTACTAACCAAATCAATGTGCTTACTAACTAGGCTATCAACGATGTTCAAAGAGTAAGGCATGCACTGAATGTTCATGACCACACAATGGGTCCAAGAGGCTATGCAGGTGTTCACCAAAGACTACAGGCTGAGTCTACTACTCAGTCAGCTGCTACTCATGAGACTGCAGAGTCCTCTAATATTGGTTTTGTACCTCTGCCTCACCATGCAATGTGGATAGCTAGGAGGCAAAACAAGAAGGGAGATATAACAAAGCCTGTAACTACTGAGGCGGCTACAAAAATGGTAAAATTCAACTCTTAGAGCAATCGATCGATATTGATTATTGTTATGTTTACATACCAATTTCTGTTGATGGCAATTAGCAGGAGCTGCACGAGTAGAGGAAGGAAGGAAAGTTCATCCCTGAGGGCACAAGGGATGAATTGAAGTTGCACTGGGTAAATCAGAGCATCCTGGATGTGTTAGGGGTGCAGGCGCTGGTGTAGGAATCAAAGCGTTCTTTGGGCCATCCCAGCGCAAACCTATCCCAAAAGCAGGACTTTCACAAGCTGAGGTAACCTATTCTTTTTTTAAAATGTTATTGCGAAAGAGAATTCAATAATCAGAAGCTAGTGTTTCTTTTATCCATGTATAGGTACATGAGTTAATTGATAGGAGAGTCGAGGAAGCACTTGATAAGAGACTCCATGAAGCAATTAGTAAGTGGCAAGCATCTCAGTCTGCAACTCAGACAGTACCTATGGTGGGCCGCTCTTCTCCTACTGCAGAGGTTGGGAGTAATCATGTAGACCCACCACCTAGCACTCTGCTTTAAGTATTTTTATGACATAGTAGCTAGTCTTTTCAAGATGATATGTTTATGTATATATGTATATAACATTCTTTACGTAAATTTGTAGGGGTTGAAGCCATGTCATCTAAAAAGTCAAGAATATGTCGTTACAGAGGCGTCAGATTACCCACCCTTTCCATGGGAAATGTTTCATGGGACCCAGTACCAGATGGTGTGGTTCGTGTGAGCCTGATACATGTACTCCCCATTTGGAGGGATCTTCCATTGCCATATGCCCACCCAGATTCTAAAACACTTGGTGAGGAAGAAGGCGAAGTGATATTGTGGCCCAAAGCGGATGTCATCTATACTAATATTATATGTTAAATTTACATTACGTTAATTTGTTAGTGTGTATATATGAGTCAATTATATAAATGTCAAAAGTAAGACACCCACTACATCTCAGCCTCCACCTCCACCTCCTGAAGTACCTAGTTGGCTTCCAAGGGACCTACACACCTCGTTAGGTCCTAATTGTAGGGGTATTGCAGTATAGAGGCGAACATGATCCAAATTGCCCTATAAATGTTTCTATTTCGGAGGATGTTGCAGGTCAATCATACGATAACAATCTATTTATACAAGATATTTTGGAGTTGTTTCGTTATGATTGGCTGAATACATCTATGATAGAGCTATGGATATAGTGAGATCTTGTTTATACATCCATATACCTCATTTTATATATGGTGATCTAGTTTCTTATATATTAATGCATATGTAATACATGTTTTGCAACTACTTACACACGATATGTACAGATTTTTTATTTTTCCATGTTGAATTTTTGGTTCCATCTTTGATTAGTCTTGTAGATAAAGACCCTTCATCAGTGACTTCATATTGTTGTGCTGCTTTTAAATATTTTGGTAAAAAAAGAAGACAGTGATAATAGATCCATTCTATGTCGAGTAAGTTTACTTTGCTTATAATTTGGACTTAAGAAAATTACTTTTTTATTATGGATTTTGAGTTATTAATTTTTAACTTTCTTACATCTAGTGGTAGGCATTAGGAGTTACTAGTTATTGTCCCCAAGACATTCACTATCTATTATCTAGATCATGCAGGGAAGGAATTGAATACATTATATGGACATACAATGAAAAGGCCATTGTTCTCGTGAGAAATATTTCATATTTTATATCCGTTAACATATGCTATTACATTACTATTTAATTATGCAATTTAATGTGTTACATTAACATGTAGGGATTTACATGAGTTCAAAAAAGCCAGAGGAAATGTCCCCAAGAAAATGAACCAGCCACTAATTTGGGAGAATGTCAAAGTAATTTCCCGACTCCAATGTATATATTATTTATGTGAATTGTGCTTATTTTTATTTTTGAATATTTTGTATGTTTCAATTTATAGTGTTCTACAAAAGACAACGACTGGGCATTTGCATACTGTTATATGATTTATGAACCTAATTATCGAACATGCCACAATGGAAATCAATACCATACATCAGGTATTATATATAGTCTCATTAGATAATATGAAATATATCAATTTTATTATATATTATTAATTATATATATACATCATTCTCTTTGCAGGTGTTTAAAATTGACTTCACTACAGGCCAAAAGTTATTATATGTACATACTCCCTATACGATGGAAGACTTAATTGATGTAAGAGAACAATGGTCAAAGGCCCTACAAGTAGTGGGAATTTTTAAATATGATTGGGATAGTGATGGAGATAATGACGATGATGAATAAAGAATGATATTTCTAAACTTTTTTCTCATAATTATTTTTGTGTGAATGTGAATAAATTTTTCTGAATTGTCATATGTGTGAATGTGAAGATGATCATTACATGAATGTTTCTACATGTGTCTGAATGTGAAAATAGATGAAATGAATGCAACTGTAGGTTGCTAAATGTGTGTGAAAATGGAGGAAATTTAAAATGGAACTACTAGTTTTTACATGTATATGATGAAAAATAATATGAATTAAATGTTCTTATACATGTGTGGGAATCACATGATCCATATATAATATTGTCCATCTTGTTAATTTTGCAAGTTTGTGGCATGTTGTTGGCTGATATCAATGGATGCTATAAACCTGCAGTTCAGAACTGAACTGCAGGTTCTGTATCCTACTGACCAGCCATATAGTAGGCCTACAAACTGATAAGAAAAAAAATTAGAATATAGGCATCGGTTACTTGTATAAAACCGACAACGAAGACTTACATCGTCGGTTATTAGAAAAAACCCGACGTATTTATCCCTTTCTGGCGTCGATTATGGCGTCAGTTATTAGTATAAAACCGACGTCTTTAGCTGGAAATAATGTCAGTTATATATAATAACTGACACTGATGGTGCCCTTGCTGGCGCATTTTATTCGTGGCAGGAAGGCTTATAGCGTCGGTTTTTGTGAAACGCTGATGTCTTTGACCTGAATATAGTGTCGGTCTTATTAAATAACTGACACCTATAGTGCCCTTGCTGGCGCAGTTTTGGTGGCAGGAAGGGTTATGGCATCGGTGTTAAAACTGGTGCTGAAAGTTTTGACTTTTAGTGGCGCCCACTTGGGTGTCTCTTTGAAACTGACGCCAAAGGCCTTAAATAACCGACACTAAAGGTCGGTTATGTACTAGTGAATCATTTGAATATGGTGGTTGTTGTGGTGCCTTCCTATCAAAAATCATCTCCCAATCATGCACAATTCCTCCATGTTTTATCAAAGCATACTTGACAGCATGTGCCTTTGTATAACAAGTAATTTGGTATTAAACATAATAAAATGACACTACTCATCAAATATATATATACCAACTACAAGCTTTGCATCAACATCAACTTCATTGTTTACATGCCCCATTTCCAAACTATAATAGTACACAAATGCCTTTTTATGTGTAGAAGCAGTAATTAGATGCCAGTGATCTCCTGTCAGTATAGGCAACAATAAAACCTTTGCCTTTTTTATCCTATAAATCTTAGAAATTAAAAATGAAACCATCATTGAATGATTATGCTCTCTCATTTCCTATGGAAACGATGTATGAAATATAAAATAATCATCACCATAAAATTCCCATTTCAAGTCCATTATAGCCTCCATGACCTAAAAGTAAATTGTACATGCATCAATTAATTGAACCAAAACAATATAGTATACACTGAATTTTCAATTTTGACTACAAGTTACTAAATAAATAAAGCCAGTACAGTACACCGACTGTAATATCCTTGACCTGGGTTATGTCTTAATCCTAGAAGTTTTGCTTAAGTAAGTCTTTTATATTCTTGTATTTATCTTTTGAAAAGTAATTAAGACTAAAGGAGAGCTTATGTTTCAATTTTGGTCCTAACTGAATAATGTTGAAACAATATTTTGTCTATTTTGGACTAAAGTGCAATTTACCCAATTTAAGAGGTTACCTTGCAAAAGTTACATGATAAATGTTCCTCAAGTGTTATAACATCATAAGAATGAGAATAATGCTGAGGTATGGCTTTTTGAAGCCTAAGTTCCAAGAAGGAGCTTGTTTGAGTAATGCTTGTGTATTGAATGCTAGTTTTGTTGTAATTTGTAATTTACCCCAAAACCTAGGGTTGGATATGTAAAATACCACTTCAAGAGTGTCCCTACTGTTTCTTGGTATCATTTAGAGAAAATAAAAAGAATGGGGCGTCTTGTTTGAACTACTTTTGAGGAGAGATAATCTTGATAATACAATAATCAAGATTTAAGCATAATTGAAACCCTAATTTATTTTGTAGCAAAAATAAATATATTAATTGAAGTTCCCATCAACTAAAAAGGCTGTGGTCGAAATACTATAGTGGGAGGACGTCTAAATGCCTTGAGTGGCACCGAAATATCCTAAGTAGGTGAAGAAATCTACTCACATTTGTTAATTAAAAAGTAATGTCCACTAAAAATGGATAATAGTATTATAATGATTAAGGTGCTTAAGTGGTTGCTTTTCATTCAAGGATAATTGAGAGGATAATGAGGGCAAGGAAGTTGTCTTTGGAGGCAAGGAAGGGAGGGGCATGTGGCAAGAAAGTGGATGATTTTTCCCCTACTTTCTCTCTCCTAGAAAATCAATTATATGTACTTAATTTTCTCCTTACTTGAAAGGCTATTTTTGCAAACCACTTTCTTTACTTACTTTGGCCGATGACCAAGGAGCTTAGGAGCAAGAGTAAAACGTTCCCCAAGCTGAAGGTAAGATCCATGACCATCTTCAACCTTGAATTGATGGTTGAAATCGGATTTCAACACTCATTTTCTTCTCTCTTCCATCCAATGCTCAACCTTGGCTATCTTTTGCATCCAAAGAGTTGGAAACGAACCTTGGATAGTTGAAGGAGCTTCTTACACCATTATAGATGAGAAGCTTGAAGCTTTGAAGCTACTTTGAAGGCGGGTTCTATAACTTGAACCCATCAATGTTATTGTTGATTTCAATTTCTCATCATATGTTGATCTTTTATTTTCTTCTTGAATAATTGATGAATTCCTCATATATATGATAGTAGAATTCAGAGGTCTGAAGCTTGATGATGATGAAATCATCTTAGCACACACCTCTAGATCAACAATACCAAAAGGTTCCAACTATGTATGGAAAAACGGTTTCAAACCGTTAAAAGTTCAAACGGTTTCAACACAACCTAGTGCAAACCATTTTCAAACCATTTAGTGGTCAAACGGTTTTAAACCGTTTAATGATCAAACTTTCTCAACATTGGAGAGTTCAAATGGTTTCAAACCGTTTAGAGTGCAAACGGTTTCAAACCCTAGCAAGATCAAACTGTTTCAGACCGTTTAAATGTCAAGTGACCTCAAGACCGTTTGAAGGTCAAGTGACCTCAAGACCGTTTGTAGGTCAAGTGAACTCGAGATTGTTTGAAAGTCAAGTGACCTCAAGACCGTTTGAAGGTCTAAACGGTCTCAAACCATTTGGAGGTTTAGGGTCAAAACTGTTTGAAGGCTCAATTGGTTCAAACCGTTTAAAGGTCCAATTGATTCAAACCATGTGAGTACTAATAACCCCATAAGTGGTTGAAGAGTATCTCAAGGTTGATTTCAATGGAAGTACCTCTAAAGTACTTAGGTGATTAGTATAATTAGAGTGATTATTACTTGATGCCTATGAAAGTAATAAATTCAATACACTATGATAAGAATAGGTGCATGTACTTAGTGAAATGTTAAGTTAAGTGAATAATGTATGATGGTGATTTGTGTTCCTAGTACATGGAACAATGATAAGTATAATTTAATTCTTAAATAATGTTATGTGCTCCAAGATATGTAGAAGCACTGACTTAGGGTTTGGATTAATGAGGTAATCATAAAACCCTAATCAATGGAGAATGAGAAACCCTAACCCTAATTTCAGGTATTGGGATGAGAAACCCTAACCCTAATATAGGGTGATGTTACGTGAAACCCTAATATAGGGTGATGTTATGTGAAACCCCAATATAGGGTGATGTTATGTGAAACCCTAATATAGGGTGATGTTATGTGAAACCCTAATATAGGGTGATGTTATGTGAAATCCTAATATAGGGTGATATCATGTGAAACCCCAATATAAGGTGATGTTATGTGAAGCCCTAATATAGGGTGATCTTATGTGAAACCCCAATATAGGGTGATGTTATGTGAAACCCTAATTGATAAAGATCAGAAACTCTATCCCTAATGAGGGAATATTGATGTTATCTTTGTATTGCATAATGTTGAGAGGTAATTGATATGGTTGTTATCAAGTATACTAACCATGCAGGTATCATGAGATGATAAGAATAACTAGGTATGAGCTATGATGTTAATGGGCCTTGTGAGCCATTATTTTATTTGTTTCCTAGTGAGAGGTGACGAGAAGTTGAATATGCCTGGTGAACTATGTGAGATGCTTGTGTAACAAGTATCATGAATACCTTGGTCAGATGACCTGGAGGTAATAGTTACCTGATAATGATAACCATGTTCAGTGATGAACTAAGGGTTTGAATACCCAGATCCAGCAAACATGATGATGGTGTTTTTGAGGGATGTGAATTCCCAGTAATGAGACATGGGATTGAGATCCCAATGTTTTATAAAGTTTTGAAAAGTACTTGATAGGAGTATTGTTTCTTTGCAGCAATTGTCATAATAATTCTTGTTTGAAAACTTGACTGATGCTAAAAGAATATGGTAATGTACTTAAATAACCAAGTGCAATTTTATCATGTAGAGCCCTGGCCATAGATCCATCATCGTTAGTAGCTGGTGATGGTGAAACAGGTTCTCCTGCTTTTTAATCCAGAGCATATATTGCAGAATATGCGGGGTTTCTCCTAGCCAAAAATAGGAGGATTAGAGTGCAACTTCGGTTGTAGACTCAAGATATGTATAAGAGCATGGTGAATAGGCCCATGGCTCAGTGTGATGGAGCATGAATGCGTTCATGGCTCAGAGAGCATGGTGAACTGGACCGTGGCTCAGATTTACTAGCGCTGGGACCTGTACCAAGGCGGGCTAGAGAATGGGTAGCCTATGAGAGCTAACCGTGTGACTGAGGTCACTTAAGCAAGAGACTGTGGTCCTTCTTGTGGTCTCGCACTGACCGAGATGAATGAGATCGAGGTGTCTGGCTCATCCTTTGATCTTGTATGGCACCGCCTTTGGGTTTCGCAACCGAAGGTTGGATTTGAGTAGTACGACTCACTTCCTCAAGGAATAAGAATGATTGTAAAATGTAATTAGCCGTGTAGCATATTTGCTTAAGGACAAATTATGGAAATCATTGGTTGATGTTACATTGCTTACAATATCCTAAATGGATAGATGTTATACATGTTCTTCATATTCCTTATTAAAATGAATAGATGATTTATTGCTTTATCATTCATAGCTGTAATGCTTTAAAAGATGATATTGCTCTATTATGCTTAATAATGATTAAATCCTACTTTTCAATAGAGATTCCTCTACTCATTTTATTACTGTTTATCTGCAATAATAATATTTATGGCGGAGAGTTATATCTCTCGCTGGGACATGGGTCTCACTCTGTTGATGACCAACATTTTTAGGTGGATGCGGACGAGGAGGCAGGAACCATACTCCAGGGGAAGGACAACAACATCAGGGACAACAGTGATATCTCAGGTGGAGATACTGACTATCGCGTCTTGTAGTTATGAGTCCTACGTGTCGTATCTGTACTCTCAGGTCCTTGGAGTCAATAGTTAGTGATTTTATGATCGATATGAGATTTTGGCATTGAATGTCTCGAGGTTTTATGTTGCTTTTGTGTAGATTTAACAGAGCAACTATTGTATGTAATCCTTGAGAAGAGAAGGTACATGGTATGTACTTTGTGGACCAGAATGTATATATATAATATTTTGGTTTTTGTTATAAGAGTTTCCTGGAAATGGATCTCCTTGCAAAAGGTTTTAATTTTTAGTGATTTTTAGTAATCCACCGCCAATGTTTAATTCCGCTTAATTGTAATGATTTATTTATCGGTTTGATGACTGTCGTCACACCGACGTATAGTACACATACGGATAACCACATACAATAGATACACTACGTATAAATACAATCATGTACAATAGTTTTACATATGATCACATACAATAAAAATCTAGGAAACCACTTACAGTTCATAATTAATTACCTAATTTGACACCATCCCACCTACTCTCAACAGTTCTTTCAAATCTTTTCTAATAATGGCTGTTGTTGGAGACTGAAATATAACAGTATGTTTATCGCTCCCTTGACAAGTAAGCTGCATGGATATATCAATATTATAACTTATAGTTCGCGTACAAACATTTCTCAAATTCACCAAGGACCTATGTACATAAATGTAGTGGTACACAAAATACCTTTATAAGTTTCTCTTTATCTTTTTCACTTAGAAACTCAACGGCTTTATTGTCAAATTCACACATTTTCCTAAATGAACCCTACAACCTATGTACATAAATGTAGTTGTACACAAAATACCTTTATAAGTTTCTCTTTATCTTTTTCACTTAGAAACTCAACGACTTTATTGTCAAATTCACGCATTTTCCTAAACGAACCCTACAATTCTTCCATTATCACCTTAGACCTCCTTGTTCGTGGTCTATTCTTAATATTCTTCACAAGTGAACTTTGTTTATGTTTCTTTTCAAACTTGTCCATATGGTCACATAAAACATCAATCCATTCCTGTGCATATAAGAACAAATAAAGACAAAATATTACAGATTATATTCATTTATATTAAGAAACTTTTTTAATACATCTAACTACATGCTCATTTTTTGCCACAAGATCAACAAACTCATATTCTTTCTTTTTGCTATTTCCAACATCTCCCAACACTTTCTGTGATGCATATATAGTATCAATCTCCATTTATAAAAGAATTCCAATACCCTTTTCCAATGTTTCCTAATTTAAGAAAATGTTTCAACAAAAACAATAGTCAACACAAGATATAAAATATTTGTACAGTACGTTTCAGTAATGTACATCCAAAATTTAATATCTATGTTGTTTATAAAGTTGTACCTCATCAACATCAACTCTCGGTTCAACAACAGTTACATCTTCTATTTCTAATACTTCCTGTGTTGTATCTAAAACAATACCACTCTGCTCTTCCATTCTTTTCTTATTTACAACAAAAAAAAGTAGTCAGAACGATATAAATTCACATGACATATAATGACCTTACAAGCAAGCACTATTTTCAATACTGTCCTTAAAAAACTACACTGTGTAATAGTCTTATAGTATGCTCAATACTATACTTCCAAAGTACAATATAAGACATCAATTAACACATATGTTGTATATAAACATTTACCTCATCAGCTACAACTTTTGGTTCAGGAGCAGCTAGATCTTCGATTTCAACGTCAACATTATCCTATGATAAAACATTATAATACAAATGAGTAACGTTCACTAAGTACATTAACATATAATGAATACACATATTCTATTAAAATAATTACCACATCAGCATCATCATTTGGATCAATAGCAGATTGTGCTGCGTCAACAATTTGTGAATCATCATTTCCATGTAACTCCGCATTGTTGTTTTCTACAACTCCAATTTCACCAATAACAACTTCCTACAAAAAATAGTACACATAATTACAATACCACACAATACTGTACGATTAATTATTGTACACTTATCACTCATAACAATAACCTAATACATTTATACTATCTAATGATTTACCTCATCATCATCAACTTTGGGGTCAACAATAGTTTGATGTGAGTTCACTACATGTGATTCATCCATGTCATGTGCATAGCCATTATTCCTTTCATGGCCAACCTTATCACAAAACAATATAGTACGTATAAGTATAGTACAACTATTACATTAATTACACTTAACATGTTCGTACATTAAGTACAATACTATAAAGAGAGTCACACACATTTTCCTGTCCCAGTCCTTTACATCCTTCTTTCAGCACAACTTTTTCTTTCCCAGCATCACCATCATTTCTTTCTTGGTCAACCTCATCACAAAACAATATAATACATATAAGTACAGTACAACTAGTTCATTAATTACATTTAACACATCCGTACATTAAGTACAGTACACTAAGGACAATCACATACCTTTTCCTGTCCCAGTCCTTCACATCCTTCTTTCAGCACAAGATTTTGTTCCCAGCATCACCATCATTTCTTTCTTGATCAACCTTATCACAAAACAATACAGTAAGTATAAGTACAGTACAACTAGTACATTAATCTCATTTAACACATTCATACACTATGTAACAGTACACTAAGGTCAATCACATACCTTTTCCTTTCCCATTCCTTCTTTCAACACAACATTTTCTTTTCCAAAACCACCATCATTTCTTTCATGGTCAACCTTATCACAAAATAATACAATACGTATAAGTACAATACAACTAGTATATTAACCTCATTTAACACATTCATACATTAAGTAACAGTACACTAAGGTCAATCACATACCTTTTCCTATCCCAATCCTTTAGTTCCTTCTTTCCCAACATTTTCTTTCCCAACATTTGGGTCTATAGCTTCCTATATTTCCATTCTCTTCCCCTTATCTTTAAACACCAAATTCAGCTTTTTTTTTCTCTTTTTATCTCCTTTCTTTAGCATCTTATCTAATTTCTGCTTTGAACAATACAATACGTATAAGTATAGTACAACTATTACATTAATTACACTTAACACGTTCATACAATAAATACAATACTATAAAGAGAGTCACATACCTTTTCTTGTCCCAATCCTTCACATCCTTCTTTTAGCACAACTTTTTCTTTCCCAGCATCACCATCATTTCTTTCTTGGTCAACCTTATTACAAAACAATACAATACGTATAAGTATAGTACAACTAGTTCACTAATTACATTTAACACATTCATACATTAAGTACAGTACACTAAGGACAATCACATACCTTTTCCTATCCCTGTCCTTCACATCCTTCTTTCAGCACAACATTTTCTTTCCCAGAATCACCATCATTTCTTTCTTGATCAATCTTATCACAAAACAATACAGTAAGTATAAGTACAATACAACTAGTACATTAATCTCATTTAACACATTCATACATTAAGTAACTGTACACTAAGGTCAATCACATACCTTTTCCTTTCCCGGTCCTTCACTTCCTTCTTTCAGCACAACATTTTCTTTCCCAGCACCACCATCATTTCTTTCATGGTCAACCTTATTACAAAACAATACAGTACGTATAAGTAAAGTACAACTAGTTCATTAATCTCATTTAACACATTCATATATTAAGTAATAGTACACTAATGTTATGACCCTATCTGAGCTTAATTGGTAAGTTAGGGATTAAGTGGATGATTATATGATTTACTATACTGATAATTACTTAAATATGATTAATGATGATATCTCAATCATGATATGTTAAACCTATTGAGAACCCCAAGCATGCTATCTCTTTGTATAATTAGGGTTTGAGAAAATATAAACCCTAGTCGGCTGAAATTAGGATTTTCACCAAATAAGCTTGTTTTGGGAATGAATGATAGAGTTAGGCATAGGAAAATAGAAATGGTAGTTGGAGGCTTGGATAGCACGGCCGTGGTGGGTAGCACGGCCGTGCTAGGTCATTGGTGGCACGGGCATGCTAGGCCACTCGATCGTTTTGAAAGAATTGATCTATTAACGACCTTTTGTACTCAAATATGATGAAACCAATGCACAACGGCCGTGGTAGGAAGCACAGCCGTGTTGTGGCCATCTTGGCATGGCCGTGGCACCTTGCACGGCCGTTCTGGGGCATTTTTGCTTCAACTGACGTTTCTGTAGAATTCTGGATAGCAGTGCACTATTTGATTTTTACTTATTTATTGGTAACTCCAAATTATCTCAAATTTTAAATTCTGCTTTGCAAATCAATTATACACAACATGATAAATTCTCATAACTTTTGGATAATGTATGATCTTTTAAATAAACGAATTACAATAACATTTTTATGACAGAAAAATCTGCTAAAATAAGAGAAAGTATAGTGAGGGGTCAATGTGCAATTGACCCAAGAAGCTCAATTTCTGTATACGGTCAACCTAAAACACTATCAGATCTCATAATTTATAATTCGTTCCAGAGAAACGAAATCCTAGAGAGAGAGGGAGAGTTAGGGTTTGAGAGGAAAAAGTGGTGGAATTGCTGAATTAGGGTTTCTCTATCCGAGATATGATGAAATCAAGTAAGTTTAGCTTCTTTGCATAGCCTTTCATGGTGAATCTTCTCTCACATGTCAATATTCCGTCCCTCCTCTGATTTGATCTGAAATGGTATCAAAATTTCCCCTTTTCTCACTCTTTCTTCATAATTCCTCATTTTTAGGGTTTCCGAGTTGAAAGGAAGAAGAATTGGGTGAATTGCTAGGGATTTGATATGAAATCGAGATTTTCAGGGATGAGCTACGTTTTAAAGTTATTTTCACACCTTAGGGTGAGTGGGAACTTCCTTTTAAATAGTATATTGCACGAAATTTTTTAAATCATCCATAATCTTCAATTTGCTCAATATGCGACAAACAAACCCTAAATTCTCCTTTTGATCTACTTTTTGCAAAATGATATGAAATGGATTCTTCTTATGTTTTGATGAATTTCAGATGATAAAATCATATAAAAAATGGATACAATCCATCTTAATGAGAATTCCTTAAGGATTTACAGAGGTTATAAGAGTAAACTGAAATTTAGGATTTTCGGCTATGATTGAAATTGCTGTATAATTAAATAGAGAAATTTGTCTATCTGAATCTCATTGATTACGAATGATTGTTTATCTGAATGCATAGTAAATACATGTCAGATACTGTCTTGGATTTCATGTGATGTGAACAATGTTTTCTTGATATCTCAGTAGAAAGGGTTGAAACCCTAGATGCGTGAAAAGTTGGAAATTTGCGAATAGATAATATGAAATCCATTTGAAGTGTTTATCTTGACATCTTAGAATTTATTTATAAAATATTATTCTTGATGCATGATATCTCAGTGAATGGCATGGAAATCTAAATTCATCTCTGTTCTAAGGTTTCATACATATATTGATTGTATATGATTTAAGCAATCTTTATTCAGTAAATGTTTATGTCGTATGAAATCCTTAAGAGTGCCATGTGATAAGTGAATGAGGTAACTGAAAACCTAAGGATAGGGTGTTACCAAGTGATAAGTGAATGAGGTAACTGAAACCCTAAGGATAGGGTGTTACCAAGTGATAAGTGAATGAGGTAACTGAAACCCTAAGGATAAGGTGTTGCCATGTGATAAGTGAATGAGGTAAATGAAACCCTAAGGATAGGGTGTTCAATGAATCACATGTTGTGATATTAAAGTTCTCATTATGATATGCGGTGATGCTTAATAGTTCAATTGCATGATTTTAGTGTATAAATTATCAAGTTGACATGTATTCTATTTATTTAAGAATTTTAGTCTGCCTGTATGTATAGTATGATGATTAGTCAGAATATTTGTTGTCATAGTAGCACAAAACTTACACTTGTGATGACATCTCTCACAGTCTCGGATACATAATCTTCACATTCCTTGGTTTCAACTATCATCAACGGTAGATGATTTACAAAATCATCAGAAGATGACACTGCATCGTCATCACATGCCTCCATTGCTTGTTGCAATGAACAGGGATTATTAAGTATTGTACATGTAAATCGACAAATATTACTTAAATAGGGACACACCTTGGTCTTGAAAATTTCATCATCCATTATCACTGTTGGATCAGGAATTCCATTCAGATGTAGCTGTTCTCGAAGAATATTAATTGCACTCTTCGATTTCTCATTCTCCAACCTCAACTCCTCCACTTCCCGAGCCATCATTGACACTGATTTCATTTATTTTTTTGTACTTTTTTTAGATCCTTCTTCAATCTTTTCTTATTAGCCATCAATGTTTCAATCTCTATCTTTATGGCTTCTAACTCACTCTCATTAGATTCTACCCTACATTTCCTCTTGCCCTTACGAATTTTCTTTTTGATCCACTAGCCTTGATGTACTCTAGCTTGAATTCTCACACAACAATCTCCTTTTTGTGCAAAATATGCTCATCTTGGTATCATAATTCCATCTATTAAAAATAGATGTGCATCACTATCATCAAAAGGGAGTAGAGCCTGACACTCCCTGAACCAAACCTAAAATTTCATTTCACAAACCACAAATCAAATCATAAAACACATAGACGCACAATACAACAAATATAGTTATCATGTACTGTACGTCAGGATCAATTATACTGTCTGAAATGAAAAAATTAGATAATATTTTAACATCATAACCATTAAAACAACACTGCACCCTTTTAGATATCATTTTCTTTTATCTTTAACTTCAACAATTCCATTATGCAGATAATTCGTGATAGTGCTTGGCCAGTTAAACTTACTCAAACAATCCAAATCATCCACCAAATCAAAGAACATTTTACAAATTGCCAAACTACCATAAGGAAAGAAAAAAAATCAGCCAACAACACAAACCCATATCTTGGCGAAGTCCTCAATGCTTTTTGCATCCTTTTGTTTCCTTAAAGTTTGCAATTTTCCCATTGCATCATTAATCTTGGGATCCATAGAAAAATATTCCCCCCCGTATTATTGAGTTCTTTCCCGCACCTCTATCATATTCCAATAACAATTCATCCCATGCCCAATTAACATTTTAATGTTTTAATATTTTCTCTACTAAATATTTATATATCAAGTACAGTATAACATCAAAAATGAACGTACCTTCAGCAAGTAATCCAAATATATTGGACACATGCTCAGATGTTAGCTTCACCACCACATTATTAAATACAAATCCTCTCTCCTTTTCATCATAGCAACGAACGAGATCATCTAACAAAGCAACATCCAAAGCTGTTGGACACTTTAGTTTCAAAAATCTCCTAAAAATAGTTTTTTTGAATCTCTTTTTGTGTTCACTCGCTGCATTTTCCATTACATTCTTAAATTTTCTAAAGCTACACCTTGACTAAAATCCACGATCACCCTCCATCCTACAAAGAAATACGTAAAACATAGTAGAAATAAGCATATACAAGTAGAATACTTACACATACAATACACGACAATTAAGCAGAATTGACATTTTGTTTATTAAAAAGGTCCATCATAGAAATATATGAATGAAATCACATACAATAGAGAAACGTAAAGTATATATGCGCAAAATATGTAAACAACATAATTATTCACAAAAAACTCACTACGCCAATAAACACAATATATATGCACACAGTATGCATGTCTAAAACAAAAACTGAATTATCTGTACAACACACATATAGTGCTTCACAATTACTTAAACTTTGATCTTATGTACATACATGTCTAACACCTACACATACAGTACAACACAATGTAACACAAATCACATTTTCTTCCACAAGCATACATAATTTCACTTACGGTACAATAACTCACAATACATATACTCAGTGTATATGTGTGCAGTATATAATTCTAATAAATGGGATCAGACTTTTGCCACACATATGTAAGTTAAACAAAGGTGTATCTGCTTTGATATTACTCACATATTACATATTTAGAAATACAATAGTATTATCATTAGAAATCAAACTGTGGGCAACAACGCATGACCAATATGTAACTATGAAAAAAAACACATACAATACACTAACATACACTGAGTATAAGAATAAAAAAAATATTCACACCACATTACTACATCATACGACATAGTTTATATACTCACGATATGTAATACTAACAAAAGTAATGAGAATTGTGCCACACATACTTTACTTTACAATTATTCAAATATTACACCTTTATAAATACAACATTATAAATCAAATTATGGACAACACCGCATGACCAATATGGAATTATGAAAATTGGTGAAACTTGTGGGCAACGCCGGATGCGAATTGTGCCACATGCATAATCATCATGGAACTACATGATTATTACATACAATACAATAACGTACAATGCATATAAATAAAAATAGTTATTCACACTACATTATGATATCATATGACATACAGTACATACACGCACAGTATGTAAGTCTAAAATAAAGGTCTAGTTTTTCACACATGGTGCTTCACAATTAAACTAGTATTTTTCTTCTATGTACACACATACAATACCTACACATACAGTACATCACATTTTAACAGAAATGTCATTCTTTGCCACACGCATAACCAGTAAACAGTTATACTAACGAAATTGAAAACTACTAGAGGGGGGGGTGAATAGAGTTTTCTAGATAATTTAACAATTATTGAACTCAAACAACCACAATGAAAATATTGAACAAGGAGACACAAGGTTTAGAGTGGTTCCAACTATAGCAAATACTATAGCCGTCAATCCACTACCCGGTTGCTTACCCAACCGGGATTTGAAAAGAAATTTATTTTATTACCTCGCAAGGAATTTACATAAAATACAGTCTCTTTTCCCAAACCCTTCAAGCAGCCTTCACCTAGAAGTAATCGCCAACCTTGAAGCAGCCTTCCCTTGAAGTAGATGCACCAACTCCCGTTGCACCAGCCTTCTGAAGTAGCTTCCCTTGCGATAGCCTTCTTGAAGTAGCTTGAAGTCCCCTTCTCCACCTGAGAAGTCAACCCTCTCCAATCCGCAGCCTCCAACCCTAGGAGTAGCAAGGATAGTACAAAAGATAAAAAGGAACAAGAAGGAAAAAGGAAATTACAACTTATCCTTTAAGCCCAAGGCTTGATATGCCTAGATCAAGCATATAGATCTCCTAGCCAAGTGTGTGAACTTGTGATTGCTGTGGATAGGAGAATCTAGCCTATAGGACACGAAATTGAGCTAAGGAGAATGTAGACTAATGATCACAGTGCTCAAATTGCTTGCAATAGATTGCTCAAGTATGCTCAAGTGTATTATCAAGTGTAACAAGTAAATTCTAGTGTCCTATGGCTTGTCCTATTTATAGGAATGGCCTAAGTATGCTTAAGGACGTTCTAGACAACTTCTTGGGGTTTCTAAGTGCTTAACTAGCCGTTAGGTACAAAGTTGTTGCTTTAACAACGGCTAATCAATTTATTCTGCAGTTGCTGTCAGAGACCATCTCGGTCGAAAAATGGTCGACCGAGACACCTACTCGGTCGAACTTTTTTCGACCGACAGGCTCTCTGGAACAAGTGATTTGCAACGTCTTTCTTCAACTGCCAACTAACTTGTCTGTTGTGTCTAACGGCTACTTTGGATCTTTCTCGGTCGAGAAGATTGTCGACCGAGAGTGTCTCGGTCGAGGATTTTGTCGACCGAGAATGATCCTGTTTCAAGGTTTCAATTTAGGCACTAATTATATGTGTGAGTGTGCAAAGGTGATCCTAATTAAATGGGATGACGTGTCTAGCTATGGTGTTTGGCTAGGGAAAATCTAACGCTTGATTTACATGCAATTCTTAAGTACTTGTACATTATATATTTGTACAAGTTTTTACAACAATGATTACATTGCATGAAAATATAAACATTTTAGCTTGGGGATTTTCCCTAGTTGCTTTGCCATCCATCTTAGTCCTGCACACTCAAGTAGCTCGTTAGATTAATAAGAATGAAATGTTTGTCATCATCGAAACAAAGGGATTTATCATAATATCCAATTTATCCAACAATCTCCCCCTTTTTGAAGATGACAAACATTTCCTAAATATGAAATAAGGAAATATAAAGCATGTGAGTTTCATACCTAAAAATTACCTTTTGTAGCCATCTATGTTTTGCAAGTGAGTGCTGGCCAAGATGTTATGAAACTCATTTATATTTTTGATTTTTATATTCTTTCTCATTTATATTTTTGATTTTTATATTCTTTCTCCCCCTTTGTCATTTCAAAAAGATATCCAAGTTGAATATTTTATTTTTCTTCTCCCCCTTAATTTTATATTATGCTCCCCCTTAAATAGATATCCTATTAGGAACATGGATTTTTGTCTAATTTATCCACAATTTGTTTCTCAATCATTTGCAAAGGATGTTAAGCCTTGAAATGATATGAGATTCCCTTAAGCGTATGATGAATGTATATTTATTTCTCATTTATCAAAGGATGTTAAGCCCTAAAGTAAATGAGAATCCTCTAATCTTAGAGTACATAAAAATGTCTCCATCCAAATGCAAGGGATGTTAAGCCCTGTTTTGGGTAGAGAGTTCCTTCAAGTACAAGATACCATTTTCAATAAATTCATAGGTTTCTTTATAATCAATGAAAATTTCCAGCTACACATGGTGGTTACAATGTTTTTGTAAGCTTCTTCAATCAAATGGTCAAAATTGGTTTTATGATCTCCCCCTTAGATATCCCAAATAAAGACTTAAATGCTTTGCAATATGTTTGAAGAGTGGCCATATGCATAAAAGAATACTCTGTTTCACAAATGATGTTCAACATGCATCCTTGGTTTAAAATTATTTGATGAGCAATCATTTGCAGCAGAATTATTTTAGACTTGACAACAGAGACCTGCTCGGTCGACGATTTCTCGACCGACAGTGTTCTCGGTCGAACAGGTCTCGACCGAGACTGTTTCTGTGTCAACGATTGTTGTTAATTCTAACCACAAGTTTTGTTACTCCCCTTAATTTGTATGCTTTACAATAATAATCTTTATAATCCATTTATTTACAAGATGTCTCATATGCAAAAAGATATCCATCCAAGTCAAAAGGATAACCATTTTCATTAAGAAATATGGAAAGATAGACACATCATACATAAGTGATCCATAACAATCATTCAAAGCAAGTCATTACAACTAATATTACTCCAACACTCACTGAAAAGATTTAAGAATTACATCAACGTCAGGATCTTTCCCAATAAATGGCTCAGCTCCATAGTATTGAACCAAGGTTTGCCAATCTAGAGCTCTCGTCTTGGTTAAAGCATATGCTTCCAAGAATGTAGGAACTCGGTCAAATCAGAAATGAGCAACAATATCTTGCAATTGCATCGATGAAAATTGAGTATGCGTTAGATCCATGGATGGTGGAGGTGGAGTTTGATAGTAGTTGTACGAAGGATTGTATGGATTGAGCATGCCTGGATTTAAAGAATATGGATATTCATCAGTTTGGTTTGGGGAAAGGGTTTGCATTCTTTGGTTTAAATATGTCATGGCATGATGATTGTAGTCTAATTGTCTACTAAGGTGATATTGGGAGCCAACAATATAAGTAAGAGTATTTTGAATGGGGTCCTGTGGTAGGGTAGTAGGAGGAGGTGGTGGTATGTCCTGATGAGATGTTTCTCCTTCTACTCTAGACCTTTTGTGACCAAAATCTATTCCCATTTTCTCTATGGTATTCTTACTTATCTTTTGTGGTCGACGCTCCCAAGTATATCCCATATCCTCAATGTTTGTTTTAAGAAAATGTTGAGTAATTTGGCAAACGAAATCCGCATATGGTGGGTTGCCAGAAAACTCAATCATGTTTTTAAGAATTATGCGGATGAAGTTTGTGGGAATGCGGCTTATGATGGCATAAATGAGGCACATACGGAATATTGGAACTTCAAATTTGTTGGCTCTAGGGTGAATATTTGTAGAAACAATGAGATTTACAATCCTACAGGCTGGTTTGAGATTTATGGCGTAGTAGGTTCCCCTATCTTCATGACAAGTAGTGTTGGATTGAAAAATAGCTCTTTTTATGTCACTAAGGCTAATGGCATGATCATCATGGGAGAGTTGATTTAGTGGATTTCCGGTGGTGAGATCAAGGGAATCTTGGTATTCATCTATGTCAATTTCTAGCATGTCAAGAATATCCCCTTCGGTAAATTTAAGGCTATGCCCATTGACCATGGTGTAGAAGAAAGTGGTTTCATTTTTAGTATGGGATATGAGATTGGCATAAAATTTGTTGACTACCTTAGTGGAATAGAAAGGGAAAGAGGGATTGATGAAGTCCTTCAACTTTTGCACTTCAAAGAGATCCTCCAGATCGACGATGTTGATGAAGTCCATGACTTCGACTGGTCGTCGTGGAAGAGGAGCTTTGGAGGAAAGCCGTAGATACCGATCACCAGCATCTCCATCGACGAAGGCGATGTCGTTGATGATCGTCAGTGGTGGAGTAGCTTCCCGAGCTTCCCTTCCTTTCCTTCCGGCGACCTTCTTCTTCCCACGGGCAGCTGATGATGAGGCCATTTGTGTTACTTGAGTGTGGAGAAGAAGCAAGGAAGGTTGGAGGATGAGGATGCTGAAGAGTAGCACGAAAATGCACTAGAGAGGGACTATGGAAGCAAGAGTATGCAAGTGTGAGTTGATGACCCGTTTTTGCCCCCTTTTATAACATTCCAGCGACCAGGTCGGTCGACGATTCGTCGACCGAGCGTCCGCAACGGTCGTGTTGCAGACGCGCCACTCGGCTTCCCAACGGTCAAATAACGGTCATAAACGGTCATAACGGTCAGTTTACAACGGTCGTATCCAACGGCTATTTCTCGGTCGAACTATTGTCGACCGACACTGCCTCGGTCGAGCATTTGTCGACCGAAAGTTCGTCCGATATTAAGTCTGTTTAGATTCTGTCGGTCGAGAGAGGTGAGCTGACCGAGAGGGTCTCGGTCGAAGAATTCGTCGACCGACAGACTTACTGGGTAAGAATTTTAAAGCTAAATTTTTAATGCAAAAGGTAGATTATTTTTGTAGAGCATTTATATGGATATTCTAAGGGAGTAATATTGGGATAATTTAGGGCTTAAATGATAACAAATGATTTAATTTTCAAGAAAAATTTATATTAAGATTAGGTCCAAAGAGAGAATTTCCAAATAAGCAATTTTTGTCGAAGCTTATTTTAGGTCGCCCTTGACTACGACCATAGCGCCCCTTGGCTAAATTTTGTTTTAACCAAGAGGCAGAAATTTTAGATTTCCAATTAAGCATTTAAATCAATTTTGATGTGTATTTAAATGATACTAATCATGAAAGCACAATGAATATTTCAAATCTTTTAAATATATCAATTGAAAACATTATATTCTTTGCAAGCATTTCTAAGAGATATACCATCAATAGATTCTTTTGCTTGCCTATGTAATGATAGAACAATAAAGGCATGTTATGATATAAAAAAATTTCTTTAAGCTAATCATAATTTTGGTTTTTGACCAAATTAATTTCACATAATCTTTCAAGGATGATTTCCATAATTTATACTTTATTGTACAGTCATTAACCACAAATAGACAGCAATTTTGATCAATTTCAAAAGAATTCAGCAATTGTACAGTATTCTGAAGAACAGTGATATGTTAGCTTGATGACTTCCTTCTTTACAACCTATTTTAGCATTTGATTCAGCTTCCTCTAGGGTTGAACTAGGGGTTTTGCGGACTCTTAGAAATTTATGTGGTGCATACATAGAGTCGGGTTAAGTTCCTTGATATCATCTACTGAATAGCCCATAGCTTGCCTATGGACCATATCAATCAGTCCCAATCATTGTGCAAGGCTTAAAGGCATAAGACTGATGCTCACCCCTAAGTCAGTGAGACCCTTCCTTTTGATGTTATCTCCTACATCAAAAGGTATAGTAAAGGCTCCAGGGTCCTTCTTCTTGGTAGGTAATTCTGCCTTTACGAAGAAAGTAGACATATTGGCAAGGTGTACTATTTCAATTCGTCCTCCTCTTCTTTTATTTGTGATTAGGTCCTTCAAAAATTTGGCATTTGTTGGTATTTCTTCCAAAGCATCCAGAAATGGCACCTCTAGGTGGAGCTTTTTCACCGACTCCATAAACTTTTCATACCTCTTATTTGAGATGTGCCTTTATGAGTTTGTACGGAAATGACAACCTCAGGTATTATTGACTTCTTTTGGCGAATAAGTCCTCTACAGGTTCTGGTTCTCTCACTTGATCTTGTTGGTTTTTTTCTTCAACTGTTTTCTCTGTAATAATCTCTGGCTCTGGTTCTTCAGGTCTAGTCATCTCAAGGTGCTTTACCATCCTTCCCAATCTAAGGACCGCCATCTTAGCAGACTCTGTGTTAGATGATATCTTCCCTAAAGGGTTTTTCATCAGCTCGGCCAACTGAGCGAGCAGTTGGTCTATCTGGCGTTGGTGTATTTGCATATCTGCCATTTGGACCTGCATCATATTCAAGACGCTAGAGTTGGACAGTGCACTTTGTGCTAGTTGATTATTTATCATGTCCTGTCTCTTGACAAAATCAAATATTTGGCCCACTAAGTCAGGTTGACCCTTGTTCCTTGCCTAACTTTGATCTTGAGCTTGTCCTTGTCCTTGACTTGTGTTGGCAGCTTGGCGCTTTTGATACTTACCTTGACCTTGATAGTTGGTTTTGTTTGTCTAGAAAGTGTTTGTCTTGGTGTACTATCCTTGTCTGCTCCTCTTCTCAAAGCCTGGTGGTTGCTTAGGTGGATTATTCAGTTGATGTGAATTCTCCACAGTGTCTTGGTTGTCATAACTGAAACCTGGGTGATTTGGCCTCTTGAAGTTGGCATAAGAGACTTGCTCAACTTCCTCCTCTTCAGACTCAATTTGACTTGATTTTTTGGGTCGGGTGTATACTCAGTTATCTATTCCATGCCCACCTTCACCACAAGTGATGCATTTCATCACCTTCTCGATTTCCTTCTTCCCTTTCCCTCCTGATTCCTTCAGATGTTTGACATCAGTGGATATTTTTTGTATTTGAGATGTGATTGCTTCGAGAGCCTTTGATTCAATCGACGACCCTTCATTAGTGGCTTTCTTAGCATATCCTCTGTCGGTCCTATCATTAACAGCCCCAGCTTGTAACTCAACCATGTTTTCTATTATCTTTTTAGATCTACTGGGCTTTTTTTCCAAAAAAGTCGCTTCCTGCTGCTGCATTTATTAAGACTCTCTCTTCTGGGGTTAGAGCATTGTAGAATGTTGTTATCAGGAATCCCTTCTTATAATTGTGGTGAGGGAAGTCTCTCTGCTATTCCTGATACCTCTCCCAGGCTTCGTGCAGATTCTCGCCTGGTTTCTGTGCGAAAGACATGATCTTCTGCCTGTTACAAATAGTTTTCTCTACGGGGTAGAACTTGTTCACAAAAGTATCTGTCAATGGATTACATCCATTCAAAGATTGATGTGGTAGTCCTAGGTACCATGATAGTGCATTGTCCTTCAAGGATAAAATGAAACCCTTGCAGTAAATGACTTCTTGCGGAACTCCCCGCATCTTAATTGTATCACATATATGTTTAAAAGTATCGAGGTGATGATAAGGGTTATCGTTCTTTGAACTCCCTTGAAAGCCTTTGTTTTGGATCATTGAGATTATTGTTGGCTTCAGTTCGAAGTTTGTTGCATCGAACCTTGGGATGATCACATGACATCTCGATTTGTTGGCTTTGTAGCTCCCAACTCCCGAAGAGTCTTTTCTTCCTCATCATCATCTTCACTGATGCTATATCTACGATTTTGCTCTTGGTTGTGGTGGTTTCTTCTGTGCCTCTGATGATGGCAACAATCATCGTGGTGATGACCATCTTCGGGTTGTTCACATTCAAGTTCTTCTTATTCTTCATAGAGATGATCGTCATTATAACAGTCCTTCCTAACTTCATCGGTTCCTGGTGGAGGTGGGTGTTGTCTAATCCTTGCGTTCTGCTCATTTGCTGAAAGGGGACCTTCCACGCGAGGCGGCATGATGAACGGGAGTTAAGTTGAACAAATTGCTTCTTCCTGGGAACCTGAATAGGTCGTACAGTCAAGTTAGGAAACCGAACAGGTAAAAAGAACTATTCTGCATGAATTTAGGTTAGAAAGCTTAAAGCAACTGTGCGGTCAAGCTTATTGCTAAGCTTGAGGCGCGGGAGTATAGTAAGTGGACTCGTGTTCTTAACAATACCGTTTTGCCTTGTCCCCAGAAACGTCGCCAAAAAGTTGACCGGCTAAAATCACACATCCAAAAGGAGTGGATTAAAGTAGTCAGACTTTTAAAAGATAACCCGACTCTCAGGCCCCCGCAATGATAAACGAGGTCTGATGTAGCGATCGGGGTTGAACACAGGGACAAGTTGGTCATGTTAAGAACATGGAATCAAAGACTCATATACTCCAAACAAAAGGGGACAAAGAGATGTTCCCTGAGGAACGGTAGCACACGAACAAGAACAATGAACAAAAGGGAATAAAAGTAACAAACTGAAAACAAGTATATGATGGAGAACTCGAGTTGGGGTTCACCAACTAAAGCACCTCGCAAACATGTAAAACTATCTCTCTCTTGCATACTCATATCAAGATTACAAGCAACCAAGAAAATGTCTATTCCACTCTCTCTCGAGATGAGGATAGATCTAGTCTAAAAGAAGCCTCTCTCTCAAGATGACAACTTAAAAACCCCCAATAGCAAAACATATGGTTTAAAGCTTTAGCATTCCAACACTCTTGTGCATTTGTACCACTCCATGACATGTGATAAAATTGATATTACTCTCTCAAGATATCAACAATCAAACATCACAAGATGGTAGCTAATCATACAAGTAAATCATTAAAATAGATGCATGGAGATAATCTTCATGAAAATATGTATATTCAAAAGAAAGAGACAATATACATGTTGGGACAGCCTTAGTGGCTACTCCCAACCCAAGTTAAGGTGTTTAGCCACTCATGTTTGTGGACAACATGACAAAGTTACAACAAGATAGATCCATAAGATACCATGAGGAGAGGAGGGAAGTACAATGGGAGGAAGTCATAAATCTAGAAGAGAAGAAATGTGATACTACACACTACTTCTTTGGATCTGGATCTACCGCGTGGATGGCCTTCCCCTCTCGAAGAAGGGGTGGGCGTCGTCTTCTCTTTCCTCAACTTTCGCCCTCGGATATCCAAGACTGATGGATGGATGGTTGGGGATGAGTCTAGAACGCAACAACACCTCGTGGCCTCAGGATCTAAACCTGAATCTCCTCTCTCTGACAAGATAGGTGGGGGCACTATTTATAGGCACCTTCCACCGACTAAGAACCGTGGTCGCTGTCTGGGTTAAGTGGAGGTGAGACTGTGGTTGCAATCCGTGCCTTGTTTATTCTCGATCGCGGTTGAGTTTGGTCACAGCTTCATGATGATCGCGGCCGAGGTCGGCTTGCATCCGGTCGGTCGAGGTCAAGGTCGAGGTCTCCCAATTGGTTGTGGTTTTACAAAGACTTATCAATGACCGCGGTTCCTCAGCTAATCACGGTCTGCTTGAGTGAAGTCCTTCTTGGTTGCGGCCACCATCAAGGTTGTCGTAGAGAATAAACCGCGGTCTGTGGATCCAGTCATGATCTCTCCTTGTCATCCGACGATCACAACTTCTTTGGATCTTTGGAATCGCGATCGTGGTTGGGAAAGAAGTGGACTACGGTCGTGGTTGGGAATGAAGTAGACTGCAGTCGCGGTCTTGATCCACGATCTATGTTGTGAATATCCCTAAAATAATGTGTGTGAAGCTTTAGTCACAAAGATAGCAAAATTATGTGAAAAGCTAACAAAAGACATACTAAAAGCGCTGTAAAATATGTACACAAAGTACGTAAAATGGAGTGTTATCAAGTACTCACTACCACTCACAGCTTGCTTGTTTCTGAACACCGCTACATTACCAATCTTCTTGTTCACACTAGTATGGATGGAGAGCAACCTATTTATACACCCATCTCCACTTCTCTTGACCTTGCCACCTCCACTCAGGCCTCGTTCGACAATCCTTCCCTTTATTGACATGTTGTTGATGCGTTGTAATATTTCACTCTCACTTGACCTGGTATTTCCTTCTTTGTTAACCATGTTTGTCAATTATGAGTAATCTTACTATATACCATTGATACCATTGACAAGCCATCGAGAGAATTTACGCTACTTAAAATACACGATACATCTCTCGTTATTCATCAATCGTTCTCCCACCATCCCCCCTTCTAATGCATGCATTTTTTGATGCTGATTGGGCATGCTATGATGTTGACCTTCGATCAACATGTGGATATGGCATATTTCATAAGGGCAACTTGGTGTCCTGGTCAGCTCACAAGCAAAGAACTGTCTCCCGATCATCTATTGAATCAGAATATAAGACCCTAGCAAATAAGACAACTGACTTAATCTAGCTTCATCATTATTACAAGAACTCATATTTTCTCTTCCCAAAGCTCCAATACTTTGGTGAGACAACATCAGGGTGACTTATCTTATGAAAAATGCAATTTTTCATGCAAGAAAAAAATGTGAAAATCAATTTTTACATTGTACGTGAATATGTTGCAGTAAGACTGCTACAAGTTTGGTATATTTCTATAAAGGACTAAATTGCTAACATTTTGACCAAAGCATTACTAGCTCTTCAATTCTCATTCATGTGTAACAAGTTACGGCTATGCAGTTGGGATAAACCTTACTTGTAGGGGAGTGTTAATACACAAATTATGCCCACATTGTCGAGACTCCAGTGGACGGTTCACAACCTATTCAACCTCTAACAAACTCTTCACAGCCAGTCCCAGGTACAAGAGAGCATAATCAGTGCACAACTAATCACCCGCATCATACGCATATGAACATGGTCTAACGAAAGATCCCCAATAATAGGATCCAGATTTTGTTTTGTTGTAATATGAAACTATTTATATATGAAAGATAAACGTGAATGAAAGTAGGGAATTCAATAGTCAATTCTTTGTATTGAATATATCATATTCAATTGTTTGGTGTAAGTATTGTTTTTGTTTTTTGATGTGGATGGTTGAGTGCAAGCTGCCTAGACTTCATATACACTTCCATTTTGATATAGAAATATTATTACAAGTAAGGTTTATAGTGACTTGTTGCACTATACAAGCAACTATAGGAAAATGGATTCAAATATGTTGGCACAGGGTGATTGTCCTAATGTATTCTTGTTAATCTCAATTGTACACACACCTCAATAATTTTTATATGGGTGGGTTTTAGGATAAGTGAATGGCAAGGATCTCTGAATATCACTGGGATAGCAAGTCTAATATTTGGAGGCAAGAAAAACAACGGTCAGAATAACTACAGTCGGACGGTGGGCCATGCTACACAAAGATAAACACAATACTAAAAACTAAAAACAGGAGGACACCCGACCATGCCCATTTGAGGGTTAGTTTAGTTGGGTGTAGTAGGGTGGAGTTGTGGGAGTTCACAATGTAAAAATGTACATAATACACACTCTTTTTCAACCCACTACACCCTACCAAACATGCCCTCATCTTTATACAAAATCCAAAAATATAAACAAAATTTTGTAGTTAGGAGTAGCTGTAAATCAACGACTTTCATCCCACTACACCGTGCCGAATAAAATAGCAAAGGCAAAAGCTGACATTGCAATCATTGGAAGTTATATTACACCCTATATACCAAACATAGATTTATAGGAGTTCAATCTCAACATTGCAACACACACACACATGTTGTAACGACCTCACTTTTAGCAACCTCTAATTAAGGAAGACCAAAAAGATGAGAGTCGTTACCTACAAAAATTACCCAATAATATAGATTTTAAACAAACAATATAAAATAGTATATAATTTCATTCATTTCAAGAGATTATATATAATATTCGTACAAGAACTTTATATATTCAGAATTATATATTTGAGAAGAAATAACTAGCTAATCATGTTGCCTTCATGTAACTTCCATATTTATCTTCATGTCCTTTATCATTTATATCAGTTTATACCTAAAATGGCATGAAACAAATATGCAATTAGTATGTTGCCAATCTGGTAGGTGGGTGCATCTAAAATATGTAAGTAAATAACAACATATATTCTAAAAAAAAATACTTGCGAATATAAACTCACATTTTCTTCATGTAATCTTTCTCTTATGTGATATTGATAGTGACATAATAATTTAACAACTAAATATACATCACAATTTAATTGTTCAATCCTCGAAAAACACTCAGAAAACACCAACAAACTAAGGGAGTTATTCCTAGGCATAACCACATACCTCAATGGTGAGCCACACAAGTTATCACATAGAAATACTTCAAGCATATTATCCAATCAATGAGTAAATCAAGCAATCCAAATTTAATTTGTGTACTGCTTCTGGTTCCATCACAGTTGGAAAACCCATATCAGTTATGCAAGGCTTGCATCAGTCTCTGTGCTCGAAATTCTAGGGTGTGGTGACCATCTCAGGTTGGCATGGGCGCAAGGTTGTTCCATTTTGCTGATATCAGTGATGCCTTTGGCACCTACACCATAGTGGCTACTCACTGATTCCCCTTTTGTCGTCGAGGTCCTTATACTCATGTAGAACTTAGTTCTATTTTCCTATACCATTCATCTTGTTGGATTTTTGGGGAGGAAACAAGCGAGGAGGAAGCAAAAAAATATTTCCACACAACCCGCAACAGGATCTCGTCAACAATAGTGTATTCAGAAAGAGTGTTTGTAGAATATACCTTTTTACAGAGCAAGTCCGACGACGTCCGGCTGCACAATGGTGTGCAACATTGTTGTCTTACACGGAAGGTACTTCTCTACCGCCTTCCGAACGCATCGTAGGAAGATCCGATGGTGCTCTTTTTGTGTGGTGATGTACGCCGCTCGTAGCGCGTATGGAAGGTCATTGACGTCCTCTGAACACAAGCGTCTCAACGTCTATGTCTCTACTTCATCTACACAGATGGACTGGAACTCCACGTCACGCTTCCTAAGCTAGCATGATGGAGTAGTCTTTGTGTGGTGATGTGCTAGCGTCACGGTGCTCTCCTTTCTCTCCTGAGGACGGTGACGGATAGGGTTTACATATGTGAGCGTAAACTGAAAAACCTCTCTCAATATCTTGTAAAGATATCAACCATCAAACCCCTTTAAATAGGAGATGAAAAGAAGTAGGGTTTTCTAAATCCATTGATAAACATAAACAATGTGTTAATTAAAACGCTCGTGAATTAATTGGAATATTTTGGAATTACTTAATTAACCAAATAATTGTATTAATTAATTAAATAATATCAGACTCCATGCAATCGCTTGGGATGGATCTATGGGAATATATACCACAGACACCCACATGCACTTAGAGCCAGTCACTCTAATTAATTGGCTCAAATATTTTAATATATTCTAATATTATTCTAATGGATTACATAAAAAATTTGGTAATCAATGTGATTCGGAACAGTTCCAATCAAATCCACAACTATACTCCTATTCCAACACATCCTATCCACGTAACCCGGTAGGCTCCAAATTGCATTGGCAATGATATCTAAAATTATATTATGATTTCACAAGCAATGATTGATATCTAGGAAGACTTAATTGCCACCCAAACAATTGGAGAAGTTGGATAACAACTTAACCCATCATTCGTGACTGGTGTTATAGTGATTTTATAGTTCCTTTTTCGATGATATATGGATTGAAATCAAGTCATGGAACTTATATCTTCTTCAACGTTCAATCCATGCTCCTTGAACTAGAGCAGATTGTCTAAGATATATGTAAGCTCAATATCACATATTGACTCTCATCAGCATGGCCATGCATTTCTCAGTTTCGCTTTCAAGTGGTTGGAATATCAAACTCCCGTAGAAAGGAAAAATTCCATCTACATCACTCACAGTCATCCTCATGTGTCACAGTGTACCCAAGCACCATCTATATGGCTATCCTTATTTAGGACCACCGTGGATGAAGTCAAAGTACACCGAATGACATGTGATAAGTGTAGTGACTTCAGGTCAAAGAACCACTATCACCACCATCATTATGAGATATTACTCTAACTACCAATCATGGTATCCATGTGTCACTCTCAAGGTGGGTATGTCTGATACACTTTTCTCTTACAAGTATCTATGTATTTGGTTTAATATCTTCATATCATGGATAATAAGATTCTTCTATCAACCAACACATTTTAATCTTATGTGTTATTGATGTCTATGGATATTTCCAAAATAATAACCGATTAGGGACAAAATAAGAATACATACTCTTAGCATACATATGATCTCATTGTTCAGGTCATCAACCCAAAGAAATATGTCATTGATTATATTATTCTATAGACATTTATAAGTTTTGTGGTCATATCACAACATAAAACAAAAACATATAGATTGACAACTTACCTTTGTTGATATGATCAATGTAGTATTACAAATCGTTTACATAGTATCCCGTTACAATCATCAAATGATAGTCTCCATAGGCATACATACCAATAGATTCCCACTTGCATTTATACCTAATCACCCATGAATCTCAATCCAAGGACCGAACATGTCTGTCATGTTTCTGCTATGAAAGTGCATTTGTGAGCTGGTCAGCCACATTACTTTTTGTAGGTACTATGTAAATCATCGCATGTCCTCATTGTACGATCTCTCGTATGAGACGGAACCTCCGTAGAATATGTTTGGAATGTTTGTGCAATCTTGGTTCTTTAGCATGTGCAATTGCTCTATTGTTGTCGCAAAACAACTCAGTTGCATCACTAGCGCTTGAAATCACTCCACGTTCATAAATAAACTTCTTTATCCATACAACTTCCTTTACAACATTAGATGTGTCAATATAGTCATCCTCTATTATAAAATCCACAACCGTCTCTTACTTGGAACTCATCCAACTCACATCTTTGTTGTGCAGGCAAAACACAAATCTAGATTGCGATCTATATTCATCTTTGTCAGTTTGGAAGATAGTATCGATGTAACCCTTTACCACAAGCTCTTTCTCACCACTGTATACCAAGAATTGATCCTTAGTCCTTCTCAAGTACTTTAGGATATTCTTTATGGTTGTCTAGTAACATTCACCTGGATCTGACTGATACCGACTCATCATGCTCAAAGCATACAACACATCAGGATGAGTACATAACATCATGTACATGATAGATCCAATTGTTTATGTGCATATGGAATCTTACTCATGCGTGCCCGTTCATCATATGAACTAGGACATTGGGCTTTATAGATCGTAACCTTATGGGACATGGGAAAGTTACCTCTCTTAGAACCCTCCATGCTAAACCTCTTTAGCACCCTATCAATGTATGTGCTCTGGCTTAGGCCTAAAAACCTTCTAGATCTATCTCTATAGATCTTGATTCCTAGTATATAGGATGCTTCGCCTAAATCCTTCGTAGAGAAGGTCTTCCCCAACCAAGCTTTTACTATTTGAAGAGTAGGGATGTCATTTACTACCAATACTATGTCATCCACATAGTGTATGAAAAATATGAATGTGCTCACACTAACCTTTTTGTAAACACAAGGTTCATCTTCATTTTGACTAAAGCCAAACTTTTTAACTACATCGTCAAAACATAGATTCCAACTCCAAGATGCTTGTTTAAATCCATAGATTGACCTTTGTAGCTTACAAACTTTATTGACTTCCTTCAGATTGATAAAACCCTCAAGTTGTGGCATGCACACATCCTCGAGTAAATTCTCGTTAAGGAATGTTGTTTTAACATCCATCTTCCCAATCCCATAGTCATGATAAGTTACAATGGCAAACATGATCCTGATGGATTTAACCATGACAACTGGTGATAAGGTCTCATCATAATCAACACCTTGAATTTGATGGAATCCTTTTGCAACCAATCTACCTTTATAGGTTTGAACATTTCCACCCATGTCCGTCTTCTTCTTGAAGACCAACTTGCACCATATAAGTTTTACCCCTTCAGGTGGATCCACCAAGGTCCATACATTGTTGGTATATATGGATTCCATCTCAAATCTCATGACTTCGAGCCATTTCTCAGATTTTGGTTCCTTAGTAGCTTCTAGATAGGAAGTTGGCTCATCTGTTATGCCCAATTCATCACTGTCTTGAGTCATGAGAAATCCAAATGTCTCAGGCTCAAGTCATATCCTACTAGAACTACAAGGTTCATGTATTACATTTGGAACTTTAAATTGCACAATAGTTTGTGAGTCTTCATGTTCCTTATGTACCTCCTTGGGTTCTCTGCTTTCTTGTTGATCTTGAACTTCTTTGAGCTTTACATTCCTCCCATTGATTCCTTTGGAAATAAATTCCTTTTCAAGAAATACATAAGTCCTAGCAACAAACACTTTGTTTCCAATTGGTGTGTAGAAGTAGTATCCTCGAGTTTCCTTGGGGTATCCAAAAAAATAGCATTTTTCAAATTTAGGTCCAAGCTTTTTAGGAAATTGTTTCATAACATAAGCTTCACATCCCCGAATCTTTAACATAGACACATTGGGATGATTCCCATTCCATATCTCATATGGTGTCTTTTGAACTGATTTGAAAGGTACACAGTTAAGTGTAAACTCTACGGTTTCAAGAGCATATCCCCAGAATGATATTGGAAGTTCAGCTGAACTCATCATTAATCGTACCATGTCTAATAATGTATGATTCCTTCTTTCTGACATACCATTATGTTGTGGTGTACAAGGTGGAGTCCATTGAGATACAATACTACAGTCTCTCAAAAGGTCCTCAAACTCTGGGTAAAAATCTAGGTTTAATTATTCGCCACCTCCATATGAATGCAATACTTTAATACCCTTACCAAGTTGCTTTACTACTTCATTCATGAAAGTCTTGAACATTTCAAGAGTTTCTAACTTGTGTTTCATAAGATATACATAGTCGTACCTACTGAGGCCATCAGTGAAGTAATAAAGTATTGATAGCATCCTCTAGAATTTGATCTAAAAGGTCCAAATACATTCCCTAGCAGATCATTGGCTCTCTCATTGTGTCCAGTGAAAGGAGTCTTGGTCATATAACCTGATAAACAAGCCTCACATGTCTTTAATGATTCAAAATCAAAAGAGTCTAGATAACCATCCTTATGGAATCTAGATATGTTCTTCTCATTTATGTAACCAAGACGACAATGTCATAAGTATGTTTTGTTTGAGTTGTCAAGTTTTTGCCTTTTAATGTTAACGTTGTATATGCTAGTCTCAAGTTCTAACAAGTAGATACCATAAGACAAAGGGGCATTGCCATAAATGATCTCATCTTTAGAAATAGAAATCATTCCATTCTTAATGTGAAATTCAAATCCACTCTTGTCCATACGAGATATAGAAATAATAATTTCTATTAATGGTAGGTACATAATAGAAATTCTCTAATTCTATTACAACATCCATAGGCAAAGATAAATTAATAACTCCAACTGCGGTGGTAGAAAGTCTTGCTCCATTAGCGACCCCTTGCTCGAGTTGGCCCTTTTGTAAAGGCTTACTTCTTATCAGATCCTACATATTTGAACATATGTGAGATCCACATCTGGTGGCCAGTACCCATGATAAAGAAGTATTTAAGTTTATCGCAATAATGTATATACCTAAAGTGTAAATCTCTATCCCCTACTTCTTTTTCCTCAGTTCCTCCAGGTAGAGAGGACAGTTTCTTTTCCAATGTCCAGCCTCGTGACAATGGTGACAACTGTCTTCTTTAGAGATCCCACCTTTAGCTTTGAGCGTGGATGACTTTGGATTATACTAGGTTATATAACTTTTCTTAGCCTTGCCTTTTCCTTTTGACTTTTCCTTTATACTACCGATCATAATTACAGACTCGGGCTTGTCTTTCTTCATCTATGCTTCAGCTGTCCTTAAAATGCCTAACATTTCTAACAATGTCTTGTCAAGATTATTCATGTTGTAGTTCATGACAACATGACTATATGATTTAGGCAACGATTGTAGAATCACATCAGTGACCAACTCTTGACCTAGGGGAAATCCCATCTTGGATAGGCTTTCCACGTACCCAATCAAAGTGAGTATGTGGGTACCAACTGAGTCTCACTCTTTCATCTTGCTTCTAAACAAAGCTTTGGAGACATCATATCTCTCGTATCTTGCATGATGTTGATACATGTTCTTGAGATGTGTTACCATCTCCATGACATTCATGTTCCCATGCTGCTCTTGAAACTCATAGTTAATTGAGCACAACATCAGGAACTTGACATCTACGACATCATCCAGGTGCTTCTTATAAGCATCCTTTTTAGCCTTAGGCGCATTTGAGGCGGGTTCTGCTGGCTCTGGTGTTTCAAGAACATAGAGCTTATGCTCCTCTGTGAGAACAATTCTCAGTGTCCTAAACCCGTTTTGAAAGTTGATTCCGATAAGATTGTCCTTCTCAAGGATCAATCGCAATGAGAATGTGTGAGTGTTGTTTTCCATTTTATTGCTACAAAAGAAAATGTTTGCATTTAGTCCAAAACATTTTGACTTGTAAAGATTTGATAAATGAAACTAATTACTCCTTTAATTAATTATGTTCCTACTATTTTATTCAAATTGATAGCCCTCACTATCAACTCGAAAGATTGCAACGTACAACCTTCTAGTGAGTCAAGATCCAAAAAAATTGGATCAATGCCCATCCAACACTGTAGTCAAAGACCAAATACTAAGATAGGGAACATTTTCCAATTGCATCATATATAACTCTTGGATAGATGATCATGCAAAACTCCTTGCCATGATGCATTTGTGTGCTTCTAGGTACTTGATCCTATCAAGGTTCCCTAGTTAAGTCCAACCCATAAGACAACATGATGAGTGTGTACCTTGCGGAGCTAGACCCACACACCCACCATCACACTTCCACGAGATAGATAGTGTACCACACAGAGGCGTGTCCACACATAGTCGATCAAGCTTTTCATGTGTGTTTCTTTACGGAAGGCAACTAAAACTTAATATTATTAATTGAGGGGTTTTATTAATACATATGCATATCCAAACACCACATACTTATGGTACGTATCATATACTACTATATCCATAAGCACAAATGATAGATATGCAATCACAAATAGAAATACATTGCTTATGGCCATACTATTACAATCCTTTTGAGCAACAAAGGATTATAGTCCACCTAAGGTTATGCATCTCATGCAACAACACCTGTGAATCAACATGTAAGGATCATCATTTTAATGAACAACTTCGTGGATGCTCCGTGAGGTTGGAACTTCAAGTTGCTTCTAGGAATTGGATCTTCATGTTGTTTCTCCATGGACGCTCCTTGGAGTTGGATCTTCAGTTTACTTCTAGGAATTAGATCTTTATGGTGCTTCTCCATGGACACTCCTTGGAGTTGGATCTTCAATTTGCTTCTTGGAATTGGATCTTCATGGTGCTTCTCCATGGACGCTCCTTGGAGTTGGATCTTCAAGTGGTCTCTACAAGGACTAAAACTAATCCTATCTGTATTACATCATATGAGTACAAGTATAAAGAGAAGAATTAATTACACTTTGAAATAAGAGATGAGGCTCGACATGCAAGTCGAATACTTTATACAAATGATCCACATACAACCATTATACATCCATAGCAATCACAAACAAACATATCCACAAGATTCACAACTACATTAATTCACAACTTCACAAAAGGGGATTCTAGGACATAACCATGCATGCATTCACCAAATAAAACATATTTAAAAGGCGATGTGTATGATATCATAGGTATATCTACATCTACGTATATACATATTAAAATTATAGTACTTTTAATGCAGGACATTTCCCATTAAATAAAATTTTGACTCACACACAGACTATGCGGAGTACATAGGGGCAGCACCCGTTTTGCGGGCAGAGCCCCTGAAAGGTCTACAAAATCTTACTTCCGTGCACTTAGGAAAATTAGTATTTTTCATAGTCAACCCCGTCCGAAACATCAAAAATAAAATCCTGCGGCGTATGTGAAATTAGGTTTAGATATGTACATTAGTAGTTTTAAGTTCACATCGTATACAACCATAGAAAATAGTATACAATGATTCGATCATATCGAAATGAATCAATATATGCCATAGATCGACGTTGCACTGATACCACTGTTGGATTTTTGTGGAGAAAATATGCGCGGTGGAAGAAACAAAAAATAATTTCAGGAAACCCTTAACAGGATCTCGTCGACAATAGAATATTTATAAGGAGTGTTCGTGGGATATACCTTGTTGTGGAGCAAGTCCGGTAACATCTCACTGCATGATAGTGTGCAACACTGTTGACTTACATGGATGATACTTCACTCCCATCTTCTGAATGTGTTGCGGGAAGATATGGCAGCGCTCCTTTTGTGTGGTGATGTATGATGCTTGTAGTGCGTATGGACGGTCATTGACGTCCTCCGAATGTAGGCATCTTGGTATTTCTGTCTCTACTTCGTCCACATGGATGGACTGGAACTCTAGATTGTGCTTCCTAAGCTAATAGGAAGGAGTAGTCTTTGTGCATCACGGTGCTCTCCTTTCTCTCCTAAGGACGGTGACGACTAGGGTTTATATACGTGAGCATAAACTGAAAAGTCTCTCTCAATATCTTGTAAAGATGTCGGCCGTCAAGCCCCTTTAAATAGGAGATGAAAAGAAGTAGGGTTTCCTAAACCCTTTGGTAAACAGAAAGACTGTGTTAATTAAAATACTTGTAGATTAATTAGAATATTCTACAATTAATTAATTAACCAAATAATCATATTAATTGATTAATGAATATTCGACTCCATGCAATCGCTTGGGATGGCTCTATGAGCATATATACCAACACATATGTCCTACATCTATGATTCTTCTCCATGCCTAGGATCTCAAACAAGGCAGCGATCACCCCCAAACTCCATCTCAGTGTGTAGGGGTTCCATGCTTTATTATACACCCCCTGACTCCTAGGGTTACGAGGAGGAAGTCTACAGAAGAAGTAGGGGGCGTATCTAATTGAGAGAGATAGGAACCTACATATATATAAGTTACATTCATGGGAACACCTCATTGGTTTTCCTTTTCCAAGATTTAGTCATTTCTCGACAACATGACTTGCTACTCTTCCTTTTCTTAGTGTTACCATATTAGTCATGCAAGCATGGACTGGGTATTTAATTTAAGAAAGAGCCAAGTCTCATGAGATACATATAAAAGACATCAATTCAAAGGAAATCGAGTTTCTTTCCTATCAAGGAGTAAAGTCTGATGCATTGGAAACTTTATCTTTTCTATCTTCAACAACTTATCACCAACCAATGATATGGGTAAAGGTACAATATTACTCTAGGAAAGGATGTATTTCCTCATACATTCTTTTATAAAACTATTGGCTTTTATTCTTATTAAGACTTGAATTTTATTCCATCATGGTAAGCACATAACTATTTGGTACACACTGGATAAATGGTCATCTATCTATTTAGAAAACAATTTATCAATGAATTCTAGATTATTCTTTTATCTCTCTCTTTGTTATATTCCATAAACCAATTATAGAAACTCATTAATATTTTTACCACTGATGTCCAATTTGTGGAATTTCCTTGGAATATCTTTGACAAACCATAATTTAAAACAATATCGTTCTCTCACTAAACATATTTTTCCTCCCAATTTCTAGAATTCACTTTCCTTTCATTATTCTTTTCAAATATACAAAAAGATAAATTGAAATATTCTTGTTTGATGTGCCAAAACATTGTGTAGCCAATAATACCTAGCTAATTATCCTTTTAATTATATAAAATGCCACACATCATATTCTCTTTTGGGAACTTACACATTATCTTATCTTTTTATTATTCAATCATTTACAAAGCCATAATTTTTATTTTACATTTAAAACTCTAATTATTTTGTCTTGTGCACCAAGGACATATTTCCAACACGAAATTCTCATAAGTAACATTATCATTTTATCGATTCATGGCTTACATTTATATACATCAGTTTTACCCAAATTGAGAATATTACACACACAAAGAACAAATAGATACATATCGTGTTGTCCATATGTTTCTTATTTTTACAAAATTAATAGTACACATACAAGAATTAATTAAAATGATACCCAAAATTGTGCTATTGGGAACTAAGTTATCCAACTAGAGGAAATCCATTCAAGTATACGACACTTGGACATAGGGGATGAAATGTAGCTAGTAGCACACAACTGTGATGACTTGGTTGCACCCATGCCATTGGATGTGCCTATGTTGACCCAATTTGCACCAGGTTCAGATTTCCTACTCTCTGTGGGAAAATAGTTTACACTGCACTTTTGGATATCTTTAACATGGATAAATGTAATTAGATCCCTTGATTCAGATTAATGGTTTTGACACGTGGTCTTAATCTGATAGGGGGTGTAGTCTACTCTATGTGCACATGGGGCTAGCAAATCCTAAAGTGTTTGCACCATTTATGATGTGATACAATGATTCTTTTGCATTATAGGAATCGTCTACTAATAAACTAAGATTAAAAATTGCCAAACAATTCTTATGTCACTTTTTCCAAATGAAAAATCACACATCCCTTCTTTTACACTGCATGATTCATCCTATCATGTTCCACGTACAACAACTATAAATAGGAATTAGCATCGAATTACATGTTCATTGACAACAAAATTTTTGTTTTATATGGGTCAAATGCATCATGTGATATGGACATTCACCGTCCAATCACAATTAGGACCATTAGCTTGGGACAGACTGGGCCAACTATAAATAAAATATATATTTTCATTTGAACTAAGTGGTATTAACATATAAATAAAATGATTAGAAACATGAAAATTGGGAGAATTATTATATATGATTTTTTTTCTATAAAATGATCTTTAAAGGGTAAGATACTTCACTAAGTATAATTTCTTTGCACATGTTGGGTTTATTTTGAACACATTCAAAGTTGTAATATGTAAGAATAAGTTGTCAGATATGCACACATCGTTTACCAAATATGTCTACCCTAGAAATATTAAATGTTGAGAAATTTCGTGTATGTGTGATAAATATCTTTTCAGGTATCAGTTTTCTGTACACCAAGTTAGTGTGCATTAAACTAGAGGCGAAGCTAGGATTTTACTTTTAGGGGAGGGAAATTACTATGAAAAAAATAACTGTACATTCTTACCTAAAGTACTATAAAAGGTACATATATTGTTCTACTATATTATTTGAATTGATCTTTTCATTTATCTAAAGCATAAAACTCACATATTATGTCATCAATTGTGATAGCTCTAGGTCGTTTAATCTCAATATCCATAATCATGCAATTAGAGAAGAAAATATTCTCTTCTTTTATGGAATTTTCTTCACAAGCATCATAGTCAAAAATGCCTTCCATATGCAATCGTTGAAATTAGAAGCGTTAGCATAAGTCAAATCTCTGTGTAGACTTGTAATTTATTACCTTTCTATTTTTAAACTAATACCTTACATTACACAAACATGTTCTAAGTTTTTCATGTCAAAATAAAAAACCACACCAATTTTGTAATGCTTCAATTAAAAAATCTAAGCATCCTCATGTTCATCATTGAATCTTATAGGAAATTTTTTTCAACAAGCTTGTGTATGTCATTGGCACTAAAAGTTTTGTACCGATCTATGGATCTAATGACGATGTAATGTGAGGAAGCTCCTTGATTTCTTCCTTAAATCTATGATTTAATTCTTGTACGTGAGAATGCATTACAATAGTAAAAAAGTCATACACGAAGTGATGTCTTATTGTGATTTCATCATACAAATGTTGACCATGTGCAATACTAAGGTAACAAGAATCCAGGTTGTAGATTTGTACTATATGTTCATAAAGTCCATAAATTCACCTTACCTTCTCCCTGTAGAAAAATTGGGGCGACAGATAAGAGGCATCTGAAACAAAAACAATCAAGCTTGATTCCTCTTAACAACAAGATCGCGTCAACAACAATAAATCTAGGAAGGAAAGGTTGTAAGGTTATACCTGGTCCCAGAGCTAGTCTAGCAACATTACCCTTGCAGTAGCATCGTGCTTATTCCTCATGCAATAGCTCACTCCTTCTTTAGTAGAAACACTCGAATAACATCTCCACCTTGCCTCCTGGCGCAACATCACATACAACGATTGACGGTGTCCTCCTAGCGAAAGACAACCTCCTCTAGCCTCTAAATAGGTTCATGCGGATCATTGGGAACTCCACATTTTGCAACTAGAAACAAAATGAAGGAGTTGTTTCTATCGAATGTCAACCTATTGGATTCGATACACTCTCTCACAATTGTCCCTCCCTTTCTATCCCTCCCTTTATATGGTAGGACTTGCTCAGGCTCTCTATTGGTTACCACAACCAGAGAGGACAACAATTGTCAGAGAAACTATTGTATTCTAAGAAGCCCCTAGTATGCCTGTATTTATAGAAGAGGCAAGGGTCAGGGTTCCCATTCTATACGGGAGTCGAAAGGGTCGAATTCACAAATTTTCTAAAACCTACGCACGACGAAGCAATCGGTTCGTGCAATTTCCTATTCAGAATCACATTAGTATTCAATATACAATTAATGCGCAACATGACTTCACCACCAATCCTCGATCCAATCGAATTGACCTTTGAATCGGGCAACCCAGACGATGAACCAATTAGTTCACATCATTAAATAGTTGGTTGGGACCTATGAACTAATCATATCACACCCTATTTTAACCATTGACCAATGAATGTTGATTCAAATGGACCTGACACTCCAATTGACCAGTTCAACACTAAAACCAGATGGTTAAAAGTCTAGTTAGTGAATCTTGTACCTCGATTGTTTAATTGAATACACAAACATCTGTAGTAATCAAGTTAAACATCATTCATGAATATGCTCCTTTAATCCAAGTGTATCATATGCAAGTGACCCTATAGGTCCAAATTTATGATGGTAGTGAATGTCCATAACCAATTATGACATCACAAGAAATGAGAAATATCTAGAAACACATCATTGCTACCCAAGTAGTTCAGAATGTTGGAGAACAACTTCAACCTACATTCTATGATCAGTGTTATCGTAATCGTACAGTTCCTTTATCTCTGATATCTAAATTAAACTCGAGGCATGGAATCATCATCCTATCAACGTTCAGTCTATGTTCCTGATACTAGAGTAGACTGTCTAAGATGCACGTGATCTCACATATCACATATTGAGTCACATGAGTATATCATACATGTCTCAATCTTGCTTATCAAGAGGCCCTGGATATCAATCTCCTATACGAGGGACAAATTCCATCTACATCACTCACACTCTATCCTTATGTGTCGCAATGCACCTAAGCATCACCTTTATGGCAACCCTTATTTAGGATCAGGGTGGATGATGTCAAAATACATGAATGACATATAATGAATGTAGTGACTTCAAGTCTAAGAACCACAGTCACCACTTATCACTATGAGAGATTATTCTGACTACCATTCCAAGGTTTCTATGTATCACTCTCATGGTAGGTCTGTCCAATACACTATTCTCTAACTTGTACATGTGTTCTTGACTTGATATCATATATCATGACTAATGAGATTCTGTCATCAGTCAACACATACTCTAGTCTTATGTATTATTGTTGTCTATTTTTCCTCCACAGTAATATCTGACTATGTACATAACAAGAATGTATGTAATCATATCATATATATGATCTTATTATTCAAGTCACGTACTTTAAGACATACGTCATCGAGTAACATCATTGTTTAGACATCTACTATGTCTTTGTCATCATCTCATGCTGAGACAAACATAATAGATAAGATTACCTTTATTATTATCAAATCAGGTATCTAATGCCACACTCCAATAATTATATGATTGGCTCTCTAGGCATACATACCAATAGACTCCCACATGCACTTAGAGCCAATCACCCATGAATCTTATTCCAAGTTATCTTAACATGTCCATCATGTTTCTGTTGTGTTGGTGTATTTATAGCAGGTTAGCACCATTTGTTTTAAGTCAGTACTTATAAGTCTCACATCTCCTTTCTACACAAAATTGTGTATTAGATGAAAGTGTTGTAGTATACTATCTTAGATTCCTTGTCTAACCAGTAGCTCCATTGTTGTAATGAGTATTTTGTATTGTGTCATCAATGGTTGGAACCTCCCAAAAGTTCATTCACATGATCTTCTTGATCCATACATTATCTTTTGTTGTTCACATAACACAGAGGTACTTGTCCTCTATTGCAGAAGAATTGCCTCTTGCTTGAAGCCCTTTCTAGCTTACAGTTCTCGTTTTAATGTAAAACACTATTTAGATTGTGATCATTAATTTTATTTGTCATTTTGAAATCTTGCATTGGTGTAACTTTTACACCCAACTCTTCCTTGTTATCATAATTTAGGAATTGATCCTTTTAGTGCTTCTCAAGTACTTAAGGGTGTTCTTTATGGTAGTCCAATTATTGCCATTGGCATCTGACATATACCCTCTCGTCATGTCCAATACATATGAGATCGTTAGATAGATATATATATATATATATCTGTATATATATGTATATATATATATATATATTCTCATCATGGGCAATACATATGATATATCTGGATATCCTCTCATCATGTCCAAATCAAACCAAATAACATGATAAGTACATAACATTAGATTCAAGATAGATCCAATTATGACTGCATATGTCATTTATCCATGTGTTCCTATTCTTCAAATGAACTAGGACACTAGGCTCCTGAGAGATTAATTTCATAAATTTTCTCTCATTGAGTCCTTCATGTTGAACTTCTCAACATTTTGCCATTGTATGTGCTCTCACTTATGTCAAGAAGCTTTGTTGATCTATCTCTATAGATCTTAGTTCCTATCACATAGGATGCTTCACCTAAACCCTTTCATAGAAGGTACTTTTGACAACTTTTATATTTGTAGGATAAGGACATTATTCCCCATCATTATGTGGAATATTAATATTCTCCCGCTAAATTCCTATAACCACATATTTCATCCTCATTCTGACTCAAGTTAAGATCTTTGATTGTCTTGTCAAATAGAAGATTCCAACACTGAGATACTTGCTTCAATCCATATATTAACCTTTGTATCTTATAGACTTTATTTGCATTATTGGATTTATAGAACCTTTAGGTTGTGTCACACACTCATCCTCATAATTGTTTCAGTTAAGGAATGTGGTTCTCATATCCATATGCCAAATCTCATAGTCACATTGAGTTGCAATATCAAGCATGATCTTGATGGATTTAACCATGGTAATTGGTGAAAGACTTCATCATGTTCAATACCTTGAACTTGTTGAAACTATTTGCAACCAATTTATCCTTCCATGTTGGTCTTCTTCCAAAAACCTAAATTCACTCTATGGGTTTTACCCCTTTAGGTGAATCCACTTAGGTCATACCTTGTTGGTTCACATGGAGTACATCTTTGGTCCCATGGCATCAAGCCATGCTTCAGATTCTGGTCCCTCAATAGCTTCTAAGTAGATTGTAGACTCATAATCTATGATCAACTCACCATGTTTGTGAGTTTTAAGATATCACAATCTTTCAAACTCAAGGCTTGTTCTACTAGATTTATGAGGTTTTGTGTTACATGAGGAACTTGAGATTCTACAACAACTTGTGATTCTCCATGTTCATATTGTACCTCTTTAGGTTCAATGTTTTCCTATTTATCTCGAATATTTCAAGTTCTACTTTTATTCTCACTGATTCCTTTAGAACTAAGTTCCTCTTTAGGAATATTTCAATCTATATCAACAAACAACTTTGTTGTTGGATTGGGATAATAGTAGTATTTTAACAAAATAGCATTTACGTGATTCATGGACAAAGCTTTTCAAGAAACTATTTTCTTACGTAATCTTTCAAAACTAATCATTATAGAAGACATATCAGGACACCTCCCAAGCCATACCTCATATTAGTGTCTCTTGAACCATTTTAGATGGTACATTGTTTTAGTGTAAATCATATGCCCAAAAGAAATTGTAAAACTAGCTATATTTATTGATAATCACTCCATAACTTAACAAGTTTTGATTCCTTCTTTCTGATACACTCTCATTATATGCCATCATGGTGTTTTAGGTGGAGTTCATCGTGATACATTATCATGATCTCCCAGAAGGTTCTCAAACTTTTGGTTAAAATATTTCAACATCGATCATATTGAGGAATCTTAATAATTTTACCAAGTTGGTTATGTACCTCATTCACTATCTCCTTGAACACTTTAAGATATTCATACTTGTATTTCATTAAATACAAATTTCCATATCTGCCAATAGCATCTGTAAATATAATGAGGTATGTTAACTACCTTTAAAATTTATTTGTTAAATGTCTCTATACATTAGTATGTGTAAGTCCGAATATAACAGGTTCTCTCCCACTACATCTAGTGAAGATGCTTTTGTCATATTGCCCAATAAATAAGACTTGCATGTCTATATCAATTGAATAACTAAAAGAGTCTAGATAACCATCATTATGGATTCTAGAAATATAATTCTCATTTACATGCTTTAGATGACAATGCTATAGGTACTCATTGTTTAATTCATTGAGTTATTTAGTATATGTGCCATACACATATTTATCTTTAGAACTATCAAGTATAGTTTTTGAGACATAGGGAATTGCCATGAAACATAAATTCTTGTCCATACAAGATACATGATGTTTTCATCAATGGCAGGTATATAATAGTAATTCACTAATTCTATTACATGCCCATGAATGACAACTTCCAACAATAGTGATAAAAACTCTTGCTCCATATATTTCTATCTTACTTCTTAGTGGGTCATGAAGAAGAGATCTCTATCTCTTTCTTCTTCCTTTGTTCCCTTAAATGAAAATGATAGATTCCTTTTTCACTTAGCCCTTTCCCTATCTTGAGTGTAGAAGACTTGGACATTAGCTTACCTCCATAACTCTTCTTGGCCTTGCCTTTTCCCTTGGACTCATTTCTACATATCATCATAAAAAATTTGTCCTTCTTCTTCAGACATCAGCAACAACATGTCTATATCAGTTCAATAACCAAAAGAGTCTAGATAACCATCATTATGGATTCTAGAAATGGAATTCTCATTTACATGCTTTAGATGACAATGACATAGGTACTCATTGTTTAATTTATTGAGTCATTTAGTATGTGTCATACACATATTTGTCTTTAGAACTATCAAGTATAGTTTTTGAGGCATAGGGAATTGCCATGAAACATAAATTCTTGTCCATACAAGATACATGATGTTTTCATCAATGGCAGGTATATAATAGAAATTCACCAATTCTATTACATGCCCATGAATGCCAACTTCCAATAGTAGTGATAACAACTCTTGCCTCTATATAGTTCTATGTTACTTCTTATTGGGTCATGAAGAAAAGATCTCTATCTCTTTCTTCTTCCTTTGTTCCTTTAAATGAAAATGATAGATTCCTTTTTCACTTAGCCCTTTCCTTATCTTGAGTGTAGAAGACTTGGACATTATCTTAGCCCCATAACTCTTGGCCTTTCCTTTGCCCTTGGACTCATTTCTACAGATCATCATAAAAAATTTGTCCTTCTTCTTCAGACATCAACATCAACATCAACATGCCAAGTAGTTCTGATAGTGATTTAGCCAAACTACTCAAGTAGTAACACTTGATAAATTGGTTGTATGATTCATACAACAATTTTTAGATTCATATCTATGGTCAACTCTTGACCTAAAAGAAATCCCACTCTCTCCATGCACAATCATATTGAGCACATGGGGCTCTACTGGATCTCCCTCGGTCAGCCTGTACTCAAACAACACCTTGGAGACATTATACATGATTCTTAAGATGTGTTACCATCTCGAGAATTTCCATGTTTTCATGCTGTCCATGCAACTCATTGTTCATACAACATAGCATAAGGTATTTAATGGCATTATTGGCATGCTTCATGTAAGCATCCATTTAAGCCTTAGGCGCATATGGGTTTCTATGGTTCTCAGTCTTTCAGGGACATACAACTTTCGCTCATAGATGAGAATGCTTCTCAAATAAAACAAATGTGGACGTTAATCCCATTTAGTGTTGTCCTTCTCAATGACTAGACACAATAATGACCTCTTTGTGTTTGTCTACAAATGCAATTTTGCAACTTTGAAAAAAAAATTGTTTGATTTGATAAGTTAACAATATTAATTAGTCTTTTAATTAATTATCTCTCCCACTATTTTGTTCAAATTGACACCCCTCATGTATCAATTCGGAAGATTATAGTGTACAATCTTCTAGTGAGCCAAGATTCAAAAGAATTTAACTATTATCCGGCCAACGCCAACGTCCATAGTCAATTATTAACATAGAAAAATTATGCCAATTGCATCATATTCAATTCTTGGATAGATGATATGCGCAACTCTTTTCCATAGTAATTTGCATGCCTTTTGGTGCTTAATTTTATTAAGTACACTCAGTTATGCACCCCTCTTGTGAAGAACCTACATATCTATCATCACACTTCCACAAGATTGATGGCATATCGTGCTTGGGTGTAACCTTGGATTTTTAGATCAAGCTTTTCATGTGTACTTCTTATAGAAAGAATTTAAAACTTAATATTATATTGAGGTACTGTTTTATATATAAATACATATACATGTCCAATAACCACATACTTTGTATGTATCATATATATGCTATAACCACAAATGAGAACATGCAATAATTAAAACACTCAAGCGATGGTTATGGCCATACTATTGTAATTCCATTGAGCCACAAGGAATTACCACCACCTAGGGTCCACATCATATGCAACCTGTTGTTGATGAATATTTGTTCTCAAACCAATCTAGGTTGATTGGTTCAACTCTTAAAACTATCGGCTCGCCTCATGGTCTCTCGGTTGGGCTCTTGAAATGATCGTCTGGTTTTAGGTTCAACTAATGTCTGGACTCCTCCAGCTGGTCCAGTGGGCCACCAGTTGATCTGTTCATCCTCTTGTTGTCTCCTCGGTCCTCCAGTTGATCGGTTTGTCTCACGAGTCGATCGATTCATCTTGTGCCAAACGTCTTCTCACAACAAAACATAAGGGAAAACTATCAAGTTACATTGAGGGGAAATATGAAGAAGAGCATTAATTTACATTTGGAAGGGTGAGAGAAGCTCTATATGCAAATCGAGATATAAATAAGAACAAACAACCACAACCATGCACACACAGATCAAGGGTTATTGTCCATAACCATCCTTCACATCTACCATCAAAAATATTTGTAGGGAGACACATGTGAATTGCATATCCTATATGTATTAGCTTGTAAATCATATGTGGTAATAATTAGATATGCACATTAATCGGTTTAATATTCGCATCATATGCAATAAAAATAAATCTGATCATATCAATGTAAATCCAGATACACTATAAATTGATGTGGCTATGATACCACTGTAGGAAAATTGACGTGAAAGATAAGGTAGCATAAACAATAAAAATAAAGTTTGATTCCCCTTTACAGCGAGATCACGTCAACAACAATGTTTCTAGGAAGGAAAGGTTTGTAATATTATACCTGGTCCTAGAGCTAGTCCAAGAACATTACCCTTGCAGTAGCATCATGCTTCTCCTTCAGATAGTAGCTCGCTCCTTCTCCAACAACAACACTCGAACAATGTCTCCACCAACCTTCTGGTCCATAACCACAGACAGCGGTCAATGGTCACCTCCTATAAATAGATAACATCCTCCTTCCACTATAGAAGTCCACGTGGACCAATGAAAACTTCATGTTGCAATACCATAGCCAACAGAAAGGTGTTGTCCCGCTCAAACATCAACTTGTTAGAGTTTATACGCTCTCCCATAATTTTCTCTCCCTTCCTATCCCTCCCCTTATTGCGTAGGACTTGCTCAGGTTCTCTATCAGTTACCACAACCAGAGAGGACGATAATTGTTAGAGCAACTGTTGTAGTTTGAGAAGCCCCCAGTACCCCTCTATTTCTAGGAGAGGCTAGGGTCAGGGTTCCCAGTCTGTACAGGAGTTGAAAGGGTCGAATTCAGGAATTTTCTAGAACCTACACATGACGAACCGATCGGTTGGCATACCCAACCGGTCAGTTTGTGTAGTTTCCTATTCTGAATTAGATTGGTATTCAATGTAAGATTAATACACAACATGACATCAGTGCCAATCTGTGATCCAATCGAATTGACCATTGAACCGGGAAACCTAGATGATGAACTAGTCATTTCACATCATCAAATAGTCAATTGGGACCTATGAACCAGTTGTTTCACTCTATGGTTCAGCCATTGATCAAGCAATGTTGATTCCAATTGACATGACACTCCAAGTGATCAATTCAACACTTGAACCAATCGGTTCAGAGTCCAATCAGTCAATCTTGAACCTCAATTGTTTAGTTGAATACCTTTTATGTAAGTTTAGTTGAATACCTAAACACCTTTAATAATAAAATTAGATAGCATGCATGAATATACTCCTTTAATCCAAATGTATCCTATTCTTGTGACCCTATAGGTCAAAAAGTATGATGGAAGTGAATATCCATAACCAATTATGACAACTCAAGCAATGAGAGGTATCTAGAAACATATCATTCCTACCCAATTAATTCAAAACGTTGGAGAAGAACTTCAACCCACATGCTGTGATTAGTGTTATTGTGATCGTACAGTTCCTTTGTCTCTAATATTTAGATTAAAATCGAGGCATGAAATCATCATACTCTCAACATTCAATCTATGTTCCTTGAACTAGAGAAGACTGTCTAACATGCACATGATCTCACATATCACATATTGAGTCACATGAGTATTTCCATACATTTCTCAATCTTGCTTATCAAGAGGCCCTGGATATCAATCTCCTATTCGAGACACAAATCCCATCTACGTCACTCACACTCTATCCCCATGTGTCACAGTGCGTCCAAGCATCACCTTTATTACAACACTTATTCAGGATCACGGTGAATTATGTCAAAGCACATGAACTATATGTGATGAATGTAGTGACTTTAGGTCTAAAAACCACAATCACTACTTATCACTATGACAGATGATTCTGACTATCATTCCATGGTCTCCATGTATCACTCTCATGGTGGGTCTGTTTGATACACTGTTCTCTAATATATACATGTGTGCTTGACTTGATATCATATATCATGACTAATAAGATTTTATCATCAGCCAACACACACTCTAGTCTTATGTATCATTATTGTGTATTTTTCTTCCACAGTAATATCCGACTAGGGACATAACAAGAATGTATGTACTCTTATCATATGTATGATCTCATTGTTCAAGTAAAGTATTTCAAAACATACTTAATCGAGTAACATCATTCTTTAGACATCTACAATGTCTGTGACATCTTCTCATGCAGAGATAAACATAATAGACAAAGTTACCTTTATTATTATCAAATCAGGTATCTAATGCCACACTTCAATCATCTTATGATTGACTCTCTGGGCATACATACCAACACTCCCCTCATAGGTTGGATAAGGCATTTTGTGCTTGTGATTAAGCTCATGATATTCTCTGTATTGTTTTCTTGATACTAAAAATCTTGACAAAAACATCACTTATCCCTAGCACCTTTTTTATTATTAGAATTGTACGTATAAATTGAAATGATAAAATCTCAATATATATCACATTATCTCCACATTTAGAATAAGTGGCTTCTCTCTTTATGATATTGCATAGTATCACACATTTAGAGCCATAGATATATATTAGGATACATATTGAGAAATAGTGAGATCACCATCACATATCACCAGGACATTGCTGCATACACAGTTGGTTAAGTCCTCATCTCGTATCAAGTTCCATCAAGTATCACTGGGACTTTGCAAGATCCACATATTAGTTAAGGTTGCATCCTGTTTCAAGTCCCCCTTTTGCAAATTTTTTGGAAACATTCATATAATCTACAAAGTGTAGTTCCTCATTGTGTTTGTAAGGCTCTCTGACAATATTAACAATGGTAGTTGATTTCACAAAGAAAATGTTGAATACGAATATCATCTTTAGAATTTTCTACTAGAGATAGTTGTAGCATGTGTTCAAAGTAGTGAACATAGTAGGTGGATGAAAACTCACTCATGACTAATGCTTGCAATCTGTTCCATTCTCCATGCATATTACTCCCACCATCATATCCTTGAACTACTATATATTGCATAATCAAGTAATGTTGAGGTAACTCACAAAGATCTTAAAATAAACTTGTATCTTTGCAGTGAAAAAATCTAGAAATCACTCTTTAACAATTCCATGTTTATCAAAAAACTCAAAAACAATAGCCATTTGCTACCTTCATCTAGTGACTCGTCCACTCTAATGCCACATCTAGTGACTCGTCCACTATAATGCCACATGGTGATGTAAATATATCTACTCAAAAAGCTTGTTGAACTTTGGATGAAATAGCATGCAAAATTGCCTTTGAATGGTTGGTAATGTGTTATTAACATTTTTAGAAGCATTGTCCAGGAACATATCAACAACATCACTATAAACATGAATATGATATGATATGATTATTCTTGAAGATAAACAGTAAAAAGGATTTCATTTATCCAAAAACTTTCAAATTTAATTTCACAATTATAGCATGAATAATATAATCTCATCATACTTGTATATTGCACATGGTAACATATAAACATCCAATAATTATGTCCAAAGTACATAGACTACTTATAGTGCTTGAAGAAACTCCTAATTATCCTTTTGAGGGTAATGAACACTAGTTACCGTGTTGAAACAATTATCATTCATTAATAATTGATAATCAAATTAATTCTAGGTTTTTAGTGTTCAATAAGGATTGATGGGAAAATAGTTCAAAATAGGCTTCAAAACCATGCCACAATTGTTCCTTATATTTTTCTCTTTCCAATGCATATATGCTCTCATAATTTTAAGAGCTAAGATCGATTTTATATCAATTTATGGAGAATCAAACAATCAAAGAATTTGAAAATAAGATGTACAACTATCCATTAACCAAACCAGCGCTTGGCCCCACACTGAGGTGGTCAAATCCATGCAAAGCAACTTGACCCAGTCCCATCTCTTCTCTAAGTGCGTCAGGGACAAGGAGAGCAAGCAAAAATCCAGAAAGGCCATGGCCGTGGGATGAACATATTAAAAGTTCGAGGGAGAAATATAAATTCAACAGTTGGGATCGTTCTTCCTAGCGCAATGTAGAACACAACGAGAAACATCATGACTTAGAAAACCCAGAACTCATATCTTGACCATGCCGTGGGAAACTGAGGTGCTAGGCACCTTTATCATCTCTGAACAAAACTAAAGAGTCACCTCGCCATTGATGTTGTAGGTTGGTTGAGATTGGTGGGTCTTTAAAGAAGGTCGAGGTGAAGAAATACACAAGAGGGGAGGTCGAAAGTGATGGTTTGCGAACCCACACACTTGAACGTTAGTCCTGGAAAAGAAGAAAAGGGAACATGTATCTTACTGCAAAATTTTCAAACTTGGTTAAATATAGAACTTCCCTAGGTGTTCCCAACTAACTCTGAATAATCAATGGAGGGTTATATGATTTAACTATTATGCCTCAAATGTCTAATCCAATGTTTCTCATGTTTCCAACTAGAAACATCTCTCACTCAACTTAAATATAGTTTAGAAATCTCTCATAGAATATGAGGGGGGACCATCAAATCAACTGATTCACAATCCAATATATACCAAGAACAATATAATGTTACTCTTGAATTTTTAGCCTAAAGTTGGAGGACATAACAAGCAGATGGCTAGTACTACAATGGAGCATCCCAAAAATACACTCGCCAACCCGGGGCGTGAGACTGCAACAAATTTCTTGAAGGACAGGTTTGCACACCCACTCCACAACACCCAACTTCCTTCCCCTTCCTTCCGTGAAAATGAGAATTGAAAGAAAATCGTGTGATTCATTCCCCACTACAGAAGCAATTTGTCTTGATGGATTTACCTCAATGGGCTGAACCAAGCGTCAGGACCAACACAACAAAAACATTTATAACGAGTGTTGAGCCACTAAGAGGTGTAAAAGTATGATACTGATCGATATCAGCAAAAATTAGATATCGTGTTAAAGTATGTTGAGTCATACGTTGTGGACGTCCACCGTCCATGAGCGGCTTTGGACCACGCACACATAGCAGACTGTGATGTCGTCCATGTATGATACTGATCGATTCAATCCCTAGCTCCATCCTTTTATGATATGCACATTATTTTCTTTCGTTTTTAAGCCACGTTATACGCGGTCCTATTGAAAAACACATGGACTTATTGGGTAGGGCCAATAGCAGCTCAGGTCAGAGTAATGTCTACTTGATATTGGTTATCGAGCCACGCTACTTTTTTTATAATAGTTATGGAATATATTCATAAACTCAGTACAACCGCAATGAGCTACAGGGAACTGCATCACAATATGAGATGAAACGGTGTCTTAAAGAGTAGAGTGGGGGGTATCACTAGAGGGGGCGCGGATTTGCTGGTACTGCCCATAATAGGGAGCATCGCTGGTCCTTCTTTCTTTTATTGCCGCCTGGACATACCGAGTTCTGTAGCTTTTTCTCCTCTCACCGGGTTTCAAAAGTGAACGTTTCAATATCAAGCAGGTTTTGGACATTTTATAACATAACCCTTTAGCGGAACGAATGTTAAATCATTTCTCAAATCTTTGATATTGGATATGTCACCCCTGTCTTCACAACAATTTGTAAAGTCTATATAAATTATAGTCTCGTACAAAGGAATGAAGTTGGGGAGGAAATATTAAAGCAAGAAATATCTTAGGTTTAGTTGGATTTTGGTTAAAAAAGTATTATATGTTTTCTAATAGATATATTGTAATTAACTTATTAAGACCTTGACTTCAATAGCTTTACTTATTTATCATTTATTTTCTTTTTATTAATTGATTTCCATTCGAATTTATGTACACTTTTCTTATCAAGGAACACTAGTTATATCAGGATTTGCCGCATTTGATCTTGAATTACTTTTTACATTTCTTGATAATGTTAGCTCGCGTTTAAAATTTTACAGTGTTCGTCATTTATTTGTACTACCACATTATCTTTAATAATCTATATGATATGATCCTATATATGTCTCCAGTCGTAGATAAAACCATAACAACACCACGGGGAGAAAACTTATACACAAATTTTATCATATCCAATGCACTTTCTAATATGAAAAATGAAGTTCACAATTTGAAAAAAATATACTTGATATGACCAAAAGTCATAAGGTCCATGTTGGTTTTAAGTTGGATAGAGTGATCAAAATTCGAGCCTTAGTTGGCATCAGATCTTATTGTCTAGGATTGGAGCCGACTCAAATCCAAATTTTAGACATTTGGTCCACACCTGCAATTGGTCCTTATGGTTAATTTTGAAATCCATAGTCGACCCAAATTTAGACCTTGATCAGTCTTGAATTTATTAAAATTAGAATCTATAAGCTATATATGTCTTTTAGTTATATATAATATTTTATCTTATATAAATCAAAATACCCAACTTGAATTTGTTGAAACTTGAAACAAACCCCGATCCTAAAACTCAGAACATGTGAAAATAATCAAATCAAATCGTCGATCGATCCAAAACTGACCAAAATATTTAAAATTAATACGTGAGCTATTTTTTGAATCGTATAAGATTGGGTTCACATATTTTGATGTACTGTTCACATATTTTGATGTACCACAGACAACCTCACTTAAAATCAAAATTTTAGCATATCTTATTCCAAGCCCGTTCTCACCATTTGATATACTTATATATGTAAACCTTTAAGTTTTCATGAAATCTTGTGCATAGAAGGAAATGTATCCAATGTCGAACACCAATTGATCTTCCAGGGAAATATTTTGATTTCATTTGTTAAATGGACTATGTTATAAAATGTTTAAAACCTTGGTACCTTTGCTTTTATGGCCTCATGGGAGGATAAAAGTCACAGAACTCTGCATGTCCACGCGGAAATAAAAGAAAAAAGGAGCAGCGTACTCCCTACTATAGGCAGGACTAGCAAATCTGTGCCCCACTAGAGGTGGGTAGTCCATCTCTATAGACATGTTGTGGTACATAGCCCAGACTAATACAAATCGTTGATCAGTTAATGTTTAACCAAAATAAAGGGGCACCCTAATAAAAAGCCCCTGAAAATGAGAAAAGCATACCATGAAACAATGTGTGAGATTCCGCCCGTCTGTGGTGTCTAGTTTTTACCTTCCCCTTCCAAAATCTGGTTAATAGAGAGTTCCTTTGTGGCTCTGCTTTCATTCAGATCTTTGTTAAGGATGTATTGCTCCTTGTGCATCCTTCCTTCGCTGCAACCTGCATAGAGAGAAATCTCGATAGTGATTATCAACATGCATGTTAATATGTTGTATAGAATGGGAAAAGTTTTCTTTGTTGTACTCAAATGTTTACACTCGCTTTTATAAGACTAGAGAGGAAGGGAGATACAGAACCATGCAATATGGGATAAAGAAAAGACTAAAGAGAAAGACAAGTCTATAGCACACAACACAACACATAACACATGTTTACACATAACAAAAAACACAACACACGATAACGCATAACGCATATATACTAATAATAACCCTCAAGCTGGAGCATATATGTCAAACATTCCCAACTTGTCCACCGGTGTAGTAAAGTGTTTCTTGAGAAGTATCTTGGTGAATATATCAATAATTACATCCTCCGTCTTGAGATAAGGAGTGCATATACAACCAGAGAGTACAACTACACGTACAAAGTGGCAATCTACTTCGATGTGCTTTTTGCGCTCATGGAAAGTGAGATTGTTGGCAATAAAAGTGGCAATTTTATTATCATAATGCATAGGAATAAGATCAGAGTCAGAGATCTCAAATTCCTTGAGGAGTCTTTGAACCCACATTAATTCACAAGCAGTGTGGGCCATTGCCCTATATTTAGCCTCAACACTCGACCGACCAAGCACGGTCTATTTTTTACTGTACCATGTGATCATATTTCCTCCAATAAAACAACAATATCCAGAATTAGATTTTTTGTCACAATGACTGCCGGTATATTCAGAGTCAAAATACCCAGTAGGTTTACAATGCCCATTGACGATATAGTAAACCTTTTCTTGAAGAAGATTTCAAGTATTCAATAATGTGATACACAACATCCCAATGACATTGCCAAAGTTTGTCAAGATACCTACTGACATGTCCAACAACAGCAGTTATATCAGCTCTTGTAGCAATAAGATAGATAAGTTTACCGGCCATGCGTCGATATTGATGGTTGTTAGGGTATGGAGGTGAATATTGATTATAACAATTGGTATTGGGATCTAGAGGAGTGCTAGAAGGTTTAGAAACAAGCATACATGCTTCTTGCAGAAGATCCAAGACATACTTGCGCTATAACAGGAAGAAACTAGAAGATGATCTAAAAACTTTAATTCCCAAGAAATCACAGACTTTACCCAGGTCTTTAGTGATAAAATGTTAATCTAGATATTGCTTAGTATCTGCAATACCTTCAAAATCATCACGAGATAGAATGATATCGTCCACATAAATAATAAGGATAACAAGTCTTGAGCTATTTTTCTAATAAAGATAGAATGATCAGAATGGAAGCGTCAAAATTGAAATTGGATATGTATTTGGCTTAATTTATCAAAGCATGCCCGTGGACTTTGTTTGAGGCCATATATTGCCTTCCGGAGTCTACTGACTTTGGAACACTTCTCCAAACTAAAAAAACCAGGTGGTTGTTCCATATAAACTTCCTCATAAAGGTCACCATATACGAAAGCATTTTTGACATCAAGTTGAAAACGTGGCCAATCTTTATTAACAACTACAGAGATAAGAACTCTCATAGAGTTGAGGCGGGCCAACAGAGAGAAAGTTTTAAAGTAATCCACTCCATAGGTTTGTGTGTAGCATTTGGCTACAAGTTGAGCCTTCAACCTTTCAATAGAACCATCTGGTTGATATTTAATAGTAAAATTCCAATGACAACCAACCGTCAGACAATTTTCTAGATGATCAACAAGTTCCCAGGTCTTGTGATCTTGAAGGGCAGTCATTTCAGTTTCCATAACTTGACGTCGGGCAGGATGCTGAAGAGCTTGTGTAGCATTCTTTGGCACAGTGATAATAGACAAAGCAGTGGTAAAACATGTAAGACTATCACCAAGATTAGTAGAAGAGAAGAAATTACTAATCGAATGTTGAGTACATGAACGAACACCTTTACTTTTGCTAAGAGGAAGATGTAGGCCAGAGAATACATGTGGGGTGTTTTGCGTTGCCATCAAGGGAGGAATTGATTGTTGAGGAGCCATAAAGGGGGTTGTAACTGTGGACACTTCTCCAGTTTCGTCAGTGCAATCATGTGCTATTACCTCAAGCATAGGAGTAGGATCCACTAGACCACTAGATAATGCAACTCCTTTGTTAGAATAGTACGTCATGTTTTCAAAAAATACAACATCCACACTCACAAACCATTGACGACTGACATGATCATAACACTGACAACCTTTTTGAGTTCAGGAGTAACCCAAAAAGACACATTTAGCGGAGCAAGGGTCAAACTTAGATATTCTGGGGTAGATATTCTTAACAAAATATGTGCAGCCAAAGATGTACGGTGGAACAAAAAACAAGGGCGCGTCAGGAAAGAGAAGGGAAATAGGGATTTGATTATGCAACACAGAAGAAGGAATATGGTTAATTAAGTAGCATGCGGTAGACAGAACTTCAGGTCAGAAGTATTTAGGAATATGATAGTGAAGAAGAATAGTGTGTGATATGTCAAGAAGATGACGATTCTTCCTCTCTACCACACCATCTTGTTGCGGTGTGTAAGATCAGGACGTATGATGAATGATACCTCGAGAACTACAAAGAAGATCAAAAAAATTTTACATAAATTCTAGGGCATTATCAGTTCGTAAGATTTTAACAATAGTTTGGAACTGGATTTGGATCTCAGTAAAAAAGGTGGTGATAGTTTGTAAAACAGTATCTTTTAGGAGAACTAACCAAGTAGACCTTGAATGATCATCAATAAAGGTCATAAAATAATGATATCCAAAAAAGCTACGAACATAATATGGTCCCAAAATATCGGCATGAACAATACCAAACACATGTTTAGAGCTGACTTCATTCGTCTTATGAAAAGTAGCACGAATTTGTTTGCCAAACTGGCATGATGCACACATAAATTGTTTTTCAGACATATTAGGAAAAATACAATGCAATTTTGCAACAGAAGGATGCCCAAGGCGATAGTGCCATTGCAGACTCATCACAGACGAAGATAATAGAGTTGTAGCAGATTTTGCCACATCCAAGTAGCACAGTGCATCTGGTCCCTCATGGCTCGAACCGATCCTCTTCCTCATATGAAGATCCTTAAAAACACAAACCTCATGATCAAAAGTAATCAACCACTATAGGCTCTTAACAATTTTACTGACAGATAGAAAATTAAAAGGAAAGTGTGGAACATATAGGATGGATTTTAAGGGCATATTGTTGGATGGAGATATAGTTCTAATTCCATGGATAATAGACTGAATCCCATCCGCAACAATCACAGAAGGGATATGAGTAGTGTTAAACAAGATATTGAAAAGTTTGGAACAACCAAAAATATATGTAGTTGCACCAGAGTAGGTGACCCGTTTATTGTTACCGTAAGTAGTAGGAGATGCGAGAAGAGAAGAGGAACCCTCTTCAGTAGTAGATGTTGGTGAGGATGTTGGCTAAATTGGACATTATTATAATCCCTTTGTTTTGATGATGACAAACATTTATTTCTTGTGGTTTTAACTTTCTATTTGAGTGTTTTATAGACAAGAATATAAGGTGGTGGATAGTGAAGACTTGGAAGATAAATTTCCTAAAATTGCTTTATTTTCATGATTGTAATCAATGTAAAAACTTGTACAAGTTTATAATGTACAAGTACTTAGATATCATGTAAATCAAGCATTTAGATCTTCCCTATCCACACACAACACTTAGATAGGTCATCTCCTAAGTCAGCGTCACAATTGCACATTGATACACACACTCAACAAATGAATACATTGAATCAGGGATTTTCTCAGTCGACAAAAACTTCGACCGAGACACTCTCGGTCGACAAACTCCTCGATCGAGAACAGACCCTCCTAGTCGTTAGACCGAGTTAGAAAATTAGTTGGGAGTTGAACGTTGCAATACACTTACTCCAGACTTACTCTCGGTCGACAAATTCCTCGACCGAGAAGCACTCGGTCGACAAACTTCTCGACTGAGAAGGTTTCTATCTGCACTTTTTAAAATTAATTAACTAGCCATTACAAATGCAACTATTGGATATCTAATGGCTAGTTGAGCACTAAGAACCCCCTAGAAATTATCTAGAATGTCCCTAAGTATTAGCAAACCACTCCTATAAATAGGACAACCATAGGACACCTCAAAACACAACTTGCATACACAATTACACTTGAGATTCAATCCTTGTGAGCAAACAAGGTGAGCTACACTTGCAATCTATTTTCCTTGAGCTCTACATTAGTGTCCTATAGGCTTATATCTCCTATCCACTATACATCCACATCCATCCACTTTGGTTAGGAAATCAAACGCTTGATATAGGATCAAAGTGATGTACTCAATTGGTAAAGTTGTTTCCTTCTTCCAATCTTGTTCCTTCTATTGTATTTTGTTATCCTTTGCTACTCCTAGGTTGGAGGCTGCGGAAAGGATGTTGTTGGAGCTTCTTTGGTGGTGAAGGTAGCTCGGCGGACTTAGGATTACTTCAAGAAGGCTGTCTCAGCGGGAAGCTACTTCAAGAGGAAGGCTACTTTAAGGGGGAGCTTGGAGTTACTTCAAGGAAGGTTGCTTCAAGGTTGGTGAGACTACTTCTAGGTGAAGGCTATCCTAAGGGTGAAGGTATTTGTATCTTATGTAACATCCTTGTGAGATAATAATATACAAGTTCTTTCAAAATACCAATTGGAAACAATTGGGTAGTGGACTGACTCCCTTAGTTTTTGCTAAGGGTGGAACCACTCTAAATGCCATGTCTACTTCTCCAAATTTTAATTGTGGTTGTTTGATTGAATTAATCTTAAAATCATCATAAAACCCTATTCACCCCCCTCCAGTGTTTTTTCATAGGATAGGTGAGCCTGTAGGAGTTTGTCAAACTCCGCACAAATCCACTCAACTATAGGATGAGTAGAACTTGAGGCAGAAGCAATGGAGTCATCACAGACATCCCAAGAGACCTAATTTGCCCAGGTAGGTTTACCATGTTCTACCCAACAATGGTCTTAAGTGTGATTCGTGTGTCCATAGAAGTTGTAGATGTGATTGGAAGTAGTAAGTGGAGATTGACTTCGTCCACCAAGAATTCCTTGTCCTGGGGTACGTCCACCATGGTTGTGACCACATCCATGTCCACGTCCTTGACCAAAATTGGAGAAGGGAACTATAAGTATTGAGTGATCAATAGTAGTAGCAGTCATATAAGGAAGGTGTTGAACACGCTTGAGAACACCCCTTAGTGTAGGTAAGGGATCACCAGATAAAATTTGGTCTACCACACCTGTAAAGGAATTAGGTAAACCAGTTAGAAATTGAACTAGATGAAGTTTGTCACATTGCTGTTGAACTTCTTTGATATCAGCAGAGAGTGGATGATGTACTTCAAATTCAGCCCAAAGTGCAAAGCATTAGTTGTAATAGTCTTCAATGGAGTCGTTAGTGGAATGATCCTTTTTAGCCAAGCTTTTGAAGATCTCAAAGACTTTCTTCAGGTTTTACTGATGTGAGTACACATCAGACAGTTGATCCCACATGGACTTGGCATTAGGTAGGCGAAGAAGAGATTGACTGATCTTTAGTTCAACTCTATTCACCATACATGTTATGACGCCATAATCCTCTTTGGCCCGTTGTTCATAGGCCTGTTTGACTTTGTCAACCGTCGAGTCAATAAGAGGATCCTTAGAAATAGAAGAGATATGAGAATAACACCGTTGGGCTTTGACATATAGTACAAAAGAAACCACCCATAGATGGTAGTTTGATCCATCAAGCTTCACAGTCATAACATGTAGGGTCTGTGAAGGATCTGTAGTCACCATGGAAGCCATAATATGTGAAAAGTCAGATCTGGATGACTAGATATGAAAGAAAACTCATAGTAGAGTAGCAACAACATGCAATAGTAGACATCAACAACAATATCAAAAGATCTCTGAGAACTCGCATAGGGGCAAAGATAGAAGTAACCAGATCTAAAGAGATCCAAGGAACCTGCATAGGGGTAGTAGATAGAGACATCAGATCAGATTTAATAAATCTAAGAAACCCTCATAGGGGTAGTAGGGAGAAGAAAAGACCTATGCCGCCATGGGAAGTGAGTCACTCTACCATTTTGTGCATGCCAGAGATGAGGTGATACCTTTAAGGTTTCAACGTGATATTTATGAATCTCTCGAAGAGGGGCCGATGGGTGAGGTTGACGGGTGGGGTCGACGAGTGGTGGTTGATAGGTAAAGTTGATGGGTGGGGTCGATGGACAGCGATCGATAGGAGGTGATGTCAATACGGTGGAGATCGATAGGATGGTGGTGGTTGATAGGATGGTGGTGGTCGATAGGGTGGTGGTCGATAAGATGGAGGTCTATACGGTGGTGGTCGATATGATGGAGCTCAATAGGGTGGGGTCAATAGGGTGGTGGTGTTCGATAGGTTGGTGGTTGATAGGGTGATATCGATTGGGTGAGGATGATAGGTCGGGGTCAATAGGTGGGTTTGATAGGTGGAGGGTGGTGGTCGATGGGAGGAGGGTGGTGGTGGCGAAGGTGATGGAGGTTATGGTGGATGTGGAGGGGTCGATAGTGGGGTTGGTTTATGGAGGATCGAACACGTCTGATACCAATTAGGAATATGTTGTATAGAATGTTGCATATTGTCAAAAATCCTCTTATTGCACTCAATCCATATAGTACAGATGATGGCATCTATGCGTGTATGGTTGTTTGTGTAAGCCTCATGATGAATACTCACGTGTTGGAGTCTATACATGATGTTGTGAAGTGGACAAGCAATAATAGTGGTGGTAGTAGCATAATGGGTCCAAAAGTGTCTCTGCAGGTGATAACTAAAAAGGAAATATAGATTACATTCTTCGTTGTTAAGGCAAAAGGTGCTTTGAGATGGTCCCTGGAAACCCCTAGATTGCATGTGAATATTAGAGTGGGTTTTATCATGGTTGATTAGCCATAGAAGGACTTGGACTCTAGGAGGTAATTTTATGCTCCATAGAAATTTGTAATTGAGAATGCATCCTCTAAAAGAGAAGAATTTATACTCATGGATGGTTTCATATAGTGCTCCCCATGTCCATGACACGCGGCTAGAGGTGTTATTTTCCATGTGTGTAAAAATTTCATGGTAGAGGTCAGGGCTATCCCAACTGTGAAGGAATATTTTGAAAAGGTTATTTCTGGATGACCCAAGCTTCTGAAGTGCCTGCTTGATGTTGTATTAGATGATAGAGGTTGGGATAATGTAGGAAGAGACTTGGAGATTGATAGGATGTCTCCCATACCACCATCGTTTGGTTTAAAAATTGACATTTTTCATGTGGTGTGGAGGCGAATGGATATCATTTGTTATAATATAGAGAGTGCTAGCCAAATGTTTCGACAAATTAGATGCAGTGTGAGGAGCATTGAAAAACCATGGATGTTAGTGTTTGAGATATTTATCTATGATCATGTAGGTCTAAAGTTTTGATTGGTTTTGATAGATAGATGTGTCAGTCGGTCCCCAAGATGATATCAGTGGCATGAGGAGTGGAAGTCCGAATGTGCTACAGCCTAGGGATCACCAGGTAGTTCTTCCTTCAACAAGGGATCAAAGGGAGGGGCCATAGAAAAATTCTGATTGGAAGACGGTTTCTACGGGTGACTACCATAGCAATTGGATTCTATTATTGATGATGCCACACTCACCTGCCTTCTTTGGGCTGAAAATCTGTCCCAGTATACCATATGGAGTATTTTTTCTTGAGTTCCCACAGGAAGGTACATTTGAATTTGTCAATAGTGTGAATTACCATGGCTGGTAGGGGAATGAATGCCAAATGGTATACGATGAGGGGTGTGAGGGATAGGTTTACAAGGGTGAGTCTCTCGACTATGGAAAGGAGAGAAGTTATTTAGGATCAGATTAGTTGTTTGTATTGGTCGATGATGGTGTTCCAAGATGAGCTTGGGATGTGCATAGGTGAGAGGGGTAATCCAAAATGTGATTGGAAATGACTCAATTTTATTGGCAAGTATGGTTTTGTATATAAGCATATCAGAATCATCGATCTGTGATTCAGTAATAGTGGACTTGCCAAAGTTACTTTTCAGCCTAGATAAGAGAGAGAGAACACAACCAAGATAGTATCATATGCATATTGGGTAATGTTATGCATGCATCCCCTAGAAATAGTAGAAATGTTGTTTTGAATGGTTCTATGAATATGAGAGATGAGGATAGAGGTAAAAATGATGAAGAGGTAAGGGGAGAGGGGGTCGCCTTGTCTACGTCAATTAGTCTTGTGGAAACAAACTAAAGGATGAACTGTTAACAAGAGTGGAGAAGGCACAAGTACTTATACATGACTAGATCCATGCAATCCATTTAGCTGGGAAGTGCAGTCCATGCATGCATATAATAAGGAAAGACCAGTTAACGTTGTCAAAGGCTTTATCAAAATCAAGCTTGAGGGTAAGAACTAGTGAGTTTATGGATTGGCTTGTGTGAAGTGTTTCCTGAATAGTGATGTAAGCATATTGTATGTTCCCATCTCTTAGGAAAGTGCATTGAGCCTGATCAACGACTAGTTGTAGTAATAGTTTCATATGGGTGCTCAACAACTTGGTGAGGATCTTGTAGGAGGATTTGATGAGGTTGATGGGGCAATAGTCTCTGATAAAGGAGGGGCTTTCTGTTGGGTTTTGTGGAAAAAACATGCGCGATGAAAGAAACAAAATCTATACAACCCGAAACAGGATCTCTTCGACAACAGCGTATTTAGAAGGAGTGTTTGCGGGATATACCTTATCGCGGAGCAAGTCCGACGATGTCCAGCTGCACAAAGGTGTGCAACGATGCTTGTCTACACAGGCGGAACTTCTCTCCCATTCACTGTCGCAGGAAGATCCGGCGGCGCTCCTTTCGTGCGATGATGTGTGCTGCTCGTAACGCGCACGAATGATCGTCACTATCCTCCGAACACAGGCGTCTCAGCGTTTGCGTCTCTACTTCATCCACTGGGATGGACTGGAACTCCACGTCGCGCTTCCTAAGCTTCCGGGAGGGAGTCGTGTCTGTGCGGCGACGTGCTAGCGGCGTGTTGCTCTCCTTTCTCTCCTAAGGATGGTGACGGTTAGTGAAACGACCGTCTCGCAAAAACAGGATTAACTAATGCGGAAGCGAATTATTTGCAGCGGATTACTGAAAATCACTGAAAATTTAAAACTTTTTGCAAAGAGATCTATTCATAGGAAAACTCTTTAACCATGAACCAAAGTATTCCAAATTCATCCTAGTTCACAAGTACACAACCTGTACCATTCCTTTTCAAGGATTACAACATTGACTTCCATGTTAACAAATATACACAGGCAGTATTAAAAACTTCGAGGCACTAAGCCAAAACTCAGATTGATACATTTAAAACTTCGAGGACCTGAGAGTACAGAGACGACACATAATACTACTATCTATGTGACTAGACAGACAATATTTCCACCTAAGATCTTATTGATGTCCCTGTTGTTGCTGCTGCTCTTTCCCTGTTCTAGGGTTTCTGCTCTGCCTTCCATGCATACCTAAAAATGTTTCCCACGGGGGTGAGACAATTGAAAATTGCCCCAGTGAGAGATATAACTCTCTGCCAAAAATATTGTTATTGCAGTTTATCAAATTAAAACTGAGTAGGGGTTACTTTTACATTATCAAGCAGAATTATTCATCATAGAACAGAATAAGATAATCTCCATTCTCAAGGAGGTCAATGCATCTACCCATGGTAGATAAGTAATTCATCTGTCTACTTTGCAGAGAATATAAAGAAACATAATTAACATTTATCTACTAAGGAATGGACAAAGAAATGCAACATCAGCCAATGAATCTCCGTATTCAATCCTTAAGCAAACATGCTATACGGCTGATTACATTTTACAATCACACTTATGCTCTGAGGAGATGAGATATTGATGCACGTCGTTGTACACGCAACAATCACTAGGAAAAGTCCTAGAGTTTAACCTTCTAACCCGGTTGTCAACTTGTTGCGAACAACAAGTCAACTTAGTATAGATAGGTATCGATCCAAGGGACGACGAAAAGAAAATTCGAAATCCAAATCCGATTGCAAGTACAAGAATTAAATTCTGATTGGAGAGAGTTGGTAAAACTAAGAACAAAAATAAAAGTGCTGAAATAAAATTTAACTAATCAAGAAATTAAGATCTGGGGTCCGGAAGATCACCACCAAAACCACGTTGATATTCAACTAATCAAATTCTAAACTCCAAAGATCAAATTAGGACCTTATGGTTACATGTCCTTACGGACAAACTCACAAGGGTCAGACTTCCCGTGAACTCGTTGGTCTCGGCGTTCACGGATCATTGCCCAACCGTCCAACATGCCATTATCCACGGTCATATCAAAAAGCATGTGAATTCAAACCGACGTTCAAACCCAAGGCTCAGGTGGTCGCGTCACCAAGGATTATAACAAAAATAAGATTAAAAAGATGAAAAGATGATAATCGCAATTAAGGGACTATTGTTTCATTTTTATAGAGATCCACGGTCATATCACTCCATAAGAATATATCAGATCATCCAAATAACCACACATAAACAGAGAGAAGACATTTGTTTGATGGAGGAATATAATTGATTATATTGAATAGAACCGGGCTAAGGGGCTACTCCCATTCCCCAGAGAAATTTACTCAGACATAACAAGACCAGAAGAAATACAAACTAAAAATCTGATGAAATGGAATGAAGAATGGAATGCTTTTACAAGTGGAGAGTCCCTCCTTTTATAGGAGGATGAGGGGGTAGGATGCCCTAAAAAAAGAGGGAAAAAATAGAGGGAAATTGCTTTTTGAATTTTCTGGATCTGGTCAAATCGAAAGTTGATTGTCTTTAATTATCTTGACCATGTAACTCTTTTAATGCAGATTCTCGCAGCAATGACTTCGAATATATTTATCTCCCGTGAAACGCACAAAAGCGGTCCAAATAATTGCATTTTCTTTTAGGAAATTAAATTCCCTTTCCAATGAATACTTGAACACTCAATTTGGAGTTTGAATGTAAGAGTTATGTTACTTTTGTTGGAGGGTATATACGAATTTCTGGACTGCCGCAAATTGTGTGATTTTCCTACAAAACCCAAGAAAATGGAATTAAAACTCCAATTAAAGAGAAAAATATAAAATAAAAAAACAAATTATGAAATTAAGAGAATAAATGACAAAACAATCCTAAACAAATATAAAAAATATAGAAATAAAAGGGATAAATATACATTTATCAAAATACCCCGGACTTGAATCTTTGTTTGTCCTCAAACAAATAAAATCACAAATTATTCCAATTTATACTAACAACATGTCTATCCTCACCCTTGTAACATCATTTTATTCCTTACCTCAAAATTTAGCCAAGCAAGCCAATCTCCTAAAACCACAAAATACAAAATTCTATATTCCCTATTAAAAACAAATATCATATCTTGTTTCTAAATCAAGATTTTGTCGAAAAACATGCTTCATTTTACTTCTGCTTTGACACTCTCAGTTTTATTATTGTATTTTTTTTATATGAGTTGTTGCACAAGAACAAGATAAAATTTGGGGGTGTGAAAACAAAGAAGGAAGTGAAATTTATTTTTTTTATCCCTCCTCTATTCGACTTGTGATTTAAATTTATGGAGTTGTGGCTATATTGGTCACAATTTTTTTCATATACACTTTTGGCATCTTTTGATGGTATGCCCCTTTATGGGGTATGGAATTTTTTATATGGGAAGCATGCCACCCCAGACTTGATTTTTGTCTGGTGGTGATTCTTTGCTTCTCTTTTTTAGAAAGAAAATGAGGGGGAAACAAAAGGTGTCCTTGTGCTTATAACTTCATACATATTTTTTTGAAAATGTCATTACATCAGAAAGAACATTCATGTCAGTCACATTATACAAGATTTATATCAAGTTAATCAACAGTTTAAAAATAGAGAAAATTTGTGTTTGGTTTTGATTGATTCCATACGGCTTGCCAACTTTTCCAAGGAGTGATGTTATTTTGGGGTCCTAGGTGACATGGTGGTTTCAGACATGACAATTTGTAACAATTTTTGCAAAAGATTTACTAAATTCAAAGGGGTATAATGATAAACATCTATTCATATTGTCCGACTAGATAAAGGCCATTTTACACCAAAAGAAATAAAAACATGACCGGCTAGATAATGGCCATGCACAAAGCAGCTATATGCAAAACAAAAAAAAAGTAGAAATAATGCAGAATAAAAAAAAAAGATAAGGGGGTGGAATAGAAACATACCACCCACCTCCACCCCGGACTTCGATTTTTGCTCGTCCCGAGAAAAATCAAAATCCGAGATGGAGGGAAGAGAAGAGCGAGGATCTCCAGGTGGCCTTGGTAGCTCAAAAAATGTCCAGTTGAAGGGGATGTGTATGAGGGCTGGGACCTTTATCTGAGGAGCTTCATAGTGTACCCTATGATAGGGTAATTGTAGAAGCTCAGTGGGGTGCTCATATTTTCTTTCACCTCACATTCCCTCCAATGGGATCCAAAGATCTTCCATCAATAGAAGGGGAAGTGTTGAAGATGGATGTGGATTTGGGGAGTTTGGTGGGTACCCAACCAGTAAAGTCGCTAGAGCAAGATAGAGTGGAGGATTTGGCTCATGTTTTCCACCATCATAACGACCTGCATATGAGAGAATTGATGGTGATGCAAAAGATTTCAAATTATTTACAAAATTGTTTTGCTTCTCCTCAAAAATAATGTCATCAACATTGGGTTTGGTAAGTTTCATTGTTGATATAATATATGGCTCTAATTCTTTTATACAAGGGGTCCCCAAGGATTCAGGAGGGATGAGGATGACTTCCTTACAAACAATAGAATGGGGTGTGTGGGCTTCTTCCAACGGTGGTATCTCCCCTTCTAGATCAGCCATGTGTGGGATGGAAATTGGCTGTGACGGCTCGGGAAGAATCATAAAGGGGGTTAGATTCTCATTATCCAAAATAGACTCAAAAGAAAGGTATTGGTCTATGGTATCATTCAGATTTATGTTGAGGATGGGAGGAGTTGTTGGATCTGTAGAATGACTCTCCTGCTTTGACATTTCATATTCAAGTAATAGAGTCTCTAAAGGAAAGATAGGGATACCAACGTCCTCATCACACACAAAATATGTCTCCATGGTTTGTTCTATTTCTTCAGGGTCTGACATATATGACACAAAATAAGGATCATCATTGTCATTGTCAGGAAGAACCATCTTGGATTGCTCAAGCTCTATAGGGGGAGTTTGTGATTGATCCTCTAGAAAGGTAGCTAACATGGCTTGACTGGATTCAAGTTTTGCTTGTGCTTCTGCTACCCTCTTTTCTAGGTCCTTAAGTCTCTCTTCCAGTTCAAGATCAATTTGCATTTCACCATAGGATTTATACACCCCAAAATTTTGGTCATCCTCGCCACACTCCCCATAGTGTCCTTGGCTATAGTACTCCTCATATTGTTTTGGGTGGCATTGCTCCTCATAATAATCTCCAGAAGATGGTGGATTGTAATTTCCATTGCGTCCATCTTGGTAGGAAGATTCAATATTATAAGGTGTCACTAAATCATGAGGAAACATATTTGAACAATCTATATTTTGGGTTTGGGCTTCTAGCAGGGCAGTTAAGAAGGCGTGGCTGGATTTTAGTTTTTTTCTACTTCTAATGCTATCTTCTCTAGGGCCCTAAGTCTCTCTTCTTGTTGAGGATTACATTGGGTTTCATAAACATGTTCATAACCCCCAAGGTTTTGTTGGTTACACCCCACAAAATTTTGTTGATCATATCCCCCATTAGAATATGGACAACAAGGTTCCCCATAATGCTTCTCATAAAAATGTGGATTCACATTGTACCCACCAGGATGAAAGGGCTCACAATTAAAAGGGGTGCTATTATAAACATGGGGTAGAGTTGGACAGGCAAGAGATGCATGGTGGTAGAGACCACAATAATAACATTGTGGGGGATATTGGGATGCCCACTCCATTTGAAAAAAAAGTTCCTAAAAGATATGTCAATCAATGAATGAGAGAAGAAAGATTGTGAGATAAAAGGTTAGTCAAAAATTAGAAAGAGAACTAAAAATTATAAATCTAAAAAAAATTATAAAATAAACTAAAATTACAAAAAAATAACTAGAAAGTGGTACTGCTGGAATGGAAACTCAATAGAAAGAGGAGATACACTTTCAGAATTGTGCTCGGAAGGCAAAAAGAAATTACAAAAATCTAAAAGAAATTATAAAAAAAGATTAAAGTTATGAAAGTTAGAGAATATGAACAAGGATTATACAAGATATACAGGCAACCAGATCTGAAAAACAACTGTGTCGTTCCCCGGCAACGACGCCAAATTGATGCGCGTCGTTGTAGACACAACAATCACTAGGAAAAGTCCTAGAGTTTAACCTTCTAACTTGGTTGTCAACTTGTTGCGAACAACAAGTCAACTTAGTATAGATAGGTATCGATTCAAGAGACGGCGGAAAAGAAAATTCGAAATCCAAATCCGATTGCAAGTACAAGAATTGAATTCCGACTGGAGAGAGTTGGTAAAATTAAGAACAAAAATAAAAGTGCTGAAATAAAATTTAACTAATCAAGAAATTAAGATCTGGGGTCCGGAAGATCACCACCAAAACTACGTTGATATTCAACTAATCAAATTCTAAACTCCAAATATCAAATTAGGACCTTGTGGTTACATGTCCTTACGGACAAACTCACAAGGGTCAGACTTCACGTGAACCCGTTGGTCCCGACGTTCACGGATCATTGCCCAACCGTCCAACATGCCATTATCCACGGTCATATCAAAAAGCATGTGAATTCAAACCGGCGTTCAAACCCAAGGCTCAGGTGGTCGCGTCACCAAGGATTATAACAAAAATAAGATTAAAAAGATGAAAAGATGATAATCGCAATTAAGGGATTATTGTTTCATTTTTATAGAGATCCACGGTCATAGCACTCCATAAGAATATATCAGATCATCCAAATAATCATGCATAAACAGAGAGAAGACATTTGTTCGATGGAGGAATATAATTGATTATATTGAATAGAACCGGGCTAAGGAGCTACTCCCATTCCCCAGAGAAATTTACTCAGACATAACAAGACCAGAAGAAATACAAACTAAAAATCCGATGAAATGGAATGAAGAATGGAATGCTTTTACAAGTGGAGAGTCCCTCCTTTTATAGGAGCAGGAGGGGGTAGGCTGCCCTCAAAAAAGAGGGAAAAATAGAGGGAAAATGCTTTTTGAATTTTCTGGATCTGGTCAAATTGAAAGTTGATTGTCTTTAATTATCTTGACCATGTAACTCTTTTAATGCAGATTCTCGCAGCAACGACTTCGAATATATTTATCTCCCGTGAAACGCACAAAAGCGGTCCAAATAATAGGATTTTCTTTTAGAAAATTAAATTCCCTTTCCAATGAATACTTGAACACTCAATTTGGAGTTTGAATGTAGGAGTTATGTTACTTTCGGTGGAGGGTATATACGAATTTCTGGACTGCCGCAAATTGTGTGATTTTCCTATAAAACCCAAGAAAATGGAATTAAAACTCCAATTAAAGAGAAAAATATAAAATAACAAAACTAATTATGAAATTAAGAGAATAAATGACAAAACAATCCTAAACAAATATAAAAAATATAGAAATAAAAGGGATAAATATACATTTATCAGATATACCGCTCATACTCCAACCGACCATTACGAAATCACCTCAGTAGCATACATAGGTCATCAAAAGAGCCGGATTATTATGACCTCATCTGTCTCGGTCAGTACAAGACCACATGCATGACATCTCGTGTCTCTGCTAACTAGCTAGCCAGGATATTCTGGCACCTTCGCTACAGAGTTACAGCGTCAACTGCACTCTCATCGCCAATCGAGAGATTTCTTGTTTATCTCCTCGATCCGACATTAAGTATAATTGGGAGATTCATGATACATCCATCCCGACATATTCATGAAGGATTGAGAGGTTTCTTATTTACCTTCCAACAATCTCTTCAAGAGGACGTAAGGATATTTTCGCCCATTTACCCCCACATATTCAAAATATGTGCTCCGGGTTTTGCCGCGGGCACCCGTTTCACCATCACCTATTCCTGACGATGATGGATCTATGGTCAGAGCACTACATGAATAGATTTCACTTGATTTATTAAGTACATTCTCATATTCTTTTAGCATCAGCCAAGTTCTCAAACATAACTTATTACAACAATGCTATAAAGAGACATGTACTACTTTTATCAGATATTTATCAGTCTTTCAAAGACCCTAGGAACTCAGTCCCTCATTTCAATACTGGGAATTATCATCCCTTCACTTTCTCATCACCATAATCATTTGGTTCTGGGTATTCAAACCCTTAACTCATCATTGAGCATTATTATACCTTTTTCAGGTAACTATCACCTTCAGGTCATCTGACCAAGGCATTCATGATACTTGTTACACAAGCATCACACCTGGCTCACAAGGCCATGAAATATCTTGTCACCTCTCACTGGGTAACAACTTACTCATGTGACTCATAAAAGTCCATGCATATTGCTTCTTTTACTAAGCAACAACAACATTAAGGCACATAATGCCAATCAACATTTATTATATAAATGTCACAGCTCACACTAGCTATATACATCATCTCATAATATTTGTATGGTTATTAGGCATGATAACAGTCATACAAGATATTCATCACATCATATGATGTGATAGCAACACCATTATTTCTCTACCAGGAATTAGGGTTTACTATCAAATAGGGCTTTTCATTCCCTTTACCCAAATTAGGGTTATGGTTCCCCATTTCTCATTAATAAAGAGTTCATGATCTCATTATCTGTCCAACCCTTAATACATTATTCCATACCTCTGGGGCATTCAAGGATATCATATTTGATTATTCTAGAACATTACTTTCATCATATAGCATTAATGATCATCAATTCAAGGTATGAGTTCATTTCTCATCCTTATCATGGTATGATTATATCATACACATCATTTGGGCTTAACCCCATTCTCAAGGTACATTAATTAACACTCATCAAGGTGTAACGACTCATTACATTTCATTGTAATAGTTTCATAACACACTTCATATGTTTCTTACCCAATTATATTGGATTTGAAGTACATCAAGGCATATAAACCCTGAAATGCTGAATGTGATAACTATCATATCTTGATGTATCACTTTGTCATCATTTCAAACTCTGTTGAGTTATCCATCTTATCTTGTATTAAGGTATTTCCCTCTTAATACATCCCATCACTAATCTCTTACCTTTAGCATATAATGCAAAGGCCACACATTAGAATTGTACAGCTATCTCACATGATATGGACTTATCTTAGTTTAAGGCATGACTTTATTATAAAGTTGCTTATAAATAATCACAATGATACACCCTCAACTAGGGTTTCTCATCACATATCTTATGTATCCTTCATCCAATTATATTGGAATTATAATCATATAAAGGTATACGATCATATGAGGTCACTTTCAAATCACCTCTAAATCAAGCATAGAGCACCACGGCCGTGCAACCAAGAACGGTCGTGCGAAGGGAAGCCACCACGGCCGTGCTACCTTGCACGGTCATGCAAAGTGAAGCTACCACAGTCGTGCTACAGAAGTTCCCCTCATGAATCATATTCAAGTATGAATTATATTCTTTCATTAGGGATTAGGGTTTCACATACCATCTCCCTTCTTAAGAATAGGGATTTCATATAGCATCACCCTTCATTAGGGTTTCATATCACTTTTCCCCTATTCAAAGTTTGCTAATCATTCCCAATTAGGGTTTCTCATGAAATCACCTTCAATTAGGGTTTCACATGGATACACCCTCAACTAGGGTTTCACATGGATACACCCTCAACTAGGATTTCACATGGATACACCCTCAACTAGGGTTTCATAAGGATACACCCTCAACTCGGGTTTGAGTTCAATAACCCTGTCAATTAGGGTTTATGTTCATGTTTAGGGTTTCATGATATCTTTACTTAAGGATCATAACTCTTAACCACCACATGAATCATATTCATGTATGAATTCATGCTATCAACTTCTCAACTTGAATAGGTCATATCACCCTTTAGTTGAGTACATACAACTATGATTAACATAGTGTATCAAGTCATTGACCCTATAAGCAATTAGGAATTCATCCCTTAATTGGCACTAATCCCTTAGGTACTATTCAGGTTTGAACCTTTTTACCTTCTTTGATTATCATTACTAATCAACATTGGATCAATGGATCATTCATCATCTTGATTCTCAAGAGATTCAATCACATTGGACCTCCATTACATAGGGTATCCAATTGAATTAGGGTTTCAATGTTGATTCCTTCAATCATTGAATTCATGGAACCAGTCATCAATTGGACCTACCCTCATACTTAAATTGAGTTTAATAGGTCAACCTTCAGTTGATTTGACTCTCAATTGACCCTCAATTGATCATCAATTAGGGTTTGATTCAATTGAATTAGGGTTTGGAATCGATGATTCAACAACACTAATCAATGTAAGACTAGTTGCTTTGAAACCATTGAACCATCATCCAAATTGGGTATGACCTGACCCCAAACGGTCTTGAGGTCGTTTGGATGACCTCCAAACGGTCTTGAGACCGTTTTCCCATCATATCACTCAAAACCAAGCCATCCAAGTAGGGTTTGGAGTATTGAAGTGCTCACCAATTCAGCAATTTATTGCAGATCAACTTGGTACCTTTAGGCCTTCAAACACCTAATCATACTCAACCCTAGACCTCCAAACGGTCTTGGGTGACCACCAAACGGTCTTGAGACCGTTTGGATGAGATCCAAACGGTCTTGAGACCGTTTGGCTCATCCAACCTTTGGACTTAGTGAAAAATCATCATGGATTGGTCTATCGAGTTGATCAACAAATCAGCATTGAGTTGCAGTATGATTTGGTACCTTTGGACCTTCAATTGGTCAACTATACTTGACCCCAGACCTCCAAACGGTCTTGGGGTGATCCCCAAACGGTCTTGAACCCGTTTGGATGATCCCCAAACGGTCTTGAACCCGTTTGGGCTAATCAACCCAAAATCTCAACTTAACTCATTGGAATTTCAGCACTGTTTCAATTAGGGTTTGCCTAATTGAATAGCCTTCAACTCACGATTCCTATGGATTTAACCCCTAAAATTTTGAGAGTCATTAAAAAACATAATTATGAACATTAATCCCAAACGGTCAATGCTTGGTCAACTCACTCAAACTGTCTTGAACCCTTTTTCCCAAGAAGGTCAAGTTAATCAGGTTGAAAATCAGCACTTAATCCAATTAGGTTTTCCTAATTGATTAGCCTTCACCCTTTGATTACTTTTAAGTTAACCCCTCAAATTTGGAGGGTCATTAACCAACATCATTAGGAACAGGAATCCCAAACGGTCAACGCTTGGTCAACCATCTCCAACGGTCTTGAACCCGTTTTCCCAAGCGGGTCAAGTTATTCAGGTTGAAAATCAGCACTTAATTCAATTCGATTTGTCTAATTGATTGGCCTTCAACCTATGATTCCTTTGGAGTTAACCCCTCAAATTTGGAGGGTCATTATCCTACATAATTAGGAACGAGATTCCCAAACGGTCAACGCTTGGTCAACTCCTTCAAACGGGTTTGAACCCGTTTTCCACCAAATGGTTTGCAACCCGTTTGGTCACCAAACGGTTTTGGTGAAACCGTTTGGTCCCAACTTTTGAGATCGTTTGCTCCCAAGATATTTGGTGAGGTGCTTGCTTATGATTATGTCATCATCATCTTCCTTCGTGAACCCAAGAACAGCAACCGTTCTTGATGGAATTTGCAGCAAAGAAACAAAAGTGTATAAAATTGAAGAAATCAATCAACAAAGCATAGAGAATTGATGCAATAGCAATGTTTAAGGGTTTGAGTTATAAACCCGCCTCCAATTGAGCTCCAAAGCTCCAAGCTCACTCCATTAATGGTGGATGAAGCTCTTGCAACTCCCCCTAGGCTCGTCCTCAAGCTTTTGATTGTAAAAGTTGGCTAGGGTTGAAGAGGAGATCGAAATAAGAAGGAATCCATAATTTATTTTCGATTTCCACCATGAAATCATGGAGAACGAAGGTCAAGGGCTTACCCACAGGTTGGGGACGTGCTCCCTTCTCCTCCCTAGCTCCTTGGTCGGTTTTGCAAGCAAGGGGAAGAAGAAAATCCGAAAAAGGCCTTGGTTTGGGCTTGGAAATGGCACTTTTATAAGGAAATTGATGAGAGAGAAAATGCTTTATAAAAATCCAATTAATCCCAATAAAGTGGCCGCCTCTTCCCCCTCAACTATCTTGGGTACGAGGCACCTTCCTTGCCTTTAATTCTCCTTCATTATCCTCAATTTAAAGAAAAGCAAATTAAGCACCTTAATGCTTATAATATAATATCCCACATGTGAGTGGATATTACTTTTCTTTATAAAAAGGTGAGTGGAATTTCACCTACTTAAGATATTTTCGTTCCTTATCTTGTTAAAGGAACGTCCATCCTTATTCAAAATCAACCCAAAACATTTTGGTTGAAATCCCTTCAATTATTTTTATTCATTTTTGCCCTAAATCGAATTAGGGTTTCAATTAGGCATTATTCTTGATTATTTTAATGTCAAGATTCTCTCTCCTACAACTTAATTCAAATGAGGAGTCCCTCTCATTTTCTTTGCTCTAAATGATGCTAAGAAACATTAGGGACCTTGTTGAAGTGGTAATTTGCATATTGAACCCTACATTTTGGGTAAATTGCACATTACACCAAAACTAGGTTTTAATGCACAAGGATTGCTTTACAAGCTTAATCTTGGTGTCCAAGCTTGTGGAAACCATACCACTACATCATATTCATTCTTATGATGTCTCAACATCAGAGGAACATCTTATCATGCAACATTTGCAATTTAACCCCTCAACTTGGGTAATTTGCACTTTAGTCCAAAATAAGCAAACATTGCTTCAACATTGTTCAAATAGGACCAAAATTGAAACATAGGTTCCTTTTGAGCCTTAATTACTTTTCACAAGATGAGATTAAGCATATAATCATCTTTCTTAATCAAAATACCTAGGGTTAAAGCATAACCCAGGTCAGGGATGTTACAGTTACGGTTTACGTACATGAGCGTAAACTAAAAAGCCTCTCTCGATATCTTATATAGATATCGGCTGTCAATCCTCCTTTAAATAGGATACGAAGGGAAGTAGGGTTTCCTAAACCCATCGGTAAATAGAAATGTTGTGTTAATTAAAATGCACGTGGATTAATTAGAATATTCTGGAATTATTTAATTAACCAAGTAATCACATTAATTGATTAATTAATATCCGACTCCATGCAATCGCTTGGGATGGCTCTATGGGCATATATACCAACACTTTCAGCCTTTTTGATAAGTGATATGTGTGTTTGATTGATCTGTTTGATCAAAAAATCTATGGTTCGGTGTTGGTGAATCTACAAGAAGAAGAGGAAGAAGTCATGTTTGATGATATCCCAAGAAGAATAGTAAAATGACATGTCAAAGCCATATGGGCCCGAGGATTTGTTAATGCCTAGACTCATCATAGCTCTTGTATTTCTGCAAGAAGAAAAGGGTCCATGAGGTGATTATTTGTAGGGATTTTTTGGGGGAAGATGATTTTCAACTATAGGTGTTCAATGATGGGCATGTGGTGTCCATTTTTTTATCGATTTTTATAGAAATGAACGTTGTGTGAAGTGATGGCTTGTCTAGAAAGTGGAGTCAATACCATCTATATTGACAATGATCTTCCTGTGATGGTTGTTATTGCAGCATGCATGGAATAACTTGGTGTTCTTGTTTCTCTCTCTGACCCATCAGATTTTCCCCACTATTTCTAGAGTGTTTCTTTAAAGGAATGTAATTGACGGAGCTCTTCCCAAAGGTTTTGTAGGTTGTCCTCAATTGTAGGTTGTGTGAGGACCATTAGTAGTATGGTGAATCCCATGTTTGAAGTGGGTCTCTAGGAGTTCCATTCTCTCAAAACCAAAAATTGAAAATTCTGATGTTGGGTCCAGAAACATACAAAGCGGAAAGGCTTGGGACCCCAGGATTGATGTTGGGTCTCTAGAAGTATGGGTTGGTGATAAGAGAGAATATATGTCATAATTTGAGAGTTGGCAAGGGCATTATTTTGTGTCTAAAGGTTGTTGCAAATAAAATGGTTTAGCCTGGCACTGTGTCAGCCTTTGTGCCAAGTCCAAATACCATTACTAATATATATGTATGTCTAAAAGGTTGTGTGTAAGGATAAAATTGTGAAAGAGAGTGGAATGTATGTTATAGAGTGGTAAGTAGTGGATGTTTTCATAGTGTCTCTTATTGGGGTTAGATGACAAGGTCAAAATCACAACCTAAAATCCAAAGGGTAGGCATTAGGAGAGAAGCAAGATCCTCATGTTCTAAAAAGAATGGGTCTTTGTTTGTTCTATGAGGACCGTAAACACCCGTGAAGTGACATATAGTGTTAGTGTCAATGTTGAGTAACTAAATGTGATGTTGTTGGCTTTTCAAATGGTATTAGTAACTCAAACGAATTTATCATTCCATTCTATGAGAGTACCCCCACTGAATCGTAGAGCTGGCATTTGTATCCATTAGTTGATGTGCTTGCCACCAAAGTGTTTGAGTTGTACATTGGTCAGAGTGTTTTTGTTTTTTGCATGGAGATCTGATAAACATGGTTTTTGGTGGATGAAATTTCTAATAATGTGGTGTCTATTTGGGGTTGCCACACCAAAAAGGTTCTAGGTCGCAATTTTCTGGGGACAAAGGAAAAATAAAATGTTATTAGCTATGACGAGAAAGTTCTAACCATTTCATCGATATCTCTCTAGTTATACCATTTCATATAGGTAAGGAGTTCATGTAGATAGAGGTTTGTTTGTTGTCTGTCAGAATACAATAGACCTATTATCATAGAAATAGATGAATTGATCTAGATGATCCCATGATGAAAAGTGAGAAATGTCATCAAGTGGTAGATAGTCATCACATGCATTTGAGGATAGAGAGTGGATAGAGTAGGAAGTCTCCAGGGCCAACAAAGATACAACATGCTTAGAGTGAGCTACAGATGGAGATAGACCTACATCATTTAAAGTAAAGAAATTTTATCTTTTCAGAGACTCAAGAGTGCATAGGAGGGTCATTATAGATTTCCCTACTTCATGATCCTTGATCTTCAGATTTGATATATACATTAGAGGGTTGTTTGTGGTTTTAAGATCCTCAATAATGGTGGTGTTCATCTTGTGAAAAGTGTTCGAGTTGATGTCTTGTTGGTTCAGATTCATTGGGTTGGGTGCAATCTTGGGCTGCAATGGGTTACCATTATGTGGATAAGGCTTGTTGTTGGTTTTGTGATAGCAAGGCCCCTTGAAATGTGGCTTAGGTCGTATGGGCTCAGAGGTATGATCATGAGAATAAGGTCTCATCTTGGTCTACTTATGTAGTAAGTGTGTTTTAACAATAGGATATTTTGGGTGGTTTTGTAGATTGTTACGCTCAAACCAGGAGGCAGGGTGATTTGCATGATCCCAGAAGTAGGGATGTAGGTGGAAGGGTGCACAACTTTGAGTTTAATGTTGTAGATCATCCCCCCACATATGATATTAAAATCAATCAGGACGTTGGTGTCCATCATAACTGTAAATATGCGGAAGGTTCTAGAGAAGTCAGAGGGATATAGAGACTCAGAGTTGATGTATTGGAGAGCAACGCACACAGTTTGTGTAATGGATTTGAAAACTTCTTTCCTCCATAGGCGAGGCGGGAGATCTATAATTGAGATCCAGTTGTATGCTCCTGAATTTGAAGGGAATGTGTCATTTTCTATCACCCATCGAGAATTTTTGGCTTGTGCAAAACCATTTTCATAGGAAAAAGTGAAGGTTTGTCCCAAAATGTGCTTGAAGATGGATTTCTCAGTGAGGGTGTAAAGGAGTATGTTCGGGGAAAATATTTTTGGTTTTAGAATGGTACATTTCGGGAGAAGAAATGTTAAGTCTTTAGTGATCTTGAGGCATTAAATGTGAGTGATTGGGGAAGTAAGAATGTCAACCATTATGGTACGAGAGGTTAGATATCAGTAGCTGATCGAGCAGAGGGATAGGAACATGGGAGTGAGTGGAAGAAAGATTCATGTTAGCAGCAGGTTCAATATGTAGAGAAGGGGGAGCAGAAGGAATGTTTGAAAAGCTAAGAGGGGAGGAGGCATGAGATGTAGAGACACAAAGGGAGTGTTCATGTGGTAGAGTGATTACATAGAGAGGGTAGAAGGGATTGGATTGCAATGGTATGAGAGGTGAGATATCAGTAGTTGATTGAGCATAGGGATAGGAACATGGGAGTGAGTGGAAGAAAGATTCATGTTAGCGGCAGGTTCAATATATGGAGGAGGGGGAGCAGAAGGAATGTTTGAAAAGCTAAGAGGGGAGGAGGCATGAGATGTAGCGACACAGAGGGAGTGTTCATTTGGTAGAGTGATTAGGTAGAGAGGGTGGAAGGGATTGGATTGCAAGTTATTATGGTCAGAGTAGCATGAACACTGGTTAAACGGAAGGTCGAAGGGAAGATTTTTAAAGGTAGAGGATCTAACCTGATGGTGATGATACATAGATAAGGGAAGGGGAGGAACAAAACGTTTGCAAAAGAACCAACCTTGTCTAGCACTACTACAGAAATAGCATTCAGTGTCACTATTCTGGGCGTCGGTTATTAAGGAAAACCGACGCCTAACATATAAGGCGTCGGTTGTTAAAGCAACCCGACGTCTATATTCGAAGACCAGCTAGACACGGGTACCGCTTTGTATTAAGCGTCGGTTGTTTATAACAAACCGACGCGTAAAGTCGCCCGCGAAATCCATATTTCGATAAAAAAATAGTGTCATTTTCAGCGTCGGTTTCTACGTATATAACCGACGCCTATATGCGATGAAAATTTGCGCGAAAAGTGTCACTTTCAGCGTCGGTTATCCTTGTATAACCGACGCTGAAAGTGGTTCCCGCCAAATAATTTCATGAAAATATCGTCCAATTGGACGTCGGTTTTTTCAAACAACCGACGCTAAAGATGTTTAGGCGTCGATTGTTTTAAACAACCAACGCTATTTGGGAACTTCATAACCCTCGATCGCCCGACTCTTCCCCTTTCTTCTGTTTCATTGCGAGCGATTTCCCTATTTCTCTGCTGCCGCCGATTTCTCTCCGGCAATTTCTTCTTCAGCTCCCCTTCTCCGGCGCCCCCTTCTCCGCCACCACTCCTGCTCGCCGCCGCTCCTGCCGCCGTTGGACACCTGCTCGCCGCCGCTCCTGCTCGCCGACGATCCTACTCCTGTTGTTTCTCTGCGTCGCTGCCACCGCCGCCGCCTGCTCGCCGCCGCTCCTGCTCGCCGACGATCCTGCTCCTGCTGCTGCTCTGCGTCGCCGCCGCCGCCCGCTCCTTCCTCCTTGTTGCTGCTCTGTGTCTCCTTGCTCACGCCCTAACTCTGCTGCTCACAAGGTACTAGCATCAAGCCCTTCCTCTGCCATTCTTTCCATTCAGTAACAGTCTCATCTCCTCGTTCCACACCATAACTTGGCTGATGTCAAGCCCATGCTCAAAAACATCTACCTATTCTCATCCATGTTCGTGTGGCATTCCCATTTTCAGGAGTCAATGACCATCCTTTACAGAAATATCTGCATCTCAAGCATAATTGATCCAAAAAAAATACTGCTAACTAACATGATTTAAATTGGTATGATGCATAATATAAATCCATTTTTTTTACTTTTGGGGGTGCGCCTTATACTATTTGATATCCTTGATTTTATCTTCTATCCTAAATAAAATTAAGGGACCCATGATTAGAAAACAATTCCAAACTTGGCACCCACACTAATTGGAAGGAAATAAAATCTGATTATTGAAATGCACATTTGTGATGTGATACCTTTTTTAGGATGCATATATTAGATTCAACCTTTGAGACATCCTTTTATGAGTTCCAATACAATTAGGGTTTCATTTCATTGCCATTGTATGTATTATAATATTACATCTTTCACATAAAAATTAATTAAATTGAATCCTATTGGAACCCTAATTTAAATCCTAATTTGATTTAAACTTGTCCATTCTAGCATCCTAATTTGATTTGATTAAACCCTAACATTGTTTAAACCCTAACATCAATTGTGATGAAACCCTAACATGTACATATATATTATTGTGTTTGTTGGCCTAGAAACCCGTCCAAGATTGACTCATTAGGAGTAAATCTTGGATAGTCCCCGGTTTGGGACTGTTCTTGAACACCTAATCTCACTTAGGATGTAAGTGTATAATGTGTATTGGGTTTTCGAGAAAATTTTGGTAGCATTTCCCCGTTTGTTCTCTAAGTACATATGTACTTAGAGAACAGCGGGGAAATGCTGCCGAAATTTTCTTGAAAACCCAATACACATTATACACTTACTAGTGAGATTAGGTGTTCAAGGATGGGATAGGTGGTACACATTTATTATATATAAGAATGACATCACATGTGTTTGTTGGCCTAGAATGTGAACAATCATTGTTTTTTATATTACTTGTACATTGGTATAAATTAGAATGAACAATCACTAAATTATATACTGTTTGTATGGAGTCCGGCTTCATTGTAGATATCTATTATTGTGTTTGTTGGCCTAGAAACCCGTCCAAGATTGACTCATTAGGAGTAAATCTTGGATAGTCCCCGGTTTGGGACTGTTCTTGAACACCTAATCTCACTTAGGATGTAAGTGTATAATGTGTATTGGGTTTTCGAGAAAATTTTGGTAGCATTTCCCCGTTTGTTCTCTAAGTACATATGTACTTAGAGAACAGCGGGGAAATGCTGCCGAAATTTTCTTGAAAACCCAATACACATTATACACTTACTAGTGAGATTAGGTGTTCAAGGATGGGATAGGTGGTACACATTTATTATATATAAGAATGACATCACATGTGTTTGTTGGCATTTCCCCGTTTGTTCTCTAAGTACATATGTACTTAGAAAACAGCGGGGAAATGCTACCTAATCTTTTCCTAATATATACTTGTTTCCTAATATATACTTGTTTTCTCTGATCATAGAATGGATAGATCATGGATGTCCATTCGTAATCGTTGCACCCCAGAGTTTATGTCTGGTCTTGATCAGTTTATTAGATTTGTCGAGGAACATAGGAAAATACCTACAGATAGGTTCTACTGTCCATGTAGGCATTGCGGTAACAACTTGAAAGTCAACACTGGTGAGGAAATCAAAAGTCATGTCATGTGCAACGGGATTGTACAAGGCTATACAGAATGGCACTGGCATGGAGAGATTTCAAAATCAAAACCAGTAGATGTCGATAGCAGTGCTTGGGTGGAAGAAGAAATTGCCTCCGATGACGTAAATGTGAACGAACCAGTTCCAGCAGACATCGTCGATGCGATGCTGGATAGTTGTAGGGTAGAGCACACCGATCCACCTCCTATCTTTACAAACATTATGCATGATGCTGAGATACTGTTATACACAGGCTGTGCCAAGTTTACGAAGCTTAGCGCTGTGTTGAGATTGTATAAGTTGAAAGCTAACAATAGATGGAGCGACAAAAGCTTCACTTCATTGTTGACTTTGTTGAAAGAAATTCTTCCTGAAGGAAACGAGCTTCCAATCTCAACATACCAGGTAAAGAAAATGTTGTGCCCAATGGGAATGGAGGCCAAGAAGATACACACATGCCCGAATGATTGTGTATTATTTCAAAAGGACTATGTAGATTTAAAAGATTGTCCAAAATGTGGTGCGTCACGGTATAAATTGACGACTTCGGGGGAGTCAAAAACAGGTTCTCCTGCCAAGGTGTTGTGGTATCTACCTATAATATCACAGTTTCAACGCTTGTTTGCAAATCCGAAAGATGCGAAGAATTTGAGGTGGCATGCAGATGTTAAGAAAAATAATGATGGGATCCTACGACATGCGTCTGATTCCCCACAGTGGAAGAAGATTGATCTATTGTACCCTAAATTTGGTGAAGAAGATAGGAATCTAAGACTTGGGCTTTGTACAGATGGGATGAATCCGTACGGGACATTGAGCAGCCAACATAGCACTTGGCCAGTCATGCTTGTTATATACAATCTTCCTCCCTGGATGTGTATGAAAAATAAGTATGTTATGTTGTCATTGTTGATATCGGGCCCTAAACAACCCGGAAATGATATCGATGTTTATCTTGAACCTTTGATTGATGACTTAAAGAAACTTTGGGCTGAAGGTGTGATGACCTATGATGCTTCAGCAAGAGAGACATTTCGTTTGCATGCTATGTTGTTTTGCACTATTAATGACTTTCCAGCATATGGGAATTTGTCTGGATATAGTGTCAAAGGAGCTAAAGCGTGTCCTATATGTGAAGAAAACACTGATTCAATAAGACTAAAACATGGCGGCAAGACTGTATATCTTGGTCATCGAAGGTTTCTTTCAAAATTCCATCCGTATCGTAGGAAGCGCAAAGCATTCAATGGATGGAATGATGAACGGAGTGCACCTAAACCTATACCAGGGGATGTTGTTTATGAAAGAGTAAAAGACATTGTCAATGAATTTGGTAAGAAATCACAATGTAGTATGGCCACACGGAGTGACAATTCTTCATTCAAGAAGAAGTCAATATTTTGGGATCTTCCTTATTGGAGTTCTTTGACAGTCAGGCATTGTATCGATGTAATGCACGTTGAGAAAAATGTTTGTGATAGCATCATTGGTACTCTATTAAATATACCAGGTAAGACTAAAGATGGGATAAAATCCAGACTGGACCTACGTGAAATGGGAATAAGGTCAGAATTAACAGAATTACGTGAAATGGGTAATAAAAGAACATACTTACCTCCCGCTTATTACACATTGTCTAGAAAGGAGAAGAAAACTTTTTGTGAATGCTTGGTAAATGTTAAGGTGCCACATGGTTACTCATCCAACATCCGTAGATTGGTATCAATGAAAGATCTGAAGTTGATAGGTCTTAAATCTCATGATTGTCACACTCTAATGCAACAAATATTGCCCGTGGCAATTCGATCTATATTTCCGAAGCATGTAAGGTTTGCAATTACCAGACTTTGTTTCTTTTTCAACAGTCTATGCAGAAAAGTTATTGACCCTGATACTCTCGATAATTTGCAAAGAGAAGTAGTTGTTACCCTATGTCAGCTTGAGATGTATTTCCCTCCTTCGTTCTTTGATATCATGGTACATCTTGTTGTCCACTTGACTAGGGAAGTGAAAATGTTGGGACCAGTTTTCTTGCATTGGATGTATCCCTTTGAACGATACATGAGTGTTTTTAAAGGTGATGTTCGAAACCGTTATCGGCCTGAAGGGAGTATTATTGAAGGTTATGTGGCGAGAGAGGTTATGGATTTTTGCAATGACTTTTTCAGTGGTAATGACACTCCTGATAATGACAAGAATATTGAGGAGGGCAAAGGAATTTTGGGATCACGGGTGAAAGTAATCAGCCGTGAGCAGTTGGAACAAGCTCACTTGTATATTTTACACAATATGGACGAAGTGAGTGTTTATATCGAGGAACATACCAATTTCATAAAGAGACAACATCCTCGAGCAAGTTCAATGTGGCTTGCTAGAGAGCATAATAAGACTTTTACTAAGTGGTTTGAAGATAAAGTCTTACATCAACTATCTCAAACACCAAATGATATTACAGAAACTATCAAATGCCTCGCCTTTAAACCAAAACCGAATGTTATGTCTTATGAAGGGTTTGACATTAATGGATTCACATATTACACAAAGCACCAAGATGATAAGAGTGTCGTCCAAAATAGTGGGGTCACTCTTCAAGCGTCGACTATGTACTTTGCAAGTGCAAAGGATAAGAGTCCACGTGAAGCTAAAATGTCATATTACGGTGTCATTGAGGACATTTGGGAGTTTGACTACATAGATTTCAAAATTCCGCTCTTTAAATGTAATTGGGTTGATAACACCAAAGGAGTTATAGTGGATGAATTGGGTTTCACTTTGGTGAACTTTGAAAAGATTGGCGAGAAGGGTGAACCATTCATATTGGCATCACAGGCGAAACAAATATTCTATATCGATGATCCTGCGAATGATAAATGGTCGGTTGTTCTTCATGGTAAAAGACAGTTCATTGAAGATCCTATAGATGAAGAAGAGTACTATGATAAGTATGATGACTCCAGTCCATTCTCAGTTGCGTTGCCCACTCCACAAAATATTGAAGCTAATGATGACTTATATGTGCACGGAGATCACAATGAAGGATTGTTAATTGATAAAAGATCACAATTTTAGAGACATGTATGTTAATACAAATGCTAAATGTTTTCCTTTTTCTAGTTAATACAAATGCTAAATGTTTGCCTTTTTCTAGTTAATACAAATGCTAAATGTTTGCCTTTTTCTAGTTAATACAAATGCTAAATGTTTGCATTTTAAATGACATTTTCAGATGGCTGACCATGATGAGCATGATGTCCATGATGAGCATGAAGTCCATGATGAGCATGCTGTCCATGACGAGCATGGCGAGGATACTAATGTAAGTTCTAAAAACATATCCTGTATTTCTATAAAATTCATTATCTTCTAGTTATGTCATATATCCTATATTTCTATATTGGGCTAATTTAGTGTGTTTTGTTTTTGTCAAATTTTAGGTTGATGCACATGTACCCACTTAAGCACTGGAGCAACTTGATGCGCAACACCAAACACTTAACAAGAAAAGGGGCATCACTCTGTTGAAGAAGTTATTAGCGCTAAGTGGTAGTGGATCCAAATTAGCGCTAAGCGCTAACCAAATCATTAATGTGCATACTAACTAGGCCCTCAGTGACGCACAAAAAGCAAGGCGTGCACTGAATGTGTATGACCACACTATGGGTCCAAAAGGCTATGCAAGCGTTCGCCAAAGACTACAGGCGGAGTCTGCGGCTACTCAGGAGTCTGCCACACCCATGCCTCGCCATGATATCTGGATAGCTGGCAGGAAAAACAATAAGGGTGAAATAAAGAAGCCTGTAACTGATGAGGCGGCTGCAAAAATGGTAAAATACAACTCTTAGAGAAATCATTTGAATATTGATTATTTGTGGTGTTAACTTACCAATTTCTGTTTATGGTGATTAGCGGGAGCTGCACGAGCAGAGGAAATAAGGCACGTTCATCCCTCAGGGCACAAGGGATGAATTGACAGTTGCTCTGGGTAACCCAGAGCATCTTGGACGTGTTAGAGGTGCCGGCGCTGGTGTTGGCATCAAAGCATTCTTTGGGCCATCCCAGCACAAACCCAGAGCGGGACTTTCTCAAGAAGAGGTAACCTATTCTTTTTTTAGAATGTTACTGCAAAAGGAAATTAATTAATAAGAAGCTAATGTTTCTTTTATCCATGTATAGGAGAATAAGAGAGTTGAGGATTTAGTTGCTAAGAAGGTCAACGATGTAGTTGCTGAGAAGGTCAAGGAAGCATTGTTGCGGTGGCAGGCATCTCAGGCTTCCAATACGCCTATGGCGACCCACTCTTCTCCTGATGCACAGACTGCGAGTAATCCTGGAGACCCATCGCCTAGCACGTCTACTGTAAGTATTGTTTATGACATTGTAGTTAGTCTTTTCAAGTTGTTATGTTTTCAAGATGATATGTATATATGTATAATATTCTTTACGTAAATTTGTAGGCATTGAAGCCATGCCGCTTAAGAATGCAAGACTACATTGTTGCAGAGGCGCAGGCTTACACGTCCCTTCCTGGGGCAATGTTTCACGGGACTCCAATGCCACAGGGCTACGTTCGTGTGAGCCCGATACGTGTGTTACCCGATTGGAGAGAAGCTACATTGCCATATCCCCACCCGGATATTGATAGACTTGCTGATGCAGAAGGCGGGGTGATATTGTGGCCCAAAGCAGATGTCGTCTACACGACTGAAATTGTAAGATAAATTTACATTGATTTAGACTGTTAATGTGTATATATGATGTCAACTGGTCTGAAATTATATGTACAGGTTAAAAAGAAGACACCAGGAGCACCTAGGCCTCCACTTCCACTTCCCGCATTACCCGATTGGGTTCCAACTGACCTAACATACCCGTTAGGTCCTGCTTGTAGGGGAATGGCATGTTGGCTACGGGCACATAATGTACATTGCCCTATAATTATTTCTTTAGATGTAGATTATGCAGGTCAATCATACGATAACTCTTTATTTATACAAGATATTATTGAGCTGTTTATGTATGATTGGATGAATACATCAATGATAGAGACATGGATAAGGTGAGATCTTGTTTATACATCCATATACCTTGTGTAAGATTCGGTGATCTGGTTTCTTATATATTAATGCATACGCCTATATGTTTTGCAGCTACTTAGTCGAAGATCATTGCAAACAATTTGCATTTGATCATTTGGGATTTTTGATTCCATCATTGATTAGTTTGGTAGCTAAAGACCCTGATAATGTTCAACAATACTGTATAGATGCTTTTACAATTTTTGGTCAGCAAAAGAAGACGATAATAATAGCTCCATTCAATGTCAAGTAAGTTTACTTTATTTATAATTTGGACTTAAGAAAATTCCATTTTTATTTTGCATTTTGAGTTATTAATTGTTAACTTCTTACCTCTAGCGGTAGACATTGGGAGTTACTAGTTATTGTCCCCGGGACATTCACTGTTTATTATCTAGATCCTGCGGGGAGTACATTGAACCCTAAAATTGGACAGGTAATGAGAATGCCATTATTCTGGTGAGAAATATTTCATTTTTATATCCGTTAACATCTTTTATTACATTACTATTTACTTATGCAATTTATTGTGTTATATTAACATGTAGGGGTTTAGATGCATTCAAAAAGGCTGGAGGAACGGTCCCAAGGAAAAAGAACCAGCCAATAAATTGGCAGAACGTACAAGTAAGTTCCCGACTCGAATATATATATTATTGATGTGAATTGTGCTTAGTTGTATTATTTTGTATGTTTCAATTTATAGTGTGCTACACAAGACAATGGCTGGGCATACGCATACTATGTGATGCGATTTATGCAGATTATTATCAAATATGCCGCATTGGACATCGATACCATACATGAGGTATTATATATAGTCTCATTAGTTAGTATGCAATATATCAATCTTATCTTATTTTTATATTATTACTTATATATATACATCTTTCTCTTTGCAGGTGTTTAAAACTGACAACACTACAGGTAAACGCTTAAAAAATATACATGCTCCATATACGATGGAAGCATTAAATGAAGTAAGAGAAGAATGGGCAAAAGCCATACAAGCAGTGGTAACTGTAAGATATAATTGGGATGTTGATAGCGATAATGAATGATACTTTGTAAATGAATATTTCTGAATGTTAATACATGTATTTGAATGTTTCTATATGTGTGAATGTGAGAATTGAATTGATGTCTGAATGTATGTACTTGTGTGAAATTTTCTTTGTGACTTTTGTAGGTTTGCGGCCTGTTTGTAGGCTGATATCAATGGATGTCGTAAACCTGCAGTTCAGAAAACTGAACTGCAGGTTCTCATCCTGCTGACCAGCCACAGCAGGCCTGCAAACTGATATGAAAAAAATATATATATAAATAGGCGTCGGTTATTTATAGACAACCGTCAGCAAAGACATACAACATCGGTTATTTATAGATAACCGACGCCTGATGTGGCCAAAGCAGTCCTGGAAATGGCGTCGGATATTCGTATCGAACCGACGCCTATTTAAACAACAAAGTGTCGGTCGTTTGGTATATAACCGACGCCAAAAGGGTTCTCGCCACAGAAAACGGCGTCATCTAGGACACTTTATGCGTCGGTTATCAACTAAAAGACCGACGCTACATGGAATATAGGCGTCGGTCTTTCAGTAAATCACCGACGCAGAAAGTGCCCTAGATGACGCCGTTTTCTGTGGCGCGAACCATTTTGGCGTCGATTATATACCAAACGACCGACGCCTATAGGTTAAATAGGCGTCGGTTAAAAACCGACGCCGAAATGTTTGACCTTTAGCGGCGCCCACATAGGCGTCGGTCGGAAACTGACGCCAAATGGGGTTAAAAGACCGACGCCAAATGGGGTTTCTGTAGTAGTGTAGGCTGTGGGCATTCTATGTGAGATATGGCCATATTTTGAACACAAAAAACACTTCATCTGAAAATGGTAGGATTGTTGATGGTCCCCAAATCTAAGCTAATACATGCATCTGAGATGATGTGTTCTATTGGGTTTATTATTTGTAACCCCAATCCATAGGTATATTTGTAAGATCCCTAAAAATGTTTAATGAGTTGAATAAGCTTATTTATCATAATTAAATTTTACAACTCTAACATAACCTTTTTATATGCTTTCAAATCATAATACAAGGCTAAATTCCAAATTTTGTCCAATTTGGACACTGTTTGAGCAAGTTATGCAATTTTATGCACATTTTGGACTTTTCTATCATTTACCCAATTGGTAGGATTTCTTTGCAATTTATCACTTGCATTATGTTCCTTGGATATTATCTCATCATTCTTGATCTTTTTGAGCCATGTGTCGCCCATTTAATCCTTGGTTTATAGGTGTTTTCTCCAAGGGTATTTTAGGGTTTACCCCTTCATGGATGAGCTACCTTTAGTAGCTATCAACTAATGAGTTGTTTGTTTTGCTTGGAAATTCAAGAAATGAGGGATAATCATGTCTCTATGGATGGTGGGGGAGCTTCTTGTGTGTGTGCTTGTATATTCTTAATAGTTTAAGGCCATGGACACTTGGAAAGATACTAGAACTTCAACTTTTTCTTTTTCATTATCTTAAAGTTTCATAAACTTATCCCTAAGCACCAAAACGAGCCATTTTCTCTCTACCAATTCCCTCCTTCTATAAACCTCATCCTCCCTCTATGATTTTGTGAATTTCCTATCTAAGGAAGAAGAAAGAGGGGAGCTTCTTGGAAAAAGAATCTAGGGTTGCAATTGACTTCCATTTAGGGTTTGAAAAGCTTCCTTCTAGTGATCTTGACCTAAAATAGTAAGAATTGTTGGCTAAATGGACATCTATAAATCCCTTTGTTTTGATTATGACAAACATTTCATTCTTATTAATCTAACGAGCTACTTGAGTGTGCAGGATGACAAAGCAACAAGGGAAAATCTACAAGCTTACATATTTATATTTTCATGCAATGTAATCACTGTTGTAAAAACTTGTACAAAAATATAATGTACAAGTACTTAGAATTGCATGTAAATCAAGCGTTAGATTCTCCCTAGCTAAACACCACAGTTAGACAAGTCATCCCATTCAAATAGGATCACTTATGCACACTCACACATATAATTAGTGCCTAAATTGAAACCTTGAAACAGGATCAATCTCGGTCGACAAACTCCTCGACCGAGACACTCTCGGTCGACAAACTTCTCGACCGAGAAAGATCCAAAGTAGCCGTTAGACACAACAGACAAGTTAGTTGGCAGTTGGAGAAAGACTTTGCAAATCACTTGTTCCAGAGAGCCTGTCGGTCGAAAAAAGTTCGACCGAGTAGGTGCCTCGGTCGACCATTTGTCGACCGAGATGGTCTCTGACAGCAACTGCAGAATTAATTAATTAGCCGTTGTTAAAGCAACAACTTTGTACCTAACGGCTAGTTAAGCACTTAGAAACCCCTAGAAGTTGTCTAGAACGTCCTTAAGCATCCTTAGGCCATTCCTATAAATAGGACAAGACATAGGACACTCAAAGACACTGGTTTTACACTTGCTACACTTGAGAAACCTTTGAGCATACTTTGTGCAATCTGTTTGTGAGCAATTTGAGCATTGTGACAATTGGCCATTTCATTCCTTAGCTCATAATTCGTGTCCTATAGGCTAGTATCTCCTACCCACTGCAATCACAAGTTCACATACTTGGTTAGGAGATCTATACGCTTGATCTAGGCAAATCAAGCCTTGGGCTACAAAGGATAAGTTGTAATTTCTGTTTTCTTTCTTGTTCCCTATTATTGTTTGTACTCTCCTTGATACTCCTAGGTTGGAGGCTGCGGATTGGAGAGGGTGAAGATCTTCTTGGCGAAGAAGGAGACTTTGAGCTACTTCAGAAGGCTGGTGCAACGGGAGGTTACTTCTAGAGAGGAAGGCTACTTCAAGGGGGAGCTTGGAGTTACTTCAAAGAAGGCTACCTCAAAGTTGGTGCACCTACTTAAGGGTGAAGGCTGTTCAAAGGGTGTAAAGGAAAGTATTGTATTTTGTATAAATCCTCGAGAGGTAATAAAATAAATACTTTCAAATCTCGGTTGGGTAAGCAACCGGGTAGTGGACTGACAACTATAGTATTTGCTATAGTTGGAACCACTCTAAACACCTGTCTCTTTCTTCCAATTTCAATTGTGGTTGTTTGAATTCAATAAATTGTTAAAATAATTCAAAAACTCTATTCACCCCCCTCTAGTAGTTTTTCAATTGGTATCAGAGCAGGCTTCAAGGAACCCTAATCAGGTCTTGAAGAATGGAGGGAAATGGTGATTACAACAAAGAGCGCTGCTTGGACAAAACTACAACATGTTGCAATTGGTGCTTAGGTACAAGCCACCCAACAACTGGATGCCCATGGAGATCTAAGAAGGAAGATGAGAACAAAGATTGTCTCATTACTACAACTAGCGAGGAAGAAGAAGAAGAGGTAAGTCTTTTTGATTTATCTAAAGAAGAACTAGTTGCTAGCCTTGAAGAAACACATATTAAATATGTTGAATGCAAGAAGAAATTAAAGAAGTCAAATAAAGCAAATGATGAATTACATGCTAAACTTCTTGCTATTACATCTGAAAACGAAGATCTTAAAAAGATCATTGAAGATCATGATATTAATATAAAATCTATAGAGGCAAATTGTAATCTACTTTCTTTAGAGAAGAATAATTTGCAAAGACAAGTGAATGATCTTCAAAAACAACCCATTTTGTGCAACCATCTAGATTATGATTCTATTGTCAAAGAAAGAAATTTATTGTCATCTAATCTAGATCAAGCAAAACTAGATATTAAGAAGAGAATGGAAGAGATTGCCAAGTTACAACAAAAAGTCAGTAATTTGAATAATAATGGCATTCTTGATCAAATCTTAGATAATTCCTATAATCAAATTGGGAGAAGAGGACTAGGTTATAAGCCTAAAGGGAAGTCCTATCAACCTAGTTGGAAAAGGTCACAAACCCATCAATCTATATATGTACCTAAAGGAACAAATACATTTATACCAAAGAACAACCTAGAACAAAACCATAGAAAACGACTTGAGGTTGATTCTATATGTTGCCATTATTGCTCACGTCTTGGACATTACTCTTTTTCATGTCCTTATAAGAGAAAAGATGTCGAGTTAGTTTGGGTTCCAAAACCTCCAAACTAAATGAACATAATCAAGTTGAGATATGACCAGAGACATTAGTTGCATATTTCTATGTCTATCTCAACTCAACATAATGAGATTACAAATAAATATCTAAATAGTTAACTCACATAATTATGTTTCATTAACAGTTCCTGGAATCTTGTCGGTCGAAAAACTGTCGACTGAAAGACCATCGGTCGAACAATTGTCGACCGAGCACATCACTGTTCTCCAGTCTACTACAAAATTGCTGCATTTATTTTAATCCGATGAAATTGCTATATACTTATGATTGATGACTGGATATATTTTTGGAAATCATCTCTACAAATTTAAATAAAATTAATATTAGTTTATTCCCTGGATGATTTAAGTTTAAACTGAAATTATGCTTAGTTCAATGAAAAGAAAATTCCTATTCTCACATGATTGTTTCTAAAAGTATCTTCTGATCTATTCATGTGATGGAATCATCATTATATGTTGTTATTGTTATACCATGGATATGCTTTCATTATTGGGTGCGCATAAATAATGAAAATTGTATGGATCCATGAAAATATATATATGCAAGCAAAATGATCTATTGGTTATATGTTATTGCTTGCAACACATAAAGATAAAAATCTCTAAATTAGTATCTTTGAAGATTTGAGATAATTAATTGTGCCTTCATTTAAGTATCATATTAAGTATTATGCTTCAACTTGACATTTAATCAAAATTTATGCAGATATTATACTCAATATATTCAAATCTGAAAATCTGCAAAATTTGCCTCTTGGTCAAAATAAAATTTGACCAAGGGGCGCTATGGTCGTAGTCAAATTCGACCTAAAATAAGTTTGACATAATAACTATTTGGATATCCTTTTATGATTAAAAGAATAATTAATTTATGATCACAACTTGTCCCAATATTGTCAATAATAAACACAATATTACTCCCTTAGAAAATCTATATATGTGCTCTACAAATATAGTCTATCACTTACATTAAAAATCAACTTCAAATTCGTACTCAGTAAGTCTGTCGGTCGACGAACTCTTCGACCGAAAACCTTTCGGTCAGCCCCTCTCTCGACCGACAGAATCTAGACAGATTTAGTATCGGACACTCTTTCGGTCGACAAATGTTCGACCGAGACAATGTCGGTCGACAATTGTTCGACCGAGAAATAGCCGTTGGATATGACCGTTGTAAACCGACCGTTATGACCGTTTATGACCGTTATATGACCGTTGGGGAGCCGAGTGGCGCGTCTGCAACATGACCATTGCGGACGCTCGGTCGACGAATCGTCGACCGACCAGGTCGTTGGATTGTTATAAAAGGAACAAAAAACGGGTCACTTCCTCACACTTGCATACTCTTGCTTCCATAGGCTCTCTCTAGTGCATTTTTTTGCAACTCTTTAGCATCTTCATCCACAAGTCATCCTTGCTTCTTCTCCACCTTCAAGCAACAAAATGGCCTCATCATCTGCTCGTGGGAAGAAGAAGGTCGCCGGCAGGAAAGGAAGGGAAGCTCGGGAAACTACTCCACCACTGACGATCATCAGCGACATTGCCTTCGTCGATGGAGATGCTGGTGATTGATATCTACGGCTTTCCTCCAAAGCTCCTCTTCCACGATGACCAGTTGAAGTTATGGACTTCCTCAACATCGTCGATCTGGAGGATCTCTTTGAAGTACAAAAGTTGAAGGAATTCATCAACCCTTCTTTCCCTTCCTATTCCATCAAGGTAGTGAATGAATTCTATGCTAACCTCATCTCCCACTCTGAAAATGAAACCATCTTCTTCTATACTATGGTCAATGGGCATAGCTTCCGATTTACTGAAGGGGATATTCTTGACATGCTAAATATTGACATCGATGAATATCAAGACACCCTTGACCTTACTTCTGGAAACCCCCTTAACCAATTTCTCCAAGATGACCATACCATTAGTCTTAGTGACATCAAAAGGACCATTTTTCAATCTAATACAACCTGTCACGAAGATAGAGGCACATATTATGCTATAAATCTCAAACCAGCTGCTAGGATTGTAAACCTTATTGTTTCAACAAACATACATCCTAGAGCCAATAAGTCTGAAGTTCCTATTCTTCGTATGTGTCTAATATATGCCATTATCCAACGTATTCCCACAAATTTTATCCGCATCATTCTTAAAAACATGCTTGAGTTTTCTGGCAATCCTCCATATGCCGATTTTGTATGCCAAATTACTCAACATTTCCTTAAGACCCAACTTGAGGATATGGGATATACATGGGAGCATAGACCACAAAAAATTAGTAAGAATACAGTAGAAAAAATGGGAATTGATTTTGGTCATAAAAGGGCTAGAGTAGAAGGAGAAACATCTCATCAAGACATACCACCACCCCCTCCTCCTACTAACCTATCACATGATCCCATTCAAAACACTCTTACTTATATTGCTGGCTCCCAATATCACCTTAGCAAACAACTAGACTATAACCATCATGCCATGACTTATATAAACCAAAGAATGCAAACCCTTTCACCAAACCAACCTGATGAATATTCGTATTCTTTAAATCCTGGCATGCTCAATCCATACAATCCTTCGTACAACTATTATCAAACTCCACCTCCACCATCTGTGGATCTTACGCACACTCAGTTTTCATCCATGCAACTGCAAGATATTGCCGCTCATTTCCGATTTGACCGAGTTCCTACATTCTTGGAAGCATATGCTTTAACTAAGACAGGTGCTCTAGATTGGCAAACCTTGGTCCAGTATTATGGAACTGAGCCATTTCTTGGGAAAGACCCTGACATTGATGTAATTCTTAAGTCTTTCCAGTAAGTGTTGGAGTTATATTGTAATGATATCTTTTGAATAATTGTAATGGGTCATCTCTATATGATGTGTCTATCTTTCTATGTTTGTAATACATGCTTTTAATGAAATTGGTCATCTTTACTTGATTCCAATGGATATTTTTCTAAAGAGCATATGAGACATCTTCAAAATATGGATTATAAGATCATCATTATAGAGCATACAAAATAAGGGGAGTAATAAAAAAAATGCAACCTTTAAAATTGTGGCAAAATTGACAAGGATCTATGACACTATTACTTAAAACAGTTATGAAACAAATCCAGACACATTCTCGGTCGAGAAACTATTCGACCGAGAACACTATCGGTCGAAAGATCGTCGACCGAGCAGGTTTCTGTTGTCAAGTCTGCAATAAATCTGAATATATTGCAAATCAATAAACCAAGAATCATGTTTCCCTTCATCATGTTGAAGATAAAATTGGCTGATATTTTTACAAAACCGTTTCCACTAGATCAATTTAACAAAATTAGGAAGCAATTGCTTATCACTCCTTTGGAAGATGTTTTCTTTGATATTTATGCTACTTAAACAAAAACTCTTATTTTGCATCATGATACTTTGGTTTTTAAATGGACATCTCTTTCATTAGATTTGATGGGATATCTAATTAAGGGGGAGTTTTTATTCTTAACGGTTATCTTTTTGAAATGACAAAGGGGGAGAGATAAATATAAAACTAAAACTTAGTAATTATGAAAAACTCAATTAATGAGTTTCATAAATAAACTCTTGACTTTACATTGAAAGTTGTTATATTCCCTAATGATCTGGATTTCATGTTCCATAATTCATGGGGAATAATAAGCACACATTTTATACACAAGAGAAAAAGCTACAAAAGGTAATCTAAAGGTATGAAACTCATATGTTTTATATTTCCTTTATTTATATTTTGGAAATGTTTGTCATCTTCAAAAAGGGGGAGATTGTTGGCTAAATGGACATCTATAAATCCCTTTGTTTTGATTATGAAAAACATTTCATTCTTATTAATCTAACGAGCTACTTGAGTGTGCAGGATGACAAAGCAACAAGGGAAAATCTACAAGCTTACATATTTATATTTTCATGCAATGTAATCACTGTTGTAAAAACTTGTACAAAAATATAATGTACAAGTACTTAGAATTGCATGTAAATCAAGTGTTAGATTCTCCCTAGCTAAACACCACAGTTAGACAAGTCATCCCATTCAAATAGGATCACTTATGCACACTCACACATATAATTAGTGCCTAAATTGAAACCTTGAAATAGGATCAATCTCGGTCGACAAACTCCTCGACCGAGACACTCTCGGTCGACAAACTTCTCGACCGAGAAAGATCCAAAGTAGCCGTTAGACACAACAGACAAGTTAGTTGGTAGTTGGAGAAAGACGTTGCAAATCACTTGTTCTAGAGAGCTTGTCGGTCGACAAAAGTTCGACCGAGTAGGTGCCTCGGTCGACCATTTGTCGACCGAGATGGTCTCTGACAGCAACTGCAGAATTAATTAATTAGTCGTTGTTAAAGCAACAACTTTGTACCTAACGGCTAGTTAAGCACTTAGAAACCCCTAGAAGTTGTCTAGAACGTCCTTAAGCATCCTTAGGCCATTCCTATAAATAGGACAAGCCATAGGACACTCAAAGACACTGGCTTTACACTTGCTACACTTGAGAAACCTTTGAGCATACTTTGTGCAATCAGTTTGTGAGCAATTTGAGCATTGTGACAATTGGCCATTTCATTCCTTAGCTCATAATTCGTGTCCTATAGGCTAGTATCTCCTACCCACTGCAATCACAAGTTCACATACTTGGTTAGGAGATCTATACGCTTGATCTAGGCAAATCAAGCCTTGGGCTACAAAGGATAAGTTGTAATTTCTGTTTTCTTTCTTGTTCCCTATTATTGTTTGTACTCTCCTTGCTACTCCTAGGTTGGAGGCTGCGGATTGGAGAGGGTGAAGATCTTCTTGGCGAAGAAGGAGACTTTGAGCTACTTCAGAAGGCTGGTGCAACGGGAGGTTACTTCTAGAGAGGAAGGCTACTTCAAGGGGGAGCTTGGAGTTACTTCAAAGAAGGCTACCTCAAAGTTGGTGCACCTACTTCAGGGTGAAGGCTGTTCAAAGGGTGTAAAGGAAAGTATTGTATTTTGTATAAATCCTCGAGAGGTAATAAAATAAATACTTTCAAATCCCGGTTGGGTAAGCAACCGGGTAGTGGACTGACAACTATAGTATTTGCTATAGTTGGAACCACTCTAAACACCTGTCTCTTTCTTCCAATTTCAATTGTGGTTGTTTGAATTCAATAAATTGTTAAAATAATTCAAAAACTCTATTCACCCCCTCTAGTAGTTTTTCAAGAATCCCCTTCTTTTATCCATTTATTTATTTTTTTATCCTTCATCCTATCTTTCTCCAGGTCAGAACCTTGTTGTTCCATGGTAGAAATTGCTCTAAAGCTCCAAAACACTACCTTTCTGGCTCCTTATGCTTAGGGTTTGCTCATTATATGAAGAAAGGTGCTACATGAACGAGTTCATAGCTTATGCTTGGATTTTCTACCCTACCTTCTCGAATTTTCTTCTTTTTGGGATTTCATCTTCTCATTAGAGGTATGTTTTATAACTTGCTCAACGTTTATTGCTTACCATAAGCTTGCTAGTTCATGTTCTTACTTGAAAATGATGATTCATGCACTAAAAAGTTATGCTTGACTTGGATTTCGATTTTTATAATGTTCCCTATTCTAATTTCAGTTCTAGATGAACATCTGATCATGTGTACATTATTCCTAAGGTATAATATGACTTGGATCAGGTTGGTTTGACAACTTATGGTGCTAAGCACCTATAATCAAATGGTCCATTTTAGGGATTAAAGTTGATTTCTTTTAATAAACCCATGACCTGATGATGGTACCATTGCAACAACCCTATGGTGTTGTCTTCATGATAACTCATGGTCGAGATCAAAGTTGTAAGATGATGGTGACAACCTAGTGTCACTCCCTAAGGTCAGGTTTTGGATCAATTAGAAGTTTAATGATCAATAATTAAGTACCCTACAAATGTTATCAATCAATGATGACATTAGCTTAATATTTGATGTTGATTAATGAATATAGTGTTGATCTAACAACCTATGGTGATTTAATGGTCATTAATGATGGTGGATCAGGTCTCTACAACCTATGCTGATTTAAGCATTGTAGTTGTAGCATCAATTAAGCCTTAGACCAATGGTTTCTTGGGTCACTTGATGCAATGGTCGGACCTAGTAATTGATGGTTTTAACATATGGACTTGACCCAATGGTCAATATCTAATGTTTATTCCTCCAATAAAGTGGAATGATGGCTAATTTAATATGTTGGTCCTAATAATTTGATTTAGATGGTTTCCTTTATATGATCAACTTAAGGATCTTACTTGTTGACAATGGATGGCTTGTTTTCAATGAACAGTCGATTGTGGGTTTTACTCTACTCTCAATAGAACCCTTATTGTTGTTAACCAAAGGATGTCTAGGGTTAAATGGTGACTTTTATAGATCACAACTAATAACATCATATATGATACATTCAAGGTGTCTACTTATGTAAAAAACCAATGGTCTTGCCTTTTAAACATCTAATGTTTCTTGGTGACACTGTGGTATGGTGATATGGGTTGAATGGTGACGGAACAAATGGAGGGTTACCCTTAATAAGGTAGTCTTACCTATTCACTCATATGAATAGAAGGGATGATAACCATATTGTGTTAATATGTGACCCTAACGAGGTATAGCTTGTTATATTCATGTTTAACATTCTTATATGATTGAATGATGATGGAATAATCTCCTTAATATGATCATAACCTTCATATGTTAATTGGAGGTTATCATAGCTACATGATTGATACTTTCTTATGCTAAACATGTGCATTATGAATATGATGAGGGTTAATCATATCTAGATTCCTTGCATGTTGCTGTAATAAAGGAATGTTCTTAATGTTAATATAACCCTGCTATGTTTGTTTATGAATATCTCCTAGCTCATTAATGCAATATTGTGTTGATTTGGTGTATTATATGTAAGTGATGTTGTTGAGCCTTGTTATAAGACATGTAAAGATAATGATGATCTTGTAGGGAATAGTATGATGACCTTAATGACCTTTAGGCATGGTTGAGCCCTAAATGAGGTGTAATCCTCTTCTATTGATAAGGGTTGATACCCTGTGATATTGTGAAAATGATTTATATCCTATGACAGTATGATGGTCTTAATGACCTTGGGCATGGTTGAGCCCTGAATGAGGTGTAATCCTCTTGTGTTGTTGATATTTAAGTCATGTTGCCTTCGTCTCCTCGAGCCACTCAGTTTGAGCCATGGCTCATCGGCTCCCATGCACTGTGGTTGAAACACCCAAAGGCGCCACCCATGTCTTCTCACCTCCACCATCATCCCGGTGCTACGTAGTTCCTCACCTATAAATACTACCTATTGCACCTCCTTCGGCCCCATTACAAGCTTTTCCAGTTGTTAATTTGTCTGTTTCATCCATTGTTTGCCACCACCACCTCCATCTTCTTCCAGATCTTGTGGCCCTTTTCCTGGCTGCTCAGTGGTAGCAGTGCCCCAATAAAGCACAACGGTGAGTTCCTCTTGCCTTGGGCTTTTTTTCGAGTACTTATACTTCTGATGTGGTCGAGTATCGAGAGAATGCCCAATCGGGCAAGATTCTTCTCTGCAGCCATGGCTCGCGTGAGAGGAAGAATATGACCCATGGGTTTTTTATGGTTTTGTCCTTGTAACATACCGAATTCTGAAATTTTGTCTTTTGACCCTCTTTCCCATCTTTTCCTTTCATTTCTATCCTTATTGGCCTTTCTATTTAATTAATGGAATATATAGTGGTTTAGTGAACATTTATTCACTAATTATACCAATGGAAGGGTTTATGCACAAATACCTCAGTGAAAGCTTAATTACCATAATTAAGTGCTATAAATATTAAACTAACTTTTTGATGTGATGCGAAAACATAAAATATGCCACATAACCCATTTTGGTAGTAATATGAAGATAAGAAATTTAATTGGATAAACAATTTAGATCATGGGCCGTTAATGGACCATATGACATATCTCATAAAAAGAAGTCTAAAAAGAGGAAACAAACTTCAAATTCTAAATCTACATATCAAAATTAGCCTACATGTCAAATTTCATCTAATTTGGACAACCTTGAAATATTAGGATAAGTTTAGGAGAGAAAATCAATAAAAGGCATAAGTAATTAATAATGTGATTTTATAAATTCAAAATATGGAAAATTCATATTCTACACATCAAATATAACTTTTGGATGAAGTTTGGTTCGATTTGGATGTTGTTTGTGCAAGTTATGCAATTTTAAGTACATTCTGGACTTTTATGCAATTTACCCAATTGGGAGGTTTTCTTTGCAAATTATCTCCTGAATTTTAATCCTTAGATATTACCTTACCATTAACGAGATTTGAAACCATTGGAGAACCTAGTTTCACCTTGGTTTGATGGTATTTCTTTCCAAGGGCATTATAGGGATTACCCTCTTTATAAAGATGCTTATCCTTAAAAGCTATCAACCAATGAGGTTATTTCTTTCTTGAAAAAAGGTGGGGATGGCCTAGAATAATCTATGGGCTCTTAGGACCGACTTTTGATATGCATGAAGACTCTATGAGCTATCCTCTTGCATGGCCATCAATCCCTAGGCTAAAGACACATGGAAAGCCCCTTAAGACTCCTCATTCTTCACCTCTTTCTATATATAGCCATGTATACCCCTTCCCAACTCACAATTTGAAAACTCTTGCTCTCCTTTTTTTCCCTCTAGCTTAGATAATAGTTTCTTCTGTATTTGGACGCGAAGTTGCTGCCCCAAGGCAATAGAGGGAGCCTACCTTGGTGAAGAAGGCTCCTAGGTTTTCCAAATTGCCCTATTAGGGTTTCTAAAGCTCCTCCTTGGTAATTTTGACAAAAACTAGTAAGTTTTGAAAACTACTAGAGGGGGGGTGAATAGAGTTTTATAAAGATTTTAATAATTAATTAACTCAAACAATCAACCACAAAAGTATTGGACAAGGAGACAAGGATTTAGAGTGGTTCCAACTTTAGCAAATACTAAAGTTGTCAATCCACTACCCGGTTGCTTACCCAACCGGGATTTGAAAAGAAATTTATTTTATTACCTCACAAGAATTTTACATAAAATACAATTTCTTTTCCTAAACCCTTCAAGCAGCCTTCACCTAGAAGTAATCGCCCAACCTTGAAGCAGCCTTCACCTAGAAGTAATTGCACCACCTTGCAATAGCCTTCTTGAAGTAGCTTCCCGTGCGATAGCCTTCATGAAGTAGCTTGAAGTCCCCTTCTCCACCTGAGAAGTCAAACTCTCTCCAATCCACAGCCTCCAACCCTAGGAGTAGCAAGGAGAATACAAAGGATAAAAAGGAACAAGAAAGAAAATAGAAATTACAACTTATCCTTTTAAGCACAAGGCTTGATTTTCCTATATCAAGCGTATTGATCTCCTAACCAATGAGTGTAGAAATGTAAGTGGTGTGTTAAGGAGATGCTAGCCTATAGGACACGAATTTGAGCTAAGGGGAAAGTAGGCCAATGATCACAGTGCTCAATTTGCTTGCAACAGATTGCTCAAGTATGCTCAAGTATTTCTCAAGTGTAACAAGTGAGTTTGAGTGTCCTATGGCTTGTCCTATTTATAGGAATGGCCTAAGGATGCTTAAGGACGTTCTAGACAACTTCTAGGGGTTTCTAAGTGCTTAACTAGCCGTTAGGTACAAAGTTGTTGCTTTAACAACGGCTAATTAATTTATTCTGCAGTTGCTGTCAGAGACCATCTCGGTCGACAAATGGTCGACCGAGACACCTACTCGGTCGAACTTTTGTCGACCGACAGGCTCTCTGGAACAAGTGATTTGCAACGTCTTTCTCCAACTGCCAACTAACTTGTCTGTTGTGTCTAACGGCTACTTTGGATCTTTCTCGGTCGAGAAGATTGTCGACCGAGAGTGTCTCGGTCGAGGAGTTTGTCGACCGAGATTGATCCTGTTTCAAGGTTTCAATTTAGGCATTAATTATGTGTGTGAGTGTGCAAAAATAATCCTATTTGAATGGGATGACTTGTCTAACTGTGGTGTTTGGCTAGGGAGAATCTAACGCTTGATTTACATGCAATTCTAAGTACTTGTACATTATATATTTGTACAAGTTTTTACAACAGTGATTACATTGCATGGAAATATAAATATGTAAATTTGTGGATTTTCCCTAGTTGCTTTGTCATCCACCTTAATCCTGCACACTCAAGTAGCTCATTAGATCAATAAGAATGAAATGTTTGTCATAATCAAAACAAAGGGATTTATAGATGTCCATTTAGCCAACAATCTCCCCCTTTTTGAAGATGACAAACATTTCCAAAATATAAATAAAGGAAATATAAAACATATGAGTTTCATACCTTAAGATTACCTTTTGTAGACTTTCCTCTTGTTTATAAAATGTGTGCTTATTATTCCCCTTGAATTATGGAACATGAAATCCAATTCACTAGGGAATATAGCAACTTTCAATGTAAAGCCAAGAGTTTATTTATGAAACTCATTAATTGAGTTTTTCATAAGTACTAAGTTATAGTTTTATATTTATTTCTCCCCCTTTGTAATTTCAAAAAGATAACCATTTAAGAGTAAAAACTCCCCCTTAATTAGATATCCCATTAAATCTAATGAAAATGATAACCGTTTAAGATTAAAAACTCCCCCTTAATTAGATATCCAATTAAATCTAATGAAAAAGATGTCCATTGAAAAGCCAAAGTAATGCAAGTAAACGTTTTCTTTTAAGAACCACAAATATCAAAGAAAACATCTTCCAAAGGAGTGATAAGCAGGTGCTTCCTAATGTTGTTGAATTGATCTAGTGGAAGCGGTTTTGTAAAAATATCAGCCAATTGATCTTCCGTATCAACATGATGAAGGGAAACATGATTCTTGGAGATATGATCCCTTAAGAAGTGATGACGGATTTCAATATGTTTAGCCCGGCTGTGTAAAATAGGATTGTGTGCTAAGTTTATGGCGCTTGTGTTGTCACAAAAAATAGGTGTAGATGAAAGATTAAAACCATAATCGCTTAACACCTGTTGCATATAAAGCACTTGAGCACAACAAGACCCGACTGCCATATATTCAGCTTCAGTTGTAGATAGGGCAACCGTATTTTGTTTCTTGCTAAACCAAGATACTAAAGCTCTCCCTAATAAGAAACAGCCACCACTAGTACTCTTGCGATCAAGTCGACAACCAGCATAATCCACATCAGTATAAGCTTTGAAATCTAAGGATTGTCCTTTTAGATACCATAAACCAAAGCAAGTAGTACCGGCTAGATAACGAAGAATTCGTTTAACTGCTAGAAAATGAGAATGCATAGGGTGTGATTGAAATCGAGCACAAAGACCCACAGAAAACATAATGTCCGGTCTAGAAGCCGTTAAGTAAAGCAAACTACCAATCATGGCTCTATATAAGGAATCATCAATAGGTTCCCCATTTTCATCCTTATCAATTTTGACAGAAGTAGCCATAGGAGTAGTAGCATGTTTGCATTGATCCATCCCAAAACGTTTTAAGAGTTCTTTAGTATATTTTTCTTGGCTTATGAAAATTCCTACAGGTGTTTGCTTAATTTGAAAACCAAGAAAGAAAGTTGGTTCACCCATGAGGCTCATTTCAAATTCTTTTTGCATAATATCACTAAATTGTGTGCACAATGAATCATTTGAAGCTCCAAAAATAATGTCATCAACATATATTTGCACAACTAGGAAATCAGATGTATATATTTTGAAAAATAAAGTAGAATCTGAATTTCCAATAGAAAAACCATTATCAAAAAGATATGTTTTGAGCCTTTCATACCAATTTCTAGGTGCTTGTTTTAAACCATAAAGTGCTTTCTTAAGTTTATAAACATAGTCACCTTTTTCCGGTATTTCAAAGCCAGGTGGTTGGGCAACATAAACTTCTTCTTGAATAATGCCATTTAGAAATGCACTTTTGACATCCATTTGATAGAGCTTAATGTTTTTATGGGCAGCAATAGCTAGTAACATCCTAATAGCTTCAAGTCTAGCTACGGGTGCATATGTTTCATCAAAATCTATTCCTTCTTGTTGATTATATCCTTGTGCTACTAACCGAGCTTTATTCCTTATTACTTCTCCTGACTCATTTAGCTTGTTCCTAAAAACCCATTTAGTTCCTATTATGGTTTTATCTTGTGGTTTAGGAACTAAATCCCATACATCATTTTTAGTGAATTGATTCAATTCTTCTTGCATGGCTATTATCCAATAATCATCCTTAAGAGCTTCGGATATCTTTTTAGGTTCAATGATAGAAACAAAAGCCATGTTTGCTACATCTTTGAAGGAAGACCGAGTTTTGACTTTATCATTTGGATCTCCAATAATCAGTTCTTGGGGATGATCCTTGATAGGCCTAGGTGTAGGTTGTGTTTCAACTTGGGGATTGGATGTAGTAGCTTTTTCATTATCATTTGGTATGGTTAAATTTTCGAATTGATTAGTGAGATCAGTAATTTCTAGATTTTCAGATTTTGACTCTTCATGAAAAGAAACATGAATGGATTCCTCAACTTTTCTAGAGATGGTGTTATATACTCTAAAAGCTTTGCTAGAAGTGGAATATCCCAAAAAGAATGCTTTGTGTGATTTAGAATCAAATTTGTCTCTATCATCTTTGGTATTTAAAATGTAGCATGTGGAGCCAAAATTATGAAAGTAGTCAACTCTAGGTTTCTTAGAATGTATTATTTCATATGGAGTTTTCTTCAAATGAGAGTGAACAGTTACTCTATTTAGCACATAACAAGCAGTGTTTACAGCTTCAGCCCAAAAGGTTTTAGGTGTGTTGTGTTCAAGCATCATGGTTCTAGCCATTTCTTGTAGGGATCGATTTTTCCTTTCAACTATACCATTTTGTTGTGGGGTACGTGGAGCCGAGAAATTATGAGTATACCCTTGAGATGTACAAAAGGCCTCAAATGTATGATTTTCAAATTCCCCACCATGATCACTTCTAATGGTACATATTTTATTTTGTAAGAGATTTTCAATCTTGGAACAAAATTGCATAAAAACATGAATAGTATCATCTTTAGTTGCAATAAAATGTACCCATGTATATCTACTATAATCATCAACGATAACAAAACAGTATCTCTTACCACCGATTGATTGTGTCCTCATTGGTCCAAATAAATCCATATGAATTAATTCTAATGATCTACTGGTGCTAAGTACATGTTTTGATTTGAAAGATGTTTTGGTTTTCTTTCCCATTCTGCATGGTTCACAGTTTTCAACTTGATCAAAAGATAAAGTAGGCAATCCACGAACAAGATCATATTTCACTAAATTTTTGATAACATGTGAACTAGCATGTCCTAGCTTTTTATGCCATATTTGTAAGGTATTGTCATTTGCAAGCAAGCATTTTCCCACTACTGTTTTCATAGAGTTAGGTTTGAGAATATAAAGATTTCCAACTCTATTTCCTTCATAAACAACATTTGTAGTATTTTCTATTAATAACTTGCAGCAGGTTTTGTTAAATAACACATCATAACCACTATCAAATAATTGACTAACACTTATCAAGTTATGGTGCAAACCATCAACAAGTACAACATTCTTAATTTCGAGGTTTGTACCAACATTACCTATTCCAACGATTTTGCCCTTACCATTGTCTCCAAAGGTGACTGTTCCACTTTTCTTTTCTTCAATAGTTTGGAATGCATCCTTGTTTCCGGTCATATGTTTGGAACATCCACTGTAAACCACCCATTCCTGCATTAAAATGTAGATTTTGGTACCCATGTGATGGTCCGATATGGTTAGAATCATTTAAATACAGATTTGTATAAAAGTTCTGAAACAGAAGTCCAGTCGGTCGACAATTGTTCGACCGACATATGTCTCGGTCGACAATTTGTCGATCGAGAAGGTTACTGTATTACAAGCAAAGAAATTTGCTCGGTTGACCAATTTTTGACCGAAATAGGTGCTGTAAATTTTGATTTGTTAAAGTCATCCAGTCGGTCGACAATACTTCGACCGATCCAAATCTCGGTCGACAATACTTCGACCGACAAGGTTTCTGTTTCAGTACAACAATGCAGAAAAATAATAACAATATGCATGACACCTTTTGTTTAGTTGAGATAAGACAATATAAATAGCAAAATAAAGCATTTGGTCATATCTCAACTACATTCCACTCTACTAAGTTTGGGGTTTTGGGATCCAAACTAAGTCGGACTCTTTAGTCTTGTAGGGGCATGAAAAGGAATAGTGTCCAAGACGTAAGCAGAAATGGCAAGTAATAGAATCAACTTCATTTCTCTTTCTAGCCATTGTGTTCTTAGGTACAAACCTAGTTTGAGTTCTTTTGGGTTGATTTTTCTTTGGAGCATATCCCAAACCTTTTCTTCCATTGAAAGCAGTGCCAACTCTTAGTATGTTATCAAGTATATCTTTTCTTCTTAACTCATAAAGTTCTCTTTGCAACATAGCAATGTCATTCATTTTCTTGTGTAGATCTTTTCTTGCTTGATCTAAATCAGAAAATAATAAGTCCTTTTCCTTTACAAGATTATCATAGTCCGAATGGTTACACAAAATAGGCTGAGTTTGAAAATCTTGTAGTTTAGCTAACAATTCAGTCTTTTCTTTAGAAAGAAGATCAACATTTGTTTCTAAAGTGAGTATCTTTCTAGTACAATCATCTAAAGATGTTTTTAAAGATAGATTCTCAAGATCAATGTTGTTCTTTTCAGAAGAAAGTTCATCTAATTTGGCAATGAGCTCATCATTTGATTTTATAGCCTTCTTTAGCTTCTTCTTGGCATCAATATATTTATCATGAGTTTCTTGTAAGTTAGTAACTAACTCTTCTTTAGGAAGATCAATTAGGCTTACCTCTTGAGAGTCTTCATTGTCTTCTCTTGCCATTAGACATTCCACCTCTTCTCCGCTTTCACTCTCACTTGACTCATCCCATGCATCTTTGTAGGCTTTTTCTCCTTTCTTCTTGTGTGAGCTTTTCTTTCCCTTCTTTGCTTTGGGACATTCATTTTTGAAATGCCCTTTCTTCCCACATTCAAAGCACCTAGGAGGGGTAGAAGAACTAGAAATTTTGTTAGATTTAAACCTTTTATATTTCTTACCGTTGACGATCAAGGCTTCTTCTCCTTCTTCTTCACTTGACTCCTCGCTTTCTTGTGTGACGACTTTTGAAGCTTTGAGAGCCACATCCTTCTTCTTCCCATTTTGACGTTCACGTTCTCTTCTTTCTTCCTCTTCTAGATCTGCCTCATGAGCTTCTAAATTGCCGATGAGTTGCTCCATTTTGAGTCGAGTGAGATCGTTTGCTTCTTCAATGGCTGTCACCTTTGGCTTGTATTTTGGAGGAAGTGATCGAAGGATTTTTGATACTTGATCTTCCTCAAGGACAGGTTTTCCTAGGGCACTTAAACCATTTACAATGGTAGAGAATTTTGAAAACATTTCACTAATAGATTCATTAGGATCCATACGAAAATGTTCAAACTTCGTTTTAAGCAAGCTAATTTTGGAATTTTTGACTTGGACTGTGCCCTCATAGGTTATGGACAGTCTATGCCAAATATCATAAGCTGTATCACAATTAGATATTCTATTAAATTCTCCTACCGAAATAGAACAATATAAAATACTTACAGCTTTTGCATTCATTTGGGCCAGCTTTACCGTGTTTGCATCCCATTCCGCAAATTCATTTTGAGGAAGCATATATGGAGTAGACACCATTCTCCATAGATCCCAGTTGATTCCTTGAAAGTAGAATTGCATCCTTCTCTTCCAATATTGGTAGTTTGTTCCATCGAATGCTGGGGGCCTAGCAATAAGTGTCCCTTCAATGTTGAGGTTGTTGAGCACTCCGTCACCCATTTCTTCAAGACCTTGTTAGGGTTCCTTGAAGCCTCGCTCTGATACCAATTGAAAAACTACTAGAGGGGGGGTGAATAGAGTTTTATAAAGATTTTAATAATTAATTAACTCAAACAATCAACCACAAAAGTATTGGACAAGGAGACAAGGATTTAGAGTGGTTCCAACTTTAGCAAATACTAAAGTTGTCAGTCCACTACCCGGTTGCTTACCCAACCGGGATTTGAAAAGAAATTTATTTTATTACCTCGCAAGGATTTTACATAAAATACAATTTCTTTTCCTAAACCCTTCAATCAGCCTTCACCTAGAAGTAATCGCCCAACCTTGAAGCAGCCTTCACCTAGAAGTAATTGCACCACCTTGCAATAGCCTTCTTGAAGTAGCTTCCCTTGCGATAGCCTTCTTGAAGTAGCTTGAAGTCCCCTTCTCCACCTGAGAAGTCAAACTCTCTCCAATCTGCAGCCTCCAACCCTAGGAGTAGCAAGGAGAATACAAAGGATAAAAAGGAACAAGAAAGAAAATAGAAATTACAACTTATCCTTTTAAGCACAAGGCTCGATTTGCCTATATCAAGCGTATTGATCTCCTAACCAATGAGTGTAGAAATGTAAGTGGTGTGGTAAGGAGATGCTAGCCTATAGGACACGAATTTGAGCTAAGGGGAAAGTAGGCCAATGATCACAGTGCTCAATTTGCTTGCAACAGATTGCTCAAGTATGCTCAAGTATTTCTCAAGTGTAACAAGTGAGTTTGAGTGTCCTATGGCTTGTCCTATTTATAGGAATGGCCTAAGGATGCTTAAGGACGTTCTAGACAACTTATAGGGGTTTCTAAGTGATTAACTAGCCGTTAGGTACAAAGTTGTTGCTTTAACAACGGCTAATTAATTTATTCTGCAGTTGCTGTCAGAGACCATCTTGGTCGACAAATGGTCGACCGAGACACCTACTCGGTTGAACTTTTTTCGACCGACAGGCTCTCTGGAACAAGTGATTTGCAAGGTCTTTCTCCAACTGCCAACTAACTTGTCTGTTGTGTCTAACGGCTACTTTGGATCTTTCTCGGTCGAGAAGATTGTCGACCGAGAGTGTCTCGGTCGAGGAGTTTGTCGACCGAGATTGATCCTGTTTCAAGGTTTCAATTTAGGCATTAATTTTGTGTGTGAGTGTGAAAAAATAATCCTATTTGAATGGGATGACTTGTCTAACTGTGGTGTTTGGCTAGGGAGAATCTAACGCTTGATTTACATGCAATTCTAAGTACTTGTACATTATATATTTGTACAAGTTTTTACAACAGTGATTACATTGCATGGAAATATAAATATGTAAATTTGTGGATTTTCCCTAGTTGCTTTGTCATCCACCTTAATCCTGCACACTCAAGTAGCTCATTAGATCAATAAGAATGAAATGTTTGTCATAATCAAAACAAAGGGATTTATAGATGTCCATTTAGCCAACAAGTTTCCTCCCTTAATTCCCTATTTTCATACTATAAGTCTTCCTTACACCCTATTACAGGTCGTAACCATGGACTTCCATGGTGAAACCCCATCTAGAACCCTAAAACATGTCATCTCCATGCTCTTTTGCTAGGGTTTGCACCTCTAAAGTGGAGAAGGTGATCTTTGCTCAAGAAAGGAGCTAGGCTTGGAGAAACCAAACCTTCTAAGATCGGATTCTTGCTGTTTTGACCTTATTATCTTCCCTAGGTATGAGTTTCATAACCCCATTCCCATATATTTCTTATTACATGCTTAAAACTCATGATCTTATGTTAAAATTTGACGATGTGTCGATTTCTAATTGGTCGATTTTCAATAATTCATAACTTTTGATTTGTTTGTCCAAAACTTAAAGTAAAATATGTTATGAACTCAAAAAAACATGTTATTTTTAATAAAAATATTTCCAAGTATTGGTTTTCAGTTTTTTTCGAAAAAAAAGTTTTTAGAAAATGAATTAAATAATTAAAAATCACCAAAAATACACTTTAACCTTCATAACTCCAATATATGCAAAATTATATGTTTTCTTAATCAGAAAAACCTAACTAAGTTAGTGGTGATATTTTTGAGGTCTGAATCGAGGTTTTTTGTAAAAATTTCATATATTAGGGTTTCAACTCTTTAAATGTATATATGTTATTCTAATACATGAATATGAAATTGGAAATATGACAAGTGGACCTTGATTTCAACTAAAGGTTTGGAAAAGAGGTTAATAGGACTCTAAGTAAGAGAGGTATGTTGTATCACCTATTCCTCTATGTTGAGAAATTCACCTATGCTTATTCATTCTCTTTGTCCTATGCACATTAGCCTATACACAATGTCTTTTCTTTTGAAAATCATTGTTCATGCGAAATACCTTATTTGATGTTGAACATGTGATCATGGATATTCTTTTGAACTCTTATCTTATGCTTTGTTCATGATGGAACTCTAAAAGATGACACGCGATGTCTTTTACCCACTTATGAGGTGGAGGTATATGTTGGTCACTTATGTGGTGACTAGTTTATATATTCTGACTATACTTTCTACTTGCCTTTACATTTAACATGCTATGTGATTCAGTAGCACTAGAGTAGTGTAATTGCATTGGTTTTTATGGCAGATGTGTTATTTCCTGCCGAGCAGATGTGATATTTCCTGCCCTTTTGGGATGGAAAGGAACCTCATACCCAGGACAAGATGTGTGATTCTTGGCCCATGTTTTATATATTTGGGAGATTGGAAGTATTCCTTTCTCTATCAGGTTTCAAGTTTATGAGACTTGGACGCCTTTGTCTTTATAATATTCTAGTGTTATGCTTATCTCACATGCATGCAGGATGATAGTTATGATATGTGCTTATGTGGCACCACTCTTTTATTTAATAATGGCAAGTATTCTTTTGTTATCATATTATTTCAATTTCTTTTCTCTTGATACCTATTTGGGTGGTCCTTATCTTTTCTATGGGAAGCCTTTTATATTTGATGTCCTTGATTCCATATATTGCTCAATTTCCTATTTAGTATGCACATACCAGCTTTTGCTGATGTCTCCTGTTGTTTCTTTCTTTTGTGGGGTATGTTTCCAACCCCAGGTTAGATCAAGGAGTATATAGCTTTTGGCTTGGACCTAGCTCTTGGAGATTTTGCTTTGGAGACAAGATTTGAAGTAGTTTGGACTTCCCTCTATCTAGATCCTATTTTGTATGTTGATGTAACCCTAAATGGGAGAATTTGATGTATATTTTTTGTAAACCTTTATGAAATTGAATACAGTCAGTTTTTTTTTTATTCCGCTGCTTTCCAATGAGTTTTGATTATCATATTTTAGTAAAGGGGTTATTTCACTCTCCTTACAGTCCCCATGCGCCCATCCATTCTTTCTTTAACTCTGAGGGTAGTTTTGTCTTTTGGATACTTGCCTTTGTGCAATGATTTAGCCTATGTGGCATTTTCTTGCAATCTGATTGGTCCAAATTACTTAATTCATAGTAAATTGGTCCTTGCTCAAAAAAATGCAAATAAATAGTCATTGGAAAGGATTTTTCATGTAGAATTTGAATTCTTAGTTTTTGTGTCCGAATTCTATTTCCTTTTTCGAAGTTTTCCTTGAATTCCATTTGAGTATGTTAAATGTTCTAAATTAATAATTAATTCATCTTAACTCCAAATTGTAAAATTAATTATGTTTTCTTAGTCAATGTAACCGAAGTGAGCTTTTGGCCCTAGTTTTGAGTCCAAAATTAGTAGTTTTTGAACAAGGTCTAAAAGTGGTATTTCTTTATACTTTATGCTTAATAAATCTAATTCATGTGAAATATTTGTAATTAGGGAAAAAGATCTTGGATAACAATCTAAATCTGTGAAAGTGATGTTATGAATCTTCAATAAGGTATGTGAGCCTTATTCTAATTATGAATGAATGAATGTGAAATGTGTACCCTATTCATTCAGTTGGGCTCTTATCCGTGTGCTAGCCTTGATAGCCTTTATTTGGCTCTTTACTATTTGATGCTTCTATTGTCATTGTGGCTCATCCATTTGAATTATGCAAATCTTACTATTGCCTATGTTGGCTCATCTATTTAAAAAGATTGGATATTGTTGTTGCCTATGTTGGCCCATTTATTGATATTATTTATTGGGTTTTATTCCAATTTTCTATGATGCAACTTTATTTATAATTTTTCACTACTTCTAAGTGAATTTATTAAGCATGATGTATTTTTGGCCAAATGACAATGTAGTATACATGATTACAAACCACCCATAGGGAACTGAGGTTTTAGTCCTCCTGCCAGGCACTGGGGTTTTAGTCCCCATGCCACATTATATAGGCACTGGGGTTTTAGTCCCCCTACCACATTATATTTTGAGGTTTGGATGTGTATGTTCCCCTCTCCTCTTGGTGTAGGTCCAGTAGGTGCCTCACCCTACATTTGTTTATTTTGTGTCATAATCATTCACACTATGTGATTATTGTTGTTAATTGATATTGGCAGATTACTCTTTTTCTTATTTGATTTATTGCCACATACTCTTGAAATCTCTTAGTATAGTGAATCATTTTAGTATGCAATGTTTCTCTTTATCATGTGTCCTTATCCTTTTAATTAACACATACTTTTATCTCTCTCTTGCTGGGTGATCCCAACCACCCAGGTGTAGGATCAGAGTGTGCACTGGAAGCTTGGTGAACCATCCTAAGGCTAAGAGAATGGAGTTCAACCATGTATCTTGGACATACCTACCCATATATATTAAGTTGTTTTTATTTGGAGACAATATTGAAATGGTTTTAGTCTTCCTCTACCTAGATCCTTTTGTATGTATAAAGTTGTAGGTCCTTTTGGGAAATTTTGTAAAGTACTCTTTATACAATTGTATATAGTCAAAGTTTAAAATTTCACTGCTTCACACTAGTGTTTTTGTTTACCATGAGTTTTTAGTAGAGACAATGTCTTTACAACATGATATCAGAGAATCGTGGTAGTCGGAGTCTTGACTAATTCAATTTGTCTCCTAGTCAGAAACCCTTACCTTATATAGATTCCCTTTAGTAAGATTTTCACCTTATATTTTACCTATGTTGATAAGTTGATTTAGGATCATAATAATTCCATATTAGAAATATAATTTGTCAACTTTTTGGTGATTAGTCTATTAGGTTGCTCCTAGGGCATAAGTGATAACACCCAAATATATGCATTTTCTCTGTGCATTTCATCTATGGTTTTGTGTCACTTTGGTCTTAATATGCACTCTTGTTCTCATGTTTTAGTTCTTTTCTTATTTACTTAAATAAAGTAACTAGCTAGCCAATAAAGTAGCCAATCTAGCCAGTTTTTTAGACAAGCTGGCACTGAACTTGTAATGACAACTTTCTCCTTGTTTTCTCTCCAACTGTGGCCCAGTGAATTGTGTTATTTGATATTTCGTCTAATGATGAATTCATAATCATCACTATCTGAGTCACATCGTGGGCCCAGTTTTGCTCTTATTAATTGCTTTTATTGGCTTATCTTCTAATATGCAAATTTACCTAGCTCAATTGATTTATCTTCATTTTAGTTATGATTTGTGCACCTATGTGCAGGTCAAAGTGGGCACAAAGGCCCAACCTTCTCGGTTCATCTACTATTTGGGCCCTTGTATATTCAAGACATCAGACTGTGGGCTCTTCTTCATCCCCTTCCATCTCTCATGGCTACCCTAATCCACGTCGGCGGTTCCCAACAGGATACACCGCGACCAACCATATGCACTCACGCCAACCGCAGTCTCCACACTTCACCTGCATCGCGATTGCCCTCATCCAGGACCACGACGTCAGCTTGATCCAACCGCCTGATCGCGGTCTCCACGTCCACCGTAGAAGACCGCAACTTACACCCATCGCGAGCTCCTCACAACATACTGCGACCCGCCTTCTCTATCGTGGCCCGCGGTAGCTACTCCACCAACACCGCAATCACCTCTGCATGCCACGACCTCCACCTCCTGCCGTAGCCGCCAGAGCCTTTCTCCACACCGCGACTAGCAAGCACACCTCGACCAAGGTCCATGTAATCCAGCACCGCGGTTTCACGATCATCACGACTTGCACCTCGTGGTTCCCAACCTCAACTTGCAATCGACATCAACTTTCTCCATCTCGCTCACCAACAACCACCGTCAAACTCAGCGCCAACCGCGGTATCTCCACACACCATAGTCTGTGACTATCACCTCCACCACACTACAACCACTCCACCCTCATCGACAGGTACCTACTCACGGTCTGCACGACCCCAACAACCCAACTGTGGTTGCGGTCCTCTCCTCCACCGATCGCGATCCGCGCCCTCACTCCCATCGCGCTCACCTGCCCTCGTCATCGACGGACCACGATCTCCTTCCGATCAACAGCCATCATCGCACCCTCCTTCACCACACCGCGATCGTCCTCCCCACTCTACTTGATCGTAGTCTATGCCTGCACCAACAACAGCAACACCTTGACCCGCGACCTTTCTCCATCAACAGAGCCTGCGGCCTCCTACCGCATGTCGCGCTCGCGGTGTACACGTCGTGACCGCGGTTGATCAAGACGCGGACGAGGCGGTCGAGTACCACGCCCATGATGCTTCCTCCATCAGGCCTGCATGCCCATGGCCATATGCCATGGGAGACCACGATCATAGATAAATGTGACCTAAGGCAGGGCCTCGACCCGATTTTTTCTCAACATCACACCCGCGGTCTGTGCATACCTAGACTGAGGCTCCCAAAGTAGAACAAACCCTCTCGTCGCCCAACTCTATAAATAGCCATAGATCTGGCCATCGGAGTGGGTCCGAAGGAGAGCATCCAGATCTGGAGTCCAGATCAGGAGATCGGGTCCAAACATTGGAAGGCTACGATTTTACATCCAGCCCAAGGAGAACCTCGACCCGGAGTCCCACGGGAGAGCACAGAGGCCCGAGAAGACCGAGGTGCTCACTCTACGCTACCCTCTACAGTAGGCTCCCATCCATCCACTCCGCCTTCTAGATTCGTGGAGAGATCCAAGAACCTGGTCCATCCACCCGTCCATTTCCACCCAGATCTGTGGTGGAAACCCAGATCTAGACCAACCACTGTCATCTTCCACCTCCGTCCATCCACCGAGCTGCTGTTTGGGGCAGATTTAGAGAGAGAGAGAGGACCAAGGAGTCCATATTTGATCAAGGTGGAGGACCAAAAGATGAGATCCAGCCGATACGGAGGCAAAGGAGTGAGAGACACCTTTCCTCCACGGGCTAAATCTTATCTTCTTCTCCTATCTTCTGTTGTGTTCCTTACTTTCTTGTACAATAATGTTTTTTCATCTTTGTTCGGTGCCAAATATGCTTGTCCATGGCTAGTTGAGCTCCCTCTTGGCTATGTATCCCGTTTTGGGCATATTTATGTACTTTTGCCTTAATCAAGTAGATTTATTTCATATTTAGTATGTTTACTTGTTCTATCTCCTCTCTCTAGTTGTGATTGCTAGTTTGGTTGATCTCTTTCTAGTTTGAACTGCTATTTCTGCCTGTATCGAGAGATCTGTTGTACGAATAGATGAGAGTTGATAGTTTAGATCAGAATCTGAGAAGAGGACGGATCGAGGTCCTCTGTTCCTCACATTCTAGAATACTCTAAGACCCAAGAGGGAATCTAGAGTATTATGGGTTGTTGAGTTGTCATCATCGAGATAGGTTCGATGGCACATCATTGACGGTTTTAGTCACACTACGTGAGAGCGAGTGGGATGATCCCATAGGAATAGATACCACAGTACATACTACGTTTGGATATAGATTGCTTGATCAGGTGTGCAAGGGTTGTCTATGCCCGAGAATGGGTGCATAGACTGCCCAGGTTGCGGTTACATAGCCAGGAACTCCTTCTCTCTAATTAGTAGAATCCCGCGAATTCTGTTCTGTTTTCTTTTCTTTTCTTTTCTTTGTTTTGTTTTAATTTGTGACAACCCGCTATATTATTTCTAGCACATATTGTTCATCGACTATCGTCTTGGCTTATCTGACTCAAGAATGAAATCTCTGGCGTCCTAAACATCACCACGTCACTGCGTTTGACCCCGTATATCTACCTCAATCTTGTAATAAAAGTTACGGGGTCTTTGAAGGTTTTGAGTTATAAATTTAAAAGTCCAACTCACTTCTAAGCCGATCAACTTTTTGGCACCGTTGTCGGGACGTAATTTTTCATGTTTACACGCCTAAAAGATTTTTGTTTTGTCACTTTAAGCCCGTATATATATGCATAGTTTTTCTTTTGTTTTAAACATACTTGTTCATATATACTGAATCTTTTTTCTTTTTCTTATACTTTTTTAGCCATGGATCTCACTTCAGCGAGACAAGTCATCTTGTCCACCTGTCCTCCCAAGTTTTTCCGCAGCTCTGACTGCTGACAAATAATTGAAGGTCGTGCTCTACAACTAGTCAAGTTATACTCGCCTCCACCACTGTTGTATGATGAAATTCCAACAACGGAGATTGCCTGTCAGCCCTCAGCTCCTATGCTATCATGGGATCAAGAATTGATTAAGACAGTGGAGTTGGATGGGGAAAGCATTCATTCACTCACCTCCTTAGCCCTCATCCCCAAGAACATGTCGATCTGCTCCAGGAACTATTAGATAAGCAGGAGCGTCAACTCCAATTGGTAACAGAGATTGCAGACTGCAGTAGTTGTATGCTTCAAACTATTGAACAAGGATTCGTCTGAAAACATTAGTTTGATACATCGGATTCCCATCAGATGTGTATGGAAGAATCGACGATTCTCGAAAGCATCACTGCTCAAGTGCAATAGCTTCATGATAAATATGTTGAACAAGGTAGGAGGCTCCAATAGCTCATCGATTTGGTTACAATCCAGTTACAAATGCCATCACAGGATAAGGAAGACTCTAGTCATCAAGACCATTCCATTGGATTTGAAGCAGAGTATATCTCACCATCCTATTCAGACCATCAACTAGATTCACCAAGATTTTTCTGTGAAGACCAACCCACTTGGGGAAGCCCTTCATTCTATCCAGATGACCCAACTGATGAACCAATGGAATATATGAGTCATAGACATGAATGGGTCTATGATGACGATGATGAAGACTTGAAAAGCCAATCAACCTCACAACTAGAAGGTTGGTTTGAGGAACCAGAGTCAGATATTGAACCAGACCAGAGTGACGTCTCTCATATTGAGACTTGTCACTTCACTTTGAGAAGCACGCCAACCATGGTTTGGAACAATTTATTCAATGACAACGACGACGAAAACTACTTGACATGGAGTAGTGAGTATACTGACGACGATGAGTTGGAGCAGCATGAGCCACCATTTACACCTTTACCTTTACAAGGTAGGGTGGATGTCAAGGGGGAATGATGGACGATTCACTACAACATGGCTATTGAGCATGATGATACCCCTGACTCCACGCTAGGTGATAAGCTTGGGGTGGTAGAACCACAAACCGATTCTTCAGGGAGTACTTCTTGTTCAAAAGATGATTGGATGACTCAGACTGTACATGAAGATTTATCTGAGCATCCAACCTCAAGTGTAGAGATGGAGAGAAAAGATATGAGTCCTCTAGAAGACATCCAACCTCTCTCATCCATCTCATCCTGTGTCGACATCCTAGGGCCTTCATGTTCAGATTCGTATCTTGGAAGGTACCTTGAAGATGATTTGCCAAAGAATTCATCCCAATGCAGTCCAAGTAAACCCCAACACAGAGATGACTTCAACGAGTCACTAGATTTTATTCATCTTCTTCAAACTCAGAAGGGCCCGCATCTCGGCCTATTCTACTCCTATTATGTGGAGGACCCCTTTGGCAAGACACAGGTGACACTGGTCCTAAAACTTAGGATTTGGGATCCCAGTGCCGGTATCATGGGGAAACCACCCCCTTTCTCTTACCCCTTTCTTTTCTCTTTTTGTTGAAATAAGATTTTGTTTTTCATGTTCTTACTTAGATAGTTTCTTTCCTCTAATTGCTTTTATATATCCTTGCATACATGCATCATTTTAGGACTTTAATAAGTTTCCCACCCTATCTGACATACATTCCCACCCTGCTATTCTAGGTTTAGATCTTGCTTGAGAACGAGCAAAGTTTTAAGCTTGGGGTAGTAGAGGCTTCACCCTTCTATCTCTTCATCCTTCTAGCATGCATGTTTACTTCCTACATTTAGTTTTAAATTTTCAAAAAAATTCATCTTTTTAGCTCTGCAATTATGGCCATATGATGTGAATCTAATAGATAAATGCTTGACTTTATGCCTAAATGCACAGTTTTCATCTTAAAAATTGCTTGACCTTTTGCTTGACTTGCTCTTTGACTCTTTCCTTGAGTTTGGAAATAAATCTAAGGTTATGTCCCTTTTTCATAGTTTAAAGCTAAATTTGCTTGATCCATGTCATGAATGGCAAATCCATGGTAAAGGACCGTTGGAATGAGCTAAAACACAACTAAAGACTCCTAGCTGCGAATTTACAAGCTTGCCTCTATTCTAAGGATTCTTGAATCATAATTACAACTTTTCACATAGGTGTTAAGTGGATCATGATGGGCTTTGAGTAAGATGAAGTGTTTTCCTTGATGGACTACGTGCCTTCTCACATTAGATTGAGTCAAAAAGATGAAAAATATAAAAAATGTGCAAAAGGGGCTTGGCCGCCCACAAAATCCCAAAATATCTATATAGTTCTCACCCAAGCCTACAAAATAGAATGCAGAGAATAAAAGCCTGAGTGTGAATAAATGAGTGCTTGTTTCCTCTTTTAGGAGAGTTGAGGATGGTGCCCAGTCGGTGTATGACTGAGCTCATGAACGCGGGTTTGTCGTGCCTGGTAGTATCACTCCAGAAGCTCATTAGAGAGTCACTAAGAAACCCTAGGAGACTTATGAGATCATCTGAATAGTAGGGTTGGTTCTAGCGCAGTACGAGGAGTTCGTTTCACTGCTTTGGGCCAACTGGCTCAGACTGCAGGGATTGTTGCTTGTTACATGGACCAATCTTACGCAAATCGAGATCCTCAGAAGTCATTAGAGTCTTTTTGCTTTGTTTATTAAGGACATGAATAAGTAAGAGGCTTGGAGTTCCTAATTGGTATGCATGGATTCATGGTGATGGCTCATTACTCATCACCCGCGTGATCACCTATGTGACAACTATTTCATGTTTAATAACTATGATTCAAACCCTCATGAGTATCGACAGGTTGTAGTGAATTTTCTTAATCTTGCCTGGAAAATCTTTGATCTTGCTTTGGCAGGACAGTGGTTGATTGGTGGAGGTTTGTTCTGAAATAACATGGATCAGGAGAATTGATATTTTAAACTATTTTTCTTAACCTTAGCACCTATTGCCAAGCTTAATTTGGATGTTATCTTTTTGTTCTTTGAGCACAGTCTTGCTTGAGGACAAGCAAGTTTTAAGCTTGGGGTAGTTGATAACACCCAAATATATGCATTTTCTCTATGCATTTCATCTATGGTTTCATGTCACTTTGGTCTTAATATGCACTCTTTTGCTCATGTTTTAGTTCTTTTCTTATTTACTTAGATAAAGTAACTAGCTAGCCAATAAAGTAGCCAATCTAGCCAGTTTTTGAGACAAGCTGGCACCGAACTTGTGATGACAACTTTCTCCTTATTTTCTCTCAACCTGTGGTCTAGTAATTTGTGTTATTTGATATTTCATCTAATGATGAATTCATAATCATCACTATCTGAGTCACATTGTGGGCCCAGTTTTTCTCTTATTAATTGCTTTTATTGGCTTACCTTCTAATATGCAAATTTACCTAGATTAATTGATTTATCTTCATTTTAATTAAGATTTGTGCTCCTATGTGCAGGTCAAAGTGGGCACAAAGGCCCAACCTTCTCAGTCCATCTACTATTTGGGCCCTTGTCTATTCAAGACATCAAACTGCGAGCTCTTCTTCATCCCCTTCCATCTCTCGTGACTACCCTAATCCACGCCCACGGTTCCCAACAGGATACACCACGACCAACCATCTTCACTCATGCCAACCGCGATCTCCACACTTCACCTGCATCGTGATCGCCCTCATCCAGGATCGCAGCGTCACCTTGATCCAACCGCCTGATTGCGGTCTCCACATCCACCGCACAAGACCACAAATTCCACCCATCGCGGGATCCTCACAATAGACCGTGACCCGCCTTCTCAATCGCGGCCCGCAGTAGCTACTCCACCAACACCATGATCACCTCTGCACACCGCGACCTCCACCTCCTTTCGTAGCCGCCAGAGCCTTGCTTCACACCGCGACCAGCAAGCGCACCTCAACCAAGGTTCGTGTAATCCAGCACCATAGTCACACGATCATCGTGACCTGCACCTCATGGTTCCCAACCTCGACTTGTAATCGACAACAACTTCCTCCATCCCGCTCACCAATAGCCACCGTCAGAGTGTCAGACTCAGTGCCAACCGCAGTCTCTCCACACATCTCGGTCCACGACCATCACCTCCACCACACCGCAACCTCTCCACCCTCATTGGCAGGTACCTACTCACGGTCTACACAACCCCAGCAACCCAACCGCATTTGTGGTCCTCTCCTCCACCGATCGTGATCCGCACCCCTCACTCCCATCACGCTCACCTGCCCTCATCACTGAAGGATCGTGATCTCCTTCTGATCAACAGCCATCATTGCACCCTCCATCACCACACCGTGATTGTCCTCTACACTCTGCTTGATCACAGTCTATGCTTCCGCCAACGACAACAACACCTCAACACGCAACATTTTCGCCATCAATAGAGCATGTGGCCGCCTACTGCATGTCGCGTTCACGATGTACACACCATGACAACAGTTGATCAAGGCGCGGCCAAGGCGGTCGAGTACCATGCCCACGATGCTTCCTCCATTAGGCCTGCATGCCCATGGCCATATGCGGTGGGAGACCGGGATCATATATAAATGTGACCTAAGGCAGGGCCTCAACCTGATTTGTTCTCAACACACACCCGTGGTCTGTGCATATCTAGACTGAGGCTCCCAAAGCAGAACAAACCCTCTCATCACCCAGCTCTATAAATAGCCATAGATCTGGCCAGTCGAGGGGGTCCGAAGGAGAGAATCTAGACCTGGAGTCCAAACCGGGAGATCGGGTCCAGACACCAGAAGGATGCGATTTTGCATCTAGCCAAAGGAGAACCTCGACCCAAAGTCCCGCGAGAGAGCACAAAGGCTCGAGAAGATTGAGGTGCTCACTCTATGCTGCCCTCTACAGCAGGCTCCCATCCATCCACTCCGCCCTCCAGATATGTGGAGAGATCCAAGAACCTGGTCCATCCACCCGTCCATTTCCACCCATATCTGTGGTGGAAACCCAGATCTAGACCAACCACTGTCATCTTTCACCTCCATCCATCCACCGAGCTGTTGTTTGGGGCAGATCTAGAGAGAGAGAGAGAGAGAGAGGACCAAGGAGTCCAGATCTGATCAAGGCGGAGGACCAAAAGACGAGATCCGGCCTATACAGAGGCAAAGGAGAGAGAGCCACCTCTCCTCCACAGGATAAATCTTATCTTCTTCTCCTATCTTCTGCTGTGTTCCTTGATTTCTTGTACAACGATGTTTTCCATCTTTGTTCGGTGCCAACTATGCTTGTCCATGGTTAGTTGAGCTCCTTCTTGGATATGTAGCCCATTTTGGGCATGTTTATGTACTTTTTCTTTAAGCAAGTAGATTTATTTCAGATTTAGTATGTTTACTTGTTCTATCTCCTCTCTCTAGTTGTGATTGCTAGTTTGGTTGATCTCTTTCTAGTTTGAACTGCTATTTTTGCATGTATTGAGAGATCTATTGTAGGAATAGATGAGAGTTGATAGTTTGGATTGGAATCTGAGAGCAGGACGGTTTGAGGTCCTCTGTTCTTAACATTCCAAAAAACTATAAGACCTGAGAGGGAATCTAGAGTATTATGGGGTGTTGAATTTTCATCCTCGAGAGAGGTTCGATGGCACATCGTTGATGGTTTTAGTCACGCTATGCGAGAGCGAGTGGGATGACCCCACAGGAACAGATACCACAGTATGTACTATGTTTGGATATAGATTACTTGCTCATGTGTTCAAGGGTTGTCTATGCTCGAGAATGGGTGCATAGACTACCCAGGTTGCAGTTACATAGCCAACAACTCCTCTCTGATTAGTAGAATCCCGTGAACTCTGTTTTGTTTTGTTTTCTTTTATTTTCTTTTCTTTGTTTTGTTTTAATTTGTGATAACCCGCTAGATAAGTTCTAGCACATACTTTTCATCGACTATCATCTTGGTTTATCTGACTCAAGAATGAAATATCTAGCATCCTAAATGTCACCACGTCCCTGTGGTCGACCCCGTATATCTACTTCGACCCCGTAATAAAAGTTGTGGGGGTCTTTGAAGGTTTCAGGTTATAAATGTAAAAGTCTGACTCACTTCTGAGCCGATCAATAAGTTGAAAGCAAAGGTGTCTGGAAAGGGTCAGGGTCTGGGGGCTGACAATATTTTCTTCCGCACCACTAGATTGGCTTATGAGGACTCCCGGATCCATATGACACCAGCCTGGCCTGAGCTGATACTGAATGTCCCAAAATAGTATACCTTTGGGAAAATTATCTTATTGTTGTGTAACCTTTTGAACCTAGCATATGATGTCTTGGTTAATCATGTAGAATCCCCTTATGTGTATTTAAGTTTCTTATAGGAGCCTTAGAATTTCATGTTTAGGAGTAGTCTACCCTATGTTGGGCTTGAAGTTTATAATGGTGTTTAGTAAAACAATTAAGTGTTAGATCTCATACATAGTTTTACCTCAACCCTTTTGAAAAGTGGCCTTATTAGTAGTGCTTTTATATCTTGATAGATTTTGGAGTTTCTGATTTCGAGGATGAAATCCTCTTTAAGGGGGGTGGAGTCCCACAATGCATTGAAATCAAGTTACTCTATTTTGGAAACCCTAACTCCATAGATATGGGATTAGTGAGCTTATATATGTTTAGTGTTGAGCAAACAACTTATAATTACAATTCATCTTGTTCTCTATACACAAATGAATATATGTACAATAAGTCATCTAAGGGATAGTCATATGCTTGAACCTTAACATATTCTTGATGTTCATAATAGTGAGTTACTCATCACTAATTGTGAATACACTTAATGTTGACCATGTCACCCTAATAGTATGGTTAATAAGATAAATGGTTCTAATGCATCATTAGCATGCATAACATGTAATGTTCATGTTGACCCAAACCCTAATGTGTAATCATCTAGGCTTGACAATAAATGCATACATATCTTTGATGCCTTCATGATACATTAGTGACATTAGGTGTCATCATCATATTATATCCCTTGATACATATACATGGATGATAATCACCTAGTCATGATTAAGTTATCAATATATGTAAGGCATATCACCTTGTTCCCTAATATACATCTCATTAATCACCGCATCATGATTTAGTATGAAAATCAATTCATTAATGTTTAATGTGTTTCATATTGTCCACTAAAATGCATGTTATGACACAAACATGATTATGAGTAATTGGGTTCACATAAGCATGCTTAAGTGCTTAATGTGATGTTAAGTATATAATTTATAATATGTGGTGTCATAAGAGAAAATGTTTCATGATGTCATTAATATGAGTATATAAGTTAATGTGACATTATTTGGGCTTAATAACTTGTTGGACAATATTATATTTTTCCTACACAATAATCTGTGATAATCCTATATGAGGATTATGGAGATTAGATTCAAGTTATTAAGGTTTGTGACCTAATACATTAATAATATTGGGATTACTTAGTAAACCCTAATTGTGCTTAAAACCCTTAAGAGGAAATACATATGCTTTGGTACTTAATGTTGAGATGTAATCCTTGTTACAACAAATGTGACACAAGTAATGGTATAATAATGATGATGCTTTTTCATGATGAAGATGATGCTTATAAGCCAAAGTGTTAATTATGTTGTGTTTGATAAAAGGTTACATGTATGATAGAAACCTTAGTGAGACTTGGCTTATATGTAGAGATTTTGAAGTAACACCTAGTTTCCTAATGTTGGGTAGTTACACACTCACCCTCTCTTTCCTCTTGTTGTGATTTTAGGTACGAAATCCTCTTTAAGGGGTGGAGTGTTGTAACATACTGAATCTCATGGTCCTTCTTGCAATTTACCCACTTTTGAGCTTTTATTCACTTTCTAGTTCTATTGGATCTTCTTCATAAATTTTCCATCCTTTTGAGCCTTCTTTGGCCTCAATGTTGAAATTGATCATTTCTTGAGGATGTAATTTACAATCTACCCACATTTATGATAATGTAGGGGGTTTTGCACAAATAACCCACCTAATGTGATATTTGTAGACTAATTATGCAATATGGCCATTTATGATAGATAATTAGTAGATAATGTTAATTTGGAGCTTTAATATCTTTTTGGGTAAGATATGAGTAATAATGTGAATTTGAATTAAGATATGATAATGAATAACCCCCTTTATTTTTCTCTCTCCTTATGAGTGAATAAAATTATGAAAAATAATTAATAGAGTGGGGAAAGCCTCTTGGTTGACCTATTCCAAAAATACAACAAGAAAAATTATCATAATGCCTCTTCACATTAATTTACTCAAATTATACACTAATATATATGTTAATGGGAAATAAATTTATTAGGGGCCTTACATTGGGTAAAATGAAAATTAATTGTATATAATTGTTCTAGGTGTTGTCATTAACCTATGGTTAAAATTTGAGATCATGTCGACTTCATTTGACCCTTCAAATGGATTTTACAAGTTCCCATATAGTGTAACTATAGGATATCAATCGACTTGTATTTATTCCATTTATTTCATGTGTCACGCACTCGGGCCCCGTTGGATCTTGATCCAATGGATCTAGTGTCATCTTCAACCTCTAGCCTACTGACTAAGATGATGCCTAGGCTCCTCCACCTCATTCTCCCTCTCCTTTCACGAGATTTAAGTCGTGTTGGCTTCGTCTCCTCGAGCCGCTCAGTTTGAGCCATGGCTCGTCGGCTCCCGTGCATTGTGGCTAAAATTCCCAAAGGCGTCGGACGTGTCTTCTCACCTCCAATATCATACTGGTGCTTCACAGTTCCTCACCTATAAATACTACCTACCGCACCTCCTTCGGTCCCATTGCAAGCTTTTCCAGTTGCTAATTTGTTCATATCCTCCACAGTTAGCCACCTCCACCTCCACCTTCTTCCAGATTTTGCGGCCATTTTCCTAGCTGCTCAGTGATAGAAGCACCCCCAATAAAGCACACCAGTGAGTTCCCCTTGCCTTGGGCTTTGTTTCGAGTACCTATACGTCCGATTTGGTCGAGTATCGAGAGAACGCCCAATCGGGCAAGCTTCTTCTCCGCGGTCATGGCTCGCGTGATAGGAAGAAGATGACCCACGGGCTTTTTACAGTTTTGTCTCCACATGTCCATTCTTACCTTGTTTAATTTAAAAGGTAGTTTTGTCTTTTGGATATTTGCCTTTGCGCAATGATTTAGCCTATGTGGCATTTTCATGCAATCTGATTGGTCCAACTTACTTAATTCATAGTAAATTAGTCCTTGCTCAGAAAAATTCAAATAAATAGTCGTTGGAAAGGATTTTTCATGAAGAATATGAATTCCTAGTTTTTGAGGCTTAATTGTTTTTCCTTTTTCAAAGTTTTCCTTGAATGCCATTTTGAGTATGTTAAATGTTCTAACATTAATAATTAATTCATCTTAATTCCAAATTGTAAATGGAAAGAAACCCTAGAGATGGCGCGATGCGGACGAGGTGGGAGGTGAGAGGCTGAGGTAGAAACCCTAGAGGAGTCGAGAGTGCTAGGGATGGAAATGGCACTGGTTGTGAGTCGGCCTCGACTCCTCTGAATGGCTCAAGTGTGGCTACTGGAGTGGAAAGTCTTCTTTCGTCCCAAATTCGAGCCGATCTAAAAGGTCCCTCAACCTCATCATCGTCCCCTCCATCTTCCCCTACCGTAGATCCACTGCCAAATGGAAATGAGTCCTCACCATTTGATCTTCCCGAGTAGCTGCATTCCAGTCATCCAGGTAGATCGTGCGAGGTTCAATCTATTATTGACTTCATCAAACTAGCAGTGAAGAACGGCTCCAAGTGCTTTGCCTTCTCAAGCAAGGATGAGTCTACTCTGAACTGGAAGGAATTCGTGTCGATCCGCTGCACTGGAAGGAAGCCATTCAAAGGCCAGATCCATGGGTGGATCAAGAGGAATTGGCGCCCGAGTGGTGATTTCCAAGTCATCGCGGAAGAGACGGAAGGGTTCATTGTCAAACTCCCAACTGCCAAGGAAAGGGAGAGGATCATCGATGAAGCCCCTTGGATGCTGGATGACTCACTAATGATTGTCCATCCCTAGGATCCAGGTGAACCTCTTCCCACACTTTCGTTCCAGAGGCTGCCAGTATGGGCAAAAATTGAAAACCCTGGGGTACCTTGGACAAAGGTGCGCATAGGCTGAGTTGCGAGCTTGCTCGGTCGCCCACTGGACTTTGATGAAGTGGTGCTTTCTGCCAACTACCTCAAAGAAGCCGTGGTGTGCGTAGAACTCTGCTCCAACTCTGGTTTCCCTAAATGAGTTTTCGTTGAAGTAGATGAAGATCCCAGGCCTCTTGGTGTCGAGTACATCTCCAACCCCTACTGTGTTCAAAATGCTCATGTTTTGGCCATCATTTTGCGTCCTGTCCCACGATCACTAGGTGATCTCAGAAAAGTGACCTACAGATACGTGCAGGGAAGATGGTCGGCACTGTAGGTGCTTGAAGGTTTGATTCTGAGCTAGGAAGCAGTGTGAACGGCAATCAGATCCTAGACAATGCATCTCATTGCAATGCAATGGCTCCTACTGAACCAGACATGTATTGTGATTCCCCTACATGGTGGTGGATAGTCTAGACTTAGAATGAGAGTTATCCTTCTCAAGTCTAAGGATTACCCCGTAGTGTGTTAAGAATCTAGTACATGATACTGGTATCTCTCTCGAGTACTACAGAGCTTTTAAACATGTATCCACAGACGAGTCTACAAGCTCCTGTGATCTCAAACATGACCCAATGCTAGAGTTCAAGCTTAGCGAAAATCCCAGACTAAGGAAGAAAAAGAAGAAGTCGAGGAGAGTAAGATCAAATGAAGTGTCATGGATCGATGACTCTATCTGATTTTATCAGTCTCTCCTATCTTCCCCTGCATTTTGTTTTTGTTTGTTAGTTGCTGCAGACGTTTTAGAGCTACTTCCTTATCAATTCTAGTCTGAGATTCAACTCCTTCATTGATTTGTTTTGCGATGGTCCTTGGCTTCCACAATTTCTGGGTGTGGTTAATGATAGTGGCAGATGAGTCCTTTCTCAACATGTCTTACATGATGCGTGGAGATCTTTCTAGCTTTGGCAAGGCTGAGTTGTTCTTACCGGATGCAGGGCAGGTAGTTGTTTTTAGCAACCAAGTTTTACATCTACTTGTCTTAGAGAGGCATAGATGCCTACAGCTGGTCATAGTATCTGAAAGATGGATCTCACAGATTGCGATTTCTTGCTTGCCACAGTCTAGTTCTCTCTGGCCGTCAAATGAGTGCTTGTAAGATCTTGAAAAGGGGCACTCTTTGTGGGTGAGCTTATATGTTTGTGTCTCTTTTGATGTTTCTTGTAGGCCTTTTTTTGTCTTCTATGGGTGGATCTCTTATGTAGCATCAAGCTATATGTTTCTAGGTTTTCTGTCTTTCCTGTTTTTGTGTTTTGGAATGGAACAACTCCTGCACGAGCTTGTATTCCATTTTCTTCAGTGTTAGATTTAGGGGTCCTTGTACAGTGCCCAAAGTTTTTGGTTTTTCAATACAACAACAAGATTTTTAGCCGACCAAAAAAAACTCCAAATTGTAAAATTAATTATGTTTTCTTAATCAGTGTAACCTAAGTGAGCTTTTGGTCCTAGTTTTGAGTCCAAAATCAGTGGTTTTTTAACAAGGTGTAAAAGTGGAATTTCTTTATACTTTATGCTTAATAAATGCTAATTCATGTGAAATGTTTGTAATTAGGGAAAAAGATCTTGGATAACACTCTAAATCTGTGAAAGTGATGTTATGAATCTTTAATAAGGTATGTGATCCCTATTCTAATTATGAGTGAATGAATGTGCTATGTGTTTCCTATTCCTTCACTTGGGATCTTATCCAACCCTACCTTACTAATGTGCTAACCTTAATGCCCTTCTAAATGCCTTTGTTTGGCTCTTTACTATTTGATGCTTCTATTTCCATTATGGCTCATCTATTTGAATTCTGTGAATCTTGTTATTGCCTATGTTGGCTCATATACTTGAAATACTTGGATATTGTTGTTGCCTATGTTGGCCCATTTATTGAAATTATTTATTGGGTTTTATTCCCATTTGCTATGATGCAACTTTATTTATAGTTTTTTACTACTTCCAAGTGCATTTATTAAGCACGATGTATTTTTGGCCAAATGATAATGTAGTGAACATGAGTACAAATCACCCTTAGGGCACTGAGGTTTTAGTCCTCCTGCCAGGCACTGGGGTTTTAGTCCTCCTTCCACATTATATAGGCACTGGGGTTTTAGTCCCCCTGCCACATTATATTTTGAGGTTTGGGATGTATATGTTCCCCTCTCCTCTTGGTGTAGGTCCGGTAGGTGCCTCACCCTACATTTGTTTATTTTGTGTCATAATATCATTCATGCTATGTGATTATTATTGTTGATTGATATTGGCATATTACTCTTTTTCTTATTTGATTTATTGCCTCATACTCTTGAAATCTCTTAGTATAGTGAATCATTTTATTATGTAAGGTTGTACTTTATCATATGTCCTTATCCTTTTAATTAACACATACTTTTATCTCTCTCTTGTTGGGTGATCCCAACCACCCAGGTATCGGATCAAAGTGAGCCAACCATGTATCTTAGACATACATGCCCATATATATTAAGTTGGGCAAGACCACTATCAAGGATAGATAGTTTGTTGATTAGTAGACATCTGCCACCATATTTCTTTAAGATAAAATATCCTTTAGACATAAGAGTTAGAATGGATGACAAAAGTTACATGACCATTATGAGTTTAGAGTTATGTCCTTTAGACTAACCAATGTACAAATAGAATTTCTGAATAGGAGGAACATAGTGTTCTGGTCATGTCATACAAGTTATATCAAGCTTTGAATGATGACATGTCAAAGTATTTCAAATATGGTAAAAAATATGATCATTATTTTTCAAAAACCTTAGGGTTGCCGAAGAAGCAACAACTATGAGACAAGTTGAACAAGAGTGAGATGAGGTTGATTAAATGTCTTTATGGGATCATGATATGTATTCTAAGTAGATTGTGTAAATCCTAGTAAGGTGAAGATAGTGTTGTTGTTTCACCCCTGACAAGGTTGACTAGGAATGATGTTTCCTTGTATGGAATGACAGGTGCCAACATCAGCATTTCTGTTGATACTGAAAAAGGACTGACAAGTGTTCCAATGTCAGTGTATCTAGAAAAAAAGGATGGATACATTGCCTTTTTTATGCTTTAAGGAATGGTATGGGATACATGCCATGATTGGTAAAAAGCTAGAAAGCATGACTTTTGAGTAATGTGTTGATACAATAGATATATTTTTCATATGATAGTTAGAATTTAAAGTTGAACATTACTAATAGAGTTATACAGATGACACAACAAGTTTCTATGTTCCATGTTTGCAATTGTCTTCTTATGTGGGGGTTTTTGTGCTGACCCAAGATGAGATATGTATGAATGATGTGACATCACCATGATATGCAAGTAACCATGTGAAGGTAATAGGATGAGGTGAAAAGTAAGTACCCATCTTGGTTTACCTTGAATTTCGGAGGTGAAATCCCTATTAGGGGTTTATAGTTGTAAGATCCCTAAACTTGTTTAATGAGTTGAATAAGCTTAATTATCATAATTGAATTTTACAAATCTAATATAACCTTGTGATATGCTTTGAAATCATTATACAAGCTTAAGTTTCAAATTTGGTTCAATTTGGACACTATTTGAGCAAGTTATGCAATTTTATGCACATTTTGGACTATTCTGCAATTTACCCAATTGAGAGGTTTTCTTTGCAACTTATCACTTGAATTATGTTCTGTGGATATTCTCTCATCATTCTTGAGCTTTTTGAGCCATGGGGTGCCCATTTAATCCTTGGTTTGTAGGTGTTTTCTCCAAGGGTATTTTAGGGTTTACCCTTTCATGGATGAGCTACCTTTAGTAGCTATCAATTAATGAGTTTTTTTTTTTGCTTGGAAATTCAAGAAACAATGGATAAGAATGTCTCTATGGATGGTGGTGGAGGTTCTTGTGTGTGTTCTTGTATATTCTTAATTGTTTAAGGCCTTGGACACTTGGAAAGATACTAGAACTTCAACCTTTTCTTTTTCTTTATCTTAAAGTTTCATATACTTATCCCTAAGTACCAAAACGAGCCATTTTCTCTCCACAAATTCCCTCCTTCTACAAGCCTTGTCCTCCCTCTGTGATGCTGTGAATTTCCTATTCAAGTAAGAAGAATGAGGGGAGCTTCTTGGAAAAAGAATCTTGGGTTGCAATTGACTTCCATTTAGGGTTTGAAAAGCTTCCTTCAAGTGATCTTGACCTAAAAGAGTAATGTGGCGACTTACTTCGCCAAAATAAGTTAAACAAATGCGGAAGAGAATTACTGAAAATCACTAGAAATTAAAACTTTTTAAGATAAGATCTTCAAAGCATAAAACTCTTTTATGATAAAACAAGATAAACTGTTTACAACATGTTTTGACATCACATCTCTTGTATTCACATACATCCATTGCCCTATTATCTATATAAGGCAAGATACGACAAAATCTCGAGGCTTAAAGCCAAAAACCTCAGACCTACTGACTCCTAGGACCTGAGAGTACAGAGACAACATAAGACATACTAACTACAGGACTTGACAGTCAGTATCTCCACCTGAGATTCACTCCTGCCCCTGGTGTTGCTACTGCTGATACTGCTCACCCTCAGATTGGTTTCTCCATCCTCGACGTCCACCTAAAAAGTTGAAACCTACGAGAGTGAGACAATTTAAACAATTGTCCCAGCGAGACTTATAACTCTTCGCCAGAAGCTTTGTTATAGCAATTAAAGGAATATCATAAACAAAATAACTTAAATCATTCAGCAACAAGCTTAGAATTAAGTAAAGCATCATTTACTTTAAGCAATCATTTCAAATAAGGAATATGCATACTAAATATTTGACTAGAACATTTGTAATCAATGTAACATCAATCATTGTTTCTTGTAGTTCAACCTAAGCAGTTATGTTACGCGGTTGTTTATGTTTTACAAACATTATTATGCCCTGCGGAGATGAGGTATACCGCTCATACTCCAACCGATCACTACTAAGTCGCATCGGTATCATACATAGGCCATCAAAAGAGCCAGATTCTTATGACCTCATCTTCCTCAGTTAGTGTGAGGATCAACATGCATGACATCTAGTGTCTCTGCTAAGATAGCTTACCAGGGTATTCTGGCACTTTGCTATTAGAGTCACAGTGGCATTTTGTACTCTCTTCACCATCGAAAGATCTCTTGTTTATCTCTCATCGATGTGGTATTTAAAGATTCCCTTGGGAGATTTGTGATACATCACCCCGGCATAAACATATAGTGAAGGGTTGATAGATTAAGGTACATCTACATCAATTCCTACACTAGGACGTAAGGATATTCACATCCATATTCCCCCACATACTCAAAAGTATGTGATCCAGGAGTTTCCTTAGGAAAACCTGTTTCACCATCATTTAGCTACTGACAATGATGGATCTATGATCAGGGCTCTACATGATATGATTATACTTGATTATTTAGGTACATTTCAGCATTCTTTTAGCATCAAGCATGTTTCCAAGCATTTAACTATTAAAACACTACTATATAAGAAGAATACTAAATGTATCAATTCTAACTCACATCAGTTATCAAATGGATATCAATTCTTAATCATCTCATCATAAGTCATTTAATCAGCATGACCTTGATGTTACTCATGGCTCTTACAGCCTATCAATTTCATATGATGCCACTAAAACTAGGCAACATAGTATTTCACTATTCATAAAGCTAATAACATGCTTTCAATGAATATGATATCATAACCTTTACCTGGCTATGATTACTTCTTGCTAACCACCTGCATGATTAATATAATTGAGGATATGCATATATAACAATATCATCACAATACCAAAACTTTTCAATTTCTTTATAGGACACCACGGCCGTGCTTCCTTGCACGGTCATGCAAGGGGAAGCTACCATGGTCGTGCTCCTTAGCACGGGCATGCTAAGATCAACATATCATCATTCATTTTTAGGGTTTGGATTTATTTACTTCAACATAGGATTATTGAACCTCTTAGCTTACAAGGCATAAAGATTCTTCATGTTACAACTTATAATTAGGGTTTCATACTCAAAGGCATAACCCAGAATTACTTCATTTATCAAATCACCCTAAATTAGGGTTTACTATTCACATTACCTGTTATTACCCTAGAATTAGGGTTTACTATTCACTTTACCTGTTATTACCTTAGAATTAGGGTTTACTATTCACTTTATAGTGAATTGAGTTCATAGCATCATTATGTATGAAAATTATCATCATTGATGCCCTCAAATTAGATTAAGATTCATTAATTATCATAATTAGGGTTTTTATGATCTCACTTGGGTGGATCATACCCTAATCATGTGCATTCTTACATGTTGAAGGTATGTTACTTGATTCTCATTCATATTAGGAGCCTTCTCTCTCCTCTCACTACTAGATGATTTTTACATCACTCTAGATTAGGTTAGGTCAAGTCAACTTTGATTATCACAAGTCAAGTCATCACCATAATGGTCATTAGGGTTTGCTTGATCAAGGGGTGTTATCTACTTGAACCTTTCAAGGTTACATTGGTAATGTTCACCATTAACCATAACATGGGTCAAGCTACTAATTACTTAGCCCCTTAATATCTTTAGGTATCATTAGGATTTAGGTTAAACAACCATTGAACCATCTAAGCCTTCAAAGCATTAAGCAATCTTAACCCTAAAAGTCCCCAAACGGTTTCACACCTCAACATCCAAATGGTTTTGAAACCGTTTGGAAGGGTTGACCATTTGGTACCTTTGACCATCAAGACCGCATGAACAAGATCACACTCAAGACTATTTTCCCTAAAACGGTCGTGAAACCGTTTACTCATGTTGATCGTTTGGACATGGTTGACTTTGAAACCGTTTGAACAATTCACCTTTGAAACCGCATGGATCCAAATGGTCTTGAGACTATTTGCCCCTAAACGGTCTTGAGACCATTTGCCCCTAAATGGTCTTGAGAGCGTTTGGTCCCAAACAGTCTTGAGACCATTTGGATTCAAACAGTCTTACGACCGTTTGACCCAAAGACCTCAAAACCACATGGACCTAAAAAGTGTATCAACACTTGCAATTGATTAGGGTTTTCAAGGTTGAACCCCTCAATTGGTCTCATACATGTTAACCACTTATCAATTGTGAGAATTAGGTTTATGCTTAACCAATTTGACACTCAATTGACCCTCGATTGATAGCCAATTAGGGTTGGAACCAATTGAATTAGGGTTTATAAACGATCAACCATCAACATCCATCAACATGAGTCTAATTGAAGTTGAATCCATCAATTATCACCCAATTGGGCCATGACTTGGCCCAAACGGTCTTGGGATCGTTTGGACATCCTCCAAATGGTTTTGAGACCGTTTTCCTAAAGTCTCATAAAAAACTAAGTCCATTTGTTAAGGGTTGAACCCTAATTAAATCACAAATCAGCACTTTTGATTAATTCAACAACCTATTGTGATTGGACCTTCAATTGATCAAATTCTCTTAACCCTAGACCACCAAACGGTCTTGGGTGATCACCAAACGGTCTTGAGACCGTTTGGGTGATCCCCAAATGGTTTTGAAACCGTTTGGGCCACTCAACCCAAACTTCAACATAATTGGTCCTTAAAATCAACAATTGAACCCGATTAGGGTTTAGGTAATTAAAGTGCCTTCAACTTGGGATTTACTTGCAATTGGATTATGATTCTTTGTATATGATTAATTCATAATGTGTCCAGCATACCTCTAAACCGTCAACGCCTGGTCAAACCTCCCAAACGATCTTGGAGACCGTTTGATTCTAAACGGTCTTGTAAACCGCATGAAATCAAACGACTTTGAAACCGTTTGGTTTCAAACGGTTTTGCAAACCGTTTAGACCAAATGTTCAAGACCATTTGGTAGTGTTACATAGGTAATCACGCCCATCATCTTCTACCTCAGATCAGGGTCAGTTTCTTCATGGTTTTGCTTGCAAGAGTGCAAGGGAAGGTAGGGGAAAGAAGAACAAACTACTATTTGCAAGAAAGATGATATACATAACAAAGCATAAGGGTTTAGAGTTATAAAACCTGCCTTAAGGTCGTCCCTAGAGCTCCAAGCTTCCAATATTTCAAGCCTTTAATGGCGTCTTAATCTCCACAGGTTGGCCAAGGTTGTTTCTCTAAGAATTGGTTGGGAAAAGTCGGCTAGAAAGAGGAACCAAGTAAGAAAGATCATAAAACCAACCTTGCACCATGAATTCCTCCATGAATTCAAGCAAGAAGATGACCCAATCTTACCTAGAACTCCTTAGCCATTCTCCTCTGCTCCAGAGCTCTGCCTTAGTCAGTTTAAGCAAGGGGATAAGTGAAGAAGTGAAGGAAACGGTTCCTTGGTTTGCAAACAAAGGTGTATATGTACTTTGGGCAAAACTTCATCATAAGGACAACTAGTTTCTCCATTTCTCATCTAGGCCCTTCTCTCCTTCTAAGCACGTTTCTCCTTCTCCAAACTTAAACAAAACTCCTTCTAAAACCAAGAGCTAAAGGCAAAGAAGGTCAACTTATTACTAAGGTGCACATATAAAAGGGTTATTATGCTTACAACTTGGTGATTTAATTACAAGGGTTGCCTTTCTTATTTGTTTATTCAAATGAAGCGCCCCCTTCATCATTCTTACTCTAAATGATGCCAAGAGTCACAAAAGATATTCTAGAAGGTGTATTTTACAAGTTGCACCCTACATTTTGGGTAAATTGCACTTTACTCCAAAACTAGGGTTTAGAGCACAAGGATTGCTCCACAAGTTGCACCTTGGTGCCCAAGCTTGGAGAATCCATCATACTTCTTCATATTTAGTCTTATGATATCACCACACCAAAGGAACATCTTAACATGTGCAGTTTGCAAGTTAACCCTTCTAATTGGGTAATTTGCACATAGGTCCCTGTATTACAAAATAATACTACAACATTGTTCAAAAAGGACAGAAATGGAAATATATGTTCCTCAGAAGATTTAATTACATGCCACAAGATAATCACAAGTATCTAATTACATAATTAAGCAAAACACCTAGGGTTAATCCATAACCCAGGTCAAGGATGTTACAAATTATCCACCCCTTACAAGGATTTCATCCCCGAAATCAACAAAACATATTAAGAGAAAAGAGTAGGGTATTTCCTTCTCATCTCCTCCTCTAGTTCCCATGTGGCTTCTTCAACACCACGGTGATTCCAGAGGACTTTCAAAAGACTTATATCTTTCTTTTTTAGCTTTTTAATTCTGTTATCAAGGATTGACACTGGTCCTTCCTCATAAGATATGTCATCATTCAATTTTACCTCCATAGGTTGTAGAACTGACTCGGTACAGGGTGACATTTCCTCAACATAGAAATGTGAAACACAGGGTGTAACCTCTGTAACTCTGGTGGCAACTCTAGTTTATAGGCTACCTTTCCAATCCATTCACTGATTGGATAAGGCCCCATAAATCTAGGAGCTAACTTCCCTTTCCTTCCAAATCTCAGAACTCCCTTCCAAGGCGAGACCTTGAGATACACTTTGTCTCCAACCTGGAACTCCAAGGGTCTACGACGTCTATCAGCATATGACTTCTGTCTATCCTGTGCAGTCTTAATCTGTTGTTGTATTACTTTGATCTTCTTTGTGGTTTGCTGCACAAGATCAGGACCTAAAAGCTGATGTTCACCCGTTTCATACCAGCATAAGGGTGATCTACAACATCTACCATACAAAGCTTCATAAGGTGCCATATCAATGCTATGTTGATAGCTATTGTTATAGGCAAACTCTATCAGGCTTAGGTGCAGATCCCAACTCCCTGTAAATTGGATAACACATGCTCTCAGCAAGTCCTCCAAGGTCTGTATAGTCCTTTCTGACTGTCCATCAGTCTATGGATGAAAGGTTGTACTAAACCTTAATTGGGTGCCTAAAGCTTTGTGCAGTCGCTCCCAAAAATGACTCGTAAACTAGGGACCTCTGTCTGAAACTATAGTGACTGGAACTCCGTGCAGTCGCACTATCTCTTCAACATACAGCTGTGCTAACCTCTCAGCAGAATAGGTTGTTTTTACAGGTAAGAAATGTGTTGTCTTTGTCAACCTATCAACTATTACCCAAATGGAATCATGTCCTTTTCTTGTCCTGGGTAGGCCAACAACAAAGTCCATGGTTACATGATCCCACTTCCACTGTGGTATGGGTAAAGGTTGCATTGTTCCTGCAGGCTTCTGGCATTCAGCTTTAACCTGCTGACACACAGGACACCTCATCACAAACTCTGCAAGATCTTCTTCATCCCAGGCCACCAATACATATCTTTCAAGTTTCGATACATCTTGGTGCTTCCTGGATGCATGGCATACATCGAAGAATGAGCTTCTTCCAGGACTAACTTTCTCAAGTTATCCACATCTGGCACTATCATCCTACCATGATAACATGCTACTTGATCATCTGAGTCATGGAAACCATCTCGTTTCTCGTTACCATACTCCAATCTGATCTGTTGAACTGCAGCATCAAGTTTTTGTGCCTCCTTTATCTGTTCTCTTAGAGTAGGTTTTATATGCATCTCAGCTAACAACTTGGCTAACTGTGATACCTTTAACTGTACATTGTTTTGCCTTAAGGAGATAAGCATATCTCTCCTAGAGCATACTAAAGAGTTTAGTTGTGCCCTATCTAAGGCTGGTGTTGCTGATTTCCTACTCAAAGCATCTGCAACCACATTGGCCTTCCCTAGATGGTAATCAATTGTACAATCATAGTCCTTGATCAATTCCATCCAGCGACATTGCCTCATGTTACGTTCGTGCTGAGAGAAGATATACTTAAGGTTCTTATGATCAGTGAAAATCTGGAATGTTTCTCCATAGAGATAATGTCTCCAGATATTCAAAGCATGAACCACAGCAGCTAGCTACAGGTCGTGTGTCGGATAATTCTCCTCGTGTTTCTTAAGCTGTCGTGAAGCAAAAGAAATCACTTGCTTATCCTGCATCAACACACATCCAAGTCCATTCTTGGAGGCATCACAGAAAACCACATATCCTTTGCCTTGCTCAGGTAGCACAAGTACAAGTGCACTTGTCAACCTATCTTTCAACAACTGGAAGGATTGCTGGCACTTATCACTCCAAACAGAAGGAACTTCCTTCTGGGTCAACTTAGTCAAGGGTAAGGCTATAGAACTGAAGTTCTTAATGAACCTTCGGTAATAGCCAGCCAACCCTAGGAAAATATGAATCTTTGTCTGTGTCTTCAGTTGTTCCCATTGTAAAATAGATTCTACCTTTTTAGGGTCAACACGAATACCCGAAGCAGATACCACATGTCCAAGGAAAGATACTTCCGGTAACCAGAACTCACACTTGCTAAACTTAGCGTATAGCTTATGTTTTCTTAGCAAAGTTAGAGCCTGACGAAGATGTTGTTCATGTTGCTGAGCATCTCTACTATAGATCAGAATGTCATCTATAAAGACAACAACACACTGATCGAGGAAAGGTCGGAAGATTCAATTCATGAGTTCCATAAATGCAGCTGGTGCATTAGTTAGTCCAAATGACATAACTGTGAACTCATAGTGACCATACCTTGTCCTGAAGGCAGACTTAGATATGTCACTATCCTTAATACGTAGTTGATGATATCCCGACCTCAAATCTATCTTTGAGAAGACGATTGCACCACGCAACTGATCAAAGAGATCATCAATCCTCGACAAAGGGTACTTGTTCTTTATTGTTACTTTATTTAGTATTCTGTAGTCAATGCACAACCGCATTGATCTGTCTTTCTTTTTAACAAAAAGGACTGGAGCACCCCAGGGTGAAGTACTCGGTCGGATGAAACCCTTCTCAAGCAACTCCTGAAGTTGTTTCTTGAGTTCTGCCATCTCGGCAGGCGCCATCCTATACGGTGTCTGTGCTATAGGTTGTGTATCTGGGATCAAATTAATTTCAAAATCAATTTCCCGAGGCGGTGGTACACCTGGAAGTTCTTCAGGAAACACATCTTCAAATTTCCTGACTACAGGAACTTCAGTAGGGTTGGGACTCTTCATGGTAGTATCTACCACATGGGCTAAGAATGCATAACATCCTTGCCTCATCAGCTTCTCAGAAACCATAGCTGTCACAAGACAGGTGGGTAGAATCTTTCTCTCACCTTGAAAGATCCATGTGTCGCTTTCATCAGCAAACACAGCCTGCTTGGATTCACAATCCAAGACAACCCTATACCTTTCCAGGGTATCCATCCCAAGGATTATGTCAAATCCTTGCATCTCAAGTGGTATAAGATCCACTTGAATGCGATGATCAGAAAAGAAGAGGATGTAGGGAGAGCATACCTCCTGCAACACAACAGACCCCCTCAATAGAGTCTCAAGCAACAGGCTATCTGCCCTATGACTGACCGTCATATTGCAGTTACGGATCACCCTTCGAGTGATAAAGGAGTGCGTAGCACCCGAATCAATCAAGACAGATACAATGCAAAATGTAGACATATCAGAATATAACAACTCCATCTGACCTGCCACAACCTGGGGGTTGATCACTGCATCAGGTGGGTTCATTGCATAGAACCTTGTTGTCGCCTGAGGTTGATTCGGTGCTGACGATCCAGCTTGGGACGCTTGTCCATGTCCTCTAGCTTCTCCTTGAAATTGCCTCCTCTGGGGTCCATGCTGACTCTGCCTCAGTGGTTGTGTTACACTTGCTGGTCTAGCTCTGCAGTCTTTCATCAGATGTCCCATCTTCCCACATATGTAACAACTTCTCTCCAGTTGTTGTGGTCTTAGTGGTCATGTGAATGACATCGATGCTGAACTGCGAGCCCCTTGTAGTGGTAGGCTTCATCCTCTACCTCTACTTGGTGTCCACTGTGTCTGAGCACTAGGTCTAGGTGGTGGTGGTGTAGGCGCAGAAAACCTAGGTTTCTTGAAGTCTCTAGACGAAGATCCCTAAAACTGAAGATATCTCTTATGGGTTTGCCTCTTCTCTGCTATGGACCTATCTATCCTTCGGACTGACTCAACGAAGGTAGCAAACCTTTCCCGGTTCTCTAGGGCAGACATGGGAGTAGTCAACTCAGCGTTCAACCCTTTCTCGAACCACCTGATCCTTTCTTCATCTGTAGCAGCCATGTGCAGACAAAACCGCAACAACTCCATGAACTTAGCTTTGTACTCGCTAATGTTCATCAGACCTTGCATTAACCTCTCTAATTGAGAGCCAGGAACGTGTTAGGAAAATATCTATTGATCAATTCCCGTCAGAAGACTTCCCAGGAAACCTCCACACCAGGCCTCTTCTGTTCTTCCATGGTCCACCAGTGACCAGCACTCCCCTTGAGAAGATAGACAGCATGCTTAACCTTCTCAGCTTCTGGGATGTTCAGAATTCTAAAGGCTTTCTCTAACTCGATCAACCACAGATCGGCATCTGCAGGGTCAGCTGTTCCAAAGTATTCGGTTGCTCTGACTTGGCGAAGTCGTTCGAACATTTTATCGATACCTTGTCCTTCAGGCTGGGCAGGTGCCCTAGGTGCAGGCATGGGCATTCTATCTGTGATGTGTGTCATAGCAGTCATAAACTGCCCGAACATGGTCTGGACAGTTGGGTTTCCCATGTCAGCTGGGTCAAACTGAGGTGGCTCCATAGGTGGCTCAGGTATAGGTTGCTCTACTTCTGTGTTCCTTGCACCTTCTCGGGGTGCAGCAACACTACTCTCTGCCACATACTCCTCGTGTGGTCCAGACATCCTTACTTATCTTCTTCTCCTGAGGAGCAGAAGACACTATTAGATATACTGGAAGACACTAAGAATAGACTCAACATCCTAAGTCCTATGTCTCTGTAGACTCAGTGAACCTAGAGCTCTGATACCACTATATTGTGGCAACTTACTTTGCCAAAATGGGATAAACGAATGTGGAAGCAAATTACTGAAAATCACTAGAAATTAAAACTTCTTAAGATAAGATCTTCAAAGCATAAAACTCATTTATTATAAAATAAGATAAACTGTTTACAACATGTTTTGACATCACATCTCTTGTATTCACATACATCCATTGCCATGTTATCTGTACAAGGCAAGATACGACAAAATCTCGAGGCTTAAAGCCAAAAACCTCAAACCTACTGACTCCTAGGACCTGAGAGTACAGAGACGACATAAGACATACTCACTACAGGACTTGACAGCCAATATCTCCACCTGAGATTCACTGCTGCCCCTGGTGTTGCTACTGCTGATACTGCTCACCCTCAGATTGGTTTCTCCATCCTCGACGTCCACCTAAAACGTTGAAACCTATGGGAGTGAGACAATTTAAACAATTGTCCCAGTGAGAGTTATAACTCTCCGCCAGAATCTTTGTTATAGCAATTAAAGGAATATCATAAACAAAATAACTTAAATCATTCAGCAGCAAGCTTAGAATTAAGTAAAGCATCATTTACTTTAAGCAATCATTTCAAATAAGGAATATGCATACTAAATATTTGACTAGAACATTTGTAATCAATGTAACATCAATCATTGTTTCTCGTAGTTCAACCTAAGCAGTTATGCTACGCGGTTGTTTATGTTTTACAAATATTATTATGCCCTGCGGAGATGAGGTATACCGCTCATACTCCAACCGATCACTACTAAGTCGCATCGGTATCATACATAAGTCATCAAAAGAGCCGGATTCTTATGACCTCATCTTCCTCAGTCAGTGTGAGGATCAACATGCAGGACATCTAGTGTCTCTGCTAAGATAGCTTACCAGGGTATTCTGGCACTTTGCTATTAGAGTCACAGTGGCATTTTGTACTCTCTTCTCCATCGAAAGATCTCTTTTTTATCTCTCATCGATGTGGTATTTAAAGATTCCCTTGGGAGATTTGTGATACATCACCCCGGCATAAACATATACTGAAGGGTTGATAGATTAAGGTACATCTACATCAATTCCTACACTAGGACGTAAGGATATTCACGTCCATATTCCCCCACATACTCAAAAGTATGTGATCCAGGAGTTTCCTTAGGAAAACCCGTTTCACCATCATTTAGCTGCTGACAATGATGGATCTATGATCAGGGCTCTACATGATATGATTATACTTGATTATTTAGGTACATTTCAACATTCTTTTAGCATCAAGCATGTTTCCAAGCATTTAACTATTAAAACACTACTATATAAGAAGAATACTAAATGTATCAATTCTAACTCACATCAGTTATCAAATGGATATCAATTCTTAATCATCTCATCATAAGTCATTTAATCAGCATGACCTTGATGTTACTCATGGCTCTTACAGCCTATCAATTTCATATGATGCCACTTAAACTAGGCAACATAGTATTTCACTATTCATAAAGCTAATAACATGCTTTCAATGAATATGATATCATAACCTTTACCTGGCTATGATTACTTCTTGCTAACCACCTGCATGATTAATATAATTGAGGATATGCATATATAACAATATCATCACAATACCAAAACTTTTTAATTTCTTTATAGGACACCACGGTCGTGCTTCCTTGCACGGTCGTGCAAGGGGAAGCTACCATGGCCGTGCTCCTTAGCACGGGCGTGCTAAGATCAACATATCATCATTGATTTTTAGGGTTTGGATTTATTTACTTCAACATAGGATTATTGAACCTCTTAGCTTACAAGGCATAAAGATTCTTCATGTTACAACTTATAATTAGAGTTTCATACTCAAAGGCATAACCCAGAATTACTTCATTCATCAAATCACCCTAAATTAGGGTTTACTATTCACATTACCTGTTATTACCCTAGAATTAGGGTTTACTATTCACTTTACCTGTTATTACCCTAGAATTAGGGTTTACTATTCACTTTATAGTGAATTGAGATCATAGAATCATTATGTATGAAAATTATCATCATTGATGCCCTCAAATTAGATTAAGATTCATCAATTATCATAATTAGGGTTTTTATTATCTCACTTGGGTGGATCATACCCTAATCATGTGCATTCTTACATGTTGAAGGTATGTTACTTGATTCTCATTCAAATTAGGAGCCTTCTCTCTCCTCTCACTACTAGATGATGTTTACATCACTCTATATTAGGTTAGGTCAAGTCAACTTTGATTATCACAAGTCAAGTCATCACCATAATGGTCATTAGGGTTTGCTTGATCAAGGCGTGTTATCTACTTGAACCTTTCAAGGTTACATTGGTAATGTTCACCATTAACCATAACATGGGTCAAGATACTAATTACTTATCCCCTTAATATCTATAGGTATCATTAGGGTTTATGTTAAACAACCATTGAACCATCTAAGCCTTCAAAGCATTAAGCAATCTTAACCCTAAAAGTCCCCAAACAGTTTCACACCTCAACATCCAAACGGTTTTGAAACCGTTTGGAAGGGTTGACCGTTTGGTACCTTTGACCATCAAGACCGCATGAACAAGATCACACTCAAGACCGTTTGCCCTTAAACGGTCTTGAAACCATTTACTCATGTTGACCGTTTGGACATGGTTGACTTTGAAACCGTTTGAACAATTCACCTTTGAAACCGCATGGATCCAAACGGTTTTGAAACTGTTTGGGCCCAAACGGTCTTGAGACCGTTTGCCCCTAAATAGTCTTGAGACCGTTTTGTCCCGAATGGTCTTGAGACCATTTGGATTCAAATGGTGTTAAGACCGTTTGATCCAAAGACCTCAAAACTGCATGGACCTAAAAAGTGTATCAACACTTGCAATTGATTAGGGTTTTCAAGGTTGAACCCCTCAATTGGTCTCATACATGTTAAAAACTTATCAATTGAGCCAATTAGGTTTATCCTCAACCAATTTGACACTCAATTGACTCAATTGATAGCCAATTAGGGTTGGAACCAACTGAACTAGGGTTTATAAACGATCAACCATCAACATCCATCAACATGAGTCTAATTGAAGTTGAACCCATCAACTATCACCCAATTGGGCCATGCATGGCCCAAACGGTATTGGGATCGTTTGGACATCCTCCAAATGGTTTTGAGACCGTTTTCCTAAAGTCTCATAAAAAACTAAGTCCATTTGTTAAGGGTTGAACCCTAATTAAATCACAAATCAGCAATTTTGATTAATTCAACAACCTATTGTGATTGGACCTTCAATTGATCAAATTCTCTTAACCCTAGACCACCAAACGGTCTTGGGTGATCACGAAACGGTCTTGAGACCGTTTGGGTGATCCCCAAACGGTTTTGAAACCGTTTGGGCCACTCAACCCAAACTTCAACATAATTGGTCCTTAAAATCAGCAATTGAACCCGATTAGGGTTTAGGTAATTAAAGTGCCTTCAACTTGGGATTTACTTGCAATTAGATTATGATTCTTTGTAGATGATTAATTCATAATGTGTCCAGAAGATCTCTAAATGGTAAAATCCTGGTCAAACCTCCCAAACGGTCTTGGAGACCGTTTGATTCTAAACGATCTTGTAAACCGCATGAAATCAAACGGTTTTGAAACTGTTTGGTTTCAAACAGTTTTGTAAACCGTTTAGACCAAATGTTCAAGACCGTTTGGTAAAGTTACATAGTTAATCACACCCATCATCTTCTACCTCAGATAAGGGTCGGTTTTTTCATGGTTTTTCTTGCAAGAGTGCAAGGGAAGGTAGGGGAAAGAAGAACAAACTACTATTTGCAAGAAAGAAGATATACATAACAAAGCATAAGGGTTTAGAGTTATAAAACCCGCCTTAAGGTCGTCCCTAGAGCTCCAAGCTTCCAAGATTTCAAGCCTTTAATGGTGTCTTGAGCTCCACAGGTTGGCCAAGGTTGTTTCTCCAAGAATTGGTTGGGAAAAGTCGGCTAGAAAGAGGAACCAAGTAAGAAAGATCATAAAACCAACCTTGCACCATGAATTCCTCCATGAATTCGAGCAAGAAGATCACCCAAGCTTACCTAGAACTCCTTAGATGTTCTCCTCTGCTCCAGAGCTCTGCCTTAGTCGGTTTAAGCAAGGGGATAAGTGAAGAAGTGAAGGAAATGGTTCCTTGGTTTGCAAACAAAGGTGTATATGTACTTTGAGCAAAACTTCATCATAAGGACAACTAGTTTCTCCATTTCTCATCTAGGTCCTTCTCTCCCTCTAAGCACGTTTCTCCTTCTCCAAACTTAAAAAAAACTCCTTCTAAAACCAAGAGCTAAAGGCAAAGAAGGTCAACTTATTACTAAGGTGCAAATATAAAAGGGTTATTATGCTTACAACTTGGTGATTTAATTACAAGGGTTGCCTTTCTTATTTGTTTATTCAAATGAAGCGCCCCCTTCATCATTCTTACTCTAAATGATGCCAAGAGTCACAAAAGATATTCTAGAAGGTGTATTTTACAAGTTGCACCCCACATTTTGGGTAAATTGCACTTTACTCCAAAATTAGGGTTTAGAGGACAAGGATTGCTCCACAAGCTGCACCTTGGTGCCCAAGCTTGGAGAATCCATCATACTTCTTCATATTCATTCTTATGATGTCACCACACCAAAGGAACATCTTAACGTGTGCAATTTGCAAGTTAACCCTTCTAATTGGGTAATTTGCACATAGGTCCCTGTATTACAAAACAATACTACAACATTGTTCAAAAAGGACAGAAATGGAAATATATGTTCCTCAGAAGCTTTAATTACATGCCACAAGATAATCACAAGTATCTAATTACATAATTAAGAAAAACACCTAGGGTTAATCCATAACCCAGGTCAGGGATGTTACAAGTAAGAATCCCCTTCTTTCCTCTATTTATTTCTTTTTTTTATCCTTCCTCCTAGCATTATCTAGGTCGTAACCTTGCTGTTCCATGGTAGAAATTTCTCTAAAGCTCTAAAACCCTACCTTTTTTTCTTCTTATTCTTAGGGTTTGCTCATTTGATGAAGCAAGGTGCTAGATGAACGAGTTCATAGATTATGCTTGGATTTTCTACCCTACCTACTCGAGTTTTCTTCTATTTGGGATTTCATATTCTCATTATAGGCAAGTTTTATAACTTGCTCCACGTTTATTGCTTGGTGACTTTTATAGATTACAACTCAATAACATTATATATGATTCATTCAAGGTGTTTACTTATGTAAACAACCAATGGTCTTACCTTTTAAACATCCAATGTTTTTGGGTGACATTGTGGTATGGTGATATGGGTTGAATGATGATGGAACAAATGGAGGGTTACCCTTAATAAGGTAGTCTTACCTATTCATTCATATAAATAGAAGGTATGATAACCATATTGTGTTGATATGTAACCCTAATGAGGTATAACTTGTTATACCTAGCTTTAATATAACTAAATGATGGTAATTGAGTATGAATAGTCCTTGAATGACTAATACAATCATGGAGTACTCTGTTACTAATGTTGAAACCCTAGTATGCTATAACCCGATGGTTACACCTTGATTTATGTGTGGGTTCATACTTGAGAATGTTATGGAAATGTGATGTTGATGCTTCACCTTATGCATCCATGATCCAATGGGGATGACTTGAGTCAAGGTTTGGGTATGAGTGTTGATTAGTAACATTAATATAATTTACCTTGTGAACCTAACTATAATGTGAATAGATAAATATGAGTATTCATGTTTAACATTCTTATATGATGGAATGATGGTGGAATAACCTCCTTAATATGATCATAACCTTGATATGTTAATTGGTGGTTATCATAGCCACATGGTTGATACTTTCTTATGCAAAACACATGCATTATGAATATGATGAGGGTTAATCATATCTAGATTCCTTTCATGTTGATGTAATAAAGGAATGTTCTTAATGTTAATATAACCCTGCTATGATTGTTTATGAATATCTCCTAGCTCATTAATGCAATATTGTATTGATCTGGTGTATTATATGTAAGTGATGATGTTGAGCCTTGTTATAAGGCATGCAAAGATAATGATGATCTTACAGGTAATAGTATGATGGCCTTAATGACCTTTAGGCATGGTTGAGCCTTAAATGAGGTGTAATCCTCTTCTATTGATAAGGGTTGATACCCTGTGATATTGTAAAAATGATTTATATCATGTGATAGTATGATGGTCTTAATGACCTTTGGGCATGGTTGAGCCCTGAATGAGGCTTATCCTCTTGTGTTGATAAGGGTTGATACCCTATGATATTGTGAAAAGGATTTATATCCTGTGATAGTATGATGGTCTTAATGACCTTTGGGCATGGCTGAGTCCTGAATGAGGTGTAATCCTCTTGTGTTGATAAGGGTTGATACCCTGTGATATTGTGAAAAGGATTTATATATTGTGATAGTATGATGACTAGTGTAGTCTCATGAATGGCAAGTGAATAGTACCATGTGATGATGAGATGAGAAATTAAGTTTCATATGTTTTATATCTTTTCAAGTTTTGACATTTTTATGCTTGCTAGATGTGAATTAGGGTTTGTATGTCCACTTGTTTGATGCAGCCTTAATTCACCGGCCAATTGGCATAACCAATCAAGTGAAACTCCACTCATGTAGTGCCCTGTGTCATAGATCCATCTGAGTGTCAGAACTTGCCAGATGGTGAAACAAGTATTACTAAGGGAAACTCAGAGCGCATACTGTTGAGTATGTGGGGGTGGCAAGTTGAGGATATATCCTTGTCATCCCCAATGCAGGTTGTGGAGGATGTCTATGGTCATGCCTCATAAATCTGATGTGATTGAGAACGGCTGCAGTCGTGTCTCAGTGATTATATATGTGACAAGATTGTAGGACAAATGTGGTTGTACCTCGGTTGGTAGGGTATGCGTACCCACCTACTTTCACTAGTGTCGTGACATATACCAAAGACGTACTAGGCTCTAAGCATCTTAACCTTTTGTGTCGATGTGGCAGACCCGTACTAACTAGGGTCAGAGAAGATCTTAGGAGTCCAGCTCTTCCTAGATCTTGTATGGCACTGATTTTGACTTAGTAGTGGTTAGTTGGATTTTGATTGGTATCCTCAATTTCCTCAGGGCATAATAAAAGATGTAATATAGGTGTGTAGCATATATGTTTAGGATTATAAACAATGCTTCATATTGGATGATAACCCTTGTTTTCTTTCTTTTCATTGAGATCATGTATAGTACAATAAGAGATAATAGATATGCTTATGTTGTAGTTATGCTGGTAAACATACTTATGTTGTCAAATATACTAACTCTAATGGCTAAGATGTTGTTGCTACTTCTGATATAGATCTGTTCCCTTTATTTGAGATGCCAATATTGATAGCCATGTTATGTTACTAGACATATTCATGATGTTAGTGATGCTTATGCTACTAGATTGTTTGTTTTGTTAGCAAGGAATTTGATGATAGTCAAATGAATGATGATGACTGTTATTAGATGTAGTTTGATGAAATTTGAGTAGATATCTATCTAGAATAATGGATTTATTTATTACCTATAAATACATTGATAATCATACTTGTTGCTAAGATTAATTGCTTAATTCTTTTAGCATACATGAACTGTTCAGTCTGTTCAATTGATTATTAAATACTCCAACTGCTCAGTTATCTACTATTTAAAATGTTGTAATCAATAAGCGTTGTTGGAGGTTATATCTCTTACTGGGGCATGGGTCTCACCCTTGTGGTTTGCCACATTTTTTAGGTAATTGGAAGTGAAGAAAACAAACATGTGGTTGAGAAAGAGGAGCTATATTAATGAATCTTTAAGAAAGTTGATTAGATGTCTAGTGTGTCCTAGAGTTGTCCATGTACTCTCAGGTCTAGGCAAGAAAAGTTTGTATATGGTGTTTCAAACAAATCCGAATTTTGTTAGCATGTTAATGCTTGTTTGTGTGACATATATGAATATTGTTCTCATATGCATATATGTTGTGGCTAAGGCGATAGATCAATTTGTATCAAATTCTTGGCATAGTATAAATGCAAGAAAGATGTTGAGCTCTTATGCAAATGTTTTTGAGCGGGTGTTGATGTTGAACTTGGTTTTAATTTGCCAGTATTTTTGGATATGTGATTAATTAGTGATTGATTCTGTTTTATGTTTTGAGTAATCTCATTTATTATAACGGGTTCTCACAATATCAATTCATCATGAACTAGATTTGAGTAGTATATATTATGATCTTTCGTATAAAGAACTGGATTACTATCAAGAATCGCAGTAGCTGGTGTCAAGTGTGGAAGTGGCAGGGGGTGATCCCACCTGGTGTATTAGAATACGATACATATGTTCCTTGGGGTTGGACATACCTGAACCTTGGTGGTAAAGGGTCATAGCTTCTGAGAGGGTGTCTGAGCGGTGCAAGTGGAGATGTATATGTGTCCTATAGGTTGTCACCTAGTGTGATGCATTTTGTATCATTGTTTTGTAGACCATTTTGGTTTTTGAGTTTCAAGTTGTTGTCAGAATCATCAATAACTTCCTTCGATGATGAGTAGTTGTTGTGCTCAATTCTAAGCAATCTTTGGATGTTGTGAGGGATCTGGTTGTTGACATCAGTTAACCAGATGGTAATATCCATGTCTTCCTATGGGAGGAGGATAAGATTCCACCCCATGCAAAGATTGAGGGATATAAGCATTTCACGCCATCCACAGCTAGATTGGAGTTGGCCTGGCGTGTGATGAAGAAGTTGACGGGGAAGGAGGTAGATTCCACAACGAAGCGAATGATCCCATGGGTGGTCCCAAACCAGGTATCACCATGATTTTGGTAGTATGAGGTAGCAGGTAGTTTGAATGTCAATGTAGACATCCAGATGAGTCGTGGTCTCGATGGTGTGTGTATTCAGATTGGGGTTGGAAGTAGCAGGTTTTGTGATCAGATGGGTATAATGGACCAGTTTGAATCCTAGTTCAGTTAGATTAGATTTCAAATTTCTTGGTCACATATGGGGTCCGTGGTAGTTCAGGTTTGGTAACACATTACAAGGTGTACCAAGTTTTGGATAAACATTGGTTCATGTAGATTTAGTTTAGAATATTTTTTCTGGTTGTGTTTGATAAGTTATTGTGCTAGGTTAGGTAAATTAATAGATGATATTAACTTTGTATGAGATAACTGTTGTTTGGAATTATAAAAAATAAATTAGATGACTAGTTGTCTGTTGTTTGGTACACATGTAAACAAATTTTTTATTTGTACAAATACTATTGTGTCCCTCATATAAATATCTTTTCATGTGTGGAGGATCCAATTACAAGGTTATTGTGAAAAATAGACATATGCAAAAAATAAATCTATTTTCTTCCGTGAAGATTCCAAACGACACATTATCTAACAAATTTCAAAATAACTAATTCATACGACATATTACTTAGCTTTTAAACAGTGTAACAAAATATCGGTTTATATGGTGCATCATGTTTGTTTGTGTTAGAACTGACAAAACATACACAACCTTTATTTGGGTTTTTGTCCGTCGGGTTTTAGGGGTGAGTACAATTTGGTTAATAACTGGTTATTGAATGGTTGAAACTGAATGGTTAATTTATTTCTATAAGTTGGTTAATTTATTGGTTACAAAATATTTTTTGTTTGGTTAACTGAATTAATTGAATAGTCACAATTTATTCAAAAAAAAATCTACACATATATATACAGTTGTACTTTTAATTTTTCAAATTTATTAAATTATATAGCGTTATATTTATATACAATTTAACAATGGTTCAAAATTTTATGAGTATATTCAGACAATATTAGTCAACGAGTGTTATTTGGTTGACTAAATTAACCAACCGAATTAACCAGTAACAGACTAATCATAATGAATTAACCAACACAATTTGATTTGGTCAATGGTTAAAATCTTGAACTACGAATTAACCATTTACTAGAACCGAATTAACCATAACTGACTAAATAACTGAATGCTCACCCTTTTTTACTGTTGCCCTTTTGATTAGGAGAATGCTGCTCTTGATTTATAATTGTGTCAGTGTGTATATTATATCTGATCAGGACCGTTATACTTGTCTATACACCTGCCTATACACGTGTATGCAAATCAATAGAGGAGTAGCGGTGCTCCTGATTATAACATGGACAGAGAATCCTTTCTCGTTTCGGAGGGGTCGAGTGGGATTTCTCGAGTCAGGTTAGCTTTACGAAGCCATTGAGGTACCAAATGATCAAAAGTTGCAAGCGTTAGTTGTGGTGCTAAAATAATTTGTTCGTTGAGAAGTCCACGTATTGTCGGTCATATAATAATGTCTAGAAGCTTCACATAACAATCTCCATATTGTATATAGAACTCCAAAAAATCTCTAATCACTCAAGTGAAGAAGTTCAATTTGTATTCCAATGTTGACAAGTCCAATGTATAAGTAGTGAAATATCAAATATCGACAAATAACATAGTTATCTAGAATTTTTCTTATCATTACAAAAGCTTATGCATAGTTGCCAAGCCAAATCAGACCTTGGTGGGAGATGATTCTCAATCATTATTGATCAGCTAGAGTACATTGTGTGAGTACCAATGGTGCATAGGTACGTGGGACCAGTACCGTCATCATGAATCTAATATTTGTGTCAGCACCAAAATTTCATATGTACACAACTAGTATTCTTGTCTTGGAATCTTATATTTGTTTTAGCACAAATATTCTATATGTACATGGGACTCATACTCTTGTCTTGGAACAATTTATTCAATAGTTTTTCACCTTTCAAATTAAAATTGAAAATCTTTCTACATACCTTATGGCAACATCCTATCCTATTGGAATGTCTTGAATCTCTTGGTCAGTGAGGATATCTTCTCTATTACCCTTTAGTGCTAGATCATCACCAAGTTAATTTTTCACTTAATTAGGTCAATCCAAACTTTCTAGTCGTCAAGATTCACTTAATTTCACTGAATCAAGGCATAATAAAAGGTGACTCCCAATTAAGGCTTTTCTATCTTGCCTGAGAAGGTAATCTATCTCTAGGACGAGTCAACAAGAAAACTCCAAGAATTTTGCAGCTTAAATTAATAACGTTGAGAGCTTCTAAGGCATAACTTGAGAGAAACTAGGATAAGAAGGGCAGACAATAAATGAATTTGGTGTACGCACAGAAAATTATAGACCATTATCTATGTTGTGGTACCATTTCATGTGATGCCTAGAAATCTATGGCCGAGTAGTCACATATATATTTCTTTATGCACAACTTCTCCTAGCGAGTGGCATACATCGTGTGATAAAAGATTCCAATTAACAAAAAAATATTGTACACACGGGAGCTCTACACGCTCCAAGGGCATGTTCTTGGTGGATCTTCGTCTAATTAAGTTCTCCACTCATCTTTTAATGCAACTTACTACTAAAAAAAGATCTTTAACTATAAAAAAAGTTGTAGCGAAAATCCCATATTTTGTAGCGAAAGGCTTTGACTACATATTTCTTTACACATACAAATTGTAGTATATGCTCGTATAGCTAAAGTCTTTAACTATATTTTTCAAATATGTAGTTAGATAATCCATTCGCTACAAATTCATATGTATCCAGAAGCGTAGCTAGATATTGTCCTTACATATTTAAATATAGGTATAATTATAGCTAAATGTATGCCTACAATTGTATATATAGTCAGTATGTAGCAAAAACATGAAGTTAATACAAATTATATGTAGTTAATGTGTAGGGAAAGGCATCATCTACTGCACACATATATATGTAGTTAGATTATGCACTAGCTACATATGTAGTGCCACATATACATATATGTATAGTTTGATTATTCATGTATTGTGTAATTAGTCCAGAATCTCTTTTAGTAACAAATTTGTAGTAGTTAGACCAAGTTATGCTCTTTATGCCAACAAAATTACTTTCATTTATACTGAAACGTCAAATGTACATGGGGAGGACGTATACCTTGCCCCTATTACATAATGTGTACAAAGAAAAGGATATACATATACTAATAAATTCGGTGAGGTCTACACGCATCTTGGAAAAAGAGTATGTATCTTTCTTGACCAGTTTTAGAATCGTTGTTGTCTTCTCCTTTTGTTCAATGAGTTGGCGATAGCATGGGTTCTTGTGTTGCACAAAGTTGTCCGATTTCCTTGATGCGTGGGTTGATTTTGTTGAATGGAAGAAGTCTTGATTTGAAGATTGTAGCATCGCCCGTCATAGTGACATCTTTCTATTACAACTTGGACCATCCATAGATGTTCTAGGAATCTTCTTTGTACTCTGATTTGTTGGACTTGATCCAGACCCAAAGAGGGATTCTTGTTTAGCAGTAAGTTGACATTGAGGCCTTTTTTTATCCTGCATCATATATAGTTTGCTTCATTAGAACTTAATACATGACCTCTTAAACTGCTAATATTGACAATGTCTGGCTAGATAAATCATTATAGTGAGACACATGCACATATATACCTGGGAAGAGGAGTACATACAACAGCCTTTGTTCACCAAGATCTACCTTGTACTTGGACAGCATAAAAAACTCTCTAGTAGCCTTTGTTCACCAGGATGTTCACCTGTATATCAAGGATGTTCATGGTGAGGGATAAATTGACATGAGATTTCCTTTCTAGGAACTAATAACAAGGAAGGTTTACCTCCATTTCTACACATATAGCAACGAGAAAAAAATGTAGAAAGACTTGTCAAGCCCTTCAAGAATTCCTATGCAGCAACATGATCATAGCTTCCCCTACATTGGTCAAAACTCTACTGGAGATGAGATTCAAAAACACCTTAAGAAGCCGTATGAAACTGTAAAAGATCCAAAAAGACAAAAAAAATCCATTAAACAACTTCTGAAGAAAATTCAAATCATTACCAGTGTGTTTGAGCAGCATTGTGAAGAAAATTCAAATCATTACCAGTGTGTTCGAGAAGCACTATGAACAAAATTCAACTTATGAAGAAAATTCAAAGAGGTGAGATTCAAATCATTACCATACATTGTGATTCAAGTGAAATGCTGATTTTTCAGCAGCAAGAAGTAATTCTAAAAGGGAATGGATCTCACAAGAGAAAGTTTGAGCCATGTCATAATCATCTTCAAAAACTGTGGGTTCACATAAACCCTTAGAAGGAGCATTCAACAACCAATAACAACCTGAATAGACCAAGCTTTTTTAGATAGATTCCAATAGCTGTAACATTAAAACTGAAGAGGGCAACCAAAATAGATCCAAGAACCCAACCTAAAAACAAGCATGGTCTACTTCAATGTTTACAAATAAAAGACTGTTCAAAGGAGAGCAGGAAATAGAAAGAGTCCAATCCTTTAGTCTGTAGCAAGCAATAAAATTAAGTAGCAGCAGCATGCAATAAAAGTTGAATTCAGAACAACCAGTCTAGAGTCACATAATATTGGGATTTCTTGTAGGCCCAATCCTTTGTACGTTGCCAGGAGGAAACTTGCTCATCTTCTGCTTCTTAGACCCAACAAAGTGGATTAAAAAGGGCTCTCACCAGCCTTGGATGGGGTTATGATGGAGTCACACGGGGAAGATACAAGGAATTCCTTATTATCTGTGTTGGTTATATCGACGAAAAGGATGTAAGTTCATATTCTGGTGTTGAATATGAAAACTTTGAATGAAGGATTTTTATTCTAATGTTGGGCAAGATTGCCTCTCTACGGCCATTTCCATTTTGAAGCATACTGAGGGCGGATTGGCTATGGACATTGTTTGCATCAGTGCTTGGTATACTATAGTTGATCTATCCTAAATCAAACGAAAATGCCAACACCTCACACCTCTTTTATCCAGATTGAACTGTATGTCTTTGAAAGTTGTAACTTGATGATGCAAACGGCATTCTCAATTTGCTAAAAAATGAGGAATGAGGAATATAGTAGACCTTAACTGCTTGTTGCTACAAATACAACTGGAGGCAGATAAAAATGAGAGGTGTAGTTTGTAATTCAGATTTGGCTTAATTGGGTAAATCTGGAAGGTTTTTGAAGAAAAAGTAAAGGGGTTAGCCTATTTGTCCAATAACCACACAAACCCCAGGATGTGTAGCAGGGAGGTAAGCCTGCTACATTAGTATATCCACCATTGTGATGATAAAGCTATGCTTAATACATGAGTAATACAGAAAATCAAGATATGATTGAACTCTTATGTGCTAGAAGATTGTAAGGATGGTGGTTATCTAACATTCACAAAAATGCACAAAAAATGACTATAAGAGATTGGAGAAGTGCCTTATTTGGTGTGTTTTCCGATTGGGTAGTCAAATGGTTCTAGTGAATTTTCTATCTGTTCAGAAGGTAGTATCAATTAGAAAACTCATCCAGAAAATAGTATCAAACCCAAGTGGGATACTAATATGTCCACGTTTTTATCCTTGATACCCCAGACACTTTGGTACACATTAAGCCAGAAAAAGATGTAATCTCTTGTTTAAACCAGCAAGATCAAATAAATTTTATGGAATCTTAGGAACATTAAAAACTTCAATTGCATTTGTCTGCAACTCAGTAGCATAAGAACAACAAAACATCATAAGAGAAAACATTTATTACACATGAGCAGACAGTAGTTACCTACTATCAGTAGGACTGATTATTTGGAGAGTCTGAGTCATGATGGCTAGCTTCCAGTCAGCATATAGATTCTCCAACAAGGATAATATTTCTGAATAAAATACATACCCCTTCCCTTTAATATACTATTCATAGGCTTGCACAGTTATGTATAAGTCAAAGTTTTCAAGTACCAAAAGCATAGAAAAACCTATCAAAACAAAAAAGCTAACCTGCAAGTATTCTAGATTGTATAATGTGCTCAGATATACACTCTCCTAAAACATTTACTGACCTATTTAATCTTCAACATAACTGAAAATTTTGATCTATGGGATCCGCTCCTTGAATGAGAGCAATGCCTCTGTCTTTCCTCCCTGTCTCAATGTCTGTGGAGAAGAAAATTTGTTCAATTGCAGTTAGCTATTTAAGCAAGAATGATAAGCCATGTGCTAAACTTTGAAGCAATAAACAAAGATACTATAGAAGAGAAAATGGAACGGAGTGACATATCCATTGTAGGGGCATCAAGTTCAGTTCAAAAATAAATGGTATATAAAATAGAATATAGCCAATAACGTTGATCAAAACATACGGTAACTGTTACCCTAGTCAGAATTTAATATTGTGAGGGAGGGAGGTTCTTGGGAAGCTCCGGCCCTTCAATTGTCATAACTTGTTAACATGGTGCAAGTTGTTGCAAATATCAATTCTGAAGAAAATAGGTAAATAACCATGCTACATGAGAGAGCTAAGACATGCTTTTAGATTCAATCGTATGGACATATATAGAGAACTTGAACCCAACAAGCAAATACCATAGGAAGTAGGTAAAAAGTTCATTTTTTATAACAAAGTTCAAATATTGAAATTCAGTATAAATCTTGAGCTTTTGTACAATATTTTATCAAGTGGTTAATCATAAATGCATAAACATCAAAACTGTAGATTTTTCCAAATTATAGGATCTATGCACTGACAAAAAATTTAAGTACCTGAAAACATTGATAGCATAACATAGATTGAAGTTATTCAAAGGTTCATACTGGTAATGCTCGAGCATTAGCTCAGAGCTACTTAAGGGAGCTTTTATTCATTGGAGAGGAAGATAGAGCTATTCATATGGTTGAGATCTTGGTAAATTTGAATGTAGAAACCTCTAGTTAGTTGCAAACTGAATTCCACATCTTATGTCAATTTAGTTGCAATTGAATGTCCCTGGTTAGTATCATCTTCAGTAGATGGACAAGCTGCATTTATTGACATGAGAAAACTACTATAGTGGCTTATCCACTTCCAGACTATGATATAATGCTAAAAAATCTTCTGTGTCAATGATAGGTGGGTCTGAGGTATCCATTCTTGTAGTGGCACTAGAAAAACAAAGTCAGTGAGGAGCTACAATGTTGAAGATAATAGCTAGAGAGGGCACAAAACTGAAATAGCAATTAATAAATGGTACCACTTATCCATGGTAAGATGAACGAGCAATGAGTTTTACATTAGCAGTATGTTCAGTAGCTTTTATCTAGTTACAAAAGTTAGTTCCACACTAGGAGTTAACTCAAATTACATAACCATTTAATATAATTTCAAGAATAAACATGTTGAATAGCAATAGCAATGCCACAACGTCTATTTATGCATGGACAACTATGACTGGACTGACTGAACACCAATAATTATAATAGAAGGAAAAGGTTTGAAGACCTTACTTTGTTCGTATTGTGACTGTACATTGGTTATTTATCTCTCATTAATCATAATGGATCTGGATAAACATTAAGTTATAAATGACATTATAGAGAGGATGAATTCATAGCAAGCAGCCTAACGTTCAGTTCATTGTCATTCAGGAACTTCACCTAAACAAGGCACCGACAAAGAGTGGCAATGAGTGCCAACAACCATTGTGTTGTTAGGGAAATCATTGCATAGATCAGCGTGAATATCATACGTATTGGAATTTTACTCTGGATTCTTCAAATGGAAACTCCACGAAGCTAAAGCTTGGGTGAATGTCTGATGTAAATGCAAATAAGAACAGTGGGACATAACAAATACTCAACATGGTAGTTGAAGGACGGCATTCTGACACAAATGCATTATTCAAATACTTGATGATCACCTTAAGATCGATTTATATTGAATAGTAACCATAATTTTATGAAAAGGCCATGATTTAATATTCAAAGTTAGAGAAAAAAGTAGGGTGTAAAATGTACAGGGATCTCACTTTGGCAATCCTCTTGGGAAGGGATGAGAAGTCATTTAAGAGGTTTCAGTTCAGACATAAGCTTTGCAAAAGATGGGCACAAGCTTGAAGCCTTTGAATGAGAGCGATAAGCCAAACTCATGGGCCTTTCAATGTGAAGAATGTTTAGTGTGTTTGGTTGTTGACCCATCTATGAAATTCAATAATATAGTATCTATCTGAGATGAGCTATATTGCTTCCTGGGGTCACTCTATCAAATGAAAAAAAACACAGAGATTGGTCCAGAACCGTGGTTATTAGGTGATGATTAATGTTTTAGCGTTGGAAAAGTAGGTGAAACATATTTGGGAAGATATTTCTTCTTATGTTTCAAGACTAAAATGAAACAACACGATACCATTTTTTATAACAGAAGAGAAATGATCCATAAGTTTAAATGCCCAGAACGGATCCTCATGCTGTGTCATTAGCATGAAGATTATCTAAAGATGAAGCGACAGTACCTTCTGAGATTCCAGAATTGTAGCCGTAGAAGGTAATGCATGAACTTCACCTCAGTTAATTTCCATTCTGACATGCCGATTAGTCCTCAACTGCCCCGTCTTACAGTATATAATCGTTGATTTTCAAGAATGAGTAAAATTACAATTGCGCTATGAGATTTAGAAACTGTTCTACGTTAAAACAATGAGGGATGTCAATTGTATATCATCACATCACTCCCAATTCCTAGTTAACTGTTAGCAAAAGCTAGAGATCTAAAAACTGATAAGTAAAAGAAAGCATAGGAAAGAAAAGTAGAAAAAAAGGGAGAACTGTCTTTTCTTTGTTAGGAAGTGAGCTGTAAACTCACAGGATAACACAACTCAATATTTGGGTGGTGGTGTGAGCGGGAATTAGTTTCAGCACTGCCGAGATTCTATAGTTGGGATGAAGAAAAATAAGGACAAAAGGGAGGAAAGATGCTTGTTGGCATGAACCTTTTTGTAGATGTGCAAATCATTAACATCTTAAGGTATGGACAATGGATCAAAATGCTCTTCAGGAAGCACAACAGGAATTGTGATCTTTCCGTAATCAAATATAGAATTGGTTGGTTCCTTATTCAAGCAAAAGGTGAACTGGAAAACTGGAGCAGGCAAGAGGATGAGGTGATGAAAGGACGGGCACATAAAATACAAATAAACTTCACTGGGATGCCGGAAAGGCAGTTGTCAATAGCTCGCAATTTGGTCTAGCGCCAATGGAACAGAGATGCTGACATCAGGTCTCTAGCGCCGATGGAGCTGAGATGCTGACATCAGGTCTACTTGAGAAAAAACACCAACTCCACCACCACCTAATCGGAGGAACATTTGAGAATTGAAAAAACAACTGCAGAGGATGGCACTGCTGCTATACCCATCTTGGTCTGTGGACCAGCTCTATTTGCATTTGCAACTGCTATTACATTCACATCAGGGCCTGGTTGAGGCCGCTACAGCAACATTGAGGCCTCTTTGGAGCCACCATCCAAGCTATGAGGCTACTGGTGTGGCTGAGAAATCTTCTAGGGAGGCACTGCTCCTGCTCCAAAACAGCAGCAACTACTTCCAGCCTACACGAGGCATCTGCTACTGGTAGCACGCCTCCTTTGGAACTGCTAGCCCTGCTCCAAGTCTGCTGCAATAGCTCTATGGCCTGTTTGAGTCCACTGGTGCTCCTAACACAAGCACAACTCATAAAACCACCCTACCCTGCACATGCTTGAAGCATCTAGCACTGCTCCAAGGTCTTTATTGCTGCTCACAGGTCTATTCACCCCAGGGCCATCCCAATGTCTAAAAAGGTAATACAGTAGGCACCAAAACCGGTATATCCCCCCCAAAGTGAAGACAACCTTCTGATAAAAGATCATAGACATGGAGAAAAAGAACTTGTTATGATACTCCCAGACAAACTATAGAAGTCTGTTACAAATTTATCAATACAAATCATTGTGAATGTTGCTCGTAGTGAAACGAATATATAGACTCTAAGAAGGCAATGGCTAAGGAAGAGTACAACTCACAATCATTTCCTTAGTTTCAATAGCTAAGAAAGATATTAAATGGTGTGTTTTCCCTTAATCCAACTATCCTCGCCGTACTGCACCCTCGACACAGATGCCACCAACCATATAAAAGGTAAAATTGCCTATTATGATACTTCCTTACAAACTTTAGAAGTCTGTTACAAATAAAATGAAATCCCATGAATAAGAATCACTGTGTATGCTGCTAGTAGTGACTATGAATATAAAGAGACTAAGAACGCAGTGACTAAGGAAGAATACAACTCAGAATCACTGCCTTAGTCTCAATAGCTAAGAAAGATATTATATGGTGTGTTTTCCCTTAGTCAATTATCCTCACCATATTCCAACCTTGACATGGATGCCACCAACCATATGAAAGGTAAAATAGCCTAATTCCTGAATCCTAGCTGGAAGTGACCCTTGCGTATAGATTCATGTCTCTTTATTCTTTCCTATAGATTTCTACATATGTTAGTTACTAAAATTAGTAAATAAATTACATGCTCATGTAACAGTCTCTCAGAAGGTTATTAGAGAAGAATTGGAGTTGCAAAGACCTCCACTATCTTCGCTAAGCGAACTCTGTGTCAAAAACATGTGCTACTGCAACTTTTCTTCTGATACGCGGCATCCTACTTCAACTCTTCGCACTCTCCTCTACGCATCAGTATAGCAAGGGAGGAGTATATAACAATAACTGTCTTATGATATTATGGATGTCCTTGGGAGTACTAACAATTATAGCTACTAAAAAATATATATAGGATTGAATGTGTCATGTCAATTGAGCAAACACCAAAGATCACCTTTAGGGTATAAGGTCATTGCAAGTGTTGTTAATCTTTTTAGCATTCGTTTACTTCACCATTTAGGATTTTTTTGTGACAACAGGGGAATAATCTTCCTCCTCTATCCCCATCAGGACCCATTCCTGTGAAGGCCCAACACAGGGTGCATAACCATGAGCATTCGTAGTTGGTCATTGCAAACCAGAGCACCATCAAAAGTTCCCAGGGATTATTACGCCCATGGCGGGACTTGAACGTGAGACATCCCACTTGCAATGATTACACCTTTGTGTTAACATATTTATTTTTATATTATTTATTTTTGGCTCTTTAGTATCTTGTTTTTTATCCCATATTGGTGAACTCTGTTTGTTTTTTATTCCACCTCAACTTTGAAGAGTTCCAAGTATACACACATGCATATTGAAATACTATCTTCAATTATTATATAAGGAATTAGCAACTTCCAGGATAATGAGATAAAGATTATTTTAAAAGACAAGAAGTGGTTAAAGGTAGAAGGTCAGAGTAAATGTACCTCTTTCCCAAGAACAGGCCCATTCTAGCCTCGCATCTCCGATGTTTTTGGAGTGCAAAGCCTCCATATTTGGAACTATCCCTAGGGATACTACTTCTTTGTCAACGAAGGACATGAACAAATTCATATTTGGCAACATTAGCCATCTATAACACCTTATCAACATAATGTAAAATACAATAAACAAATATGGTTAAAGTGAAATTTGATGGGATAGGTATATTGAGTAGAAAATGTCATGTAATAAGACTCCAGCTTGCTCCCCAAGACAATACAATAGCAAACAGAGCCTAACAACTCCTTTTAGAGCTATTTACTGATTGAGCAAGACCAAGAGCACAATATATAGTATGATGTTCTGCTATATGGTACCAGCAGATAAAATCACGCATGGTACCTTTTTCATGGTGACTTTTGGTGATCATGGCATTGTATAGAAGGTGACGTCCATAATGGATTCTTCAAACAGACCCTGAGGTATGAAGTAGAAGGAGCATTTAGAAGACTGAAATTCATCACAACATAGTAACCCAGACATGCAAGTATGCAACCTCAGCCATCCAGATCACCTACATCTGAACGTGATATCCAAATGAGAGGTTGATTCCATAAACCCTGTCGTGAGAGTCACGACCGTTGCTAATCCTGTCCCTATATAAATACATAGATCTATAAAAGCCATATCAACCATTAATGACCAGTAAGCACTTGAAAGCTACTTGGATACAAACAAAGTGGTAATGAACGAATATATGCCTACCTTCATCAGTTGTTGGGAGAGGTGGATGTATAAACTATGAGAAGCTCTCTAGTGGCTATCAATTTTACCATGATGATGGGATCAAAATTCCCATGCTACTGGTCACCATCAATTATTGTTGTTAGTTGTTCAATTATCTAAATAAAATAAGAATGACACATTAGTAATCAGGAACCAATTATGAGTGGGGTTAAAAAGTGAAGAATTTACCATTCTGTTCTTTGTTCCACAATATAGGGAGAGCCACTACTACAACTGAAAAGTACAGAATTTACAACCAGTTCTGCATTCTCGGTGAGAAGCAACTGAACATATCCAAGAGAATCCATGTTTTGATGAATAACATCTGTGAAGTAAGCCAGATTACATACAACAACGTGCCACATAAAAATCCTAACCACATGCACCTCCAACACGAGGTGGTGACTCAACCCCCTAAAGCAACAACCATTATATAACATTATCATAACGTTTCATAGAAGTGGGTAGAGAAGGATAGGTTATACCTTCTGCCCACTCTGCCTAAGTCATCTCCTCAAAGCTTCTTCTGTTCTTGTTTCACTAAAGCACCCGACAATGTATAGAACAGAAGACTTGGACACCCCAATAAATCCATCCTCCTCCATCTCCTGGATGAAAAGATCATGGGACAAAATATGCATAGTTCATGGCCGAAAGACAGAATGACCGGATCAAGAACAAACAAGACACTAGGGATTCTTTCTTCAAATTGCATAACATAGAAAAAGCAGGTCCAATAAAATTTCAAAATTACCTAATATGTCATGTGTCCATCAACATTTTACTAGAAAACACCTTATAAATATATTATTTTAATATGTAAACTGTAGCATTTCATATTCAATTATATTATCTGTTAGACATGAAAAGGAATTTGCATGACAAATATTCCTACTTGAACAAAAATCTCATGTTAGTAAATGAGGATAATATCTGATTATTTTCAGAAGTGGCCATATTCATAGCCAAATTGGTTGGTTAGACATGTAAATTGAAAGATATGCATAGATTGTAAGTTGCCCAGGGGAAGCTATCAGTCAAGATATGTTGTCAATTATGAATGAATATAATATATATTCAGAGTTGTAAAGGGAAGTATAAACATAATGAAAAACTAAACAAAGGAAGTTCCGGTTGTAACTTCACAACCGACTTTAGAAGTGTGTTCTATAGTTTCTACTAATAACACCGGAACAACAGAGTAGTTACGAACCTTAGTGGTTGTTGGAATGAGGTCATGTAGTTTTTGCAGATGGCCATTGATCCTCTCTGTACGCCTCCTTTCTGCTTCACTATGGGTCTTCATGGCCATGAGGACAAGTAATAAAAATAGAGAGAGTTTGTAACATACATCATGAACAAATTTTGTTTAAATATTTAAGGCCTTTATTTTTAGTTTCTCTCAATTGTTTGATTTCAGATATGACTACCATATTTCAGATGAATGCACAAATAGAGTTATTTATAGCCATGGTTGATCAGATTACTCGGATCAGAATGATTGGTAAGATGTTCCTCCCAATTAAGACTTGAATTGACAAGTTCAAGACAAAGTCAACAATAACACATGCCACAAACGTGTATAAACATGAATACTCACTTAAAATAGGTGTTTCAGTAAATATGAAACCTTACTCCCTAGCTTTTATAACTAGTCATACATAAGTGTGAAATTGAGCCTTGCCATAAAAGAGTTCTAATTGTTAACCAATTACTATAGAATATTCATATCACGGTCTTATTTAGCAAGAGAAAAGAAAAACAAGGTCTGATAATTCAGATGACAACTTTGACATCAATAAAAAAAATTAATAACTCTGTACTTCATATGACAATCCTTTCTATATCCAATGAATTGACAATCTTTACATCAATCAAAAACTTTATTCTAAACCTATAGAAAAAGAGGGCAAAAAGAATCTAGAGAATTCTAAAGGAACTTTTATTGGTTGCCTCGCTCCAAGCAGTTTACCTACAATAACAAAAATAATTATCTAAAACAATTATATTGCATGTTACACTTATAGCACAGTGAAAAAAATTTACCGAACAATGAGTAGCTTCTTTGGCCAAGCAATTATTGACCCGATTGCATCTTCAATAATTTGATAATTGTCAAATGGTCTAACCAATTGCTCTTCAGGTTTAATTGCCACACCAATGCTAACAACAGCAAATGCAGACCCTAACTTTCCTCCTCCTATTACAAGGTCAGGATTCAAGCCTATCACTTGTCCTTAAGCTACAATTGACGTTCCATCATCAAAACTTAACAACCTCACGACCTATAAGCTGTACAAATTACGATGTAAAATTTTAGATATCAAGAATCAAAGTTATTAGGAGTTTTTTTTCTTTTAATAACCTGTCTTTCTGTAATGGTGGTTGCAGAACATGACTTTTGTAGCATGGGTGTTCCATCATTCCTGGTTGTTTCCATATTCTACAATACAAAACACTTATCACATTAATGAAATCATAACTTATAATTATTACTAAAATTTGAATAATTACTTGATTTGCTTAAAATGGAACACTCTGGCTTGAATTTCCCAAAATTATGGCTTCTAGATGTTCTTGTCTTTTTTTCAGATCTGACAATTCTATTTTTTGTGTCTCGCATATGTGTTGTAGGTCTTTGACTGTACCTTCAAAACCCTCCACATATGCCTAACTAAACTCATTAGTCTCATGGTTCACACGAGCCTTCTTTGCACCCAATATTTGATTAGCAATTTCATCTTCATCAAGATTTGTGTCATTGTTTTCAACTGCTGATTGTAACTTGTCCTACGACGGTAACCATAATGATGATAAAAATTGAGCAAATAAATTCAAATTTTTCATGAATAATTTATACTTACAATTAGTTCAGCTGATTTTGCATCTATAGGAGTACCATCCTTCTTCTTATGGGTAGCAATAAACAACTGCAGTCGACTAACGGTACCCCCTTTATTCTTTTGTTGCAACTATTATTAATGCACAAATAAAGTATAAGTAGAGTGTGGATGTGTTATGATATTATTATCATTATGTGGAAAAATTACTCACATTCGCTCTCATACAAGCATAGGGCATCGACCCTGATGTATGTCGTGTGGTAATAAACTTTCTACTCATACTATTCTTTGCACTCCGTAACTACAGTTCATGAACAATTAACCTTGTCACCAATGAAAACTAAGAGAAGACATAATATATAACTAATTATCTTACCTTTCCGTCATTACAGTCCCAGAAATTCACAAGAAAAGTCCATTGCAATGGATCAACACGGGAAGGACAATCATTAAGTATGTCTGTTTTGTCTTTGTGGTGCATATAATTTTTTCTTTTGATTTCAGATTTAAAGTTTCTCCAACAATCTCTAACTGTGGGCAGAACTGATTTCTTTCCCTTTGGGTCGATGGTAAATTTCTTCTGTTATATGAAAAATAAAATGAATATAACAAATGCATGCTTAAATAACACATTACAAAAATATATTACCAAGCCATAATTCCATATTTTAGTTTTCTTTCCAGCTGGTACTTGTCGCCAATCCAAGTAGTCCAATGGTGCCAGTTGTGAATTTCTAGCAATTGTTCCCCAAAAAGAAGACAAGTTATTTTGATGAGGTCCAATTGGTTCTCCATTTTCATCCAATGTGATTGGTAATTTTGCATCCCCTGTCTTACTCCATAATCGAAGACACTTAGAATAGCCTCGTTTTTTATTATACACGGCACCACCTAAAAATTTAAAACAATATGAGGCAATTATTTTTAAAATATACATATACATGCTAAAATATGAGGTAATAGCTAATTGGTGTAAATTGTTGATTAGAAACTTATGTACCTTCATCATGATTAGCAGTAATTTCTTCATCAACCAATTCGAAGTCCTCATCAATTACATAATTGGTTTCGACCTCATGATCTATATTGCCATTATGAACAGAATGATCAGCTCTCATGTCATTATTTGTCAAAGAATCCCTATGACCAGCTCCAACCTCATGATTGATATTGGCTGTATCAACTGAATGACCAACTCCGGTACCATTGCTTGCCAAAGAATTAGCCTTATGAATAGAATGACCAGCTCTGATGCTATTGTTTATCAAAGAATTTCTATGATCAGCTCCAACCTCATGATTTATATTGACATTATCAACACAATGACCAGTTCTTGTACGGTTGTTTAACAGAGACATCCTTCCACCGATTGGAACATCATGATTTATCATTGACACATATGGATGCTTCTCTTTTCTGATGTGTACTTTAGCATTTTTGCTGCTGAAAACAGATGATGCACCAACCTTTTTTTTAGTTTTATTACTCAAATCAGCTTTAGAACTTCCAAGATATGCATTAACTGAACCAAGATATCCTCCTCTCATTCCCAAATCAGCATTAACTAAACCAAGATAACCTCCATTCATTCCCAAATCAGCATTAACTGAACCAAGATAGCCTCCATTCATTTGCAATCGTTTAGACATTCCTACAAAGATAAATATTAAGACATAATCTTACAACTATAAGTACAAAATGATAATAGATAAATTATATGTCACCATACCCGCCAATTTTCGTTTAATTACTCCATTTTTGCATCATCAGTTTCTCATGCAGACAACAATTGTGAACGTCTTTTCAACATCCTAAAAATATAATGCATAACAAATATTAATAAAACAAAACTATAACCATAAAAATATAGTTAAATAATAATGGTTGTAGGGACTACCTGATATAAATATTATAAAACAGTTGCTGATTCGATTATTGAGAACAAAAAAAGTTTGCAAATTTTAAGAGAAATAGTATGCATATTAAAGGAAGAACAATGGTATTGATAATTAATAATAAATGAATAAAACTAAATTCTTATAACGCTACATCAAGATAAAAAATATTAAAAACTACATATGATAGATCGCAATGATCTCAATCAAGTTGCTCATCATTTTTGCCATCGTAAAAAGTTACACCCTCCATATCTTCTCTAACCAAATCAGATCCATCAGAAACATCGCTAAAAATAGATTCCCAATCATCTGTATGAGAATCTTCAGGTACGCATGTCCCATCCATGAAATTTTCAGTAAGCTTCTCATCCATGTCATAAGTATCACGTGGTGTCGTCTGCACGACAAAGCTCCACCCACGGTGATTGATGTCAGTCAGATGAAAGACTTGTTATACTTGAGAGGACAATACAAATGGATTTTCAATTAAGTCAATGAGTTTTAATTTAACCATTGTAAATTTATTTTCATCTTTTTTGACGCCCTTGTTTGCATTCATCCAATCACCTTTGAATAGTATAACTTTCAGTTGCTCATAGTAACTAATCTCAAAAATCTCTCGGAGTACCCCATAGTAGGTAACTTGACCCAATTTAGGATTTTTGTCCTTGGAATTGGAAAAACTTTCTGTCTGGGCATTCACCATTATCCCACTATTCTGGGTTTTTTTACCATGTTCCCCCTCCTTGGTTCAAAATCTATATCCATTTGTTATATATCCATTGTATTTGTTCGTCATATTTTGTGGTCCCCGAGCCAGAGTTAGTAGATTTGATGGAAAATTTTCTGATTTGGCCTTCTCTTCAATCTGTATACATTATGAATTGAGTTATTAATACAATGCTCTAACAATATTAATTGAAATTAATTTTATAGACTTACATGCTTCTTAAACCAATCACTAAAAGTGTTCATATGAATATTACTGATTTCCCAATGTCTTGCACGCAGATTCATTTTCTTCACGTGGTGAATGTGTTCCCTGCTAACAAGTACATAAGTCATGTGTACATACATCTAACGGTGAGCATGCATATTTCTTAATAATTTAATGAACTCACTCCATGAACGGTTCAACTGCAACACAATTAGATAAAATATACTGATGTGCAGTTTTCAGCATCACATCTTCAAGATAAACAGGAATACTCTTTCCTATTCGACGCCCTTTGTGTGAAAATATAGACCACTCATTGTCAGTAACAATATCGTCATCTTCAACATCATTTCTAGCCAATTTTGTGAACCTTGGCTCTACCCCAGAGAGATATCTTGAACAAAATATTAAACATTCATCTGCCAGGTAACATTCTGCTATGGAAGCTTCGGGAGCAGCTTTATTCCTCACATATTCTTTCAAAGTTTTCAAGTATCTATAATGATAAATAGAATTTGTTTAAAATCAAAAAATACATTTGATAACATTTTAGTGAAACAAATAGTAAAAACATACTACCTTTCCACTGGATACATCCAACGATAAAATGGTGGTCCAGCTATCTTAGCTTCTCGTGGAAGATGAATGACCATGTGCTCCATTACGTCAAAAACTGAGGGCGGGAAAATCTTCTCCATGTTGCACAGAGTCACCGCAATTCTAGATTCTAACTTCTCAATAGCATACAGATTTATCTCTTTTGAGCATATGTCTTTGAAAAATCTAGACAACTCAGTTATCACAGTTATGACGTTCTTGCTCGGCAACGCTACCCGTAAAGTCAATGGCAGAAATTGTTGCATTAATATATGGTAGTCGTGACTCTTTAATGCCAACAATTTTCTTTCTTTGATGCGTGCATTTTGCGAGATATTGGAGGAATAACCATCTGGAACCCGTACAGACTTCAAAAACTTACAGAATAATTCTTTTTCCTCTTTTTTCAAATACAAAATTTATGATCCATCGGAAGGAACCTCCTGTGGCCCATGAAACATTGTTTCCTACTATGTGGTAGTCTAATAGACCACGTGTCCTTATTGCAAACAGGGCATGCATCATACCCACTAGTTTGCCAACCAGATAAATAACCATAGGTAGGGAAGTCATTTATCGTCCATAGTAAGGCGACACGCAATTTGAATACAGCTTTACGATCAACATCGTAGGTATCAATACCAACTTCCCACGGTTCTTTCAACTCTTCAATTAGAGGTTGTAAGTAGATATCTATCTTCATTCCTGGTTGAGTTGGACCAGGAATAATCATAGAAAGGATAAAATTAGGTGTCTTCATGCATAACCATGGTGGCAAATTGTACGAAATCAATATGACATGCCAAATACTATATGATTGACTCATCATGCCAAATTGATTAAATCCATTAGATGCTAAACCAAGACGCACATTACAAGAATCAGATGCAAAATCAGCATGCATGTTCTCAAATGTCTTCCATGCAGGTGAATCTGCTGGATGTCTTAAAACTCCATCCTTGGTGCGACTTTCATCGTGCCACTGCATTAGTGGTGCGACTCTAGAGGACATAAACAATCTCTTCAACCTAGGAGTCAAGGGAAAGTAGCGCATAACTTTACAAGGAACTCTTTTCTTTTTAGTTCCCATACTTTGTGCACCGTCTACATCAGTTTTAGTCTCTATATATCTAGAAACATGACAACGCGGGCATGAAGTATTATTTGCAAACTCCTTGTGATACAAAATGCAATCATTTATACAGGCATCAATTTTCTCGTAGTCAAGACCAAGGTCCCTAATTATTTTCCTTACTTCATAGTATGAGCCAGGCAACGTGTCATCCTCAGGAAGCAAATCCTTCAAAAGTTCGAGCAGCTCAGTAAATGATTTATTGCTCCAATGATTTCTACATTTTATATGGAACAACCTCACGAAGGTATACAGCTTAGAATACTTCTTATCTCCAGGATACAACTCTTGTGCAGCAATCTCTAACAATTTGTAGAATTGCTCAACTTCTTCGTCGGCAACAAATACAAATGAATCATCGTCGTCGTTGTCCATAGTTTCTCGACAGTTTTGGACTCCATATGAATCGTGTAACATGTCTCTCATATCATCAAACGGTATGTTGTCTTGCATATAAGAATCTTATGTGGCATCAGAAGAATTCTCACCATGAAAAATCCAATCAGTGTAGCTGCTGAAAAAACCATTCCATAACAGGTGCTCAGTTGTCACATGATGGTTGTGTCTTTGTATATTTAGACACTTTTTACAAGGGCATAAGATAGTCTCATTCCTACTACATTTTTTGAAAGCGTCCTCTATGAATTTGACTACCCCAGTTAAGTACTTTGTACTGGTCCTGTCTTCCTCAATTATCCAGCTTTTGTCGATCATACTTTCTTAGATAAACGTAAGTAAACACATCAATATAATCAATATATATGTAGAAATTATTAATAAAATGGAAAGATTTAAAAAATAATAATAATAAAGATGGTAATAAAGTATACATAAATTTAACACAATGAAAAATTAAATATATAAATAAGTAGAAAATCAAAAAAGTATAATACTGATCATAGTATACATAATACTTTGACAAGCCACGTATATATCTATGACGTATTGGTAATAAATATCAAAATAGTTTTGTTGTCTTGTTGGACTATGATGATAACTGTGATGGTCCAACTCTATCCCTTCCATGCATTCTACTGTCAAGATGAACAAGGAAAACTTTGTTGACTCTACTGCCATTATAAGGGTGAACATGGAAAACACCACACACCCATATATGGTGAATCTGATATTTCTTGCTTGAGCATAATTGTTAACCACATGTTATAATTTTATGTCCTCACTAACAAATAACTACAGGGCATTTAAAATTCTGGAATTGAAGCATGTAGTTTCCAGATAGTTCCTACATATGCTTCTGATGTGAAACAGGTATAACACAACTATTTTTGTTAGTAATCATGAAACTGATATATTTCTATAAATTAATAGATCTGATTTTCTGTTAGCCAACTATAGTCACCTACTCACTGTTGTGTTGTGATAGCATTCATATACTATGAAATTGATCATCCAAATTCCAAACTTCGTTACTTAGGTTATGTTACATACATGTATGTTTATCATGTGACCTATTCGACCAACAATAGTATTGTATGATGATAGAAACATGAGGCATGTTGGGCATCAAACTGCCTTTTCTCTGTTTCTCTAAAGTATACCTTTGGTTGCACCTCTTCCATTTCTTGCACAACCCAGTCCATAATTTCCATCCCAACATCCAGTTGCAGTTTTATCCTTTCATTTGCTAGAAGTTCTAGGGGGAATAGACCCTTCCATCCAACAAATTATTGTGCAACCTTATTGTAGCTTGGCCTCGAGCACAACTAAACATGTAAAAAACCTTATTGTAGTTTCATTTTTCTTGTGCTTCTAGGCTATTTCCCTAAATTTATTAAGTAGACCCAAAAAACCAAAGCAGCCCTAAACACATTCAAAAGTATGGCATGGACATTAATAAAGGAAACAATTAATTTATTCACTGGAATGAAAAAAAATGAGAGACTGGCAAAAGAAATTAGAATCTGTCGAGGCATGTACATGTCTAATCTCACAAAAATAGGGAGGTCCCACTTGTAATCTACCATGGGGTATGTAAATGAGGGAACCTTTTAAAGGAATTACCCTTTCATAATGAAAGCAAAGAAATCAATGTCCATGGTAAGGCTTTTTACCATCAATGTCCAAAATACTATAATATGAAAAACAAGGATATCTATTCAATTATAAAGCCCAAAGGGAACCCAAAACATAAGTACATATTTTGTTGTATAAACTATATCAAGGAATGTCAACGATAAAGACCATGAGTTGTATCCGAAACATAGTGCTTTAACCAAATTAGGTCCTGAGTTCCATGTTCAAAACCCATTACATTACAAGATTTTGGCTTACTAAGTGTGCGTTATAGAGCTAGTGCAACTTGAAATAATCTTATCCCCTTGACAAATGGTTCCCATTGGAACAACTGAGTATGATCATTTGGAGAAAAGAACCAACCTACTAGTGGTGGAATGGGACACTAGAAACACTTAAATGTGATTGGGATCCTACACTGCCATAATTACCAAATTCTAAAAGACTATTTCAAAGTGAGATTTGGAATTAGTAATTGTCTAACATTTGAGTTAAATGATGACGTGACCACCCATCAAGAATCATCACACAAGTTAGGATCCCATCCAGCCTAGTCACTTGACTCAGCAACCGACCTTAATGATAGAGACCTCAACACTTACCAAGGTTTAGAGCCACAAATACTTAAAGGAAAGACTATTTCAACCACATTAATGAGTATAAACACACAAGGTCACTAGCCCCTATTAAGATGAAATATACCTCAACCAATGAGTAAGTAAATACAAAATAATAATGCCTCACTAGCCTCTATTAAGATGAAACACAAGATCATGATAAATGGAAATTCAATAAATTTGCAACAATAAATCTCTTATTATAATCACACACAAGTAAGTAAATACAAAATAATAATGCAAAAACGCAATGAGGCTTGTCAAGTAGTACTTGGCCATTCTACGTAAAGATCATAGGCCACCACAATCAGGGGAGGTGAAGCAAGACATGCCAAATACTCTAGAGTGCCCTTGAGTGTTTTTTTCCAAACTGTAAAAATATAGAAACCTTACAAGTAATTTGTAAATGTAGTCAAATGAAGTTGTTGGATCCTAGATGGGTGATTAGATGCTCTAGAGGGGGGTGAATAGAGCTGAAAGCACTTAAACAAAACTCATTAAACCTTCAAAATATATGACAAGATAAGGTTGCTAAATAGGCAATTTGAGTGCAACTAAATCATGCATAGCAAGGATAAGAGAGATTGAACATGCACCAATAGACAAGCTATTTAGAGTGGTTCCACACTTCAAACTAGAAGTGTGTCAGTCCACTTGCCTAGAGAGGTCAACCTCTAGGACTTCCAAACTATTGCACTCTTATATTCATTCATAAGACATACAATGCATGACCAAACAAAGGACTTACCTATCCAATACAAAGAGTCTTCAACCTTACCAAGGACTTACCCACTTTGCAAGAGTCTTCAGCCTTCTCCAAGGACTTACCCACTCTTGCACAAGTCTTCGGCCTTGTAGGAATTACCCACTCTTCTTGGATCTTCCGCCTTTGACTTCACCTTCACTCGGAGAAGCTTCCACCAAGGTCTTACCCACTTGAGCTTGAGTCTTCTGCCTTCTCCAAGGGCTTACCCAATCTAGCTCCAAGTCTTTAGCCTTGATCTTCACCAAGGGACTCCTTCCCTTGTTCTTCTTCACCTCTCTTGGACAAGAGAGAGAACCTTCATCTTCATGGTTGCGAATGAGAGATGGGGAGGTGGTGGAGTGAGAGCCTCACAAGATATACATATAAAACTAGCTCTCTTACAGATTTCCTACTCACTCTAATGGATGTAGCAAGTGATTAAGCTTAGAGAGAGAGAGGAGGTTGTAGGATCACTCAACTATAGAATAGGAACCTTCATAGTGAATGCTCAACCTTGGAATGGAGCCCAAGGGGTCCTATTTATAGCTGGGGATGCCTCTTAGCCTTTGGGAACACTTGTGAACGAAAACTAGCCGTTTTGTGGCTTGCAACGGATCTATTTTCACTTGTTGCAACTCCACAATGGCTAGTAGCACTTTTCTGCACTTTTCCGTATAGTGCATTCGATCGAGTTTCTATATGTGTAACTCGACCGATGCAATCTTCAGAAAATCAGCCCAGGTGGATCAGTCGAGTTTCAGGGTGGGAAACTGGACCGATTCAATCTTCAGAAAATCAGCCCAGGTGGATCGGTCGAGTTTCATGGTGGGAAACTGGACCGATGCAATCTTCAGAAAATCAGCCCAGGTGGATCGGTCGAGTTTCAGGGTGGAAAACTGGACTGATCAAGTTCCTGTAATTGATTTTCAAAGTTGCATTAAAAGTGCTCTAATATTCGATCTAAGTGTTCCTGATATTTTTCTAAGCTTAATTACAAGTCATACAATCATTACAAGTGATTTACAACATGATTCTAATGGATATACATCATATTACAAAAACGTGCACTTGTATGACTTTGACTTGTCTTTTCTCCAATTTGAGATGCGCAAGTTAGGGCAATTGGAGTGTGTCTATACCTAATCTGAAATTACTCAAGTAGAAGCATTAGACACCAATATGTGGAATGGTTAGTCATCATCAAAACACGGGTTTAGTCAATTTAGACGTGAGTCAACATTGACCTAATTGACCTTGAGTCAACATTCTCCCCCTTTTTGAAGATGACAAACCATTCCATAAATGTATTGAAAGAATTTAAGGAAATTCATAACTTTGGAGAAACCTAGGGGTTTCAATAGAATGTAGTTCATATGCTCCCCCTCAATTGATGTACATGGAGTTTTCATACTCCCCCTCAATTGATGGTATTTCTCCTGCATGATTAGCTTTCATAACATTTATAGAATACTATGTATTCTACTCATATATGTTCTACACATATATGTCTTCTCCCCTTTACCTTCTCCCTTTTCATGAACATGCTTCTCCTCTTCATGTAAGACATGCCTTCTTCCTCTTTTAAAAGAAGACATACCTTTCTCCCCCTTTGTCATTTCAAAAAGTGGGGTTATGAAGAAAAATAAGAAACATCACTTGTTAAACAGAAAGGAGATAACACAAATATATATAAGGAGAGTAGAAGAGCACAAATAGGGGCTTGTCCAAGCATAGAAAGAAAAGCAAGTTAAAGCATATACTTGAACAACCCAAAATGCAAGATAAAGTGCTGCAGAAAAACAATAAATTGCAATTTTGACCCTTAAGATGACGGAATTTGACCAAAAACCATCAGAGCTCATGGCAAAGCAATGAGTCTTGCTCAGAAGGTCGTTTTTGCATGAAAAACACTAGTCTTGCACCAAAAACTGAACCTGGAGCAAATCTGCATAAAATCCAAAAATACTCCAATTTCTACATATAATGTAGCTCTATGTACCCAGCATCACAATGTTATGCAAGAAACTCAAGATAGTAGATATGCAATTCAAGGAACAATCTTGAGCATGTATGAGACAAGATACAAGCATAGCATATAGATGAGCAAAGATTCCAATTATAAACAGGGCTAGAACTACATGTATATGAACTACTAGTAGATGATATCACAAGTTAGGACTGCTATTAGGATCTAGATCATAGCAAGAGATACCAAAAGATACACAACATAAAGCAAGATATGAGTATATGTAGAGATATATCCATACAAAGAGATATGCAATATTAGAAGCATGAAAGGATATAACTCACTAGATATGCATCCTTACCATAAGATGATTATCCCTAAGAACCTCAAGGTTGTATCACAATAAGATATACACCTAAAAGATGTAGCAAGTTAGAGTACAACGGAAGCAATTTTTAGATACAACCAAGAGATCCAAAGAGATCATCATCAAAACCTGCAAAACAACTCAAAGCAAGTAATTGCAAGATATAGATATACCAATTTAGAGCAATTAGAGAGATAGAGTTGTATGCAAGATAGGCAATTTAGAACATGGAAATATGCATATATAAAGATACCAAAAGAGAGTGCCAAAGAATAAGGCTATTGGTTGAGAAAATCTAGTTTAGAGAGAAATTCTCATCCAATAAGCCAATTGTGTATTCTGTGAACAATGTTATCGGTCGAGTTCTGTGCATTGGCAACTCGACCGATGACAGCTGTTGGCAACACCCATTGGTGCCTATCGGTCGAGTTTCTATAGGGCAAACTCGACCGACAGATCAGCTGTCAAAGAGCACATATATTTCATAAAAACATATTTAAAGGCATGCTAAAAATACAAACCATATCTAAACATGTCTAATCAAGTTAGTAATGCACTATAGAAGCATTAGAAATAGTTTTTGAGCAAGAGTGTGAAGAGAATCACAAAATACCACTTTTGACTCAAAAACCATATGTATAGTGCACACTAATTTGACAAAAACAAGTTAGGATAGGTTATAAGCAAAAGAAACATTACCTTTGTGCTTACCATTCCTTTTCCATTTGTTGTCACTCTCTACACATCTCACCTTTCTTCTTTCATGTGGATTGAGAAGTCAATTTGCAATTCAATAGATCAAGTCAATCCATTTGCAAGAACCTACAAGAAGAAAGATGAAACGGTCCCCAATCATGTTTTTGGGTCCGGAGGGATTAGTTTAGCAACCCAAATCCGATTGCTTTTGGGTGCTTTCCTAAAAGGACAACAATTAGAATAATGACCAAAATAATTACAATGATTACAAGTGCACGTAGCCTTGGAACTGGAGGATTCTTCATTGAAAAATGAAGGTCCTTTGTCTTTGTTGTTCCTTTGGCTACAGTCAAGTCCAATGCCATCTCTACCCATTTGTTTGGTAGTATGGTCTAGGATTTGATTAAGATTCTTTTTATCACCAAAGAATCTTTGCAAAGAAGATCTCAAACTATGATTGTCATGCATAAGAGAAGTAAAGGTAAAACACAATAGATTCATATCATCTCTAGCATGCACAAGATAGATTTCTAAGCAAACATCTTTAGTCATATAAGAATCTTTATCACAAGTTAGAGCATAAAAAAATTTCTCTCTATAAGAAAATATAGTATGAGCGTCAAGAGCAATTACACTACTATGCAAGGAAGCAAGTTCATATAAAAGACAAGTAATCATTGAAGGATAAACTTTATCTACACATTTTATTCCTTGCAAAGTAATCTCTTGACTCTCATAAGCACATTTAAGAGCATAAGAAACAATAGAGAGAGAAACAATAGTAGTAGCAAGCTCTATATATGAAGTAGTCATAGAAGGTTGAGATTCTAAAAACTTAATCTTATCAAGCAAACTAGAATTCACAAATTTAAGAGCATTTAGTTGACTAAGATAAGCATTTATTTGAATCTCAACACTTGAATTTACCTCATTAAAATCTTTAGTTGAGCTTGTCATGAGGGCGCAATGGCATCTTCCATCTTCACATTCACTAGATCTTCCACTAGTGCTTTCATTTGTTGATGGAGCCTTTGTGATCCCTTTTTCACTCTTGTTTCCTTCTATTGCTCTCTTTGAAGGTTGCCCATCTTCATAATCACCCATATTCTCCTACTTGTGGAAGTATGCTTGGAGAAGACCCGCTCTGATACCACTTGTTGGATCCTAGATGGGTGATTAGATGCTCTAGAGGGGGGTGAATAGAGCTGAAAGCACTTAAACAAAACTCATTAAACCTTCAAAATATATGACAAGATAAGGTTGCTAAATAGGCAATTTGAGTGCAACTAAATCATGCATAGCAAGGATAAGAGAGATTGAACATGCACCAATAGACAAGCTATTTAGAATGGTTCCACACTTCAAACTAGAAGTGTGTCAGTCCACTTGCCTAGAGAGGTCAACCTCTAGGACTTCCAAACTATTGCACTCTTATATTCATTCATAAGACATACAATGCATGACCAAACAAAGGACTTACCTATCCAATACAAAGAGTCTTCAACCTTACCAAGGACTTACCCACTTTGCAAGAGTCTTCAGCCTTCTCCAAGGACTTACCCACTCTTGCACAAGTCTTCGGCCTTATTTGAATTACCCACTCTTCTTGGATCTTCCGCCTTTGACTTCACCTTCACTCGGAGAAGCTTCCACCAAGGTCTTACCCACTTGAGCTTGAGTCTTCTGCCTTCTCCAAGGGCTTGCCCACTCTAGCTCCAAGTCTTTAGCCTTGATCTTCACCAAGGGACTCCTTCCCTTGTTCTTCTTCACCTCTCTTGGACAAGAGAGAGAACCTTCATCTTCATGGTTGCGAATGATAGATGGGGAGGTGGTGGAGTGAGAGCCTCACAAGATATACATATAAAACTAGCTCTCTTACAGATTTCCTACTCACTCTAATGGATGTAGCAAGTGATTAAGCTTAGAGAGAGAGAGAGGAGGTTGTAGGATCACTCAACTATAGAATAGGAACCTTCATAGTGAATGCTCAACCTTGGAATGAAGCCCAAGGGGTCCTATTTATAGCTGGGGATGCCTCTTAGCATTTGGGAACACTTGTGAACGAAAACTAGCCGTTTTGTGGCTTGTAACAGATCTATTTTCACTTGTTGCAACTCCACAACGGCTAGTAGCACTTTTCTGCACTTTTCCGTATAGTGCATTCGGTCGAGTTTCTATATGTGTAACTCAACCGATGCAATCTTCAGAAAATCAGCCCAGGTGGATCGTTCGAGTTTCAGGGTGGGAAACTGGACCGATTCAATCTTCAGAAAATCAGCCCAGGTGGAACGGTCGAGTTTCATGGTGGGAAACTGGACCGATGCAATCTTCAGAAAATCATCCCTGGTGGATCGGTCGAGTTTCAGGGTGGAAAACGGGACCGATCAAGTGCCTGTAATTGATTTTCAAAGTTGCATTAAAAGTGCTCTAATATTCGATCTAAGTGTTCCTGATATTTTTCTAAGCTTAATTACAAGTCATACAATCATTACAAGTGATTTACAACATGATTCTAATGGATATACATCATATTACAAAAACGTGCACTTGTATGACTTTGACTTGTCTTTTCTCCAATTTGAGATGCGCAAGTTAGGGCAATTGGAGTGTGTCTATACCTAATCTGAAATTACTCAAGTAGAAGCATTAGACACCAATATGTGGAATGGTTAGTCATCATCAAAACACGGGTTTAGTCAATTTAGACGTGAGTCAACATTGACCTAATTGACCTTGAGTCAACAGAAGTGAATTATGTATTCTCTCATCAGTTCAATGGCTTTAGTCATGCACCCTAGTGATTGTCTTGGAAGTTTATCAACAAACTGTACTATGGAACTGCCTTATTCTTTGTGAATTTACATAAATATATACAGTTATAGACACATGTATATCTTTTATTTATGAACATAAGAAGCTCCATTATTCTTAGAAACAGGCAGAAACAAAGATCACCATGATATCCACTTCACATTGCTGATGCTACAAAATTTAGCATATAAAATTATATATTAAATTATTATACCATCCAATAATGATGAAATGAAATACAAGAAAATCATTAGAACTTTGATTTTCTGAAGTATATAAGGAGCATGTTGTCACATACAACAAATCGTATAGAGCTTTGATGACATGAGAGCAATATGTAGAACAACAATATCCTTATCAACAGTCGGCGCGCCACTCAACATACAACTAATGTGAGTTAGTATTTAGTAATTTACTATGTTGTTATATGTTTGTTGTAAGTTGAATATTATTGCAGAGGTGTGTAAACATGCGTTTATGGATTGTGCTACTAAAATTTCAGATCTTAATCCTTATATTTTGTCATCGAAATCCTTCATCAAAATATCAAAAAATAGGATTGATTCCTTACCTCCCAGTCCCACATGATTGACCCCCCCCAACATACCCAATATAGAATTTTATTGCATAAAATGTTGCATCTAGGTGTTGAGACCACACCTGTAAAATTTCATGATTTAATTCGTTCATTTAGGCGTCGATAAGTCCAGGATTGCATCTGTCGATATTTCCGTCGGTAGACCTGTAAATATCTATTTCCACGTCGTCGATAAGGCATCGGTATCGGCATTTAATTCCTTGTGATGAAGTACCAACATGCATTCATTGGGAGCATGGCATTCAGTCCTCTTGATGTTCTATTTCTCATTCCTCCAGCTTTTTAGGGGCGGTTAGTTTACAAATGAGGATTATTGGTTTGATTTCAAAACCTCTACCCTAATGTATATTTATGATTTTATCTATAAGTAGCAACAACAATGCCCGTTTTATTCAAAATGTCAACCATTTCCCTTGTATCAAAATTTTCAAGGATTTAATAGATCATGCACACCAATCCCTTATATTTTGTTAGGGGGTGGGAGTCAGGAGGTAGTGTACTCACCCTGCCTTCCTCTTGCTGGCACTAAGCAAAGGTAAATCATGCATGGAGATTAAAAAAATGGAAACTACTCACTAAGCTCGTTACTCTAGTAGGACGTAGAGCATAATTGCACCTCTTGTTTGTTTTGAAGTGCATCCTCTCCAGTGTGTTAGAAACTTAATTTTCATAATGATTGCACCTATTTTGATGTTGTGACATTAATAAATCCAAGCATGTTCTATTATAGTTTGGCTTACAAATGCTTTATTGGAACAAACATTTCTATGACAATTTCTTAGAATCATGTATTTATGTATTGTGCTACCTATAACAAAATCAAACTTTAGTATTCTTGTCTTTGTTTTTTTGGCAAGATTAAAAGCATCACCTAGTTTTAATAAGAAGACATAAACTCTTCTACCATGTAAGACACAATAAAATTACTTACTTCTAATTGTGGTGGCAAGTGACAACCTGGTGTGGAGAAATCCCATGGTTGGAAATAACACATTAACTTATCATGATGTGTTTTGAATTTATTCTAGATGTTAATTAACTCAACCTGATCTACACCGTTGTTTCCATTCTCTTGGTGTTGGGGCCATTGAGTAGGTTTGGATACAAAGGGATAAAGGATTTGGTTGACAATTCCTCACAAAGTGCAGTAGTCAAGAATAGCATCTCAGATTCAAGTTGAGAGTTGGTTTTTTTGAAAACACTATGTTCCTATCAATTTATATTTTTACAAAAACACAAGTTCAAGTACCATATACATATTGAAATCAGAAAAAAAAAGTGTCAAGATATGGCTGGGCAGTGTAAAATTTGTATTGTAGAGTTTTGAAGAAGTATAATTACTATCTAGTGTGTGTCCACTTAGTCCCTACACTATTCTAAAGTGTTTTACTTCATCTTCTAAAATATATAATTGAAACAATGTTCAATAGGATGTACCACCCATTGTTGGACACAACAGTTGGTTTCTGAACTACACCAGTTATGTTCTTTTGTACAATAGATTAGTCTGGTTGAGACACAACAGTCTGCACACTGGTAGTCACTAGTCAAGACTCTTTAATCTGGCTTCAAATGTGATACCCATATGTCTTTATCCTCCCCTGAAAATGGTGTTCTCAGAAGTTTGATGGTGTTGAACCACCATTCTGTGATAAGTTCGCCTAATACGCATGTATGTAACAAAATGGGTCTCAAAGGTTATTGGGTTTAAACATGGATACCTATATTTTGCATTATATTCTTAGTCATCTACATCTAGATAATGACATACAATTATTATGCGGAGACAGAGTTATCTAGTAATCCTAAAACGTTCCATGAGTATGAAGAGAAAAATAACTAGGTGAAAATTATTGCCAAAGTATAACACTTAGCTTAAGAATTTATACAGGGTGTTTGACAAACAAAAGAAATAACATGGGATACAGATAAAAACTATGTCCTTAGGTCCACTTAAGTGTGTGCTATATCTAGTAATCACTCTATCATTTTATGATTGATAAGAAAGACAAGCTCTGGTCCCAATGAAAATATGGTTAGATACCGATTTAAACAATGGTAGTGTTTCCATGATGAATATGTGCTCTCTTTGTCCTATCAAGTTTACTTCTAGAAGCACATCCCATCAGGAGGGAAGAGGTACATATATACATCCAATGTAACTTGTGATGATTAATAAATTATAAAATGAACCTCAGGGGTCCTTGTCTTTCACCTGTAGTGATTTTTGGTGCAAGTAACACAACAGGCTTCCTAGGTCTGTTCTGATAAAGCAACAAAAAGCATACAAGTATTTTTGGAATGCTTGTTCTTAACATTTATGTGGATGGTCTCACCTTATGAAAATCAAAGTTACATCAACAATTTGGTTTATTAGCTACTAAGTTGCAAAAGAATGCATTATGAAGGTAACATATGAAGAAAACAAACATAATATTTCTATAAACAAAACTTTTGTTTGGTAGTGATGGAAATAGGTGAGACAACTCTATGTTTATCAAACAGTCACAACTTATGCTACCATACACTCTAACAATGCAGGGGTTCCATTAAAAGCAACTTGTACAGTGGAACTAACAGAAGACAAATTGTCTTCATTTAGAAGTTGATCCACTGGGACCCATAGAAGATGATTTAAACTTATAATCTTTAATGTATGTTCTTATTGAATGATGGTGGCAAGTAAGAAGCAAGCTTCACAATAAGAACACTAAGCAACCCACAAGATTATGTGTTCATCCTTCACAGCTGATCATGCAACAATTAGATAATTCAAAACCTAATAACATTGGGAAGTTATTATAATATGGGACCATGATGTTGTGTCAAATCTGCAGGGTAACCATAAAACTGAACCAATTGGAAAGAAGGAATATTATATTATGAAAGCCTTACATATCCAGTTCAGCCCATTACAATACTGGAAAAGAGTGGTGGGTCTTGGACTGCTCATTATTATAATATGTGTTGGTTTATATTGGTTCCTACTGCACCCACTTATCTTTTGTGACAAGCTTTCATCTAGAAAGTGTTAGATTGTCCCATCAATAAAACCTGAGATGCCCCTGCATTGAGTCTGCATACTTGTGATGTGCTAAAAAATAACCATTGCCTACTATCCCTAGTCCAAAACCTCTAGCATTGGTGATTGATGATGATGGCGTGCCTAACAATTTCATAATAGAGCATATAAACAAGATACACGTATTCACTCCTCTATAGAAATATTAAAAACTGACTCCATGATCGATCAGCAAACAAAAGACAATATGATCTCAACAATAGAAGAAAAGTAACTGCAGTCATATCAGACTTACAGAAATAGAGGTCTGAAGACCTTGGGGATTGTCTGCGACAATGGAGAGGTAGAAACCTTGGGAGGAGGTGGTGACTTTGGGAAGGGCCGACGATCTTGCAGAAGAGGCGAGCACTGGATGGGGGCAATGATCGCTTGAATATGCGAACTATTCAGCGGGCGAAGCTGGACGACAAGTTTAGGATCCACAACGGTTTTAGGTCTTCATCCTGCCAATGCAAGGATTGGGATGTGCGGAAGCACTCAAGCGCATGGACTGCAGGAGGCTCGCGTGATCGGGCGTGACAGTTAGTCAGATAGCGTGATCGGGGGCCAATCGAGTGTGTGGGAGAGAAGGAGATAGCCGGGAATAGAGAGAATGGGAAACTGGGATGCGCGGGATTAATTGAATCCAATACATGCGCGAGGGAGAGGGGGTATTGTTTAGTAAATTTAGCTACAAAGTAGTGGTTACATCTAAAATAAAGAGGACAAATGTAGTTGAAGTTGATCAATCTTATTGGCTTCATTTATTTTATTTATATTTTTAAGAAATATAGCTAAAATTGGCTTATCCTACATATAGTATATATGTAATTAAATAAATTGTAGCCAATTCATGTATTTTTTGTAGTGTAATTAGCTGATTCATAAAACTACTGATGGGCATCCAAGGCATGAATTCATATATGTTGATAGGTCTCTAAGACCCTCCCACCTAATCCATGAGGCGGGGATAAACATGTCTTGTGCCATACCACTTAACAAAACTTCAAGCTCAATTATCTCCTACAAGATCAATATATTTAGCTTGAAAATTTCTTGGTTCATTGGTCACCAAGAAAAAATTAGACTTATACCAAATTTAGGATTTACTAGATTATATTTGGACATCTAAATATTATCAAAAACCTCCTCTTCTATTAACCCTCTTTGATAGACTAACCCATCAACTTCATAAAATTTTTGCCAACTAAATCTTGGATTTCAATTTGTTCCAACAACATAGTTATCAAGTTTGAGCACATTCCATGTTCAAATTAATTAAATTAATTACCCATTCTCAATTGAAAGCTAATTATTAAACATTTGAATCAATTTAATAAATATTTTTATTCAGACATGATTACATCAATATAAAGGCCCAACATGGTTCTTTTAGTCAATTGGAGGTTATTCAAATTGTGTGAGCATGGGTTCCTCACTTTTTCACATTCTTATCATCCAATTTAGATTATCAGAGGGCATAAAGGCTTTATTAATCCAAAGTCGAATTCAAAGGAGTCCAAGTTTTTATTGCACCTCCTTTTTTGGGATCTCTTACACAGAAATTATTGGTTAAGTTTACTTGGCCTGGAGTAGTATCGGGATTGCAAACCTGTTGGGATGCTTTACCAAACAACATTTAAGTAAAAAAGAATGAATTATAGAGGTTGGTGATAGACTTTCAAGCCAATTTTCAGTCTTAAGACTCTCATAACACCAAGTATGGGGAATTGGGCAATGTAAATGTTATGAATTCTGATCTTTTCTAGCATGTGTGGAGTTGATATGGGTATGTGGAACCCACTCTTTACTAATGTGTTCAAGCATGTGCAGTAGGCACATTTAAACAAAAGTAGGTGTATTCAAGCCAATAATGGGTGTATTCACATTAAAGTTGGTGTATCCAAGAAATAGTGGGCACATTGAAGTTTGTAGTAAGCGCTTTCAAGCAAAAGTAGGTGCATTCATGTCAATAATGAGTGCCTTCACTTAAAAGTGGGCACATTGAGTTGGTAGTGGGCACATTCAAGTAAAAATTGGCGCATTCACACAAAAGTGGGTGCATTTAGAGCTGCAGTAGGTGCATTCAAGCAAAAGTAGGCACATTCATCACAATAATGGATGCAATCACACAAAATTGGGCGCATTGAGTCTGTAGTAGGTGCATTCATCACAATAATGGGTGCAATCACGCAAAATTGGGCATATTGAGGTACATTCAAACAAAAGTAGGCATATTCAAGCCAATAATGGGCACATTCACATTAAAGTGGGCGCATTGGAGTAAAAAATAGGCGCAATAAAGACAATATAGATAAGCATATTGAGAGTTGTAGTGAGCGCATTCAAGCAAAAGTAGGCGCATTCATCACAATAATGGGCACAATCACGCAAAACTGGGCACATTGAGGTTGTAGTAGGTGCATTCAAACAAAAGTAGGCGTATTCAAGCCAATAATGGGCACATTCACGTTAAAGTGGGCGTATTCAAGCAAAAAAAGTTACAATGAGGACAATAGTAGGCACATTGTAATAAAAGTGGGTGCATTGAGAGTGTAGTGGGCGCATTCAAGTCTAAGTGTGTGTAGTAACTCAAAAGCGGGTGTAGCGGAGCGCATTGAGGGTGTAGTAAGTGCATTCAAGTAAAAATACATGTATTCAATAAAAAATGGGCTCATTAAAGAAATAGTAGGCACATTCAACCAATCGTGGGCGCATTCAAGTAAAAGTGGAAACATTGGGGGTGTAGTGGGCACATTTACACAAAAGTGTGCTCATGTGTTCCCTTTTTATTTTATTATCCATTTTTCTTTAAAAATATGTCAATATTGATCTTGTTGGAATGTATTTTTATAAGGATTATATTTCCTTTTATTTTATCAAAAAAATTCTTATGGTTTAAAAGTTATAAGAAAAACCAAAAAAAGTAAAAAAAAAGGTCTCGCTAGGATGTAACAGGTGGCAGGTCGGTAGGTGGCAGGCTGGTAGGGTGACACAGATGAGTAGGTGGCAGGTGTTAGTGTCAGACGGCTGACAGACTGCTGGCAAGAGTTTTTCCAGCGCTTCAAACTGGAGTCAAGCGAGTGCGCGTGAGGGAAGAGGTTTGCTATGCAGTCCCATTTTGAAACCCATAACCAAACCCCAAGCAATCTCCACCACATGTTACAAGGTATAACGAATAAAATACATTTATTTATTTGTTATACCTTGTAACATGTGGTGGAGATTGCTTGGGGTTTGGTTATGGGTTTCAAAATAGTGTCCACCTAGCATTAGTCGTAAGGGAAACTTAAGGGCCATGTGGGTGAAGTATTTAAATGTGGTATTGTATTTCTTTTCGGTAGTCTAACTACCACACTCATAATTCCATCGTTTGGATAGTTATAGGTGTATTTAGCAAATATTGTAGTCCAACTACGACATTTCCCCCCACACTCATTCGACAGACCTCAGAAAATCCGCCAAATCTGGTGGGATTCAGAATTCCTCGAGCGACGGTTCCGCCCCCTCCACCGACGCCTCGCGTGACTCACATCTCTCTTCTTCTCCTCTCCCATTCGTCTTCCTCTACCATCATCTCCTTTCCTATCCTCCTCCGTCGGCTTCCACTCATCCTCCCCATCCATCTCTCCACCTACCCGCACCACCCAAACTCTCCTGGATCCTGGATTCGCAAGGGTTGGCTACGTTCCTGATGTCGCTGAGTTCCCAACAACGCTGAGTACCCGCCGCCGCTGAGTTCCTAACGTCGCAGCTAGATTTCTCCTTTAACTTTGACGACCTGCTGACAACTCCCCCATGCCTCCAGATCCATCGTCGCTTCAGATCTGGGGTTGTAGCTCCATCGTCGAGGTCAGGATTGTGGCTCCATCGTCGAGATTTCCCCTGCCTTCTCCTCTTCCTCGCCCTTCTTCTCGTCCAAATCTAGGCAACAATTTTGTCTCTTCTCCCCGCTGGGCTGACTTGGTTGCATGCTTGCTGTTCGACCCAATGCCCCCCTCCTCCACCTTTGTTCCATGGTTCCACCTTCTCACTCAGCCCCCCTGACCAACCACGTCGAGGTCCTGGCGCCAGGACGACCACATCGTATTCACCTCCTCGCGCTCAAGCACTATGTGACCCAGGCGCCCGAAAGGCTAGCCGATGAATGTATGATGGCACACCATGCACCACCCATCGCTATCAGTACTCGTCCTCTCCTCCGCAACATTCTTGCGTGTGTCCTTCCCGATCTTGTTGTCCTCCCAGTATACCACTTTCGTCTCATTTGTCTTCGGTGCATGCGGCAGTGATGGTGAAGTAGAGTCAACGACGGTGGCGAGGATTGCCAAAAGGGCGTAGTGGTGCGCGATGACGTCTAACCCGGAGTAGCCATTGTACCCGATAAAATGTGGGGCGGAGGTAACCATGAGTACCTGAGATGAGCGGTTTCTAACACTGGATCATTCTAAATTAGTTGTGCAACCAACCAAAGTGGTTTAGAAGTCAGTAATCATGATCACTGTATTTTCAAATATATAATCATCCAAACCATGAAATTTGAGTATTTATTAATTGCTACAGTTCAAATTCTATTAATGGCAACTACCGCTGTGATTGGAAAGGGGGCACCCAAACGGCCCCTTAACTCATTCAGGAAGTCCTCCACCACCCGGTTCACTTCTAATCTTAACTCACACCGTCACGCACAGCATCTGAGTCCTGCCTCCACTCCGTCAAATGTCGCGTTCGCCACATGTGAACCAGAGGTGCGGCGCCGGTCCGAACTAATGAGGAACAGGTGGTCCTCGGAACCGACTGATCTCCTCGGTTTCATCTCCCGCTCGCGTACCGCACTCTTATTTCGCACTGTTTGTTTATGATTTTCATATCACGACGCCAGCCCACGGCCGGCAACGGAACGGTCCGAACGGATCCATCGAATTCGAAACTCCGCCCTGCTTCGCTTTCTTTTCCTTTTTCCATTTGCACAATCCCACAGCCGTCCAAAGAATGGATGGATGGTGACGGCGGCGCTGGTGCGTGCGTAGCTCCACGCGTGCCTTTTCCACCGCAGTCTGCGGGCAGGTAGTACTGCTGATAGAGAAGGAACCGGGTCAGGTGCGAATCTATATACTATATATAACGACCCATTTTGGATTAAACTTGCAATTCTTTTCAAAGCTCTTTGGATCTGTCGTGTAATTTTCACAATCATTTTTCTAAATCACGAATCAGTCCTTATAGGTATTTCTTGCAATGTTTACAGAGATGTAAGAGGGGTCAGGGTAACCGACTCATATCGTCGATTATTCTCGCCTGTTCTTATCCTTCTGTTCAATGCTGGGGTTTTGGCGAGCCGAAGGAATTGAGGAGGCGGACTGCCGATCAGAGCTTGAGGAGGCGGACTGTCGATCAGAGTCGAGGTAAACATTTGATAGCAATGGCGGATTCCTTTCCTACCGTCTTCTGTCATTTCTTAATGTGTCGCTATTCTTGTTGCTCTTCGTTCCGCACACCATCACCTGGAACTATCAGTCCGACGACTCCAACTCCACCCATTCTCATATGCTCACCATCCTCCACCCTCCAACAACGAAAGTCCCAGCGACGACGAGTGGGACCAGGCCTGAGAGTCTGCCTGGCTGCCAGACCACCTTACCCCGTCTTCTCGTGCTCCATGGGAGACCGACGTCCACTTCCCGAATTCCTCCTCCGGCTGTTCTATTCAGCCGCTCTTCATGCCCTTGGCAGCCATCCGCCGTTCATCCCAGCGCTCATCCATCTCCTCTAGGAATGCCTTGGCTTGATGGTCATCCGCCTCACCATGGGCGGGTAGAACGACGTTCCTTTTCTACTGTCTTCTGTTCTTTGTTCCTTAGTTCCTTTCCTACCATCTTCTGTCCTTTTTTCTTGCGTACTTCGGTCATTATCAGTATGACTGCAACCCAGCAATGAGCAAATGACCAACAAATGATTCAGACTCTGACGAGGATGCCATCCTACTGGATGTCAAGCCTTAGTGTAAAGCCTTAGATTTTATTCCTTGGCAAGTCATTTCCACCTTCACATCTATACTATATATAACGACCCGTTTTGGATTAAACTTGCAATTTTTTCCAAAGCTCTTTGGATCTGTCGTGTAATTTTCACAACCATTTTTCAAAATCACGAATCAGTCCTTATAGGTATTTCTTGCAATGTTTACAGAGATGTAAGAGGGGTCAGGATAACCGACTCATATCATCGATTATTCTCGCCTGTTCTTATCCTTCTGTTCAGTGCAGGGGTTTTGGCGAGCCGAAGGAATTGAAGAGGCGGACTGCCGATCAGAGTTTGAGGAGGCGGACTGCCGATCAGAGTCGAGGTAAACATTTGATAGCAATGGCGGATTCGTTTCCTACCGTCTTCTGTCATTTCTTCTTGTGTCGCTATTCCTGTTGCTCTTCGTTCCGCACACCATCACCTGGAACTATCAGTCCGATGACTCCAACTCCACCCATTCTCATATGCTCACCATCCTCCACCCTCCAACAACAAAAGTCCCAGCGACGACGAGTGGGACCAGGCCTGGGAGTCTTCTTGGCTGCCAGACCACCTTACCCCGTCTTCTCGTGCTCCATGGGAGACCGACGTCCACTTCCCGAATTCCTCCTCCGGGTGTTCTATTCAGCCGCTCTTCATGCCCTTGGCAGCCATATGCCGTTCATCCCAACGCTCATCCATCTCCTCTAGGAAGGCCTTGGCTTGATGGTCATCCGCCTCACCATGGGCGGGTAGAACGACGTTCCTTTTCTACTGTCTTCTGTTCTTTGTTCCTTAGTTCCTTTCCTACCATCTTCTGCCCTTTTTTCTTGCGTACTTCGGTCATTATCAGTATGACTGCAACCCAGCAATGAGCAAATGACCAACAAATGATTCAGACTCTGACGAGGATGCCATCCTACTGGATGTCAAGCCTTAGAGTAAAGCCTTAGATTTTATTCCTTGGCAAGTCATTTCCACCTTCATATCTATACTATATATAACGACCCATTTTGGATTAAACTTGCAATTTTTTCCAAAGCTCTTTGGATCTGTCGTGTAATTTTCACAACCATTTTTCGAAATCACGAATCAGTCCTTATAGGTATTTCTTGCAATGTTTACAGAGATGTAAGAGGGGTCAGGATAACCGACTCATATCATCGATTATTCTCGCCTGTTCTTATCCTTCTGTTCAGTGCTGGGGTTTTGGCGAGCCGAAGGAATTGAGGAGGCGGACTGCCGATCAGAGTCGAGGTAAACATTTGATAGCAATGGCGGATTCCTTTCCTACCGTCTTCTGTCATTTCTTCTTGTGTCGCTATTCCTGTTGCTCTTCGTTCCACACACCATCACCTGGAACTATCAGTCCGACGACTCCAACTCCACCCATTCTCATATCCTCACCCTCCTCCACCCTCCAACAACGAAAGTCCCAGCAACGACTAGTGGGACCATGCCTGGGAGTCTGCCTGGCTGCCAGACCACCTTACCCCATCTTCTCATGCTCCATGGAAGACCGACGTCCACTTCCCGATTCCTCCTCCGACTGTTCGATTCGGCCGCTCTTCATGCCCTTGGCAGCCATCCGTCGTTCATCCCAGCGCTCATCCATCTCCTCCAGGAAGGCCTTGGCTTGATGGTCATCTGCCTCACCATGGGGGGGTAGAACGATGTTCCTTTTCTACTGTCTTCTATTCTTTGTTCCTTAGTTCCTTTCCTACCATCTTCTGTCCTTTTTTCTTGCGTACTTCGGTCATTATCAATATGACTGCAACCCAACAATGAGCAAACGACCAACAAATGATTCAGACTCTGACGAGGATGCCATCCTACTTGATGTCAATCCTTAGAGTAAAGCCTTAGATTTTATTCCTTGGGAAGTCATTTCCACCTTCACATGAGATGCTTACAGCTAATAAATTAGGAGAAAGTACATCGAATGATACATTCACAAGCGTAAAACGGCTTGCACTGCTGAGCCAATTTTTTCCCCACAAAGTTAATCTAAGTCACATTCTGCCAGATTTGTAGATTTCGTATCTTAACTGAATAGGAGATTGTAGTTTTCTTTTATCGATTTGGATCTACAAGCCAAACTCCCAAGCCCAAACCTAACCTTAACATTAATCTGGGAACATGTCAATGTCATCTAAATCATGCTTAATAGACTGGTCGGTTTCTGGATTGCGACAAATTCCGCTAGTCATACTTTTGGAGACATGGAATGGTACCAGAGGCTCCTAAATAGAATTTAGATAGGTATGCTAGAAGTGATCCTTGCAATAGCTGGAACATTTTGTGCCCCGTAAAGAAACATACTATTTTGGGAGCCGTGACACGCATTTTCAATATTCTCGGCGTCTCGCCGGCATCTGACGGACTTGCTGCTAATTATTTTTTCTATATCTTTTGTACTACTACTGTAACCTAACCTTAACATTAATCTGGGAACGGGTTGATGTCATCTAAATCATGCTTAATAAGCGAGTTAGATTCTTAGATTGCGCCAAATTATACTAGTCATACTCTTGGAGGCCTGGAATGGTACCAGAGGCTCCTAAATAGAATTTAGATAGGTATGCTAGAAGTGATCCTTGCGATAGCTGGACATTTTGTGGCCTGTAAAGAAACATACTATTTCGGGAGCCGCGACACACATTCTCAATATTCTTGGCGTCAAAATTATATTTAGATTTGAAGATTTTCAATTTACTTATTAATTTAGAATTGCAAAGTTGCTCAAAGATCATAATAGATTCCAATATGCATTTTAATTTTTGCTGAATGTTGTTTTTGAATCCAATTCATTCAAAATCTATACTATGTATAACAACCCATTTTGATTTGTTTGTCTTCTTTGTTTGGTATACGAAATTATATTTAAAATTTCGAATTGCAAACTTGGTGAAAGATTGAACATATAGTCATTATATATGTTATTAGGAAATTTTGACTTCTATGTTTCTTATGGTCATATCTTTTAATTTATAAAATAATTTCTGACAAAATATAACTTCATTTGTAAATTTGATCCTTGCAATAGCTGGGACATTTTGTGCCCCGTAAAGAAACATACTATTTCGGGAGCCGCATCACGCATTTTCAATATTCTCGGCGTCTCACCGGCTAAATTCCACAGACCTGCATCTGACGGACTTGCTGCAAATTATTTTTTCTATATCTTTTGTACTACTATTGTAACCTAACCTTAACATTAATCTGGGAACGGGTTGATGACATGTGGAATAGTAGTATATGGTAAGGGGATTATGGAAAGTAAAGAAGGGTTTGAAATATAATGGAGTAATATAGATTATAAAAGAAAGAGGTTGTGAGATTCAAGAAAGTGCTAATTAGTCAAGTACCCTTGTTGATAATTAATTAAACCTACATATGAGAAATGTATTATTGAATGTTTGAAGATAAGAATTATCTAACCCAGACTGGTTCTCCCCGAAATGCGTTGCGGCGCAACAGTTGAATTGGACTACAAATCCTGGAATGACGGTTTGACCCCGTCCTTGGCCTCGGGGAGTGGCAAGCAGCCCTCCTTGCAAGATTTTGTCAGTCAATTTTCTACCGGTCATACTCTTGGAGGCCTGGAATGGTACCAGAGGCTCCTAAATAGAATTTAGATAGGTATACTAGAAGTGATCCTTACGATAGCTGGACATTTTGTGGTCCGTAAAGAAACATACTATTTCGGGAGTCGTGACACATATTCTCAATATTCTCGGCGTCAAAATTATATTCATATTTGGAGATTTTCAATTTACTTATTAATTTAGAATTGTAAAGTTGGTCAAAGATCATAATAGATTCCAATATGCATTTCAATTTTTGCTGAATGTTGTTTTTGAATCCAATTCATTCAAAATCTATACTATGTATAACAACCCATTTTGCTTTGTTTGTCTTCTTTGTTTGGTATACAAAATTTTATTTAAAATTTAGAATTGCAAACTTGGTGAATGATTGAACATATAGTCATTATATATGTTATTAGGAAATTTTGACTTCTATGTTTCTTATGGTCATATCTTTTAATTTATAAAATTTTTTCTGACAAAATATAACTTCATTTGTAAATTGACAACCACTTTTTTTATTTTTTCTATTATAATAGGTTACACAAATTGTTCAAATATGGAAAGCTCATCTTATCAAGGTTTGTGCTCTTTTAGTTGATTTTTTTACAGTGAATTTATGTTTCAGTTCTATTTTTCAATATAGGTTCTGTGTAGATATCTTTCTTTTTTGTTATATTATAATACAGTTTAGTTGTGTGTACATAATTATGCTAATTGATTATAGGTAGTTATCGTCATCAAAGAACTAGAAAGCGTATGCGGGGTTATTTGGCAGACGCTAGAGTTCAACCACAAGATTGAAGTAATTTAGTAATATATATATACACATATATATAAATGTAGAAAGTACTATGTAATTATTAATAACAAGTCACACATGCAGATTTTTAGGAACGCCATCATTTAGGATTGCCATCATGTATTTGTATACATTGTGGTGCATATATTTGGTTCGATGAGAGAGTCATATGTAAAGGTAATCAGATCCCTCATTTTCATTCATGTTGCTAGGATGGAAAGTTTAAGTTGTCAATGCTACAATCTATTCCCTCTTACCTTGATGATTTACTAAAAGATGTTACTAAAGAAGCAAAACATTTCTGTAAATATATTTGCCAATACAATAATGTTTTTGCGTTCACATCCATGGGTGCATTGCAAGATACTTCGATCATTGATAGTAGAAGCCCTTATAATTTCTGCATACATGGACAACTCTATCACCGTATTGGTTCTCTTTTCCCTTTAGAAAGTAATCAACCTCTGTATGCTCAAATCTATGTATACGACACTGAAAATGAAGACATCAACAGATATAATGTATTTTCAAATAATAAAGAAAACTCCAAAATAGATATGTTAGTGATTACTAAATTATGAGAAATGATTGAACAGATAAATCCTTATGTTATCATCTTTCGTTCTGTCAATCAGTGGATATCATCTGATTCCATTACTGATTTTTCATTGTGTTTGATTGTGAATAGAAACAATGTTGGGGCTCAATATTCATTACCTACTACGAATGAATTGGCTGTGTTAGTTGTTGGTGTAGATGAAGGGGTTTCTGAGGGTAGAGATGTTATTGTGTGCTTAAAAGATAAAACTCTTAAAAGAATAAGTGAAACACATCCTGCTTATATGCCGTTACAGTATCCACTACTTTTCCCTTATGGTGAAGATGGTTGGAGACCAGATATTCTTTGTGATCAAAGTGCAAGTGGACGTAAGCGGAAAATTGTTAGTATGTTAGAATTTTTCTCATACCGACTACATGATTGTACTGCTGAAAGAAATAGTGCTTTACTACGAAGTGGTCGATTATTGCAACAATTTATTGTTGATGCTTATGCTTGCATTGAATCTTATCGCTTATCATGGCATAGGAACAATCAAGATAAAATTTGAGCAGATATGTATGCCAATATCAAAGATTCGTTCTTTTTTGGAACTGAAAATGCAATGGACATAAGCAAACATATTTTCCTACCATCATCATTTATAGGGGGGCCTAGGTATATGAAACAAAATTTTCATGATGCAATGACTATATGTGCATGGGCTGGTCCACCAGACCTTTTCATCACATTTACATGTACTCCAAAATGGTCTGAAATGTGTCAATATATTGATAGTTTTAGAGGTAATTGAAGTGAAGATCAACCAGATATTTTATCTAGGATATTTAACATCAAGCAAAGACAATTAAGAGATGACATTATCAAAAAGAAACTATTTGGAAAAGTAATTTCAGGTATAAATTTATAATTTATCTTACGTTATTTTGTATTAATACTAATTAGTTTATCTTGAATAGATCTTTCAGTTATAGAGTTCCAAAAGCGGGGGCTGCCACACATGCATTTGTTAATAACTCTTGATCGTGATAGCAAAATAAGAACTCCTGAAGATGTAGACCACATCATTTCTACTGAAATACCAGATATTCATGTCGAACCTCTAGCTTTTCAAACTGTCTCTAGGTATATGATTCATGGTCCTTGTGGCATTTACAATGGTAAATCTCCTTGTATGTTGAAAAACAAATGTAGTAAGTTTTATCCAAGGAAATTTAATGAATCAACCGTCTTTTTGACTCAGATGGTTATATAGCATACCGAAGAAGAGATAATGGAAGACATATCATTGTGAATTCAGTAATGCTAGACAATCGTTGGATTGTGCCTCACAATGTTCAGTTGTTGAAAAAATATGATGCCCACATAAACGTTGAAATATGTAACCAGGCACAGGCTATCAAATATCTTTATAAGTATTTGCATAAAGGTCATGATAGAGATACAACTGTCATGCACAATAGAAATGATAAAGGTGTTGATGAGATAGCCAGTTATCTGAATTATCATTACATATCTACTTCTGAAGCATCTTGGAGAATATTTGATTTCCATATACATCAACGCAATCCTTCTGTTTTGCGGTTAGATATACACTTACCTGATGAAAATTATGTGACATTTTCAGATCATGAACGAATTCAAAATGTAATTAATCATCCTTCTGTTGAAAAAACTATGCTGGCCGAATGGTTTCAAAAAAATACAGATGAAAATGTCTCTTCAAAACTAACATATGTAGAATTCCCACAAAAATGGACATGGGATAGTAATAAAAAAATTTGGTCATTATGAAAAGGCACATTTTCTATTGGCCGACTTCCCCATGTCAATCCATCTGCTGGTGAATTATATTATTTGAGACGATTACTTTGTAAGGTTGTCGGGGCAAAGAATTTTTCCGACTTAAAGACAGTCAATGGTCATGCTTATAATACTTTTAAAGAAGCTTGTCATGCAAAAGGATTGCTTTTAGATATGTCAGAATGGGAACATGCTTTTGTTGATGCTATTACATGGGCAACATCATGGCAATTACGCCATCTTTATTGTTCCCTTCTTTTGTGTACTGAAATAAACAACCCTAAACAAATTTGGAATAAACATTGGAAAGAATCGACTGACGATTTCAAAAGTAGGGTACCTATTGATTCCAATATTCCAAGAGATATAGATAACGAGACGGATTTGAAAAATAAAGGGCTATTACATATTGAAGAAATTTTAAACAAGAATGGAAGGTCTTTATTAGATTTTTTTGGCTTCCCTTATCCCATTTTTCAAAATGAAAGCTTATCAGATAATAGGTTAATACGTGAGGAACTTATGTACGATCATAAGACTTTGTGTGTGGAATTCAATGAAAGATTCAATAAGTTAAATACCGCACAACTTATAATTTTAAATGACATAGTTCGATCATGTTATTCCTCTATCAGATCATTTTTCTTTGTAAGTGGTAGTGGTGGCACTGGAAAAACATTTTTTTTGGAACACATTAGCAACAAAATTGAGAAGTGATGGAAAAATAGTTTTAGTTGTTGCTTCATCTGGAATAGCAGTATTGCTATTGCCTAGAGGACGTACTGCTCATTCTAGGTTTAAATTCCATTAGAATTAGATGAAAATTCAACATGTAATATACCTTTAGGATCTGATCTGGCTAAATTGATAACGAAAACATCATTGATAATTTGGGATGAAGCACCTATGATGAATAAGTATGCATTTGAAGCACTAGACAGGACTTTAAAGGACATTTTGCATCTTACAAGAGAAAATTCAAATGATCATTTATTTGGAGGCATGAATGTTGTATTAGGTGGAGATTTTAGACAGATTTTACCTGTGGTACCTAAAGGTGGACATACTGATATAGTTAATGCTTCCATAAGTCAATCTAAACTTTGGAATAAATGTCGCATATATGAATTTTCAATAAATATGCATGTTGAACATTCGAATACAGACTATGTTGATAGTAGAAAAGAATTTACTGAATGGTTATTAAAAGTAGGTGATGACTCCATTCCACATGTACACCTTAATGATCAATACGATGACAATTGGATAGAGTTACCTTCTCAATTATTAGTAAATGAACTTGCTACTATACAAAATCTAATCAAAAGTATTTATCCCAATTTTGATGTCAAATTCAATGATCCTACTTACTTGAAATCACGTGCTATACTTGCACCAAGAAATGATGAAGTCGATGATTTGAATGCCTTATTGTTAGATCATTTTCCAGGAACATCTTCTTCTTGCTACAGGTTTGATATTGCAGAGACTCTTGATGGTAGTGAAACAATTGATCATACTATATATTCTGATGAGTATTTGCATTCTTTGAAATTTTCAAGTATTCCAAATCATATTCTATCATTAAAAAGTGGAGCTCCGATTATGCTTATCAGGAAGATAGATCAATCAATAGGACTTTGTAATGGCACTAGATTGATATTACAAATGATTAGCCTTCGAGTTTTTGACGCTGAAATAATTATAGGAAGTCATATTGGTGATCGTGTTTATATTCCACGCATTACTTTCATTGAAAAGAAAACTGGAGCACCATTTATTTTGAAGAGGAGACAATTTCCTATCAGATTATCATTTGCTATGACTATAAATAAAATTCAAGGCCAAACATTAGAATTTGTTGGACTATACTTAAGAACACCTGTATTTTCTCATGACCAACTGTATGTTGCTATTTCACGTGTTACATCAAAAAATGGATTGAAAATTCTATTATGCAATTCTGAAGGAATACCAAATAATGTTACAAAAGATATAGTTTACAAAGAGATACTACAAAGTGTTCATAATGAATACACAGTAGCATGATATGATATCATCAAACAATGTAGGTATTTTGATTCAAATTAAATTCTTTCCATTTTTGTAATGCTACATTGTTACTTTCTTATTACATTTCCAAAAAAATCAGTATTTTCAAATATTAATCTCGTCTTTAATTTTTATTACATAGGAAATCCAAATCAAGACATGAGTGAAAATACTTGTAGCACAAAGAAATGTAATACTTCTGAAGGTAAATTGGATAATTTGTCAAATTTCTTATCATCTTTCATAAAATAATTCAAATGAAACAAGCAAGGATTCATACATGAAAAAGTAGTCAATCAGTTAGGTAACTTACAAGTATCTTGAATCCCACATTTACTCTCATAGTTACAGATTGTTGAACTTAGTTGGTTAGAAATGAAAGGTAGTTGATAAAACTTGTCAATTTCATCAATTTAATTTCAAATTATTAAATTAATGTAATTACATATACAGACATTACTCTATGTAAGATGTATTGATCACTATTTGTTTTGAAAAAAATTCTTTGCAAATTGGATAGTGGAAAAAAATGACAATTTCAAGGCATTCAGTCCAAAAACACCTGCAAAAGAAATGATATCATCCAAAAGAACATACGACTCTCAAGATGACAATGCACAAGTACATGATGCTGAACAAAAGTATCCAATTGATGACAACAAGAAAGCAAAATTAACATTGTACATGTCTTCTTCAAAAATTTCAGCAGGCTCATCTATGTTGTTACACCATGGTATGTAAAATACATTACTTTTCTTTAGACAAAAATACTTTTATAGAAACAAAATAAATGTTTATACTTTTTATATGTTTGATTATATGTAGGAGAGGCAAAGAAATTATCAAAGGATGTATTGGAAGGGTGCATACCATGTTTACTGAGCAGGATACGTCCAAATCAACAACAAGTGATACTGTTGGTTCATGTCACAAACAAATGGATGCGTATAATTCACAAACCAACTGGTACAAGTGACTCTCTGGTGGCAACTTTTATAGATTCCAATGTTAGAATCATGTTTACTTACTACTTTATACAATTTTATTACATGAGCTTCATTTAATAATTTATTTACTATTAATAGGGTGATGAGATCCTAGCAAGAGTTTTTCATTCAAATCTAACAAAATGGGATCAGATTTTGACTATAGGAAATACTTTGGTATTAAAATCTATCACCATAAAAAAGTACCAGTTTGGTTTCAGAATTGTTCCTCATGATTTCATGATAGATATCAATGACCGTTCCATAGCAATTCAAGTGGAAGATGAGAAAACCATACCATATCATGTGCATCATCTCACACCACTGGATAAGATAAGCTCACTGAGTGCTGAAAGTCAAATTCTAATTGGTATGTAATATATTTGTACTGTAATATTATCATTATATATTCATTTAATGATTTACTATGATTTGATTAGATGTATCTGGAATTATTTGGAAGCTAGAATCAAGAAGCATGTCTACGTACACTCGAATTAGTCTTTATATTGTAGACCAAAGGTTAGCTATTATAATTTCCTATGAATTATAACGATTCTATATCTTAATTATCCTTTTTTTGTAAACTAGCAAGTGCTTTGTTCGACTGACTGTTTGGAACAAAATTGCAAAGAAATATGATGATGACTTGGTCATTGCTGCGAAGCAAAATGATGTTCTTCTTGCAACAAAAGTCAAAATTGATAGATACAATGGTATTCTTTTTTAGAAAATTTAAATTATTTACATGTTATATATATTCTAAACAATGATTGTTTTTTATATGAATTTTACGTTGCAACTACTGATTATTCAGACCTTTCTTTGCAACCAAATGACCCTGAATTCAAAATTTGAAGAAATGGTTAGTTGATGTAAAATACAAACATTTATTTTTAAAAGTCAATTCTGATAAATTTCGGTAATATCCATTTTAATATTTGAACTAGGTTTTGTATGGAAAAAATGAAGGGCAAGCTACAACAGTTGCTCGACCTTACAACAGGAAGCAAATAGAAAATACCACTCAACTCATGACCATCAATGATGTTCTTTTACATGCACAGAAAATAATTGAGAAGATAACCTTAAATTTTCAATAATACGTAACAATTAACCCTAATACATATGATCATTATTTACTAAAACAATCTATTACAGGCTCTATACTTAACAATCAAAGTCATGATTAGAAGTGTATCAAGTGATGATAAAATATTTTATGAGTGCTTCCAGTCCTGTTCAAAAAAATACAAATTAGCATCAGGTAGTACTCGATGTTATCACTGTGGTGTCATCAACTATGTTCCAATAACAAGATACTTTTAATTTATACATTATTTTTTCATTTAAGTCAGTAAAATAGTTATATTTTTGTTTATCCAGAGGCTTACTTATGATAGGTTGAAGATAAAAGAAAAAATTCTTGATGAAAGTGGTGATACATATGCTACACTTTTTGGAGAGAATGCAAATTTATTTCTAGGTCTTTCAACTGAGAGACTATTAGAACTCTTTAGCAAGGTTATATCAAATATTTTAGATATGTTATTGTTTTTTCTAATTGAATAATTTCATCTGTTCTCTATCATTTGATCTTTCACTTTTTAAATATTAGGATGAGAGTGAAGATGCAATTGATCAGATATTTGCGGAACCAGTTGGCAAAATGTATACTTTTCAGCTGCGCTTAAGCAAAGACAACCAACGGTACACAATGAATCGTGATTTCACCATCGCTTCTTTTGCTATAGATCCACTCCAGCAGTAGCATGTCGCAATATACAATGTATAAATTATATTTTTCACATATATGATTTTTCCTTTATTTAAAATAATCTACAATTTGTAACCTTTTGTATTTCATCATTCTATTGCTACAGAGAAAACTTTTTGATGCAGCTTCCTGTTACAATGTACATATGACTACGAAAAGTGTGATCAATGCAACATAGGCTTCATATTTTATTCTATACATGAAGATTTATGTAACCAATATCTCTTTCAGGTTCATTCTCTAAATTTAAAGCTTTTGTAACTTATTAACAACCTTTTTGGATTTGAATAAGTTCACTGCTCTCTTCACATATACGATTATAACTTCTATCATATTTTGTACAAAATTGAACACATTATCATTTGAGGAAATAATTTGACATAGAATTATTGCTCCTATTTTTCTTAGTTATATATAATTGATGCAGGTGGTAAAAATATCTATGAATATCCAATTCAAAAATAATTCCACTATGAAATCCCATATAGTAGTGTAGTTGAAATGTAAAAAGATGCTTATATCACATTTCTATTTTGCCTTCTATTTAGATTGATCATTATATATATTAGTAGACAGATTTTTTTTTCAAGTTTACTTGCCTTTTCTAGGTAAGGACATACTTTATTTTATACTCTTTCTTTTTAGGAACACTATGTGTATATGTGTATATTAACTCTACATATCCATTTATACAATTATAAACTTACCTTGGGTGTGAATGTTTTAAATAAGAGCGATCAATGGTGATTTAATCCTATGATTTATATTAATTTTATCTTTATTTAGCACTTTCCTATGACGTCCTAGACTTGCAATGGAAAACTATATTTGGGCCATTCTGGCACTGTTAGAATAGTGTACTTTTAATGTGCTTCTGCTATATCATCTTTACAATCGAGTCAGTTTTCCCAAAGTAGTAATGCCCAACTGACTCATTGTATTTAATGTTTTTGTATTGTTTTATTGTCTAAGCCTGTCGGACAATGTTGATGATGCATATTGAATTCTTTATATTATTTTGTGATGTATATTATTGTGATGTCTTTGTTTATTAGTATGTACATGTACCGATTAATATTGTAACTAATTCATGTCTATAGTTTCTGACATGTACAATTCTCTACAATTAATATTATAGTTGAGTCATATCTGCAGTTTTTGACATGTAAAATGTCTATTGTATCGGCTCTTTAAATGCTATGTATCTGCCCCATGTTTAAGTATGACTTAGGTTTGTATAAACCAATGTATGATTTACGAAATGTGAGTAACTACAATATGTTATAATTTTTCAGAGCTATGTGTCATGTTTGTGACTAGAATGCATTGGAATGCAATTTTTGCATGTCATGTTGTTTCTAATACTCACGCCTATGTTTGTATTTTCCAAATAAATTTTGATCTTATTAACAGTGTGCGTATTGGTTCAGATTTGATCTAAAATAGTGAAAATGATAAAAATCTAATATTTTATTGAGAGAATTCTTATTCTGATTCAATATTAATTTGCCATCCATAGAGTACGCCTACTCGCATGTACTTGGTTTAGGTGTATGTTGTAGTTAATCTTGAAGACTTTTGTTTCTTCATTTAAAGTTGAAAGAATATGTGAGTTTAAATCATTACTTAAGCCTCATGTCATATTGATATGATAATCTATACATCAAGCTCAACAATTTATAAATACATTTCAATCATTTATGCAAATAAATTAATTTGCATCTACTTATTAGTTAACGAGAAGTATTATCTAAAGAAGGCATTACACACCCTCATATGTGTTAACACACATAGACAATTATATACTTTTTTATGTGGACTTCAAATTCAAGCCATACGTAGATATTAATTCCTTAGAAATATTGAATATGTCTCACTGTCTTTGACCTGTCTACCCACCAAATATATAATCTATCACGTTCTTGTAACCATCACTGCCTTTATACAAGCATAAAGCCCGCGTTGAAAATTAGACAGACATCCAACACATAAACAACATAGGAAAAAATAGTGGTTAGTCGAATTAGGAAGTGCAAGAAATACTTAATTATCCAGTATAGTTAATTTAGTAAAATATTAAGCTCGGTATGTCTCTTTTTGGTGTAGTTGAAACATTAATCTTGGTATGTCAAAAAAAGTAAGCCCAATATGCCTCCTTTCTATAAATATGAAACTGACTCCCAAGTTTGATTATATGCAAACATCTTTTCATCTTTTCTAATAATTTATTATATACAATTAAAATACACCCAATTTTTTAGCTACTGTTCTGTTGCCTAAACACTTAGCCACATTATGACAGTTATCTATTTTTCTATATAGATTTGAATTTCAAACCATATGTAGATATGAATTCCTTAGTGATATTAAATATGCCTTACTGTCCTTAACCTATCTATCTACTAACTGTATACTGGAAATTAGATGGAGATAAAATACTTTATTATCTGGTGTAATTAATTCAGTTAAACATTAAGCCCGGTAAGTTTCTTGTTGACACTATGTCTCCTTTCAATAAATATGAACTGACCCCTCAATTCGATTATATGCAAATATATTTTTTAATATTATATTATATACAATTAAAACAGTTCCAATTTTTTGCCACTATTCTATTGCCTAGAGGATCAAGTTGGTTAGGGTGGGTGTCAGTGACAAATTTATCATGATAAAAACGAGACATGTAGAAAAACCATAAATAAATAATTATTCAGTGATAACATCGTCTATGTCATCAATTCCTGATGAAAGAACAACAACTTGCTGGAATCCCAGAGTTTCAGTTGACCCACAACACATACTTACGTATTAGACTAAGTAAGATTCAGCAATAGACCTCAGTCAGTGACTAGAAAGTTTGTTTCCTCAAGGGTGGAATTGATAACAGAATGATCAACACTTGAGAAGACTGATCTTAAGCAATCCCACACTTGTAGATGCATTGTCTACCGGTAGGGAATTTGCTAATTAGCAACCAAGTGATTCCAAACTGATTTCCTGTAATTAGTATGGATAATGCCATTTGCTATGAAGATGAGGAGCTTTAAGACGAGCCTTCAGATCTATGTCCACCAGCATAGCAATATGAATGACTCTCTGCATTAAAGATCTTTTCAATTGGGCTCTCAGTCACCTAAATAATTATAATCCTGGTAAGCATACCCCTTTGCATTTTTGCACATTTTCTCCAATTCTGATTTTGCCGATATGAAAGAAGCCTCTGATACAATGTGATTTTTAATAGTTCTTGGATATAAATATTTTCACCTTGTAGAATAAAATTGAAATCCTGACTAATACTATGCACACAACTAATGTTGTAAAATGGGTAGACAGTTTTATCATTCACTAAAGCTAGAAGCTACATGCTTGGTAAGGAATCTTATAATGTATAATATGCACTAGAGATGTGGGCTTGGACTGGAAGAGTGCAGTAGTTTGAGAATATTCAATAAAATACAGCAACACCTCCTCTTTGAAATTGTAGAAAATTAGCTAGCTGCTGGGATGCGAGTGTATCCACTAAAAATATAGTGACAATAAAAAAGGTATATCTTGATGACATGATACAAAAGATTTACTTGATGCTATCATTTATTTTATGATATGGCTGATACACCTATAAGGAGAGCAGACCTTGATATAGGCACACAACAGGAACTGAAATAGATAATTTGACATTCTTCCAGTCCCAACAAAGCATTCATAATTTCATGAGTGATGCAGATCAGCTGACCACGTCTGTAGAAAAATGCACTGGGATGTATGAAAAATTAAATTATTATGATATATAATAATTTGTATGCAACTTCTTATTGCTCCATACATAATAAGTGAGACTTTTTTTGGGTCATCAATAAGTGAGACTTTATGGTTACTGATTTACATATTAGAGCCCAGAACTAAACTGAATTGAAGTTGTCAGAGGATTAAAAATTTTGATTGTAAAACTGGGATATGTAGGAGGTCATGCTTGAATGGAGGGGATTATTCGATTATTTATGATGATGAATAGATTGAATTTCAAATCATATGATCCACCAACTATATAATCTATCGAATTCTTTTAGCCGACACTACCTTTATACAAGCATAAAGCCCCCGCTGAAAATTAGACGGAGAGGGTAGATTTAATAAATTACTAATATGGTATGGTCATCATCTATTTCTAACTAAATAGTATATTAGCAACTCATTTTAAAATGGCACATATAAAAGTTATATCACTTGCATGCAGTCAGAAAAATGTCATTGGATGCTTGATCTTTTTATGTCGTCAGTAAGTGAGACTTTATGGTTACTGATTTACATATTAAAGCCCAGAACTGAACTGAATTCAAGTTGTCAATTGAATGGAGGGGATTAATAGATTATTTATGATGATAAATGAGATTTGAATTTCAAACCATATGATCCACTAACTATATAATCTGTCAGATTCTTTTAGCCAGCACTGCCTTTGTACAAGCATAAAGCTCCTGCTGAAAATTAGACGGAGAGGGTAGATTTAATAAATTACTAATATGGTATGGTCATCATCTATTTCCAACTAAATAGTATATTAGCAACCCATTTTAAAATGGCACATACAAAAGTTATATCGCATGCATGCAGTCAGAAAAATGTCATTGGATGCTTGATTGTCCAGGCTAGATGTAATTTATTATATCACAGTTCTGATATATATTCTCTGAGCTTCTTTCTCAAGTCTGGCCTACTGCAATGACATAATGTTCTATTCTCACGTGATTATAAATATTTCTGCTCAAGCACATACGCATATAAACTTGTATATATTTGCATAAATGTTTACACACACGCACACGCTTGTGCACACACATATATATGCAAATGAATATATTTATCTGTATATATATACGTGTATGTGATATGAAAAATAGGCTGGCCTAAAAAATACCAAGTATCTTCATTCTGTAAAACTCTAATTTTTAGTTTGAACCACTGAGCTGGATAATGCTAGGAGGGGAGCACCTGAGCAAGAAGATTTTCATCTTTATTAATTAGTTATTTAAACTATTATGTCCACCACAATCAAATCTCACGTTTATGGACCCCTCATTATTTATGCAAAGACAGTTAATGGGCTTTAACAATCCTATCATTCAGCATTGCTTCATGTTCCTGCTACTAAAGGGAAGCCAGGCAGTATAAATATGTTCTTTGAGATACATATCCTGTTCATTTATGTTGTATAATTTTTTTGTCTAATGAAATATCTGAACCATTTAGACGGAATATTATAAGATTCAAATGAACCTACTGCTCAACTTATAACTACACTACTATACTGTTAACTTTCTCATTGCTAATAAATGACAACGTTGATTATTTTTGTAGCTGAGATGGGCTTCGGTGGTTTGAGGAGCAAAAGAAGATGACGTCATGAAATGCAACCCAAGCAGTCAAGAATCGAAATGGGCCACAACTTGCTCTTGTATTGGACCTACATCTATCTATTTGATCTGAAGTTACTCTATTAGTCTGTTACACCTACCCACAACCGTTTTTGGTGTAAAGGAAAGACTCTACATAACCTAATCTTTTGATCTCTTGGGTTGTAAAAGCATAAACATGAGCTGCTGTATAAAGTTTGATGAACTAAATTAGTACATATATTGTAAATATTTATATTTCATATGGTGTTCGCATAGCAATCCTTTTTAAAGTCGATTCCATCTACATGTGAAGAGACTTTTTGACATTCAGGTAGCAATGCATTCAATATGCCACATTCTCACGACACTGCCAAATATAGCTTCGTGTTCTATCTATTCCAGCAGTTAGGTTGAAAAAAAAAGCATCAACATTTTCATAATCTGTGTATTTGTATTCACATATTCTTTCTTCCACGATAGAATTTGACACACTGTTCCAACAATTAAATACACTGTATTTAATATTACATTACATTATGTAAATCCAAAATCCCGTGCATAGCACAGGCTTACGACTAGTACCTGTAAAAGGCTGAGCAGCCCAGACCAGACTTGGCATATTATTTAATGAGATCTGTTATAGGGACAAAAAATGAGACCAGATTTAGGAGTTTTTTTTGTCCCATTGTTTGCTATAGAACAAAATAGAGGATGGAACCCTCCTTATTTAATTGCTCTCAAGGGATAAAAAAGATCTCAAATCTAGTTTAAGTATCATATTTCTTATTTCGTTGCTCTCTATGCCATTATGAGGATAAATATATTGCCGCAGTAGTTTAATTAACCGGATAGAATATGCTGCCTATCTGCCGCGGATTAGCTATTCCAGTCTCGTTTCATTCATTGGAAAGGAGTAATAAAAGATGTGAGAAGGAAAAGAATTGGAAGGTACATGAATGTAATGGGCTGCTCATTTCCGTATCTTATCTTTGGATAAAACCAAGAATTAGCAGACAATAGTCGTCGTGATGACCATTAAAAAAAAAACCATTCCAAGACCAAGAATTGCTGGCCTAGAAATTTGTGACCCACGAACATAACGATCATGAAAAAAAAAGATAGCATTAGGTCGGCCATTGGTTTATTTGTTGCCTAGCTAAAACGTGAAGGCACGCTCCAGGAGCTACGGGCACAGCAGCTAAGCTTCCGCCGAAAACAACCGAGAGAGCAAGACGGTGACGAAAGAGACGAGTAGACGGTTTGGGGAAATGTGTGCAGGTTGGCAAAGCGGATGATAATAGGGAGAAATGGCATGATGTGAAACCTGTTGAAGAAAAGGTAAACGGAGAAGAAAATCGACTGAGAGGAGCCCATGAAGGGAAGAATAATTGTTTAAGGGAATTTATCTACGGTGAGAAGACGAGACGCGAGGGCGGACAGCTGCTGAGAAGGGAACCATTGAGAGTCTCAACTTGGGGGTAGGGCACCGTCTGCCGGTGTGGGTTTTTTATTAGGAAAAAATGCTACCCACAACCCACATAGATCTCCTTTCAAATATGATTTCCGACCTAATAAAAACGCACCATTTTTAATAGAATGCACTAGGCAATAAAGATAGTGGACAGAAAATTTAAAAAAATACAAAAATATGAAAAGAAAGAAAATTGTTTCACGTATAACTTTCAAATCTAATGATTTTTTTGACAAAATAAAAATTATTAGATTTCTTACAAAAAATACATTCATACAAAGACCAATGTTGACATATATTTAATAAATATCAAGTATAAGAAAATATGAAAATGAGTATTGTTATATGTAAATACAAAAGTGACAATTATTCGCAAAAATAATATACAATATTTATATCTTAATAAAAATATTAAATTACAATCTCATTACAAAATTAATGCATAAAATACAAAAATAAGTATTGTTATATATACGTATATATATTTACAAAATATGAGTATTATTCAAATATATATATAGAATACTTATTTTTGTATAAAAATAATGAAAATGTGTACAATCTTATTAAAAATATTGTTATTCTAAAATCAATACTACATTGGAGGATAGTACTCGTTTTAGAATAACAAAATAACTCAAAAATGAGTATTATATCATTTTTGGTATATTATTCATTTCATTATCTTTTAAAATTAATATTTTCTTTATTTTATGGGGACTTGCTTATTTTGAAATATAAAAATTAAAAATGAGTGTTATCAACAATATTTCAATAATCATTCTAGTACTTGTTTTAAAATATAATGGCAACAAAAATGAAAACTATATCAAAATGAGCATTATACTAAGAACAAGGACATGTAATACTCATTTTTCAATTTGAGTGCTATCTAGAAAATAAGTACTACTCCAAAATACAATACTCATTTTTACATACTGTATTAATTTATAAAAAATATGTCAAAATTGATCTCTTTGGATTTTTTATAAGTATTCCAATAATTTTTATTTCGTCAAAAAATTCATTTTAGTTTGAAAGTTATAGACAAAATACCTCTCTCCTATTTTTCTTTTTTCTAGACTCTTTTCTCCCTTTTTGCTTTTCATTCTCTTTCACATGACACCTTATTCCTATTTGTTGAGGATAACAGACTGCATGTACAGTTGGGATTTTAAAACCAGGACTGTGTATCATTATTCTTTTTATTACCATCTAAATGCCACTGCAGATCTCCTGTCCCATGTATGTTTGAAACAATGTCCCATACAATCCTATTGTTATAACATCAATTTCCTAAGTATGTAATGAAAAGTGTAATTCTCTTTTAAATAATAAATGAAATCTATTTTGATTTGTGATGGATATCATGTGAATTGGCCTTGATTGATTGATAATGGGCCTTGTTGGCCATTGAGCCCAATTGAAAAGAAAAGAGAAAAAAAAGGAAAGGGATTTAATTAATAAAAGAAAATTAGGTGAAATAGACTTTTATAAGAGGATAAAGGCAAATAGATATTTCCCAAGTTGGGAATTCATGGCTTTAGGTTTTCTTGAGGTCCAAGGGACCCAAAATAACAAGATAATGGCAAAGGGAAAAGAAATACTAATTAAATTTAGATTAAATGATGGATAACTTGGGAGGGAAGGAAACCTTCCCATCCATTGGAATTTGTTTCACAAATTTGATAAATAGTTAGATAATTCCAAGACGAAGTTTCTCTTAAAATTTGAGATAAAAAGGAGCTATGGTTTAGGAGATATGAATTTCTCAAGTTATCTCCAAAATATGGAATTATTTTGATAATAGGAAAATGATTTTCCTTTTGGATGATCGCGTGCAATGAGAACCGTTGGATCTCGATCCAATGATTGTCACTCATCGTCTAAGTCCCACACGTACTGTGAATCTTCCGAGTTGCAGAGGGATTTTTCCTCTCAAATTCCTCGTGATCCGGAGCGTTAGCAAGCCAGGACTTGTTTCCTTTGAGTTCAAGAGAGGAAACCGACGAGAGCCATCCCTACTTTGTAGGGGTTTAGTCGTCGTTTGTTGAAGTTCGCAAATATCACGAACCTGCCTTCAACCCTATATATAAGGGAGGGTGAGAAGGGTATCAACACACCTATTTACTACCCTAAATGTTGCGACTGATTGCAAGGAGTGTTCTCGTGCCTCCAATTGCTCCTTTCACCCTGACCTACACCCCTATCTTCTCGACAAGCCTCGTCGGAGTCCGACGAGTAGGAGGAGGTCGCGGCGTGTGCTTGGCGCATAATTGAACCCATAGGCGAGTTCAGTGGAGGGAGGCGGAGCTCCCTGTCCCTTTGTGTTGGTATGTATGCCCTGAGAGCCAATCATGGGATGGTTGGTGGGATACATTAAGATTGATTTGATAAACATCAAAGGCAAGCTTCCAATTCTTTCTGGTTCAGTCATATGAGATAGTGATAGAACAAATTGAATGTCTAGAGAATGATAGTACTCAATGACGTATGCCTTCAGGTTCAGGACCTGAACGATGAGATCATATAGATTCTAAGAGTTTGTACATTCTTATTTTGTCCCTAGTCGGATGTCATTGTGGAAGGTAGATAGACAGCAATGACACACAAGACTAGATTGTGGTGTTGGTTGATGACAGAATCTCATTAGTCATGATATAGAGATATCAAACCAAACACATAGGTACTTGTTAGAGAACAAGTGTGTCAGACAGACCCACCGTGAGTTTGACACATGGAACCATGACATGGTAGTCACAGTCAGTACTCATAGTGATGGTGGTGACTGTGATTCTTTGACCTGAAATCACTACACTCAACACATGTCATTGAGCACACTTTGACATCATCAAACACAGTCCTGAAACATGGGTTGTTATAAAGGTGATGATTGGGTGGCTTTGACACATGGGGCTTTTGAGGGGTGAGTGATAGATATGGGATTTGTCCCTCTTGAGGGAGTTTGATATCCAAGGCCACTTGATGAGTAGGATTGAAATAGGCGTGCGCATGCATGTGTGAATCAGTATGTGATATTGATGTCATACATATCTCTTCCAATCTGCTCTGAGATCAAGAAAGTGAATGAACGTTGACAGGATGACTGTTCCATGCCTCGAGTTCATTTGGGATAGTAGTGATAAAGGAATTATACATTCATTGTAACACCATTCACGGATTGTAGGATTAAAAGTTGTTCTCCAACTTTCTATTTCACTTGGGTAGCACTGATGTGTGACTAGGCACCACTCTTTGCTTGTCAAGTCATAAGTGTTATGGACTTTCACTGCCAATGTGAAAAAGACCTGCAGGGTCACACACATAGGATTTAACCTGGAAGAGGAGTTTTGTCCACAAACAATGTTTAAATTGATTACTAAAGGAGTTTCATTGTTCAATTAAACACTCAATTAATTGATAGCTCAAAATCATAGTGTTCAAGGTGTTGGACATATTGGTTGGAGTATCGTATTGATTGAAATCGCAATTGACTGATTGTGCACAATCTGCACTCCCAACCGATCGGCTCATGTGATGAACCGATCGGCTGAGCTTGGTGAACCGGTCGGCTCAAATGTTGAGTCGATCGGCTCATGGTCAGGGTGAAACGATTGCTTCAAGTGTTGAAACGATCGATTCAACTGGTGCAACCGAGCAAGTTGGGAAAGTAGGATTGGTGAGAATTTTCCTTTCGTTTCACTTGCCCAATTTGATTGGAACAAGGATTGGTATTCGATACCAATTAGAAACAAAAAGATGGAAAGTCAATCGGGAACTGACAAGGACCACGAACCGACCGGTTCACATGTGAACCGACTGGCTCATGGGTCCCAACCGATCGTTTGAGGTGTCAACCGACCGGTTCAGGTCCCCAAGTGACTGTTTCAGTTGTGAAACGATCGGTTCAGGTTGCGAGTTGGTTGTTTTGTGGAAAATCTCGAACCGTTCTACTCTTGCTTTTAGTCCCGCATTGCCCGGGATGGAGAACCCTGTCCCATGACCCTCCTATATATATAGGGGTATTGGGGGCTTCTTAAAGAACAACACAGTGCAATCAGTTGCTCTGCAAAGTTGTCATTCTCTCTGGTTTTGGCAATCGAAAGAGAGCCCGAGCAAGTGCTACCCGATAAGGGAGGCACAACAAGGGAAAGACAACTACAGAAAGCGACTGGTGGCAGGAGAGTGTGTTGGCGACTAGTACGCCAACAGGAGGGTGCGAATCCTTCCAATTCCTTGTGGGACAAGGAGATTGGAGTTCCAGGTGGTCCGTGTGGACTACTTCAGAGGCGGGAGGTTTCTGCTGCTAGGAGGACAACCTTCAATCCCGTCAGTCTCGATGCGACCAGGAGCTGCACAGACACCGTCCAAGACCGGAGGTGAAGACCGCGCAAGCTGCGAGGTATTGTCATCGAGCAAGCCTCGGGACAAGGTATGATTCCACAAACCATCCTTTCCTATTGTATAGACGTTGACGCATTTCCTTGTTCTGGGTTTGGGAGGAGAAAAGTTTTATTTCCGCTGCCTTCTCTGCCTCCCCTAAAACCCATCAGTGGTATCAGAGCCACGTCAACTGCTCTATACTTTAGGGATTATCGATATGATTGATTTTGGTTTGTCGCCTTTATTTATTGCATACGATGCGAATAAAATTGGCTTTATGCATGTCCAATCCTAAATCCACAAATCCCAATATACATATATGATATGTATTATTAATGCACTCGATACGCGTCGCCCTTAAACGAGTTTTGTGGTGGATGTATAGCGTGGTTATGGCAAATAAACCCTATCTGTGTATGGTTGTATGTGGTTGCTTGCATCTCGGTCTGCGCACCGATCTTCCTTCTCCTATTCCCGATGTAACTCAAAATAATTCGAGATTTCTTTCCTACCTTTGCTCCCCTCGAATGTAACTCGAGGTTTCTCCTTGTGCAATGTAAAATAGGATAGAATTTTATTTCCTGTTATGTCAAAGAACGGAGGACATCCTGACGACAGCTGAGACGATCAGTTCAAGGCGTGAACCGATCGGTTGACGTTCCAGACGATCGGTTCAAGGAGTGAACCGATCGGTTTATGACTGGTTCGAGGAGCGAGATGAGCGGGTGGCGGCTAGAAGGAGATGCACGACGACCAGGAAAACCGATCGGTTGGAGGAGCCAACCGATCGGCTGGTGGCACCCAGATGATCGGCCAGAGAGAGCAGATCATTCATATGATGAGTTGATCAACTCAGAAGGCAAAGCACAGAGTTCATCTTGTACAGGTTGCATGTGATGTAGACCTAGATGAACGTGATTCCTCTTGGCTTGAGGAATCACATTAGTATGGCCATAATCATTGCTTTTATCGTTTTGCATGTTTTTTGTGGGATATAGTATGTATATGATACGTACTATGTATTGTGGTGATTGGATATGTATATGTATATAAAAACCAAATCCCTCATTAAATATTGAGTTTTAGATGCCTTCAAAATGTGACACATGTGAAAAGCTTGATCGACCAAGTATGGGCACGCCCAAGCGTGGTGCACCGTCTATCTCGTGGAAGCGTGAAGGATGAATGTGTGGGTCTGCCCAAGTAGGGTGCATATTCATCGTGTTGGCTTTGGGTCGGACTTAACAAGGTGACCTAGATAGGATCTAGCGCCTTGAGGCATGGAGATGATCATGGAAAGGAGTTGCATATGACATCTTATCAAGAGTTGCATATGATGAAATTGGCAAGAGTTGCCTACCTGAGAGATCTAAGTTGTGGGTGACAGCCCAAGCTGGTCCATGACTTAGAGGATTTCAGGATCTTGACCCACTAGAAGGTTGTACGCTGCAATCTTCTGAATTGACGGTGAGGGCTATCAATTTGAACTAAAATAGTGGGAGCAATAATTAATTAAAGGCCTAATTATATTGTCAACTTTTCAAATCAATCAAATAAGTCAAAAATGAGTTTTTGGACTAAAATTGTATATTTTCCTTTTGTAGTACAAATGACAACAAACAACAATAAATTTTCTTTGCGATCGATCCTTGAAAAGGACAAGCTAAATGGGACAAACTTCCACGACTGGTATAGGACATTGAGAATTGTTCTCACTCAAGAGTGAAAGCTCTATGTCCTGGATACTCCAATTCTAGAGGAACCTGCTCCTAATGCACCAAAGACATAAAGGGATGCTTATAAGAAGCATTCTAATGATGCCATTGATGCAAAGTGCTTGATGTTATGCTCTATGAACCACGAGTTGTAGAGACAACATGAGAATAAGGGTGTCATTGAGATGATTCAGCATCTCAGGAACTTGTATGAAGATCAAGCACGGCAAGAGAGATACGATGTCTCAAGGGCACTGTTCAAGTGTGTCATGACAGAAGGAGATCCAGTTGGTCCTCACACACTCAAGATGATTGGGTATGTGGAGAACCTGACAAGGCTGGGATTTCCATTGAGCCAAGAGTTGGCTACTGACTTGATACTGCAATCGTTGCCAGAATCTTACAGTCAGTTTGTGATGAACTATAACATGAACAACTTTGATAGGCCACTGTCAGAGTTGTTGTGCATGTTGAGGACAGTCGAGACATAGATGAAGAAGGACAGGCCTAAGTCTGTGATGGTGATCACGAGCAAGAAAGGCAAGTCCAAGCGCAAGGGCAAGGGCAAAGCTAAGAAAGGTTCTGATGCTAGCCAGGAGCCCAAGCCATCTTCAGCTCTCAAGGCCAAGGGAGGCGTAGCCAAGAAAGGCAATTGCCACCATTGTCAAAAGCCAGGACATTGGAAAAGGCATTGTCCTCTCTATCTAGAAGAACAAAAGAAGAAGGAGGCGACAGACGTCTCTACCTAAAGGTGTCATGAAAGTAAACTTGTAACACTTCTTGAGGTATATGATACCAAAATGTAAAGTGTAAAGCACTCAATAAATGGGGCAAGTGTTTCCGCCATAGATAGGAGTACTTTAGTTTATTTTCAGCCTAAAAGGCATGTAATACAGTTATGAACTGCTATTTCATATTTGCCAATAGATAAAAACACTTTATTTTGCATATTGTATGACAATGATGGCAATCAATAAAGTTGATGTTTCGATCTTTTAAAGATATGATCTTTGTGGAAATGCCTTGTTTATCTTGTGGTATTTGACATGCATAAGATAAAAAGATACCTAAAAGTTATAGATAACTCAAACAATCAAATTAGCATCAATCATGAGAAATTCATTTCTAGTGTCCATATGATGGATAAATCTAGACGCTTTTGGTTGGAAAACCAGTAAGAGACATGAATATCTTGGACATGATTAATCAATCTTCACTAATGGTAGTGAGAGAATGATTATCCTATTAGGTATGATACATGTGATGTATTTACATACCTATTGGAACAAATGCTAATACTTCAAATGGTGTTTAGAGAAATACCAATATGAATATCTTGAAGTGTTCAAGATTATCATAGATGAAGTACAAATTTGGTAAAGTGTCAATTCTTGATGAGATCAATGAATGAAATACTTGGACCAAATGTTTGAGATCCTTATGAGTGATTATGATAGTGTATCATAGTGAACTCATGATTAAGGCATGGTGATGTCTAAATCAAGAAGGAATCATACTCTAAGGAGTTTGAGAATGATTATCAAATAACTGAATTCTTCTTACAAGAATACCCCACACTAATAAAGGACATTGAGAATCACAAGGAGTTGTGAGTTCTTATATCCTTGACAGATACACCTCAATTATCTATGTGATGAGTTGTTCATGTGATGAGTCAACTATCTAGATGAATATGAGGAACCGAATTTTGAGTTATGGTTTGTGACCATTACATCCTAAATGTCATCCATGTGAACCATAAGGTATGACCTTTATGGTAGTACTCATTAGAATAAAATCCATAAGTGCAAATAAGTCTTAAGCGTTAAGACACATGGATAACATTTTGAGAAGGATGATGCTTGTTGATTGCAACTTAATGACTAAGACATTTGGCATATGGATACTAAAACCACATTCCTAAGAGGAATAAAACAAGGATGTGTACGTGACACAACCTATAAGGTTTATGAATCCACTAATGCAAATGAAGTCTATAATGGACTAATAAATATGATTGATTGAGTACAAGCACCTCAGAATTGGATCTTTACTTTGATGATATAGTCAAAGGGTTTGACTGATATGTCAAAGATAAAGAAGGCATCTATGATTTAGTGGGACCGTGTTCACATTCTACATGTTGATGTGAAATGGAAATGTTCTAGAATGGAAATCTAAAAGTGGAAATTATCTTTAAGAAAGATAGAGATGTTTCCTATGTGATAGGAATAGAGATCTATAGAGATAGTTCTCGAAAACCTCTTGACCTAAAAAGAGAAAGCATACATTGGCAATCTGTACTGAAGAGTTCAGTATGCACATATTCAGTGGGAGAGAACTTGTCCATGTTACATGGAGTTAGTATCCCAAGGCCAAGTGTCCAATTCTTATGAAAAATGGGAACACTAAGGATAGATATGGATCTATCATGTATGTAATCATCCCATTATCTTGCATGGAAAGAACAAAATGCATTCATCATCTTGTATGTATGACATAGCAATATGATGTGCTCATCTTGAAAACTCGTATGTGGGACATGACGAGTGGATGTCTGTCTACTTCCAGTAAGAGTTACTGGAATACCATGAGAACTTGATAAAAACTTGGGAAGTACTAGTTCTATGGAGAAAAGGAAGAGTTCAATTTGAAGAGTTACATTGATGTGAACTTTCGAAAGGACAGAAAATTAATTGCAAAATATATATAGGATATATAAAAGTGAAAGTTTGTTGATAATTGGAAGTGTTCCAATAAAACCATTTAAAAGGAAATGTCGAGTATCTTTGTGTTAGAGAACTGCAGTGGATACTATATGGATCTGGAAGTTCATGAGATGAACTTATAGATATTCCGCTCATTGATGACAAGTATGGAATCCTTGATCATGCAATGTGGCTAAAGGTTAGCAAAGGAATACTAGATCGCATATTACGACAACTCCATCTCATACGTATGACGTACAATGAAGAGATGAGAGACATGCAATTTATACTGACTTTGGTAAGGTGTTGCAATAACTCACTATGTTCGCACTAAGAGCACAGTAACATGTAGGACATGTTTGAAGATCACTATGAATATGATTCGGGTGATTGGCTCGCAGTGCAAGTGGGAGTCTGTTGGTATGTATGCCCTGAGAGCCAATCATGGGATGGTTGGTGGGATATATTAAGATTGATTTGATAAACATCAAAGGCAAGCTTCCAATTCTTTCTGGTTCAGTCATATGAGATAGTGATAGAACAAATTGAATGTCTAGAGAATGACAATACTCAATGATGTATGCCTTCAGGTTCATGAACTTAACGATGAGATCATACGGATGCTAAGAGTTTGTACATTCTTGTTTTGTCCCTAGTCAGATGTCATTGTGGAAGGTAGATAGACAGCAATGACACACAAGACTAGATTGTGGTGTTGGTTGATGATAGAATCTCATTAGTCATGATATAGAGATATCAAACCAAACACATAGGTACTTGTTAGAGAACAAGTGTACCAGACAGACCCACCGTGAGTTTGACACATGGAACCATGACATGGTAGTCACAGTCAGTACTCACAGTGATGGTGGTGAGTGTGATTCTTTGACCTGAAGTCACTACACTCAACACATGTCGTTGGGCACACTTTGACATCATCAAACGCAGTCCTGAAACATGGGTTGTTATAAAGGTGATGATTGGGTGGCTTTGACACATGGGGCTTTTGAGGGGTGAGTGATAGATATGGGATTTGTCCCTCCTGAGGGAGTTTGATATCCAAGGCCACTTGATGAGTAGGATTGAAATAGGCATGCGCACGCATGTGCGAATCAATATGTGATATTGATGTCATACATATCTCTTCCAATATGCTTTGAGATCAAGAAAGTGAATGAACGTTGACAGGATGAATGTTCCATGCCTCGAGTTCATTCAGGATATCAGTGACAAAGGAATTATACATTCACTGTAACACCATTCACGGATTGTAGGATTGAAAGTTGTTCTCCAACTTTCTATTTCACTTGGGTAGCACTGATGTGTGACTAGGCACCGCTCTTTGCTTGTGAAGTCATAAGTGTTATGGACTTTCACTGCCAATGTGAAAAGGACCTGCAGGGTCACACACATAGGATTTAACCTGGAAGAGGAGTTTTGTCCACAAACAATGTTTAGATTGATTACTAAAGGAGTTTAGTAGTTTAATTAAACACTCAATTAATTGATAGCTCAAAATCATAGTGTTCAAGGTGTTGGACATATTGATTGGAGTATCGGATTGATTGAAATGGCAATCGACTGATTCTACACAATCTGCACTCCCAACCAATCGGCTCATGTGATGAACTGATCGGCTGAGCTTGGTGAACTGGTCGGCTCAAGTGTTGAGTCGATCGGCTCATGGTCAGGGTGAAATGATTGCTTCAAGTGTTGAAACGATCGATTCAACTGGTGCAACTGAGCAAGTTGAAAAAGTAGGATTGGTGAGAATTTTCCTTTCGTTTCACTTGCCCAATTTGATTGGAACAAGGATTGGTATTCGATACCAATTAGAAACAAAAAGATGGAAAGTCAATCGGGAACTGACAAGGACCACGAACCGACCGGTTCACATGTGAACCGACCGGCTCATGGGTCCCAACCGATCGGTTGAGGTGTCAACCGACCGGTTCAGGTCCCCAACCGACCGTTTCAGTTGTGAAACGATCGGTTCAGGTTGCGAGTTGGTTGTTTTGTGGAAAATCTCAAACTGTTCTACTCCTGCTTTTAGTCCCGCATTGCCCGGGATGGAGAACCCTGTCGCATGACCCTCCTATATATATTGGGGTATTGGGGGATTCTCAAAGAACAACATAGTGCAATCAGTTGCTCTGCAAAGTTGTCGTTCTCTCTGGTTTTGGTAACCGAGAGAGAACCCGAGCAAGTGCTACCCGATAAGGGAGGCACAACAAGGGAAAGACAACTGCAGAAAGCAACTAGTGGCAGGAGAGTGTGTTGGCGACTAGTACGCCAACAGGAGGGTGTGAATCCTTCTAATTTCTTGTGGGACAAGGAGATTGGAGTTCTAGGTGGTCCGTGTGGACTACTTCAGAGGCGGGAGGTTTCTGCCGCTAGGAGGACAACCTTCAATCCCGTCAGTCCCAGTGCGACCAGGAGCTGCACAGACACCGTCCAAGACCGGAGGTGAAGACCGCGCAAGCCGCGAGGTATTGTCGCCGAGCAAGCCTCGGGACAAGGTATGATTCCACAAACCATCCTTTCCTATTGTATAGACGTTGACGCGTTTCCTAATTCTGGGTTTGGGAGGAGAAAGTTTTTGTTTCAGCTGCCTTCTCTGCCTCCCCTAAAACCCAACACTTTGGCGTGCCCGCAGGTGGATGAGATTGAGAAGTCAACCCCGAGGTTGACCGCGGTCTCGCTGTGCTTGGGCGTGAGGAAGAAGAAGACCCAGTGGTCGTTTTCCGAATAGCCCCTTCGTGTCTTCTATCCAGGTAAGGATATTCTGTCTATTTGCGTACTTCAGATCATAGAATAGGCACGTGAATCCTGAGTCGTTGGATCCTCAGTGGACCCGCGGGCCATGGATCAAGCGATCCCCATTTTTCTAAGGATTAACAAATAAATCAGAAAAATGATTTTCTTTATAAAAATCATATCATTTACTAGAAAACTCGGATGAGAAAAGTTTATACATGAAAATTGATCAGAAAAAATATGAGGAATAAAATAAAATTGGTTTGGAAGCCTAAATCTGTATTTTTTTTCAAAAGTGTATAATTTTGATAGAAAAGTATTAATTTGTGGTTAGAAACCCTAATGGATGACAAAGGATAGTTTTAACATTGCAAATAAGTTAATTTGAGCATTGTTAACTTGTTTAATATCAGAGATGAATCTTAACTTGTTTTGAAGATTAAACTATAAGATTTAGGGTTTTTAACTTATTATGATGGTTAATATCCTTAGAAACCCTAAATAAGGGAAAAAAGGGAAGAAAAGAGTATTTGATCTGAAATTAGGGTTTCATGTTGCTAAAAGATGATCTTAGGATCTTTTGTGAAAGAAAGATGAGATAATTTGGGTTTGTGAGTAATTTTATAAAATTAGGGTTTAAAACAATAAAAATGAAGTGAAACCCTAATTGTAATCAAAACCCTAAAAAGGTCTAGCAGCCCTAGGAAACAATTAGGATTAATAGATCATGATACAATGATTAATGATAGGAAAATTGGATGCATATTTCAAGATCAACCTGTGTGTGTGTGCTTGCTTGGTTTCTTGATTGGTTGAATTTTTTCTGCACTCAAGTCAGCTTGATAGGGATGTGGTTAATTATGGTTAATCGCATTAGTTTTCCCAAAGTTTTTCCAGATGGTTAATCGCATTGAATGTAACCTATCAGTTTGGATGTTCATATTTGCAAATTATAAAGCCACTATGATTATCACAATTGTAATATAAATGTGCATTCTCGCACCTACATGCCACCCTAATGGATGATGCAGAAAGGTCAAGCCCATGAGGGAAGACCAATGGGCACCATGAGAGGTGACCCCAGACACCAAGCTCGAGAATGAGAAGGTGGTCTATGTTGCATGACTATTGGGAACCATGAGAGGTAACCCCCAGGCACCAAGCTCGGGATTGAGAAGGTGGCCTTAAGTCAATGACAAAAGAGAAACCTCAGAGGGGGTATTCCAGGGTTAGGGCAAAAGCGGTGGACAATGACACATTGAAAATGTAAATTGGCTTGTTAATTACCTTGATTGTGATAATTAGATTGTTAGCCATATTTGTGAAATTTTTTGTTGTCCCCACATACCGGCATATTCTTATATGCTGACCGACGTTTTGTTTGTTGGCGTTTTAGGTACAACATTGAAAAGCACAAATTATAAAGTGACACATTGTGAAAATAAGAAATAAAGTGTAAGGAGGATTAGATAGAAGAGATTCAAGCGGTGGATAGAAATAGATTTCCAAAGTTTTCAAAAGGTATGCAAAGTTTTATTTTATACCAAATTTCAGTTTAGTTGGTAAAATTTCATAATTATTATTGATTAATTGTCGAACCTTGATCCGGTTTATTGGGATAGAGACTCTGACCTCTTGATCTCTCTTAATTGGGGTTTACCAGAAGGTGGGGTCATTACATTTGGTATCAGAGCCTAGGTTCCTCAACTAATCTTTAATAATTATTAAATTTTACAAATTCTATAGAACCGAGGGAGTTATTAGAGGATTTTTCGAAAGACAGAGGTGTCTAGAAAAGGATCACGTCCGGGGGCTGGTAATATTTTCCTCGACACTGCTAGTCGGAATACAAAGACTTCTGGATTTGTGTGACTGCCTGGCCGATGTCTTAGGATTTGACTCGAAATAAGATACCTTTAGGACTCTCTCATCTTGTTCATCCCTTCTCAACTCAAATGTTGTTAAGGATTTTAAGGATTAGGGTTTTCTCTCTCTTCCTCACCCTATTGAGGTATGGGTAAGGTTGATAAGGTTTAAGGAATCCTCCACCAAATTAATAAAAGATACGTAATTAAGATGTCATCGAAATAAGTATAAATAGTTAAATATAGACTAAAGGTTTGTTTGTGTGCTTATGTAGATGGCTCGTACAAAGATCGTGGCTATCACGGTTGCCACCAACGGTGGTGGGCCTCCCCACAAAGAGAATGGGTCTTCTGAGAAGAGGAAGCGGAACCATGGTGGTGAAACTTCAAAGAAGAGAAAGAGACCTGAAGAAACTACACATGAGGCCCTCAACCCTGAACCAATACCCTTCAGAAACCTTGAATAAGAGGAGGGACCGGGATATGAGGAACAACATGTGTACGAGGAGGTAGCCCAGATGGAGGAGGACCAGGTTGGTGGTCCGGAACCGACTATGGTAGTCCACACTACGGATGCGGTGTGGATGGAGCAACAAAAACTGCTGACTGAGGCTATCCGTGCCTTGGCCCTCAAGGACATAGCTAGAGATGAGAATGATGAGCCACTACCTGTTCGTCCTCGACTGGGAGCCACCATCTTCGACTTCGTCAATCTGAACATCGAGAAGTTCTGGGGAGAAGATAAGTCTGAAGTAGTCGATAAGGCGGGGGCTTGTCTTCTTGCAGTCGAGAATGGATTTCGTATGCTTGAAGTACAGCCAAATAAGAAGGTTCTCTTTGCTGCTCACCTACTGGAAGGTGCAGCCAAGATATAGTGGGAGAACCATATAACAAGAAGAGACTTGAGTGAAGAACCTACGGAGTGGACCGATTTCAAGACCATCTTCACCGCCAGATTCGTCCCCGTCTCAGCCAAGAAGGAGAAGGAAAGAGAGTTCAATAACATGACTCAAGGAAGCTCGTCAGTTGCAAGCTTTGTTCGCAAGTTACACATCCTGGAACGTTTCGGACACATGATGGATGAAGAGAGGAGGGTGGACCACTTCATAGAGCGTTTGCACCCTACCATCAAGCCCCATGTGATGTCTAGTAAGCCGAAGACCTTCTCGGAAGCCTACAACACCGCCTTGGACATGGAAAGGATGGTGATGCCTGCACAGAATTCATCCAAGGGGTATCTGGGCTTCACTGAAGGAGCTCGGGGGAAGAAGAATGAACACAAGAAGGGACAAGGATGCAACCACAACAAAAGCAAGCATGGGCACAAAGGCAAGCCTCGTGGTCGCCTCCAGCAGTGTTGCACCTACAGACGGACACATCTTGGGAAGTGCCGCTTTGAGAAGAAGGTGTGTTTCAGATGTCAGCAAGAGGGAAACTTCATCGCCAATTGCCCTCAGCCTGACCCAAGAGGACCTTTGGGGTCACAACCAGTGATAGCACAACTGGTGGTTGTAGCATCTCCAGCAGGAGCACCAGTCAGAGCACCCCCAACTGGAGAGAAGAGACAAGCTAGAGTGTTTTCCATCGACAATGAAGAAGCTTATGCGAATGCTAATAGGATGATCAAGGGTAATAACCCCTAGAGTTTTCCTTTTAGTTCAGTAGATCATGTAGTAGTTTTCTGATATGGCATAAACTATGTAGGCCTGTTGGAAGTCATGGGACAAAATGTAAAAGCACTCTTTGATTCTGGTTCTACTAATACTTTTATTTCGAGAAATTTGGCAACTATGCTTTGTTTGGATATCAAGGATTTGGGTTATGTTTTGGATGTCACAACCCCGAGTGGTCGTATTTATACATCTCTTTTGAAAACCCCCATCTTGCTAGTAAAGTATCTGAACCATGAGCTTCCCACTGACTTCATCCTTCTCGATATGAATGATTTTGATGTAATCATCGGTATGGATTGGCTTTCCACCTATAGAGCCCAGATTGACTGTAGAGAGAAGAAGATTCTTATTATGAAAACTGACCATCCACACTTCACCATTCAAGGAAGGAAGGATGCGATAACCAACCTTTATGTGTCCGCCTTGAAAGCTGAACGGATGCTATCCAAGGGTTGTCGAGCCTACCTAGCCATAGTTACCGTACCTGAGGATAAGGGGTGATCCTTAGAAGAGATAGAGGTGGTTCGGGAGTATGCAGATGTGTTTTCGGATGATCTATCAGGGATTCCCCTTGAGAGGGAGGTAGATTTCTCCATCGAGTTAGCTCCTGGGACTAACCCTATATCTAAGGCACCCTGTAGAATGGCCCTTGCAAAGTTGCTTGAGTTGAAAACCCAGTTGTAGGAGTTGTTGGATAAAGGCTTTATCTGGCCCAGTACATCACCTTGGGGAGCACCAATCCTCTTTGTGAAAAAGAAGGATGGGTCACTTCGGATGTGTATTGACTATCGGATGATCAACCAGGAAACCATTAAGAACAAGTATCCTTTGCCTAGAATAGATGACATGTTTGACCAACTCAAATCAGCTCGAGTCTTTTCCAAGATCGATTTGAGGTCAGGATACCACCAGATGAAAGTAAGGAGTGAGGATATACCTAAAACGGCTTTTTGAACCCGATATGGCCACTATGAGTTTGTGGTCATGCTGTTTGGATTATCGATTGCACCTAGTGTCTTTATGAACCTCATGAATAGTGTGTTCCAGCCTTTCCTTGACTCTTTTATGATAGTGTTCATAGATGACATCTTGGTGTACTCTGATGACCTAACCCAACACCGTGACCACCTAGGTAGAGTCCTTAATATCTTGAGAAAGCATTAGTTTTTCGGAAAGTTCTCAAAATGTGAGTTTTGGTTGGACCAAGTCATGTTTCTTGGACACATCATCTCAGGAGGAATGATTGCCATAGATCCAGCCAAAGAATCGGTAGTTCGAGACTGGACGGCACCAAAGAACCCCTCCAAGATTCACAGCTTCTTGGGGTTGGCCGGATACTACCGTCGCTTCATCAAGGATTTCTCAAAGACTGTGTTGCCGCTGACCATGTTAGCCCAGAAGGATGTGAAGTTCGTGTGGTCTGACATATGTGAAGCTCGCTTCCATGAGTTGAAGGAGAAGCTGACCACCACCCCTGTGTTGACTCTACCTTCGGCAATGAGGGTTTCATGATATTCATTGATGCTTTCAAGATGGGACTTGGTTGTGTGTTGGAACAGAATCGGCACGTGGTTGCATATGCTGCCCGATAGCTCAATCCCAATGAGGTGAATTATCTGACACATGACCTAGAGCTAGCTGCTATTATCCATGCCTTGAAGATATGGCGACATTACTTGTATGGTGCTACCTTCGAGATCTTCACCAAACATAAGAGCTTAAAGTACATGCTGACACAGAGAGACCTGAACCTATGACAAAGACGATGGATGGAGTATATGAAGGATTATGACTTCACCATCGCCTATCATCCTGGTAAGGAGAATGCCTTAGCGGATGCTTTGAGTCAGAAACAACTTAAGTGTGCAGTTGTTTTGTCCAGTCAGTGGAAGAGTTTGGAGGAGCTCGTGGAGTGGACTCCCCAACCATTAGAGGACCGAGTTTGTTTGGCTAATATCCAGATTCAATCTGAGTTGGTAAGTGAGATCATAGCAGCACAGTTGACCAGTGAGGAGCTGGACAAGATGAAAGGTTTAATGATGAAGCCACAAACTCGTCTATCTGTGTGAGTAGACAAAGGAATCAGGTTTGAGAATCACATATGGGTTCCAGCGGATTTGTCGATAAAGGAACATATCTTGCAAGAGGCTCATGAATCGAAATACACAGTGCACCTAGGAACTACTAAGATGTTCAAGGACCTGCAGCGGTTTTTCTGGTGGCCAGGAATGAAGAAAGACCTTGCGGCATGTGTGGCCAACTATCTTACGTGCCAGATGGTGAAGGCTGAAAACCAATGACCCGGCAGACTTTTACAGTCGATAGAGATTCTAGAATGGAAATGGGAATAGATCACCATGGACTTTGTGGTAGGTCTACCCCGGACCAGGAAAGGTCATGATGCAATATGGGTCATGGTAGATCGTCTTACCAAGTCAGCACACTTCCTTTCCTTAAAGACCACTACTAAAGTGTTAGACCTAGCTGAGCTATATATCTGAGAGACAGTGCGTTTGCATGGCGTACCCGGTTCCATCATTTCTAATAGAGACCCAAAGTTTACTTCCAAGTTGTGGAAGAAAGTTTAAGAGGAACTTGGTACCAAGTTGAAGTTTAGTACCGCTTATCACCCCCAGACGGATGGTCATTCAGAAAGGACGATCCAGACACTACAAGATCTGTTGAGAGCTTGTGTGCTCGATTGGGGTGGCTCATGGGAGTAGTAATTACCTTTAGCTGAGTTTGCCTACAATAATAGCTACCAAGACAATATCGGTATGCCTCCGTATGAAGCTTTGTACGAGAGACTGTGTCGGTCCCCACTTCACTGGGATGATGTGGGAGAGAGGACCCTGTTGAGGTCAAATGAGCTCCAAGTGTATGCTGATAAAGTTGCTTTGATCAAGAAAAGGCTGAAGAGAGCCCAGGATCGACAAAAGTCGTTTGCTGATGCAAAGCGGACTGATGTGCATTTCACTGTTGGAGAGCATGTGTTTTTGAAAATCCGAACACTCCGAGCTATCGCTAAGAACAGAGGGAAGCATGGCTTTAGGTTTTCTTGAGGTCCAAGGGACCCAAAATAACAAGATAATGGCAAAGGGAAAAGAAATACTAATTAAGTTTCGATTAAATGATGGATAACTTGGGAGGGAAGGAAACCTTACCATCCATTGGAATTTGTTTCCCAAATTTGATAAATAGTTAGATAATGCCAAGAAAAAATTTTCCTTAAAATTTGAAATAAAAATGAGCTATGGTTTAGGAGATATGAATTTATCAAGTTATCTCCAAAATATGGAATTATTTTGATAATAGGAAAATGATTTTTCTTTTGGATGATCGCGTGCAATGAGAACCGTTGGATCTTGATCCAACACTTGTCGCTCATCGTCTAAGTCCCACACGGACTGGGACTCTACCGAGTTGCAGCAGGATTTTCCCTCTCAAATTCCTCGCAATCTGGAGCGTTAGCAAGCTAGGACTTGTTTCCTTTGAGTTCAGGAGAGGAAACCGACGAGAGCCATCCCTACTTTGTAGGGGTTTGGTCGTTGTTTGGGGAAGTTTCCAAATCTTGCAAACTTTCCTTCAACCCTATTTATAGGGGAGGGTGAGGGAGGGTATCAACATGCCTATTTGCTGCCCTAAACGTTGTGACTGATTGCAAGGAGTGTTCTCATGCCTCCAATTGCTCCTTTCACCCTGACCTGCACCCCTATCTTCTCGGCAAGTCTCGCCGGAGTCCGGCGAGTAGGAGGAGGTCGCGGCGTGTGCTTGGCGCACAATTGAACCCATAGGTGAGTTCGGCAAAGGGAGGCGAAGCTCCCTGACCCTTTGGCATGCTCGGAGGTGGACAAGATCGAGAAGTCAACCACGAGGTTGACCGCGGTCTCACTGTGCTTGGGCACGAGGAAGAAGAAGACTCGGTGGTCTTTTACCGAATTGCCCCTCCGTGTCTTCTATCTAGGTAAGGATATTCTAGTCTATTCACGTACTTCATATCATAGAATAGGCACGTGAATCCTGAGCCAATTGGATCCTCAGTGGACCGGCGGACCATGGATCAAGCGATCCCCATTTTTCTAGGGATTAACAAATAAATTAGAAAAAGGATTTTCTTTACAAAAATCATATCTTTTACTAGAAAACTCGGATGAGAAAAGTTTATGCATGAAAATTGATCATAAAAATACGAGGAATAAGTTAAAAATGGGCTGGAATCCTAAATCAGTATCTTTTTGGAAAAGTGTATAATTTTGATAGAAAAGTATTAATTTGTGGTTAGAAAACCTAATTGGACAAAGGATAGTTTTAAGATTGCAAATAAGTTAATTTGAGCATTGTTAACTTGTTTAACATTAGAGATGAATCTTAACTTGTTTTGAAGATTAAATTGTAAGATTTAGGGTTTTTAACTTATTATGATTGTTAATATCCTTAGAAACCCTAAATAAGGGAAAAAAAGGGAAGAAAAGAGTATTTGATCCAAAATTAGGGTTTCGTGTTGCTAAAAGATGATCTTAGGATCTTTTGTGAAAATAAGATGAGATAATTAGGGTTTGTGAGTAATTTTATAAAATTAGGGTTTGAAATAATAAAAATGAATTGAAACCCTAATTGTAATCAAAACCCTAAAAAGGTCTAGCAACCCTAGGAAACAACTAGGATTAATAGATCATGATGGCATGATTAATGATAGGAAAATTGGATGCATATTTCAGGATCAACATGTGTGTGTGCTTGCTTGGTTTCTTACTTGGTTGAATTGTTTCTGCACTCAAGTCAGCTTGACATGTATGTGGTTAATTATGGTTAATCGCATTAGTTTTCCTGAAGATTTTCCAGATGGTTAATCGCATTGAATGCAACCTATCAGTTTGGATGTTCACATTTGCAAATTATAAAGTCACTATGATTATCACAATTGTAATATAAATGTGTATTCTTGCACCTACATGCCACCCTGATGGATGATTAAAAAAGGTCAAGCATAGGAGGGAAGACCAATGGGCACCATGAGAGGTGACCCCAGACACCAAGCTCGAGAATGAGAAGGTGGTCTATGTTGCATGACTATTGGGCACAATGAGAGGTGACCCCAGGCACCAAGATCGGGATTGAGAAGGTGGCCTTAAGTCAATGACAAAAGAGAAACCCTAGAGGGGGTATTCCAGGGTTAGGGTAAAAGCGGTGGAGAATGACACATTGAAAACGTAAATTGTCTTGTTAATTACCTTGATTGTGATAATTAGATTGTTAGCCATATTTGTGTAATTTTTGGTTGTCCCCACATACTAACATATTCTTATATGCTAACCGACGTTTTGTTTGTTGCCATTTTAGGTACAACCTTGAAAAGCACATATAGTAAAGTGATACATTGTGAAAATAAGAAATAAAGTGTAACGAGGATTAGATAAAAGAGATTCAAGTGGTGGATAGAAATAGATTTCTAAAGTTTTTAAAAGGTATGCAAAGTTTTATTTTATACCAGATTTCAGTTTAGTTGGTAAATTTTCATAATTATTATTGATTAATTGTCGAACCTTGATCTGGTTTATTGGGATAACGGCTCTGACCTCTTGGTCTCCCTTAATTGGGGGTTACCGGGAGGCGGGGTCGTTACACCTACCATACATAAACCCTCAAAACCCACCCCTAAATAAGATAATTAAGTGTGTTAATGACAATAATTATATGGGACATGTCTGGGACACATCTTTCGGGACAGAGGATCCAGACCCGTAAATACCTTAAGGGTAGTTTAGAGCATCAAAGCCCTAACTGGTTGGAAAAATGATACACAACAACCTTATTTGTACGTGCTTTGAAACCCATTCTACACTACTACACACCCAAAAAATTAGAGCTGGTAGGATGTCTCCATTCAGAGAGAGACAAAATTGGAAAGAAAAATGTAGGAAAGAGAAAACCAATTAGAGACAAATTCATTTTTTGATAACTTTCAATCTATAATAATTTTTTTGACAAAAGAAAATTCGTTAAATTCTTTTTTAAAATATATTTTCACAAGATTAATGTCGATATACTTTTGAAAAAATATAAAATATAAAAATAAGTATTATATATTACAAATAGCACTCATTATTTGAGAAATACAGTAAATTAAAATAAATATTTCTTTTAATAGAATATTTATTTTTATGTCATTGTATTTTAAAATAAGAATTTAAATGAATATATTATATTTTTGGAGATAGTACTCATTTTTAAGTAACACACTAAATAAAAAATGAGTACAACGTGTTTGTTTTGTTTGGTATAATACATATTTTTCTTATTTACTAAGAAAATGCGTACTATCCGCAAAAGGGTGACATGCAATACTCATTTTTTAGTTAATATGTTACTCAAAAAATAAGTAGTGTTCCCAAAATGTAATGAATACTAATTTAAATATTTATTTTAAAATATAATGAAATAAAAATTAGTATTATGTTAGAAGAATGAAATACAATATACATATTTGAGTTAGCTTGATATTCCAAAAATGAGTAATTTCCTCAACATGCAATACTCACTTTTTTAAAAAAGTATGTAGATATTGGTCTTGTTGGAATAAATTTTTCATAAAAATTTTATAGGTTTTAATTTCATCAAAGAAGTCATTACGGATTGAAAGTTATAGAGAAAAAAAATTTATCTCTCTTCTTTTTTCTCTTTTTTGTATTTTTTTCTCTCTTTCTCTTTCCTACCATGTAACTTGCCATCCTAATCCTAAGATATAGGTCTGTCTGCAAATATGAGAGAAATTACATGTATCATTACTCAATAGGTTTGGACTATCCTAAAATGACTTTTACACAACAACATGTAGGATGGCAGTAACTAATAGGATTATAGTCCTATCCTACATGGAATCCTTCAAACTGAACATGACTTAATATATATTATTATATATAAGAGTATAGCATAATAAACTCTCTCTGGATCAAAAAAAGGAAACTTACGCACATACCAAATAGTGGATTTATTGCCGTCAAATTTATTTGTCTTTGTCCCCGATCACAGTTATGTCACACAAAATTAACATACCTCCAACAGTATACTAAATGCAGCCTAAGTAACAATCTATTCTGAAGTATATTCATAAAATTCCCAACAGACGTATACATTGGCATGTGCAGATGAATATAATACACAAATGAGAAAGGACTCATAAAATAGTTTTTATATTAATAAAATTAAAGAAATAAAGTAAAATATTAAAATGGCAGCAAGTTCAAGAAAAAAACTATTCCAATGACACATAAAAGGAAGAAAAAAGGATCAAAATAGAAACATTGAGTAAAGAATATTGTTACATCCTAGGAAAGTTTAAACTTAAAGGAATACTTTTAAGTGTTCTTTTATAACCTAATCTTATTATAGAAGGGCGTAGACTGGGGGCTACCGAGGATAAACCCCTCCCAAATAATTTTAAGTACCTATATTTTTGTTTTAATATATATATATATATATATATATATATATATATATGGCTTAGCTATATATAAAGAAAATAGTTAGTGGGAGTGGTTGATCGGTTGTTTGTGAGAGTTAGAGGTGGGGGTTCAACTTTTAATAATAAAAAATTTACTCAATCACTATGTTATAATATAAAAATATATTTATATATACATTGATTTCAGCCCCTATTGTATATCATGGATCCGACACAGCTTCCAGATGATGCTATGAAAAGAATCCGCTACAAACCTTAGTTGTATTAGAGTTTTTTTGGTGGGTTTCAACCTTACAAATCTCGATAGTTATATACTAAAGCTGTGAGTAGATCAGTTATGTAGATTGCCGCATCACAATATTCTAGTCATTTATATTTTGTTATTTACTATGATCAAGATGAATACAATTCCATAGCGTTAATTTTTGGAGAAAAAAAATCTTGTATCAAATACAAATAATGTTTATAGTTTCAAATATTTTGAGTCTGACACATGCTCAACAAAAATATATGATATGTGAAATATGAACCTTTCTTTTAAACAACCTTTATGTTTTAACCTCTTAAGGACAATGATATTTTACTAGTTTAATATTTAATGTAATTTATCCCAATATTGTAGATCTTGTATTACTATAATCATGAAGTAAAAAAATGTAGGCATCCCCAAAGGCAACCCTAGTCACCACCCAAATGTTCAAAAAATTGTTGAAAGTCTTGCCTATGATAAATTTCTTCCACCCACAATAAATCTTATAATATATTCTTTTTCATGCAAAATACAAATAGGAAGGAAGTATAGAAAGGATAAAAAAGAGAGGAGGAGACTATAAAAAAATAGATGGTACAAAAATATAAAAAAAGATAGAGGAAAGTAGACACAAGAGGAGATATAGATTATCCAGAAGAGGCATACCAAGAGAAAGGAGGGAAGTAACATTAGTACAATACAAAGAAAATATTATTACACAAAAAAAGAAGATGGAAGTAGATAATAGAGGAGACAAGTAATTATTAGTACTGTACTAGAAATAATAGGAAAGTAGAAAAAATAGGATAGAAGTAAGCATTGGTATAGAACCAAAAAGAGCATGGAAGTAGATAGTAAAGGAGAGAAGTATCCTTTGGCATAATACTGCAAAGAAGAGGACATTAGAAAAGATAGGGCATAATAACCATTGATAACACTATCAAAAAGAGGAAAGAAGTATAGAAGAGAAGGGAGATGTAACCACTAGTATAATACCAAATCATAACAGCCTCAATTATTTTCACCGTCCTTTAAAATTATTTAATATCTATACATATGTACACTTGAGAAATCATTAAATGAACATTAGGATCTAAATTATAAATCAGTTATGTTATACATTTCTTTTTCTTATGAAAATTTTATGTAAGAAAATAAGTGATATCACATAGCAATTAGCCAATTTTGAAATCTAATTGTTTGGCTTAAAAGTAGAAATAAAGTAGATAATTGGATTCATTATCTTCAAATTAGTCTACCTACCGATTTTTTAAAAAATAGATAATATTTAGACCCCAAATAACTTATAAAGAAAACTATTTCAAATGAGTAGATAATCCTAAACTTGATAATACTAATCAAACCTATGTTGCTTTGATTGGAATTCAATCTAAGTGTTTGTCACATGCATGTTGGGCTCTATTTGAGCTATGCAATTAGGATCTAAGGGGAATGACATCATCCCATTCCTCATGACATCTTCTACTTGGAGAGGGCACAATAACCCACCTAACCACCTCCAAATTCCGCACAGTCTCCCAAACCCAATGAGCCCTAGATCACCCCCATAGAACCCCTTATCTAGAAAACACTCAACTTGGATTTGAACAAGGTGATGGACCTAAGACGTGAGAAATGATGGGGATTCTATTTATATTTTAGTAGGTGAACATTTCCCATTAAATTTTTTGGTTGCTAGAGTTTTTTTATCGATAACAAACTTGCCTTAACGTGAAACATTATCATCAAGACCTTACACATTAACCAACGATGTAAAATAGGTGACACATGTGATGAATGCATTAAGGATCCAAAAAAGTAGCTCACATCTATATGAAAGATTATACAACTATGATTCTTTGAGTAACTAGAAAAGCATTTGTAGGTCAGTCAAAAAGCCATTATTTGAACACATGCCATCATCATAAGCCCAACACCATCAAAGGTATAAAACCAAATTGAAGATTATTAAATTTATCTATATCTTATCATTAGGACATTCAAATGAGAATACTGTTAGGGACTGGCACATCCACAAACCATAGAAGATATTAGAGTGTGATGTGAAAGCTAAAGCATAGCATAAATGAATAACCAACTTGATGCATACACCACACTTTCTCAACAATTGACATGTAAAATTAAAACAACATATATTGTTACAACTTATAATTACATTTTCAAATAGAACATTTTAAAAGTATGAACATGTAAGCTAGCTACAATCTTATCAACGGGGACAACATATACACTTACTCACTTTCCATTTTCCTCCCATTCTAACTCTGAACCTAAAATTACTAAAATAGTGAAAAAAGACAACATCAATGTGTTGAGTACATGGTGCCTATAAAGGACATAAATGAATGAAAAAGAAACATAACTTGTACAATATTACAAAAATGTTGCTTGGTGTGATTTATAAAGAAGAAATAACAACACTTGATCAAAATCTTAGTTTGTTCAATAATATTTTATAACGAATTTTCTCATTATACTGATATCATTTAAACGGCTCCATTGACCCAAAAAGATGGGGTATGTCATCTTGATCCATCTATGCATCCCAAGGAGGAGTTCACCATTTTGTACAATCTTCATCGCTCTGACTTGAGGAGGTCACTGGTACCCTATAGCAACGTCATCATCCAGGCATTCATATTGCACACAGCATTTACATTCAAGATTATTTGTAAGACATATATAAAATTGCAAATGATTATTGAATAGAAGAAGATGTAGTAAAAAAAAGGTACATAAACCAAGAAATTTATAAAAGCATACAAGAAAGGTCAAGAGGTGAAGTAGATTGTATTACCAATAATATATAAGTCTAGTCCAAACGGACTAGATAGTCATCAAAGAGTTCATCATTTTGTACAATCTTCATCACTCTGACTTGAGGAGGTCACTGGTACCTAGTAGCAACGTCATCATCCAGGCATTCATATTGCACAGATCATTTATATTCAAGATTATTTGTAAGACATATATAAAATTGCAAATGATTATTGAATAGAAGAAGATGTAGTAAAAATAGGTACATAAGCCAAGCAATTTATAAAAGCATACAAGAAAGGTCAAGAGGTGAAGTAGATTTTATTACCAATAATATATAATTCTAGTCCAAATGGACTAGATAGTCATCAAAGAGCCCACGTACCTAAGGTTAGAGATTCCTAATTATCATGGACCGTCTAGATCATTGGTCATCACTTAATTAATAACAATTAATTATCTTTAATAAAGGCACATCATATTCTTGATAATTTAGGCCCAAGTTAAGATTTAGAAAAATCTAGGTTTTACTGATGTTATAAGGATCATTATGATTTTTATAGTTATCTATATGGCATAAAAAGGCACTGGTTTGATTTTGATAATTTTCAGATGCTAGAACTATTTTCTAGGATTGGTTAGAGGTTAAAAGCTCTAAATTAAATCTTAATGTCAAAATTCATTATATAGAAAAATATTTGTTAGGTCGGGCTTCATATATGACATATGATTTTAGAGATCAACGATAATTTTGTAAGAATTTAGATCATCCTGATGTCATTTATGCCATTTAACACATTCTAAAAGCATTCCTAGTCTTCTAACATTGTATATGCCAATTCATGTGTCAAAGTGTAATGAATTTATATTATTTACATTATTTTTCTGAACCTATGAGTATTTTTGGGTGATTTAATGCATATGGGAGGTATTTCTAGTCCAATTTTCAATATTCAAACTACACATAGGAAGTAGGTGAGATTTATCTGGGGGATAAACACATGGGTCGTTGATCAGTAGCTTCTAATGACTGAGATGCATCTAGCATTGCTACTATGGTCACACTGTCCAGGCTACAATTGGCCTATGTTTGAATGATGAATCATATTATCTACTAGGTTTTAGTCAATTATGTGCTGATGTGGATGCAGAGCATTCCATTTTGCCTTCTCCTTCATTGCGATCTCAAGTTGTGTGTGAGACATAGGTGTGACCCCACACAAAAGCCCCATTGATAGATCAACCTCTGGTTCCCTCTCTTTATTGACTGCTAATTCCGCCTCTAGCTTCAAGTCTAGCACAACTTTTGTTCCCTACCTACCTACTTTTGATCTATATCGTCACCGCCCATGACTTTGTTGTCTTTGTAAGAAACACAGATGATTAGAACCTAAAGCTCTACCCCCCTCGTGTTCCTAAGCTTTTAGATGGATAGAGAACTGAAGGCTGCTCAAGGATGTGTGAGGTGGCCACAAGTGCCATCTCCATATCCTGACATGGTCAGCTATGGGAGAGTGATGTGCAATTAAAGGAAAAAAACATGAGTTTTATGTCATGAGGTTCTCTCTCCAGGGAGAATTTTCCAATGGCTATGATGGGTTTGTAGGGTTGGACAACGACAAGCAATTTCTCTGGTGATTCTTGATGCCCATCACTCGATGTCCTTTCCAACCTAGCGGTGAAGTGGGTTTGGGGTTGGGCATCCACTAATAACCCAACCATACTAGCATCTAGACCTACCCCTAGATTAAGGTGGATGCGTACATGGAAACCCTATCTCTAAACTGATACTCCTCTATACTAACACCCTCCTCCATGCACCTTCCTCCAACGAAACACCCTGACTACCACAAACTATGGTGGACAGGACAGTGAGCCAATGATTTCAATATCTATGCATTTAAAGAAGGAGGCCACCATTTTCCACAAACTCCATCACTCTGACAGAAAGAGGTCACTTGTACCATATATCAACATCATTATTTACAAACTCCATTGCTCTGACATAAGCATGTCACTTGTACCTAATATCAACATCATCATTTAGGCAATTAGAATGGATACATCGTTTATATTCAAGGTTATTTGTAAGACATATATAAAATTTCAAAAGATTAGTCAATCAAGAAAGATATAGCTAAAACAAGTACATAATCCAAGAAATTTACAAAAGCATATAAGACAGGTCAAGTGGTGAAGAAGATTATATTAACCACAATATATATTATTAGTCTAAATGAACTAAATACCACATACATGAGTTCAGATATTCCTATTTATCCTAGAGCATCTAGATCATTGGTTATCATCCCAATAAGAACCTTGAATTACCATTAATGAAGGTATATCATATTGTTGATATTTTAGGTCCAGATTAGGATTTTGCAAAAACCTAGGTTCTACTACTGTCAAACTGATTTCTGGTACTTTCTAATGATAGCTATGTCATAAATAGGCATTGGTTCAATTTTGATATTCTTATGCATGGTCTAATTAATTTCTATGATTAATATAAGGTTAAGAACTCTGAATTAAAATGTAATGTCAAAATTCATTATATAGAGAAATATTGGTCAAGTCATTATACGCATATGATATCCATATGATTTTAGATCTCAAAGTAACTTTGTGACATTTTAGATCAACATGATATGATTTATACCATTTAGTACATATCAAAGCATTCAATAATCAATCTTCTGACATGATATATGCTGGTTTCATGTCTCAAAGTCCTAAAGTAACCGTTTATACTATTTTGTCCTTTTTCCGAGTCTATGAGTATTTTTGGGATATTTAATCGCCACATGAGGTAGTTCAATCCAATTTTCAAGATTTGATCTACACATAGGAATTAGGTAAAATTTACTTGGGGTGATATAGATGGGTCATTGACCTATAGCTTAATGGCTGATATGCATCCAACATTTCCACAATGAGTACACAGTCCAGGTACAATTGGCCCAGGTCTAATAGATGAACCATATGCTCTACTGGGTTTTGAACTGAGTCTCTATTGATTTGGATGTAGAACATTCTATCTTTCCTCATCCTCCATCACGATCTCAAGTCACATGTGAAACACAGGTGCCACAACACACAGAAGCCCCGATGATTGATCATCCTTTGTTGCCCTCTCTTGGTTGACTGTTGACGCCGCCACTAGCTTCAAAGCTAGAGCAACTTTAGTTCCATCTATCTTCATCAATTTCTAATTCCTCATCCATAATAACCAACAGATCTGTGTTTTAATTGATGGTTGGTGTGGGTGACACACAGCCTAGTCCTCACCTTTCCACATTTCGTATGAGGTAGAAGATTAGATATGGAGTCTTATACATATCCTCAAATTTACTAGAGATATAAAAATTTAATTTTGTAAAAAACAATAATACGACAACACCACCCACAAGTGGGCATGTCTTATTGTAATATAGTCTAGGATTAAACCCAAAGTATACAATTTGGATTTTTTCCTAACTTAGATAAATTAATTAGAAATGATTGATGGTTAATTGTTAGTTGATAAGCAAATTAACAAAGAAAGAAAGAAACAAACTGAGAAAGAAATGATTTTTAGTACTATGATAAAATTATAAGAATGATAAGTTCTATCATGACTACCTAAATATCCTCTCTCTCTCATTGCATCACTCACAATCATGGATAGTAGATTGGAACCAAGGAGATTATATATCATTTTTAGAGTATGGAATCTCATAAGGACATATTTCCCCTAAGTCATGAGGTCTCATTACCTATGAGAATCCCAAATTTGTTGTCTTGAAGAAAACCCTTACATTATCATATATATATATATATATATATATATATATATATATATATATATGTATTTATATCTGTGTATATATGTATGTGTGTGTAGAAAGAGAGAGACTCAGGCTGGAATACACTCGAGTGTATCGGAGACCGAGTACACTCAAGTCATTTTTCATAATGCAACATTTATTTTGAAAATACGGACCATTGATTTTCTCAAATATAATATGAAGATACTAAACATAAAATTTGAGCTTATTTGGATACTTATAGTCCATTCATCTAAAGCCAACAAAATTATACAATTCAATATAATTTTGTGCATCGATTTTGTTGATCATGGAAGAGTGATTTAAAAAAATTCAAATGAGCTAAAATTTTTCATATAGCCTATTTTTTTTATAAAAATGAATATAAATGGTTTGGATATGTCAAAAAAATTGTCTATATATACAAACATCATTTGAGTGTACCTTGGGATCTGTACACTCGAGTGTATTCTAGACTATCTCTCTCTCTCTCTCTCTCTATATATATATATATATATATATATATATATATATATATATATATAGTCTCAAAGAACACCCTTCCACAATCATGTTCAGGGTTCAATAATTATCAGTTGTTATAATCTTAGGTCTCTCTCTCTCTCTCTATATATATATATATATATGTATATGTATGTGTGTGTACATATAGAGAGAGACAAAGAGAGAGGGACTAGAATTCATTCAACTTGATTCTAGCCCCAATACAATCAAACTTTCCACTATTATATTATTAGATCATAAACTCCCTAACCTCACACCCATAAATCATTGCACGATTTCCTTATTTCTAGTCATCACTATAATTCTCACTCAATATTTGTGTTTCTCTCTTCCCCCCTTCTCACTCATGCTTCCTTCTTGTTCCTTAGTCCTGCAAAACTCCCAATCATCATATATCCTCTCATCTATACCCTTCAACTGCAGACATCTAGCAAATATGACTAGGCGGAGGCACCATCTGTAGTTGGTTGGTGAGTTGCAATGATAAGGAATCATGTGTAGATGCTCTCTGTTCACACTTAGCTATCAATGTTTCTCCTCTTTTCTTTCCCCTGTCTTAATATTAATATCTTGGTGGGAGGTCTCCTTCACACCTAGAATCAATGTTGTATCTCTTATAGTGGTGGTGTTTTCTCTTTTTGTTTGTCTCCTATGTTCCCCTCCTCAGCTTATCTTGTTGCAAAAGGGATCATATTTATCTTAATGCTATGGTCCTCATCTTTCCAATGTGGTGCTCAGTCAATTCAATGTGATTTCCCGTTAGAATTGGTCATTGAGCTAGATAACCTCAATTGTAGCTTCTTTGTGATCAAAGGACTAGAGGACATGTATGGTCTTTGTCCACCATGAACTATGTCTATGTTTCTCCTACATGAGCTTCATAAGAAGACTAGGCCTCTGACACACATGTAAATCCATGTGAAGAAGAAGAGTGTTTGGAAACAAGGGTGTCACAGCTTACCTTGCAGAGTTACACCTTGAGATTTTACTCCATCATTAATCGTTCTCCCTTTTGCTGGTAAAGAAATTACAAAATCAGACAAATACAAGATCTTCATTCCTGGTGACGATAGGAGTGTTGTGCATATGATTGCTTCGTGTTACTAGCTAGTTGTTGGTCAAGACGTGAAAGCCACCAATGAATTTTATTGTTGGATAAAAGAATCAAAATATCATTTTTTCAACTTTAATATATATTTTGTCATAATATGATATTTTAAAGTAAAGTTTTACTTTTTTTGAGAAATTTTCTCATTTTGGATGTATTTTTTCGGATAGGGGCAATGCTTTCCAGCACATAACACTGCTCAATCCATCCCGATCAAGTATGTATTGCCTTATTTTTCATTCTATTTTGATACCATATTACAAGTTTCCATAATTTATATTATGTTTAAAGAGTTCATTAAAAATCGTTAAAATATTAAATATATTTAAGAGTACTTAAAAATGATTTTATAATAACAAACATAATATAATATTGTTATATTGTATCAATATATATATATATAATATAATTTTGTGTCAAACTAGTATTTACTTTGCTAAAATTATACAATATAACGTTTAATTGTTAAATCAATACATAAAAACATTCACGTTACTTAAAGAATATGTGTTACTATGTAGTATAAAAATTATATAAAGATAAAACATAAATACCAAATCAACACTTTAATATGATAATATATACGTTTAACAATAAATATATACTAAATATAAAAACATATATGATATTTTGTTTGAGATTTTTTTAAAAACATAACCATATCATTGTTAGAAATAGTTATACTTCAAAGTTAGAATACAAATCGATATATCATTTATGATACTAATATATATTCCCTTAATAATACTCATATTTTGATATTAATTGTTATAATTTTATTATATCTATTATTATATTATAATCTAAATATATTTGATACTTAAAGTAAGATTCCATAATTATAACAAAAATAGCAGTTACGGTGAATATAATGTTACAAATTTGTATAGTTTGTAAGATGTACCCTCATTCTGTGTCACTAATATTTATTTTACATCAACAAACATGTTTTCAAAAGTTAATTAATGTGTGTATTAATGAATTTACCAAAGCAAATGAATGTATTTTAGTTCTACATTATATATGTTGCAGGACCCATTTCTTATATATATATATATATATATATATATATATATATATATATATATAAATTGAACAAACCATTTAAATATATATTATTATAACTAATACCCAACAAAAATAGTAATAATGAGAAATATAATATTAAATAATAGTTATGGTTGGTAAAACTTATTTAACCATTAAGTGAATTTATGCATTTGATATTTTTCATCTTCAAATATATGTATATGTATATGTATGTATGTATGTATGTATATATACATATATATTATTGTATAATAAATGCAGTTTCAAGTTTAAAAAAAAGTAAATGCAGTTTCAAAGTTATATGCATCATATAGTTTTACATATTATTTATAAATGTATTGTACATTGTCTGTTTGTTTCTGGTATTGATAATATTAATTTTTGAAATTTATACATTATACTTTTATATGTAGAAGTTCAATGCGTAGTATTATATGGTATATTTTATTATTATAATTTAGTCATTTTATGTAGTGTCATAAACATGTATTAGTACTATATAGTAATATAGTATTACACCTTATAATCGTAATTTTAGTTTTATAATCATAAATACTCTATCTATCTTTATTAATTATTAAGATTATTAACAACTCTAAAAACATTGCATATACCAGAAAAACGGTAACATGGTTTCATAGTTAAAAAACAAAATATTATCTGGCAATTCTTCTGCGGCTGAGACGTATGGAGCAATGTATTCTTAGCCAGGATGCATTGACACTAAAAAGACACATTTCAGTAAAAAATCAGAATAATGAAAAATTAAATGATAAATATGAAAATGATGTTTGATCGTATTAAGTCTTCATTGTTTATGATGCGATTTCTAGATAAGTAGTGTTGCGTGTCCATATCTACTATGGATCGAAATCCAGAAGTTTAATCTTTTGATTCTTTTCATAGAACGAGTGATGGTATTTCAACTTAAACAACAAAGTGTATGTGATGGTGGAGCATTGAATTGCGTGCACATCTTGTGAGGATGCAAACCTAGGGATGTATATTTCTCAGTCTAGACTGATGGACCAGATCGGACCGGTAATTCGGTTCGGTCTTGGACCAACTTGATATTCGATCTGCTCCTCGGTCTATTATTTATCTTAAATCCGGTCCTCGGTCTGGTCCTCAGTCCGGTCCGGTCTGGTCTAGTCCGAAACCGATAAAAATCAGTCTGGACCAAATAATACAAAAAAATCTTATATATTATTGAATATTATTGAAATTCAATATTTATGAAGGATTGTGGAAATGTATTGTATATTATTAATGACTCTAAAATTTACTAAAAGGTTAATTAATATTTTGGTCTGCATTGATATCTCTATATTGTAAATGTCAATTACATTAACCATTGACTTATGCAAGTACCAAGTTTTTGCTAAATAAGTTTTTATTGAATTACATTATGCCTAAAAAAATTTAAAGGACGTTGCAAATAGAATTAAATTGTTAATAAATAAGTATAATATATATTAACTATTACAAAAAAATAATTTATAATTATTGCAAGTGTTAGTTTTTTATGTTCTAAAATGTATAATAGTTGTCTCGAATGCCTTGTTGTGTGTAAATATTATATTAATAAAAATGATGGCGGCTCTGGGGGGAGTGGTGATGGAGAAGCGGCGCCAGACGAGAGTGGCAATGGTGAGGCGGCTCAGGCGGGTGGAGTCCTTTGGGCGGATCTGGTGACGAAACCCATCCGCCCTCATCAGTCCTGCCGACCGATGGTGCTCCCTGAAGACCCTAAGACTCCTTTCTATAAGGGGAGGATCGCAGACCAAGGATGAAGATGTCGTCCCCGGTCATGGAAGCTATGGAGGATTTTCACAAGACCTCAGTGGTGATCCAGATCATGGGAAGACGGTGTGTGCTCCATCAATTTCACGGATGGATGCTGAGAGTGTGGAAGCCGAAGAGCGAAATCCAGCTATCACCGTTCAAGGATGGCCTGCTCTTAGTGAGGTTTGGGATAGAGGAAGACATGAATGTGGCTCTGGAAAGAGGACCTTGGTTCTTTGACAATAGGCTTGGCATTGCGTCCAAGTGGTCGCCGGAGGTGGAGGTCAATCGTGCGAAGCTGGAGTCTGCGCCTGTGTGGGTCACGTTCCCAGACTTGGGCCGACACTGGTCGAGGCGCGCGCTGACGATAATGGGGTATGCAATCGGAACCCCTAAGGTGGTAGACTATGTGGAGACGGGCAGATATATGGGTGCCCCACATCTGTGTATTGATGTCAAAGCTGATAAGCAACCTCCCCCTGCGGTCCTTATCGAGCTACCTGATGGGAAGGAGCTAGAGGTGAAGGTGGTTTACGATGCGCTTCTGGAGCGTTGTCACGCCTGCAAGGTATTCGGGCATATGACTGAAGATTGCCCAGTACCCAGGAAGGTGACGCCTGCAGAAGAGTAGAGAAGAGGCAGATCCAAGAGTGTAAGGCTGAACAGAAACTGTAAAAGAAGGACACATAGTGGCACGACTCGAAGTGAGGTTGGGCATCAATCGGCCCTGATCACAGAGATAGACGCCACACCCCAACCGGAAGGGGAGGCTTCTGGACCAGTGATAGTGGACGGACGAGAAGATGTGGTTGTTGCTCCGGTTGTGCAGGAGAGGCAGACGGAATCCCGGCTCCTGAGGATTACTGTGGAGTCCCAAGCAGCTACCAATGGAGTCTGTGAAGAGATGGAAGCAGATGTAGATGAAGCTACTGAAGGTAGGCGAGGGGCCGATCAGAGTATAGCGCTGGAGGAACCACAGGTAGAGATGGAGGCTGAGCCTGTAATGGCTAAAAGGGGGATGCGAATCTACCCCAATGGCGCGCGAGGTGGTAGAGGAAGAGGAAGAGGAAGCAGTGAAGTCCTTCCTGGAAGGGGGGACAGAATAGAGTGTCCAGATGAAGGTCTTCGTGTGGAACGTCAGAGGGGCTTTGCTACCGGGGAAGCAAAGGACCCTTCGACGCATCCTGGAGGAGGAAGGAGTGGAGATAGCAGTCTGTGTAGAGACCAGGATCAGTAGAGAGGTTGGTGACCGAATTGAGGGATTGTTCCCTAGGGGTTGGGGGTTCCTCTCTAATCTAGAAGATATTGATGGAGGTAAGATAGCGGTGGGGTGGAAGAGGGAGAGATGGGATGTTCAATCCATCTTCTCGTCTGACCAACTGGTTGTTATGAGCTGCATCAACAATGGAGGTTTCCATTGTGTTATTTCTGCTGTGTATGGCTCTAATGCTGAAAGAGATAGGAGAAGGTTGTGGCAACAACTTGTGAATACCACGCAACAGGATATCCCACACCGGGTGATAGGGGATTTCAATAGTACGAGAAAAGCTAGAGACAAGGTGGGGGGTTGCCGGTACCCAATTCTGTTCTAAATAGGTTCAATGATGCTGTCAATGAAGCGCAGTTAATAGAGTTGAATACCAGGGGAGGCATCACTACGTGGCACAACAAACGCAAGCCTGTCAGAAGGATTTCCAAAAATTTAGATAGAGGTTTGGTGAACAAAAGATGGTTGGATATCTTTCCTAATGCATCCATCCGCCTTGGGGCGCATCCGAACAGTGACCATGCGTGGATGGAGATCAGCTTGGTCTAGAGGAGGACTCCTAACAGGCCTTTCCGATTTCTAAACCACTGGTTGGATTGGCAGGGGTATGGAGAGGTGGTCAGGAAGGCTGGGGATATGAATGTTAGCGGCAACCCGATTTATGTGATGGTTGAGAAGCTGAAGAAAACGAAGATGGAGTTAAAAAAGTGGTCGAAGGACCTTATCAATCTGGATAACCTTACTAAGGAGGCCAGAATTACTTATGACAATGTTACGAGAGATTTGAGACAGAACCCGACTTCTGCCTTGCTGATGGAAGAAGAGGAGAAGGCTGAGAAGCGTTTCTTACAGCTTGAGAAAGCACAGGAAAGTTACTATTGGCAGAGAAGTAGAATAAAATGGATCAAGGATGGCGATAGAAACTCAAAGACTTATCACGTGGCTGTAAAAAGAAACAACATGAGGGATCACATTCATAACCTCATCGACGTTGATGGCAATATGATTGATGAGGAGGAGAAGATGGCAGAGTTAGCTGTGAAGTTCTTCTCGGACCTGTATAACAATGAAGAAGGGAAATTACAGAGTAAAGTCATGACGGATATGAATAGAAACCTGCTGAAAATAGCAGATAATGAAGAAATTAGGAGAGCCGTGTTTTCTATTGGCGTGTCTAAGGCTCCGGGGCCGGATGGGTTTGACGCAAATTTCTTTCAGAATGGTTGGGATATTGTGGGGAAGGATATTTGTAGAGTTGTCCGCTGGTTCCTAGCTGGTGGAAAAATGGTTAGACAGGTTAACCACGCTTTCATCAGACTTATCCCGAAGAAAGCTAATCCTGCTGAGATAGCTGATTTCAGGCCCATCACGTGCTGCTTGGTTTTGTATAAAATCATTAGCAAGCTCCTGGCGAATAGACTTAAGAAGATCCTGCTAGCTATTATTTCCCCTAATCAAGCAACTTTTGTGGAAGGTAGGGCCATCTCGGATAACACTCTCCTTGCTAAAGAGTTTTTGGTTGATTTTGGGGTGAAGACCGCTTCTAAAAAAGTATGCATTAAGGTGGACATATCCAAAGCGTATGACCGTGTGAGATGGACTGCACTGTCGAGTTCTATGGATGCTTTGGGTTTTTCCCTGAGATGGATTGAGGTGATCATGGAGTGTGTTCAAACTACATCCTTTTCAATGCTCGTTAACGGCGTGCCCCATGGCTTGTTCAAGGCCTCTAATGGTTTAAGGCAAGGTGATCCTCTCTCGCCCCTCCTCTTCTCGATTGTGATGGAAAATCTTTCTTGTATGGCGGGTAATGCTGAACAGAGTGGGTCCATCAAAGTCTACAAAGTTAAAGGTACTAAAGTGGAATCACACATGATTTTTGCCGATGATATCCTTTTCTTCTTGGCGGGGTACTACAAATATATGAGAGGGATGTACCAACTCTTGCGGCATTTTGGTAAGCTCACTGGCCTCTATATCAGTGAGATCAAGTCCAATATCTTCTTATCAAGATCTTGTGACCCCAGAAGAGGACGTCTGAAGAGGGCATCTCGTCTGGCGGCTGGCCATTTCCCGACCAGGTACTTGGGCATCCCCCTTTCGGGGGGCAGAGGTAGAGGCGTGGATTACTGTGTTTGTGTTGATGATCTCAGAATGACTACGGAGAAGTGGAATGGCGTTCCCATTTCTATGGCGGGTCGTGATGTCCTCTGTCAAATTGTGCTTAATGCGAAGGTGAATTTCTGGTGTAAACAGATTGAACTGCCACTTTATATTCTAGAGAAGTTCAAGTCCATCCTTGCTAGTATTCTCTGGGGAGGCGGTGCACACGTAGTGGACTGGGATACTATTATTCTTCCTAAATATGCTGGAGGTTTGGGTATTTCCTGCCCTTTGCAGCTGGCGTGGAGGGCGACCACCTCTAGAGTGGACCGGTTCCTTAATTGCAGCAGCTCGCTGTGGGTGGACTGGATGCGTAAAAGGTATGGCAACCTGGAGGGTGATAACCAGACTGGTGATTCGTGCGTTTGAAAGAAAATGAAGATAATTAGAAACGAGCTTAGTAATGTTGGCTGTTTATAACAACATGCGGGGGGCACGCAGGTCAAACCTTGGAACCTTAATAGACATATGCCGCAGGTTGCTTGGCATACTATCATTTGGACCAAACCTCATTGTCCGAAATGGAGCTATACGGCTTTCAAGGCCATCAGGGAGAGGCTACTAACCAGGGATAGATTGTTGAATTGGGGCCTTAATTGTGATGCCTTTGTGTGCTCTGTAGAAGGGTACTGGAGACCCATAATCATCTGTTCTTCGAGTGTGAGTACACGACCTATTTGTGGAAAAGAGGGAGCGTCAAGTTTGGTTGTGGCGGCCAGCCGCCTATGGAGCTTAACGCTGCTATTTGCTGGATGGTTCAGATCTCAAGGAACAATTTGAGGAGTCGGTCTTTTGGTGGTATCTTCCTAGCCTCTCTTATCTATCATGTTTGGTACGAAAGGAATGCTAGGATACATGGGAAGAGACCGAGAGATAATCTTCTCCTTTTTGATGTAATTAATCATAGAATAGTTTGGTTTTTTAAAGCTAACCCGAAGAACATGGTGGGAGTCAATACCATGGTTCTGAGAATGTGGGACCTCGTGTAGGTCATGTACAGTATATGGGATTTTGATGCCTCCCCTATATTTTTGCTTCGTTTTAGTAATACTTTACCTTATCTAAAAAAATTCTTATGATAGTTTACTCTTTCAAATTTTATAATTGTGTAACTTTGTTTATGCTAACAAACTCAAATGATTATTAGTTATTTAATAATTATAACAACTTTTTTTATATTTAATAATCAAGAGTATATGAATATTGGTTATCTGGTCCGGTCTTGGTCCGATCCTTTATTTTTCCCGTCATGTCTCTAACTGGATTAGTTCTTACTTGGTCTGATCCTCGATCCATGAACTTTTTATTAATCGGGTTACTCCGATCTGGTCTGAATTTGGACCGATGTATATCCTTATGCAAACCTTCACATAACAATGTTATGTGTTTGTGAACATAGTGGACGCAATCATTATTATGTTACTAGATACAAACAGCTAATCACAACAAAGTCATCTTGCTCCTTGTTTGTGAGGAAGGTTGGTGGTATAAAGGAGTAAGTTGAGGGGCGGAGAAGAGAGAGGTTGTGGTTGAACAACAACCAGAAGAGAGGGGTTACATCTAACATAAGTAAGTATTCATTAACTGGTCTTTTGATTTGAATATCAACACATGATTTAGTCATGGAAAACATTAATGTGTTTTGGAAGGAATAAATTTGAGTATATCCTAAACTCACTATGTGTGTATATATATAAATGTACATGCATATATATATACACATATATATATACATATATACTAGTAAACATGCACGATTCACCTCAAACATGTAATAATTTAACTTTGTTAATTATGAAATATAAATACGAAAACATGGCGTAAATTTTCAAACATGATTAAAACTATTCCATTTCCATAATACACTTTTCTATTAATAAACATAAGCGATGCATGCCATAACATAGGTTGAGATACATTTTTTTAATATAAAGTATGAATATAATATTGAAATATTGATCTTGATTTTCTAAATTAGATATTTCATGATATAATATTAAACTTATGTAAAATGTTATAAGGATTAAATTATGGAAGTAAATAGTATGTTGGATTACAATCATGGTGAAATGAACGTCAGATTCTCACGCAGAGTTTGAAGAACAAAACTCAATTAGCGCATAGAACATGAGATTCAAAAATGAAACCTAATAAGTACAAAGAACATAAGATCAAAATTGAAATGAAATAGGTTTAAATTATGAAATTTATCACCAATGAATACTTTTCTATGTAACTAAATAACATATGGCATCCCATCAACTAATTCGAAAAGCTGAACTCATGCTTAAGAAGCAAGTCTATATTATGTCTTGCAAATCTCTTTAATGGAAGAGTTGTCCACTACGTAGTTAGGCTTGCAATTAACAAGTAGTTACAAACTTACATTTAGCTACAACAATCCACTCATTCATTCACATTTTACCATGACCTTGCACTTGCATAGTTCAATTAACAATGACATTAAAGACAATACATTACTGCATACATAAGTATCAATGATAGATATGAAGGGCTAATTTGGCTGGATTTAATTAGGTGTACTTGTGTAAGTTTGTAATGAAAAAATGTACCTTAAATATACATTGTCATCTGACTATACCTATTAAACAGGCCCAAAGTGTAGGAGATACCACATCACAAAGTACAAGATAGTTGTGTAATAACATGTCTTTCATTTTCCATGTACATCTCAGTTGTCATTACAGACAAAAAGATCTGTCCACTCCGTTTGGTTGCACGGAGGAAGCACGGGCACACATTTACCCACATTGGCACCCAGAATGATAGATGTTACCTGTTCCTTTTGTACCTGTGCACCTGGAAGAGTGATGCAATAGATAGTATATTGTATGTCTCCATTCATTTCAGAGTGAAGAATCTTATCGTCGTCAATCAAAGTGCTTGGATTGACACCTGTCAGGTTGTTCACAGCCATAAACACCCATTTGTCTAATACGAAAGTATGCATATGAAGATGGTACATGATTTACGGAGCAGGGGGTCGTGAAAGGGAGAAGTCACTTTGTCTAATACGGACGTATGCATACTGATCATTAAGTAGTGGCTGGGATGCGTGAGTTCACAGTGCCGTCAAACATGGCATGGCTTAAAATACAGATAGTTTGTTAATGTAACTACTACGATCAGATGCAGAACAACAAATTGACATATAATCTGAACTGCTTTTTCCACATAACTACCAAAATTTTAAAATAACGTAGCCAAACGGCTCCTCAGAATAATTATTGCTGCTGTTGCAGTTATAGAGAAGGATCCAGCCGAGAAGAATGTGAATGTCATTTTACCTATTGTAATATGATTTCTTGTATTTTCAGGTAGGAGTGTTATAACTTCCACTGGAGTCAAGTATATAAAGGAGAAACAATTAAGTTTTTTCATTAGAAGAGATACTACTATATTAAATGAATATGACTGCGACTAGGGTAATTTTTCAACCAGAAAGAAACGTTGTTGTGATGCAACTGCGTACTCCCGAAGTATGTCTTGAACAAACATGCCTCTTGCTATTAGTTTACTGACCAAAGGAGAAGTTAGAAATATAACAAATCAATTACATGTCTGAATAGAGAAATGTACATCTATACGACGACTGAGGAAAAAATTGAAGGGATTTTTGAACCAATAGAAAAATAATAGTTTGAACGAACAAAACCAAAAGAAAAATATCGTGCAAAGGATTATATATCCATCTCTTGCTGGTGATGCACTGATGCACATTGTAAATTTAAAAATAAAAGTATTTCAACTTTGACTATCTTTAGACGTGAGGAGACAGACTCATGTTGTTCTTACCTAGGAAATGGAGGTCCTCGATAACCATTGCAAATTCATGATGTGTAGGATCATCATTCACATGGTTCGAGGAAAAGAGGTTATCTCAAGATTTTTGGAGGATGTGCACAAGGTGAAACAAATAAATCCATTTGGCAAATAAAAATGGAGAATATACATAAAGGAGAAAATTCAGATCAGAATGGCCTTATCTCATATGTGAGTTTTCCTTGTAGTTGGAGTGATGGTATCGCTGGTGGTATAAGGTGGCTGATAACGAAACCTTCTCCGCAAGTAGATGATGTACAAGATGCATAGTTCCAAGGACGGAAATTCGAAATGAATGCCATTTTGCCAACCTTCTTTTACCTATCAATTGAGAACCATGTTGAAAGAAGGATTCATGCGAGATGATAGGCACCACTGTACATCCACACTTAGAGCTCCGTGAAGTAGTGGGAGACCCAAATACAATAGACAGTTGCGAGGGATGACAGTTGGAAGAAGTTTTTGTGGATTGCATCTTTGTTGACTGCTTGTAAAGGGAATGGATTACATCCAGGCTAGCTGCAAGGTGTAACTGAGTACTCAGTCGACTGTTTGTAAAGAACGAAAACAACATTGTCACTAGAAGCACAGATTTTCATCTAATTTGGATTGCAAAAGTCGATAATGTAAATGTACTTAATATATTGGTATTATTGAATCTTTTCCATATTACCTGACAGTGAGAATACAACGCCAGTGTTTACAGCTGGCAAAGCGATCACGAAGATAACTTTTAGATGCAGAAAATTGTGAATTTTTGTTGGAACTGCGATGAGTTCTACCGTGCTGTATGAGGTTAAGAAAAGAACGTTGTGACCCACGTAAGAAATGCCGGTCAAAAGATCAGTGTATCCCCTATTCTTCTTGCTTTAAGAAATCACTGTAGCGGTGCACCTCACTCTTCTACACACCATGGCAGATGGCTAACGTCTGCCTTCTACGTTTCTTTCTCCAATTAGTTTTCAGGAAGATGGACTGCTACAAAAGTACTTTGTAAGTGAGAATTAGAATACAGACCGGGGGTTGCGTATTCAACCACCTACAACCACACAATCTATAGTTACTCCTCAGCGGCCCACGTTCGTCATATACATGTGCAAATCGGAAGCCCACATCTACTTGATGCATACACACGTCACAAGCGGCAGCCGAGAGGCTGAGATCGTGCTCCGACGATAAGTTTGGCGTTGTGAACTCGGAGGAAACAAAATAACTAAGCGGATAGTAAGACGTGTTCTGCGAAGAGAGTGAGTTACGGTGGTTGTAGGATTTTGAATTTGCAGCAATCTGATTGGTTAAAAGGTTTTTCAAGTGGTGAAAATGAAAAAAATGTAATTAGTTAGAAAGAATCATTCTTTTTATAGTAGTAATAGATATATGAGGTTAGGAAGTGTGTATCGGTCGGTACATGCAACTTATGTGTAGTGGCCATGAAAATGACATATGTAGAATATATTTTTTCAATCCAACCTTATAGATTAAATCAAAATTCAATAGATGTGTTTAAAAAATCACAACCATTCCACATGTATATCATGAGATATAACAATATATCATTTAACGGTTTCTGCAATTTCTGCAACTTATCGTTGATTAGAAAATATATATATTCTTTCATTTGATGGTCTAGGAACCTCAGTTTAAAATGATTTTTCATACACATGTTATCTAAGTGGTATACATCACATCCATAAGGTTGAATTGCTTTTTATACTTATGCAATCATCACAAATCAAGATGGGTACATGTAAGCTACATGTACTCAGGTACACACTTCTTTTAGCCTATATATATATATTCATTTATCATGTGGGACACAGTTGTATCTTTGAATTTTATTTTATAACTAGAACGCTAGACAATTAAAATTATAACAAAAAGGCGTATTTTATAAAGATAACATTATTTCCTTGAAAATAATAGAAATTGCATATTTAATAAGAAAACACAAAGCAATTACAAAACCCGTTTTGGATTAAACTTGCAATTTTTTCCAAATCTCTTTGGATCTGTCGTGTAATTTTCACAACCATTTTTTGAAATCACGAATAAGTCCTTATAGGTATTTCTTGCAATGTTTACAGAGATGTAAGAGGGGTCAGGGTAACCGACTCATATCGTCGATTATTCTCGCCTGTTCTTATCCTTGAGTTCAGTGCTGGGTTTTGGCGAGCTGAAGGAATTGAAGAGGTGGACTGCCGATCAGAGCTTGAGGAGGCGGACTACCGATCAGAGTCGAGGTAAACATTTGATAGCAATGGCGGATTCCTTTCCTACCGTATTCTGTCATTTCTTCTTGTGTCGCTATTCATGTTGCTCTTCGTTCCGCACACCATCACCTGGAACTATCAGTCCGACGACTCCAACTCCACCCATTCTCATATGCTCACCCTCCTCCACCCTCCAACAATGAAAGTCCCAGCGACGATGAGTGGGATCAGGCCTGGGAGTCTGCCTGGCTGCCAGACCACCTTACCCTGTCTTCTCGTGCTCCATGGGAGACCGACGTCCACTTCCCGAATTCCTCCTCTGGCTGTTCGATTCGGCCGCTCTTCATGCCCTTGGCAGCCATCCGCCGTTCATCCCAGCGCTCATCCATCTCCTCCAGGAAGGCCTTGACTTGATGGTCATCCGCCTCACCATGGGCGGGTAGAACGACGTTCCTTTTCTCTTCTGTTCTTTGTTCCTTAGTTCCTTTCCTACCATCTTCTGTCCTTTTTTCTTGCGTACTTCGGTCATTATCAGTATGACTGTAACCCAGCAATGAGCAAACGACCAACAAATGATTCAGACTCTGACGAGGATGCCATCCTACTGGATGTCAAGCCTTAGAGTAAAGCCTGAGATTTTATTCCTTGGCAAGTCATTTCCACCTTCACATCTATACAATATATAATGACCCGTTTTGGATTAAACTTGCAATTTTTTCCAAAGCTCTTTGGATCTGTCGTGTAATTTTCACAACCATTTTTTGAAATCATGAATCAGTCCTTATAGGTATTTCTTGCAATGTTTATAGAGATGTAAGAGGGGTCAGGGTAACCGACTCATAATTATTCTTGCCTGTTCTTATCCTTCTGTTCAGTGTTGGGGTTTTGGCGAGCTGAAGAAATTGAGGAGGCGGACTGCCGATCAGAGCTTGCGGAGGCGGACTGCCGATCAGAGTCGAGGTAAACATTTGATAGCAATGGCAGATTCCTTTCCTATCGTCTTCTATCATTTCTTCTTGTGTCGCTATTCATGTTGCTCTTTGTTCCGCACACCATCACCTGGAACTATCAGTCTGACGACTCCAACTCCACCCATTCTCATATGCTCACCCTCCTCCACCCTCCAACAACGAAAGTCCCAGCGAAGACGAGTGGGACAAGGCCTGGGAGTCTGCCTGGCTGCCAGACCACCTTACCCTGTCTTCTCGTGCTCCATGGGAGACCGACGTCTACTTCCCGAATTCCTCCTCCGGCTGTTTGATTCGGCCGCTCTTCATGCCCTTGGCAGCCATCCGCCGTTCATCCCAGCGCTCATCCATCTCCTCCAGGAAGGCCTTGGCTTGATGGTCATCTGCCTCACCATGGGCGGGTAGAACGACATTCCTTTTCTACTGTCTTCTGTTCTTTGTTCCTTAGTTCCTTTCCTATCATCTTTTATCCTTTTTTCTTGCGTACTTCGGTCATTATCAGTATGACTGCAACTCAGCAATGAGCAAACAACCAACAAATGATTAAGACTCTTACGAGGATGCCATCCTACTAGATGTCAAGCCTGAGAGTAAAGCCTTAGATTTTATTCCTTGGCAAGTCATTTTTGTTGGATCCTAGATCGGTGATTAGATGCTCTAGGGGGGGATGAATAGAGATGAAATCACTTAAACAAAACTCATTAAACCTTCAAGATATATGACAAGATAAGGTTGCTAAATAGGTAATTTGAGTGCAACTAAAACATACATAGAAAGGGAGAGAGAGATTGAACATGCACCAATTAGACAAGCTATTTAGAGTGGTTCCAGACTTCAAACTAGAAGTGTGTCAGTCCATTTTCCTAGAGAGGTCAACCTCTAGGACTTTCAAATTGTTGCACTCTTATATTCATTCATAAGACATACAATGCATGACCAAACAAAAGACTTACCTATCCAATACAAAGAGTCTTCAACCTTACCAAGGACTTACCCACTTTGCAAGAGTCTTCGGCCTTCTCCAAGGACTTACCCACTCTTGCACAAGTCTTCAGCCTTGCAGGGATCACCCACTCTTCTTGGATCTTCAGCTTTTGACTTCACCTTCACTCGGAGAAGCTTCCACTAAGGTCTTACCCACTTGAGCAAGGAGTCTTCTGCCTTCACCAAGGGCTTACCCACTCTAGCTCCAAGTCTTCAGCCTTGATCTTCACCAAGGGACTCCTTCCCTTGTTCTTCTTCACCTCTCTTGGACAAGAGAGAGAACCTTCATCTTCATGATTGCAAATGAGAGATGGGGAGGTGGTGGAAGTGAGAGCCTCACAAGATATACATATAGGACTAGCTCTCTTATAGATTTCCTACTCACTCTAATGGATGTAGCAAGTGATTAAGCTTAGAGAGAGAGAGGAGGCTATAGGAAGCACTCAGCTATAGAATAGGAACCTGACATAGAGTTTGCAATGAATGCTCAACCTTGGAATGAAGCCCAAGGGGTCCTATTTATAGCTGGGATGCCTCTTAGCCTTTGGGAACACTTGTGAATGAAAACTGGCCGTTTTGTGGCTTGCAACGGATCTATTTTCACTTGTTGCAACTCCACAACAGCTAGAAGCACTTTTCTGCACTTTTCCGTACAGTGCAATTGGTCGAGTTTCTATAAGGGTAACTCGACCGATAGAATAAAAGACAAAGCCGATATTCAGACCATCGGTCGAGTTTGTCCTGAGGAAACTCGACCGACCAATGAAAATCGATTTGGTCAATTACTCCATTAGTCGAGTTCTGTGTAAACACGAATCGACCGATGCAATCTTCAGAAAATTGATCAAGGATGATCAGTCGAGTTTTCATGCTGGGAAACTCGACCGACAAAGTGCCTGTAATCAATTTTCAAAGTTGCATCTAAAGTGCTCTAATATTCGATCTGAGTGTTCCTGATATTTTTCTAAGCTTAATTACAAGTCATACAATCATTACAAGTGATTTACAACATGATTCTAATGGATATACATCATATTACAAAAACGTGCACTTGTATGACTTTGACTTGTCTTTTCTCCAGTTTGATATGTGCAACTTAGGGCAATTGGAGTGTGTCTATACCTAATCTGAAATCACTCAAGTAGAGACATTAGACACCAATATGTGGAATGGTTAGTCATCATCAAAACACGGGTTTAGTCAATTTAGATGTGAGTCAACATTGACGTAATTGACCTTGAGTCAACATTCTCCCCCTTTTTGAAGATGACAAACCATTCCATAAATGTATTGAAAGCATTTAAGTAAAGTCATACCTTTGGAGAAACCTAGGGGTTTCAATAGAACTGAGTTCATATGCTCCCCCTCAATTGATGCTAGTGGAGTTCTCATACTCCCCCTCAATTGATGCTATTCTCCTGCATGGTTAGCTTTCATAACATTTATAGAATACTATGTCTCTACTCATATATGTTCTACACATATACGTCTTCTCCCATTTACCTTCTCCCCCTTACATGGACATACTTCTCTTCTTCATGTAAGACATGCCTTCTTCCTCTCTTTTTTTTTTAAAGAAGACATACCTTTCTCCCCCTTTGTCATTTCAAAAAGTGGGGTTATGAAGAAAGTAAGAAACATCACTTGTTAAAGAGAAAGGAGATAACACAAATATATATAAGGAGAGTAGAAGAGCACAGATAGGGGCTTGTCCAAGCATAGAAAGAAAAGCAAGTTAAAGCATATACTTGAACAGCCCAAAATGCAAGATAAAGAGTTGTAGAAAAACAATAAAATATAATTTTGACCCTCAAGATGATGGAATTTGACCAAAAACCATCAAAGCTCATGGCAAAGCGATGAGTCTTGCTTAGAAGGCCGTTTCTGCATAAAAAACACTAGTCTTGCACCAAAAACTGAAACTGGAGTAAAATCTGCATAAAAATCCATAAATACTCCAATTTCTACATATCATGTAGATCTATGTACCCTGCATCACAATGTTATGCAAGCAACTCAAGATAGTAGATATGCAATGCAAGGAACAAGCTTGAGCATGTATGAGACAAGATACATGCATAGCATATATATGAGCAAATATGCTAATTATAAACAAGGTTAGAACTACATGTATATGAACTACTAGTAGATGATATCACAAGTTAGGACTACTAGTAGGATCTAGATCATAGCAAGAGATACCAAAAGATACACAAGATAAAGCAAGCTATGAGTAGATGTAGAGATATATCCAAACAAAGAGATAAGCAATTTTAGAAGCATCAAAGGATATAACTCACTAGATATGCATCCTTACCATAAGATGATTACCCCTATGAACCTCAAGGTTGTATCAACACAAGATATACACCTAGATAGATGTAGCAAGTTAGAGAAAAATGGAAGCAATTTTTAGACACAACCAAGAGATCCAAAGAGATCATCATCAAAACCTGCAAAACAACTCAAAGCAAGTAATTGCAAGATATAGATATACCAATTTAGAGTAATTTGAGAGATAGAGTTGTAGACAAGATATGCAATTTAGAACATGGCAAAAAGCATATATAAAGGTACCAAAAGGAGTGCCAAAGAATAATGCTATTGGTTGAGAAAATCTAGTTGAGAGGGAAATTCTCATTCAATAAGCCAAATTTATATTATGTGCACAGTGTTATCGGTCGTGTTCTGAGCATTGAAAACTCGACCGATGACAGCTGTTGGCAACACCCATTGGTGCCTATCGGTCGAGTTTCAAGTAGGGAAAACTCGACCGACAGAGCAGCTGTCAAAGAGCACATATATTTCATAAAACATATTTAAGGCATGCTAAATATACAAACCATATCCAAACATGTCTAGGCAAGTTAGTAATGCACTATAGAAGAATTAGAAACAGGTTTTGAGAAAGAGTGTGAAGAGAAACACAAAATACAACTTTTGACTCAAAAACCATATGTATAGTGCACATGAACTTGACAAAACAAGTTAGGATTGGTTATAAGCAAGAAAAACATTACCTTTGTGCTTACCATTCCTTTTCCACTTGTTGTCACCCTCTACACATCTCACCTTTCTTCTTTCATGTGGATTGAGAAGTCAATTTGCAATTCAATAGCTCAAGTCAATCCATTTGCGAGTACCTAACAGAAGAAAGATGAAATGGTCCCCAATCATATTTTTGGGTCCGGAGGGGTTATTTTAGCAACCCAAGTCCTATTACTCTTGGGTGCTTTCCTAAAAGGACAACATGAAGAATAATGACCAATTTCATTGCAATAGTTGCATGTGCCCATAGTCTTGGAACTAGAGAATTCTCCATGGAATATTGGAGGTCCTTCATCTTTGTTGTTCCCTTGACTACCATCATATCCTAAACCATGTCTACCAATTTGTTTAGTAGTATGGTGTAGGATGTCATTAAGACTCTTTTTACCAACTAAGAATCTTTGCAAGGATGATCTCAAATTGTCATTATCATGCTTAAGAGAAGCAATAGTAGAAGACAAATTATTGATATTATCTCTAGCATGCAAAAGATCATTTTCTAAGCAAAGAGCTTTAGTTAAATAAGAATCTCTATTAATATGAAGAGCAGCAACATCATTCTCTCTATTTGTAGAACTAGAATAAGATTCATGCCCATTGATTTTAGCAAGCAAGGAGGCATTTTCTATTTCTAATTCATGCAAAACAAAATCTTTGTCCTTGTTTTCAGATTTAAGAACATCAATATCATGCATGAGAGAATCAACAATTAAGGTATGCTCTTCATTAGAACTAGTCATAAGAGGTTGAGCTTCTAGAAATCTAATCTTATCAAGCAAACTAGCATTTTCAAGTTTAAGAGAGTCTACTTGGCTAAGACAATCATTTTTATCATCAAGCAAGCAAGAATTTGCATGTTCAAGATCATCTAATTCTACATGCAAATTATCAACAATTTTAGCAAGCTTTTTCTTTTTCCTTTTATAAGACTTAAGAGAGGCACAAATATCATGAATAATAGCAATCAAATATTCTTTATCTAAATCGTTTAGACTTACCTCACTTGAGTCTTCACTTGTTGATGCTATAAGAGCAAAATGGCATTCTCCTTCATCACTAGAGCTTGATCTTGATCCTTCACTTGAATCTTCACTTGAGCTTGAGTTGGAGGAGCCACTTGAGCTTGAGTGCCATTTCTCCTTCTTCTTGTGAAGATGGGTCTTTTTGCCTTGTGGGAAATCTTCTTTGTAGTGACCCTTCTTTCCACATGTGAAGCACCGGATGGAGGAGGACTTGCCTTTGTAGAGTTTACCCTTGGAGTACATGGCATCTTCTTTAGCTTGAGAGGATGGAGAGACTTGTTCCATGATAGCTTCAATTTGAGCCTTCATTTCAGCCTTCTTCATTCTCTTTAGCTCTTTCTTCTCTTGTCTTTCTACTTCCTCCCTCTTGTCAAGTGTAGCTTCATGTGCTTGTAGATTTCCAATGAGCTCTTCAATAGGAATATCCTTAAGAGACCTTGCTTCTTCAATTGAGGTCACCTTGGGTTCCCACCTCTTGGGAAGAGTTCTAAGGATCTTAGAGTTGATCTCTCCACTTGACATAGGAGGACCTAGAACAGCAAGACCATTCACAATGGTGTTGAGCCTTGAGTACATGTTTGATATGCTCTCCTCCTTTCCCATCTTGAAGTTCTCAAGCATCCCTTTGAGCATGTAGACTTTGCTTTCTTTCACTTGATCTGTCCCTTCATAAGTGATGCAAAGCTTTCTCCATACCTCATAGGCTGTTTCACATGAAGAAATCCGGTTGAACTCGGTGGGGGTCATGGAGGCATAGAGGATGTGCATGGCTCTAGCATTCAAGGTTACTTTCTTCAAGGTATCTTCATCCCATTCTTCAATCCTTGTCTTTGGTAGCATGTATGGGATGTTCACCATTTGCCACATCTCAATACTTGATCCTTGGATGTAGAATTGAAGCCTTCTTCTCCAATAGAGGAAATTTCTCCCATCAAATATTGGAAGAATGGTCGAGAATCTCCCTCCTAGGTAGTCACCCATCTTCTCCTACTTGTTGAAGTATGCTTGGAGAAGACCCGCTCTGATACCAATTGTTGGATCCTAGATCGGTGATTAGATGCTCTAGAGGGGGGTGAATAGAGTTGAAAGCACTTAAACAAAACTCATTAAACCTTCAAGATATATGACAAGATAAGGTTGCTAAATAGGTAATTTGAGTGCAACTAAAACATACATAGAAAGGGAGAGAGAGATTGAACATGCACCAATTAGACAAGCTATTTAGAGTGGTTCCACCCTTCAAACTAGAAGTGTGTCTGTCCACTTGCCTAGAGAGGTCAACCTTTAGGACTTCCAAACTGTTGCACTCTTATATTCATTCATAAGACATACAATGCATGACCAAACAAAAGACTTACCTATCCAATACAAAGAGTCTTCAACCTTACCAAGGACTTACCCACTTTGCAAGAGTCTTCGACCTTCTCCAAGGACTTACCCACTCTTGCACAAGTCTTCAGCCTTGTAGGGATCACCCACTCTTCTTGGATCTTCAGCTTTTGACTTCACCTTCACTCAGAGAAGCTTCCACCAAGGTCTTACCCACTTGAGCAAGGAGTCTTCTGCCTTCACCAAGGGCTTACCCACTCTAGCTCCAAATCTTCATCCTTGATCTTCACCAAGGGACTCCTTCCCTTGTTCTTCTTCACCTCTCTTGGACAAGAGAGAGAACCTTCATCTTCATGATTGCAAATGAGAGATGGGGAGGTGGTGGAAGTCAGAGCCTCACAAAATATACATATAGGACTAGCTCTCTTACAGATTTCCTACTCACTCTAATGGATGTAGCAAGTGATTAAGCTTAGAGAGAGAGAGGAGGCTGTAGGAAGCACTCAACTATAGAATAGGAACCTCACATAGAGTTTGCAATGAATGCTCAACCTTGGAATGAATCCCAAGGGGTCCTATTTATAGCTGGGGATGCCTCTTAGCCTTTGGGAACACTTGTAAACGAAAACTGGCCATTTTGTGGCTTGCAATGGATCTATTTTCACTTGTTGCAACTCCACAACGGCTAGAAGCACTTTTCTATACTTTTCCATACAGTGCAATTGGTCGAGTTTCTATAAGGGTAACTCGACCGATAGAGTAAAAGACAAAGCCGATATTCAGACCATCGGTCGAGTTTGTCCTGAGGAAACTCGACCGACCAATGAAAATCGATTTGGTCAATTACTCCATCGGTCGAGTCTGTGTAAACACAACTCGACTGATGCAATCTTCAGAAAATTGATCAAGGATGATCGGTCAAGTTTTCATGCTGGGAAACTCGACCGACAAAGTGCCTCTAATCGATTTTCAAAGTTGCATATAAAGTGCTCTAGTATTCGATCTGAGTGTTCCTGATATTTTTCTAAGCTTAATTACAAGTCATACAATCATTACAAGTGATTTACAACATGATTCTAATGGATATACATCATATTACAAAAATGTGCACTTGTATGACTTTGACTTGTCTTTTCTCCAATTTGATATGCGCAAGTTAGGACAATTGGAGTGTGTCTATACCTAATCTGAAATCACTCAAGTAGAGACATTAGACACCAATATGTGGAATGGTTAGTCATCATCAAAACACGGGTTTAGTCAATTTAGATGTGAGTCAACATTGACCTAATTGACCTTGAGTCAACAATTTCCACCTTCACATGAGATGCTTACAACTAATAAATTAGGAGAAAGTACATCGAATGATGCATTCACAAGCGTAAAACGGCTTGCACTGCTAAGGCAATTTTTTCCCCACAAAGTGAATCTAAGTCGCATTTTGCCAGATTTGTAGATTTTGTATCTTAGCTGAATAGGAGATTGTAGTTTTCTTTTATCAATTTGGATCTACAAGCCAAACTCCCAAGCCCAAACCTAACCTTAACATTAATCTGGGAACAAGTCAATGTCATCTAAATCATGCTTAATAGACTGGTCAGGTTTCTGGATTGTGCCAAATTCTGCCGGTCATACTTTTGGAGGCCTGGAATGGTACCAGAGGCTCCTAAATAGAATTTAGATAGGTATGCTAGAAGTGATCCTTGAAATAGCTAGAACATTTTGTCCCCCATAAAGAAACATACTATTTTGGGAGCCGCGACATGTATTTTCAATATTCTCGGTGTCTCGCCGGCTAAATTCCGCAGACCTGCATGTGACAGACTTGCTACTAATTATTTTTTCTATATCTTTTGTACTACTACTATAACCTAACGTTAACATTAATCTGGGAACGGGTTGATGTCATCTAAATCATGCTTAATAAGCTGGCTAGATTCTTAGATTGCGCCAAATTCTACCAGTCATACTCTTGGAGGCCTGGAATGGTACCGGAGGCTCCTAAATAGAATTTAGATAGGTATGCTAGAAGTGATCCTTGCGATAGCTGGACATTTTGTGGCCTGTAAAGAAACATACTATTTCAGGAGCCGCGACACACATTCTCAATATTCTCGGCATCAAAATTATATTCAGATTCAGAGATTTTCAATTTACTTATTAATTTAGAATTGCAAAGTTGCTCAAAGATCGTAATAGATTCCAATATGCATTTCAAATTTTGCTGAATGTTGTTTTTGAATCCAATTCATTCAAAATCTATACTATGTATAACAACCCATTTTGCTTTGTTTGTCTTCTTTGTTTGGTATACAAAATTATATTTAAAATTTAGAATTGCAAACTTGGTGAAAGATTGAACATATAGTCATTATATATGTTATTAGGAAATTTTGACTTCTATGTTTCTTATGGTCATATCTTTTAATTTATAAAAAAATTTCTGACAAAATATAACCTCATTTGTAAATTTGATCCTTGCAATAGTTGGGACATTTTGTGCCCCGTAAAGAAACATACAATTTCGGGAGCCGCGACACACATTTTCAATATTCTCGGCGTCTCGTCTGCTAAATTCCACAGACCTGCATCTGACGGACTTGCCGCAAATTATTTTTTCTATATCTTTTGTACTACTACTGTAACCTAACCTTAACATTAATCTGGGAACAGGTTGATGACATGTGGAATAGTAGTATATGGTAAGGGGATTATGGAAAGTAAAGAAGGGTTTGAAATATAATGGAGTAATATAGATTATAAAAGAAAGAGGTTGTGAGATTCAAGAAAGTGCTAATTAGTTAAGTACCCTTGTTGATAATTAATTAAACCTACATATGAGAAATGTATTATTGAATGTTTGAAGATAAGAATTATCCAACCCAGACTGGTTCTCCCCAAAATGCGTTGAGGCACAGCAGTTGAATTGGACTGCAAATCATGGAATGACGGTTCGACCCCGTCCTGGGCCTCGGGGAGTGCCGAGTAGCCCTCCTCGCAAGATTTTGTCAGTCAATTTTCTACCGATCATACTCTTGGAGGCCTGGAATGGTACCATAGGCTCCTAAATAGAAATTAGATAGGTATACTAGAAGTGATCCTTACAATAGCTGGACATTTTGTGGTCCGTAAAGAAACATACTATTTCGGGAGTCCCGACACACATTCTCAATATTCTCGGCGTCAAAATTATATTCATATTCGGAGATTTTCAATTTACTTATTAATTTAGAATTGCAAAGTTGGTCAAAGATCATAACAGATTCCAATATGCATTTCAATTTTTTCTGAATGTTGTTTTTGAATCCAATTCATTCAAAATCTATACTATGTATAACAACCCATTTTGCTTTGTTTATCTTCTTTGTTTGGTATACAAAATTATATTTAAAATTTAGAATTGCAAACTTGGTGAAAGATTGAACATATAGTCATTATATATGTTATTAGGAAATTTTGACTTCTATGTTTCTTATGGTCATATCTTTTAATTTATAAATTTTTTTTCTGACAAATATAACTTTATTTGTAAATTGACAGCCACTTTTTTATTTTTTCTATTATAATAGGTTACACAGATAGTTCAAATATGGAAAGCTCATCTTATCAAGGTTTGTGCTCTTTTAGTTGATTTTTTTTACTATGAATTTATGTTTCAGTTCTATTTTTCAATATAGGTTCTGCGTAGATATCTTTTTTTTTGGTTATATATGATACAGTTTAGTTGTGTGTACATAATTATGCTAATTGATTATAGGTAGTTGTCATCATCAAAGACCTAGAAAGCGTATGCGGGGTTATTTGGCAGACGCTAGAGTTCAACCACAAGATCGAAGTAATTTAGTAATATATATATATACACATATATATAAATGTAGAAAGTACTATGTAATTATTAATAACAAGTCACACATGTAGATTTTTAGGAAAGCCATCATTTAGGATTGCCATCAGGTATTTGTATACATTGTGGTGCATATATGTCGTTCGATGAGAGAGTCATACGTAAAGGTAATCAGATCCCTCATTTTCATTCATGTTGCTGGGATGGAAAGTTTAAGTTGTCAACGCTACAATCTATTCCCTCTTACCTTGATGATTTACTAAAAGATGTTACTAAAGAAGCAAAACATTTCCATAAATATATTCTCCAATACAATAATGATTTTGCGTTCACATCCATGGGTGCATTGCAAGATACTTCGATCATTGATGGTAGAAGCCCTTATAATTTCTGCATACATGGACAACTCTATCACCGTATTGGTTCTCTTTTACCTTTAGAAAGTAATCAACCTCTGTATGCTCAAATCTATGTATACGACACTGAAGATGAAGACATCAACAGATATAATGTATTTTCAAATAATAAAGAAAACTCCAGAATAGATATGTTAATGATTACTGAATTACGAGAAATGATTGAACAAATAAATCCATATGTTATCATCTTTCGTTCTGTCAATCAGTGGATATCATATGATTCCATTACTGATTTTACATTGCATTTGATTGCGAATAGAAACAATGTTGAGGCTCAATATTCATTACCTACTACGAATGAATTGGTCGTGTTAGTTGTTGGTGCAGATGAAGGGGTTTCTGAGGGTAGAGATGTTATTGTGTGCTTAAAAGATAAAACCCTGAAAAGAATAAGTGAAACACATCCTTCTTATATGTCATTATAGTATCCACTACTTTTCCCTTATGGTGAAGATGGTTGGAGACCAGATATTCTTTGTGATCAAAGTGCAAGTGGACGTAAGCGGAAAACTGTTAGTATGTTAGAATTTTACTCATACCGACTACATGATTGTACTGCTGAAAGAAATAGTGCTTTACTACGAAGTGGTCGATTATTGCAACAATTTATTGTTGATGCTTATGCTTGCATTGAATCTTATCGCTTATCATGGCATAGGAACAATCAAGATAAAATTCGAGCAGATATGTATGCCAATATCAAAGATTCGTTCTTTTTTGGAACTGAAAATGCAATGGACATTGGCAAATGTATTATCCTACCATCATCATTTACAGGGGGGCCTAGGTAAATGAAACAAAATTTTCATGATGCGATGAATATATGTGCATGGGATGGTCCACCAGACCTTTTCATCACATTTACATGTAATCCAAAATGGTGTGAAATGTGTCAATATATTGATCGTTTTGGCGGTAATTCAAGTGAAGATCGACCAAATATTTTATCCAGGATATTTAACATCAAGCAAAGACAATCAAGAGATGACATTATCAATAAGCAGCTATTTGGAAAAGTAATTTCAGGTATAAATTTATAGTTTATCTTAGGTTATTTTGTATTAATACTAATTAGTTTATCCTGAATAGATCTTTCAGTTATAGAGTTCCAAAAGCAGGGGCTGCCACACATGCATTTGTTAATAACTCTTGATCGTGATAGCAAAATAAGAACTCCTGAAGATGTAGACTGCATCATTTCTACTGAAATACTAGATATTCATGTCGAACCTCTAGCTTTTCAAACTGTCTCTAGGTGTATGATTCATGGTCCTTGTGGCATTTACAATGGTAAATCTCCTTGTACGTTGAAAAACAAATGTAGTAAGTTTTATCCAAGGAAATTTAATGAGTCAACCGTCTTTGACTCAGATGGTTATGTAGCATACCGAAGAAGAGATAATGGAAGACATATCATTTTGAATTCAGTAATGCTAGACAATCGTTGGATTGTGCATCACAATGTTCAGTTGTTGAACAAATATGATGCCCACATAAACGTTGAAATATGTAACCAGGCACAGGCTATCAAATATCTTTATAAGTATTTGCATAAAGGTCATGATAGAGCTACTGCTGTCATGCACAATAGAAATGATAAAGGTGTTGATGAGATAGCCAGTTATCTGAATTGTCGCTATATATCTGCTTCTGAAGCATCTTGGAGAATATTTGATTTCCATATACATCAGCGCAATCCTTCTATTTTGCGGTTAGATATACACTTACCTGATGAAAATTATGTGACATTTTCAGATCATGAACGAATTCAAAATGTAATTAATCATCCTTCTGTTGAAAAAACTATGCTGACCGAATGGTTTTAGAAAAATACATATGAAAATGTCTCTACAAAACTAACATATGTAGAATTCCCACAGAAATGGACAAGGGATAGTAATAAAAAAATTTGGTCATTACAAAAAGGTGCATTTTCTATTGGCCGACTTCCCCATGTCAATCCATCTACTGGTGAATTATATTATTTGAGACTATTACTTTGTAAGGTTGTCGGGGCAAAGAATGTTTCCGACTTAAAGACAGTCAATGCTCATGCTTATAATACTTTTAAAGAAGCTTGTCATGTAAAAGGATTGCTTTCAGATACGTATGAATGGGAACATGCTTTTATTGACGCTATTACATGGGCAACATTATGGCAATTATACCATCTTTTTTGTTTCCTTCTTTTGTGTACTGAAATAAACAACCCTAAACAAATTTGGAATAAACACTGGAAAGAATTGACTGACAATTTCAAAAGTAGGGTACCTATTGATTCCAATATTCTAAGAGATATAGATAACAAGACAGATTTGAAAAATAAAGGCCTAATACATATTGAAGAAATTTTAAACAAGAATGGAAGGTCTTTATTAGATTTCTTTGGCTTCCCTTATCCCATTTTTCAAAATGAAAGCTTATCAGATAATAGGTTAATACGTGAGGAACTTATGTACGATCATAAGACTTTGTGTGTGGAATTCAATGGAAGATTCAATAAGTTAAATACCGCACAACTTATAATTTTCAATGACATAGTTCGATCATGTTATTCCTCTATTGTCTCATTTTCCTTTGTAAGTGGTAGTGGTGGCACTGGAAAAACATTTTTGTGGAACACATTAGCAACAAAATTGAGAAGTGATGGAAAAATAGTTTTAGTTGTTGCTTCATCTGGAATAGCAGCATTTCTATTGCCTGGAGGACGTACTGCTCATTCTAGGTTTAAAATTCCATTAGAATTAGATGAAAATTCAACATGCAATATACCTTTAGGATCTGATCTGGCTAAATTGATAATGAAAACATCATTGATAATTTGGGATGAAGCACCTATGATGAATAAGTATGCATTTGAAGCACTAGACATGACTTTAAAAGACATTTTGCATCACAAGAGAAAATTCAAATGATCATTTATTTGGGGGCATGACAGTTGTATTAGGTGGAGATTTTAGACAGATTTTACCTGTGGAACCTAAAGGTGGACAGACTGATATAGTTAATGCTTCCATAAGTCAATCTAAACTTTGGAATAAATGTCGCATATATGAACTTTCAATAAATATGCGTGTTGAACATTCGAATACAATCTATGTTGATAGTAGACAAGAATTTACTGAATGGTTATTAAAAGTAGGTGATGACTCCATTCCACATGTACACCTTAATGATCAATATGATGACAATTGGATAGAGTTACTTTCTGAATTATTAGTAAATGAACCTGCTACTATATAAAATCTAATCGACAGTATTTATCCCAATTTTGATGTCAAATTCAATGATCCTACTTACTTGAAATCACGTGCTATACTTGCACCAAGAAATGATGAAGTCTATGATTTGAATGCTTTATTGTTAGATCAATTTCCAGGAACATCTTCTTCTTGCTACAGTTTTGATATTGCAGAGACTCTTGATGGTAGTGAAATAATTGATCATACTATATATTCTGATGAATATTTGCATTCTTTGAAATTTTCAAGTATTCCAAATCATATTCTACCATTAAAAATTGGAGCTCCGATTATGCTTATCAGGAACATAGATCAATCAATAGGACTTTGTAATGGCACTAGATTGATATTACGGATGATTAGCCTTCAGGTTTTAGATGCTAAAATAATTACAGGAAGTCATATTGGTGATCGTGTTTATATTCCACGCATTACTTTCATTGAAAAGAAAATTGGAGCACCATTAATTTTGAAGAGGAGACAATTTCCTATCAGATTATAATTTGCTATGACTATAAATAAAAGTCAAGGCCAAACATTAGAATCTGTTGAACTATACTTAAGAACACCTGTATTTTCTCATGGCCAACTGTATGTTGCTATTTCACGTGTTACATCAAAAAATGGATTGAAAATTTTGTTATGCAATTATGAAGGAATACAAAATAATGTTACAAAAAATATAGTTTACAAAGAGATACTAAAAAGTGTTCATAATGAATACACAGTAGCATGATATTATATCATCAAACAATGTAGGTATTTTGATTCAAATTAAATTCTTTCCATTTTTGTAATGCTACGTTGTTACTTTCTTATTACATTTCCAAAAAAATCAGTATTTTCAAATTTTAATCTCATCTTTAATTTTTATTTCATAGGAAATCCAAATCAAGACATGAGTGAAAATACTTGTAGCACAAAGAAATGTAATACTTCTGAAGGTAAATTGGATAATTTGTCAAATTTCTTATCATCTTTCATAAAATAATTCAAACGAAACAAGCAAGGATTCATACATGAAAAAGTAGTCAATCAGTTAGGTAACTTACAAGTATCCTGAATCCCACGTTCACTCTCATAGTTACATATTGTTAAACTTAGTTGGTTAGTAATGAAAGGTAGTTGATAAAACTTGTCAATTTCATCAATTTAATTTCAAATTATTAAATTAATGTAATTACATATACAGACATTACTCTATGTAAGATGTATTGATCACTATTTGTTTTGAAAAAATTTCTTTGCAAACTGGATAGTGGAAAAATGACAATTTCAAGGCATTCAGTCCAAAAACACCTGCAAAAGAAATGATATCATCCAAAAGAACATACGACTCTCAAGATGACAATGCACAAGTACATGATGTTGAACAAAAGTATCCAATTGATGACAACAAGAAAGCAAAATTAACATTGGACATGTCTTCTTTAGAAATTTCAGCAGGCATCTATGTTGTTACACCATGGTATGTAAAATACATTACTTTTCTATAGACAAAAATACTTTTATAGAAATAAAATAAATGTTTATACTTTTTATATGTTTGATTATATGTAGGAGAGGCAAAGAAATTATCAAAGGATGTATTGGAAGGGTGCAGACCATATTTACTGAGCAGGATACGTCCAAATCAACAACAAGTGATATTGTTGGTTCGTGTCACAAACAAATGGATGCGTATAATTCACAAACCAACTGGTACAAGTGACTCTCTGGTGGCAACTTTTATAGATTCCAATGTTAGAATCATGTTTACTTACTACTTTATACAATTTTATTATATGATCTTCATTTAATAATTTATTTACTATTAATAGGGTGATGAGATCCAAGCATGAGTTTTTCATTCAAATCTAACAAAATGGAATCAGATTTTGACTATAGGAAATACTTTGGTATTAAAATCTATCACCATAAAAAAGCACCAGTTTGGTTTCAGAATTGTTCCTCATTATTTCATGATAGATATCAATGACCGTTCCATAACAATTCAAGTGGAAGATGACAAAACCATACCATATCATGTGCATCATCTCACACCACTGGATAAGATAAGCTCACTGAGTGCTGAAAGTCAAATTCTAATTGGTATGTAATACATTTGTACTGTAATATTATCATTATATATTCATTTAATGATTTACTATGATTTGATTAGATGTAGCTGGAATTATTTGGAAGCTAGAATCAAGAAGCATGTCTACGTACACTCGAATTAGTCTTAATATTGTAGACCAAAGGTTAGCTATTATAATTTCCTATGAATTATAACGATTCTATATCTTAATTATCCTTTTTTTGTAAACTGGAAAGTGCTTTGTTCGAATGACTGTTTGGAATGAAATTGCAAGAAATATGATGATGACTTGGTCATTGATGCGAAGCAAAATGATTTTCTTCTTGCAACAAAAGTCAAAATTGATAGATACAATGGTATTCTTTTTTAGAAAATTTAAATTATTTACATGTTATATATATTCTAAACAATGATTATTTTTTAGATGAATTTTGCGTTGCAACTACTGATTATTCAGACCTTTCTTTGCTACCAAATAACCCTGAATTTCAAATTTTGAAGAAATGGTTAGTGGCAATTCCGATAAATTTCATTATAATATCCATTTTAATATTTGAACTAGGTTTTCTATGGAAAAAATGAAGGGCAAGCTACCAACAGTTGCTCGACCTTACAATAGGAAGCAAATAGAAAATACCACTCAACTCATGACCATCAATGATGTTCTTTTACATGCACAGAAAGTAATCGAGAATGTAACCTAAAATTTTCAATAATATGTAACAATTAACCCTAATACATATGATCATTATTTACTAAAACAATCTATTATAGGCTCTATACTTAACAATCAAAGTCATGATTAGAAGTGTATCAAGTGATGATGAAATATTTTATGAGTGCAGTCAGTCCTATTCAAAAAAATACAAATTAGCATCAGGCAGTACTCGATGTTATCACTGTGGTGTCATCAACTGTGTTCCAATAACAAGGTACTTTTAATTTATACATTATTTTTTCATTTATTCCAATAAAATAGTTATAATTTTGTTTATCCAGAGGCTTACTTATGATAGGTTGAAGATAAAAGCCAAAATTCTTGATGAAAGTGGTGATGCATATGCTACACTTTTTGGAGAGAATGCAAATTCATTTCTAGATGTTTCAACTGAGAGACTATTAGAACTCTTTAGCAAGGTTATATCAAATATTTTAGATATTTTATTGTTTTTTCTAATTGAATAATTTCATCTGTTCTCTATAATTTGATCTTTCACTTTTTAAATATTAGGATGAGAGTGAAGATGTAATTGATCATATATTTGCAGAACCAGTTAGTAAAATGTACAACGCTTAAGCAAAGACAACCAACAGTACAGAATGAATCATGATTTCACCATCGCTTCTTTTGCTACAGATCCACTCTAGCAGTAGCATGTCGCAATGTACAATGTATAAATTATATTTTTCACATATATGATTTTTCCATTATTTAAAATAATCTACAATTTGTAACCTTTTGTATTTCATCATTCTATTGCTACAGAGAAAACTTTTTGATGCAACTTCCTGTTACAATGTACATATGACTATGAAAAGCGTGATCAATGCAACATAGGCTTCATATTTTGTTCTATACATGAAGCTTTATGTAACCAATATCTCTTTCAGGTTCATTCTCTACATTTGAAGCTTTTGTAACTTATTAACAACCTTTTTGGATTTGAATAAGTTCACTGCTCTCTTCACATATACGATTATAACTTTAGCATAGTTTGTACAAAATTTAACACATTATCATTTGAGGAAATAATTTGACATAGAATTATTGCTCCTATTTTTCTTAGTTATATATAATTGATGCAGGTGGTAAAAATATCTACATATATCCAATTCAAAAATAATTCCACTATGAAATCCCGTATAGTAGTGTAGTTGAAATGTAAAAAGATGCTTATATCACAATTCTATTTTGCCTTCTATTTAGATTGATCATTATATAGATTAGTAGATAGATTTTTTTTTCAAGTTTACTTGCCTTTTCTAGGTAAGGACATACTTTATTTTATACTCTTTCTTTTTAGGAACACTATGTGTATATGTGTATATTAGATCTACATATCCATTTATATAATTATAAACTTACCTTGGGTGTGAATGTTTTAAATAAGAGCGATTAATGGTGATTTAATCCTATGATTTATATTAATTTTATCTTTATTTAGCACTTTCCTACGACGTCCTAGACTTGCAATGGAAAACTATATTTGGGCCATTCTGGCACTGTTAGAATAGTGTACTTTTAATGTGCTTCTACTGTATCATCTTTACAATCGAGGCAATTTTCCCAACGTAGTAATGCCCAACTGACTCAATGTATTTAATGTTTTTGTATTGTTTTAATGTCTAAGTCTGTCGGACAATGTTGATGATGCATATTGAATTCTCTATATTATGTTGTGATGTATATTACTATGATGTCTTTGTTTATTAGTATGTACATGTACCGATTAATATTGTAACTAATTCATGTCTCTAGTTTCTGACATGTACAACTCTCTACAATTAATATTATAGTTGATTCATATCTACAGTTTTTGACATGTAATATGTCTATTGTATCGACTCTTTAAATGCTACGTATTTGCCCCATGTTTAAGTATGACTTAGGTTTGTATAAACCAATGTATGATTTAAGAAATGGGAGTAACTACAATATGTTATAACTTTTCAGAGCTATGTGTCATGTTTGTGACTAGAATGCATTGGAATGCAATTTTTGCATGTCATGTTGTTTCTAATACTCATGCCTATGTTTGTATTTTCCAAAGAAATTTTGATCTTATTAACATTGTACGTATTGGTTCAGATTTGATCTAAAATAGTGAAAATGATAAAAATCTAATATTTTATAGAGTGAATTCTTATTCTGATTCAGTATTAATTTGACATCCATAGAGTACGCCTACTCGCATGTACTCAGTTTAGCTGTATGTTGGAGTCAATCTCGAAGACTTTTGTTTCTTCATTTAAAGTTGAAAGAATATGTGAGTTTAAATCATTACTTAAGCCTCATATCATATTGATCTAATAATCTATACATCAAGCTCAACAAGTTATAAATATATTTCAATCATTTATGAAAATAAATTAATTTACAGCTACTTATTAGTTAACGAGAAGTATTATCTAAAGAAGGCATTACACACCCTCATATGTGTTAACACACATAGACAATTATATACTTTTTTATGTGGACTTCAAATTCAAACCATACGTAGATATTAATTCCTTAGAAATATTGAATATGCCTCACTGTCTTTGACCTATCTACCCACCAAATATATAATCTATCATGTTCTTGTAACCATCACTGCCTTTATACAAGCATAAAGCCCGTGTTGAAAATTAGACAGACATCCAACACATAAACAACATAGAAAAAAAATAGTGGTTAGTCGAATTAGGAAGTGAAAGAAATACTTAATTATCCAGTATAGTTAATTTAGTAAAATATTAAGTTCGGTATGTCTCTTTTTGGTGTAGTTGAAACATTAATCTTGGTATGTCACAAAAAGTAAGCCCAATATGCCTCCTTTCTGTAAATATGAAACTGACTCCCAAGTTTGATTATATGCAAACATCTTTTCATCTTTTCTAATACTTTATTATATACAACTAAAATACACACAATTTTTTAGCTACTATTCTGTTGCCTAAACACTTAGCCACATTATGGCAGTTATCTATTTTTCTATATAGATTTGAATTTCAAACCATATGTAGATATGAATTCCTTAGTGATATTAAATATGCCTTACTGTCCTTAACCTATCTATCTACTAACTGTATACTGGAAATTAGATGGAGATAAAATACTTTATTATCTGGTGTAATTAATTCAGTTAAACATTAAGCCCGGTAAGTTTCTTGTTGACACTATGTCTCTTTTCAATAAATATGAACTCACCCCTGAATTCAATTATATGCAAACATCTTTTTAATATTATATTATATACAATTAAAACAGTTCCAATTTTTTGCCACTATTCTGTTGCCTAGAGGATCAGGTTGGTTAGGGTGGGTGTCAGTGACAAATATATCATGATAAAAATGAGACATGCAAAAAACCCATAAATAAATAATGATTCAGTGATAACATCGTCTATGTCATCAATTCCTGATGAAAGAGCAGCAACTTGCTAGAATCCCAGAGTTTCGGTTGACCCACAACACATTCTTACGTATTAGACTAAGTAAGATTCAGCAATAAAACTGAGTCAATGACTAGAAATTTTGTTTCCTCAAGGGTGGAATTGATAACAGAATGATCAACACTTGAGTAGACTGATCTTAAGCAATCCCACACTTGTAGATGCATTGTCTACCGGTAGGAAATTTGCTAATTAGCAACCAAGTGATTCCAAACTGATTTCCTGGAATTAGTATGGATAATGCCATTTGCTATGAAGATGAGGAGCTTTAAGACGAGCCTTCAGATCTATGTCCACCAACATAGCAATATGAATGACTCTCTGTATTAAAGATCTTTTCAATTGGACTCTCAGTCACCTAAACAATTCTAATCCTGGCAAGCATACCCCTTTGCATTTTTACACATTTTCTCCATTTCTGATTTTTCCGATATGAAAGAAGCCTCTGATACAATGTGATTTTTAATAGTTCTTTGATATAAATATTTTCACCTTGTAGAACAAAATTGAAATCCTGACTAATACTATGCACACAACTAATGTTGTAAAATGGGTAGACAGTTTTATCATTCACTAAAGCTAGAAGCTACACGCTTGTAAGGAATCTTATAATGTATAATATGCACTAGAGATGTGGGCTTGGACTGGAAGAGTGCAGCAGTTTGAGAATATTCAATAAAATGCAGCAACACCTCCTCTTTGAAATTGTAGAGAATTAGCTAGCTACTGGGATGCGAGTGTATCCACTAAAAATATAGTGACAATAAAAAAGGTATATCTTGATGACATGATACAAAAGATTTACTTGATGCTATCATTTATTTTATTATATGGTCGATACACCTATAAGGAGAGCAGACCTTGATATAGGCACACAACAGGAACTAAAATGGATAATTTGACTTTCTTCCAGTCCCAACAAAGCATTCATAATTTCATGAGTGATGCAGATCAGCTGACCATGTCTGTAGAAAAATGCACTTGGATGTATGGAAAATTAAATTATTATGATATATAATAATTTGTATGCAACTTCTTATTGCTCCATACATAATAAGTGAGACTTTTTTTTGGGTCGTCAATAAGTGAGACTTTATGGTTACTGATTTACATATTAGAGCCCAGAACTAAACTGAATTGAAGTTGTCAGAGGATTAAAAATTTTGATTGCAAAACTGGGATATGTAGGAGGTCATGCTTGAATGGAGGGGATTATTCGATTATTTATGATGATGAATGGGATTTGAATTTCAAACCATATGATCCACCAACTATATAATCTGTCGGATTCTTTTAGCCGGCACTGCCTTTATACAAGCATAAAGCCCCCGCTGAAAATTAGACGGAGAGGGTAGATTTAATAAATTACTAATATGGTATGGTCATCATCTATTTCTAACTAAATAGTATATTAGCAACTCATTTTAAAATGGCACATACAAAAGTTATACCGCCTGCATGCAGTCAGAAAAATGTCATTGGATGCTTGATTTTTTTTATGTCGTCAGTAAGTGAGACTTTATGGTTACTAATTTACATATTAAAGCCTAGAACTGAACTGAATTCAAGTTGTCAATTGAATGGAGGGGATTAATAGATTATTTATGATGATAAATGAGATTTGAATTTCAAACCATATGATCCACTAACTATATAATCTGTCAGATTGTTTTAGCCAGCACTGCCTTTGCACAAGCATAAAGCTCTTGCTGAAAATTAGACGGAGAGGGTAGATTTAAAAAATTACTAATATGGTATGGTCATCATCTATTTCCAACTAAATAGTATATTAGCAACCCATTTTAAAATGGCACATACAAAAGTTATATCGCCTGCATGCAGTCAGAAAAATGTCATTGGATGCTTGATTGTCCAGGCTGGATGTAATTTATTATATCACAGTTCTGATATATATTCTCTGAGCTTCTTTCTCAAGTCTTGCCTACTGCAATGACATAATGTTCTATTCTCACGTGATTATAAATATTTTTTCTCAAGCACATACGCATATAAACTTGTATATATTTGCATAAATGTTTACACACACGCACACGCTTGTGCACACACATATATATACAAATGAATATATAAATATCTGTATATATATACGTGTATATGATATGAAAAATAGGCTGGCCTAAAAAATACCAAGTGTCTTCATACTGTAAAACTCTGATTTTCAGTTTGAACCACTGAGCAGGATATTGCTAGGAGGGGAGCATGTGAGCAAGAAGATTTTCATCTTTATTACTTAGTTATTTAAACTATTATGTCCACCACAATCAAATCTCACGTTTATGGACCCCTCATTATTTATGCAAAGACAGTAAAATGGGCTTTAACAGTCCTATCATTCAGCATTGCTTCATATTCCTGCTACCAAAGGGAAGCCAGGCAGTATAAATATGTTGTTTGAGATACATATCCTATTAATTTATGTTGTATAATTTTTTTGTCTAATGAAATATCTGAACCATTTAGACGGAATATTATAAGATTCAAATGAACCTACTACTCAACTTATAACTACACTATTATATTGTTAACTTTCTCATTGCTAATAAATGACAGTTTTGATTATTTTTGTAGCTGAGATGGGCTTCGGTGGTTTGAGGAGCAAAAGAAGATGACGTCATGAAATGCAACCCAAGCAGTCAAGAATCGAAATGGGCCACGACCTGCTCTTGTATTGGACCTACATCTATCTATTTGATCTGAAGTTACTCTATTAGTCTGTTACACCTACCCACAACCATTTTTGGTGTAAAGGAAAGACTCTACATAACCTAATCTTTTGATCTCTTGGGTTGTAAATGTAAAGAGTAGAACCCGAAAGGGGATCCACTCAAATGATATAATACAAGAGCCATGTAATAATAAAGCAGCGGAAACAAAACTATTACAAAGTCACTTCATTTTTCATTTATACAATTATTCCTCACCGTAATAGGTGGTTTTATAAAAACTTGAACTAAGTACAACTAAAGCCAGTAGCAGAGGGTAACCTAGCCATTCCAAGCCATCCTTAGGTACAATTTCCTTTATATGATCACCGAGCATCCTTGATCTTTTAATGCACCTAAACCTGGGTGGAAGGGAACATACCCCAGAACATAGGAAATAATAAAGAGGTCAGCAAAGAGCTGAGCATGTACATATAATAAACACTTTGGGCATTATGTAGGGTTATAAGTACAAGAAGAGATGTTCCCACAAGGAGGGGGCTATTTGCAATTAGGTATGTTCAAGAGAAATGTAACAAGAGAAATGAGGCATATAAATTTCAGATTTCCAAACATGATAATAAAAGAGTGTCTTGCCATATCAATCATCCACAGAATCACATTAAAACAATAAATATTTGCACGAATAACAATGTAGACTAAATATACCTAAAACAGGGCCATAACACCATAGGATCATGGCCTAAAAATAAACAAGGGTGGAAACTCACACCCCGAGCGGAATACGCACGCCCTAAATAAATATGGTTGTACATAAGTACCGCTATTCTAGATATTCTAGTCAAACATGTAGCATGTATAAAATAGAGTGACAAGATTGGCATTTTAGTCAATTTCAAATAAAAAGACAATATAGCAGAAGGGGTCCAAAAACTAATTATAAACAAGGTATCACAATAACCAGTTGAATATCATGAATTGAGAGAAGGAAAAATAATAAATGTCCAAGCAAGTGATTTTCAAGTAGAATAACAGTTCAAGAGATGCCTCATTAAAAGAGTGTAGATTTTAGTCAAATAATGCCCAAAATAAAATAGAGGATGTACATACCTTATGATCAAACCTAGATATTCAGTAACACCTCCTACGCACAGGGTCAGGGTTGTCTCAACCTATGTTTTCTTAATAACTCGTGGTAAAGATCCCGAACATGCTGCAGTGCTTCATCTTTTCCGTACTTGGGCTTTAACTTGGGCACTCCTTTCCACTTGGAAATAGGATTGCAGGTGACAACAAAGATGGTGTCTGTGTATGGAATATATAGGTACTTTATGTGTTTATTTTCGCTCAACAATTTCTTGTGATTCTTCCTGATTTCCTTAATGTTGACAAAAGTATGCTCCACAAGCTCGTGCCTATCAACACACTGAAGGGTGACCTCAGAGACGACTCCAAGACCTCCAAGCCCACAGCGGGCGAGGTAAAACAACTCCAGGTCTTTCCCTTTGGAGAGCTCAATGGTTCCTTTTCCAGGGGTTACGAGCTTCATGCTGACAACATGTTCGTCAATGGGTGGCAACCTCACCCCGGTGCCATGAGCACCCACCTGTATGAAGCCTCCGACTTGCTGCTCCCGTATGGACGCGAAGTTCTGCAGTGTGAGGCCGTGTTCTTTGAGCGCGTACACGAGCAGCGACACCCTGATCCCAACCTGCATCGTGACCCTTTCCCTCTTGGTATCGACGTCGAGCACCTTATCCAGTAGCGCGAGGTTGACCATCCCGGCCTTGCTGAGTCCTATGCCATTGGGGGAAAGCCCCGGAACCCACTGGCCTGATCTTGTCTCCCTTATTGTGCGCCTCCTAAACAGCCGCCTCGAGCGCCTCAGGTGTCTCCGGCTGGATGAAGACGCGGGTGTGGACCTCGTGGGTTCTGCTCCAATTGGAGACGGTGTGCAGGTCTTCCGGCAGCGGGGCGTGTTTGAAGATCTGGGCCTTCTTGTGGAGCACGTTGTCCGGGAGCGGGAAGGAGTAGTAGGTGACGGCGGCGCAGCCGAGGAGGAGGGCGTCGTAGCCCAAGTACTTGTGGAGCTCAGCATCGGAGATGGAGGGGGAGGAAGAATAGGATAGAGGTTGTTGTCCTGTGTAGTAGCAGCTCCTGTGATGCATGTGTGATGATGAAGCTGCATGCCTTGTTGGTGTCGAGGCATGTATAGGCAATGCTAGATTGCCGTGAACATATGAGGCAGTAATGGCGACTAGATCCGGTTTAGCATAGAAGAAAGGAGGGATTTCTATTGTCGTGGATGGCTAGCCAAGTCTTGACGGCCGTGAGGCTGGTGGAGGCGTTGATTTCTGTGAAGGTCGTTTAGGCTGTCATGGCAGCAGGCAGCAGTGAAGATGGATGAAGGTGTCACCTTCCACTACGACTACATATGAAAAACTCCCTCTTTCTCTTTTGATTTCTCTGTTATAGCTAGCGGCCTGCGACTCCAGGAGGATGATGGAGGCAGCGCTCTCTCAGCTACCGCAGGTCTAAGGGATGAAGGAAATCGGGGGCAGTGATGAGGACGATCTGAAGGGTGGTGATTTCGTGAAAGTAAGTGGACAGTGGGCCGGTCGCTGACCATCTACATTAGGCGGCAGTAGATCATCCTGCCATGGTGATCGAGCAAAAGACCGAAGAAGGAAATCGGCAGATAGGATATTTATGGAGACCAGGATGAATAGGGAAGGAAGAAGAAGAGGGAGGGAAGAAGATGACGCGGTCATGGCACCGGTGATATGCATGAGCGTCGCGTTGAGTGCGTCAAGGGGAAGATGCGCGGGGTTTCAGGGAGTAAGGGAAACAGAAAAGGCATTTAATGTAATAATGGGCTAAATTAATTAAACTTAGGTTATTTAGAAACTTTGCCTTTCTAGTTTAATCTAGGGTGCAACCGCAGTCTGATTAATTTGAAATTTTTTATGGAAGCTATAAAAGGTGTGAGGAACATGATTAATAAATAAAATTTGCCTTTGGTGGTCATTGAGGGTTCAATATAATTAGATGTTTGTTGGTTATTTATTTAGTGTATCATTATTTTCCTTCCCCCAATTGAATCATTGAAATCTATATTTCTCAATTTTACTCAATTATTCATAAGGAAGTATATATAGGCTCAAATTAGGAATAAGTTCAACAATTGACATATTTGTGATTAATTCATAAATTTCCCTTAATTATATTATTGGAGTTAATACATCCTAAGATTCTATGACTATGAGTTCTTAATGAGTCAATTAGGGTTATAAAGTCCCCAAAAATGTTTAATCTATCATCAATTAGTGAATTACGCATACAAAAGGGATGTATTCCAAAAGAAGGTCAAATAAAGAGAAAGAAGGAGGTTGGATATCACACATATGAGTAGGGGCCTAGAAGAATGGAGGATTAGCCTATGTGTCTAGAATTGAGTATGTTACAACACTCCACCCCTTAAAGAGGATTTTGTCCCCGAAATCAATCCACTGCTAGTCATGAGTGCTAGTTTGTTCTACAGATCCTCATTTTCCATCACTTAAGCATGAATAACCAATCTTCATTTACAAATTTCCCAATAGAACCATTTAGATTGTGACCGCTAACTTGGTGAACTACTTTTGCGTATAAGCATCAATCCCCAAGCACCATGATTCCTATCATTATTACTACTAAGGAGAATTTCCTTATCAACATTATCATCATCATCAATGCCATCGTCCTCATCATCCACATCATCATGGTCACCACCTTCTCATCTACTCATCATCATCATCATCATCATCATCATCATCATCATCATCATCATCATCATCATCATCATCATCATCATCATCATCATCATCATCATCATTAACAACTTATTATCTAAAAGGGTCACATGGGAAAAGCTTAGAAATTCCACCATACCGAGTATGTTCACCCTAGCCTATACTATATAGTCATCCTTACCATTTAATTAGTAGCGATTTGGGGTATAGAATATTAATTTAAGCTTTTAAGTGTAATTACTTTTACCTCCATCTGACTTAAACACATCCTTAAGGGTAATTCAAAAATACATTTTAAAATCTGTTTTGATTATTAAAGTTACATTTATGATGGTATGATTAGCAAAGCTCGTCTGGAATTCTCAGTTTGGTAGCCTCTACATATGTTTAACATTATTGCTAGGAGTTATCCAAGTTTTACTCATTGTAGCTGTTATTAATCCCGATTATGCCTATTAACTAGATCGTACAGGTACTCCACCCCTTAAAAGGCTAAAACTATAACTTAGGGCATAACCTAGAGGAGAAAAAGGGTGGATCCGCTAGGTCTTATATATATATTGAAAAACTAGCTATGTCAGTCTTAGGCCTAGGGTATTAGGGTTGAACATGTCAACCAATGGTACTTCACTAAAGAGCTTCTCTACTACTCAACTTACTTGTGGTGGTGACTTGGTTCTGAAAATCATCGATGAGATCATAAAAAGAAAAATAAATATTTTGTACATATAATTTAATAATGAAAATAAGTTTTAGAAATAAAGGACTGGCGATGAAGATACAAAATTGGCGCCAAGTCAGACACCTTCCACAACCTAACACATACATTACTATCCTATAACCACTTCCTTCTACAAAAGAGGTCTGATACTCCTATCACTTAAAAAGTCATGTGAGTATTCTCTAATACGCAAGCAATGAGAGAGAGAAGGGTGTAAATTACTCATAGCCAATAATCAGTCAAAACCTACCCAAGCATGACATCCACCATTTCCCACGTCATTCTTAATCATAATCCCCACTACCTCATCTCGAGTCCTAATCGAAACATGAGATTACCCAACATGATAGGTAGTGATTTAGGATTTTCTCAACCGTAGTTCCTTCACATGATAAGGTAACCTATATAGTCCAGATACCCATCTTAATCACTAGGTAAACCAAGTACTCTAAGAGAGGTGATAATTTAAGTATGCCTACTAAAACATTTAGCTCCATCAATCAATTCCAATACACAAGAATAACAATCCCAATGAGGGTGGAATTTAGCCCTTGAGGGGATGGCATCAGGGCAAAGCTATCCTAATATACTCACATTGAGGACAAGGCATGCTATAGATAAAGTTAATATAGTTTAGGACAAAACATAACATTAAAGGAATCTTAACCCTAATCTGAATTTAGGATTTTTGTATTTTACATTCATGCATGCCTAGTAACCAAGTAAATATATGTTGGGCATGCTAGATCATCGTTATCAGTTAGTACCAAGGGAATCATCTTAAATCTTAAGATACACGTAGAGATTTTACATCTATAATTTATGTGTTCTCATTACCCCAAAGTGGGTAAATACGAGGCATGCTAGAGAAACAACAAAGGGAAAGAGGTTTGAGGTGAGAACTAGAATAGAGCCTAACAATGACTATTTAAATCAACTGACATTGCAAGCTCTTAGGCTAACATCCTAGAAAATTATGACATGTGAACCAACACTGCAAGAGTCAGTTATGTGTGGCTTCATCCCACCCCGATAAAGAGGGCATGGGTGTTAAGGGTTACTAGAGGTTAACTCCCATCCACATAGGTGGGTTGAGGAGTGTAAGTGCCCAAAATTATTAGTGTTTGAGAACCGTAATCGGTATTCTACTACTAGGTAATCAGTTTGCCAATAACCTCTAAGGGTCACCTACCTAATTATGGGTCATCCTAGGATAACTTGAAATAGTCAAGTTACCGACTGCTTAGGCTTTCATACCATTTTGTAAAGAGTGGAACCCGAAAGGGGATCCACTCAAATGATATAATACAAGAGCCATGTAATAATAAAGCAACGGAAACAAAACTATTACAAAGTCACTTCATTTTTCATTTATACAATTGTTCCTCACCGTAATAGGTGGTTTTACAAAAATTTGAACTAAGTACAACTAAATCCAGTAGCAGAGGGTAACCTAGCCATTCCAAGCCATCCTTAGGTACAATTTCCTTTATATGATCATTGAGCATCCTTGATCTTTTAATGCACCTAAACCTGGGTGGAAGGGAACATCACCCAGAACATAGGAAATAATAAAGAGGTCAGCAAAGAGCTGAGTATGTACATATAATAAACACTTTGGGCATTATGTAGGGTTATAAGTACAAGAAGAGATGTTCCCACAAGGAGGAGGCTATTTGCAATTAGGTATGTTCAAGAGAAATGTAACAAGAGAAATGAGGCATATAAAATTTCAGATTTACAAACATGATAATAAAAGAGTGTCTTGCCATATCAATCATCCACAGAATCAAATTAAAACAATAAATATTTGCATGCATAACAATGTAGACTAAATATACCTAAAATAGGGCCATAACACCATAGGATCATGGCCTAAAAATAAACAAGGGTGGAAACGCACACCCCAAGCGGAATACGCACGCCCTAAATAAATATGGTTGTACATAAGTACCGTTATTCTAGATATTCTAGTCAAACATGTAGCATGCATAAAATAGAGTGACAAGACTGGCATTTTAGTCAATTTCAAATAAAAAGACAATATAGCAGAAGGGGTCCAAAAACCAATTATAAACAAGGTATCACAATAACCAGTTGAATATCATGAATTGAGAGAAGGAAAAATAATAAATGTCCAAGCAAGTGATTTTCAAGTAGAATAACAGTTCAAGAGATGCCTCATTAAAAGAATGTAGATTTTAGTCAAATAATGCCCAAAATAAAATAGAGGATGTACATACCTTATGATCAAACCTAGATATTCAGTAACACCTCCTACGCACAGGGTCAGGGTTGTCTCAACCTATATTTTCTTAATGACTCGTGGTAAATATCCTGAACATGCTGCAGTGCTTCATCTTTTCCGTACTTGGGCACTCCTTTCCACTTGGAAATAGGATTGCAGGTGACAACAACGACGGTGTCTGTGTATGGAATATATAGGTACTTTATGTGTTTATTTTCGCTCAGCAATTTCTTGTGATTCTTCCTGATTTTCTTAATGTTGACAAAAGTATGCTCCACAAGCTTGTGCCTGTCAACACACTGAAGTGTGACCTCAGAGATGACTCCAAGACCTCCAAGCCCACAGCGGGCGAGGTAAAATAGCTCCGGGTCTTTCCCTTTGGAGAGCTCAATGGTTCCTTTTGCAGGGGTTACGAGCTTCATGCTGACAACCTGTTCGTCAATGGGTGGCAACCTCGCCCCGGTGCCGTGAGCACCCACCTGTATGAAGCCGCCGACTTGCTGCTCCCATATGGACGCGAAGTTCTGCAGTGTGAGGCCGTGTTCTTTGAGCGCGTCCACGAGCTGCGACACCCTAATCCCAACCTGCATCGTGACCCTTTCCCTCTTGGTATCGACGTCGAGCACCTTATCCAGTAGCGCGAGGTTGACCATCCCGGCCTTGCTGAGTCCTATGCCATTGGGTGAAAGCCCAGAACCCACTGGCCTGATCTTGGCTCCCTTATTGTGCGCCTCCTAAACAGCCGCCTCGAGCGCCTCAGGTGTCTCCGGCTGGATGAAGACGCGGGTGTGGACCTCGTGGGTTCCGCTCCAATTGGAGACGGTGTGCAGGTCTTCCGGCAGCGGGGCGTGTTTGAAGATCTGGGCCTTCTTGTGGAGCGCGTTGTCCGGGAGCGGGAAGGAGTAGTAGGTGACGGCGGTGCAGCCGAGGAGGAGGGTGTCGTAGTCCAAGTACTTGCAGAGCTTAGCATCGGAGATGGAGGGGGAGGAAGAATAGGATAGAGGTCGTTGTCTTGTGCAGTAGCAGCTCCTGTGATGCATGTGTGATGATGAAGCTGCAGGCCTTGTTGGCGTCGAGGCATGTATAGGCAATGCTAGATTGCCGTGAACATATGAGGCAGTAATGGCGACTAGATCCGGTTTAGCATAGAAGAAAGGAGGGATTTCTGTTGTCGTGGATGGCTAGCCAAGTCTTGACGGCCGTGAGGCTGGTGGAGGCGTTGATTGCTGTGAAGGTCGTTCAGGCTGTCATGGCAGCAGGCAGCAGTGAAGATGGGTGAATGTGTCACCTTCCACTACGACTACATATGAAAAACTCCCTCTTTCTTATTTGCTTTCTCTGTTATAGCTAGCGGCCTGCAACTCTAGGAGGATGATGGAGGCGGCGCTCTCTCAGCTACCGTAGGTCTAAGGGATGAAGGAAATCAGGGGAAGTGATGAGGACGATCTGAAGGGTGGTGATTCCGTGAAAGTAAGTGGACAGTGGGCCGGTCGCTGACCATCTACATTAGGTGGCAGCAGATCATCCTGCCATGGTGATCGAGCAAAAGACCGAAGAAGGAAATCAGCAGATAGGGTATTTATGGAGACCAGGATGAATAGGGAAGGAAGAAGAAGAGGGAGGGAAGAAGATGACGCGATCATGGCACCGGTGATATGCACGAGCGTCGCGTTGAGTGCGTCAAGGGGAAGATGCACCGGGTTTCAGGGAGTAAGGGAAACAGAAAAGGCATTTAATGTAATAATGGGCTAAATTAATTAAACTTAGCTTATTTAGAAACTTTGCCTTTCTAGTTTAATCGAGGGTGCAACCGCAGTCTGATTAATTTGAAATTTTGTATGGAATCTATAAAAGGTGTGAGGAACATGATTAATAAATAAAATGTGCCTTTGGTGGTCATTGAGGGTTCAATATAATTAGATGTTTGTTGGTTATTTATTTAGTGTATCATTATTTTCCTTCCCCCAATTGAATCATTGAAATCTATATTTCTCAATTTTACTCAATTAATCATAAGGAAGCATATATAGGCTCAAATTAGGAATAAGTTCAACAATTGACATATTTGTGATTAATTCATAAATTTCCCTTAATTATATTATTGGAGTTAATACATCCTAAGATTCTATGACTATGAGTTCTTAATGAGTCAATTAGGGTTATAAAGTCCCCAAAAATGTTTAATATATCATCAATTAGTGAATTACGCATACAAAAGGGATGTATTCCAAAAGAAGGTCAAATAAAGAGAAAGAAGGAGGTTGGATATCACACAGACGAGTAGGGGCCTAGAAGAATGGAGGATTAGCCTATGTGTCTAGAATTGAGTATGTTACAGTAAAAGCAGAAACATGAGCTGCTGTATAAAGTTTGCTGAACTAAATTAGTACATATATTGTAAATATTTATATTTCATATGGTGTTCGCATAGCAATCCTTTTTAAAGTTGATTCCATCTACAAGTGAAGAGACTTTTTGTCATTCAGGTAGCAATGCACTCAATATGCCACATTCTCATGACACTGCCAAATATAGCTTCGTGTTCTTTCTATTCCAGCAGTTAGATTGAAAAAAAAGCATCTAACATTTTCATAATCTGTGTATTTGTATTCACATGTTCGTTCTTCCACGATAGAATTTGGCACACTGTTCCAACAATTAAATGCACTGTATTTTAATATTACATTACATTATGTAAATCCAAAATCCCGTGCATAGCACGGGCTTATGACTAGTACCTGTAAAAGGCTGAGCAGCCCAGACCAGACTTGGCATATTATTTAATGAGATCTGTTATAGGGACAAAAAATGAGACCAGATTTAGAATTTTTTTGTCCCCTTGTTTGCTATAGAACAAAATAGAGGAGGGAACCATCCTTATTTAATTGCTCTCAAGGGGACAAAAAAGATCTCAAATCTAGTTTAAGTATCATATTTCTTATTTAATTGCTCTCTGTGCCATTATGAGGATAAATATATTGCCGCAGTAGTTTAATTAACCAGATAGAATATGCTGCCTATCTGCCGCGGATTAGCTATTCCCGCCTCGTTTCATTCATTGGAAAGGAGTAATAAAAGATGTGAGAAGGAAAAGAATTGGAAGGTACATGAATGGAATGGGCTGCTCATTTCGTTATCTTATGTTTGGATGAAACCAAGAATTAGCAGACAATAGTCGTCGTGATGACCATTAAAAAAAAACCATTCCAAGACCAAGAATTGCTGGCGTAGAAATTTGTGACCCACGAACATAGACGATCATGAAAAAGAAGATAGCATTAGGTCGGCCATTGGTTTATTTGCACCGAAAACAACCGAGAGAGCAAGACGGTGACGGCAGAGACGAGTAGACGGTTTGGGAAAATGTGTGCAGGTTGGCAAAGCGGATGATAATAGGGAGAAACGGCATGATGTGAAACCTGTTGAAGAAAAGGTAAACGGAGAAAAAAATCGACTGAGAGGAGCCCATGAAGGGAAGAATAATTGTTTAACATAATTTATCTACGGTGAGAAGACGAGAAGCGAGGGCGGAGTGTCAGCTGCTGAGAAGGGAACCAACGAGAGTCTCAACTTGGGGGGTAGGGCACCGTCTGCCGGTGTGGGCTTTTTATTAGGAAAAAATGCTACCCACAACCCACATAGATTTCCTTTCAAATATGATCTCCGACCTAATAAAAACGCACCATTTTTAATAGAATGCACTAGGCAATAAAGATAGTGGACAGAAAAAATAAAAAATACAAAAATATGAAAAGAAAGAAAATTGTTTCACGTATAACTTTCAAATCTAATGATTTTTTGACAAAATAAAAATTATTAGATTCCTTACAAAAAATACATTCATACAAAGACCAATGTTGACATATATTTAAAAAATATCAAATATAAGAAAATATGAAAATAAGTATTGGTATATGTAAATACAAAAGTGACAATTATTCGCAAAAATAATATACAATATTTATATCTTAACAAAAATATTAAAAAATATGTACAATCTCATTACAAAATTAATGCATACAGTGCAAAAATAAGTATTGTTATATATACGTATATATATTTACAAAATATGAGTATTATTCAAATATATATATATAGAATACTTATTTTTGTATAAAAATAATGAAAATGTGTACAATCTTATTAAAAAATATTGTTATTCTAAAATCAATACTACATTGGAGGATAGTACTCGTTTTAGAATAACACAAAAACTCAAAAATGAGTATTATATCATTTTTGGTATATTATTCATTTCATTATCTTTTAAAATTTAATATTTTCTTTATTTTATGGGGACTTGCTTATTTTAAAATATAAAAATTAAAAATGAGTGCTATCAACAATATTTCAATAATCATTCTAGTACTTGTTTTAAAATATAATGGCAACAAAAATGAAAACTATATTAAAATGAGCATTATACTAAGAACAAGGACATGCAATACTCATTTTTCAATTTGAGTGCTATCTAGAAAATAAGTACTACTCCAAAATACAATACTCATTTTTACATATTGTATTAATTTATCAAAAATATGTCAAAATTGATCTCGTTGGATTTTTTTATAAGTATTCCAATAATTTTTATTTCGTCAAAAAATTCATTTTAGTTTGAAAGTTATAGACAAAATACCTCTCTCCTATTTTTCTTTTTTTAGACTCTTTTCTCCCTTTTTGCTTTTCATTCTCTTTCCTAACACATGACACCTTATTCCTATTTATTGGAGATAACAGACTAAAACCATGACTTTGTATCATTATTCTTTTTATTACCATCTAAATGCCACTGCATATCTCCTGTCCCATGTATGTTTGAAACAATGTCCCATACCATCCTATTGTTATAACCTCAATTTCCTAAGTATGTAATGAAAAGTATAATTCTCTTTTAAAGAATAAATGAAATCTATTTTGATTTGTGATGGATTTCGTGTGAATGGGCCTTCATTGATTGATAATGGGCCTTGTTGGCCATTGAGCCCAATTGAAAAGAAAAGAGAAATAAAAAGGAAAGAGATTCAATTAATAAAAGAAAATTAGGTGAGATAGACTTTTATAAGAGGATAAAGGCAAACAGATATTTCCCAAGTTGGGAATTCGTGGCTTTAGGTTTTCTTGAGGTCCAAGGGACCCAAAATAACAAGATAATGGCAAAGGGAAAAGAAATACTAATTAAATTTAGATTAAATGATGGATAACTTGGGAGGAAAGGAAACCTTTCCATCCATTGGAATTTGTTTCACAAATTTGATAAATAATTAGATAATTCCAAGATGAAGATTTTCTTAAAATTTGAGATAAAAAGGAGCTATGGTTTAGGAGATATGAATTTCTCAAGTTATCTCCAAAATATGGAATTATTTTGATAATAGGAAAATGATTTTCCTTTTGGATGATCGCGTGCAATGAGAACTGTTGGATTTTGATCCAACACTTTTCGCTCATCATCTAAGTCCCACACGGACTGGGACTCTTCTGAGTTGTAGAGGGATTTTCCCTCTCAAATTCCTCGTGATCTGGAGCGTTAGCAAGCCAGGACTTGTTTCCTTTGAGTTCAGGAGAGGAAACCGACGAGAGCCATCCCTACTTTGTAGGGGTTTAGTCGTCGTTTGTGGAAGTTCCCAAATCTCATGAACCTGCCTTCAACCCTATATATAGGGGAGGGTGAGGGAGGGTATCAGCACACCTATTTACTACCCTAAATGTTGCGACTGATTGCAAGGACTATTCTCGTGCCTCCAATTGCTCCTTTCACCCTGACCTACACCCCTATCTTCTCGACAAGCCTCGTCGGAGTCCGGAGAGTAGGAGGAGGTCGCAGCGTGTGCCTTGGCGCATAATTGAACCCATAGGAAAGTTCATTGGAGGGAGTTGGAGCTCCCTGACCCTTTGGCACACTCGCAGGTGGACGAGATTGAGAAGTCAACCCCGAGGTTAACCGCGGTCTCGCTGTGCTTGGGCGCGAGGAAGAAGAAGACCCGGTGGTCTTTTACCGAATTGTCCCTTCGTGTCTTCTATCTAGGTAAGGATATTCTAGTCTATTTGTGTACTTCATATCATAGAATAGGTGCATGAATCCGGAGTCGTTGGATCCTCAGTGGACCCGCAGACCATGGATCAAGCGATCCCCATTTTTCTAAGGATTAACAAATAAATCAGAAAAATGATTTTCTTTACAAAAATCATATCTTTTACTAGAAAACTTGGATGAGAAAAGTTTATACATGAAAATGGATCAGAAAAATACGAAGAATAAAATAAAAATGGTTTGGAAGCCTAAATTGGTATATTTTTGCAAAACTATATAATTTTGATAGAAAAGTATTAATTTGTGGTTAGAAACCCTAATTGATGACAAAGGATAGTTTTAACATTGCAAATAAGTTAATTTGAGCATTGTTAACTTGTTTAATATTAGAGATGAATCTTAACCTGTTTTGAAGATTAAATTGTAAGATTTAGTGTTTTTAACTTATTATGATGGTTAATATCCTAGAAACCCTAAATAAGGGAAAAAAGGGAAGAAAAGAGTATTTGATCCAAAATTAGGGTTTCATGTTGCTAAAAAATGATCTTAGGATCTTTTGTGAAAGAAAGACGATATAATTTGGGTTTGTGAGTAATTTTATAAAATTAGGGTTTAAATAATAAAAATGAAGTGAAACCCTAATTGTTATCAAAACCCTAAAAAGGTCTAGCAGTCCTAGGAAACAATTAGGATTAATAGATCATGATGGCATGATTAATGATAGGAAAATTGGATGCATATTTCAAGATCAACATGTATGTGTGCTTGCTTGGTTTCTTGAATGGTTGAATTGTTTCTGCACGCAAGTCAGCTTGATAGGGATGTGGTTAATTATGGTTAATCACATTAGTTTTCCTGAAGATTTTCCGGATGGTTAATCGCATTGAATGCAACCTATCAGTTTGGATCTTCATATTTGCAAATTATAAAGTCACTATGATTATCACAATTGTAATATAAATGTGTATTCTCCCACCTACATGCCACCCTAATGGATGATGCAAAAAGGTCAAGCCCAGGAGGGAAGACCAATGGGCACCATGAGAGGTGACCCCAGACACCAAGCTCGGGAATGAGAAGGTGGTCTATGTTGCATGACTATTGGGAACCATGAGAGGTGACCCCCAGGCACCAAGCTCGGGATTGAGAAGGTGGCCTTAAGTCAATGATAAAAGAGAAACCCCAGAGGGGGTATTCAAGGGTTAGGGCAAAAGCGGTGGACAATGACACATTGAAAATGTAAATTGTCTTGTTAATTACCTTGATTGTGATAATTAAATTGTTAGCCATATTTGTGAAATTTTTGGTTGTCCCCACACACCGGCATATTCTTATATGTTGACCGACGTTTTGTTTGTTGGCGTTTTAGGTACAACCTTGAAAAGCACAAACAATAAAGTGACACATTGTGAAAATAAGAAATAAAGTGTAAGGAGGATTAGATAGAAGAGATTCAAGCAGTGGATAGAAATAGATTTCCAAAGTTTTTAAAAGGTATGCAAAGTTTTATTTTATACCAGATTTCAGTTTAGTTGGTAAAATTTCATAATTATTGTTGATTAATTGTCGAACCTTGATCCAGTTTATTGGGATAGCGGCTCTGACCTCTTAGTCTCCCTTAATTGGGGGTTACCGGGAGGTGGGGTCATTACATTTGGTATCAGAGCCTAGGTTCCTCAACTAATCTTTAATAATGATTAAATTTTACAAATTCTATAAAACCGAAGGAGTTATTAGAGGATTTTCCGAAAGATAGAGGTGTCTAGAAAAGGATAACGTCCGGGGGCTGGTTATATTTTCCTCGGAACCACTAGTCAGAATACGAGGACTTCCAGATTTGTGTGACTGCCTGGACGATGTCTTAGGATTTGACTGGAAATAAGATACCTTTAGGACTCTCTCATCTTGTTCATCCCTTCTCAACTCAAATGTTGTTAAGGATTTTAAGGATTAGGGTTTTCTCTCTCTTCCTCACCCTCTTGAGGTATGGGTAAGGTTGATACGGTTTAAGGAATCCTCCACCAAATTAATAAAAGATACATAATTAAGATGTCATCGACATAAGTATAAATAGTTAAATATAGACTAAAGGTGTGTTTGTGTGCTTATGTAGATGGCTCTTACAAAGATCATGGCTATCCCGGTTGGCACCAACAGTGGTGGGCCTCCCTACAAAGAGAATGGGTCTTCTGAGAAGAGGAAGCGGAACCATGGTGGTGAAACTTCAAAGAAGAGAAAGAGACCTGAAGAAACTACACATGAGGCCCCCAACCCTGAACCAATACCCTTCAGCAACCTTGAATAAGAGGAGGGACCGAGATATGAGGAACAACATGTGTATGAGGAGGTAGCCCAGATGGAGGAGGACCAGGATGGTGGTCCAGAACTAACTATGGTAGTCCACACTACGGATGCGGTGTGGATGGAGCAACAAAAACGGCTGACTGAGGCTATCCGTGCCTTGGCCCTCAGGGACATAGCTAGAGATGAGAATGGCAAGCCACTACCTGTTCGTCCTCGACTGGGAGCCACCATCTTGGACTTCGTCAATCTGAACATCGAGAAGTTCTGGGGAGAAGATAAGTCTGAAGTAGTCGATAAGGCGGGGGCTTGGCTTCTTGCAGTCGAGAATGGATTTTGTATGCTTGAAGTACAGCCAAATAAGAAGGTTCTCTTTGCTGCTCACCTACTGGAAGGTGCAGCCAAGATATGGTGGGAGAACCATATAACAAGAAGAGACTTGAGTGAAGAACCTATGGCGTGGACCGATTTCAAGACCATCTTCACCGCCAGATTCGTCCCCGTCTCAGCCAAGAAGGAGAAGGAAAGAGAATTCAATAACATGACTCAAGGAAGCTCGTCAGTTGCAGACTTTGTTTGCAAGTTACACATCCTAGAACGTTTTGGACACATGATGGATGAAGAGAGGAGGGTGGACCACTTCATAGAGTGTCTGCACCCTACCATCAAGCCCCATGTGATGTCTAGTAAGCCGAAGACCTTCTCGGAAGACCACAACACCGCCTTGGACATGGAAAGGACGGTGATGCCTGCACATAATTCCTCCAAGGGGTATCTGGGCTTCACTGAAGGAGCTTGGGGGTAGAAGAATGAACACAAGAAGGGACAAGGATGAAACCATAACAAAAGCAAGCATGGGCACAAAGGCAACCCATGTGGTCGCCTCCAGCAGTGTCGCACCTACGGACGGACACATCCTGGGAAGTGCCACTTTGAGAAGAAGGTGTGTTTCAGATGTCAGCAAGAGGGACACTTCATCGCCAATTGCCCTCAGCCTGACCCAAGAGGACCATTGGGGTCACAACCAGTGGCAGCACAACCGGTGGCTGTAGCACCTCCAGCAGGAGCACCAGTCGGAGCACCCCCAACTAGAGAGAGGAGATAAGCTAGAGTGTTTGCCATCAACAATGAAGAAGCTTATGTGAATGCTAATAGGCTGATCGAGGGTAATAACCCCTAGAGTTTTCCTTTTAGTTCAGTAGATCATGTAGTAGTTTTCTAATATGGCATAAACTATGTAGGCATGTTGGAAGTCATGGGACAAAATGTAAAAGCACTCTTTGATTCTGGTTCTACTAATACTTTTATTTCGAGAAATCTGGCAACTATGCTTTGTTTGGATATCAAGAATTTGGGTTATGTTTTGGATGTCACAACCCCGAGTGGTCGTATTTATACATCTCTTTTGAAAACCCCCGTCTTTCTAGTAAAGTATCTAAACAATGAGCTTCCCACTGACTTCATCCTTCTCGATATGAATGATTTTGATGTAATCATCGGTATGGATTGGCTTTCCACCTACAGAGCCCAGATTGACTGTAGAGAGAAGAAGATTATTATTATGAAAACTGACCATCCACACTTCACCATTCAAGGAAGGAAGGATGCGATAACCATCCTTTATGTGTCTGTCTTGAAAGCTGAACGGATGCTATCCAAGGGTTGTCGAGCCTACCTAGCCATAGTTACCGTACCTAAGGATAAGGGGTGATCCTTAGAAGAGATAGAGGTGGTTCGGGAGTATGTAGATGTGTTTTCAGATGATCTACCAGGGATTCCCCTTGAGAGGGAGGTAGATTTCTCCATCGAGTTAGCTCCTGGGACTAACCCTATAACTAAGGCACCCTATAGAATGGCCCCTACGAAGTTGCTTGAGTTGAAAACCCAGTTGCAGGAGTTGTTGGATAAAGGCTTTATCCGGCCCAGTACATCACCTTGGGGAGCACCAATCCTCTTTGTGAAAAAGAAGGATGGGTCACTTCGTATGTGTATTGACTATCGGATGATCAACCAGGCAACCATTAAGAACAAGTATCCTTTGCCTAGAATAGATGACTTGTTTGACCAACTCAAATCAGCTCAAGTCTTTTCCAAGATCAATTTGAGGTCAGGATACCACCAGTTGAGAGTAAGGAGTGAGGATATACCTAAAAGGGCTTTTCGAACCCGATATGGCCACTATGAGTTTGTGGTCATGCTGTTTGGATTATCTAATGCACCTAGTGTCTTTATGAACCTCATGAACAGTGTGTTCCAGCCTTTCCTTGACTCTTTTGTGATAGTGTTCATAGATGACATCTTGGTGTACTCTGATGACCTAACCCAACACCGTGACCACCTGGGTAGAGTCCTTGATATCCTGAGAAAGCATAAGTTTTTTGGAAAGTTCTCAAAATGTGAGTTTTGGTTGGACCAAGTCATGTTTCTTGGACACATCATCTTAGGAGGAATGATCGCCATAGATCCAGCCAAAGTATCGGGAGTTCGAGACTGGCCGGCACCAAAGAACCCCTCTAAGATTCACAACTTCTTGGGGTTGGCCGGATACTACCGTCGCTTCATCAAGGATTTCTCAAAGACTGTGTTGCCGCTGACCATGTTAACCCGGAAGGATGTGAAGTTTGTGTGGTCTGACATATGTGAAGCTCACTTCCAGGAGTTGAAGGAGAAGCTGAACACCACCCCTGTGTTGACTCTACCTTCGGCAATGAGGGTTTCATGATATTCACTGATGCTTTCAAGATGGGACTTGGTTGTGTGTTAGAACAGAATCGGCACGTGCTTGCATATGCTTCCCAATAGCTCAAGCCCAATGAGGTGAATTATCCGACACATGACCTAGAGCTAGCTGCTATTATCCATGCCTTGAAGATATGGTGGCATTACCTGTACGATGCTACCTTCGAGATCTTCACCGAACATAAGAGCTTAAAGTACCTGCTGACACAGAGAGACCTGAACCTATGAAAGCGACGATGGATGGAGTATATGAAGGATTATGACTTCACCATCGCCTATCATCCTGGTAAGGAGAATGTCTTAGTGGATGCTTTGAGTTAGAAACAGCTTAAGTGTGCAGTTGTTTTGTCCAGTCAGGGGAAGAGTTTGGAGGAGCTCGTGGAGTGGACTCCCCAACCATTAGAGGACCGAGTTTGTTTGGCTAATATCCAGATTCAATCTGAGTTGGTAAGTGAGATCATAGAAGCACAGTTGACCAGTGAGGAGCTGGACAAGATGAAAGGTTTAATGACGAAGCCACAAACTCGTCTATCCGTGGGAGTAGACCAAGGAATCAGGTTTGAGAATCGCATATGGGTTCCAACATATTTGTTGATAAAGGAACATATCTTGCAAGAGGCTCATTGATCCAAATACACAGTGCACCTAGGAACTACTAAGATGTTCAAGGACCTACAGCAGTTTTTCTAGTGGCCAGGAATGAAGAAAGACCTTGCGGCATGTGTGGCCAACTATCTTACGTGCCAGATGGTGAAGGCTGAAAACCAATGACCCGGTGGGATTTTATAGTCGATAGAGATTCCAGAATGGAAATGGGAACATATCACCATGGAATTTGTGGTAGGTCTACCCCGGACCAGGAAAGGTCATGATGCAATATGGGTCATGGTAGATCGTCTTACCAAGTCAGCATACTTCCTTTCCTTAAAGACCACTACTAAAGTGTCAGACCTAGCTGAGCTATATATCTGAGAGATAGTGCGTTTGCATGGCGTACCCAATTCCATCATTTCTGATAGAGACCCAAAGTTTACTACCAAGTTGTGGAAGCAAGTTCAAGAGGAACTTGGTACCAAGTTGAAGTTTAGTACCGCTTATCACCCCCAGACGGATGGTCATTCAAAAAGGACGATCCAGACACTACAAGATTTGTTGAGAGCTTGTGTGCTCGATTGGGGTGGCTCATGGGAGTAGTACTTACCTTTAGCTGAGTTTGCCTACAACAATAACTACCAAGCCAGTATCGGTATGCCTCCGCATGAAGCTTTGTATGGGAGACCGTGTCGGTCCCCACTTCACTGGGATGATGTGGGAGAGAGGACCCTGTTGAGGCCAGATGAGCTCCAAGTGTATGCTGATAAAGTTTCTTTGATCAAGAAAAGGCTAAAGAGAGCCCAGGATTGACAAAAGTCGTATGCTGATGCAAAGCGGACTGATGTGCATTTCACTGTTGGAGAGCATGTGTTTTTGAAAATCTGACCACTCCGAGCTATAGCTAAGAACAGAGGAAAGCTGAGTCCCCGATACGTGGGTCCGTTTGAGGTGTTAGAATTGATTAGTGAAGTTGCATATCATTTGGCGTTACCCCCTAACTATATCATGATGCATGATGTGTTTCACGTATCCAATCTGAAGCGATATGTGCAAGATCTGAGCCTTGTGCTGAGCATTGAACCTATTGAGCTTCAAGGGAAGCTGACTTATCCTGAGACACCTTTACAGATTCTAGATACTAAGCTGAAAGAGCTCAGATGCAAGAATATAGAGATGGTAAAGGTTCTTTGGAGGCACCATGGTGAGGATGAGGCCACATGGGAGCTGAAGGCGGACATGGAGAAAGCATGCCCTGATTTGTTTGTTTGATTGTTCGAATTTTGAGGGCAAAATTCCTATAAGGAGGGGAGGATGTGATAACCTCAATTTCCTAAGTATGTAATGAAAAGTGTAATTCTCTTTTAAAGAATAAATGAAATCTATTTTTATTTGTGATGGATTTCATGTGAATTGGCCTTGATTGATTGATAATGGGCCTTGTTGGCCATTGAGCTCAATTGAAAAGAAAAGAGAAATAAAAAGGAAAAGGATTTAATTAATAAAAGAAAAATAGGTGAAATAGACTTTTATAAGAGGATAAAGGCAAATAGATATTTCCCAAGGTGGGAATTCGTGGCTTTAGGTTTTCTTGAGGTCCAAGGGACCTAAAATAACAAGATAATGGCAAAGGGAAAAGAAATACTAATTAAATTTCAATTAAATGATGGATAACTTGGGAGGGAAGGAAACCTTACCATCCATTGGAATTTGTTTCCCATATTTAATAAATAGTTAGATAATGCCAAGACAAAATTTCCCTTAAAATTTGAGATAAAAAGGAGCTATTTTTTAGGAGATATGAATTTCTCAATTTATCTCCAAAATATGGAATTATTTTGATAATAGGAAATTGATTTTTCTTTTGGATGATCGCGTGCAATGAGAACTGTTGGATCTCGATCCAACGCTTGTCGCTCATCGTCTAAGTCCCACATGGACTGGGACTCTGCCAAGTTGCAGCATGATTTTCCCTCTCAAATTCCTCACGATCCGGAGCGTTAGCAAGCCAGGACTTGTTTCCTTTGAGTTCATGAGAGGAAACCGACAAGAGCCATCCCTACTTTGTAGGGGTTTGGTCGTTGTTTGGGGAAGTTTCCAAATCTTGCGAACCTGCCTTCAACCCTATATATAGGGGAGGGTGAGGGAGGGTATCAACATGCCTATTTGCTACCCTAAATGCTGTGACTGATTGCAAGGAGTGTTCTCGTGCCTCCAATTGCTCCTTTCACCCTGACATGCACCCCTATTTTCTTGGCAAGCCTCGTCGGAGTCCGGTGAGTAGGAGGAGGTCGCGGCATGTGCTTGGCGCACAATTGAACCCGTAGGCAAGTTCGGGAAAGGGAGGCGAAGCTCCCTGACCCTTTGGCACGCTCGCAGGTGGACGAGATCGAGAAGTCAACCCCGAGGTTGACCGCGGTCTCGCTGTGCTTGGGTGCGAGGAAGAAGAAGATGTGGTGGTCTTTTACCAAATTGCCCCTCTGTGTCTTCTATCTAGGTAAGGATATTCTAGTCTATTCACGTACTTCAGATCGTAGAATACGCGCATGAATCCTGAGCCGTTGGATCCTCAGTGGACCCGCGGACCATGGATGAAGCGATCCCCATTTTTATAAGGATTAACAAATAAATTTGAAAAAGGATTTTCTTTACAAAAATCATATCTTTTACTAGAAAACTTGGATGAGAAAAGTTTATGCATGAAAATTGATCAAAAAAATACGAAGAATAAGTTAAAAATGGGTTGGAAGCCTAAATCAGTACCTTTTTGCAAAAGTGTATAATTTTGATAGAAAAGTATTAATTTGTGGTTAGAAACCCTAATTGATGACAAAGGATAGTTTTAACATTGCAAATAAGTTCATTCGAGCATTGTTAACTTGTTTAATATTAGAGATGAATCTTAACCTATTTTGATGATTAAATTGTAAGATTTAGGTTTTTTAACTTATTCTGATTGTTAATCCTTAGAAACCCTAAATAAGGGAAAAAAAGGGAAGAAAAGAGTATTTGATCCAAAAGTAGGGTTTCATGTTGCTAAAAGATGATCTAGGATCTTTTGTGAAAGAAAGATGAGATAATTAGGGTTTTTGAGTAATTTTTTAAAATTAGGGTTTAAAATAATAAAAATGAAGTGAAACCCTAATTGTAATCAAAACCCTAAAAAGGTCTAGCAACCCTAGGAAACAACTAGGATTAATAGATCAGGATGGCATGATTAATGATAGGAAAATTGGATGCATATTTCAGGATCAACATGTGTGTGTGCTTGCTTGGTTTCTTGCTTGGTTGAATTGTTTCTGCACTCAAGTCATCTTGACAGGTATGTGGTTAATTATGGTTAATCACATTAGTTTTCCCGAAGATTTTTTGGATGGTTAATCGCATTGAATGCAACCTATCAGTTTGGATGTTTATATTTGCAAATTATAAAGTCACTATGATTATCACAATTGTAATATAAATGTGTATTTTTGCACCTACATGCCACCCTGATGGATGATGAAAAAAGGTCAAGCCCAGGAGGGAAGACCAATGGGCACCATGAGAGGTGACTCCAGACACCAAGCTCGGGAATGAGAAGGTGGTCTATGTTGCATGACTATTGGGCTCAATGAGAGGTGACCCCCAGGCACCAAGCTCGGGATTGAGAAGGTGGCCTTAAGTCAATGACAAAAGAGAAACCCTAGAGGGGGTATTCCAGGGTTAGGGTAAAAGCGGTGGAGAATGACACATTGAAAATGTAAATTGTCTTGTTAATTACCTTGATTGTGATAATTAGATTGTTAGCCATATTTGTGTAATTTTTGGTTGTGCCCACATACCGACATATTCTTATATGTTGACCGACGTTTTGTTTGTTGTTGGTTTAGGTACAACCTTGAAAAGCACAAACAGTAAAGTGACACGTTGTGAAAATAAGAAATAAAGTGTAATGAGGATTAGATAAAAGAGATTCAAGCGGTGGATAGAAATAGATTTCTAAAGTTTTTAAAAGGTATGCAAAGTTTTATTTTATACCAGATTTCAGTTTAGTTGGTAAAATTTCATAATTATTATTGATTAATTTTCGAACCTTGATCTGGTTTATTGGGATAACGACTCTGACCTCTTGGTCTCCCTTAATTGGGGGTTACCGAGAGGCGGGGTCGTTACACCTACCATACATAAACCCTCAAAACCCACCCTTAAATAAGATAATTAAGTGTGTTAATGACAATAATTATATGGGACATGTCTGGGACACATGCTTCGGGACAGAGGATCCGGACCCGTAAATACCTTAAGGGTAGTTTAGAGCATCAAAGCCCTAACTGGTTGGAAAAATGATACACAAAAATTATTTGTACGTGCTTTGAAACCCATTCTACACTACTACACACCCAAAAACTTAGAGCTGGTAGGATGTCTCCATTCAAAGAGAGACAAAATTGGAAAGGAAAATATAGGAAAGAGAAAACCAAGTAGAGACAAAATCATTTTTTGATAACTTTCAATCTATAATAATTTTTTTGACAGAAGAAAAATCGTTAAATTCTTTTTTAAATATATTTCCACAAGATTAATGTCGATATACTTTTGAAAAAATATAACATATAAAAATAAGTATTATATATTACAAATATCACTCATTTTTTGAGAAATGCAGTAAATTAAAATAAATAGTTCTTTTAATAGAATATTTATTTTTATTTCATTGTATTTTAAAATAAGAATTTAAATGAATATATTATATTTTTGGAGATAGTACTCATTTTTAAATAACACACTAACTAAAAAATGAGTACAACGTGTTTGTTTTGTTTGGTATAATACATATTTTTTTTATTTACTAAGAAAATGCGTACTATCCGCAAAAGGGTGACATGCAATACTCATTTTTTAGTTAATATGTTACTCAAAAAATAAGCAGTGTTCCCAAAATGTAATGAATACTAATTTAAATATTTATTTTAAAATATAATAAAATAAAAATTAGTATTATGTTAGAAGAATGAAATACAATATACATATTTGAGTTAGCTTGATATTCCAAAAATGAGTAATTTCCACAACATGCAATACTCACTTTTTTTGAAAAGTATGTAGATATTGGTCTTGTTGGAATAAATTTTTCATAAAAATTTTATAGGTTTTAATTTCATCAAAGAAGTCATTACAGATTGAAAGTTATAGAGAAAACAAATTTATCTCTCTTCTTTTTTCTCTTTTTGGTATTTTTTCTCTCTTTCTCTTTCCTACCATGTAACTTGCCATCCTAATCCTAAGATATAGGTCTATCTACCAATATGAGAGAAATTACATGTATCGTTACTCAATAGGTTGGGACTATCCTAAAATGACTTTTACACAACAACATGTAGGATGGCAGTAACTAGTAGGATTATAGTCCTATCCTACATGGAATCCTTCAAACTGAACATGACTTAATATATTTTATTATATATAAGAGTAGAGCATAATAAACTCTTTCTGGATAGAAAAGGAAACTTACGCATATACCAAATAGTGGATTTATTGCCGTCAAATTTATTTGTCTTTGTCCCCGATCGCAGTTATGTCACACAAAATTAACATACCTCCAACAGTATACTAAATGCAGCCTAAGTAACAATCTATTCTGAAGTATATTCATAAAATTCCCAACAGACGTTTACATTGGCATGTGCAGATGAATATAATACACAAATGAGAAAGGACTCATAAAATAGTTTTATATTAATAAAATTAAAGAAATAAAGTAAAATATTAAAATGACAGCAAGTTCAAGAAGAAAACTATTCCAATGACACATAAAAGGAAGAAAAAAAGATCAAAATAGAAACATTGAGTAAAGAATATTGTTACATCCTAAGAAAGTTTAAACTTAAAGGAATACTTTTAAGTGTTCTTTTATAACCTAATCTTATTATATAAGGGCGTAGAACGGGGGCTACCGAGGATAAACCCCTCCCAAATAATTTTAAGTACCTGTATTTTTGTTTTAATATATATATATATATATATATATATATATATATATATATATATATAATATAGAGTCAGGCTAGTGTACACTCGAGTGTACCGGAGGCACCGTACACCTCAATCATTTTTTAAGATGCAATAAATTTTTGAAAAATCTAAACCATTGATCTTCTTAATTATCATAAGAACATACTATATAATAAATTTTATCTCATTTGGACACTTATAGGTTGTGCATCTAAAGGAGTCAAAAATCATATATTTCAAATTAGTTTTGTGCGTCGATTTTTTTGTCCTTGGATGAGTGACTTACACTCATCCAAATGAGTACAAATTTTGTATGTGACATATTATTATTGTAACCATGAAGATCAATGGATTAGATTTCAGAAAAATATGATCTAGATAAGCAAACACTATTGGGGTGTACGGCGTGGTCTGTACACTCAAGTGTATTCTAGCCTAACTCTCTCTCTCTCTCTCTCTCTCTCTCTCTCTCTCTATATATATATATATATATATATATAAACACATTTATGGTTTAACTATATATAAAGAAAATAGTTAGTCGGAGTGGTTGATCGGTTATTTGTGAGAGTTAGAGGTGGGGGTTCAACTTTTAATAATAAATAATTTACTCAATCGCTATGTTATAATATAAAAATATATTTATATATACATTGATTTCAGCCCCTATTGTATATCATGGATCCGACACAGCTTCCAGATGTTGCTATGAAAAGAATCCACTACAAACCTTAGTTGTATGAGGTTTTTTTTGGTGGGTTTCAACCTTACAAATCTCGATAGTTATATACTAAAGCTATGAGTAGATCACTTATGTAGATTGCCGCATAACAATATTCTAGTCATTTATATTTTGTTATCTACTATGATCAAGATGAATACAATTCCTTAGCATTAATTTTTGGAGAAAAAAATCAGATACAAATAATGTTTATAGTTTCAAATATTTTGAGTCTGACACATGCTCAAAAAAAATATATGATATGTGAAATATGAACCTTTCTTTTAAACAACCTTTATGTTTTAACCTCTTAAGGACAATGATATTTTACTAGTTTAATATTTAATGTAATTTATCCCAATATTGTAGATCTTGTATTACTACAATCATGTAGTAAAAAAATGTAGGCAACCCTAGTCTCCACCCGAATGTGCAAAAAATTGTTGAAAGTCTTGCCTATGGTACATTTCTTCCACCCACAATAAATCTTATAATATATTCTTTTTCATGCAAAATACAAATAGGAAGGAAGTATAGAAAGGATAAAAAAGAGAGGAGGAGACTATAAAAAAATAGATGGTACAAAAATATAAAAAAGGATGGAGGAAAGTAGACAAGAGAGGAGATATAGATTATCCAGAAGAGGCATACCAAGAGAGAGGCGGGAAGTAACATTAGTACAATACAAAGAAAATACTATTACACAAAAAAAGAAGATGGAAGTAGATAATAGAGGAGACAAGTAATTATTAGTAATGTACTAGAAATAATAGGAAAGTAAAAAAAATAGGAGAGAAGTAACCATTGGTATTGAACCAAAAAGAGCATGTAAGTAGATAGTAAAGGAGAGAAGTATCCGTTGGCATAATACTGCAAAGAAGAGGGCATTACAAAAGACAGGGCATAATAACCATTGATAACAATTCAAAAAGAGGAAAGAAGTATTGAAGAGAAGGGAGAAGTAACCACTAGTATAATACCAAATCATAACAGCCTCAATTATTTTCATCATCCTTTAAAATTATTTAATATCTATACATATGTACACTTGAGAAATCATTAAATGAACATTAGGATCTAAATTATAAATCAATTATGTTATACATTTCTTTTTCTTATGAAAATTTTATGTAAGAAAATAAGTGATATCACATAGCAATTAGCCAATTTTGAAATTTAATTGTGTGGCTTAAAAGTAGAAATAAAGTAGATAATTGGATTCATTATCTTCAAATTAGTCTACCTACCGATTTTTTTAAAAATAGATAATATTTAGACCCCAAATAAATTATAAAGAAAACTATTTCAAATGAGTACATAATCCTAAACTAGATAATCCTAATCAAACCTATGTTGCTTTGATTGGAATTCAATCTAAGTGTTTGTCATATGCATGTTTAGCTCTATTTGAGCCATGCAATTAGGATCTAAGGGGCATGACATCATCCCATTTCTCACGACATCTTCTACTTGGAGAGGGCACAATAACCCATCTAACCACCTCCAAATTCCCCACAGTCTCCCAAACCCAACGAGCCCTAGATCACCCCCATAGAACCCCTTATCTAGAAAACACTCAACTTGGATTTGAACAAGGTGACAGACCTAAGACGTGAGAAATGATGGGGCTTCTATTTATATTTCAGTAGGTGAACATTTCCCATTAAATTGTTTGGTTGCTAGAGTTTTTTTTATCGATAACAGACTTGCCTTAACGTGCAACATTATCATCAAGACCTTACACATTAACCAATGATGTAAAATAGGTGACACATGTGATGAATGCTTTAAGGATCCAAAAAAGTAGCTCACATCTATATGAAAGATTATACAACTATGATTCTTTGAGTAACTAGAAAAGCATTTGTAGGTCAGTCAAAAAGCCATTATTTGAACACATGCCATCATCATAAGCCCAACACCATCAAAGGTATAAAACCAAATTGAAGATTATTAAATTTATATATATCTTATCATTAGGACATTCAACTGAGAAGACTGTTAGGGACTGGTACATCCACAAACCATAGAAGATATTAGAGTGTGATGTGAAAGCTAAAGCATAGCATAAATGAATAACCAACTTGATGCATACACCAAACTTTCTCAACAATTGACTTGTAAAATTAAAACAACATATATTGTTACAACTTATAATTACATTTTGAATAGAACATTTTAGAAGTATGAACATGTAAGCTAGCTATGATCTTATCAACGGGGACAACATATACACTTACTCACTTTCCATTTTTCCTCCCATTCTAACTCTGAACCTAAAATTACTAAAATAGTGAAAAAAGACAACATCAATGTGTTGAGTACATGGTGCCTATAAAGGACATAAATGAATGAAAAAGAAACATAACTTGTACAATATTACAAAAATATTGCTTGGTGTGATTTATAAAGAAGAAATAACAACACTTGATCAAAATCTTAGTTTGTTCAATAATACTTTATAACGAATTTTCACATTATACTGATATCATTTAAACTGCTCCATTGCCCCAAAAAGATGGGGTAGGTCATCTGGATCCATCTATCCATCCCAAGGAGGAGTTCACCATTTTGTACAATCTTCATCGCTCTGACTTGAGGAGGTCACTGGTACCCAGTAGCAACGTCATCATCCAGACATTCATATTGCACACATCATTTATATTTAAGATTATTTGTAAGACATATATAAAATTGCAAATGATTATTGAATAGAAGAAGATGTAGTAAAAAAAAGGTACATAAGCCAAGAAATTTATAAAAGCATACAAGAAAGGTCAAGAGGTGAAGTAGATTGTATTACCAATAATATATAAGTCTAGTCCAAATGGACTAGATAGTCATCAAAGAGTTCACCATTTTGTACAATCTTCATCACTCTGACTTGAGGAGGTCACTGGTACCTAGTAGCAACGTCATCATCCAGGCATTCATATTTCACACATCATTTATATTCAAGATTATTTGTAAGACATATATAAAATTGCAAATGATTATTGAATAGAAGAAGATGTAGTAAAAATAGGTACATAAGCCAGACAATTTATAAAAGCATACAAGAAAGGTCAAGAGGTGAAGTAGATTGTATTACCAATAATATATAATTCTAGTCCAAATGGACTAGATAGTCATCAAAGAGCCCACTTACCTAAGGTTAGAGATTCCTAATTATCATGGACTGTCTAGATCATTGGTCATCACTTAATTAATAACAATTAATTATCTTTAATAAAGGCACATCATATTCTTGATAATTTAGGTCCAAGTTAAGATATAGGAAAATCTAGGTTTTACTGATGTTATAAGGATCATTATTATTTTTATAGTTATCTATATGGCATAAAAAGGCACTTGTTTAACTTTGATAATTTTCAGATGCTAGAACTATTTTCTTGGGTTGGGATGAGGTTAAAAGCTCTAAATTAAATCTTAATGTCAAAATTCATTATATAGAAAAATATTTGTTAGGTCGGGCTTCATATATGACATACATATGATTTTAGAGATCAACGATAATTTCATAAGAATTTAGATCATCTTGATGTCATTTATGCCATTTAACACATTCTAAAAGCATTCCTAGTCTTCTAACATTGTATATGCCAATTCATATGTCAAAGTGTAATGAATTTATATTATTTACATTATTTTTCTGAACCTACGAGTATTTTTGGGTGATTTAATGCATATGGGAGGTATTTCTAGTCCAATTTTCAATATTCAAACTACACATAGGAAGTAGGTGAGATTTATCTGGGGGATAAACACATGGGTCGTTGATCAGTAGCTTCTAATGACTGAGATGCATCTAGCATTGCCACTATGGTCACACTGTCCAGGCTACAATTGGCCTATGTTTGAATGATGAATCATATTATCTACTAGGTTTTAGTCAATTATGTGCTGATGTGGATGTAGAGCATTCCATTTTGCCTTCTCCTTCATTGCGATCTCAAGTCGTGTGTGAGACATTAGTGTGATCCCACACAAAATCCCCAATGATAGATCAGCCTCTGGTTCCCTCTCTTTATTGACTGCTAATGCCACCTCTAGCTTCAAGTCTAGCACAACTTTTGTTCCCTACCTGCCTACTTTTGATCTATATCGTCGCCGCCCATGACTTTGTAGGCGCTGTAAGAAACACGGATGATTAGAACCTGAAGCTCTACCCCCCTCGTGTCCCTAAGCTTTTGGATGGATAGAGAACTGAAGGCTGCTCAAGGATGTGTGAGGTGGCCACAAGTGCCATCTCCATATCTTGACATGGCCAGCTATGGGAGAGTGATGTGTAATTAAAGGCAAAAAACATGAGTTTTATGTCATGAGGTTCTCTCTCCAAGGAGAATTTTCCAATGGCTATGATGGGTTTGTAGGGTTGGACAATGACAAGCAATTTCTCTGGTGATTCTTGATGCCCATCACTCGATGTCCTTTCCAACCTAGCGATGAAGTGGGTTTGGGGTTGGGCATCCACTAATAACCCAACCATACTAGCATCTGGACCTACCCCTAGATTAAGGTGGATGCGTACATGGAAACCCTATCTCTAAACTAATGCTCCTCCATACTAACACCCTCCTCCATGCACCTTCCTCTGACGCAACACCCTGACTCCTACAAACTATGGTGGAGAGGACAGTGAGCCAATGATTTCAATATCTATGCATTTAAAGAAGGAGGCCACCATCATCATTATTTACAAACTCCATTACTCTGACATAAGCATGTCACTTGTACCTAATATCAACATCATCATTTAGGCAATTAGAATGGATACATTATTTATATTCAAGGTTATTTGTAAGACATATAAAAAATTTCAAAAGATTAGTCAATCAAGAAAGATATAGATAAAACAAGTACATAATCCAAGAAATTTACAAAAGCATATAAGACAGGTCAAGTGGTGAAGAAGATTATATTAACCACAATATATATTATTAGTCTAAATGAACTAAATACCACATAAATGAGTTTAGATATTCCTATTTATCCTAGACCATCTAGATCATTGGTTATCATCCCAATAAAAACCTTGAATTACCAAATGAAGGTATATCATATTGTTGATATTTTAGGTCCAGATTAGGATTTAGCAAAAACCTAGGCTCTACTACTGTCAAACTGATTTTTGGTACTTTCTAATTATAGCTATGTCATAAATAGGCACTAGTTCAATTTCAATATTCTTATGCATGGTCTAATTTCTATGATTAATATAAGGTTAAGAACTCTGAATTAAAATGTAATGTCAAAATTTATTATATAGAGAAATATTGGTCAAGTCATTATACGCATATGATATCCATATGATTTTAGATCTCAAAGTAACTTTGTGACATTTTAGATCAACATGATATCATTTATACCATTTAGTACATATCAAAGCATTCAATAATCAATCTTCTGACATGATATATGCTGGTTTCATGTCTCAAAGTCCTAAAGTAGCCATTTATACTATTTTGTCCTTTTTCTGAGTCTATGAGTATTTTTGGGATATTTAATCGCCACATGAGGTACTTCAATCCAATTTTCAAGATTTGATCTACACATAGGAATTAGGTAAAATTTACTTGGGGTGATATAGATGGGTCCTTGACCTATAGCTTAATGGCTGATATGCATCCAACATTTCCACAATGAGTACACAGTCCAGGTACAATTGGCCCAGGTCTAATAGATGAACCATATGCTCTACTGGGTTTTGAACTGAGTCTTTATTGATTTGGATGTAGAACATTCTATCTTTCCTCATCCTCCATCACGATCTCAAGTCACATGTGAAACACAGGTGCCACAACACACAGAAGCCCCGATGATTGATCATCCTCTGTTGCCCTCTCTTGGTTGACTGTTGATGCCGCCACTAGCTTCAAAGCTATAGCAACTTTAGTTCCCTCTAGCTTCATCAATTTCTAATTCCTCATCCAGAATAACCAACAGATCCGTGTTTTAATTGATGGTTGGTGTGGGTGACACACAGCCTAGTCCTCACCTTTCCACATTCCGTACGAGGTAGAAGATTAGATATGGAGTCTTTTACATATCCTCAAATTTACTAGAGATATAAAAATTTAATTTTGTCAAAAACAATAATACGACAACACCACCCACAAGTGGGCATGTCTTATTGTAATATAGTCTAGGATTAAACCCAAAGTATACAATCTGGATTTTTTCCTAACTTAGATAAATTAATTAGAAATGATTGATGGTTAATTGTTAGTTGATAACCAAATTAACAAAGAAAGAAAGAAACAAACTGAGCAAGAAATGATTTTTAGTATTATGATAAAATTATGAGAATAATAAGTTCTATCGTGACTACCTAAATATCCTCTCTCTCTCTCATTGCATCACTCACAATCATGGATAGTAGATTGGAACCAAGGAGATTATATATCATTTTTAGAGTATGGAATCTCATAAGGATATATTTCCCCTAAGTCATGAGGTCTCATTACCTATGAGAATCCCAAATTTGTTGTCTTGAAGAAAACCCTTACATGATCATATATATATATATATATATGTATGTATTTATATATGTGTATATATATGTATGTGTGTGTAGAGAGAGAGAGAGACTCAGGCTGGAATACACTCGAGTGTATCGGAGACCGAGTACACTCAAGTCATTTTTCATAATGCAGCATTTATTTTGAAAATACGGACCATTGATTTTCTCAAATATCATATGAACATACTAAACATAAAATTTGAGCTTATTTAGATACTTATATGCCATTCATTTAAAGCCAACAAAATTATACAATTCAATATAATTTTGTGCATCGATTTTGTTGGTCATGGAAGAGTGATTTAAAAAAATTCAAATGAGCTAAAATTTTTCATATAGCCTATTTTTTTATAAAAATGAATATAAATGGTTTGGATATGTCAAAAAAATTGTTTATATATACAAACACCATTTGAGTGTACCTTGGGATCTGTACACTCGAGTGTATTCTAGACTCTCTCTCTCTCTCTCTCTCTATATATATATATATATATATATATATATATATATATATATATATATATAGTCTCGAAGAACACCCTACCACAATCATGTTCAGGGTTCAATAATTATCAATTGTTATAATCTTAGGTTGCAATCTCTCTCTCTCTCTCTCTCTCTCTCTCTATATATATATATATATATATATATATATATATATATATATATATATGTGTGTGTGTGTGTGTGTGTATGTGTGTGTACATATATAGAGAGAGAAAGAGAGAGGGACTAGAATTCATTCAACTTGATTCTAGCCCCAATACAATCAAACTTTCCACTATTATATTATTAGATCATAAACTCCCTAACCTCACACCCATAAATCATTGCATGATTTCCTTATTTCTAGTCATCACTATAATTCTCACTCAATATTTGTGTTTCTCTCTTCCCCCCTTCTCACTCATGCTTCCTTCTTGTTCCTTAGTCCTGCAAAACTCCCAATCATCATATATCCTCTCATATATACCCTTCAACTGCAGACATCTAGAAAATATGACTAGGCGGAGGCACCATCTGTAGTTGGTTGGTGAGTTGCAATGATAAGGAATCATGTGTAGATGCTCTCTGTTCACACTTAGTTATCAATGTTTCTCCTCTGTTCTTTCCCCTATCTTAATATTAATATCTAGGTGGGAGGTCTCCTTCACACCTAGAATCAATGTTGTATCTCTTATAGTGGTGGTGTTTGCTCTTTTTGTTTGTCTCTTGTGTTCCCCTCCTCCGCTTATCTTGTTGCAAAAGGGGTCATATTTATATTAATGATATGGTCCACATCTTTCCAATGTGGTGCTCAGTCAATTCAATGTGATTTCCCGTTAGAATTGGTCATTGAGCTAGATAAACTCGATTGTAGCTTCTTTGTGATCAAAGGACTAGAGGACATGTATGGTCTTTGTCCACCATGAACTATGTCTATGTTTCTCCTACATGAGCTTCATAAGAAGATTAGGCCTCTGACACACATGTAAATCCATGTGAAGAAGAAGAGTGTTTGGAAACAAGGGTGTCACAGCTTACCTTGTAGAGTTACACCTTGAGATTTTACTCCATCATTAATCGTTGTCCCTTTTGCTGGTAAAGAAATTATAAAATCAGACAAATACAAGATCTTCATTCCTGGTGACGATAGGAGTGTTGTGCATATGATTGCTTCGTGTTACTAGCTAGTTGTTGGCCAAGACGTGAAAGCCACCAATGAATTTTATTGTTAGATAAGAGAATCAAAATATCATTTTTTCAACTTTAATGTATATATTGTCATAATATGATATTTTAAAGTATAGTTTTACGTTTTTGAGAAATTTTCTCATTTTGGATGCATTTTTTCGGATAGGGACAATGCTTTCCGGCACATAACACTGCTCAATCCATCCCGATCAAGTATGTATTGCCTTATTTTTCATTCTATTTTGATACCATATTACAAGTTTCCATTATTTATATTATGTTTAAAGAGTTCACTAAAAATCGTTAAAATATTAAATATATTTAAGAATAGTTAAAAATGATTTTATTATAACAAACATAATATAATATTGTTATATTGTATCAATATATATATATATTATATAATATTGTGTCAAACTAGTATTTACTTTGCTAAGATTATACAATATAACGTTCAATTGTTAAATCAATACATAAAAACATTCACGTTACTTAAAGAATATGTGTTACTATGTAGTATAAAAATTATATAAAGATAAAACATAAATACCAAATCAACACTTTAATATGATAATATATACGTTTAACAATAAATATATACTAAATATAAAAACATATATGATACTTCGTTTGAGATTTTTTTAAAAACATAACCATATCATTGTTAGAAATAGTTATACTTCAAAGTTAGAATACAAATCGATATATCATTTATGATACTAATATATATTCCCTTAATAATACACATATATTGATATTAATTGTTATAATTTTATTATATCTATTAATATATTATAATCTAAATATATTTGATACTTAAAGTAAGATTCCATAACTATAACAAAAATAGCAGTTACGATGAATATAATGTTACAAATTTGTATAGTTTGTAAGATGTACCCTCATTATGTGTCACTTATATTTATTTTACATCAACAAACATGTTTTCAAAAGTTAATTAATGTGTGTATTAATGAATTTCCCAAAGCAAATGAATGTACTATAGTTCTACATTGTATATGTTACATGACCCATTTCTTATATATATATATATATATATATATATATAAATTAAACAAACCATTTAAATATATATTATTATAACTAATACCCAACAAAAATAGTAATAATGAGAAATATAATATTAATAGTTATGGTTAGTAAAACTTATTTAACCATTAAGTGAATTTATGCATTTGACATTTTTCATCTTCAAATATATGTATATGTATATGTATGTATGTATGTATATATACATATATATTATTGTATAATAAATGCAGTTTTAAAGTTATATGCATCATATAGTTTTACATATCATTTATAAATGTGTTGTACATTGTCTGTTTGTTTCTGGTATTGATAATATTAATTTTTGAAATTTATACATTATACTTTTATAAGTAGAGGTTTAATGCGTAGTATTATATGGTATATTTTATTATTATAATTTAGTCATTTTATGTAGAGTCATAAACATATATTAGTACTATATAGTAATATAGTATTACACCTTATAATCGTAATTTTAGTTTTATAATCATAAGTACTCTATCTATCTTTATTAATTATTAAGATTATTAACAACTCTAAAAACATGGCATATACCATAAAAACCGTAACATGGTTTCATAGTTAAAAAACAAAACATTATCTGGCAATTCTTCTGCGGCTGAGATGTATGGAGCAATGTATTCTTAGCCAGGATGCATTGACACTAAAAGACACATTTCAGTAAAAAATCAAAATAATGAAAAATTAAATGATAAATATGAAAATGATGTTTGATCGTATTAAGTCTTCATTGTTTATGATGCGATTCCTAGATAAGTAGTGTTGCGTGTCCATATCTACTATGGATCGAAATCCAGAAGTTTAATCTTTTGATTCTTTTCATAAAACGAGTGATGGTATTTCAACTTAAACAACAAAGTGTATGTGATGGTGGAGCATTGAATTGCGTGCACGTCTTGTGAGGATGCAAACCTAGGGATGTATATTTCTCGGTCTAGACTGATGGACCGGATCGGACCGGTAATTCGGTTCGGTCTTGGACCGACTTGATATTCGATCTGCTCCTCAGTCTATTATTTATCTTAAATCCGGTCCTCGGTCCGGTCCTCAGTCCGGTCCGGTCCGGTCTAGTCCGAAACCGATAAAAATCAGTCTGGACCAAATAATACAAAAAATTTCTTATATATTATTGAAATTCAATATTTATGAAGGATTGTAGAAATGCATTGTATATTATTAATGACTCTAAAATTTACTAAAAGGTAAATTAATGTTTTGGTCTGCATTGATATATCTATATCATAAATGTCAATTACATTAACCATTGACTTATGCAAGTACCAAGTTTTTGCTAAATAAGTTTTTATTGCATTACACTATGCCTAACAAAAATTTAAAGGACGTTGCAAATTGAATTAAATTGTTAATAAATAAGTATATTATATATTAACTATTGCAAAAAAGTAATTTATAATTATTGCAAGTGTTAGTTTTTTATGTTCTAAAATGTATAATATTTGTCTCGAATGTCTTGTTGTGTGTAAATATTATATTAATAAAAACGATGGCGGCTCCGGGGGGAGTGGCGATGGAGAGGCGGCGCCGGACGGGAGTGGCGATGGTGAGGCGGCTCAGGCGGGTGGGATCCTTTGGGCGGATCTGGTGACGAAACCCATCTGCCCTCATCAGTCCTGCCGACCGGTGGTGCTCCATGAAGACCCTAAGAATCCTTTCTACAAGGGCGAGGATTGCAAACCAAGGATGAATATGTCGTCCCCGGTCATGGAAGCAATGGAGGATTTTCACAAGACCTCGGTGGTGATCCAGATCATGGGAAGACGGTGCGTGCTCCAGCAATTTCACAGATGGATGCTGAGAGTGTGGAAGCTGAAGAGCGAAATCCAGCTATCACCGTTCAAGGATGGCCTGCTCTTAGTGATGTTTGGGACAGAGGAAGACATGAATGTGGCTCTAGAAAGAGGACATTGGTTCTTTGTCAATAAGCTTGTCATTGCGTCCAAGTGGTCGCTGGAGGTGGAGGTCAATTGTGTGAAGCTGGAGTCTACGCCTGTGTGGGTCACGTTCCCACACTTGGCCCGACACTGGTCGAGGTGCGCGCTGACGATAATGGGGTATGCAATCGGAACCCCTAAGGTGGTAGACTATGTGGAGACGGGCAGATATATGGGTGTCCCACATCTGTGTATTGATGTCAAAGCTGATAAGCAACCTCCCCCTATGGTCCTTATTGAGATACCTGATGGGAAGGAGCTAGAGGTGAAGGTGGTTTACGATGTGCTTCCGGAGCGTTGTCACGCCTGCAAGGTATTCGGGCATATGACTGAAGATTTCCCAGTACCCAGGAAGGTGACGCATGTAGAAGAGCAAAGAAGAGGCAGATCAAAGAGTGTAAGGCCGAACAGAAACCGTAGAAGAAGGACACAGAGTGGCACGACTTGAAATGAGGCTGGGCATCAATCGGCCTTGATCACAGAGATAGACGCCACGCCCCAACCGGAAGGGGAGGCTTCTGGGTCAATGATAGTGGATGGACGAGAAGATGTGGTTGTTGCACCGGTTGTGCAGGAGAGGCAGACGGAATCCCAGCTCCTGAGGATTACTGTGGAGTCCCAAGCAGCTACCAATGGAGTCTGTGAATAGATGGAAGCAGACGTAGATGAAGCTACTGAAGGTAGGCGAGGGGCCGATCAGAGTACAGCGCTGGAGGAACCACAGGTAGAGATGGAGGTTGAGCCTATAATGGATAAAAGGGGGATGCGAACCTGCCCCACTGGCGCGCGGGGTGGTAGAGGAAGGGGAAGAGGAAGCAACGGAGTCCTGCCCGGAAGTAGGGGACATAACATAGTGTCCAGATGAAGGTCTTCGCGTGGAACGTCAGAGGGGATTTGCTACCGGGGAAACAAAGGACCCTCCGACGCATCCTAGAGGAGGAAGGAGCGGAGATAGCGGTCTGTCCCAATATGTCTAAAGGTTGAAACCTACATTGAGAAAGTAGTTTCATGAGAAGGTTGATCCATAAACCATAATTGTTATCATGATCAGTAGAGAGGTTGGTGACCGGATTGAGGGACTGTTCCCTAGGGGTTGGGGGTTCCTCTCTAATTTGGAAGATATTGATGGAGGTAAGATAACTGTGGGGTGGAAGAGGGACAGAAGGGATGTTCAATCCATCTTCTCGTCTAACCAACTGGTAGTTTTGAGCTGCATCAACAATGGAGGTTTCCATTGTGTTATTTCTGCTGTGTATGGCTCTAATGCTGAAAGATATAGGAGAAGGTTGTGGCAACAACTTGTGAATACCACGCAACAGGAGATCCCACACCTGGTGATAGGGGATTTCAATAGTACGAGAAAATCTAGAGACAAGGTGGTGGGGTTGCCGGTACCCGATTCTGTTCTAAATAGGTTCAATGATGCTGTCAATGAAGCGCAGTTAATAGAGTTGAATACCAGGGGAGGCATCACTACATGGCACAACAAACGCAAGCCTGTCAGAAGGATTTCCAGCAATTTAGACAGAGGTTTGGTGAACAAAAGATGGTTGGATATCTTTCCTAATGCATCCATCCGCCTTGGGGTGCATCCGAACAGTGACCATGCATGGATGGAGATCAGCTTGGTCCAGAGGAGGATTCCTAACAGGCCTTTCTGATTTCTAAACCACTGGTTGGATTGGCAGGGGTATGGAGAGGTGGTCAGGAAGGCTTGGGATATGAATGTTAGCGGCAACCCGATTTATGTGGTGGTTGAGAAGATGAAGAAAACGAAGATGGAGTTAAAAAAGTGGTCAAAGGACCTTATCAATTTGGATAACCTTACTAAGGAGGCCAAAATTACTTATGAAAATGTTACGAGAGATTTGAGACAGAACCCTACTTCTGCCTTGCTGATGGAAGAAGAGGAGAAGGCTGAGAAGCGTCTCTTACAACTTGAGAAAGCACATGAAAGTTACTATTGGCAGAGAAGTAGAATAAAATGGATCAAGGATGGAGATAGAAACTCAAAGACTTATCATGCGGCTGTAAAAAGAAACAACATGAGGGATCACATTCATAACCTCATCCACGTTGATGGCAATATGATTGATGAGGAGGAGAAGATGGCAGAGTTAGCTGTGAAGTTCTTCTCGGACCTGTATAACAATGAAGAAGGGGAATATCTTATGCAAAGCCCCCTACAGAGTAAAGTCACGATGGATATGAATAGAAACCTGCTGAAAATAGCAGATGATGAAGAAATCAGGAGAGCCGTGTTTTCTATTGGCGCGTCTAAGGCTCCGGGGCCGGATGGGTTCAACGTAAAGTTCTTTCAGAATGGTTGGGATATTGTGGGGAAGGATATTTGTAGAGCTGTCTGTTGGTTCCTAGCTGGTGGGAAAATGGTTAGACAGGTTAACCACGCTTTCATCAGACTTATCCCGAAGAAAGCTAATCCTGCGGAGATAGCTGATTTCAGGCCCATCGCGTGCTGCTCGGTTTTGTATAAAATCATTAGCAAGCTCCTAGCGAATAGACTTAAGAAGATCCTGCCGGCTATCATTTCCCCTAATCAAGCGGCTTTTGTGGAAGGTAGGGCCATCTCAGATAACACTCTCCTTGCTAAAGAGTTTTTGGTTGATTTTGGGGTGAAGACTACTTCTAAAAAAGTATGCATTAAGGTGGACATATCCAAAGCGTATGACCGTGTGAGAAGGACTGCACTGTCGAATTCTATGGATGCTTTGGGTTTTTCCCAGAGATGGATTGAGGTGATCATGGAGTGTGTTCAAACTATGTCCTTTTCGGTGCTCGTTGACGGCGTGCCCCATGGGCTTGTTCAGGGCCTCTAATGGTTTAAGGCAAGGTGATCCTCTCTCGCCACTCCTCTTCTCGATTGTGATGGAAAATCTTTCTTGTATGGCAGGTAATGCTGAACAGAGTGAGTCCATCAAAGTCTACAAAGTTAAAGGTACTAAAGTGGAATCACACATGATTTTTGCCGATGATATCCTTTTCTTCTTGGCGGGGTACTACAAATATATGAGAGGGATGTACCAACTCTTGCGGCATTTTGGTAAGCTCACTGACCTCTATATCAGTGAGATCAAGTCTCATATCTTCTTATCGAGATCTTGTGACCCCAGAAGAGGACGTCTGAAGTGGGCATCTCGTCTGGCGGCTGGCTATTTCCCGACCAGGTACCTGGGCATCCCCCTTTTGGGGGGCAGAGGTAGAGGTGTGGATTACTGTGTTTGTGTTGATGATCTCAGAATGACTACGGAGAAGTGTAATGGTGTTCCCATTTCTATGGCGGGTTGTGCTATCCTCTGTCAAATTGTACTTAATGCGAAGGTGAATTTCTGGTGTAAACAGATTGAACTGCCACTTTATATTTTGGAGAAGTTCAGGTCCATCGTTGCTAGTTTTTGTTGGGGAGGCGGTGCACACGTAGTGGACTAGGATATTGTTATTCTTCCTAAATATGCTGGAGGTTTGGGTATTTCCTACCCTTTGCAGCAGGCGTGGAGGGCGACCACCTCTAGAGTGGACCGATTCCTTAATTGCAGTAGCTCGCTATGGGTGGACTGGATGTGTAAAAGGTATGGCAACCTAGAGGGTGATAACCAGACTGGTGATTCGTGCGTTTGGAAGAAAATGAATAAGATTAGAAACGAGCTTAGTAATGATGGCTGTTTACAACAACATGAGGGGGGCACACAGGTCAAACCTTGGAACCTTAACAGACATATGCCGCAGGTTGCTTGGCACACTATCATTTGGACCAAACCTCATTGTCCGAAATGGAGCTACACGGCTTTCAAGGCCATCAGGGAGAGGCTACTAACCAGGGATAGATTGTTGAAGTGGGGGCTTAATTGCGATGCCTTGTGTGTGCTCTGTAGAAGGGTATCGGAGACCCATAATCATCTGTTCTTCGAGTGTGAGTACACAGCCTATTTGTGGAAAAGAGGGAGCCTCAAGTGTGGTTGGGGCGGCCAACCACCTATGGAGCTTAACGCTACTATTCCCTGGATGGTTCAGATCTCAAGGAACAATTTGAGGAGTTGGTCTTTTGTTGGTATCTTCCTAGCCTCTCTTACCTATCATGTTTGGTACGAAAGGAATGCTAGGATACATGGGAAGAGACCGAGAGATAACCTTCTCCTTTTTGATGTAATTAATCATAGCATGTTTTGGTTTTTTAAAGCTAACCCGAAGAACATGGTGGGAGTCAATACCATGGTTCTGAGAATGTGGGACCTCGTGTAGGTCATGTACAGTATATGGGATTTTGATGCCTCCCCTATACTTTTGCTTCATTTTAGTAATACTTTACCTTATCAAAAAAAATATTCTTATGATCGTTTACTCTTTCAAATTTTATAATTGTGTAACTTTGTTTGTGTTAACAAACTCAAATGATTATTAGTTATTTAGTAATTATAACAAATTGTTTTATATTTAATAATCAAGAGTATATGAATATTGGTTATCCGGTCCGGTCTTGGTCCGATACTTCATTTTTCCCGTCATGTCTCTAACTGGATTAGTTCTTACTTGGTTTGATCCTCGGTCCATGAACTTTTTATTAATCGGGTCTAGGTCTGATGACTCCGATCTGGTCTGAATTTGGACTGATGTATATCCTTATGCAAACCTTCAAATAACAATGTTCTGTGTTTGTGAACATAGTGGATGCAATCATTATTATGTTACTAGATACAAACGGCTAATCACAACAAAGTCATCTTGCTCCTTGTTTGTGAGGAAGGTTGGTGGTATAAAGGAGTAAGTTGAGGGGCGGAGAAGAGAGAGGTTGCGATTGAACAACAACCAGAAGAGAGGGGTTACATCTAACATAAGTAAGTATTCATTAACTGGTCTTTTGATTTGAATATCAACACATGATTTAGTCATGGAAAACATTAATGTGTTTTGGAAGGAATAAATTTGAGTATATGCTAAACTCACTATGTGTGTATATATATAAATGTACATGCATATATATATATATATATATATATATATATATATATATATATATATATTATATATATAAATAATATATACACTAGTAAACATACATGTGCACATGCACGATTCACCTCAAACATGTAATAATTTAACTTTGTTAATTATGAAATATAAATACGAAAACATGGCGTAAATTTTCAAACATGATTAAAACTATTCCATTTCCATAATACACTTTTCTATTAATAAACATAAGCGATGCATGCCATAACATAGGTTGAGATACAATTTTTTAATATAAAGTATGAATATAATATTGAAATATTGATCTTGATTTTCTAAATTAGATATTTCATGATATAATATTAAACTTATGTAAGATGTTGTAAGGATTAAATTATGGAAGTAAATAGTATGTTGGATTACAATCATGGTGAAATGAATGTCAGATTCTCACGCAGAGTTTGAAGAATAAAACACAATTAGCGCATAGAACATGAGATTCAAAAATGAAACCTAATAAGTACAAAGAACATAAGATTGAAATTGAAATGAAATAGGTTTAAATTATGAAATTTAACACCAATGAATACTTTGCTATGTAACTAAATAACATATGTCATCCCATCAACTAATTCCAAAAGTTGAACTCATGCTTAAGAAGCAAGTCTATATTATGTCTTGCAAATCTCTTTAATGGAAGAGTTGTCCACTACGTAGTTAGGCTTGCAATTAACAAGTAGTTACGAACTTACATTTAGCTACAACAATTCACTCATTCATTCACATTTTACCATGACCTTGCACTTGCATAGTTCAATTAACAATGACATTAAAGACAATACATTACTGCATACATAAGTATCAATGATAGATATGAAGGGCTAATTTGGCTGGATTTAGTTAGGTGTACTTGTGTGAGTTTGTAATGAAAAAATGTACCTTAAATATACATTTTCATCTGACTAGACCTATTAAACAGGCCCAAAGTGTAGGAGATACCACATCACAAAGTACAAGACAGTTGTGTAACAACATGTCTTTCATTTTCCATGTACATCTCAGTTGTCATTACAGTCAAAAAGATCTGTCCACTCCGTTTAGTTGCACGGAGGAAGCACGGGCACCCATTTACCCACATTGGCACCCAGAATGATAGATGTTACCTGTTCCTTTTGTACCTGTGCACTTGGAAGAGTGATGCAATAGATAGTATATTGTATGTCTCCATTCATTTCAGAGTGAAGAATCTTATCGTCATCAATCAAAGTGCTTGGATTGACACCTGTCAGGTTGTTCACAGCCATAAAGACCCCTTTGTCTAATACGAAAGTATGCATATGAAGATGGTACATGATTTCCGGAGCAGGGGGTCATGAAAGGGAGAAGTCACTTTGTCTAATACAGACGTATGCATACTGATCATTAAGTAGTGGCTGGGATGCGTGAGTTCACGGTGCCGTCAAACATGGCGTGGCTTAAAATACAGATAGTTTGTTAATGTAACTACTATGATCAGATGCAGAACAACAAATTGACATATAATCTGAACTGCTTTTTCCACATAACTACCAAAATTTTAAAATAACGTAGCCAAATGGCTCCTCAGAATAATTATTGCTGCTGTTGCAGTTATAGAGAAGGATCCAGCCGAGAAGAATGTGAATGTCATTTTACTTGTTGTAATATGATTTCTTGTATTTTCAGGTAGGAGTGGTATAAATTCTATTGGAGTCAAGTATATAAAGGAGAAACAATTAAGTTTTTTCATTAGAAGAGATACTACTATATTAAATGAATATGACTGCGACCAGGGTAATTTTTCAACCAGAAAGAAACGTTGTTGTGATGAAACTGCGTACTCCCGAAGTATGTCTTGAACAAACATGCCTCTTGATTTTAGTTTACTGACCAAAGGAGAAGTTAGAAATATAACAAATCAATTACATGTCTGAATAGAGAAATGTACATCTATACGACGACTGAGGAAAAAAACTGAAGGGATTTTTGAACCAACAGAAAAATAATAGTTTGAACGAACAAAACCAAAAGAAAAATATCGTGCAAAGGATTATATATCCATCTCTTGCTGGTGATGCACTGATGCACATTGGAAATTTAAAAATAAAAGTATTTCAACTTTGACTATCTTTAGACGTGAGGATACAGACTGATGTTGTTCTTACCTAGGAAATGGAGGTCCTCGATAACCATTGCAAATTCATGATGTGTAGGATCATCATTCACATGGTTTGAGGGAAAGAGGTTATCTCAAGATTTTTGGAGGATGTGCACAAGGTGAAACAAATAAATCCATTTGGCAAATAAAAATGGGGAATATACATAAAGGAGAAAATTCATATCAGAATGGCCTTATCTCATATGTGAGTTTTCCTTGTAGTTGGAGTGATGGTATCGCTGGTGGTATAAGGTGGCCGATAACGAAACCTTCTCCGCAAGAAGATGATGTACAAGATGCATAGTTCCAAGGACGGAAATTCGAAACGAATGCCTTTTTGCCAACCTTCTTTTACCCATCAATTGAGAACCATGTTGAAAGAAGGATTCATGCGAGATGATAGGCACCACTGTACATCCACACTTAGAACTCCGTGCAGTAGTGGGAGACCCAAATACAATAGACAGTTGCGAGGGATGACAGTTGGAAGAAGATTTTTTGGATTGCATCTTTGTTGACTGCTTGTAACGGGAATGGATTACATCCAGGCTAGCTGCAAGGTGTAACTGAGTACTCAGTCGACTGTTTGTAAAGAACAAAAACAATATTGTCAGTAGAAGCACGGATTTTCATCTAATTTGGATTGCGAAAGTCGATAATGTAAATGTACTTAATATATTGGTATCATTGAATCTTTTCCATATTACCTGACAGCGTGAATACAACGCCAGTGTTTACAGGTGCCAAATCAATCACGAAGATAACTTTTAGATGCAGAAAATTGTGAATTTTTGTTGGAACTGCGATGAGTTCTACCGTGCTGTATGAGGTTAAGAAAAGAACGTTGTGACCCACGTAAGAAACGTCGGTCAAAAGATCAGTGTATCCCCTATTCTTCTTGCTTTAAGAAATAACCGTAGCGGTGCACCTCACTCTTCAACACACCATGGCAGATGGCTAACGTCTTCCTTCTACGTTTCTTTCTCCAATTAGTTTTCAGGAAGATGGACTGTCGTAAAAGTACTTTGTAAGTGAGAATTAGAATACAGACCGGGGGTTGCGTATTCAACCACCTATGACCACACGATCTATAGTTACTCCTCAGCGGACCTCGTTCATCATATACATGTGCATATCGGAAGCCCACATCTACTTGATGCAGACGCACGTCACAAGCGGCAGCCGAGAGGCTGAGATCGTGCTACGACGATAAGTTTGGCGTTGTGAACTCAGAGGAAACAAAATAACTAAGCGGACAGTAATACGTGTTCTGCGAAGAGAGTGAGTTACGGTGGTTGTAGGATTTTGAATTTGCAGCAATCTGATTGGTTAAAAGGTTTTTCAAGTGGTGAAAATGAAAAAAATGTAATTAGTTAGAAAGAATCGTTCTTTTTATAGTAGTATAGATATATGAGGTTAGGAAGTGTGTACCGGTCGGTACATGCAACTTATGTGTAGTGGCCATGAAAATGACATATGTAGAATATATCTTTTCAATCCAACCTTATAGATTGAATCAAAATTCAATAGATGTGTTCAAAAAATCACAACCATTCCACATGTATATCATGAGATATAACAATATATCATTCAACGTTTTCTGCAATTTTTGCAACTTACCGTTGATTAAAAAATATATATATTCTTTCATTTGATGGTCTAGGAACCTCAGTTTGAAATGATTTTTGATACACATGGTATCTAAGTGGTATGCATCACATCCATAAGGTTGAATTTCTTTTTATACTTATGTAATCATCGCAAATCAAGATGGGTACATGTAAGCTACATGTACTCAGGTACACACTTCTTTAGCCTATATATATATTTATTCATTTATCATGTGGGCACAGTTGTATCTTTGAATTTTATTTTATAACTAGAATGCTAGACAATTAAAATTATAACAAAAAGGCGTATTTTATAAAGATAACATTATTTTCTTGAAAATAATAGAAATTGCATATTTGATAAGAAAACACAAAGCAATTACAAAATGAGTTATTATAATTTTGACTGCCTTATTATAATTATAACTCTCTCATTATATTTTTATTCATTCTTGTTACAAATTACGATCCACCAGTAACACAAATATATATATATGTATATATATATATAGAGAGAGAGAGTTAGGCTAGGACACACTTAATTGTATTGGGGCCAGAATACAATCAACTTTTGTGCCCTTGGATCTGTCTAGTTTTTTATCTGCGGTAGGGAGTATTTCCACCCACTAAGGCAAGAATTGAAGGCGCTGACCCCACCCAACGTCTCTGTCTCCCTCGCTCCGTACGCCTGTGCCTTCTCTCTCCCCTATCTTCTATCTCCCCCCGCTCATCTCTCTCCCCCCCGCTCGCTCTCCCTGCTTGGTTGGCGATCTGCTTGGCAAACGGCAGTCGGGGTTCAACAGTGACGCATGACGGCGACCTGCTTGGCCAACGGCGGTCGGGGTTCAGCTGTGACCTACCTGGCGACCTTGCTGCTTCAGCGAGGAACCGGTGACCTGGACCTCGCCGCGAGTGGCTGCGGTGGCTGGTGCGACCTTGTTGCTGACAACGACACGCCATGCTCTGTATTAGGTATCCACCTCGCATAAGACGGATGTCAGCGCCCTCCCCCAACCCTCCTCCTTTAGACGGTGGTGGTTCCTACCCCAACACCGAGGGTTGCTGCTAGAGACCCCTTCTCCTCCTTCCTCCTTCCTTCGTCCAGAGTTGACAGTGAGGGAGATAGAGGCGACCATTGCTCTCTGGTTGCAGTTGCTCTCTGGTTGGGTTAGGTATGTTTCCCTAGCCAAATTGATGTCTAGATTTGTTGTTTGCTATGTGGTTTGCTTCATTTTAGGTATTAGTTCCTCTATCTTCACTCTGTCTCTTTCCCTTTCTCAAGCTAGATTGATATTGTACGATGTTGTTTCCATTTCTCATCCGTTCTCCAACCACCTCCCAGGATGAAATCAATGAATCGGGGTGGAAGCAACTCTGGATCCAGCTGCTCAATGCCATTCAGTGGAAGCTGACTTTGCTATTGTGGCCAGGTCCTTGAAAGTAAGACAACATCGATTGAGAAAAATTTATGGCCGAAAATTCTTGGGTTGTTCTAACTTCAAAAAACAGGTTATTCTCAAATATTCAATGGTATCTTGAATCGGGGGAATTTGGATTTGAAATGTATGTTTTTATTTTGATTTTGTGTGCAGGGAAGCAAATATTGTAGGTTCTTCGAATGGGTTGATGAACCTATGAGAATTCCTAAAGAATTTGTAGTCAAGATGAAGAGGCTTGAAGAAGGAATCAAGCTTTCTCGGATGAGGGAAGAAAGGCTTGAAGAAGGAATCAAGCTATCTCAGACTAAATATAGGTGTTCTGTGGCTTTATTAGTGGCATCTTGGGTCATTTTTTTCCTATTGTATGTGGGATCAAGTTAGAAGGGAAAGGTGGTGTAATTTGAATGATCATGTTGGAAATGCAATGGCCTATAACTTTGTACTGAGTTTTAAATGAATGAATGAATGATTATTACTCTCCCTTGTCATTGATATATTTTTGTGGTTGATGCACATTGAATGAAATGGATTCTATGTATGGGAATTGAGCAATGCAGGTCTACAAATTCAGTGCTCAATGGTGGTCATGTATGCGTTCAGTTGGTAAATGTCTGAATTGATCATCATGCCTTGGGGTAAATGTGTGAATTGATCAATTGCAGGTCTACAAATTCAATGATCAATAATGGTCATGTGTGCGTTTAGTTGGTAAATGTCTAAATTGATCATCATGCCTTGGGGTAAATGTCTGAATTGATCAAATTACATGTCTACACATTCAGTGATCAATGGTGGCCATGTATGCGTTCAGTTGGTAAATGTCCGAATTGATCATGGCTACATATAAGCATGGATAAGAATTAGATAAGAAAAATAAGAAACAAAAGTCAGACTTACAAGATTGCACACTCCTGAACTTCTTGAAAATTAACAATTATTCCAATAATTGAATTCATAACCATCCCCCACCACATCCTGTGAGATTGTTTGGAAATGTTGAATCAAATGCTCACAAATTCTCCATATTCCGACAGCAGACCTGGAACCACATTTGTCGTATTTACAGTGACATCCATACAACAAACTATGAAGAATCTTCTAAAACATATGTTTGGACTTGCCGGCATAACCACCAAACAAGGATCATGGTCGTTCATGTTATGTAGCTTGGTCCAGTTCATGTTCAGTAGCTTGGTTCAGTTCCTTTAATTACTTAGTGTGTTTCAGTGGTCCTTGTAACTTATGTCATTCAGATAATTTTTTATTGTTCATGCTTCGGTTCATTTATTGCTCTATTTCCTTCTACGACTTCAACCGAATAAGTACTAGAACCGTAGCAAGGTTTTGGGCCTGTACTGGTTCACATACATGTGGTACCAGGGCCATTCTCATTCATTCATAAATCAGGGAATGACCAGATTCATTTTAAAAACAATATATATCAACAAACAAGATTCATTTACATTTGGAATCAATTTCTTATACATGTGCTTGGGCAGAAACTAGTAACATCTGAATTATTAATGATCTGCTAACCCCCAATGGCTTTGTTATCTACACCCTAGATTAATTTCCAACTCAGAGCAAGACTTGAATATCGAATTACTTCTCTGTACTCCATCAGGTTCTGACTTGTAAGTTCTGACTAACGAACTTATGTGTCTTTGCTTCTTGCTACCCATGTGGGAAGATCTCCTTCCTCTTTAGATTAGTGGAGTGGGAAAGGTGAAATAGAGATAGAATGATTTGAGGCATAGAAATTGCAGATTGGGAGCACGATGAAGTAAAAAACCAAACAATCAATTCAGTGAGAAATGAAGGGGGAAGTATCATCACGCTGGGAACTAAATTGAATCCTAATGAGTTGAACAGAACTGCATAGACTGAATCCATACCTACTAACTTAACACACACCAAACAATCAGTTCCACACAAGCAAGAACCACACATTCAGATCCAAATAACAATTCCTAGCGAGTCAAATTTTAGCATTCAGAAGCAAATCACAATTCCAATTACATAGTACAAGTACACTAAATAAAAATCGTCATCAACACACTGAAGCACTGTAAGTGCATACATTTCCGACTCAAGTACTACTATAAATATTAATTAAGTAGACTAAAGCACTGAACGTGCATACAAACACATATAGAAATCAAATGGTTCAGTAGAAATCAAATGTGAATCCATAGTTTCAGCACACATAGGGGAATTGATCTTGAGCTTATTCTTCGCCAGTCTCATAGATTTTGTGAAGATCATGAGCATCGGATGTATCTTTGACAACTTGTAATGTGAATTACCACAACATGAGTGACCAAGAATATGAAAATAAAGTAAATTAACTAGAACAAGCATGAACTAAATCAACAAACCCCGGATTTGCATGTACGACTATTGTGCCCTTTTCCATTACATGTACAGCATGTCCTTTGTCTTTTTTCTTTTAACTCAGATTGTGGCTTCAACCTTTATGGCTTCCTATTTCCTTTGAAATGTGATGGAGGTGGATCTCTTGCTTCCATGCCATCTTCGACATCTTGAATCTGGAGCATACATTGACTACCTTGTGTTGGAATGTGAGTTTGAGATGATGGCATGCCTTCTTCACAAGAAGCCATTACCATATCTTTTTGCAAGGACATGATGTTGTCATAAGTTTTTTCAAATATCTCGTGCACATTAAGGTAAGTGTCCTTGTGTTTAGAAGCTATGCCAAGTAATTTCATTGCCGGTCTACAAAGTGAGTTATACCTACCCAAAGGGGTACTGTCTTCAACTTGTTCACAAGTCTCTTTGACACAATGATTTGTAGTGGTGATTTTTGCTTTCATTGTCCAACGCTTCAACACATACAAAGGTGGTATCTTATGAATCTTAAGATAAAGCATCACTTTTAGTATATGACAACATAAGATCCCAGAAAATGGAAATAGCTTGCATTCACAAAAGAATTCTTCTCTACTTAGATTGACAATTACTTTATAGCTATGCTTGTATATGAATGTAAGTGACTCACTACCAACACGTGAAATTTGATATATTGAATCTTTGCTAACCTCTTCTATGTCATAGCATGAGGTCAACTTCATTTGCTCTTTGAAAATTTTATAAACTGATCCAGTGTAGATATCCCTTGCATGTTTCTCAATGGGAGCATAAGACCATAGTGTTGATTGGCCATCCTTAGAAAAGTAGTCTTCTTCATCTTCTTTGTCATATTGGTTATCAACCACCTTTTCAAATGCTTGGACAAATTTAAACAATGGCAAATGATTGTTCACATGATTTTTTTAAATATTGCATTCATGCTCTCACTCTGTTGTGTTGTCGACATGTTGGCAAAGAATGTCTCTCTGAAGTATACGGGAATCCATTGCTCTCTGATATTCTACAACAAGGTTAGATGTGCATTGTCACTCCAATTGAAATCAGTTATCATCTTATTCCATCTTTCCTCAAACTCATCAACAATGATGGGGTGATTGATGCAACATTTGAACTCTTCAATGAACCCAACAACTGTCCCATAGATCACACCTAGATGTTCACGTGCTTTTCTCATTACATGCCATTGGCAACAACGATGCACTGCATTAGGAAACACAATACGAATTGCCTTCTTTATTTCTGGATCTTGATCAGTTAAAATTGACTTTGGATGCTTTTCCTACATTGCTTCTAGAAACTTTTGGAAAACCCAAACAAAGGACTCAGGAGTCTCATCTCTTAACAAAGCACAACCAAACAAAGTAGATTGCTTGTGATGATTCACCCCTATAAAAGGTGAAAATGGCATATTATATCTATTGGTCATGTACGTTGTGTCAAATGTAATCACATCCCCAAATGTTTGATATGCCAGTCTTGATCTCGCATCTACCCAAAAGATATTACGTGCACAACCCTCATCATCAAATAGTATAGAGTAGAAGAATGCAGGGTTAATTGCTTGCTGCTTTCTGAAATGATCTATTGTGGTTGCTACATCAACACCTATATGTCTCCTTCTCAAAGAAACAAGTGTGTTACTTAGATATTTTCTTGTGAATGTGACATTACGAATTCCACCTTGTTGTCTAGCAATAAGTGACATTATATGTGCACTAGATATATTTTGATCATGCATCTCCTGAATCAAATCTTGCACCTCAGAAGACATGCGACGGTGTGAGCGGTGACACCTCTTTTTAGATGGACTATTGGTGAGATCATGATTGTGATCTTTCTAAAAGCTCATAACCACGCACTTTGCATTCTCTTCTAGTTTGACTCGCATTTGAGCCTTGCATCCTGTTTGATTAGAAATGATGTCCTTTTTGAGGGGTTCCCTTTTGACAATTGTCTTCCTTCTTTTTTGGTTTATGTAACCCTTCCTTAGAGCACATGAACACCCTACTTGTGATTTTTTTTGTTTTCACTGAGACATAATGATTCCCCTTCCTTATACTAAATCCTATATGATATGCATATTGATTATAAAACTCCTTTTCTTTATCAAGACTATCAAATTGCAAACCTATGAAAGGCTCCAGTTCAGATTGTACTTCAACCCTTTCATCCTCTATACGGTTATCATTTTCTTCTCCAAACTATTCATTTGCATCCACTACCTCTTCTTCATCTAACCAATCTATTCCAGCCCTGCCATCTACATGATGTGAAAAATCCATATCTACACAAAAAAGACATAATAAATCCCTTATTTGCATATTGTCAAACAATAGAAAGTCAAAGTAGATCGATAAGTTAAAAGGAGTTCTAACATTGTAGGGGTTGTTGTGTGGCGCTAGTGCCTTCCATATCAGACCAAATTGGAATGTAACCTTCCATATCTTCAACCAAAAAGAAACATGTTTATCATGAGAAACCCAACAAGGTTCAATGAACATATGAACATCCATATAGATGAATACACCTAATTGCTAAAGATAACTGATTATCATCATTAGAAACCCGATAAAATTCAATTAAGATATGAAAACAATGATAAAACGGAATGCTTCATATTAAATGTCTTCTTCCATTTTTTGCATCAAAATTGTAACTGGTAGTTAGTTGCGTTCTTTTAACATCGGTCTAGAAAATTATGTTCTATCTTTTCTCTCTTATTAGTGCAAAATCATAACCATTATTACAGAAAATTTGTGTTTTCTCTTAAGAAAACTTTCCATGTGAAAATGACCGTAGGTCATGGTCAGTTCATATCTAGACTGAAAATACAATGTCTTCATTTACTTTGCAATTGGCGAGGTGGATACCCATTATAGGATAGGCAATGACTGAAGATGAAAAAAATACAAGGAGGAGAAGGGGTCTCTAGCAGTTGGGGGAGGGCGTTGGCGTCTGTCTTATGCGAGGTGGATACCCAATATAGAGTGTGGCATCGTCGTCGGCAATAAGGTCGCACAACCACTACCGCAGCCACTGCGCGGTGAGGTCCTGGTCGCCAAGTAGGTTGCCGGAGCAGCAAGGTTGCCAAGTAGGTTGCCGGAGAAGCAAGGTCACCAAGTAGGTTACTACTGAACCCCGGTCGCCATTCGTCACTGTTGAACCCCAGCCGCCGTTCGCCAAGTAGGTCGCCAACCAAGTAGGGAGAGCGAGCGGGGGGAGAGAGATGAGTGGGGGGAGAGAGAAGACATGGGAGAGAGAAGGCGTAGGCATAGGGAGCGAGGGAGACAGAGACGCTAGGTGGGGTCAGCGCCTTCAATTCTTGCCTTAGTGGGTGGAAATTCTCCCAGACGCATATCAAAAACTGGACAGATCCAAGGGCACAAAAGTTGATTTTATTCTGGCCCCAATACACTTAAGTGTATCCTAGACTAACTCTCTCTCTCTCTCTCTCTCTCTCTCTATATATATATATATATATATATATATATATATATATATATATATATATATATATGGCTAAAAGAAGTGTGTACCTGAGTAAATGTAGTTTACAAGTACCCATCTTCATTTGTGATGATTACATAAGTATAAAAAGCAATCCAACCTTATGGATGTGATGCATACCCCTTACATAACATGTGTATCAAAAATCACTTCAAACTGAGGTTCCTAGACCATCAAATGAAAGAATATATATATTTTCTAATCAACGGTAAGTTGCAGAAATTGCAGAAATCGTTGAATGATATATTGTTATATCTCATGACATACATGTGGAATGGTTGTGATTTTTTCAACACATCTATTGAATTTTGATTCAATCTATAAGGTTGGATTGAAAAAATATATTCTACATATGTCATTTTCATGGCCAGTACACATAAGTTGTATGTACCGATCGATACACACTTCCTAAACTCATATATATCTATATATATAGAGAGAGAGTTAGGATAGGATACACTTAAGTGTATTGGGGACAGAATACAATCAACTGTTGTGCCCTTGGATCTGTCAAGTTTTTGATCTGCGGCTGGGAGTATTTCCACCCACTAAGGCAAGAATTGAAGGCGCTGACCCCACCCAGTGTCTCTGTCTCCCTCGCTCCCTGCGCCTATGCCTTCTTTGTCCCCTGTCTTCTCTCTCCCCCTGCTCATCTCTCTCCCTCCCGCTCGCTCTCCTTGCTTGGTTGGCGATCTGCTTGGCGAACAAAAGTCGGGGTTCAACAGTGATGAACGGCGGCGACCTGCTTGGCCAACGGAGATCGGGATTCAGCAGTGACCTACTTGGCGACCTTGCTGCTCCGGAGACCTACTTGGTGACCTTACTGCTCCGGCGAGGAAATGGTGACCAAGACCTCGTCGCGCAGTGGCTGTGGTGGCTGGTGCGACCTTGCTTCCGACGACGACGTGCCACACTCTGTATTGGGTATCCACCTCGCATATGAAGGACGCCAGCGCCCTCCCCCAGCCCTCCTCCTTTAGACAGTGGTGGTTCCTACCCTAGCACTGAGGGTTGCTGCTAGAGACCCCTTCTCCTCCTTCCTCCTTCCCTCGTCCGGAGTTGACAGTGAGGGAGATAGAGGCGACCATTGCTCTCTGGTTGCAGTTGCTCTCTGGTTGGGATAGGTCTATTTCCCTAGCCAAATTGTTGTCCGGATTTGTTGTTTGCTCTGTGGTTTGCTTCATTTTCAGTATTAGTTCCTTTGTCTTTACTCCGTCTCATTCCCATTCTCAATCCATATTGATATTGTACGGTGTTGTTTCCATTTCTCATCTGTTCTCCAACCACCTCCTAGTATGAAATCAATGAATCGAGGTGGAAGCAACTCTGGATCCAGCTGCTCAACGCCATTCAGTGGAAGCTGACTTTGCTACTGTGGCCAGGTCCTTGAAAGTAAGACAGCATGGACTGAGAAAAATTATGGCTGAAAATTCTTGGGATGTTCTAACTTCAACAAATAGGTTATTCTCAAAGATTCAATGGTATCTTATATCAGGGGAATTTGGATTTGAAATGTATGTTTCTATTTTGATTTTGTGTGTAGGGAAGTGAATATTGTAGGTTCTTCAAATGGGTTGATGAACCTATTAGAATTCCTAAAGAATTTGTAGTCAAGATGAAGAGGCTTGAAGAAGGAATCAAGGTTTCTCGGATGAGGGAAGAAAGGCTTGAAGAAGGAATCAAGTAGTCTCAGAATAAATATAGGTGTTCTGTGGCTTTATTAGTGGCATCTTGGGTCTTTTTTTCCTATTGTATGTGGGATCAAGTTAGAAGGGAAAGGTGGTGTGATTTGAACGATAATGTTGGGAATGCAATGGCCTATAACTTTGTACTGAGTTTTAAATGAATGAATCAATGATTATTATACTCTCCCTTGTCATTGATATGTTTTTGTGGTTGTTGCACATTGAATGAAATGGATTCTATGTATGGGAATTGAGCAATGCAGGTCTACAAATTATATGCTCAATGGTGGTCATGTATGCGTTCAGTTGGTAAATGTCTAAATTGATCATCATGCCTTGGGGTAAATGTGTGAATTGATCAATTGCAGGTCTACAAATTCAGTGATCAATGATGGTCATGTGTGTGTTTAGTTGGTAAATGTCTGAATCGATCATCATGCCTTGGAGTAAATGTCTGAATTGGTCAAATTACATGTCTACAAATTCAGTGATCAATGGTGTCCATGTATGCGTTCAGATGTAAATGTCCGAATTGATCATGGCTACATATAAGCATGGATAAGAATTAGATAAGAAAAATAAGAAACAAAAGTCAGACTTACAAGATTGCACACTCCTGAACTTATTGAAATTTACCAATTATTCCAATAATTGAATTCATAACCATCCCCCACCACATCCTTTCAGATTGTTTGGAAATGTTAAATCAAATGCTCACAAATTCTCCATATTCTGATAGCAGACCTGGAACCACGTTTGTCGTATTCACAGTGACATCCATACAGCAGACTATGAAGAATCTTCTAAAACATATGTTTGGAATTGCCGACATAACCACCAAACAAGGATCATCGTCGTTCATGATATGTAGCTTGGTCCAGTTCATGTTCAGTAGCTTGGTTTAGTTCCTTTAATTACTTAGTGTGTTTCAGTGGTCCTTGTAACTTATGTCATTCAGATCATTTCTGATTGGTCATGCTTCAGTTCATTTATTGCTTTATTAATTTTCCTTCTATGACTTAAATTGAATAAGTACTAGAACCGTAGCAAGGTTTTGGGCATGTACTGGTTCACATACATGTGGTACCAGGGCCATTCTCATTCATTCATAAATCAGGGAATGACCGGATTCATTTTAAAAACAATATATATCAACAAACAAGATTCATTTACATTTGGAATCAATTTCGTATACATGTGCTTGGGCAGAAACCAGTAACATCTGAATTATTAATGATATTCTAACCCCCCAATGGCTTCATTATCTACACCCTAGATTAATTTTCAACTCAGAGCAAGACTTGAATATCAAATTACTTCTCTGTACTCCATCAGGTTCTGACTTGTAAGTTCTGACTAACGAACTGATGTGTCTTTGCTTCTTGCTACCCATGTGGGAAGATCTCCTTCCTCTTTAGATTAGCGGAGAGGGAAAGGTGAAATAGAGATAGAATGATTTGAGGCACAGAAATTGCATATTGGGAGCAAGGTGAAGTAAAAAACCAAACAATCAGTTCAGTGAGAAATGAAGGGGGCAGTATCATCATGCTGGGAACTAAATTGAATCCTAATGAGTTGAACAGAACTGCATAGACTGAATCCATACCTACTGACTTAACACACACCAAACAATCAGTTCCACATAAGCATAAACCACACATTCAGATCCAAATAACAATTCCAAGTGAGTCAAATTTTGGCATTCAGAAGCAAATCACAATTCCAATTGCATAGTACAAGTACACTAAATAAAAATCGTCATCAACACACTGAAGCATTGTAAGTGCATACATTACAGACTCAAGTACTATTATAAATATTAATTAAGTAGACTAAAGCACTGAACGTGCATACAAACACATATAGAAATCAAATGGTTCAGTAGAAATCAAATGTGAATCCATAGTTTCAGCACACATAGGGGAATTGATCTTGAGCTTATTATTCGTCAGTCTCATAGATTTTGTGAAGACCATGATCATCAGATGTATCTTTGACAACATGTAATGTGAATTACCACAACATGAGTGACCAAGAATATGAAAAAAAAGTAAATTAACTAGAATAAGATTGAACTAAATCAACTAACCTCGGATTTGCATGTACGACTATTGTGCCCTTTTCCATTACATGTAATGCATGTGCTTTGTCTTTTTTCTTTTAACTCAGATTGTGGCTTCAACCTTTGTGGCTTTCTGTTTCCTTTGCAATGTGATGGATGTGGATCTCTTGCTTCCATGCCATCTTCAACATCTTGAATCTGGAGCAGACATTGACTACCTTGTGTTGGAATGTGAGTTTGAGATGATGGCATGCCTTCATCACAAGAAGCCATTACCATATCTTTTTGCAAGAACATGATGTTGTCATAAGTTTTTTCAAATATCTCTTGCAAAGTAAGGTAAGTGTCCTTGTGTTTAGAAGCTATGCCAAGTAATTTCATTGCCAATCTACAAAGTGAGTTATACCTACCCAAAGGGGTACTGCCATCAACTTGTTCACAAGTCTCTTTGACATAATGATTTGTAGTGGTGATTTTTGCTTTCATTGTCCAACGCTTCAACACATACAAAGGTGGTATCTTATGAATCTTAAGATAAAGCATCACTTTTAGTATATGACAACATACGATCCCAAAAAATGGAAATAGCTTGCATTCACAAAAGAATTCTTCTCTACTTAGATTGACAAGTAATTTATAGCTATGCTTGTATATGAATGTAAGTGACTCACCACCAACACGTGAAATTTGATATATTGAATCTTTGCTAACCTCCACTATGTCATAGCATGAAGTCAAATTCATTTTCTCTTTGAAAATTTTATAAACTGATCTAGTGTAGATATCCCTTGCATGTTTCTCAATGGATGCATAAGACCAAAGTGTTGGTTGGCCATCCTTAGAAAAGTAGTCTCTTCTTCATCTTCTTTGTCATATCGGTTATCAACCACCTTTTCAAATGCTTGGACAAATTTAAACAATGGCAAATGATTGTTCACATGATCTTTAAATATTGCATTCATGCTCTCACTCCGTTGTGTTGTTGACATGTTGGCAAAGAATGTGTCTCTAAAGTATACGGGAATCCATTGCTCTCTGATATTCCACAACAAGGTTAGATGTGCATTGTCACTCAAATTGAAATCAGTTATCATCTTATTCCATCTTTCGTCAAACTCATCAACAGTGATGGGGTGATTGATGCAACATTTGAACTCTTCAATGAACCCAACAACAGTCCCATAGATCACACCTAGATGTTCACGTGCTTTTCTCATTACATGCCATTGGCAACAACGATGCACTACATTAGGAAACACAATACGAATTGCCTTCTTCATTGTTGGATCTTGATCAGTTAAAATTGACTTTGGATGCTTTTCCTACATTGTATCTAGAAACTTTTGGACAACCCAAACAAAGGACTCAGGAGTCTCATCTCTTAACAAAGCACAACCAAACAAAGTAGATTGCTTGTGATGATTCACCCCTATAAAAGGTGCAAATGGCCTATTGTATCTATTGGTCATGTAAGTTGTGTCAAATGTAATCACATCCCCAAATGTTTGATATGCCAGTCTTGATCTCGCATCTACCCAAAAGATATTACGTGTACCACCCTCATCATCAAATAGTATAGAGTAGAAGAATGCAGGGTTAATTACTTGCTGCTTTCTGAAATGATCTATTGTGGTTTCTACATCTCCTTCTCAAAGAAACAAGTGTGTTACTTAGATCTTTTCTTGTGAATGTGACATTACGAATTCCACCTTGTTGGCTAGCAATAAGTGACAATATCTGTGCACTAGATATATTTTGATCATGCATCACCTGAATCAAATCTTGCACCTCAGAAGACATGCGACAATGTGAGCGGTGAAACCTCTTTTTAGATGGACTATTGGTGAGATCATGATTGTGATCTTTCTCAAAGCTCATAACCACCCACTTTGTATCTTCTTCTAGTTTGACTCGCATTTGAGCCTTGCATCCTGTTCGATTAGAAATGATGTGCTTTTGAGGGGTTCCCTTTTGACCATTGTCTTCCTTCTTTTTTGGTTTATGTAACCCTTCCTTAGAGCACATGAACACCCTACTTGTGATTTTTTTTGTTTTAGCTGAGACATAACGATTTCCCTTCCTTATACTAAATCCCATACGATATGCATATTGATTATAAAACTCCTCAGCCTTATCAAGACTATCAAATTGCAAACCTATGAAAGGCTCCAGTTCAGATTGTACTTCAACCCTTTCATCCTCTATAGGGGTCTCATTTTCTTCTCCAAACTGTTCATTTGCATCCACTTCCTCTTCTTTATTTAACCAATCTATTCCCGCCTTGTCGTCTACATCATGTGAAAAATCCATATCTACACAAAAAAGGCATAATAAATCCCTTATTTGCATATTGTCCAACAATAGAAAGTCAAAGTAGATCGATAAGTTAAAAGGAGTTCTAACATTGCAGGGGTTGTTGTGTGGCGCTAGTGCCTTCCATATCATACCAAATTGGAATGTAACCTTCCATATCTTCAACAAAAAAAAACATGTTTATCATGAGAAACCCAACAAGGTTCAATGAACATATGAACATCCAATTAGATGAATACACCTAATTGCTAAAGATAACTGATTATCATTAGAAACCCGATAATATTCAATTAAGATATGAAAACATCGATAAAATGGAATGCTTCATATTAAATGTCTTCTTCCATTTTTACAATAAAATTATAACTGGTAGTTGCGTTCTGTTAACACCGGTCTAGAAAATTATGTTTTATCTTTTCTCTCTTATTAGTGCAAAATCCTAACCATTATTACAGAAAATTTGTGTTTTCTCATAAGAAAACTTTCCATGTGAAAATGAATGTAGGTCAGGGTCAGTTCATATCTAGACTGAAAATACAATGTGTACTTTGCAATTGGCGAGGTGGATACCCATTATAGGATAGGCAATGACTGAAGATGAAAAAAAATACAAGGAGGAGAAGGGGTCTCTAGCAGCTGGGGGAGGGCGCTGGCGTCTGTCTTATGCGAGGTGGATACTTAATACAGAGTGTGGCGTCGTCGTCGGAAGCAAGGTCGCACAGCCACTACCGCAGCCACTGCGCAGCGAGGTCCTGGTCACCGGTTCCTTGCCAAAGCAGCAAGGTCGCCAAGTAGGTCTCCGGAGTAGCAAGGTCGCCAAGTAGGTCACTGCTGAACCCCGGTCGTCGTTGGCCAAGCAGATCGCCGCCGTTCATCACTGTTGAACCCCGACCGCCGTTCGCCAAGTAGGTCGCCAACCAAGCAGGGAGAGCGAGCGGGGGGAGAGAGATGAGTAGGGGGAGAGAGAAGACAGGGGAGAGAGAAGGCGCAGGCACAGAGAGTGAGGGAGACAGAGACGCTGGGTGGGGTCAGCGCCTTCAATTCTTGCCTTACTGGGTGGAAATACTCCCAGTCGCAGATCAAAAACTGGACAGATCCAAGGGCACAAAAGTTGATTGTATTCTGGCCCCAATACACTTAAGTGTATCCTAGCCTAACTATATCTATATATATATATATATATATATACTTTTTTAATTAATATGAATTGGATGCGACCAAACGCTCCCAACGCCTTGCATGTCCAAAATAGCTTAACCATAATGGGTGTAGGCCGTTGGAAGGCCATAGGAAACCTACTCGTAGGGTTGTAAATGGGCACGGTAGAATAGGGTAAAGACTTACACTTATCCTTATCTTTACCCAAGTCAAAGATGCAGGTTGTATGTAGAATACTTATCATTTTCCTAAAAACATTACCCTACATTTAGCCACACCCTTTTACACATGATAAATGGATAGGATAACATGTAAAGTAGGTAAAACAACATGAAGATACGTACAAGATATTTTCAACAACAGTTTCATATGATATTTTCTACATCAAGCACAAATGACTCTTAAAATTAGTTTTAGTGTAATAATTGTATTTTATGATATACAATCAAAATAAAAATATTTAACATAATATTTTTTTTCTAAAAGTAAGGTTCAACTTTTTTAATATATATTCTTTCTTATTGACGAATACATTTTCTCTTTCTAATATGATTGTAAAAAGTGATTACTACTACCAATTGTTTATTTAAGATTTAATAATCATAGTGTAAATTAAGAATGTGGTGGTGTCGCTTGTAGAACTTTTAATAGGCATTTATGCATGTATTTGAAACTAAAATTATAGTTTAAATTTATACCAATGAGTAAATGGATAAAACGGCTACGGCAAAGCTTCTTTCTTATCCTACTCCTTTATCCTACCCTCTTTAGATGTAGATAAAGAAAGTAAAGAATAAAGGTGTGGTCGATAAAAAAAAATATAGTTATCCTTATCATACTCTACAAGATTTGAGTGGTGGATAAATAGATAATGCCCTCCCTACCTATTGGGCGATACCGGCACGACCTCTAATCTTCTTGTAAAGTCATTATGGCACGGTGATTTAGTGATTCCCCTCGCGGGTATCAGTCGCCAAGGAAGGCAAAGAGAAGCTTGGTCTCATATGGCAAATTGGTAATATCGTAATGCTATTTTGTTATTTCCTTTCCAAACCTGAAATCTCATCTCAACCCTCCCGGTCAAGCCCACTCCTTACTCCAATGGCGCCGTCATCACTCGTCAGTGGGGCAGGAAGCCCTCCACACGATTTTCGTTTCTAATCTAATCTGCTTACATGTAGCAACTCCTCTTTCAAATGGCACGGCGCTGGTCCGATAAATTGAGGAACGATCCCCGTCTTCATCCCCCGTACTCCTATCACACTCGTATTTGCTTGCACTGTTTTTTTTTATTCATCTCATCTCCCGGCATGCAAAATCTAAGAATACTTACAAAAGGTCACCAGGCCGGAAAAGGCCAATCTTGGGCTCTTCCAAAAAATCAAAAAGAACCGAGCCGTATACCTATTGGTGTCGTTGTACAAGCAACCGCTGATCTAATTAAGTGAGTATGTTTCTAACGTATCCAGCCTCGCTAAGTTCTTGTGTATCTTGTCTCGGATTTCGCGAGATAACCCCCTTCCAAAAGAGCTAATGAGCAAAGGGTGCTTTCTCGCATGCTCCGCCAGAGAAGCAGCCACCCCGTTCACTTCTCTAAAGATGAGCCTGCAGGGTATGGACCCGTTAGCGAGAAAGGCCACGATGGTTTTCACATCCTTCCTTCTCCGCCAAGGGGTAACCCTAACGCCTGTAACTGTGTCGTGCACCAGCGGCGAGTGGACCTCGACCTGGTTCAGCGAGATTCCAGTTATCGTGCATAGGTAGCAAGCATACACCATGGCTGTAATACCTACATCCAGCCCAGATTATTCCCCCAAAGCTGAAGCAAAGGCAAACACACTCTCTCCGAGGTCATTTCTAACGATCCTACCAATGGTTGCCCTCCTCCTATGTTTCTTCTCAAAGGGGAGGAAGCTCAAGTTCAACATCCATTCATGTTGTCCGAGTGGGCTCCAGAAGACTGCTTCGGTACTCGCGTGTTTCACTCGATGAGGAGAAAAATCATGATAAAGCATATTCGAAGCTTTGTCCTGGTCATCAGCTTTGGTGAATACCACATCCTTGCAAGTTGCAACCCCCATATGCCCAACATGTTCTCAAATCCTCGTCCCCTAGTCTTTTCTTCCCTCAAATCTTCGTTTACACCTCTTCCTCCATAAGTGCCAACAAACCAAGGAGGGGAGCACTCCCGAGAGGAACCCACCCAAAGAGGAGAAGTTGGCATGAGCCCAATGCTGGTGGAGCATCTCCCTAATGGAGACAACCTGATGGTTCGTCATCCACAACACCTCACCAACCTTCTCCCATAGGAATCTCGTGAGTTCACCCTCCAGTAGGAGGTGGTCAAGCGATTCCATGGCCTTCACCTCACAGCATTCACACCTTGACACAATGGGGATGAGTCAATCCTGGATCTTAGTGTCAACCGGAACCAACGTGTGTAACACAGTGAAAGCAGCCACCTTCATCGGAATGTGGCTTGACCAAACCCACCTAGCGAATGGCAGACTGTCCACCCTCCTTTTGTAAAGCGCCTTGGCTGTCTTAGTTGTAAATTCACCTCCTAGAGATGGTTCCCAAATCAGTCTATCTCGTTTATCTGTTCCCCGACGGGTGAGCTTTTTTACCTTCTCCAGGCCTTCGTCGTTAAAAACAGAAGACAAAATCATCCAATCCCACTCGCCATCAACTAAGAACAAGTCCCTGACCCTGGTCGCCGACAATATCTCAATCTCAGGTTTGGCGTGTTGTAGCATTGTCACATTGCTCCATCGAGATGTCCAGAAAGGGAGGTCTCCTCTCCCCACTTCCCACCGGGATACATCAAGCAAGATTGGGAACACCTCCCATAGCCGCTTCCAGTATGGCGAGGCTGCACTTCCTTTTTTTATAGGATGGGTGATGCGTATCTAGAGATCTATCTCTTCTAGCGTATTTCCACCAATAGAAAGTTGCCCAGATGGAGTTGCCTTGAAGCACCATACATGTCTCCTTCATCCTTAGCCCGTCTCTGACCATATCCAGGCACTGAATGCCCAAGCCTCCTTCATTGATTGGCCTCGCAACCTTGTCCCATCCGACCCAGTGTTGCCTCTGATGCCCCTCAGCCGAGTTCCATAGAAAATTGGCCATCATCCTCTTAATCCTTTTGATGATCCCCTTATAAACCACCGCGGCCGCTAGGGCGTGAATTGGGATTGACGCTAGAACATGCCTGATAAGAGTGATGCGGAACCCCATCGACAGGAGTCTACCTTGCCACCCATCAATTTTCTTCACAATCTTCCTCACCATAGGCTCGTAGGCTGTAGTAGGAACCCCTCCCAGTGGTAACAGGATACCAAAATAATAGAAGGAGTCCATGACCGGCCTAAATCGCGCGTCCAAAAGGAGCGGATTTGAAGTAGTCAGACTTTTAAATTACCCGACTCTTTGGCCCCCGCAACGATGACGAGATCCGAAGTAGCGATCGGGGTCGAACCACAGGGACAAGGGTGGTAGTGTTAAGAACTCAGAATCAACACATTACACTCCAGTAAAGGCAAGGTAAGGATAAAGTTCCCAAAGGGAACAACAAGCTAATATCGATAAAATAAAAGAAAACTATCTCCAACTGGAGTTACAAGGAGAAATTAAGGTTTTAAGCATTTATCAGATTTTAGGATTTTAGTGCAATAGAAACAGGGGAGATAATACTATTGCATTAGCAAGGAACGAAGGAGGAAAACTTTAGTAAAACAAGCGGCATCAGGAATATCCCGTACCCCTTCTCTCAAAGAGGGTACCTCTAACTAAGCACCAACACCTCTCTCAAGGTTGCTGGACTTGGGTTAGAGTGGAAGGATAGCTGAAGCAACTCCGATCCTGGGTACTCTCGTACTCCCTGATCGGACCAAACACTAGAGCCACAACACCTCTCTCGAGGTTGTTGTAATGGGAAACACGATTCGATAGCTAGTCAAAACATGATCCAAGCATACAAGCTAGAATTCGGATGCTAAACAAAGCAATCATCCAACAAAAAGGGACCAAACGTAAAGCAACAGATATTTAAAGCTCCTCTGATTCCATTAGCATAAGCACTGTATAAAAAGGGTTTGGTTACATTGCATAAGTAGGAAAGTAAATGACTGAAAAAGAAAGATAAGTATCACCTCCTTTATGTAGAAGAGCGACGCACAACAGCAGATCCCCAAGGGCCCTCTAGCCCGATACCGGGTTGGGGCTCTGCCTGATACGCCTGTGTCGGGCGGCACTCCCTGTCGGGCGATAGGCCATGATGGGCAGACGTACCGACCAGAGCTCCCTTGCCTGATACGGTCGTTACGGGACGCCACCCTCTCAGGTGACATACCGTGACGGGTGATTCGTATCGGGCTCGATATCGCGTCAGGCTAGAGACTGCTTAGGGTGTCGTGTTACTCATATCAGGTATCCTTGTTGGTTGATATCGGGCTGCTGTGGTGATCGGGGTGGATTCTAAGTGAACCATTCCCGCCTTCTTGGGTCGAGGAAGTGCTCACCTAGTATTGCCCGGTACACCTCTGGGACGCGACACGCTATCTCCAGGTTCTTTCCCTAGTTAGCTTTCGCGAGATTCCGACCCGTCCCATCGGAGTCCTGTAGCTGCTATTTATAGGCAGCGGTTGGGAGAGGTTGCGGTCCTTCAGGTGCCACGTGTCCTTTATTGGCCCTATCAGCTCAGCTCCAGGGACGCTTGATGTGCGTATCGTCCGGCACAATGGGTATCGTTTAGCAAGCATATCGGGCATCGTGTCGGGCTGGGCGCCTGCCGGTGGGTGGCTTGTATCGCGTGACACGCTTCGAAGGTCGTGGCGGGTACAGCTCCCTATCGGGTAAGTGGCATGTCGCTCGTCAGAGCCTTATCACGCGGCATACTCGTGTCGTGCAGCATCCGTATCGGGATGCTGCGGCGAGGTGTGAGCATATCGGCTGACTGGTAGGGAGGTTGATGCAGGTAGAAATGCATTCATGGGCTGGAACGGGCTTTTTGCTGATAAAAGAGTGGAATTTCAAGGAAAACTCTACAAAAGATGTTAAAAATGAGATAAGAGCATAGTGTGGCCTGTTTATTCAAAAACATGACAAAAAGGAGAGGAAAACAGTTTAAAAGGGCAGTTTTGACACCAGAATAAGGGCCAAAAATATCACAAAATATGGTGTTATCAACTCCCGCAAACTTAGCATTTTGATTGTCCTCAATCAATCTTTTAAAACTTTATTTTGTGATTCTTCTTCATAACCGGTAAGGTTTTCAGACCATGAGTTTGAGCGGGTATTTGAGATGTCTTAAAGAGAACACTGTCTGACCACGAACAACAGACTTTACTTTTCCTGCCTTATTTAAGCAAAATTTTCTCCACAGCTTCGACGAGACTTGGGTGCATGATTTTGAAGTTAGCTTTCACACCAAAAAGCTTTTGGGGACAGAAAGTTGTGTGTTTGTGTAGGTTTAAGGCTTTTTGGGTTTTTCTTGTTTCCCATCAGTCCATCCAGGTACGGGTCCGTTAGTGGGCGAGTGGTCCCTGCAGTCCAAGCCAGTTGGTGTTAGAGTAGTGATTTCACATCCTACGTACCACTGCCCCAGATCTACCATGCCTAAGATGGGTACTTTTGGAGCACAAGTATGTAAAATATATTTTTTTTCATTTGGCACAACTCTCATGCTTTTATTCACTCTAATAAGGTTATTCTCTCTTTTTGGGATTTTGTTGGGTAAGGGAAAAGAAGAGAAATTTCTGCTATTTGGGCAGCTTTTTCCTTCTACATACACGTCTCTTAGCTGTTGCGAGATTATTTTTTGAAATTTTTGGCGTGGAAAGTCATCATCTTTTGTTGTATGAGGCTGCATTTTCAAAAAGACATAACAAAACATGTACCTCATTGGACATATTGAAAACAAACAGGCAAGAAGTTGTATCATGTTTGTACTATACAATGTCTTTGTACATATGTATCGAGACAAAATAAGCAAAAGTTTTAGCAAAATTTTTTTTGTATGAGCACGTATATGTATATGTACACATTTTATATAGAAAAATAATAGAACGAACAAAAGAGGTGGAGTTTGAAGTGCTTTTAGTACCTCCCTCACTGGTACATAGTATCCCCCCAAACTTACTTCACACTCTGCCCCAGAGTTGTGAAGTAGATAAGGTAGGGTAATGTTAACCCAGTGAGGGTTAGCTGGTGAGCGCACCTGTGCCAGATAGAAGCTCCCACACATATTCTCCACATTTGCTGTGGTAGTCGATGTGGTGGAGCTGGTCAGGCGTCCCTTCATTCGATATCCATTCCAGCACAAAGATGTCGCAGTCGTTGGATAAGGGAATTTGTTGCGGACTGCGGTGGAAGAATTGGAGTTCGTGCCATTTGCTCGCTGCCGTCTCCAGGAATGGTTTTATCAGCGCCGCCACCTCGTCGTAGTATTTTTGTACTAAGCGCTCGAGGGAGGTCAACGTCGTCGACGTACACTGCACTGGATGATCTTTGTTGTTGTCTGAGATATTGTAGAAGATTCCTGCTCGTTGGCGAGTGTACATCCTCAGGAGCGTCCAGTGGTTGTAGTGCATGATGGGTAGGAAGATTGTGTGTGGAACTCTACACTGCAACTCTGCCAGAAATGATTGCTTCACTCCTGATTCGTCAGCAAGGTAGATGTCGTTGAACAACATTGGATGAGCTATGTATGCATGTTCAAACTTCTTCTGTAGTGTCTGGATGTAGGCGGCCGCCACAGATATCGCCAGACATCCTTCCTTCTTTTACCATGTCCCTCAAGTCGTCAACTGGGACTATGACACTGCCTGCCTCGTAGATAACATCTGCCGGGGTAGAGTCAGCTAACTTCAAAAGAACTTCATTGAACTGCTCCTACGTAAGTGTAGAGCACGAGAAGCGGTCAAAGTTGTTGATCATTTCTTCTGATGTTTTTGGTGAAGCGGGGTCTTCAATTTCCGTGAACTTCCCACAGGATTTCTAACCGCTTGCCTGCCCCGTAGATGTTTGCTTCTATCTCATCTTCTTTCTTTGGAGTGATGCTGGGTTGCAAAGATTCGTCTGCCTGATCACTGTCCAGCAGCCTCTCTGGTACCCCTGCGTCTTGGAAATAGCGCCTGTCTTTGATCAGCAACAAGGAGTAGGTGCTCCTGAGCTGGTAGAAGTTTTGGCCTTGGAGATGCCTTATGTATCCGAATATGTTGAGCAGCTCCATGGCGCGCAAGATGATAAAGGTGCTATTTTCGCTTCCCTCTTCTGCTTGGACGGGGAAGTCTCTGATAGAAAAGAAGTTCCAAACGCCGCTATGACGTTGGACTCCTTGCTTGATGGCTCATAGAAGACGTAGCGGTAGAAGCCTGAGATGTTTGTCCTCCAGGTGACTGAAAGTAAGACCTGAGCGTGGCACCTCCTTGTTGCAGCAGCTAAGGAGCTGGACGTCATGGTTCCGGAGGTCTTCCACACACAGGAACCACATGTTGCGGTGCTTGTCCGGGCCAACACGATGTTCGTGTTGTGCTCTTCGATGTGTCGTATCATGTTGGCCACCGCGATGGAGTCTGGTACTCCCATCATCAATCTTCTTGCCAAGGTCGGGGTGGCATTGTATATTGTTCTCCAACCTGTCTCGGTGTTGATATTCTCTATTATTGCACCTTCTAGGACCCTGAACAACTTCTTTCTGATGACGGCTGGCGAGCGGAATATGCTTCTAAGTGCTCCCCGTCGTACGGAGAAGTAGCCGTCGCTCCAGACAACGCCTTCTTCATCAGCATGCGACCTCAAGACCTTGTTCAGCAGCTTCTGGTCCCTGATCGATAGGTAGCCGATGACGATTCTGTCGAAGTCGGCCATCTCGAAGGAAGGTATCTCCGACGGCGCAGAGAATTCATCGGCTGTCGAGCTTCTTCCTATGGGGGGTGTCTTTCATTGGCGGCACATATGTCCCCCCTCTCCCTCAGATTCATCAGAAGAGTCCTCCGGGACGCTGATTTTTCTTCGTTGTCATCCTCAGCTTCGTCCAGGGGGACTGAGGGAGCTGCTTCTTCCAGACCGCAGGAGCTCGCTTGTTCTGTTGGAGCTCCGTTGTCTGACCTCTGTGGCATCCCTTCCTCGGGCATTGGGGATGGCCCGCTGGAGGAGGAAGTGGACGACGATGTTGACGAGGATGTTGACGAGGAGGGTTGATAGCCTGAGTCAGGAGGCGACGGAGACCTTCTCGGCTGCCTTGGGCGCGGATGGTCATCCCCCTGTTCAGCCTCTCCTCGATCATGTCAAGGTGCTGGAGGGCCTACTGAAGTGTGGCGTTGAGTGCCTCTAGTTGGCCGGGAAGACCAACTAGAGTTAGCAGTTGCCTCTCCTGGCTGTTCAACCTCTTTTGGAAAATGGAAAACTTGCGGGTGAGCGAAGAAAAAGTAGCAGAGTGGTTTTCTGTTACCTCCCGCAAGTGATCAAGTTCGTGCCCCAGCATCTTCCTGAGTGACGAAGGGCTCCTACAGATCTCCCTCTCGTCCTCGTGATACTCCTCTCGCGTGAGGGTCTACCCAATCTATCTCGATTATTCATGAGGTAGTTGCTTCCGGGTGAGGCGTAAGCTCTTTCTCAGCTGTCTCCACCTCACCCTCTTGGTGTGGTGGAGAAGGTCGTAGTGTTGGTGGCTGTTGCTCCACCTCTGTGTTGTCGGCGATCTCCTCTGTAGCTGCCATAAGAGACACCGGCAGTGGTGTCGGCGTAAGGTGTGTAGCTCCGAGCTCCATCTCGAGGATCTCGGCGAATGCCCCATTACTGGCGTTCGGCTGTGCTCCTTCTTCTGCCACTAAGGGCACCACATAAGTTTTAGGAGCTGCGGTTGTCTCTTCCGCGGCAGCTTCCCTCGGGGCTTGTATGGTTGTCTCTGCCCCGGTTGTCTCGGCGACCTCCACGATCACCGGTACTTCTTCAGCCATGGCAGGTATTGTTGTGATCGTGGCTGGTATTGTAGGAGCGACGACAGCTCTATCAATCACTGTCGTCGGTGGCTCTGGAGCAGTGGGCGGCTCAGCATGAGTTGTGGAAGATTTGTCCTGCTGTGCGTTGAGAGGAATTGGTTCCTCTCTCGCAGCTGCCCTCTCTTATACAATGGTGGTGGCGGCGTAAGCGGCTTCGACTACCACCGCTTCGATCTTTGCACTGGTGAAGACCAACTTTTCTGCGTCATAGTTGGTGCAGCTAGGAAGTGGAAGGAGGGTGCTTGTTCTTGTGAATTTGTAGAAATAGCTTTGCCCCTCCTTCTTGATGATGCTGGCTCTCATAAGGAACTTGAGGTCGATCTTCTCATCACCCCTTGTCCTTGAGAGACTATGCGGCTCCCGTGGGTACCCTAACCCAACAGCGATCAGATTGATGATGCCACCCATGCAGTACTCCTGGGTGGCATCCTTTATTGGGTGCAGCCTATTCAGCAAAAAGCACCCCAGGTTGATCACCCTGCCCTCCATCATGTGCCACATGAGATGGAGTTCTTCAGTGTAGACGTTGCTGGACTCATTTTTGCTGAACAGCAGGCATGCCACCAGCTTGTGCACTATTCTCCAAAAGGAGGAGTGTACCGCCACCACCTTGCTTCCCGGCTTGAATGATGACTCGCCGGTCAGCTTCTTCCAGAGCTCCACGGGGATGAACCCGTCTCCTTTGGTGATCCTCGCACCGTTATTAAGTTGTTCCTTCTCCTCTTCGCTGGAGAAGAAGATCTTGTTGAGTAGCTTTTTGAAGATGACGTGCTCAGAGTTGTATAACCGCCCCTGCAGTCTGTCTGCTCTACCGTATTCTTCGATTTCTTCGGGTCTATTCTGCACCCGGCAGAGAGATGACATGAACTCCCTGGTGATTTCAGTGTAGGAGGCGGAGTGGCTGAAGTAGATCTTCTGCAGCTCCGCTGCAGCCAAGACATTTTCAAGTCTGTCGAATATGCCTAGCTGAAGGAAGGACGAATGGTGGCAGAACATGCTCAGCCTGTAGAGTTTTGTTTCCAGTTCCGAGTAACGATGCCCATGCTCTTCGTCTCGGTGCATGAACCTGCCTGGCGTATAATTTAAAGACTTTGTTGCTGTTGTTGGAGCTGTTACTTCTTCTGTCCTTTCTCTCTTCTCAGCTGTGGATGGCCCAGCTGCCTCGGGATTTGGGCGTTTCTGCCCGACTGCCGTGGCCTCTGTGTCGATCCTTCGACCGTGTTCGTCAACTTGAACGACAGTTTGTTTTTTACGGGCCATTTCTGTTATCATAAGACAAGTTAATTAAGCATCTGAATGTCCTGATATTGGGTAGGTAAAAACTTCAAGTCGATATTGGTGTTCAAAAACTGATAGATTGATAAGAGAAGTTCAGCCCGATACAAAAAGCTATCTGACACATCCGTATCGGGCTTCAAAACTGAGCAATATCATGCCTTCCCGATACGCCTGTGTCAGGCGATACAAAACTTTCAAAAATTGTCATAGGCTCATGCCCGATACGATCGTCCTTAAGAAGGTGTTGCCCGCCGCTGGGCGATACAAGACTGGACAATATAGCTAGTGCCCAATACACTCCACGTTCAAGGCGTGTCGGGCGATACGGCTACGTGGTGAGAGTTGCCCGATAGGGTCGTTCTGACGAAAATCGTGTCGCCTGACAACAAAAACTAATCAAGGCAACACAGGTTGGGCGACACGGATATTGCCCGGCATGGTATCGGTCAAACGCGTCAAAGGTGTGTCGCGCGACACGTGTGTCAGGCGATACAAGAAAATCAACTAAGTCGTAGGTCCGATACGATGGTGCGGGATATGAGGGTCGTGTCGGGCAAGAAAAACGATATGGCTATCGGGCTATACCTTTGCTTAAGTTATCTTACGCGATACGAGAGAAGAAGCAAGGTTGCGCGACATGAGAGCAACGAGAGAAATTACTGCACGATACGGGAGTAGGTGAAAAGTAAATGCACTAGCCCGACACAGTTAAACCTCCGTACTATATATAGCATTCCAAACTGGGGGTAATACGGGTAAATCCGGGGTGTGTGTCGGCAGTTGAGACAAATCATTCCCGAGATGAGAAGTACCATCTGTCTAATCAAGGGTAATTACTCATCCCGCTCGATACAGGTGCTCGCCGCCTGGGCGTGTCGTCCGACACGGCTCATAGCTAAGACGCGACGCCCGATACTGCATCGCTTGATACGGGCGTGCCTTGCGCGCCGCTGTCTTTTTGCCCGATACGGTCAGGGAACATGGTATACTTGCCCGATACAAAGCTTTAGAATAAGATTCTTGATGAAAAATAAAAAATAAAGTGAAGGGAAAGGCGATTGATGGGTAAAACATCATTGGCCTAAAGAGAAGTTCCTGGCCTCAGATAGTATTACCCATCAATGCTCAAAAAATAGAGCGGTGGCCCATAAAACAGAAGAGTTCAGGGCATGTGACGCATGCACTGACTCGGGCTTTATTAAAATAATAATGTTCATAATGTTTTTCTTGTAGGAAAGGAAATAATTTCCTATTCTAGGAAAAGTAAAACTCGAGCTGCCTCCCGAGGAGCGCTGTAGTTACCGTCATCAGCTCGACAGCTCCAGATCCTTTACTTTTCTCCTTCAGCTGTTTCCACATCTTGCAAATTGATCTCTGTCCTTCTCACGAACGCTTCGTCTTCATAGAACCTTTTTACCCTGTGCCCGTTCACTTGAAAAACTTAGGATGGATCATCTTTATCGTACAACTCCATCATTCCGGACGGGTATATATTTGCTACGGTGAAGGGTCCGGACCACCTTGTTTGCAGTTTACCTAGAAAAAGACGAATGGAATATTTAAATAATAAAACTTTGTCACCTTCACTTACATCCTTCTTCCTCAGGTGGGCATCATGCCACACCTTTGTCCTATGCTTATAGATCTTGGCATTCTCGTAGGCATGCATTCTCAACTCTTTGAGTTCTTGTAACTGCATATATCTTTTCTCTCCTGCCTTCTCCAAATCCATATTCAAGAACTTAATTGCCCAAAGGGCCTTGTGTTCAAGCTCTAAGGGTAGATGACAGGATTTCCCATAAATCAACTTGTAAGGGGTAGCTCCAATGGGTGCCTTATATGCAGTTCTGTAGGCCCAAAGTGCGTCATCAAGCTTTGTCGACCAATATTTCCTCGTGCGGCTGACAGTTTTCTCTAAAATCTACTTGATCTGTCTATTCAAAACCTCCACCTGCCTAGAAGTTTGAGGGTGTTAGGGCGTAGAGACCTTGTGTTTAACCCCATACTTCCACAGGAGTGCTTCAAACTGTTTTTCTCTGAAATGCGATCCACCGTCACTTATCACAGTACGAGGTACTCTGAAACGATGGAAGATAGTCTTTTCAAATAACTTGATCACTGATTTAGAGTCGTACGTTTGGGTGGCAACAACTTCCACCCATTTAGACACATAATCCACTGCCACTAGAATGTACTGATATCCCTTTGATGAGGGGAACAGACCCATGTAGTCAATTCCCCATACATCAAAGATCTCGACTTCGACCCAACTGGCCATAGGCATCTCATTTCTTTTTCCAATGTTTCCTTTCGATTGGCATTCTTTACAAACCTTAACATAGTTTGCAGCATCCTTGAATAAAGTGGGCCAGTAAAATCCTGATTGTAGCACCTTGGCGGCGGTCCTTTTGCTTCCCAAGTGCCCTCCATATGGAGAGGCATGACATTCTTTTAGGATGTTTGGGACTTCTTCTTTGGGGATACATCGTCTGTACATGTTATCTGCACATCTTCTGAAGAGGAGAGGATCGTCCCAGTAGTAGTTCTTTACATCCGCAAAGAGCTTTTTCTTTTGATTATAGGTTATATCAGGAGGAAACTCTCCGCAGGCGAGATAATTACAAATATCTACAAACCAAGGTAAATCCTCATCTTTGGTTTCAACCATCAGCAAGGCTTCATCAGCATAGTTGTTGTTAGTAGGTGGTTCCTTCTGCCTTTCCACCATGATCCTTGATAAGTGGTCGGCGACCACATTCTCCACACCCTTCTTATCAACGATCTCGTGGTCGAACTCTTGTAGTAACAAAGCCCACCTCAACAGCTTGGGCTTGGTATCCTTCTTTTGCATGAGGTATCTTATTGCCCCATGGTCTGTGTAGACCTTCACCTTTGCTCTGATAAGATAGGATCTGAACTTGTCGAAAGCAAAGACTATCACGAGCATCTCCTTTTCTGTAGTCGTATAATTCACCTGAGCTTCATCCAGAGTAGGAATGGCTTAGCAAATGATATGGTGCTTTTTGTCCCTTTTCTATCCCAGGACTTCTCCTACAGCATAGTCACTGGCGTCACACATAAGCTCGAAAGGTAGCTCCCAGTCTGGAGCTTGAAGGATAGGCGGTGAGACAAGGGCATCCTTTAAGGCCAGAAAAGCAATTATACAATCGTCAAAGAAATTGAATTCAACATCCTTTACCAGAAGGTTGGACAATGGTTTCGAGATCTTTGACAAGTCTTTTATAAATCTTTGGTAGTAGTCAGTGTGTCCGAGGAAACTCCTCACTCCCATTACAGACTTCGGTGGAGGAAGTTTGGATATGGCTTCAACTTTGCTAACGTCTACCTCGATGCCATGCCTCGAAACTTTATGCCCTAGTACGATGCCTTCTCGTACCATAAAATGGCACTTCTCCCTGTTCAAAACCAAACTCTTTTCCTCGCAGCGTTGTAAGACCTGAGATAGGTTCTTCAGGCGGGCATCGAAGTCTTTTCCATAGACAGAAAAGTCGTCCATGAAAACTTCTACGATATCCTCCAGAAAATCCGAAAACATCGATATCATGCAACGCTGAAATGTTGCGGGAGCATTGCACAGGCCGAAAGGCATCCTTCTGAAGGCGTAGGTGCCATAGAGGCAGGTAAAAGTAGTTTTCTCTTGGTCGTATGGCAAGATGGGAACTTGATAAAACCCTGAAAAACCATCCAAGAAACATAATTAGTCATGATGTGCTAATCTTTCAAGAACTTGATCAATGAAAAGAAGCGGATAATGATCCTTTTTTGTGGCTTGGTTTAGTTTTCAGTAGTCAATACACATCCTCCATCCCATGATGGTCCGAACTGCCACTTCATCGCCTTTATCTCCTTTAACTACTATAATACCTCCTTTCTTTGGTACCACGTGGATTGGGCTCACCCAGTTACTGTCACTGATTGGGTAAATGATCCCAGCATCCCTCAATTTGATTACTTCTTTCTTCATAACTTCTTTCAGCATCTGGTTCAATTTTCTCTGGGGTTGAGCTAGAGGTTTAGCAGATTCTTTCAGATTAATGTGATACATACATAACGCAGGGCTAAGGCCTTTGATATCCTCTACCGAGTATCCTATAGCCTTCCTGTGGAGTCTCAACTCGTCAAGAAGTTTGTCCAATTGATCTTTCGTAAGATGGGCATCAACGATGACATGATTTCTTTCTTCATGATCTAGAAATTCATACCTTAACCCTTCAGGTAGCTTCTTCAACTCAGGTTTAGCCTTGGGTACCTTTTCTTCTGGCGCCTCCTCTAGAGAGGCAAACTTAACTGTTTCTATTACTTCTTCCTCGTCGCTCAGATCTTCATCAGACTGATTAAGATAGTTGAGAAACTCGACAACTTCTGGATTTTCATAATCTTCCGCATCAGAATCTTGATTGCTTAATGCTTTCACAAGTGGGTCTACCATTACGGTATCCTCTTCCATCTCTTCACAGAGCTGGTTGTAGCTTTCAACAAAGTAAGCGGATTCTAGAAGGGAAGGTCCCTTCATAGCATCCTTTACTTTGAAATCTAAGTGGTCGTTTCCGACCCTTAGAGTAATGATCCCCTCGGCAAAATCAATCAACGCCCTTCCTGTAGCCAAGAAGGGGCGTCCAAAGATGATAGGACAGCTAGGGTCCTCCACAATGTCAATGATCATGATGTCACAAGGAATGAAGAAACTTTTGACACGGATTGGTACATCTTCAACAACACCTACAGGCCTCTTGAACGTATGGTCCTCCAATTCAATCCTCATGTTGGTCTTAACCATATCCGTCAAACCTAAACGTTGCGCGAGGCTTAGGGGCTTAAGGCTGATGCTAGCCCCTAAATCGGCAAGACCTTTTCGCTCGATATTACTCCAACAACGAAAGGGATGGTGAAAGCCCCTGGATCTTTCTTCTTGTTGGGTAAATCTGCTTTGACAAAAGCAGAAGACATACTAGCTAGATGCACAGTCTCAATCCGACCGCCTCTTTTCTTCTTGGTTATCAAATCTTTGAAAAACTTAGCGTAGGTCGGCATTTCCTCTAAAGCGTCCAGAAAAGGTACTTCGAGGTGAAGTTTCTTTACTGATTCCATAAACTTCTCGTAATGCTTTTTAAGATGTGCCTTTATTAGTTTTTAAGTGAAAGGCAACTTGGGAGAGTAAGGATTTCTTTTACCAAACTATTCCTCAATAGATCTTGGTTCAGGTTCCCTAACACGAGCTTGTTGATTGTCTTCTTCTACGGGATTGTCTGTCGCAGTCCTCGATTCAGGTTCCTCGGGTCTAGCTTGTTCAGGGCGTTCTACGGTCTTTCTTGATCTCAACACTGCCATTTTAGCAGATTCGGTGTTGGAGGGTATCTTACCCGAGGGATTCTTTATCAACTCGGCCATCTGGGCCAACTGCTGATCGATTTGGCATTGGTGCGTCTACATGTCCGCCATCTGAACCTGCATCGTGTTCAGAACTCCTGAATTTGACAGCGCGCTTTGCGCCAGCTGGTTATTGATAGTATCCTGTATTTTGGAAAAATCGAACAATTGACCCACCAAGTCTGGTTGGTTTGGGCTCTTGTCCTAATTTTGCTCCTTAACTTGACCTTGGATGTGACTAGGGTTAGCTGCTTGCCGACTTTGGTACTTTCCTTGTCCTTGGAAGTTTGCCTTGTTCGAGTGGAAAGTGGTAGTTCTGGTGAACTGACCTTGTCCCCCTCTTTTCTCAAAACCTTGTGGTTGCTTGGTGGGGTTATTTAGCTGATGCGAGTTTTCGGTCGCATCCTTGTTGCCATAGTTAAAGCCAGGGTGATCAGGTCTCTTGAAGTTGACAAAAGAGACGTTCTCAACTTCCTCTGCCTCAGATTCACTTTTAGATGACTCTTCAGGTCAGGTGTAAACACAGTTATCGACCCTGTGTCCACCTTCTCCGCAGGTGACACATTTCATGAATTTCTCAACTTGTTTCTTCCCTTTTCCACCTGATTCCTTCAATTGCCTGACGTCAGTGGCTATCTTTTGGATTTGAGAAGTGATAGCCTCCAGGGCTTTGGATTCTACAGAGGGCCCTTCAAAAGCCACCTTCTTAGCATGTCCCTTATCAGATCTTTCGTAGTCGATGTCGGCTTGTAACTCGGCCATGTTCTCGATGATCTTTTTGGATCTGCTTGGCTTCTTCCCCAGGAAGTCACTGCCTGCAGCTGCATTCAGAGAAACCCTTTCTTCAGGGGTCAGACCATTATAGAAGGTGGTTATCAGAAAACCCTTCTTGTAGTTGTGATGAGGGCAGTCCCTCTGATATTCTTGATACCATTCCCAGGCTTCGTGTAGATTCTCATTTGGCTTTTAAATGAAAGACGTGATCCTCTGTCTATTCCTGACGGTTTTCTCCGTAGGGTAAAACTTATTCACAAAAGCATCTGCAAGTGCACTCCATCCATTCAGAGCTTGATGCGGCAGCCCGAGGTACCAAGATAGAGCCTTGTCCTCCAGAGAAAAGATGAAGCCCTTGCAATATATGACTTCTTGGGGAACTCCCCGCATCTTAATGGTATCACAGATGTTTTTAAAAGCATCTAGATGATGGTAAGGGTTATCATTCTTTGAACTTCCTCGGAAACTCTTATTCTGGATCATGGATATGACAGAGGGTTTCAGCTCAAAGTATGCGGCATTGAACCTTGGGATGACCACAGGACACCTTGAGTTATCGGCCTTCGTAGAAGCCAACACTCTGAGGGTCTTTTCTTCTTCATTAAAGTTTTCACTGTCACTGTCTCCCTGGTTCTTCTCCAGGTTATGTTGATTTCTTCTGCATCTTCGGTGATGACGATGTCTCTCATGGCGTTTCTGTTTCAGGATCTTCATGTTGATGGTTGTCGTCATAACGGTCATTGTCTTCATGAGGAGGCGAGATAGGTCTAACTCTTGCGTGTTGTTCACCTTCTGAGAGAGGTGGTTCGACGCGAGGTGGCATGATTAGTGGTGTCGGTGCTCATATGAGCAGAATGCTTCCTTCCTGAGTACCTGAATAGAACGCAAAAGCAAGTTAGAAAACTTGTATTAATAAGACAAACTACTCTATATACTCATTTCAGGTTAGAAGATCAAAAGGTAGTGTTGTCAAGCTCATTACTAAGCTTGAGGCATGGGAGTGTAGTTAGTGGATTTGGGTTCGTCAACAGTACCGTTTTGCCTCATCCCCAGAAACGGCGCCAAAAAGTTGACCGGCCTAAATCGCGCGTCCAAAAGGAGAGGATTTGAAGTAGTCGGACTTTTAAATTACCCGACTCTTAGGCCCCCGCAACGATGACGGGGTCTGAAGTAGCGATCAGGATCGAACCCCAGGGACAAGGGTGGTAGTATTAAGAACTCAGAATCAGCACATTACACTCTGGTAAAGGCAAGGTAAGGATAAAGTTCCCAAAGGGAACAAAAGGCTAAGATCGATAAAATAAAAGAAAACTGTCTCCAACTGGAGTTACAAGGAGAAATTAAGGTTTTAAGCGTTTATCAGTTTTTAGGGTTTTAGTGCAACAGAAATAGGGGAGATAACACTATTGCATTAGCAAGGAACAAAGGAGGAAAACTTCGGTAAAACAAGCGACATCAAGAACATCCAGTACCCCTTCTCTCAAAGAGGGTACCTCTAACTAAACACCAACACCTCTCTCAAGGTTGCTGGACTTGGGTTAGAGTGGAAGGATAGCTGAAGCAACTCCGATCATGGGTACTCTCGTACTCCCTGATCGGACCAAACACTAGAGCCACAACACCTCTCTCGAGGTTGTTGCAACGGGAAACATGATTCGATAGCTAGTCAAAACATGATCCAAGCATACAAGCTAGAGTTCAGATGCTAAACAAAGAAATCATCCAACAAAAAGGGAGCAAACGTAACACAACAGATATTCAAAACTCCTCTGATTCCATTAGCATAAGCATTGTATAAAAAGGGTCCGGTTACATTACATAAGTAGGAAAGTAAATGACTGAAAAAGAAAGATAAGTATCGCCTCCTTGATGTAGAAGAGCGACGCACAGTAGCAGATCCCCAAGGGCCCTCTAGCCCGATACCGGGTTGGGGCTCTGCCCGATATGCCTATGTCGGGCGGCACTCCCTGTTAGGCGATAGGCCATGACGGGCAGACGTACCGACCAGAGCTCCCTTGCACGATACGGTCGTGATGGGATGCCACCCTCTCGGGCAACATACCGTGACGGGTGATTCATATCGGGCTCGGTATTTTGTCGGGCTAGAGACCGCTTAGGGTGTCGGGTTACTCATATCGGGTATCCTTGTTGGTTGATATCAGGCTGCTGTGGTGAACGGGGCAGATTCTAAGTGAACCATTCCCGCCTTCTCGGGTCAGGGAAGTGCTCACCTAGTATCGCTCGGTACACCTCTGTGACGTGACACGCTAGCTCCAGGTTCTTTCCCAAGTTAGCTTTCACGAGATTCTGACCCATCCCATCGGAGTCCTATAGCTGCTATTTATAGGCAGCGGTTGGGAGAGGTTGCGGTCCTCCGGGTGCCACGTGTCCTTTATTGGCCCTATCAGCTCATTTCCAGGGACGCTTGACGTGTGTATCGTCCAGCATAACGGGTATCATTTAGCAAGCATATCAACATCGTTTCGGGCTGGGCGTCTGCCGGTGGGTGGCTTGTATCGCGCGACACGCTTCGGTAGTCATGGCGGGTACAGCTCCCTGTCGGGTAAGTGGTGTGTCGCTCGTCAGAGCCTTATCGCGCAGCATACCTGTGTCGTGCAGCATCCGTATTGGGCTGCTGCGGCGAGGTGTGAGCATATCGACCGACTGGTAGGGAGGCTGATGTAGGTAGAAACGCATTCATGGGCCGGGACGGGCTTTTTGCTGATAAAAGAGTGGAATTTCAAGGAAAACTATGCAAAAGATGATAAAAATGAGATAAGAGCCTAGCGTGGCCTGTTTATTCAAAAACATGACAAAAGGGAGAGGAAAACAGTTTAAAAGGGCAGTTTTGACACCAGAATAAGGGCCAAAAATATCACAAAATATGGTGTTATCAGTCCGTCATTAGGTGGATTCCCAACTTGGTCTCAATGAGGGAAGTCATCTCCGGTGTCGCTTTAAATGTGAAATAAGATGATTTTTCTTCATTGATCGTTTGCTCCGACACTCTTGTATAGTGGTCCAGAATTTTCTTACACCTTCTTATGGAATATCCTACCGCATTGAAGAACAATAAGATATCATTTGCGAAGAGAAGATGCGATGGTGCAAAACCCACACCCCTAGTCTTGAACCTTCTGAGGCTGCTATCCTACATGACCGATCAAAGAAGTCTTCTAAGATATTACTCCATCAGAATGAAAATCGACAGGGATAGCAGATCCCCTTGCTTGATCCCTCTCGAAGCCTGGAAGAAACCAGCCGTACTTCCGTTCATCCCCATCGAGAACCAAGCCCCAATTATAATATGAAAAATAACCTTAATCACTCCAGATCCAAACCCAAGCGCTAGCAAAACACCTTCCAGAAAGCATCAATCAACCATGTCGAACGCCTTTGACATTTCAATTTTCCAAATCACATTTTCAAGATTGTGATCCTGTTGCTGGATATCATGACATAGCTCGTGCACAAGACAAATGTTGTCAAAGATATCTCTCCCTTGAACAAAAGCATTATGTTCTGCAGGGATCAGCTTGGGGAGAGGGGGGAGAGACAGAGTGCAAAACTTTGGAAGCCAACCTTATGACCACGTTGCTTATGTTGATCGGGTGAAAATCAGCCAAGCATGACAGGTCATCCCCTTTAGGCAGGAGCAAGATCCTAGTCGCTAGGATCCCATGGTGGATTTGTTCACATATGAAGCATTGTTGGATGAAAGCATAAACATCTTACTTAACGATCTCCTAAGCAAAAATGAAGAAGGCAACTCCGAACCCATCTGGTCTCGGCGTGCTGTCAGCATCAAGCGAGATAAGCACTCTCCATACCTCATCCCCTGTAGGCATAGATTCCAACAGAGCATTGTCTTCTTGGCTAACCAACCTAGGTAGCAGGCTCTAATTTGCCTCTTTCGGTCTACTACTGGTTGATGCAGAGAAAAGCCCTTTATAGAAGCTAATTGCCTCCTATAGAACCAACTCTTCACCTTCTAACTAGGAGCCATCCTACCTTTACAGCTTTGAAGAACCGCCATTTGCCTTCTTGCCTTAGCCTTGGCATGGAAGAAAGTCGTATTCTGCTCGCCCTCTTTCAACCATTTGATGCTTGATTTCTCACGCCAAAACACCTCCTCCTGTTGAAGCGCATGTCTTAGCAAATCCTCCACCTCAACCCAAGTCGCCTTAGATCTCTCCGAAGGACTCTCATCATATGACAGCTGGCAAAGCTCAACTTCAACCTCAGTGTCCTTAATGCACATGAAAATTTTCCCAAACACCTTGTGATTCCAAGACTTCAAGGCCCCTTTCAAGTTCTTCATCTTTGCAAAAAGACTGTATCTAGGATTCCCCCAACCTTCCATCACCCAATTCTCGCAAATAACTTCCATAAGCTTCGTGGGACATCCACATCTTCAAGAACTTGAAAGATCCATGTTGGGTAGCCACAGTTAGAGAGGAGAAGACGAACAACAAAGAAGTGTGATCTGAGTGAGAAGTGCGGGCAAGGTGTTGGAGATTCGCTTATATACCTACTTCACTCCAACCCAAATTTAGGAAGCCTCGATCCAACCTGGACCATTAATTAGGAATATTTCTCCTCTGTCTATCCACTCAGGTGAAAGGGCCACCCGTGAAGGGAATTTCAGCTACTCCAGCCGAATGCGCCCATCAGGCAAACTCCCTGATGGCCGCTGATGTGGAGGATTTCCTCCTACCCGCTTCTCCGGTCTAAGAACGATATTGAAATCCCCTACTGTTGCCCAGTAAGAACTCACATGTCTATGAGCCTCTCCTAAAAGATCCTCCCAAAGAGCTCTCCTGGAGATCTTGTTGCAGCTCGCATAGACTCCAGAGAACGTGAAGGTGTTACGTGTCAGCGTACTTGCCTCCACCGTGATGAATTGCTCACTGTGATAAGTGGTCCTAGGGTGGTTGCTCTGTGATGAGAACACCCAAAGCTTGACATTCCCTGCCCCATTTGTTGCATACCAATGAAAATCCAACCATTCCGCCAGAGCAGGAGCCTTGTAACTCTCAACAAAAGGTTATGAAATCACCACAAGTTCCAGTTTGTGTATCCAGACTAGTCCAGGCTCTAGTGTCTTGATCAATGATCCCTCAAAAGTTTCAAACCAGGACCTTAAACATCAGGAAACCTGGACAACACACACAACTGAAGGGTGATCCCTTTAACAACCGCCTACAGACTCCTCTCCGAACAAGATGAGGAAAGAAACATCCCTATCATCTGGCATGCCTTCTCCTTCTCAAGAACCCAAAGGGTTTAGGAAGACTCTGTCATGAGTGCTATTGGCGCTCCACCTCTGTCCCCCTGCCTCCCGCACCAAGCAAGCTAAGTAATCCCCTGTGTCAGAGAAGACTTTTTCTGGGATCGAGGTGAGGAAATCACCCAACATATGCTTGTTGAGCAAAACCCTCCTCCCATATTTGTCTCTTACCCACCTGTTGAGCTGTCTAGATTTGTCTTCAGAGTTTCCTTTTGGGTTCCCAACAACCGAAGCCTCTGCAGCCACCAAAGACCCAATAGCATTTTCACTCCTCAACCGTCCCAATGCTACTTCCCCCCTTGTGAAACCATCCCTGCTCGAATGGGCCACACAGGAGGTCTGAGGGGGTCGCGACTGCGATTGCAATCCCGAGACTCCAACAACACCAAGTGAAGTGCCTAAGCGGCAAGCCTCCAATAGTAGCCCTCGAGTAGCCCCCTCCTTTGTCAAGAAGATGGTGTCCTTCTTTGCCTGAATAGATTCCAAAGGTGTAAGGACCACTTCGAACATCTTTCCCCCCACAAAGACATCGACACGATCTGGGGTATCAGCCTCCTTCGCCCTGAAGAGCATCAACAACTCAGAGTGATCCGTCAGGTGTCGTCTCCATAATGATAGTCCTTTGAACCACCTAAAAGAGCCACATGACTGCTTGAGGGTGCCGACAGACCTACACTAGAGAGGGACTCCACTCGCCGATAACCACCACCAGGAAACCCCTTCCGATCCGTCATCTGAAACCCATCATTCCACACCCATAGACCAGCCACCTACCCAAACCTCCCCTATCCGCACGAGCACCTCCGTCAAGCTCTTACCATGGAGAAAGATCATAGCTTTTTGTGCCTCGAACAGGAAAACCTTCTTCGCCTCTGGCCACTTGCCGAGGTGGCCTTGTCCAGGTCCTCCCATAGCAACGCATCCTTCCAACTGAGGACCATTCCTCCCTCCAGGACTCTTTTGTTGAAAGTCCTCGATTCATCTACCCCTCGTAAGCACACGACTCTGGCACTTCTCCCCGTCGTTTCTCTGTTCGCCCTGCTCTAGGTTCTAGCCGCCTGACTTAACAGGGGAAACATCATGGGATCTCTCAAATTTGGTGGGACAACCATGTGGTCCTTCCTCACTTGACAAGCCCTTGCCTTGTGGCCAATTTTTTTTACAAAGAAAACAATCCCAAGGGTCTCGACATTCAGATTTCCAGTGGCCCCAACCTAGGCATTTATGACATTGTGCCTTCCGGTAGGGTCGAGCCAGGCCTTAAGAGCGCTCCCCTGCAGGTGTCATCCTAGAGGTGTCCCGAGAAGCAACTCCATTCCCCTTTTATCTCCTGATAACCTCCCATTTTGTGATGTTATCTTACTAGTTTTTCTTAGTTTTCCATACTCTTTCTTAGATAAAATTAGATTAAATACTTAACTCTCTAGATTTATTGTGAATATACCAATAGAATGATATTTCTCTTTTCTTCTTACAGAAAAAAATACAAAAAAATCACCAAAGTCTCAACCAAAATGGTCCCAAGACCGTGAAGGTCCAACCGGTCCCAAGACCGTGAGGACCCAAACGGTCCCAAGACCGAATGAAGACCCAAACGGTCCCAAGACCGAATGAAGAGCCATTGATCCCAAGACCGAGTGAAGGTCCAATTGGTCCCAAGACCGAGAGGACAATACCGGTCTCCAGACCGCAAAGAGACTACCAGTCCTAAGACCGTGAAGACCCAACCGATCTCCAAGACCGAGAGGACGATACCGATCCCTAGACCGCAAAGAGACTACCGATCCCAAGACCGCAAAGACCCAACCTGTCTCCAAGACCGTGAGGATGCTTAACGGTCTCAAGACCGTGAAGACCCAAAAGTTCTCAAGACCATTAAAGATCCTTGGAGCCTATAAATAGGACTCAAGGGGTCCTCATTCAAGGGGAGAGTCTCAGACGACCAAAGGTTGCCTCATTTGTTCCAGAGTTGTTTCATCCTTCCTCCTTTGCCACAAGGCTTCCGGTCTAAGATCCACACTCCATCCATAAGCCAACTTTCTCTCTCATTGACATAGAAGGTGGGGAGTGAAGGATTCATCACCAAAGTAACCACACAGTGTGAAGATAGTTGTTCTCTACTCCAAGGGGTCAACCTTCCTCCCTCCTATGTGGAGATGATTTTTTCCTTCTCTTCTCATGTCTCCTTCTTTGTTCTTTCCATGAGCGAGTAGTTCCATACACTAGGGTCCGGGAGTAGCCCCGCTACCCATGTTTTCATTCGATGCTTTGTAATTCATGAGTCTGCAATAAAAATGCTATCTTTTCAGTTCAACATCAATCGTTTAAATGAATGCTATTTGCTTGATCACCAACCTACGTTACCTATTATCTACTAGTGCGAATTGTCTATGTTTGTGCTTTTAGATTCGATTATCGATTGTATGATGGTTCTTGATGTATGTAGTCACCATATATCTATTTCGGTATCTAGGAATGTTTTTCAAGGAGTGGAATAAACTCACCTCCATCGTTGTACTTTCATACTATGAAATGGAATCAGTTGATGTATGGAAGTACAACTTTGACAGGTTGAGGAACACACTTTGCAAAGGGAGTGATGCAAAGTAAGTGACCATTCGTTCGGGGATGGCTGGCATTGTAATACTTTAATGTTTCTTATAGTTGGCTATTCAAAAGAAAGCTAAGTCTACAAAGATGCTAACTATTTAGACCCTTATTGCAAGCCATGTTATTATGATGTATGTTATGATCCATGTGTAGTGGTGGTGAAACTTGATCACATCTTAGTGGTTTCCAAATATTGTTTACAACCTTAATTTTACTTTCCTGTCATTTAATTTACATTTGCATTTTAGTTTAATAATCAAACCAACTCTTCGATCTAAGTATCAACTTTTGAGTAGATAAGTGGAATTATAACGTTTTCCATCTTGTTAAATCCTTAACAAGATCGTTGTCTCGTGGATTTGACCCTCAACTGTACTACGATAAGACTTTCACGTACCCTAGCATACATGGTTGGAGATCTTATTATAGCACATGCAAGGCTAAACTTTGAGACTTACTATCTTTAGGATTTTTAGTGGTGCATGCAACTTCATGCAAATGGAGGCTCCATCAAAAATTGATGCCGTTGCCGGGGACAATGGAACCTTTTAATTTCATTTATCAACTTGCTGGTTGATTAGGATTTTACATTTTGCCTTGATACTACTTCATACCTTTTTGATCCCATCATTTTCCCACACCATCTAAAGTGTGATTTTTCTTCTGCTCAGGTAGAAATTGTGTATGCCGACTTTGCATAACCACATATTCTCCCCTAAACCAGAGTACGACTCTGAGGTAGAACAAAACTTCCATCGACGCATCAAACTCAACCGCCAACAAGCCAGACAGATGGCTGAAGAACAATGCCAAGCCACCTTGATACTGGAAAGAGTCAACGCAGCTATAGCAGCTTAGAGAGCACAACTCATCGTTGATACACGTGCTCAAGTCCAAGTTGAAGTTCGATCTGAAGAGAAAGCCCACATCCAAGCTGAAAATGAGGCAGCTACAGTAGTTGCTCAATTATTAATAAGAAACAAGCAGCTTCGAGACTACGTGGTTCCTAAGAATTATGAAGACAATCACCCAGTTCATCCACCGCTCGTTAACGCTCCCAACTTCGAAATTCAAACACAATGGATACAAATCATGCAAGGCATCTCGTTCTCTAGAAGCGCTGGAGATGATTGCATGGACCATCTAAAGTGATTCAAGGCACTCTATCGATTGGTACCACAAGCTGAATCTACATTCGATGCAATTATGCTCCTACTTTTCAACTTCACTCTATCTGGAAAGGCACTGAGTTGGTATAACTCATTAGATGGAGAGCCAATCACCACCTGGGATCCCTTGGAAGAAAGGTTTTTGGAGAAGTTCTTTCCTCCCTCGCTGACTTACCAGATTAGGGGGCAGATCAACCAGTTCCTCCAACTTCCTAGAGAGTCACTAGCAGAATCATGGGAAAGATTCAAGGAACTTCTGATAAAATGCCCACATCACGGAATCTCACAAAACCAGCTCATAGAAACATTCTATAGAGGAGTAAGTGATGAAATAAAGAAGTTTTTGGATTCTTCATTTGGGGGAAATTTTATGAGATAGAATTATGAGGACGCCTGGAAGATTGTTACGCTCAGAAACGAGAACCAGTCTAATTGGGGAAGGCCATCCACAGGAGGAGTCCTAAAAGTCTGCAAAGATGAAGAATCTGTAGAAATGAAAGCCATTGTTGAAGCTCTGAAAACCATAGTTCATAAGCATCAAGCCCTTAAAACATCATTTGGAGAATATGACAGGAAGAAGAACTCCCAAGTTCAATAAGTCAAAGCACCTACTGAGACTTGTGAAGCTTGTCATGCATTAGATCACCCACATTATCATGTAGCCTCTTATACGATGTGATGATGAATTTGCAGACACCTCAACCACAATATGAACCAATCATTAAACAACCTAAAGATCAGTTGTCAGAGCAGGTTAATTCTATCCACACCATACCGGGTCAAGCATAGTTGATAACACCCAAATCTACGCATATTATCTATGCATTTTATCTATGGTTTTGTGTCACTTTGGTCTTAATATGCACTCTTTTGCACATGTTTTAGTTCTTTTAGATAAAGTAGCTAGCTCGCCATAAAGTAGCCAATCTAGCCAGTTTTGAGACTAGCAGGTACCGAGCTTAGATAGACAGCTTTCTCCATGTTTTCTCTCCAACTGAGGCCCAATGATTTGTTTTATTTGACATATCATCTAAAGATGAATGCACATTCATCTTAGTCTGAGTTACCTTCTTGGGCCCAATTTTGCTCTAATTATTTGCTTTTATTGGCTTATCTTCTAATATGTGAATTTACCTAGCTTAATTGATTTATCATCATTTAATTGAGATTTGTACACCTATGTGCAGGTCAAAGTGGGCACAAAGGCCCAATCTCCTCGGCCCATCATGCAACCGGGGTCATTTCCCCCTCCTTTCCTTCCCTTTCTTTTATTATTCACTGCAACCGTGGGTCCTCATGATTCTGCTCGTGGTTTTCTTCTCGGCTCCTCTCAACCCTAATCACGACCCACGATTCACAGAAACTGTGACCATCTAACACCTCGACATCCAGCAGACCATGATCTCTTCTACTTCATGCTTGAGGTCTCCTTCAACACCGCGATCATCTGCTACCTCCGAATCGCGACCACCTTCAGGTCATGATCAACCACCTGCACCTGCCTCAGCACCGCGATCAAGCATCAATAGCCACCATGATGTGCCCAGACCGTGGTCCTCTTCAACACCTAATAGCGACCTGCAACGTCACCATTTCCTTCTCCGTCTGTGACTTCATCACCTCCAGCAAACCGCGACCGAATGCTCCTCCATAACCGTGACCTACCATGCCTAATCGTGACCTCATCCCCCTCACACCACGATCGCGGTGTCCAGGAACCGCGGCCCACAGTCCCTCCTCTCGCTCGCGATCCTCCACTTCTTCCACTCACCTCCATCAACAACAACGCTGCTCACGACTTCCATGATCGCGACCTCACTTCCACCTTCACACCGCAACACCACAGCCTCCAACTCTCCTTCACGGACCTAACCGCGACCGTGGTTCTAACAACCACGACTAGCAGTGCAGCTCCCTAAGACCGAGGGCTCGACTGAGACCACGACCACCCATGCCCAGCGCACCGTGACCACCCACGGTCCCAGACCGTGATCAGGTGCTATCCAAGGACTGCCACCTAAAAGAAATTGTGACCTGTGCGATTAAAAGACCTTGACCGAGGCACGTTCCCAACAGGACCCCCGATCCAGTGCCTATAAATAGCAGACTCATATCTGTGAAAAGGGAGGGGGGGTATCGGGTGGAGGAGTCAATTCCGAAGTCAAGAGACAAGAGTCTAGTTCGGAGGGGGTCTTGACGCCGAAAGGCTGTAGAATCCAGTCTTGACACCGAAAGGCTGCTGAATTGGAGCCAGAGCCCCGTGGGAGCATCCCAAGGTCCGAGAGGACCAAGGCACTCAGCCTACATGCTCCAACAGCCTCCCGCTTCCACACTCTCTGTCCTCCATTTCCATCTCAGATCTACTCTCTCCAAAGGCGGAAGCTGAGGAGAGAGAAGATTTGTGACACGTTCATCCTCACCACCAAGGAGAGAGAAGATATGCATCACTGCCCTCCTCCACTACTGGTCTATGATCTCCAAAGGTGGAAGTTGAGGAGAGAGAATATCAGTCTCTACCACCATTCTCTCACTTCCACCAGGCTGTTGTTCGGGGCAGATCTAGAGAGAGAAAGAATCGAGGAGTCCAAAAGGATGAAGAGGAGGACCAAGGGACGAGATCCAGCCTGCACGGAGGCCAAGGAGAAAGAGCCACCTCTCCTCTACGGGCTATATCTCATCCTTCTTCTCTTTCATTCAGCTGTGTTCTTTGGTTATCTATACAAACGATGTTCATCCGTCTTTGTTTGGTGCTAACAATGCTTGTCTATGCCTAGTTAGCTCCTTCTTGGCTATGTAGCCCGATTTGGGCATGTGTATGTACTTTTTCCTTAAGCAAGTAGATTCATATCTGATCTAGTATGTTGCATGTTCTATTTTCTATTCCTAAGTTATGGTTGCTAGTTTGGTTGATCTTTTACTCGCTTGAACTGCTATTTCTGCCTGTATCGAGAGATCCGTTGTAGGAATAGCTAAGAGACGATAGTTTGGATCTGAACCCGAGAGGAGGAAGATCCAAGGTACTATGTTCCTAATATCTCTGGATGTCCTAAGACCCGAGAGGGAACTTAGCATATTCCGAGGTATTGATATGTCATCCTCGAGAGAGGCTCGATGAAATATCATTGATGGTTCTAGTCATGCATAATGAGAGCGAGTGGGATGACCCACTAGACATATGCCATTGTGCGTACTAGATGCTTGCTTGGGTGTTCAAGAATTGTCTATTCCCAAGAGCGAGTGCATAGACTATCTCATTTTTGGTTGCATAGCTAGAAACTCTCTTTCTCTGATTAGTAGAACCACAAGCTCTGTTTTCTTTTCTTTTCTTTTCTTTTCTTTTCTTTGTTTTGTTTTAAATCGTGACAACCTGCTAGACTACCTCTGGCACATATTTTCATCGACTATCGCTTTTGGCTTATTTGACTCAAGAACAAAATCTGTGGTGTCCCAAATGTCACCACGTCCCTGTGTTCGACGCCGTATATCTACTTCGACCCCGTAATAAAAGTTGTGGGTGTCCTTGAAGGTTTCGGGTTATAAATTAAAAGTTCTGAATCACTTCTAGGTCGATCAACTTTTTGGAATCCTGATCAACCAAGAAACCACCCTAGGTTTCAGTATGGGAATCCTACGGGAACTGCCAACCCGCAACACCAAACACAAGGTGGGTCCCCTAATAGACCACCACCTGGATTCCAAAGTAGTTGTAACCAAAACCAAGGAAACTCAAAGATTTACCTACCCAAGAAATTCTTCTTTATACTATCAATACACCCACCCTCTGTTGCACCCAAAATTGCAACAACCTCAGTCACAACAACCACAAATTCAACAACTTCAGTTGCCAGCACCTCAACAACAACAACCTCAAGGACATCAACAAATTACACAGTATCAACTAAAGAATACTCCCCCCAACAACAGATGAGTTGTCTCTGGTAAGGCAAATGCTTCAATCTCAACAGATCATGCTTGCCAACCAGCAGGTTCAACAGAAAGCTGTAGAAACCCAATTGGCACAAATTGCAGCTCAGTTGAAACCTCCAGTGGGTACTTTCGCTGGTCAGCCAGAAATAAATCAGAGGCATGATCAACACAGACCAGAACAACTGAATGCAGTAACCATAAGGTCTGGTCATGTTCTTACTGAAGCTACCAAAGTCACTCAGGAAGACAAAGATACCGTTAAAATCATCCCAACTATAAACATAAATCAAGAAATTAAAAGATCCATAGAGGCCGAGAAGGGGAAGGACAAAGAATTAGTTTCCAAAGAACTAGAAGTCCCACCATACAATCCCAGGATACCCTATCTAGGCAGATTGAGAAAGACTAAACTGGATACTAGATTCCTAAAGTTCAAGGAAGCAATGAAGAAGCTATATGTCGATATCCTGTTCCTTGACGCGCTCTCCAAAATCCCAGCTTGGTCTAAATATCTAAAGACTTTGATATCAAAGAAATACATGATCAAAGAACACGAGACCATCAAATTAGCTTAGACTACCTCTGACATCATCCTCAATAAAATGTCAAAAAAACAAAAGGACCCTGGCTTCTTTGGCATCCAATGTTCTATAGGAAACACCTCTTGCAAGAAAGGATTAGCTGATTTGGGGGCCAGCATATCTATCATGCACTTTTCTATGTGTAAAAGATTGGGCTTTACGGATTTGCTACCCACAACAATGACAATCCAGTTGGCTGATAATACTATTACTGCACCTTTGGGCATTATTGAAGATATCCCAGTGAGAGTAGGAAGAGACTCTTATGTCCCTTTTGACTTTGTTGTCATGGACATAAAAGAAGATCTAAGGTATCCAATAATATTTGGCATACCTTTTCTTGCGACACCAGAGCACTAATTGATGTCGAAGCTGGCACAATTACCTTAAGGATGGGGAAAGAAACTATTCAATTCAGAGTCTTTGACAACCTTAAAAGTCCTAGCATACACGAAGAAGTCTTTCTTCTTGAGGCAATTGATAAAATGTCCCAGTTGAAGAAAGAAACTCCTAAACCATCTGATGCTCTCGAAGACGTCTTAATGAATCCAGAAGCCAAATTTTCAACCGACAAACTAGTTCAACAATCTGCAATACCTAGAACAAGCCGAAGAAGCTCCAGAAGCTACCTTTGAGGAGTTGAAATCTATCACCACTCTGGAGACCACTGAAGTGCTCAAGGCACCTGAGATAAAAGTCCTACTAGCGGGACTCAAACACGTCTTCCTAGACGAAGAAAAACTATGTCCGGTCATTATCAGTTCCAATTTGATAGAGGACCAGGAAGAAAGACTCCTTGTTGAGTTAAGAAAGCACAAGAAAGACATTGGATATAAGATGACCGACCTAACTGGGATAAATCCATCTTTGTGCATGCACAAATTACCAATGGTGGAAGAATTTAAACCATCACGGGAGCACCAGAGGAAGCTAAACTCGAATCTCAAAGAGGTAGTTCTCCTTGAGGTTCTAAAACTTCTAAAAGCTGGTATTATCTATCCAATTTTTGACTCTCAATGGATAATTCTGATTCAAGTGGTCCCTGAAAGGGGGGAACCACTGTTGTTTTGAATGATAAAAACAAACTAGTACCCACCCGGACTGTTACCGGGTGGAGGATGTGCATCGACTATAGGAAATTGAACAAGGCAACAAGGAAAGATCACTTTCCTTTATCTTTTCTTGATGAAGTTCTTGAATGTCTAGCTCACAAGAAATTCTTTTTCTATCTTGATGGCTACTCAAGGTTTTATCAAATTCTGATACACCCTGAAGATCAAGAAAAGAAAACTTTTACCTGCCCTTTCAGAACCTTCGCCTTCAGGAGGATGCCTTTTGGGCTATGTAATGCACCCGCTACATTCCAGAGGTGTATGTCTGCCATATTTGCAGGATTAACCGAATCTATCATGGAAGTATTCATGGACGACTTCTCAGTCTATGGAGATTCCTTCGATAGATGTCTGCTTAATCTCAATAAAGTACTACAAGGATGCGAGGAAACAAATCTGATCCTTAAATGGGAAAAATGCCACTTCATGGTGACAGAAGGTGTTGTCCTCGGGCATCAGGTGAGTGAACGAGGGATTGAAGTAGACAAAGAAAAAATAAATATTATTTCAAAGTTGTCACCACCAAAAGATATCAGAGGAGTACGAGCCTTCCTGGGCCATGCCGGATTTTACCGAAGATTCATCAAAGATTTTTCAAAAATATCAAAACCCATGACTCACCTGCTAACTAAAGATGCGGACTTCAATTTTAATCAAGAATGTTTACACAGCTTCGCGACTCTAAAGAACGCCTTAGTCTCTGCACCTATACTAAGAGCTCCTGATTGGTCACAACCCTTTGAAATAATGTGTGACGCCAGTGACTATGCTATAGGAGCAGTACTAGGACAGAGGATAGATAAGAAGCCTTACGTGATATATTACACATCAAAGACTCTTAATGAGGCCCAAAAGAACTATACGACTACGGAAAAGGAGTTCTTGGTAGTCATTTATGCTTTTGAGAAATTCCGTTCTTACCTAATCAGATCAAAGGTTATAGTATACATAGATCATTCAGCAATAAAATATGTGATTCAGAAACAAGAAGCCAAACCCAGACTTATTCGTTGGGTGCTGATGCTTTAAGACTTTGACCTGGAAATAAAGGACAAAAGTGGGGTAGAAAATGTTGTCGTTGATCACTTGAGTCGATCGAGACTCAAAATGAAGATAATATACCTATCCGCAACTCTCTACCTGATGACCAACTTATGAAAATCACCACTGGTTTCCCCTGGTACGCCGACATAGTAAACTATCTGGCTACGAGAATTGTCCATCCTTCTTCTTCCTATATCATGAAAGGAAGAAGTTTTTTTCATGACGTCAAGTAGTATTTCTGGGATGAACCATTCCTATCCTGCCTATGCGCAGACGGATTATTCTGTTGTTGCCTTCTTGAAGAAGAAATCACCCACGTCTTGGAATGCCGTCATTCTGGTCCCACTGGGGGGCACATGAGTTCAAAGAAGACTGCTCTTAAAGTTTTAAATTCATGTTTCTTTTAGCCAACAATAGCAAAGGACGCACATGAATTTGTACAATCATGCGATAAATGTCAGCTCTCGAGAGGGCAATCCAAACGGAACAAAATGCCACTAACTATGTGGTAGGAAATTGAACGTTTTGATGTATAGGGAGTGGACATATGGGTATATTTCCCTCATCATATGGAATCTCCTATATATTAGTTGTTGTAGATTATGTATTCAAATGGGCAGAAGCTATACCCACTGTATATTGTGATTCTAAACCGGTTATTAAGTTTTTCAAAGACATTATCTTTCCTATATTCGGAGTTCCTAGAACAGTCATATCTGACAGAGGGTCACATTTCTTGGAATGAAGCTTCGAAGCCCTTTTGAGAAAATACGGAGTCAAACACAAGGTCACCACGCCTTATCACCCACAGACAAGCGGTCAAGTTGAAGTCTCCAACAGATAACTGAAAGCCATCTTAGAGAAGACTATCAATAGAAACCGCACAGACTGGTCCACCAAGCTTCCCGATGCTCTTTGGGCATATCGTACTGCCTACAAGACACCAATAGGAACAACTCTATTTCGTTTGGTGTATGGAAAGTCATGCCATCTTCCATTTGAACTAGAACACAAGGCTTGGTGGGCTATGAAACAGTTGGATTTTGATTTCAAAAGTGTTGGCGTATACAGACAACTTCAATTACAAGAAATCGAAGAACGAAGAATGTCTGTTTACCAGAACGCCAGGATTTACAAAGAGAAAACTAAGATATGGCATGATGTCCAACTTAAAAGAAAAGATATCATTGTTGGAGACAAGGTCCTTCTTTTCAATTCTAGGGTTAAAATGTTTCCCGGTAAACTTCGCACGAAGTGGTCCGGGCCCTTCACTATCAAGCACATCTACCCAAGTGGAGCGGTCATCATCCTTGATGATAATGGAGGAGAAAGGACTGTTGATGGCCACAGACTGAAAAGATACTATACTCCAGCTGATAAAACTCCAAGACAAACCATTGACATTCATGACCCCACTACATCAACCTGATTAAGCCAAAATCTCGTCGAGTCAGTGACGTAAAACCAAAGCGCTACTTGGGAGGCAACCCAAGAACTGAGTATCACATTTCTATCTCATTCAATTAATTTTCTAGTTTTGATTAATTTCTTTAGACTCATAAATTTCTTGCATAAATAGCATTTTCATCACTTAGTCATTTTTCTTTCATTCATATTGTTTAGAAAATATAAAAATATAAAAAATACATAACCAAAATAATCTTCTCCTCACGGTCTTGAAACCGTTTGGACCCAAATGGTTCCGAGACCGTTTGTCCTAAAGGGAATCTGAGCAGCCCCCTCATATCTATAAATATACCCTTACAACCTCATGTTCCATTCCTTCCGCTCTCAGTTTCTCCTGCGCGACCCTGCTTTCTCTCCCTTGCTCCTGTGCAAACCAAGCCTAGCCGCCACCTCTCTCGCCACCACCTTACATCCGCCACATGTTTCTATCTGCAGCTTTCATGCCACATCACCAACCTCTCTCGTTCACGCTCGCACCATCAACTTTGCCCTCTTCTCCGTCATTCACCCCACAACAAGGTAGACGACGCTCACAATCATCATCATCGCAGCGCATGCTTTTCTTCTTCGCCATCGCCGCACCTCCGTCACAACATGCACCTGTCACCATTGATGCATTCGTCGCCATCACCATTTCGTACCCTTGCGGTTTCACCCTCGCAGTTTCACCCTCGTGGTTTGACCCTCACGATTTCACCCCCGCGGTCTCACCCCTCAAAACCGCATGACCTTTACACGGTTTTGAAAACGTGTGACCTTTGTTACAATTTTGAGACCACAAGGCCTCTTCACGGTCTTAAGACCATAATGCTTGCACCAATTTGTACTCTCCTCACCATTCATATAATATTTCTATCAGAACTAATTTTCAAATATTTCCAATATACCATTTCTTGTTCACATATTACAGGATGGCCTCACCTGCAAAGGAAGTCACTGAAGCAGGCCATTGGACCACAGAACAATTGTTGGAGCGCCGAGATAGGCTCCAACACATTATCGACATGTGCGCAAAGAAAAGAATATCTCCAGTTCAACTACCCAAGGTCATTCATGACCTTGAGCGTGTCAACAAATGTCTGGCTGAGGACCCAGTTGAGGACCTCAAAGAACCTTCCTTAACTGATGAAGGCTCTGACTATGAGCCAAACTCCAATGAAGAATCCCCATCCAGCAAGCAGAAGGGCAAGCGGAAAGCCCAGGAGGCTGCATCCGAACGATCTATAAAAAGACGGGAAGGGAAGCAAGTCCATCCCATGACCTCCAAGGAACCAGTCTTGGCAAAACAAGCAACTCCTCCTTCTGCCACTGCCACAGCAGCACCAACGGATCTTCAGTTTCAACATCTAGAAGTTAGTGACAAAATTCTGAAGCCAACAAAGTACATTTTCTCTAACATGCTTAAGAGGATGAGAGTATACAACAGAGTTCTCGACCTCCTCGACAAGGCAAACCTCTCTACGCTCTGCTTTGTTGCTGAGAATTCTTATCTTGAGCCCACACTGGAATTCTTCACTCACCAATCCAAACAACCAGTGAAAGACAAGGACAAATAAAGGGACGGGGGTGAACGCAAGCTCGTCACCTCACTTTTTGGAAAGCAGGTTACATTAACTGAACACATGTTGAACAAAATTTTCATCGACAGCCCAGACCAACTGAAGAATGATATGGAATGCAAGCCCTTGGGTTTGCTCTCCTAACGACCGGTACACTTCCCAATGCTCGATACAGGGGGCTTGCACGATACCGACCCAATGCCCGCTACGGGAGCTTGCACGATACTGTGCTAGCTTGCACCATACAGGAGCTTGCCCGGGAACTGGAAAGTGCCTATGCCTGGGCGATCAGTGCCTAGCTTGTAGGGCTGTAAATGGGTATGGGTAGACCCGTGGACCCGCAAATCCGGACCCTTAAAAAACCCGTCATGGGTCTAATTTTTTTATACCCGCATACCCTTAGACCCGTATACCCTTGGGCCCGTATACCCTTGGACCCGCATATAAGAGGGTCCAATAATGGGTATGCTTGGACCCAGACCCGCTAGACCCGTGTACCCGCTATACATAACTAATTACTAAAATAATGTGTTATATATATCATACTTTACTAGTCTAACTAATATAATTATTGAGATTATATCCTACTCTAACCACAATAAGGTTGAGACTAGTCATATAATTAAGAATTAACTATTCTAGTTATAATAATGAACATCATATGTAAACTTAAAATCAAAATGTCTACTAATTTACATTACTTTCTACATAAATAAATATTATGATCATGACTACAAATATGTAAATAATTACTCAATTAATGTTATTGTGTAGAATACAACATTGTCTAATATAACTATTACATGTTAATATACTATATGATAATAATATCTTGTTGTGTTAAATATATATATCATAGTCATTTCTCTTACATAAAAATATGATATTTTATAGAACCGCTTACCCGCATACCCGCACCGTATACCCGCTATTATTGCGGGTACATGTATGGTGCGGGTCCAGATTTTGTATTATGCGAGTCTAGAACCGGAACCGGACCCGCTAAATTAGATGGGTATAGGTATGGATATGGCCAGACCCGCACCGTTTACACCCCTACTAACTTGCACGATACCGTGTTAGCTTGCATGATACGGGAGCTTCATTATTATTGTTAAATCACGACGCCATTCCACGACAGGCAACGAATCCATCGATATCGAAACCCATAGCTGGCCAACAAAAGGACGGTCATGACGGTTGTGGTGCGTGGTTAGCTCCACGCCTGCCTCTTCTGCATCTTGTCTTGTGGGCAGATTGTACTCCTGATAGAGAAGGAACGGGATCAGGTGTGAATTCAATTTTCCATGGGACGATGACGGCGACGACGACGTCATAACTCTCCACTTTTACTCATCTTCTCAGCAGGGACAACAGCGCCAGACATGGACAGTAAGCCCTTGTTTGGTTCAAGATAGAGATTATAAAATCCAGATTGAATTAGTCGATTGATCTGGATTATTTTTTCTGGATTTGTTCCGGTTTATGTTTGATAGCTTATCTCATTAAACACTCATTAACCTGGCTTGGTAACTTATATTTTTCAATCTGACATATAAAATAAAATAATATAAAAGACACTTCAAATCTGGACTGAGTTTTAAAATCCTGCTAAGAGAATGATTGATTTAGTCTGGATTAGAAGATTACGAAACTCGAAACGGACCCGTCAGTCCGATTTCTGTCAAGCAAAACGAGACTGGAATCAGGCTGGATTAGTCGGGATTAGCGCCTACGTGGCACAAAAAGACATTGCCTAATCCGGACTGAATCACAAACCAAGCAACACCTAAGGCTGCATTTGTTTCAACATTATAAGGACTAGCAGAGAAAGCAGACCCATTTGAGAATAAGGACCTCTTTGATAAGATGTGATAGAAGTGAATTAAGTGTTTTAAAAAGAATAAAATAAAATGTTTGTATTTGAAATGATATAAATTTTATTTGATAGGATGTATTAAAAGGATTTAATTTCAGCATGTTTGGTACATGCTTTATTTTGTTCAATTTTAATTGGTTCGCTCTAGCTAGCAAGTTAGTGCTGCTGCCGCTGTGAGAATCATGTACGTACAGCAAGTCGAGTGGTGTGAGGCCACTCATGTTGCATGATGATGACGGTATGCGCAGCAACAGGTATATTTTTGGAGGAAAATCCAATTCAACATATAAAAATATTTATAAATATAGCCACTTTGCAAAATGTCCTAAAATAGCATACTTTGTCTAAAAAAGCTACTTTATATAGAGCTTTTTATATTTCTGATTGAAAAAAGTCACAAATATTGGTGTGTTTAATTTTAAAATACAAATCTCGAAAAAAAATAACAAAATGTCAAAAACGCCACTTTGAGTGGCGCTGTCAACTTAACATGTGAATATGACGCTAAGCTGAATGCGTCAATCAAAGTAGCACTTTAGATATTTTGTTTTTTTTTTCAATTTTTTTACTTTAAATTATACACACCAATATTTTTGGCACTTTTAAGTATCAGATTCATAAATCATTTTAAGTGGTGGATTGCAAAAAAAGTATTCTATTTGAGAAATATGTTGTAAAGTGTGTTAAATTGGTAAATATTTTTGTAAAAGTGTGCTAAATGAATTTTTTACTTTTTTTTCATCGTACTATGTTGTGTGTCAGTTACAACTGTACACAAAGAAGCAAACTACATCTGCCCACACTCATTTTGGGTGTGGTATAGTTTTCTGAATTTTAGACTAAATGATGTTGTCAGGTGCACTTCCAATTCAACCTACTACGCCGCACTACACCCTACCAAATAAATTTTAAGCTAGAAACTATTACATTCAAGCTCCATACTTCTGCTTTATACCCTACTAAATAAGGCCTAAGTATATATCCGCAAAGTTAGTTAACCAGATAAATATGTTGCCGCAGAGTTTACGTTCCGTGGACATCTATTTCTTACCGATCTCTTTATCAGATTTGCTAATATATGTGACGGTACCACATAATAGACTTTCTTCAGATAGAAATAGACCACTTATTTGTATACCAAATCCTGAACATTTTACTATTAAATTTATTTGTGGTTGTCCCGAACAATAGTGATCTCACACAAAATTAACATATACTCCGATTGTATATGAGACATTACAGTCTCTTCTGAAGAATGGTTGGTTATATTCACCAAATTTCTAATAGATATATCTACTGCCGTGCGTAAATGAAAAGGACATACAAATGAGAAAGGAGCACTCATCACATAGTTTTTATATTAATAAAATTAAAGAAACGAAATGAAAACATGTTAAAATTGGCAGCAAGTTCAACAGAATGATTGTTCCAATGGGGAAAAAAGGATCGAAGAAATATATTGAGTAAGGGTATCGTTACATCCGAGGAAAGTTTGAACTTGTAAGATATAACTTTTAAGCGTTCCTTTGCAACCCGATCTTGTTGCAGATGACGGTATTTATGAAAAAGGATGTGTCACATATTTTAGTTCTTCAAGGGGCTCTTTGGGTTTCAACTTTACAAATCTTATCAGTTTTGTATATGTAAAAGTTGTGAGTATAGCTTATTATGTAGATTGCGGCACCACAACATTCTAACTGGTCACATTTTGTTATCTATTGGGATCAAAATCAATATAATTCCTTAGTGTTAATTTACAAAAATCATAATATGAAATACAACTAATGTGTACGGTTTAGGCTTGACAACATCCCTAAAAAAATATATGATGTTGAAATCGGGAACCTAGCATATCTAACCAACCTGCTGCTTTAACCTCTTAATGGTGATGGTATTCTACTAGTTTATTATAAAAATGCAATTTAACCCAACACTCTAAATATTATTTTGTTGTGGTCATAAAATAGAAAAAATCTAGGTGTCTCTGGGGACATCCCTCTACCCACCTGGATATGGGAAAATGTGTTGTTAGTCTTCCCTGTAATAAATCTCTTCCATCCAAAATAAATCTTGTATGTCACGCATTTTCTTCATGCAGCATAATATATAGGAGGGAGATATAGAAAGGAGAAAAAAGAGAAGAGACTATAAATATAAATAGTACACAAAACATAAAAAAGGAGGAAAGTAGACAAGAGGGAGCACATAGGTCAGCCAAAAAGGCATACCAAGAGAGAGGAGGGAAGTAACATTAGTACTGTAATAGAAAATATCATAATAGTAAAAAAGAAGAGGAAAGTAGACAAGAGAGGGGAGAAGTAATTATTAGTATTGTACTAAAAAGAATATAAAATTAGAAAGAAGAGAAGAGAAGTAACCATAGTACAATATCAAAAAGAGGAAGGAAGTAGATAGATAATAAAGGAGAGAAGTAACCACCGGTACATTACTAAAAAGAAGAGGAAAGTAGACAAGATAGGAGAGAGTAACATTCAACACAATATCAAAATGAGGAAAGAAGTAAACAAGAGAGGATAAAACTAACCACTAGCACAATACCAAAACTAAACATCCTCAATTTTTTTACCATCCTTCGATTTTTCTAATTTCTCTACATTATGTACACTTTAGAAATCATTAGTTGGGCATCAGGGTTTCAAGTATAAATTATCTATGTTATACATTTCTTTTGACTATGAAAATTATAAGTAAGAAAATAAATGATATCACATACAAATTAACTAATTTTTAATATCTATTTCATTATGGAGAATTACTGATAAATGAATTCCTTTATGACTCTAAGTATGGAAAATAACTACTTATGTGGCTTACTAGTAGAAGCAAAGTAGATAACTAAATTCATTACCCTCAAATTAGTCTACCTACTTATTTCCAGAATATTTAGATAATGTTTAGACCTTTAAAATAAAAAAAATAAACTATCTCAGTTAACCAGGTAATCCTAAACTTGATAATCCTAATTAGACCAACTTTGATTTGATTGGGATTCAATCTAAGTGTTTTTCATACATATGTGGGGCTTGATCTGAGCCGTGTGGTCAGGATCTGAGAGGCGGGACATCATCCCCTTCTTTGTGAGCTCTCCTTCTCAAAGAGGAAACAATAACATGGAATAGCTCAGACTCTCGCTACTCCACATCTCACCTCTCTAGTCCTTGCCCCATGATCTAATTGCCTATAAATTCTGCACAGTCTCTCAAACCTAGTGAACCCTAGATCAACACCTAAAATCCCTTATCTAGAAAACGCCCTACTCCTTATTTTTCCCAATCTCTAGCCATGACCTTTAAAGGCATGATATAAGCTCATAGAAAACCAAGGCTTTTAGAACGTCACCCATGATCATCAGAATCCTACCTAGCTTCCAAATTTATCCTCTTTAGCCCATAGTAGCCCAAAAGTCATTTATGTTCAACCTCCAGTTATGCCATCTAGAACCCCCGCCTCCCATCACCTAGTGCCAATTAACATGGCATACACCATCCAGGATCCTCCTCGAGTATTCCACTACAAATAGAACCCAGTGCCACATATTGGTCCTCTGTTCGACGAGGCTCCAGAAGGATATTTTCTTTATAGTTTAAGAGACAAGCATCAGTGACTAACGTTTGTGTCAAAAGGGGTAGAACACTCCGACCCACCCCAAAGAAGCTCCTCAACCTCTCAATCCAACTCGAGAGAAGGTAATTCTTCTTTGGCCAAACTCAATTATTCTTGGTGTTTTTGAATGATTCTACATTTCCAGTCATCTTCATGACCATCGTAGTGGTTTGGCAAACTTTTGATGACCTCAAATAGGTATCGACATCGTTGGTTTGCTGAGAAACAACACTTTGTGTGAACTTTGGAGTTGACTCGTTTAAGCAATAGCTTTCAGAAACCATTGTTGGTTGCTCCATCCATTGTTGATGTCGAGCCAATGCTCGTTTAATTCACCTCGATCTCCTGAAGAAATCTACCCTTTTGGTTGTATGAAAACCAATGTGGATCGATGGGTAATCGATCAAAGGCAAGTTGTGTTTTTCTATGTTAATAACAATTGACCATGAAGTTTTATGTCTTCACCCTTGCGTCATGTTAAGGAACAAAAGCGCACCCAAGGGAATCTTAGTCAACATCCAGCGTGCACTAATTTGATTTATTTAGTCAAAATAATAATACCTCATTAGTGATTGGACACTAATGATCAAAACTTTAGAAAATCCTAGAAAATAATATGTTGATAGGAATGCCAAGTTTAAACCATTAATACTCCTAATGAAATTCTAATCCCAACCTGATGACTGTCCTATAATTAAATATTCAAGAAATTGTATACTAATTACATCTTTAAGACTAAGAGTAGTAAACTAATATTAATCATTCTTCTCCTAGGGTGTGGAAGTAAATGATCACAACTAATACCTAAACCTCAATCACCTAGATTTGCAGATAAGTAGCTATTGATTATGATGTTAAAATACTATTGTGATATTTAGATACTACAATGTTATCTTATGAATAATCCAAAACATGTAGAATATGAGTTATAAGAATATTGAGGTAATGTGTATGTATGTATAAGATTTTAATCAACAATATATATATATATATATATATATATATATATATATATATATATATATATATATAAACCCTTAAATTTTTTGAGAACTCCAATCCTAATATCTATGTCTGCATATAAGGGGTAGTATACATAAACCCTAATTCAATATTATTGGTAAGTTAACAAAGTGAGATGATAAGTGAATGTGATAAATACCTAACTTAACTCATCTATTATATAGGGTATCATTATAAACCCCCAGTAATCACTAGAATATTTGATCATATGTATGATCCCAAGATTTACTCAAGAGTCAAATTTATGCTTCACTGCCATAATTGATCATAATATAATTGATACTTCCAACTAATATTTATATACAAGTCTTAACCAAATAACTATAAACTATTTTTGTTATGTTAACAGTTAAATCTAAAACCACGAATTCACCAATTAACTTATCCATATTATCTATTTCCAAATAATTAACCCGATGATCACACATAAATAGGACTATATCACAAGGACTCCATCCCAGGTAACTCGACTCTAGTCTTCACCCTGGTGGTTCTTTCTTTTCCCTAGTTTTCCTTCTAATCAGGATTGTGCCTGTACGCATCGACAGAGAAGAAAGAAAAAGTCAACAGATCCCTCTCCTCTATCACCACTTGTGTTCACATAGTGCGATACTCATGTAGCGAGCGACACGAAACACCCACCTCTCTTAGGGTTCAAGTGGTCCAAATACATCCTAGCTACTCCATGTCTCCATCACCTCGTAGGCTTATACATTATGTGTACCACAATCTCTTATTTGCATTTTTTGTTTATGGTATGATATCATTGATGTCTCTCCTATATCAAAAAATAAAATCCCACACCAACATATAACCCGAGACCTTTCGTTGCTTACATTTTTATATTCCCACCGACCAGACGATGACGACACACATCGCATGAGCATGACCGGACGTGCCTCTTCTACTGCATCGAGGGGAGCACATAAGTTGGGAGGTTGACTCAAGGGCACGACGTCAATCCACCCTCTCTTTACCCCAACCTCCCGACTCAATATGATTCATTCCCCTCATCCACCGTCTCTGACTATCGGACCAGACCAGCCGGCACACAGATGCCAAAGAATACTACATCGCTAGGACATCAGCACAACACCACCACCGCTCCGCTTCACCATCAAAATCTCAAATCGTCTCCCTCACTCTACCTCTCACCCAATCCACCCGTCTACCTTTTATCTCGATGTAATATCTATATTTTATCTTTTGATGTAGATTGTTGATCTTTTCTTTACATTGCATATAAGAAGAGGAAAAGAGACGACTATCACATATATCAAAAGGGAATCAACCAAAATTATAGGTGAAATTGTGGACGAACAAACATATAAATATATTTTAAAAGTAATTTTTGAGCTTATTGTTGGTACACTTAGCATATACCACTAAAAACGTTATTTATTACTACATAAGTTAATTTCATGAATGGCTTGTTTTTGGAGTAAAAATTCATTAATAAAAATGTAGTTGAAAATATCACGTTCACATCACCCCTTACCCATTAAGAAAATGAGTGAAATAAGAGTAAAGGCTTTTCATAAGTAGGAAATTAACCTAGATGGTGCACATAACTCTAATGCAATTGAGGGTACGTGTGGGTTTTTATTCTACGCTACCCCCATTCATTTACAAATCCTACATATCGTCAGGTTCCATAAAAATACATATGAGTGAAAGAAACTTGTTATTTCCTCTCTCTTTTTTGCTAATGCGTTTTCAATATTACCCCTTTTTATTTAAAAGGGAAGGATATATATTCGTCCCACCCCCACCATCAAGCCAAGTAAAGAATACAAACCACACCAACAAAGAATTGAGAAAACCCAGCAAAACCAACCATCAAAAAATAACATGAGCCAGACCGGAACCTATACTATACCGCAACCCCATGTACAACATGTACAAGTATATACACCAAAACATATCTCAACAAGAAACCATAATACAAGTATCATCCTACTCCTAGGACTAAGTATATCTCCACACAAATCATAGGTAGGTAACAAACTCACTTATCTAGTTGTATGAGTCCTTTGATGCCTTGTGAAAGACCACCTACTCTATGGCTCTAGAAACGTTGTTGGCCTCACTGCTGGTCATTTTTTCAACCATACAAAGTCCCCAATTAGAATTTTAATCCCATGTAGATGGGGGAAAGGCACTAGTGATGCACAACGTTAAGCCATATCAAGCCAACCAAGAAAGCCATCTATGTCTATTAATGGCTACCAAGAAGTTAGTGTCATCACTCCCCTTCAATGTGATGTGTTAGGAATTGTAGTGGGAAACTGACTTGTTCTGCACAACTGAAAGTGCAAGAGTTAACATGGAAAACTCTCCCAAAGACAAGAAGAGAAAGAACACAGGGCAATACTGGCCAACAAGCACTATTTAATCAAGAATACAACTCACACCATCTGGATTTAATTACCCTAAATCTAAATAGCTCCCCCATATGAGAAAAAAGATAGAGAAGAAGAAAGTTACACCCAACATGTACAAAATATCTCACTTATTTTTTTCTCCTCACGACACATGTATCATTGTTGAGGATCAAACACACAACTATGTCCTTACCTATTTCCGTTTCTATCATTGACTGGGCTACCCTACTCCTGAAGATGTTGCCTACCCCACTTCCAAACAAAAGCTCTCTCTAACTGAAAGAACATATATGCATCCTCCACTGATCAAATAGACTACATGCATATTCATTGTCGCAACACCAATGAAGTGCCATTGAATGATGTGTGTCCTCTACTAATTGGATGTGTTTCCATTGTTGATGTACCACCAATGTGTCATTGACTGCCAACAACTACTTCACTTCAAGGCAAAGTCCTTGTCCGTCTCTCATCCATAAAAGAGATCCACCAATTGTGATTTTTTGTTGGATCTTATATAAAAGAAGGTGTCAACAACAAAGAACCGGTGGGATGATCTCAATACCCTCCCCTAGGGCCTCTATTTATAAGTCTTCATGACATGTGGTAGAAACTAGGAATCTGACTGCAATTCCTAATCCAATTCCAATATTACAAATAGGGAACCATATTCTTTCCTATTGGAAATAACACATATTAGGATTGGCAACCAACAATACCAATTCCTATTTAAGTCCAAGTCCAATTAGGAATGGGTCAGAAACTTCCTTCTCCAACAATATTCCCCTCTGACACATAAGACATTGTCTTCAACAATCATCCAAAGTAACTTTTGGATTTCATCAACACATGTGATGGATTCCAATAGGTGGTCATTCTAATCAAACAGGCCAACATCCTATCATTTTCATCCTTTTTCTCAAAGTACCACCCTGACTTCACGTTGTGCCTACACAACTGAGTAGAAGTGTCTTGTAAGAATCCCTTTTCTCTCCATGCCCACATCTAGAACTTTTTTTCTCCTCTTGACTGATCTGTCGAGCCATCCTGGGTGAAAATTATGTTTATGACCTTCTACAGTAAGACTCAGAAACCTTCTTTTGACACTCCCCCTGTCGATGTAACTCCACATCAAATGCTATATTCCTCCATTATGCATGCATCGACTACATATTACATGCCACCACCGAACTCGAGATCATATTCGTTCCTATCCAACAAGGAACTAAAAATTACACTTAAGTCCCAAGTCTAGAACATGACGAACATCCTTGAGTATGATAGTACACCCAACGTCTGTTTTAAAAAAGATGTCACCAATCCTAAGGATCTTTGAGTAGCTAGTGTTCCCCATCCTCACATTGTCAAAGTTTCCTATTATAAATCTTGTGAATAACTTCCTGTGAAATGCAGCATGACACGTCGCTCCTGTGTCTACAACCCACTCAACACCATCCTTTATGTTCAATCAATTCTCTTAGAATGTCAATATGAGATCTTCCACAATGGCAAATGCATTGTTCGGGTCATCTTCCTCATGTTCTTTGGCAAGTTCTTATGACACCTTCTAGATATTGCAATCCTTCTTGAAGTGTCAAACTTTTCTACAATAGTAACATTTTTCACTCTTTGTATTTGACTTCCCATGGTTAGAATCTTGATTTCCACTCTGATTTCTTCCTCTACCTTCAATGTATAGAGTTGAACCTAAAGAATCAGATTTTTCCACATTCCCTTCTATGGATGTCTTCACTCAGAAGTAACCCAAATATTGTCAAGCTTTAGCTTCATGCTTCCTAACAAACTATTGACTATTATCATTATAGCAGATTAACTCTCAAGCAAAGAGGAAAGTCAGATACGGGATTTGAATTCATCATCAAACTCTATCTCCACTGAATTCAGTTGAGTAATTATGACGTTGAGCTCATTGATGTGATATGCTATTGAGACTCCTTCACTTATCTTCAAGTTGAATAAATGACACATCAAATATACCTTGTTTGCAGTAGTTGGCTTCTCGTACAACTTTGATAAGGTCATCATAAGTCCCATTGTTGTCTTCTTATTTGCAATGTTGAATGCAACATTCTATGCCAATGTCAACTTGACCACCCCAAGTGCTTGACGATAAGGAGATTACAATGCTCCTGCTTCATATGTTCATGCTTAGTCCCCACCATAGGTTGATGCAATTTCTTCTGGTATAAATAATCTTTAATCTGCATCTTCCAAAAGCAAAAATCCTTGCCATCAAACTTGTCAATACGCACTTTCCCATCTTCAGACACCAATGTCGCTCCCAATTCAACCTTTAAACCTTGCTCTGATACCACTTGTTAGGAATTATAGTGGGAAAGTGACGTTTTCTACAAAATTGGAAATGTAAGATTTAATGTGGAAAACTCTCTCCAAGGTGAGAATATAAAAACCACAGGACAATACCAGACAACAACCACTATGTAATCAAGATTACAACTCACACCATCTAGATTTAATTGTCTTTAAATATGGATAGCTCCCCCATACGAGAACAAACATAGAGAAGAAGAAAGTTACACCAAATGTGTACACATATCCCACTTATCTTTTTTTCTCATGACACCTCTATCGTTGTTGGGGATCATGAACATGCTTGTGTCCTTGCCTATGGCCGCTATGACTATTGCTTGAGCCCCCTCTGATCCTAAAGAGGTCGCCAACCTTACTACCAATCGGAAGCTCTCTCTGCCTGGGAGAGAAGATGTGCGTCCTTCACTAATTGAACAGAATACTGGCATATTTGTTTCCGCAACACCAATGAAGTGCCACCTACTGATGTACATCCTTTGCTGATCGGATATGTTGCCGTTGTCGATGCACCACCAATGTGTTAGTGACTGCCAACCACTACTTCTCTTCAAGGAAAAGTCATTGATCCTCTCTTATCCACAAGTGAGATCCACCAATTGTTTTTGTTTTCCAACAATAAACAACTAGTGGGATGATCTCAGTTGCCTCTGCTAGGGCCTATATTTATAGGCCTTTATGTCATTTTGTATCAGTTTGGAATCCTACTCCAATTCCTGGCCTTATTCCTAATCCAATTCCAATGTTGCAAATAGAGATCCCTCTTCTTTTCTATTGGATTTAACTCCTATAAGGATTGGCAACCAACAATACCAACTTCTATTTAAGTTCAAGTCCAATTAGGGATGGACTGGAACCTTCCTTTTCCAACATGATGATCATTGCATGAAGCCAATTTTTGGTCCTCAACGTTGATCCATAATCTAATATCTAGAACCATGCTCCCATCATTTTTGTTGATGATCCAGTGCATCACCATCATCTTCTATAATCCATACTTACTAACTTGTCCAAAACTAGATCCATGTTCAAGTTGTGGCAATCTGGAGGGTGCCATTTTATAAAGAGAAGTAACCATCTAATTGAGGGCAACCACACAGGTTTATCCACTTCTTCATATATGATCTACAAGGATTTAACAATCAGTGTGATCTCTTCCATATTTAGAATGTGTCTTAGATGCTCCATATTCCAACGTCCTTTCCTTCTATCCATAAATTGTTACTCTAACATATAGTTTTTTGGTTGTTGGCCTCCACCCACATGTAGAGAGTAGGCACTCATACCAATGATCCCATCATAAGGATATATGTTCCACTCATAAGCGCCTTATGATATGTTGTAGGATCTTGGGAAATGTTTGCCATGTATGTCTCCAGTAAGTTGATGACTTAGCTAAGAGTTGTACAAGAGGTGGGAATTCAGAGTTGAGCTGCACTATAACTCTTCCATATTTTTCCATGTAGAATTTTCCCACTTCCCTTTATTCTAATATAGTCTCTTTAGTAATTAGATTTTGATAAAATATGTTTTGTCTCGACATTCTATTTTAATAAATTTTAGAAACATGTGATGGTTCAAATTTTAGGATCATTAGGTTATAATAAACACTATCAATTGTTATGGATTATGTTTATCTAGGTTGGGTACTAGTTGAGTTAAGTTTGGGTTAGTTTAGACTTACATATGGTTTTATTGATACTTCATTGGAGAGATCAACTACTAACTTCATGAGATGAGTACATCTAGCTACCAATCTAGTTCACTTAAATATGTCATTTTATAGTTGAGAAACCAGTTATGGAGAGAAAGTAATAAAAAAATTTAGTGGCATTTTATAACAGTATGCAACTGATGAAATAAAATTAATATAAGATAACAATAGAGTTGAAGATATAAGTTGTGTTTCTCATTAATACACATTGTATCATGCCTAATCTTCTCCATTGCTTGTATTACAAAAGAGACTATTGACACTCACATCTCTCTTTTTCCTTAAGCTTGTTGGTATTCTCCAATCCTGAAGGTCCACTTTGTCATTTGTAGGTAGTGTGCTTTCATCTCTCACTTGGTTTGGGGTTGGTTTTGGGGACCTTGGTTGAGTTAGCAACCACCCTTACTTTTCCTCGATTGTGAACCAATGAAGGCACTTATCCTTGCTTACCTTTTACATCCTCGTCACTTGAAGGATTTACTATTTTGTGATCAATGATTCTATGCCTTTCATCAGTCAAAAACCCATTCATGGTTGTTTTCTCAAGTCTTAGTGGTAGTGAGTTGTTTTCTTATCATTAGAAGGTTACCAATGAAAGTAGTAATGCCACCCTCCCATGACAATATTGATATATTACATGTATTCACCAATTCATGAGAGAGATGGAAGCCCTTGAACAATGAAGATCTCGGATGACATCAACCTATGAACCTATTGTGCATCTACATTAATGAGGTTCTCAGTGTAGGAATTGATGGAACAAACTAATGGAACTTTTTCTATCATTTATCAATGGAAGATCACAGTCATCCTCAAATGGTGTCACTGGTCTATGATGCCACAAGTAAGAATATTGATGTCCTGGTAGCTTTGACTATTTTCTTCTCTCCCCACTTGTTTTCTTTCATTTGGTGGGTTAGATACACCCTTTCTCCTCCTTCTCTACCTCAATTGTGTGAGTTTCCTTTGATGGTATAGGTCTACAACAAGTCATCATGTTGAGGACAAACTATGAGATGCTTTCTTCCATCAAGCTTTGACGTACTAGTTGCTTACTCATCTTCTCTTCTTCTACGTGGAACAAAATCTCTGTTGACTTGAGAGTTTTAAACCATTCATATTTTCATAATGACTTAACCATACCATTCCTATGTATCTAATTTGGTTGTTCAATATTGATTTTAGGATTTAGGTACATGAAAAGGGTATAATTACACAAGCCCTAGCTTTTCCAAGTTCAAGTCAAAAGCAATGCAAGTGTGCTTTTTGAGAAATCACTCCAAATCACCTTAGATTTATTTTGTAATCACTTGTATTGATGATATGACTTGCAACTAAGATGACAAAAAATTTGAGACACTTAACTCCAATGTTTGGTCACTCAAAAATCATTTTGGAAAATTTGTCACAGGCACTTTATTAGTCGAGTTGAAAACTCGACCGATCCAGTGATGGATTTTCTGATATGATCAATTGGTCGAGTGGTACACTCACAGAACTCGACCAATCGATCAACTAAGAAAAACTGGTTTTGACTCATTGGTCGAGTTTCACATAACAAACTCGACCGATCGTTTGAAAATTGGCTTTGTCTTCTAGTGTATTGGTCGAGTTACCTTTATTAAAACTCGACTAAATGTATTGTACAAGAAATGTAGAAAAAGTAATTATAACCACTGGAGAGTTGTTGTAAATGAAAACAGATCCATTGAAAGTTGTAAAATGGTTATTTTTTGTTCTTAAGTGATTCCACACTCAAATGAACACCCCCAACTATAAATAGGACCCCTTGGAGTTCATTCCAAGTTTTCTCATTCATATTATCCTAAGTCCTTGCTATAGTTGAGTGTGTGGCAACCCTTTGAGCCCCTTTCTCTCTCATTTGCAAAGTATTTCATGATTATGAGTGAGTTAGGCATGTTGTAAGAGAGCTACCTCTGTTGCTTGTAAAGCTCTCATTCCTTCTATCTTCCCAATCCCCTTTCTCAAAGAGCAAAGGTTGAAGCAAGCTACTATGAGTGAAGGTGAAGTTGTTGGTCTTCTTCAAGGTTGAAAAAGAGGTGAAGATCTTCTCCAAGTAAAGGAGAAGGGCAAAGAGAAGATTCAAGAAGAGTGGCTAATTCCTTCAAGACCAAAAATTTGATGCAAGTGTGGGTAAGTCTTTGTTGAAGGCTGAAGACATCTTAATCAAGTGGGTAAGTCCTTGTATAGGTGAAAGACTCTTGTCTTGAGTAGGTAAGTTCTTGAATGTATTGTGGTCTCCTTGTATATCTTATGATGGAATATAAGTATACACTGATTGCAAAGTCCTAGAGGTTGACCTCTCTAGGTAGTGGATTGACTATCTCCTAGTTTGGAGATTGGAACCACTCTAACCACCTTGTCCAAGTAGATGTTTCAATTTCTCTCATCCTTGCTATGCTTGCTTAGATAGGACTTCAAATTGATCTTAAGCATTTGGTTTCAATTGATATAATTTGAAGTTCTAACTATTCTTGTGAGAATTTTAAAGATCTATTCATCCCAACTCTAGAGCCCTAGATCCAACAATCTCTCCTTACATATCCTTGGTCTAGATCCACAAAAGTATACCTCCTTTTCTACATGCTATCTTACTTATCCTTTGTTGTCTCCTTTCTTAAGACTTGTTCTTTGTAGTTTTCTTCCAAGATTTTGACAGTGGTAGTCTTTTACCATGCTTCCTTCTTGTTTTTCCCTAGTTGCACTTAAATCATGGAGTTAGGGATATTGTGATTTTTAAGAGGGAAATCTTGGATATGTGGAAATGTTGTGGCTTTGTTGAGGTATGAAGCTTGTTGGATCTTGAAGAGTAAAAATAAAGGATTTCCATCTTCATTGATGTGTGGACTCATTTCCATTCTGTGTAAGGTGAGTGATATAGCATATGATGTATTTAGTACCTACTCAATTTATGAAAATCATGATCTTGATTTTAGCCTCTCTAATATGCTAGGATATGTAATCTTTATGTTGATCTAAGGACATGAGAAGGGGATATAATCTTACATTGTCATCGTTATCTCTGGAAAACCTTTCTTAATGCTAAAGGCATGTTTTCTTTGACTCACATATGCTTAGAATCAATCATTGATGCAAAGTGGTTTTAACGTTCATACCTTTATGTTGTTCCTATGCTCCATGATATAGAATATAGACTGTATGATATCCCTTACACTAAAGAACAATTTTACAACTTTATTAAGGTTTTCTACTAATTTGTTATGATGTTGAAATCTATGGAAATAGAACCGCTACATATAAATGTATTATCCATGCTTGGAGTTAGCTTTCCTTATACTTAGATCTTGAAACTAGTATGCTACTTACATCCTTATAAGTATATTCTTATTATTTGTCATGAAGAAATGAGTAGGTTTCATATGATTAAGATGTTCCCAAGTGAACTTAACTTTGTGATGCCTTGATATGATATCCATGAAAGGATTGGACCTTTGTCGGTCTTTCATGCACAATACACTAGTACAGAAATATCCTTTAGTGTCGGTTATATAAGCCTTTTGGCATCGGTTTCCAAGCGACACCCAAGTGGGAGCCGCTAAAAGTATACACTTTCAGCATCAGTTTTATATCCGACGGCATAACCCTTCTTGCCACCAATAAAAAGCGCCAGCAAGGGCACCATAGGCGTCAGTTTATATCGACAACCGACACTATATCCTTGTTAAAAGACGTCGACTTTATACTAATAACCGACGCCATACCTCATCCCGAATAAAAAAAATCAGTCCCCAAAAGGGATAAAGACATCGATGTTATATTAATAACTGACACAGTAAGGTTTTGTTGTCAGTTTTATACTAATAACTGATGCCTATGTTATGATTTTTTTTTCTTATCAGTTTGCAGGCCTATTGTCTGGCTGGTCAGCAGGATGCAGAACCTATAGTTCAGTTCTAAACTGTAGGTTTACAACACCCTTTGATTTCAGCCAACAACAGGCCACAAACCTGCAAAATTAACATAGATAAACAACAATTTATGATCATGTGACTCACACACATGTATAAGCACATTTAATTCATATTATTTTTCATCACACAAATGTAGAAATCAGTAGTTCCATTTCAAATTTCCTCCATTTTCACACACATTTAGGAACCTGCAGTTCCATTCATTTCATCTCTTTTCACATTCAGACACATGTAGAAACATTCATGTATTCATCTTCACATTCACACATATGACAATTCAAAAAAATTCATTTAGACATGTACATATAAAAGTTTCACATGTCATCAAATACAAAAGTAATTATGAGAACAAAGTTTAGAAATATCATTCTTTATCATTATCATCATTGTCATTATCGTCATCAGCATTCCAATCATAATAAAAAATTCCCACTACTTGTAAGCTTTTTGCCCATTGTTCTCTTACATCATCTAATTCTTCCATCGTATAGGGAGTATGTACATCTAATAATTTTTCACCTATAGTGAAGTCACTAGTTTTAGACACCTACAAAGAGAATGACGTATATATATAATTAATAATATATAATAAGATTGATATATTTCATATTATCTAATGAGACTATATATAATACCTGTTGTATGGTATCGATTTCCATTGCATCATGTTTGATAATTAGGTCCATATATCGCATCACATAGTATGCACATGCCCAGCTGTTGTCTTATTTAGCACACTATAAATTGAAACATATAAAATGTTCAAAAATACAAATAAGCACAGTTCACATAAATAATATATACATTGGAGTCGGGAAATTACTTTCACATTCTCCCAAATTAGTAACTATTTCTTTTTCTTGGAGATGTTTCCTCCAGCTTTTTTGAACTCTCTTAAAGCCCTACATGTTAATGTAACACATTAAATTGCATAATTAAATAGTAATGTAATATCAGATGTTAACGGATATAAAAATATGAAATAAGTATCACGTGAATAATGGCCTTTTCATTGGGTGTCCATATAGTGTGTCCCATTCCTTCCCCGCGGGATCTAGATAATAAATAGTGAATGTCTTGGGAACAATAACCAATAACTCCCAATGCCTACCACTAGAGGTAAGAAAGTTAAAAATTAATAACTCAAAATCCACAATAAAAATGTAATTTTCTTAAGTCCAAATTATAAGCAAAGTAAACTTACTCAACATTGAATGGAGCTATTATCACCGACTTCTTTTTTGTACCAAAATAATTCAAAGCGACATAGCAGTATGAGGTAACGGATGAAGGATCTTTATCTACGAGACTGATCAAAGATGGAACTAGAAATCTCACATGGGAAAATAAAAATCTTTACAGATCGTGTGTAAGTGGCTACAAAACATGTATTACATATGCATTAATATATAAGAAATAAGATCACCATATATAAAACAAGGTATATGGATGTATAAACAAGATCTCACCATATCCATAGCTCTATCATAGATGTATTCAGCCAATCATAATGAAACAACTCCAAAATATCTTGTATAAATAGATTGTTATCGTATGATTCACCTACAACATCCACTGGAATAAAAACTTTTATAGGACAATTTGGGTTATGTTCGCCTATCCATACTGCCATACCCTACAATTAGGACCTAATGAGGTGTATAGGTCCCTTGGAAGCCAACTGGGTACTTCAGGAGGTGGAGGTGGAGGCTGAGATGTAGCAAGTTTCTTCCTTTTGACCTATATATATAATTTTAGATCAATTGACTCATATGTACACACTAATAAATTAACGTAATGTAAATTTATCATACAATATCAGTATAGACGACATCCGTATTGGGCCACAATATCACTCCGCCTTCTGCTTCACCAAGCGTTTCAAAATCTAGGTGGGCATATGGCAAAGAATGATCCCTCCAATTGGGGAGTGCACGTATCAGGCTCACATGAACCACACCATCTCGTACTGGAGTCCCATGAAATGTGTCCCCTAGAATGGGTGGGTAAGCCTCGACCTTTGCAATGATAAATTCTTTGCTTTTTAGACGGTATGGCTTCAACCCCTAAAAATTTACGTAAAGAATGTTATATACATATATACATAAAAATACTTATAGCAGAGGTGCTAGGTGGTGGGTCCATAGGATTACTCCCAACCTCTATAGTAGGAGAAGAGCAGCATGCCACATGTACTATCTGAGTGGCAGTCTGTGACACCTGCCACTTGCTAATTGCTTCATGGAGTCTCTAATCAAGTGCTTCCTCGACTCTCCTATTAATTGACTCATCTACCTATACATGGATAAAAGAAACGCTAGTGTCTGATTATTGAATTCCCTTTTGCAATAACATTCTAAAAAAAGAATAGGTTACCTCAGTTTGTGAAAATCCCAATTTCAGGACAGGTTTGCACTGTGATGGCCCAAAGAAAGCTTTTATGCCCACACCAGCGTCTGCACCCCTAACACGTCGAGGATGCTCTGGGTTACTAAGAGCAACTGTCAATTCATCCCTTGTGCCCTCATGAATGAACTTGCCTTGCTTCCTCTGTTCGTGAAGCTCCTGCTAATTGCCATCAACAGAAATTGGTAAGTAAACATAATAATAATCAATATCAATTGCTCTAAGAGTTGAATTTTACCATTTTTGTAGTCGCCTCTGCAGTTGCGAGCTTGGTTATATCTCCTTTCTTATTTTACCTCCCAGCTATCCACATAGCATGGTGAGGCAGAGGTGCAGGAGCAATAGTAGAGGACTCCAAAGTCTCCTGAGTAATAGCAGACTGAGCAGTAGACTCAGCCTGTAGTCTTTGGTGAATGTCTGCATAGCCTTTTAGACCCATCGTGTGGTCATGCACATTCAGTGCACGCCTTACTCTTTGAGCATCACTGATAGCCTTGTTAGTAAGCACATTGATTTGGTTAGTAACACTAAAGGTTAATCTTGAATAGGTGAATACATAAGAACATATATTAATTAAATTGGGAGTGGCACTTAATACCTTGAATTCATCAGTTTTTCTTTTGGTAACAAACTCCTCCCAGTCATTGGGGTCCAGGTAGTTCCATTGCTCAATGGTTGACTTCTTCCTCTTCTCAGCATCTCATATGTAATCTCGGGTGAGATTTGTCCTATAGTTCCTTAGGACCCTCCCACAGTGTTGCATCATGCATTTACGATGCATCTTTTCATCCAGTTCAAATATACTCTGTAAAATAGAATTGCTATTAACTAGTATCCTAAAAATTATTAATCTACAAAATAGAATTGCAAATAATAATAACTCACACATAGTTCCTTCCATACTAAGTCATTCTTCTCATTAGGAACTTTATGTCAAGATTCTACATTAGGACTACAATGGCTATGAGTAAGAACCGCAAGATATGAAATAAACGAGTTGCGGTTCATTCCAACTGGATTTCCTGCACGATAAAAATCCACAGCCAGTTTGGGTCCATTGCCCCTTTGTTGTAGTAACTTGTTCATCATAGTGATGCCCCTCACTTTTTCAATTTTTTTTTCTATTCATCAAGTGCCCCAAGTTCTTCAGGGGGTACCTCATCAACCTAAAATTTGACAAAATAAACACACTTACAGGATATAACTATAAATGGACATATAGATAGAAATATAGGATATATTTTTAAAACTTACATTGTGAGGCGACACGTTGATATCCTCACCCTCACGGTAATCATCATCACAGTCATCATGCTCAGCCATCTGAAATCAAACATTTAGCATTTGACATAACTAGAAGATAATAAAACATATAAAAAATATAAACATGCATGCCTCTAATATTGCGATCTTTTATCAATTAACATTCCTTAATTGTGATCTCCGCGCACATACAAGTCATCATTAGCTTCAATATTTGGTGGTGTTGGCAACCCAACTGAGAATGGAATGGAGTCATCATACTTATCATAGTACTCTTCTTCATCTATAGGATCTTCAATGAACTGTCTTTTACCATGAATAACAACCGACCATTTATCATTTGTAGGATCATCGATATAAAATACTTGTTTCTCCTGTGATGCCAATATGAATGGTTCACCCTTCTCGCCAATCTTTTCAAATTTCACTAATATGAAACCTAATTCATCCACTATAACTCCTTTGGTGTTATCAACCCAGTTATATTTAAAGAGCGGAATTCTGAAATCTATGTAGTCAAACTCCCATATGTCTTCAATGACACCATAATATGATATTTTAGCTTCACGTGGACTCTTATCTTTTGCACTTGCAAAAAACAATGAAGACGCTTGAAGGGTTACCCCACTGTTTTGGATGACACTCTTATCATCTTGACGCTTTGTGTAATATGATAATCCATTTATGTCAAACCCTTCATAAGACATAACATTCAATTTTGGTTTAAAGGCGAGGCATTTGATAGTTTCAGTAAGATTATTTGGTGTTTGAGATAGTTGATGTAAGACTTTATTTTCAAACCACTTAATAAATGCCTTGTTATGATCTATAGCAATCCACATTGAATTGGCTCGAGGATATTGTCTCTTGATGAAATTGGTATGTGCCTCGGTATAAACACTCACTTCGTCGATGTTGTGTAAAATATACAAGTGACCTTTTTCCAACTGCTCACGACTGATTACTTTCATCCGTGATCCCAAAATTCCTTTGCCAGAATACTCCTCAATATTCTTGTCATTAACAGAAGCGTCATTACCACTCAGAAAGTCATTACAAAAATCCATAACCTCTTTCTCCACATAACCCTCAATAATACTCCCTTCAGGCCGACTACGGTTTTGAACATCACCTTTAAAAACACTCATGTATCGTTCAAAGGGATACATCTAATGCAAGAAAAATGGTCCCAACATTTTCACTTCCCTAGTCAATTGGACAACAAGATGTACCATGAAATCAAAGAACGAAGGAGGAAAATACATCTCAAGCTGACATAGGGTAACAACCACTTCTCTTTGCAATTTATTGAGAGTATCAGGGTCAATAACTTTGCTGCACAAACTATTGAAAAAGAAACAAAGTCTGGTGATTGCAAACCTTACGTGCTTTGGCAATATAGATCGAATTGCCACGGGTAATATTTGTTGCATTAGAGTTTGACAATCATGAGATTTAAGGCCTATCAAATTCAGATCTTTCATTGATACCAATCTATGGATGTTGGATGAGTAACCCTATGGCACCTTAACATTTACCAAGCATTCACAAAAAGCTTTCTTCTCCTTTCTAGACAACATGTAACAAGCGGGAGGTAAGTATGTTCTCCGATCACTACTAACTACTTCTATTAGTTTTGTCCTTATTCCCATTTCACATAGGTCTATTCTGGATTTTATCCCATCTTTAGTCTTACCTGGTATATTCAACAGAGTATCAATGACGCTATCACATACATTTTTCCCAATGTGCATGACATCGATACAATGCCTGACTACCAATGAACTCCAATAAGGAAGATCCCAAAATATGGACTTCTTCTTGAATAAAGATTTTTCACTCCATGTGGACATGGTACATTGTGATATCTTACCAAATTCATTGGCAAAGTCTTTTACTCTTTCATAAACAACCTCTCCTGGTATAGGTTTAGGTGCACTCCGTTCCTCATTCCGTCCATTGAATGCTTTGTGCAACCTACGATACTGATGGAATTTGGTTAGAAACCTTCGATGACTAAGATATATAGTCTTGCCACCATGTTTTAGTCATATTGAATCAGTGTTCTCTTCACATATAGGACATGCTTTAGATCCTTTGACACTATATCCAGACAAATTCCCATATGTTGTAAAGTCATTAACAGTGCAAAACAACATAGCGTGCAAACGAAATGTCTCTCTTCGTGAACCATCATAGGTCATGACACCTTCACTCAGAGTTTCTTTAAGTCATCAATCATAGGTTCAAGATAAATGTCGATATCATTTCCAGGTTTTTTAGGGCCCGATATCAACAACGACAGCATAACGTACTTATTTTTCATACACAACCAGGGAGGAAGATTGTATATAACAAGCATAACTGGCCAAGTGCTATGTTGGCTGCTCAATGTCCCGTATAGATTCATCCCATATGTACAAATCCCAAGTCTTAGATTCATGACTTCTTCACCAAATTTAGGGTACAATAAATCAATCTTCTTCCACTGTGGGGAATCAGACACATGTCATAGGATCCCATCATTATTTTTCTTAACATCTGCATGCCACCTCAAATTCTTCACATCTATCAGATTGGAAAACAACCATTGAAACTGTGATATTATAGGTAGATACCACATCACCTTGGCAGGAGAACCAGTTTTGGACTCCCCCGAAGTCTTCAATTTATACCTTGGCGCACCACATTTTGGACAATCTTTCAAATCCACATAGTGCTTTTAAAATAATACACAATCACTCGGGCATGCGTGTATCTTCTTGGCCTCCATTCCCATTGGGCACAACAATTTCTTTAACTAGTATGTTGAGATTGGCAGCTCGTTTCCTTCAGGAAGAATTTCTTTCAACAAAGACAACAATGACGTGAAGCTTTTGTCGCTCCATCTATTGTTAGCTTTTAGCTTATACAATCTCAACACAGTGCTAAGCTTCGTAAACTTAGTATAACCTATGTATAATGGTATCTCAGCATCATGCACAATGTTTCTAAACATGGGAGGTGGATCGGTGTGCTCTACCCCACAGCTATCTAGCATCGCATCAACGATGTCTACTGGAATTCGTTCGTTCACATCTACGTCATCAGAGGCAATTTCTTCTTACACACAAGCACTGCTATCGACATCCACTAATGTTAGGTTTGAAATCTCTCCATGCCAGTGCCATTCTGTATATCCCTATACAATCCCGTTGCACATGACATGACTTTTGATTTCGTCACCAGTGCTGACTTTCAAGTTGTTACCGCAATGCCTACATGGATAGTACAACCTATCTCCAGGTTGTTTCCTATGTTCCTCGGCAAATCTAATAAACTATTCAAGACCAGAAATAAACTCTGGGGTGCAGCGATTTGGAATGGACATCCATGATCTATCCATTCTATGATCAAAGAGAAAACAAGTATATATTAGGGTTTAGGGTTAAAAGATTAGGGTCTAGGGTTAAAAGATTATGATTTATGGTTACAAGTTTAGGGTTTAAGGCCTTATATATAATAAAAGTGTACCACCTATCCCATTCTTGAACACCTAATCCCACTAGTAAGTGTATAATGTGTATTGGGTTTTCAAGAATATTTCGGCAACATTTCCCCACTGTTCTCCAAGTACATATGTACTTAGAGAAAAAAGGGGAAATGCTACCAAAATTTTCTTAAAAACCCAATACACAGTATACACTTACATCCTAAGTGGGATTAAGTATTCAAGAACAGTCCTAAACCGGGGACTATCCAAGATTTACTCCTAATGAGTAAATCTTGGACATGTTTCTAGGCCAACAAATACTTGTATGTTGTCATTCTTAGACCTACAATCCTAGTTTCATCATTCATATCCTAAGTTTTGTGTAACATCATTTAATCATGCTTGTCAGTAAATACTAAATAGTAAATCCTAGAATGATCTATTCATTCTATGATCAAAGAGAAAATAAGTATATCTTAGGGTCTAGGGTTAAAAGATTAGGGTCTACGGTTAAAAGATTAGGGTTTAAGGTCTTATATATAATAAATGTGTACCACCTATCCCATTATTTACAATATATTTAGAATTCATCACAATCTCATTACAATTCATCACAATATAATTTTAGGGTTTACAATTCATCACAATCTCTTTACAATTCATCACATTCTCATTACAATTCATCACGACATATTATGGTTTACAAATAATTTTCAATTCCAATAAAATACATAGTTACATATATGCATTTTCATATCATCACAATATAATTAGATTTAGGAAAAAAACATATTAGAATTTATACATAATTCCAACTCTAATCAAATACATTACATGCATTTTTATCACAACAATATAATCAATGCAAAAAAGTAGAGAAGGACCAACCTTGTCGAAGGGAAGAAGGCAGAGACGGCAGCGGCTCCGGCTGGAGGAGCAGCTAGTAGCGACGGTGGCTAAGTGATGGTGGCTAGAGGAGCAGCTAGCAGCAGGGATGGTGGTGGAGGAGCAGATAGCAGTAGGGACGGCCGACGACTGGAGGAGCAGCTAGCAACTGGCAGAGGAGGACCAGCTAGCAGTAGGAATGGCAGCTGGAGGAGAAGCTAGCAGCAGGAATGGCAGCTGGAGGAGAAGCTAGAAGCAGGGAAGGCAGTGAGGGACCAATACGGACGGCGGCGGTGGAGAACCAATAGGGACGGCGGTGGTGGATGGAGTCGCTGGAATTGCCAGAATCGCCAGACCTAGTGAAATCATGATGAAATAGGGAATGGGGAAGAGTCTGTTTCGCGCAGGTGCTATTAAGTTTTTCATAGTCGTCGGTTGTTTCAGAAACTGACACCTAAGTTTGTTTTAGTCGTCGGTTTCAACATACAACAACTGAAATCTATTCAAATCTGCCAACGAAAAAAATTGTTCGAGTTACAACCATAGTTGTCATTTGGGAACCTAAAACCGACGCCTAATATGTGAAAAGATTTTCACAAGGTAGAACGTGAACACACATCCTCGTCGGTTTGTCTTCTCGAACCGATGAAAAATAAGGGGATGAATTTTGTCTCGTGGAGGATCTTTCTCCGTCGGTTCCTTATAAAGCAACTGACGCCGATTTGAAAATTTTTGGAGGCAAATGTTTTCCCTAAAAAATTGTATTTCGCGGGTGATTATGGATGTCGGTTTTTTTCTCAAGCAACTGACGTTATAGAAAAAGTGATACCTGTGTCTTTTGTAAATCGGTCGACCTTCACATATAGGTGTCAGTAGTCATTTTAAGCAGACGTCGTATCATTTGGCGTAGGTTTTGTATGTGACGTTATAGGTCATTTTTGTAGTAGTGATAGGGCTTATAGTGCCCGGATATTAAATCATGGCCTTAGCACATCCAAGAGTGTTACAATTCAGAACCATGTTTGGGTAAATGGAATTGTATAGTAATACATTTTATATCTTTTAAAGTTTGTTTGGTTAATTATTTAACTATTCTTTTGTTGTTTTTGTGTAACTTGATAGATGTAGTAACAATATAAGTAAATGATCTAATTAATTAACTTAACCCTAATCTTGTAGAACATTGAGTTTGTAAATCAATCTCCTTGGGTCATTAAGGAAAATAATGAAACACGTAAACCTTTTAGAAATCTACTAGATGTGGGAAGATGTTCAGAGCCATGTATTTGTGAACATGTGGCGGCAACTAGGGTTGGTATATCCTGAAGTCTTTAAATCTTGTTAGGACTCAATTGGATCTGGTGATCTGATTTTTTACAATATATGATGTGTTGGTTTTATGCTTTGAGAGCCATCATATGATGATTTTAAAAGAGATATTTTTCAATTGACTTGATTTTTAATGAAAGGCAATTCCATTTATCATTTTTATTTCGTTATTAAGACTGTGAATAAACTTAGTAACATAGCATTGATCGCCAAGTTCAACATGCTATGTTACAACCCTCAATATTCTTATTGCTTAAAGTGAGCATAATCAGTCGATGATATGAGAGAGTGGGCGTATTTGGGGCTAAGTATTATCCCACTTTTACTAGTTCCTCTCAACCACTGATGTCTGAGTGTCTTTTGAGATCAAAAGTGTGAATGATGCTCTTGCATACTTGTCATAGTAGGAAAAATAAAGTTTTAAGTGTGATGCTTTGAAATTTAAAACCCAATAACCATTTTACAATAATAAGGTGATTCAATGTCATTCAAAATTGCAGGATATTGGACTTAGTAGAAATAATGTGAAACATCTACATAAATCCCTCAAAACCTTTTTCTTAAGAAATATTTTCTTACATAATAACATTTAAATATCAAAGCATTGAGGCAATGCATAAAATTTTCTTTAAAAAAATCATCAATCATGTCATTGCTATCTATGTATAGGTTAAAAATGGGTATTACTTTCACTAGTACAGAAATGACATATAAAGTCACCTTTGATGGCGTTAGTTACATAAAAAAACCGATGCCAAAGAACAACAACGTCGGTTATATAAGACAACCGTCACCATATGTGAAGTCTTGTCAATTTAGAAATGACACAAATACCACTTTTAGTTTAACGTTGATTTCTTTTCAAAGAAATTGACGTCTAAAATTACCAGCAAAATACAAATTTTTAGGGAAAATTTTGCCTCTAAAATTTTCAATACGCCGTCAGTTTTTGCTAAACCGACAACACATGTTTCATGCCATCTCCCCACAAAAAAAGTATCCCCTCATTATTTGTCGTCTTTGTCAACTAACTGACTAATCACCCTTTACGAGACAAACTTTTTTAAGGAGATGGGTCTATAGTGTCAACTGGTTACTAGAAATTGGCGACTAGGTGATTTCACTCCTTGTCCCTACGAAAATAATTTCCCCCCAGTTTTCTCCTTCCTCGTCCACTTTTATTGGACAACTGACAACTATGGACTAATAGTAGATCAAAAATTTTTGTTTCGATATGTATGTAGATGCCATTTTTTCATTGGTAACCGACAATTATGTCAAACTATTTTTTTGGTTTAGGAGTTAGTCGTTAGTTTATCTCTAGCACCGGATGACTAAAACCCTAACCGAGGGAATTTTTTTTGTTTTGATTTGGACTTAGTTGTCAATTTTTCAAAAGTAATTGATGACTATAATAGTTAGTCGTCGGTTTTTTAGTACAATAGACGGCTAAGGGTTTAATAGCACCCACGCAAAGCAAAATTTTTCCCATTCTCTATTTCATCATGATTTCTACAGCCGCCGCCGCCGCTCTTCTAGCGATGTCTCTCTTACTCCAGCCATAGCCTCTGCTCTTCCTTCATCCGCCGCCTCTCTCTCTATGCTCGCCTATGGAGTTATTCACCACTGGGAGCTGGGGCTTGCCACTGCCACTCTCTCTGTGCTCGCTTGAGGAGCTACTCTTTTCCAGGAGTTGCGACTAGCCGCTGCCACTCTCTCTGTGCCCACCTTGAGGAGCTACGGTTGGTAGCCGCCGGAGGAGTTGTTGTTGCTGGTTTGGGAGGATGCAAGCTTGGGAGGACACCGAACCTTGGGCATGATCTATCCGCCGCCAGCATCCACTACTGCAAGGTAAGAGATTAGGTGTCAGACTTTGGACCTTGGACCTTGAGGACGTCGGACTAAGTGACCTTGGGTCGGAGCTTCTACTAGTGAGATTAAGCATCTGCTTCCCCTACTGCTAGGTAAGAGAGCTCCATTATGCCACCACGTCACCCATGGCCAACTATTAGGATGTGATTCAAAATCTACATTACTCCTTGTTTTTTTTCATAGCTTAATTGTTGGATGTATGTTCATGAATATGGCCCTTAAAAATGGTTAAGGTTACATATCCCCCAAATAACTCAATATTGTAGTTACCTTGTTGAAAGTGAATCACTTTTTTATAGTTAGTTACGTATTTCTCTTGCATTGATTAGTGTTAATTAGGATTGCTATATCTTAGCTAGTGTAATTTTCTTTCTTTCCTTAGTTTGTTAACCTTAGTTTTTATTTTACATCAGGTCATATCTCCCTCCTAAGGTCATGAATAATTTATACCTTGATGATGAACATGCATGTACATTGGAGATGTTGAAATCAATGTTATCGAATATGGTACCTAGACTTGGGTATGATTAAGATTACCAAATTTTATTGTTGTAAATCAAATCATACATTGTTTTTAATCTAAGGACATCTTTGATGGACACTTTTTAAATATTAGTCAAGAATCTCAAATCATGATGCCTAATCTAGTTCTCTTAATTAATATTAATGTTTGCTTTCTCTCTTGATTAACAACTCCAAATGGAAGAATGAATTGAATTAAATGATGTTACATAAAACCTAGGACATGAATGATGAAACTAGGATAGTAGGTATAGGAATGACAAAATACATATATTTTGTTGGCCTATAAACCCTTTCGAGATTTACTCATTAGGAGTAAATCTTGGATAGTCCCCGGTTTGGGACTGTTCTTGAACACCTAATCTCACTTAAGATGTAAGTGTATAATGTATATTCGGTTTTCTTGATGTTTTGTTAGCACTCCTCGCTTGTTCTCTAAGTACATATGTTGGTGTGCATTTGTCCATGTACATCAGTGTACCTGGAGAACTGCGGGGAGATCTGTTGAAATTTTCTTGAAAACCGAATAAAAATTATATACTTACTAGTGAGATTAGGTGTTCAAGAATGGGATATGTGGTACACACATTCATTATAAGACCCTAAATCCTAATCTTTTAACCCTAAATCCTAATCTTTAAATCCTTATTCCTAAATCTAAAATAGTAAACTCTAATCTATATGTAAATCCTTAACTTAATATATAAACCATAAACCCTTATACTTGTTTTTTCTTCGATCATAGAATGGATAGATCATGTATGTCCATTCCAAATTACTACATCCTAGAGTTTATTGCTGGTCTTGATCAGTTTCATAGATTTGTGGAGTAACATAGGAAATAACCTGGAGATAGGTTCTATTGTCTATGTAGGCATTGTGGTAACAACTTGAAAGTCACCACTGATGAAAAAAAATCAAAATTCATGTCATGTGCAACGGGATTGTACAAGGATATACAGAATGGTACCGACATGGAGAGATTTCAAACCTAAGATCAGTAGATGTCAATAGCAATGCTTGTATTGAACAAGAAATTTCCGTCGATGATGTAGATGTGAACGAACCACTTTCGATAGACATCGTTAATGTGATTTTGGATAATTGTGGGGTAGAGCACATCGATCCACCTTCCTTGTTTAGGAACATTATGCATGATGCTAAGAGACCATTATACACAGGTTGTACTAAGTTTATGAAGATGAGCACTGTGTTGAGATTGTATAATATGAAGGCTAACAATAGATGGAGTGACAAAAGCTTCATGTCATTATTGTCTTTCTTGAAATAAATTCATCCTGAAGGAAATGAGATTCTAAGCCCAACATATGAGTTAAAGAAAATATTATTCCCAATGAGAATGAAGGTTAAGACGATACAAGCATGCCTGAATGATTGTATATTATTTCAAAAGGACTATGTGAATTTGAAAGGTTGTCCATTATGTGGGGCGTCAAGGTATAAAATGATGACTTTGGGGAAGTCTAAAACTATCTATCCTGCCAAGGTGTTGTGGAATATACCTACAATATCATGGTTTCAACACTTGTTTTCCAATATGATAGATGTAGAGAATTTAAAATGGCATGTAGAGGTTAAGAAAAATAATGATGGAATCCTACAACTTGCGTCTAATTCCCCATAGTGGAAGAAGATTGATTTATTGTATCCAGAATTTGGTGAAGAAGTCAGGAATCTAAGACTTGGGCTTTGTACCATTGTATGAATCCGTACAGCACATTGAGTAGCCAACATAGCACTTGTCCTATTATGCTTGTTATATACAATCTTCCTCCCTTGTTGTGTATGAAAAATAAGTACGTTATGAAGTCGTTGTTGATATCGGGCCCTAAACAACCTAGAAATGATATTACCATTTATCTTGAACCTCTAATTGATGACTTAAAGAAGTTTGGGGTGAAGGTGTGGTGACCTATGATTCTTCACATAGAGATACATTTTGTTTCCATGCTATGTTGTTTTGCACTATTAATGACTTTCTAGCAAATGGGAATTTGTCTGGATACAGTGTAAAGGATCCAAAGCATGCCCTATATGTGAAGAGAACACTGATTCTATATGAATAAAACATGGTGGCAAGACTGTATATCTTGGTCATCGAACGTTTTTTTCTTGAAAATTCCATCTGTATCGAAGGTTGCAGAAAGCATTCAATGAATGGAATTTGGAACATAGTGCCCCTAAACCTATTCCGGGGGAGGTTGTTTATGAAAGAGTAAAAGTTTTTATCAATGAATTTGGTAAGACATCACAATGTACCATTCCTACACAACATGAAAAATCTTTATTCAAGAAGAAGTCATATTTTAGAATCTCCCTTGTTGGAATTGTTTGGCAGTTAGGCATTGTATTGATGTTGTGGATGTTGAGAAAAATGTATGTGATAGCGTCATTGGTACTCTATTTAATATACCAAGTAAAACTAAAGATGGCATCAATTCCAAAATTGACCTACGTGTAATGGGAATAAAGAAAAAATTAACAAAAGTAGTTAGTAGTGATCGGAGAGCATATTTACCTCATGGTTGTTACATGTTGTCTAAAAAGTAGAACAAATCTTTTTGCCATTGCTTGGTTAATGTTAAGGTACTGTAGGGTTACTCTTCGTATATCTATAGATTGGTATTATTCAAATATCTAAAGATGATAGGTCTTAAATATCATGATTGTCACACTCTAATGCAAAATATTACTTGTGGTAATTCGATCTATACTGTTGAAGCATGTAACATTTGCAATCACCAGACTTAGTTTCTTCTTCAATAGTCTATGCAACAAAGTTATTGATCCTGAGAATCTCGATAAGTTGCAAAGAGAAGTGGTTGTTACCCTATGTCAGCTTAAGATGTATTTTCCTCCTTCATTCTTTGATATCATGGTACATCTTATTGTCCACTTGACTAGGGAAGTGAAAATATTGGGAACAATTTACTTGCATTGGACATATCCTTTTAAAAGATACACGAGCATTTTTAAAGGTGATGTTTGAAACTGTTATCGGCCTGAAGGGGGTATTATTGAGGGTTATGTGGTGAGAGAGGTTATGGATTTTTACAATGACTTTCTGAGTGGTAATGAAGCTCTTGTAAATGACAAGAATATTGAGGACTATTCTGACAAAGGGAGTTTAGGAACACAAATGAAAGTAATCAACCTTGAGCTGTGGAAACAAGCTCACTTGTATATTTTACACAACATCGACGAAGTGAGTGTTTATATAACGGAACATACCAATTTTATCAAGAAACAATAACCTCAAGCCAATTCTATGTGGCTTGCTAGAGAGCATAATATGACATTTATTGAGTAGTTTGAAGATAAAGTCTTACATCAACTATCTCAAACACCAAATAATATTGCTAAAAATATGTAAACCAAAAATGAATGTTATGTCTTATCAATGGTTTGACATAAATGAGTTCTCATGTTACATAAACATCAAGATGATAAGAGTATCGTCCAAAATAGTGGGGTCACCTTTCAAGCATCTTCATTGTTTTTTTCTAGTATGAAAGATAAGAGTCCATGTGAAGTTAAAATGTCATATTATGGTATCATATGGGAGTTTGACTATGTAGATTTCAGAATTCCTCTCTTTAAGTGTAATTAGGTTGATAACACCAAAGGAGTTATAGTGGATGAATTGAGTTTCACATTAATGAATTTTGAAAAGATTGGTGAGAAGGGTGAACCATTCATATTGGCATCACAGGTGAAACAAGTATTTTATATCAGTGATCCTACAAATGAAAAATGGTTGGTTGTTCTTCATGGTAAGAGACAATTCATTGAAGATCCTATTGATGAAGAAGAGTACTATGATACGTATGATGACTCTAGTCCATTCTCAGTTGTCTTTCCAACACCAAATATTGAAGCTAACAATGACCTATATGTGCTTGGAGATCACACTGAAGGAATATTAATTGATAAATGATCTCAATATTAGAGGCATTTTTTAATTTTATAAATGTTTAATTTTTTTAAATTTTATATCGATGTGAACTGTATAATGTTATATTAGTTTCATTAAATGTTAAATACTAAATGTTAAATGTTTGATTATTTTTATATGACACTTTTTCATATGGGTGACCATGAGTATGATGATCATGATGATGATTACCACGAGGGTGAGGCGTCGCATCACAATGTAAGTTTTACAATTTATCTAGCTATAGGTCCATTTATAAGTTATATCCAATATGTGTTTTTTTTTTCAATTTTTAGGCTGAGGATGTACCCCCTAAAAACCTTGTGCCACTTGATGAGCAGCATACAAATTTTGAAAAAATCAGGGGCATCACTATGATGAACAAGTTAATACAACAAAGGGGCAATGGACCAAAATTGGTTGTGAATTTTGATCATACAGGAAATCCAGTTGGAAAGAACAGCAGCTCATTTGTTTCCTATCTTGGGTTCTTACTCGTAGCTATTGTAGTGTAAATGTAGAATCTTGGCATACAGTTCCTAAAGGGAAGAAAGACTTAGTATGGAAAGAACTATGTGTGAGATATTATCATTTGTAATTATATTTTAAAGTTATTTATAATTCTATTTTTTAGAGTACTCTATAAAATATATAGAATTTTGTAGAGTATATTTAAACTAGATGAAAGCATACATCATAAAAAGGTGATACAACGTTGTGGGAGGGTCCTAAGGAACTATAGGACAACTCTCAATCGACAATACATACAAGAGGCTGATAAGAGGAAGAAGTCAACACCTGAGAAATGGAAGTACCTGGACCCAACTAAGTGGGAGGTGTTTATTGCCAAGACAAATATCGATGAATTCAAGGTAATATGTGTCACTCCCAATTTGATTAGTATATATTCTTATGAATTCATCTATTTACGATTGACCTTAATTGTTACTTACCAATTCAATGTGCTCACTAACAAGGCTATCGGTGATGCTCAAAGAGTAAGGCATGCACTGAATGTGTATGACCACATGATGGGTCTGGAGGGCTATGCAGCCCTTCGCCAAAAAATACATACGTCTTCCATTCAACACCCTACTGATCCTACTATTGAGATTGTTGAGTCCTCTACTACTCCCACACCTCTGCATCGCCATGATGTGTTGATAACTGGGAGGCAAAACAAAAAAGTAGATATAACCAACCACGCAACTGCTGAGGCGGCTACAAAAATAATAAAATTCAACTCTAAGATCAATTAGTATTGTTGATTCTTATGTTTACTTACCAATTTCTATTGATGATGATTAGTGAGAGCTTCACGAGCAGAGGAAGCAAGGCTCATTCATCCTGAGGGCACAAGGGATGAATTTATAGTTTCTCTCATTAACCCAAACCATCTTGGATGTGTTAGGACTACATGCGCTGGTGTGGGCCTAAGAGCACTCTTTGGGCTATCGCAGCGCAAAACTATCCAAAAAGAGGGACTTTTAAAGCTGAGGTAACCTATTCTTTTTTAGAATGTTATTGCAATGAGAATTCAGGAATCAAAAAGCATTTCTTTTGGCCATGTATCGGTAGATGAGTTAATTGATAAGAGAGTCCAAAAAGCAATGACCAAGTCACAAGCATTTTAGGCTGCCACTCAAATAGTACATGTGTTGTGCCGCTCTTCCCCTACGATAGAGGTGGTTGGGAGTGTCCTATAGAGGTGGTTGGGAGTAATCATGTAGACCCACCACCTAGCACGTCCGCTTTAAGTATTTTTATGACATAGTAGCTAGTCTTTTCAAGATGATATTTTTAAGTCTATATATAACATACTCTATGTAAACTTATAGTGGTTGCAGCCATGCTGTATAAAATTGAAAGAATTCATCATTGCAGAGGGAGATTCTTACCCATGCCTTCTAGGGAACATGATTTTTGGCACTCCAGTACCCGATGGTGTTGTTCGTGTGAGCCTGAGGCTTGTCTTCCCCACTTGGAGGCAGCATCCATTGCTAGATGCCCACTCAGATGCTAACACGCTTGATGAAGAAAAAGGCGGAGTGGTCTTGTGGCCCAAAGCGAGAGTCATCTATACTAATAATGTATGGTAAATTTACATTACATTAATTGGCATATGTATATACATGACAACTGATATGAAATTATATGTAGGACAAAGGGAAGAAACTCGCAACAAATCGTCCTCCTCCACCTCCACCTCTTCCTCAAGTACCTAGTTGGCTTACAAAGGACCTATATGACTCGATAGGTCCTCAATGCACGGGTATGGATATATAGATAGGTGAACATTCTGAAACATCACTTGTTATTGTTTCTGTGGAGGAGGATGATATAGGCCAATGATACAATAATAACATATTTGTACAAGATATTTTACAGTTGTTTCGTTATGCTCGACTGAATTCATCTATGATAGAACTATGGATATGGTGAGATTTAATTTATATATCTATATACCTCCTTTTAAATATGGTGATCTATTTTTTTATATATTAATTCATATGTAATATATGTTTTGCAGCCACTTACATAGGTTCTATAAATATTTTCCAATGACTCATGTGGGATTTCTAGTTCCATCCTTGATCAATCTTGTAAATAAAGACCCTACATCAGTTACCTTATATTGCTCTATCTCTTTTAAATACTTTGGTGAAAAGAAAAAGAGTGTCATTGATTTACATATTTTCTTACTTTCATATCACTAGAGGTAAGAATTAGGAGTTACTCGTTGTTGTCCTGAGACATTAATTGTTTATTATCTAGATTCTAAGGGGAACAAATTAGACTGTTCAGGACACGATTTGTAAAGGACATTATACATGAGAGAAAATTTTATATTTATATTTGTTAACATCTATTATTACATGACTATTTATTAATGTAATTCATTATGTTACATTAATGTATAGGGTTTTAAAAGATTTCAAAAATACTGGTGGAAACGTTGACAAGAAAAAGAAAGTGATAGTTTGGAAGAATGTGGATGTAGTTTCCTGACTCCAACATATATTTTATTTATGTGAACTACGCTTATTTTTATTTATTAACATTATGTATGTTGAAATTTATAGTGTGTTATACAAAACAACAGCCGGGCATGTGGATACTACGTGATGCGGTATATAGATATGATTGTCAGATATGTTGCACAAGACATCGAAAATATACAATATGTAATATATAGTCTTGATCATCATAAATATAGTCTCATTAGATAATATGAAAATATCAAACTTATTATATATATATATATATATATATATATATATATATATATATGTATACGTCATTCTCTTTGCAGGTGTTTAAAACTAGTGACTTGAATATAGGAGAAATTCTATTAGATGTGTATTTGCCCTATATGATAGAACAATTAGATGACATAAGAGAACAATGGGCAAAAGCCTTTGAAAGGGAGGCAATTTTTTATTATGATTGGAGTATTGATGATAAAGAATGAGTTTTCTAAACTTTGGTGTCATTATTTCTGTATATATGCAGTGCTTATATATACACGTGTGAATGACATTTTTGAATTGTCTTATTGAAAGTTGATCTATATACATGTGTGTGAATATGAAGATGAATGAGTGAATATGCTTCTACATGTGTGTGAATGTGAAAACAGATGAAATGAATGGAACTGTAGGTTTCTACATGTGTGTGAATGTGAAAATGGATGAAAAGATGGAACTGTATGTTTCTACATGTGTGTGAATCATGTCAATGATTTAGTTGTGTTTCTAAATGTGTGTGAATCACATGATATATATATATACACTTATATATATATATATATATATATATATATATATATATAGAGAGAGAGAGAGAGAGAGAGAGAGTTTTGATCATCTTGTTATTACAAGTTTGTGGCCTATTGTTAGGCTGAAATCACACGATGTTGTAAACCTACAGTTTAGAACTGAACTACATGTTCTACATCCTATTGACCAGTCGAACAGTAGGCCTTCATGCTGGTATTAAAAAAATGATACTTAGTCGTTGTTTATCTATAATAACCATCAATGAAGGTATACGTCATCGGTTGTTTATAAGAAATTGACGACTATGTCCTAATCCGAGTCAAATTTTTTTCAGGTACAGAGACTGACGTCAGTTTATGAAATCATAACCGGCGACAATTTGTAGCTATATCGTCGATTTTACACTGAACCGACAACTATGAACCAAATATTGTTTTTTGAAAGGTAGTTAGTCTTCAGTTTTTAAATAAATAACTGATGACAATGTCCTAACCAGGGCCAATTTTTTTGGGTATGAAGATAGGCGTCAGTTTTCTTTATATGCACTACTACAATTTCGGCCAATAACGTCATTGTCGAAAGCATCACTTATATTAGAAAAACCGACCTAATAAGCTAAAATTGAATCAACAAGTCATTAGGAAAAAAATCTAGGTATGCTACACGCATAAACATAACATCGATTTTATTAAAAAACTGACCCAACATGTTTCCTGCGGTGAAAACTGGCTCCATTTTGCCTTCACACATCCATATGTGTCTAGCTAAAGGGTCATTTGTTTCCAAATAACTGACATAGAAGTGTACAAGAAATTTTGGGTACCGCTTACCTCTGTTGGGTCAGTTTTTTCCTCCAAACTGACCTAGTAGGTTCAACTTCGCGAGACCTCTTGTGTTGGTTTTACAGAATAACCGACCTCATAGGTAGTTTGGCGACCAGAACCTTTAGGGTTGGTTTTCCGAAATAATCGACCTTGCAGTTCACCTATAGGGTCAGTTTTATACAATAAACATCCTTAGAAGTCAGGTCTATTGGGTCGGTTTACTTAAATAAACGTCCTTATAGCTTAACCTCGGGCACCATTTTGGCTACTAGGTCAGTTTTACCTCTATAACCGACCATAAAGGTCGACACTTTATAGCTAGGGCGTCATCCCATTGGTGAGGTCGCCAATACAACTCCCACGCTGCTACTGTCCGAACCCCAATTACCGCTGTCGTTGTTGCTCCCGAGCCGAGGAAGAGGGAAATCACCATCGTGTCGGAGAGAAGGTCGTCGTCGTGTCCGAAAGAAGGGTCGTCATCGTGGGTGAGAGAAGGGTCATTGTCGTTTCCAAGAGAAGGTCACCGTCGTGGCGTGCCCCCAAAGAAGCTTGAACATCGTCGTCGAAGGGTTGCTCTCGATTCTTGGCCTAGAAGGTAAGATTTTCTCTTTTAACTTTTTCCTTAAAATCATCTCCGATGTGAGCGAGAACTGCTATCGAGCAGCTATTTCCATCTAGCTTGTATGCGGCAGGGACGAGGAGAGTTTTGCGATGGCGGCGCCCTTGGGCGTGGTTGTTCCCGTGGCTGGGGCGACTGCAGTTGCATCGGGTGACTAGGCAGGCAGTGTGGCATCGTCAGCTGGTGGTGGGGACTGTGTGGGGGCTGCGGTGAATGGGGTGGGAGAGGCGACTGTGGGTGGGGTAGGAGTAGTAAGAATGAGATGACCTTATACACTCATATGTTGTAAGTAGGTTTTAGATGACCTGAATCTGAACCTTAGGAGTATTCTTCGAGTAATTAGGTTGGATATTGAGATATGTGCTCCTCTCTATCTAATTTTGGACATTAAACCAACTAAAATGTTCCCATAATGAGGTAATTGTTGTTGTTGTTGGTCTTCTGAGCAGGAAGATAATTGGCTTTTAATTAGGATTGAAAAACTTCACTTCTCCATCTCACCTAGTTCTCACAAGCTCTACTTTTTGTGATGAGATTATTTCTCTATTCATGGCTACTCTTTGGCACGGCCTTTAGTTTATATTTATCAAGAATACCTAATTGATTCTTCAATTCAGTACATATAATGCATGTTTATCTATGGAAGTACTCTTGGTTTGCCCATATTGTTTAACCAATAATAAAAATATGTATTTTTTCATATCTACATTTTATTATCAGTCACATATGTAATCATTGTATACATTCTAGAAATATGAGATTAGACATGTGTAGTCCCATATTGACACTTTAGGGTTTATAGATGAGATCATCGATGCATGATGTTTAACTTAATATATAAATATGAAAATAATACATTTATATCTTAACTTAGAAACCCGTTCAAAATTTACTCATTAGGAGTAAATTTTGGATAGTCTCCAGTCTGGGACTGTTTCGGATATTTAATCTCACTTAAGATGTAAGTGTATTTGTATGTTTAGTTTTGAAGAAAATTTTAGTATGATTTCCTCATTTGTTCTCTGGGTACATATGTGAGTGGTTATTTTCCATATACATCGGTGTACTTGGAGAACTTAGGGAAAATGTTGCTGAAATTTTCTTCAAAACTAAACATACATTATACAGTTACTAGTGAGACTAAATATTCAAAAATGGATAGGTGGTACACTTTAGTATAAAATTAATGAACTTCCTATCAATAAAAACTTACAACATATGTTCTGGAGGCTAGTGGTTGGCTGCCCCGTGTGGTTGGTTGCTTATGTTCTGCTCTGGAGGCCTGGCTTATTGAGATGGTCAGAAGAGGGTGGCAGGTTTTGAGGGAAGTTGGGTTAGCTTTTGTTGGTTATTTCTTTGTGTTTGCTTTGTTGTTGTCAAAGCTTTGATGGCTTGGTGAAGGTTGAGTATCCTCTCTATGAGTGTGAGGCTCCCCTCTCCCATGTGGTTTTCTTGGTGTGGCTGGTGGTGCGGTTGATCCATGCATAGTGTTTTTTTCCTGGTTTGGGTTCTTGGTCTGAAGGTTGTAGCTACTTGCTGCTCGCTTCCCCATCTGTTGTTCTTTCTTCTGTTGTGTGGTGGGTTTTTCTTGGCTGAAGCTCTGTTGGCCTACTGCTTTTATGGGCCTGTTTGTTGCTGCTTTGGTGAATTTGATGTGGTGATGGGTGGATACGTAACTGTCTGCATAAGTGGCATGATCTTTGTTGGTTGTGCTCTGCTACTGTGTTGAGTGGTGATGGTCGAGTACCCATTTTGTTTGTGAGGTTCCCATATCCCTCATTTCTCTCCTCGGTTGGCTGGTTGTTGGCTGCCCTGTTGATGCTTGTTTTTGTTCTGCTATGGAAGTCCTGGCTCCTTAAGATGGTTAAATGAGGGTGGCAAGTTTTGAAGTTCTTTCCGGTTGGTGGGCTATTCTTGGTTGAAGCTCTGCTGGCTGTTGTTTCCTTTTTGGGCCTTTGTTGTTGCTGCTATTGGTGAAGCTGCTGGAGTGAGGGATGTTGCTCGTTGTGGTTGCTTTGTTGCTCCCCTCTCACTGTGATGATGAGTTTTATTCTCTCATAGTGATTGTTGAATTATCTTCTGGAATAGATGGGTTGATCTTTGTTGGATGAGATGTGGTTGCTTTGTTCGTGGACCCTTTTGTTTTGTAAGACGAGCTTCTAGAAGTCTATTCAGATCTTTTCCCGTTTGGTTTTGTTGGCATTTTTTCCTGGATCTCCCCTCTCACTGACTCCTACAATGATGGTTGAGTTTCCCCCCTTTTCTTTTTTTGATGATCTGGCTTGACGTGTTTATCTTCAGATCTGCTGTTTAGTGAGAGCTGATGTAAATCCTTTCTACCCTTTGGACAGTTGCAGGCTGGTGCCTTTGCTTTTTCTTTGTATATAGTTTTTTGTTTTTTTTTTATCTGTCCTCGGTTTGAGGGTAGCAAGCATTATACATACACTAAAGGAAAAGAAATACAAAAAAAAGCAATACGAGTTTTTACCGACCAAAAAAAAACTTACAACTTATAGTATCAATATTAAATGCCCAATTTTATAATTAATTTTAATGTGATCTAGAAAATGGATCGAAGTTGGATGTCTATTAAGAACTGTTGCAGTCCAAAGTTTGCCAAAGATCTTGATGCATTTATCAGATTTGCTGAGGAACATAGGAAACTACCTACAAATAGGTTCTATTGTCCATGTAGAAATTGTGGTAACAATTTGAAAGTTGATACTTTTGAGGAAATTAAGGATCATGCCATATGCAATGGGATCATACAAGGTTATAATTAATGGTATTGGAAAGGAAAGAAATTTAATTATGGATCAGAAAATGTCGATACTAATAGTTATGGCATAGAAGATATAGATAATGATGATAATGTTAATGATGAACCAATTCAGGATGATATGGTTGATGAGATGCTATGTAGTTGTCGAGACAATGTCATTGATCCACCTTATTTATTTGCAAACATTGTCCATGACGCTAAAAGACCGTCATATAAGGGTTGTACTAAGTTCACCAGGTTGAGTGTTGTGATGTGATTATATACTCTTAAAGCTTAAAACTGATTGAGCCATAAGAGTTTCACTTCACTGTAATCTTTGTTAAAGAAAATTCTTCCTGAAGGCAACGAGCTTTCAATTTCAACATATCAAGCAAAGAAAATAATGTGCCCAATGGGAATTGAGGCTAAGAAGATTCATACATGTCCAAATGATTGTGTGTTATTTCAGAAGGATTATTGTAATTTGAAAAATTGTCCAATATGTGGTGCGTCAAGCTACAAGACCACAAATTCAGGTAAGGCTAAAAATGGCTCTCCTGCCAAGGTGATGTGGTATCTACCAATAATACCACAATTTCAACGCTTATTTGCTAATATAGAAGATGCGTGAAATTTGTCTTGGCATGGGGAGTTAAAGGACAATGATGATGGAGTCCTACGACATGCATCTGATTCACCACAATGGTAGAAAATTGATTTATTATACCCTCAATTTGGTAAAGAAACAAGGAACTCAAGACTTGGACTTTGTACAGATGGAATGAATCCTTATGGTACATTAAGCAGCCAACATAGCACTTGACCTGTTATGATTGTTATATACAATCTTACTCCTTGGTTGTGTATGAAAAATAAGTATGTCATGTTGTCAATATTGATATCAGGGCCCAAGCAACCTGAAAATGACATTGATGTTTACCTTCAACCTCTAATTGATGACCTAATGAAACTATGGGAAGAAGGTGTTATGACATATGCTGGTTCATGTGAAGAGATCTATACTTTGCGTGCTATATTGTTTTGCACAATTAATGACTTTCCAGCTTATGAAAATTTGTCTGGATATAGAATAAAAGGATACAAAGCATGTCATATTTGTGAGGAAATTACTGATTCAATTCGACTAAAACATGGTGGTAAAATCATATATCTTGGTCATCAGAGATTTCTCCCACAATTGCATCCTTATCGAAGGCAACACAAAAATAATGGATCAACTGAGGAATGAAGTGCTCCTAAACCTATACAGGAAATGTTGTATATGACAGGGTGAAAGATATTGTTAATGAATTTAGAAAGAGTTCAAGTAGTCGTACTCTTGCATGTGACAAATCACTATACAAGAAGTGGTCAATATTCTGGGATCTTCCTTATTGGAGATTCTTGTCAATTAGACACTGCATTGATGTTATGCATGTTGAAAAAAACATTTGCGATAGCATCATTTGTACGTTGTTGAATATACCAGGAAAGACTAAAGATGGCATCAAATATAGAAAAGATTTAGAATTGATGGGTATAAAGAAAATAATTATCAGTGGAGATCAGGGGTTGCCACACATATTTACCACCAGCTTGTTACACTTTGTCAAAGCAGGAGAAAAAGACTTTCTGTGAGTGCTTGTATAATATTAAGGTTCCACAAAGATACTCTTCTAATATTCGTAAAATGGTATCAAAGAAGGATCTAAAGTTGATAGGTCTCAAATCTCATGATTGCCACACCTTAATGCAACAAATTTAACCTTTGGCTATTTGATCTATATTGTCAAAGCATGTAAGGTTTACAATCACAAGACTCTGTTTCTTCTTCAATGAAATATGCAACAAAGTGATACATCCTGATACTCTCGATAAGTTACAAAAAGTTGTAATTATTACCATGTGTCATCTTGAAATATACTTTCTTCCTTCATTTTTTGATATATCGATTCATCTTGTAGTACATATAACAAGGGAGGTGAAGATGTTGGGTCCAATTTTCTTACACTGGATGTATCCATTTAAACGCTACATGAGTGTTTTTAAAGGTGATGTTCAGAATCATTATCGTCATGAAGGGAGTATTATTGAGGGTTATGTGGCTAGGGATGTGATGGACTTTTACAATGATTTTTTGAATTGCAATGAAACTTCTAGCGATCTAAAAAATTCCCATCACACTAAATCTTATTGTGGAAAAGGAACTCTGGGAGCACGAGTGAAAGGAGTTAGTCGTGAATTGTGGGAACAAGCACATTTGTATATTTTCCACAACATCGATGAAGTTAGTAGCTACATCACAGAACACAATGATCTTATGAAGAGAAATCATCAGCGATCCAGTTCAATGTGGCTTGCAAGAGAGCATAATTGAACATTTATTAGGTGGTTTGAAGAGAATGTCTTTAATCAACTATCTGAATCACCGGATAATATTGTTGAGAACATAAAATGGCTCGCCTTTAAGCCAAAAATGGATGTCATGTCATATGAAGGATATGACATAACGGATTTTCATACTACACAAAGCGTCAAGATGAAAGTAGTGTAGTCTAAAATAGTGGGGTCACCGTTCAAGCTTGTTGGTTGTATTTTGCTAGTACCAAAGATAAAAGACCACGCGAAGCTGAGATGTCATATTACGGCGTCATTGAGGACATATGTGAATTGGACTATACAAATTTCATAGTTCCTATCTTTATATGTAATTGGGTTGATAACAATAAAGGAGTTTTAGTGGATGCGTTGGGTTTCACATTGGTGAATTTTGAAAAGATTGGTGAGAAAGATGAGCCATTCATCATGGCAGACCAAGAAAAACAAGTATTCGATATTGATGACCCAGAAAATAATAATTGGTATGTCGTTCTTCATGGATAAAGACAGTTTATTGTAGATCCTAAAAATGAAGAAGAATACTACGAAAAGAATGATGATTCCATCCCATTCTCAGTTGGTTTGCCAAGTATAAATGTTGAAGTTAACAATGATGAATAATATAAATGTCAAGACTATGCTGAAGGAATTTTACTTGACTAACAACTCAACCAATACTAGAGGTATGTATTCTTTGAATTATACATTTTATTATCATTCAAGCATGTATTCTTTTAAATATACATCATATCAGCACTTGTGTTTTTATTATCACTTATATTTCTTTTATCATGTATACTTGCAGGCTGTTCTAAAATGGCAAGTAAAGATGAACATTCTGAGAATGAGCACCATAAGGATGGTCGTGGTGATGCTAAGAAATGTAGAGGTCCCACACTGATGCGTAGGCTGCAGGAGCTCAGGGCCAAAGGGGAGAAATTGCCAATCTAGTTTGATGTCACATGAGCACCTATTGGGGAACATGCCAGTGTTCTCAATCATTACGTAGGGGTGACCATGTGTAGTAAGGTGACAATAGATATAGAAAATTGGCATGATGTTTCTATTGCCTTAAAAGACCTCCTATGGAAAGATATATCTGTGAGTTGAAGTGATATTATTTTAATATGTTTTTTGTTTATTGACTAATTTAGTTTGTTTGGAAAGACATATCCTTTTTGAAATAACATTATTGCTTCTTTTGTATGTATAGGGTGTTTTTCATCTAAATGAAAAAGATCACAAGAAAAAAGTGCTACAACATTGTGGTGTACGATAGAGGGCTTTTCAGACCAATCTCAAAAGGGATTACATAGATAATCCTAATCAAAAGAAGAAAACAACAGATCAATATGTTTTTATAGATCCTGAGGTGTGGGAAAGATTTGTTACATCTAGGAAATCAGAAGAGTTTTAGGTAATAAAGATTGTGATGTGTTTTATGAATCTTTATATATATATATATATATATATATATATATATATATATATATATATGTTTGCCAAGTTTAAATTGCAATACCTCATTTTAAATGATCAGGCTATTCATGAGGCCCAAAAGGAAGGACGGGCCAAAAATGTACATGACCATCACTTGGGGCCCGGTGGTTATGCCTTCTACTGCCAACTACAAGAGAAGAAACTCTCTTTACGATAAGAGTCTAGTACAACTCAAGTTGAGCGTCCACCCCGACACTTGCAGTGAATTGATGCTAGAAAAAACCAGAGAGGTGAAATTCCCAACCATGCAACTAAGGAAGTGGCACAAAACATGGTAAGTTCATCCCAACTAAGTAAAGAGTAATGTTGTGTGATTTATATATCATCTTTTCACATGCTATCACACACAAATTTGGTTTATTCTGATATAATTCAGTCTCTTTTCATATTACTTTTGCCATCTTTTTATTATTCTACTTATTTCATAACTTACATTGCAGAATTTGCCACAAAAAGAATTGAATTCGGAGTTAATTCTGCTGAAACAGCAGAATGCACGGCGTGCAGAACAGACGCACAACGTGCACCTTTCCAGAGAAAAATTGGTTCATTCATATAGAAGAACGCACGACATGCACGGAGAAAATACACGCCGTGCAAGTTTCTAGAAGTGCACAGAAAACCAAACACACGACGTGCATACCAATGCACGACGTGCACCTGGAATGTAAACAGCCAAAGAAAGTTCTAGAAAGTCACACGGCATGCAGATTCTCAGCGCACGTCATGCGCAGTTTGGTCCGATGCAAGCTGCACTGTAGGTGCACGGCGTGCACCTGGCAGTTTCAGAAATATGAAAATTCAGAATTCGATTTTAAAAGAAAGAGGGAAGGCAAGGGACTGTTAAGTGGGGTCATTTGAAGAGTTATCTCTCGTCCCAGTGCTGGAGGAGACCAGAGGAGGGCGATTTTGGAGAGATCGAAGGTGGTTTCTTGCACAAGGAGACCATTTCTTCTTCTCTACTTCTCCATTGTCTTCTCCAAGGTGCAGCCAAGCTTTCCCAACTTTGAACAGCTTCTTGGGAAAGGAGCTAGTCCGTCTTGGAGCAGATAAAGAAGGAGAATTTCGTCCTCAAGCCGGAATTCTTCCTTCTTGTGGTTACATCTTTAGTTCTCTTTGTCTTTTCCCTTCTAAATCATGTTTAGTACTGAAATTTTTGTAACAAATCTGCTAGACATGGTTATGGACGAGTAATTCTTCTTTTCTTGGGCATGGGAGAGTATCTCTCATGTCATAGCATGTATGGAACAAGTAATTTTGTACTAAATACTATGTTTCTTGTTTCTTTACCATGAAAGTACCAGTTTACTCTTTTCTTGCATGTATTGCTGGCCACTTTATGTGCATGTTTTCTGCTTTCTTACTTGATATGGGAAGATAAGTAGGAATGTATGGAGGTGCTCTTCTTGGCAACTCTTCCTCTTCTACAAGAGTAGAGAGGAATGAGTTGAGGAACAGTTTGCAATCAAAAGCGAAATTCATACACAAGAGTGTTGTTTTAAGCTGTGATCGTTGCATTTACACCGGGAGGTGAAATGTAACACAACCTTTCCTTGAAATTAGAACTTATGTATGTTTAAATTATTGTGTTCCTTTGATTGCTATGATGTGTGAATGAAATCCTAATGTCCAAGATTCCCTATATTTTTGAAATCAAACTTTGTTTAGTAGTCCTTACTTTCTAGTTAAAATCTAAATTTTCTGTTGTTAAAATCTGAGTTTCCTACTTTTAGACAAACATTCTCTTTTCCTTTAAACCGGTCTAGATTGTTGAACTTTAGTGTTGTTGTGCTCAATTAAATTAGCTAAGCTCCTTGTGTTCCACCTCGACTATACTACCTCTGTATACTTGCGGAGATTGGTTAAGTTGGGTAAACTATCCTTTGTTTGGATTGAAACTCGCTAGTGTAAACGACCAATAAGTTTTTGGCGCCGTTGCCGGGGAGCTACGGTAATTTAATTGGAGTTATAAGTACTAATTAGTATTCGAGACTAGATCATCACTCTTTTTTTATCAAATTTCCATATACCTCTTAATTGTGTTCTTAATTCCTCTTGTTAATTTTCAGGTTGTATGCGTCGCTCACAACGAGGTCTCCAAACATCCGCTTTGTTAGACCTTGAAATAGTGCGAACTCTTTCAAGTTTGAGAAGAGCAAGAAGAGTAGAACAGCCGCTACTAGGAGGTACTCCGCCATCACCATCATCACCACCACCGCCTTCTTCACCTTCTGTGGTAGCTACACCAAGCAATCCAGCCATGGAAGATGACCGTCCTTTAAAAGATTTTGTAATGTCAGTCGCCACAAACATCTGTGGGGCAATTGACTTGCCTGCTGTAGAAGCAAATAACTTCTCAATTGCTTCTTCTATGATGTAAATGATACAGCAGAATCATTTTGGAGGTACAGCCAATGAAGACCCAAGTCTTCATGTTGCCGAGTTCTAGGAATATCTGAATACCTTCAAGATTAACGGAGTGTTTGTTGATGGAATTAGAATCATGTTATTTCCCTTCACCCTAAGAGATAGAGCCAAGGCTTGGCTTTAATCTCTTCCCAAGAAGTCAATTAAAAGTTGGGACCAGCTCCTTAATGCTTTCCTTGCAAAGTATTTTCCACCAAGCAAGACAACCCATTTGAGGAACTAGCTCACCAATTTCTCTCAGAGTGAAGGATAAACTCTATATGATACATGGGAACGGTTCAAAGATCTTCAATGCCTTTGCCCACACCATGGTTTGACAAATTGGCTTTTACTTCAAACCTTCTATAATGGACTATTTTACAATACCCGGTTGACTTTAGATGCCGCATCTGGTGGTGCATTAATGACTAAGTCTTATAGAGAGGCTTATGATATTATTGAAGATATATCACTAAACCACTGCCAATGGGGAGGAGATAGAGGAGCAAAATCAACCTCTACAGCAAGCTCTTCAACCAGAAAACAAGGAGGAAAACACACTGTTGATGCCATTGATCTTATTGCTACCAAGCTAGATGTGCTTACACAGAAATTTGAGAAGATGACCACTTTGCCAATTCAATCCGCTGAAGCAACATGTGAAGCTTGTGGTAATGCAGGACATACTTCTTCTTCATGTTTTGCCCCTAATGCAATAGAAGGAAACTTTGAACAGGTCAATGTTGTTGGGATGGAAGGAAATAAGCAATACAATCCCTATTCCAGCCAATACAATTCGGGTTGGAGAGATCATCCTAATTTCTCCTACCAGAATGCAAGCAACACTCAAAACTTCCGGCAAGGACAGCAGCAACTGCAACAATAACAACATGCCAACCGTCAAGGAAATATGTCGGGTTTCAACAACAGGGGTTATCAACAGCCACAACAACCCCAAGGTTCTTCTCTAGAAGCTATGATGGAAAAATTCATATCGACACAAATGCAACAGAATGAGGAACTCTGGGGGAATGACAAACTTTTAAAAGATGCTATTGCTCAACTTTCTACAAAGGTGGATGGAATTTCCACTCACACCAAGATGTTAAAAAACCAAATAGCACAACAAGCTCTAAACCAACAAAGGACTCTGCAATCTGGTTCTCTTCCAAGCCAACCGGAAGTGAACCCAAGGCAACAAGCTCATGCAATTATCCTGAGAAGTGGAGCTGAGATTGAAAGATCTTCTCCATCCAAGGAAAAGAACATCAAGGTAACTGATGAAGAGGAGTCTAACACTCCTAATTGCAGCAAGGAGAAAGGTAAAGCTGAAGCACCACCTTCCTTTAAAGCCACTGCACCGTTTCCTCAAAGGTTAGCCAAAAAGAAGGAAGACCTGAAATTCAGGAAGTTTATGGACATAATCAACAAATTGCATGTAAATCTTCCTTTTGCTAAAGTTATTGTTGAGATGCCTTCTTATGCTAAATTCCTTAAAGATACTTTGACTAAAAGAAGAAAAGTTGATCAAGTAGAAATAGTTATGCTTTCAGAACGAGTGAGTTCTATTATTCAAAATTGTCTTCCACAAAAGCTTGACGATTTGGGAGCGTTCACACTGCCATGCAAGATAAATGATACCACTTTTGATAAAGGTCTAGTAGATCTGGTGCCAGTATTAGTCTCATTCCATTCACCTTATGGCAAGAACTAGATCTTGGGGATTTGAAGCCCACAAGGATGGCTATTGAATTAGCTGATCATTCTATTAAATATCCAAAAGGTATGGTGGAAGATGTACTTGTACAAATTGTGAAATTCTATATACCCTGTGATTTTATTGTTCTTGACATGGCGGAAGTTCCTTCCAACCTCATCCTTTTTGGAAGACCATTCTTGAGGATTGTCGGATGTCTTGTTGATGTTCGGGAAGGAAAGCTCACTCTACGTGTTGGAGAAGAGGCTATGGAATTCTCTGTTTATGAAGCCATGAAAGCACCCGCACGTGTTGAAGAAATATGTTTGCTTGATATTATTGATCCTATTGAGAATGATAATGAAGATGATGCTGATTTGATGGTTAATCTTTATGATGATGATGATGCAATTGAACTCAACAATTCTGAAATTTCTGGAGCACTATCTATTTCTAAAGCAGCAACTATCAATTAAGATGCTCCACTTGTTGAAGATAAAGTTGATGAAAGTATAGCGGGCAAAAAGGTAGAACTAAAATCCCTTCCACCTGGGCTAAGGTATGCATTTCTCGACCCAAAGTCTACATCTCCTATTATAATAAATAATGAATTAACCAATGACCAAGAAAATAAATTGCTTGCCGAATTGCGTTTGTATAAAGACGTCATTGGTTATTCTATAGAAGATTTAAAGGGCATTCATCCTTCAATTTGTATGCATAGAATAAATATGGAAGATGATGCCAAACCAACAGTCAAACCACCTAGATGTCTAAATCAAAATATGCTTGAAGTGGTAAAGAAAGAAATTTTCAAGTTAATTGATGCTGGAATCATTTATCCCATAAGTGACAGCCCCTGGGTTAGTGCCATTCATGTGGTACCTAAAAGGGGGGTGCAACTATCATTAAAGGAGACAATGACGAGTTAATATAAACACGCATGGTTACTGGATGGCGTATGTGTATTGACTACCGACGTTTGAGTAAGGTAACCCACAAAGATCATTTTCCGTTGCCTTTCATTGATTTGATGCTTGAACGTCTTGCCAAGCACTATTATTTTTGTTACTTGGATGGGTATTCTAGATTTTTTTCAGATTCCTATCTATCCTCCCGACCAAGAGAAAACCACTTTCACTTGTACTTATGGAACATATGCTTATCGTCGTATGCCGTTTGGTCTTTGCAATGCTCCCGCTACTTTTCAGCGGTGTATGATGGCCATATTCTCTGATTTTATTGAAAATATAATGGATATTTTTATGGATGATTTTAGCATGTACGGTGACACTTTTGATCAATGTTTATTGAACCTATCTCTAGTCTTAGCCCACTATAAAAAGGTTAACCTAGTGCTAAACTGGGAGAAGTGCCATTTTATGGTACAATTCGATGTAGTGCTAGGACATGTTGTATCTAACAAGGGTATTGAAGTGGATAGGGCAAAAGTCGAAGCAATTGAGAAGATGTCTACTCCATCTTCAGTTAAAGACATCCACTATTTTTTAGGACATGAAGGTTTTTATAGAAGATTCATTAAAGATTTCTCAAAAATTGCAAAGTTGTTGTGTTCCCTACTTGCAAAGGATGCGGAATTTGTGTTTGATGATGATTGCCATGCAGCCTTTTCCAAGCTCAAAGAGGCCCTCATTTCAGCCCCAATTATTCAACCTCCAGTCTGGGATTCTCCTTTCGAGCTAATGTGTGATGCAAGCGATTATGCAGCGGGAGCTATTTTAGGATAGCGGAGAGACAAGAAACTCCATGCCATCTATTATGCTAGTAAAACTCTCAATGAAGCACAAATCAACTATACAACCACGGAGAAATAAATGCTTGCAATTTTATATGCATTTGACAAGTTCTGACAGTATTTGGTAGGATCAAGGGTAATTGTATATACTGATCATGCTTCTATAAAGTATTTGCTGAATAAAAAAGATGCCAAACCACACCTTATTCGCTGGATACTACTTCTGCAAGAGTTTGATCTTGAAATCCGAGACAAGAAAGGTACAGAAAATAGTGTTGCCAATCACCTCTCTAGACTGACCACAGAGGCTGGAGATCTATTGCCAATTGAGGATCATTTGCCTATTGAAAAGCTCTATACACTGTCATCCACTCAAGTAACATGGTTTGCAGACATCGCTAATTTTCTTGCTACTGGACAACTGCCACCGGACTTGACATATCAACAAAAGAAGAAATTCTTTCATGATGTAAAATTCTATTACTGGGATGACCCATTGCTATTCAAGCATGGAAGTGATGGGCTAATCCGAAGGTGTGTTGTTGAGGAGGAGGTCCCAAACATCATTGCTGAATGCCATGCCTCTCCTTATGGAGGACATTTTGGAGGAGAAAAGACTGTTGCTAAAATACTTCAAGCTGGTTTCTATTGGCCCACATTATTCAAAGATGTCAATCTATTTGTCAAATCTTGTGATAGATGCCAAAGGACAGGAGGCATATCCCGCCGCGACGATATGCCACTCAACTCTATCTTAGAGGTTGAAGTTTTCGATGTATGGGGAGTGGACTACATGGGACCATCCCCATCTTCCTGCAGGTATCAATACATTCTTGTTTCTTGTGAATATGTGTCTAAATGGGTTGAAGCTATTCCAACCCAAGCACTGGATGCCAAATCTGTAATTAAGCTTTTTCAAAAGATTATTTTCCCTAGGTTTGGAGTTCCACATGTTGTAATTTCTGATGGAGGCACACACTTTGCTGAAAAACAATTCAACAATCTTCTCTCCAATTATGGTGTGACTCATAAGATCTCTACACCCTATCACCCTCAAACATCCAGGCAAGTAGAGGTTTCAAATAGGCAACTGAAGAATATTCTTGAAAAGAATGTCTCTAATTCAAGGAAAGATTGGGCACTAAAGATAGATGACGCACTATGGGCATGTTGTACAGCCTACAAAACCATCATTGGGACTACTCCATTCAAGTTGATCTATGACAAATCGTGTCATCTTCCGCTCGAATTGGAGCACCGTGCTTTGTGGGCAATTAAGTTCTTCAATTTTGATATGAAGAGGGCAGGAGAAAAACGTCTATTGCAGCTGCAGGAGCTTGAAGAACTCCATCTCGATGCTTATGAGAATGCAAATTTGTACAAAGAAAGAACAAAGGCTTGGCATGATAAAAGAATTCACAGGAAAGACTTCCAAGAAGGAAATAGAGTATTGTTATTCAATTCTATATTAAAGCTATTTCTAGGAAAGCTGAAATCAAAGTGGTCCGGCCCATTCCTAGTGCTAAAGATTTTTCCATATGGAGTTGTGGAACTCCAAGGCAAGGATGGAACCTTCAAAGTAAATGGACAACGCTCCAAACGCTACTTGTACGGGGATGAAGTGGAGAAAGGAGCCTCTTGCTCCCTCCAAGATGCTTGAAAAATTAGAAGAGTCTTACTCCGGACTCTAAATGGAGGACCTTGTGGGAGTTGACCCCACGTTAGGATAGATTTCTTTTAAGTTTTTCGAGTCAAAAACACTCTTTAATTTTGTTAATAAGCATGTCATGGATGAATGTAATAATCTAGACTTGATTTCCATCCTATCCGTCTTTGTTTACTGCTGACTGACTGCAATTTTCTACAGAATTTGCAAAGTGCACGGCGTGTCTTTTGAAGACACGGTGTGCACATCAGTAAAAATTGCAGTAGAAGATGTTCTGGAAACTCGCACGGCGTGTATATCCTCGGTGCACGCCGTGCACCTGGGAATTTGAGATTCAGGAAAAGTTCTGGAAACTGACACGAGGTGCGCTATCCATATGCACGACATGCACCTGGGAAATGAAAATTTCGGCAACTCTATGGAAACGCACACGGCGTGCACATCCTCAGCGCACACCGTGTACCTGGTATTCAAAAGCTACAACAACTTTCTAGAAAGTCGCACGGCGTGCACATCCTCAGTGCACGCCGTGCACCTGGTCGTAAAGGAGAATTCAAAAATGAAAATTTAGGAAGTACACGTCATGCACTTTCTCGTAAAGTTTAAACAAAAAGGGGCTGAAGTGCACAACCTAATCTCTTTCCACCCCAACAGCCGTGCACTCCAACCCTAGCAGTCGTGTGAGCCGCCGTCCACCAAAGCCTGAGCAAACGCACGCCGTTCTGCCGCTAAATTGGCCGTGCGCCCCTTTTCTTCCACCTTCTGCCGCCGTCGTGCACCCTTGCGGTCGTGCAGCCCATGCACCCGCCCTCTTCTCCAGCTCAACAGCAACCACCATGCACCTTACAACCATGCAACTCGTCGCCCTTTTTCTCCTTTCTTCTCCGGCTGTAAACCTCGCCGCAGCACCAACAGCGCCCGCATCCAGCCACCTCGCCGCCATCTTCGCTGGTTCTTCCTACGACTTGCCGTCGTGCAGTCCTCGTCGCCGCCTCCTTTCTTCTCCGATGCAGCAGCAGCAGCAGTGGCCAAGCACTAAGCTACAGTAGCCTCCATCGTCGTCATCCCAAGCACCAACCAGTCGAAACGACGTGCAGCAGTAGCATCTTGCCCTATCACCCCCAAAATCACAGCCGTCGACATAGATTTGGATTTGCCGCAGATCTGCAGGTGCACGCTGTGCACCATCTTTGCACGTCATGCATCAACTTGTCTAAAGAAGAAGAATAGTGCACTTTGCACGTCGTGCACCATCTTTTCACGCCGTACACTAGCTACTGATCGAATGGCACCAATCAAGCACAAGGCAGGACGACGCCATGGAGTAGTTGTTTCATCTTCTGCACCTCCCGCCGCTGATGCACCACCTACCACGGAAGCACCTACAACATTTGTACCATCTACGCAATTCAGGGTCAGACCCGAGGAGGATGCTGACTACTAGTTCCTCATCACCAGGCGTGTTCTGCCCTCCCGCTACATGTGTGAAGAAACCCTTAACAAATTGGGTTTCAAGAATGAGGTAGTAAACCATTTAACGTTTTAAGGTTTACATTACCTTTGCACCAGAGTCGCTAAAACCTATCCCCGCCTTGTCTACGAGTTTCTCACAAGTTTTAAGGCTCCGAATGACCCACAAAACCGTAGTGCACCTTATCTGAAAATTAGTTTTCGACTTTTGAATAAATCATTTTCTATGGATCTTAAGCGGTTTTATGTTTTGCTTAAATGCAATTATGGAAGCTACACTGATTATCCTCCCACCTTCCATAGCGACTCTTTCTCGTCCGAAATCACTTGTGAAACGGTGCATAGAGCAAGGAACACTCGAGCTTCAACAATCCATAATCCAGTTTTTCGAGTTTTGCATCATCTTCTTAGCACAGGGCCTTTCGCTAAAAATGAAACTCAAGGTGTAGTAGGAAAGACTGATCTATTCTTCTTATGGTGCTTGGTGAACAATGAGTAAATCAGTACTAGCTACTACATTGTTAATAAGCTTCTTGACACAAAAAAGCAGAAGAAAAGGGAGGTTGGTAACATTATGTGCGGGGGGATGATAAGCATTCTTGCAATGCAGTTGGGATTAGATGTGGGTGATTTAGAACATGCACCAGGAAAGAACCTTGTTGATATCAACTATCTCATCTCTTGTGGTCTGATCTCAAGACATGGAAACAGTACATCTAAATTCAAGGTTTTTATCACCAAGAAGCAGTTAATCACCATTCCCGATGCAGCTCAAAACGACATCAAGAACAAGGCCACCTGGAAGGTGGAGCTACAGCCAGAGGCAGATGAGGAGACACCCACCCGAGGTGCCAACAGCTCTACATCAGTGCCTACACCAGCAGCCCCTACTCCTCTACCGCCGTCCACCAGTACTCAGACAGAGTACAGTTGGATGATGCCAGATGTGCATCACCTTTACGGCTACATGCAGTGGAGATTTGACCACATCGACACCCACCTTGACCATATGGGCGCACAATACGACACCCGGTTCGACCACTTGAGTGTGCAGTACACTACCATGTACGACATGGTCAACATGATGGATGTGTGGCTCATCTCTCAGGGCCACTACCCTACACCACAGACTTTACAGACTCCTCCCCGGCAGTAGACCGAGGTTCCAGAAGTTCCACAACATGATTTTTCCTAGCACCAACCACAACCTATAGTTCACCAGCCACAACACTTCCAGGAGCAGCAGCCCAACTCATCCGCCCAGCCGATGGACATCCCTGATATTGTTAGTCAGTTCTTCCCCGACCAGGGGATCGGTAGATCCTTTTTCTTATTCATTTCACAAAAGGTATCTAGTTGTGAACTCCATAAGTTCAATTGACGCAGTGAGGACATTGCTGAGTTCAAGCTTAGGGGGGCACAACCGGCCAATAGTGGTAGTTTTCATTCAGCATTTCCTTTTTCGAGTCAGTTGTGTCAGTTGTTTTTCTATTTTATTCCATGTTCTTTGCCATGATGGCAAAATCTATATGATTTGAGACTATTTTATTAAGAATAAACCCCCTCTAGCATGCTGAAATTTTTTGTCATCTATATGTTTTGGCTATATTTAAGAGAGAAAAGTTAAGAGCATGTTTGAATGAAATGGAAGTTGAAAATTCCCATGTACTTTGATGTGATTTGTGTTTGTAGTTTGATATCTCAAATTTTTACATCTTGGACTACTCAATACATGTAATGGTTTCAAATTTTTACGGAATAATTAACTTGCAAAACTTTTTAGAATAGGGGATACTCTTGCCAAATTTTAGTCCATTTGCAAATCAAATTTTCAGTGAAAAATTTTCTAAAGAATGATCAAAATCTTGATAACTTTAACATTCTTGTTGACTCTTTGGTGTTGCACCATCAATAGTTTATCTTCACCCAATAAAAGATGGCATATGGCCCACATATTATGCTAGCCTAGTGTGAGTCTGATCTGGAAATGATGGTTAGGTGATATGAAAATCAAAAGAGGGTAAAAACAACACCCCAACCGGCATTCCTCATGAGCATAAGCCTAAATTAGCAGCCGAATGGCGGAAACCTAAAAATTTCTTCATCATATCCTTATGAAAAAGAGTGTAACTAAGTTTTGTTAATGTTAACATCGATTTGATCATCTTATATCCATACTAGCTAAAAACTTGTAATGTGCATGCACTGACTGTTTGTCTTGACTATCCAAATTCTATTTAGTGTTATCTAGTCGAGCTTTTCGTTCAATTTGAAACCAACCATGCTAAACTTAATTTATCTATCTTGGATGTTGAAAAATTTGAGATGATAACAATGAACACAAACACAAAGTACATAGTTGACTGGGCTGATTGCATATCTTCTTTTCATTTCATCCATGCATGAACTAATTTTTCTCCTTGAAAATAGCCATGTTCCTTTTTGCTTGAGGACAAGCAATAGTTCAAGCTTAGGGGGATTTGTTGTGTGATTTATATATCATCTTTTCACATTCTATCACACACAATTTGGTTCATTCTGATATAATTCAGTCTCTTTTCATATTACTTTTGCCATCTTTTTGTTATTCTACTTATTTCATAACTTGCATTGCAAATTTGCCACAAAAAGAACTGAATTCGGAGTTAATTCTGCTGAAACAGCAGAATGCACGGCGTGCACCTTTCTAGAGAAAAATTGGTTCATTCAGCCAGAAGAACGCACGGCGTGCACGGAGAAAACGCACGCCATGTGAGTTTCCAGAAGTGCACAAAAAACCAAACGCACGACATGCATACCGATGCACGACGTGCACTTGGAACGTAAACAACCAAAGAAAGTTCTGGAAAGTCACACGGCGTGCAGATTCTCAGCGCACGTCATGCATAGTTCAGTTCGATGCAAACTGCACTGAAGGTGCACGGCGTGCACCCCACATGCACGACGTGCACCTGGCAATTTCAGAAATATGAAAATTCATAATTCGATTTTAAAAGAAGGAGGGAAGGCAAGGGACGGTTAAGTGGGGTCATTTGAAGAGTTTTCTCTCATCCCAGAACTAGAGGAGACTAGAGGAGGGCAATTTTGGAGAGATCCAAGGTGGTTTCTTGCACAAGGAGACCATTTCTTCTTCTCTACTTCTCCATTGTCTTCTCCAAGGTGCAGCCAAGCTTTCCCAACTTCGAGCAGCTTCTTGGGAAAGGAGCTAGTCTGTCTTGGAGCAGCTAAAGAAGGAGAATTTCATCCTCAAGCCGGAATTCTTCCTTCTTGTGGTTACATCTTTAGTTTTCTTTGTCTTTTCCCTTCTAAATCATGTTTAGAATTGAAATTTCTGTAACAAATCTGCTAGACATGGTTATGGACGAGTAATTCTTCTTTTCTTGGGCTTGGGAGAGTAGCTCCCATGTCATAGCATGTATGGAACAAGTAATTTCGTACTAAATACTATGTTTCTTATTTCTTTACCATGAAAGTACCAGTTTACTCTTTTCTTGCATGTATTGCTAGCCACTTTATGTGCATGTTTTCTACTTTCTTACTTGATCTGGGAAGATAAGTAGGAATGTATGGAGGTGCTCTTCTTGGCAACTCTTTCTCTTCTACGAGAGTAGAGAGTAATGAGTTGAGGAATAGTTTGTGATCAAAAGTGAAATTCATACACGAGAGTGTTGTTTTAAGCTGTGATCTTGCATTTACACCGGGAGGTGAAATAAAACACAACCTTTCCTTGAAATTAGAACTTATGATGTGTGAACGAAATCCTAATGTCCAAGATTCCCTATATTTCTGAAATCAAACTTCTTTTAGTAGTCCTTACTTTCTAGTTAAAATCTAAATTTTCAGTTGTTAAAATCTGAGTTTCCTGCTTTTAGACAAACATTCTCTTTTCCTTAAAACCGATCTAGATTGTTGAACTTTAGTGCTGTTGTGCTCAATTAAATTAGCTAAGCTCCTTGTGTTCGACCTCGACTATACTACCTCCGTATACTTGCGGAGATTGTTTAAGTTGGGTAAACTATCCTTTGTTTGGATTGAAACTCGTTAGTATAAACGACCAACAAGTAACTCCCACAAACTTTGATTTATTTATATCTAATTGATTATGATTTAATATTTTTATTAACTATGAATAGATTGATCTCCATGAGAAAAGGAAGGAAGAAAGTTCATCCCAACCTAGTCAACCTTCTCAACCTACACAAACTATGTGTCTCTCAGATGATGAGGTACAAGCCCATGCTCCAGTTGTAGAAGGTTGTGGGAGCACACCCAATGACCCATCACAACAATCTGTAGTAAGTTTATTCTATATGTGGTGTTATTAGTATGATATATATATATATATAAATGTATATATATAGTTGTAGTAGGTATCTAGTTTACCACTTTGTACATAACTTATATTATTTCAATTCTAGGTTGGTATGAACTATAAACTTGCAGTGGAGGTTTTAGAATATAATGTTGTGGCAGTAGATAAGGTATACAACCTCGGTGGTACATTGCATTGCCAACCAATTACTGATGACATTTGTCGTGTGTCTATCCATCTTGTGTATGACGGAATGGGGAACAAACCACTACCCATATATATTCCTGAATATAGTACAGTTGAAGAAGTAGAGGGTGCTATGGCGGGTTGGCCTAGACACTTGGTTATCAATGACAAGGTATACCTGAATTCTATTATATTTTTCATATTTGAATACATATATGAACTCGTGTAATATAAGTATTTAATTTAATTAATAGGTTTCTAAACCAAAAATATAAAAATTCTACTAGTCGTCCTCCTATGCCCAAGCTATCTTTTATTCCAGAATCCACATTCGACGAGTTGGGAAGTAAATGTAAATGTTTGTGTCGATACTTAGCCAACCAAAGCTTGGGATCACATATGTTGGTCAATTTAACAGAAGATGTAACTGGGAGGGACTTTGAAAATTATAATTTTCTTGATGATATTATAGAGTTGTTCTAGTATGATTGGCTAAATACTTTGATATTAGAAGTATGGATAAGGTAAGGATCTATCAATATAGAAAATTCCAATACACATTTTTAAATTATTTCTATATATGAAATGATTACAAATATTTTACAACCACTTATATACCGAGGCCATAAACTTTGATATAAAGAATATTGGATTCTTAGTTCCTTCAGTCACTAGTCAGGTGGAGACACATATTGAGGATGTGAATGAGTACTTCTCTACTGCATTCAAATATTTTTCTAGTGTGGGAAAGGAAATTATTCTAATTCCTTTTAATGTCCAGTAAGTATTATTATTCAATATAATTTTAATAATGACTAAATTTATTTATTTTAATGTTTTTTTATTCTTACTCAGATCTAGACATTGGGAATTAGTGGTGGTTGTCCCAAAATTGATGACTCTTTATTATCTTGACCAAATGGGAAAAACAACAAGGGGCCACAAACTGAAATTGCCAACTATGGAGTAAGCATAAATTTAATCATTTGTTATGCTTCAACATGATATTTTTATTCAGAATTTCTATTTTACCAGCTATCATAATCATTTAATTGATTGGGGTATAAAGGCTTTTTGTGAAGGTGGAGGACGAATACCCACAAAATTAAAGACACTGAGTTTGAAAAATGTCAAGGTAGCTACTTTGATGGCTTAGTTTTATATGTACAACTCTTATAGTAATGTATTAATGTCAACTCTTATAGTATTATCTCAACTCTGTTTATAGTAGTTTACTAACATTAAGTATAATTCGTTATTTGTAGTGTCCTATACAAAATAATGATTGGGCTTGTGGCTACTATGTAATGAAATATATACAAACTATTGTCAAAGGAGCATCACATGACATTCAGACTATAGATCAGTTAATAAAGAATAACATCATAAATTCACAAGTGAGTTGTAGTCATTTTATAAAATATTAGCATGTGCATTTTCTATTGCACATCTTTACAACACGCCTGAGGATTTAAATAAATTCTGAGAAGAGTGGTCATATGCTTTTCTAAATAAAGTCACTATAGCATTGGATTGAGTGCATATGTTATCTCCATTTATGTATGTAGTTTTGGAATTCTTTCAAATTTACTTTTGTATCTGACATGAATTTTAATATCATCTCAGACTTGCAATCTATCATTTTGTGAATGCTATGATGTGCTATGTGTATGAATATGTCTCAATTGAATATATGAATTATTTTTGTTATGAATGTGTGTGGTTTGGAAATTGATAATAAATTTGAATAGGATTGGACATAAAAGGTAGCAAATTGCTTTGGAATGAATTTCTAGCTTGCATCATTGCATTTGCATGTCTACTTTATATTGTAGGTTTTGATCTTTGTAAAGCATATTTCTGTTCTGTAGGTTTTGTTCTGAAGATTTTCTATTCTGCAGAATTTTTCTTTAAAAAAATTGTAAACTCTAGGGTCAATTTTTTAAAATAACCAACCTTATAGACCTAGTGGGTCAGTTTTTTATAATAACCGACCCTAAATCCTCAATGCAAATTTCTTCAGGTCTTTGTACAACTATTGGGTCGGTTTTTTTCATATAACCAGCCTAATAAACTTCTAGGGTCGGGTTTTAAAAATAACCGATCTTATAGGGTCTAGGATCAGCAGCTCATTTTTTGTACCACTATTGGGTCAGTTTTTTTAATATACCTGACCTTATAGAGTTCTAGGGTCAGTTTTTTTCAAATATAACTGACCTTATGGCTTCATGGGTTAGTTTTGTACCTTGTTTGGGTCGGTCTTTTACAAATATCGGACCTTATAGACCTCTAGGATTAGTTTTTTGAATATAACCGACCTCATGCATCAGCAGATCATTTTTTGTACACATTTGGGTCAGTTTTTTGCTTATAACCGACCTTATAGACCATTAGGGTCGATTTTTTATTATAACCGACCTTATCTCCCCTGGGATAAGAGCTCATTTTTTGCAACTCACTTGGGTCAGTTTTTTGCTTATAACCAACCTTATTGATCTTTAGGGTCTTTTTTTAAAAAATATAACTGACCTTACAGCCTCAGGGTCAGTTTCCTCAGGTCTCTGTACCTCATTGGGTCAGTTTTTTACAGCCTCTAGGGTCGATTTTTTTTTTTATATAACTGACCTTACATCGTTAGCAGGTCAGTGTAACTATTGCCTTGGGTTTTTGTTTGTTCCAACCCGACGTTGCTATCTAAGGTCGGTTTTATTTGGTTAAAAAAACTGACCCTATAGACTAATTTCTATAGCAACGACCACTTAGGCGTCAATTAAAATGTGACGCTACAGGCTTAAAAAAATCAACCTATAGACCATTACTGTACTAGTGATGACCGATGACTATGGATCCTATCGGTGTCGGTTCTTTATTGGTTACAATCAGGGTCAACTCTGTGTCATCAGTTTTGGAACTGATAATGTGGCTTCTACCTTTACAGTCGCCCACTTGGGTGTCGCTTGGAAACCGACGTAAAATTCCATTTTAACTGACGGTAAAGGTAGTATATGTACTAGTATTTTGATGGATACCCAATTTTTGTCTATATTCTTTTATATTTTTTATTTCTTTTTTTAAGGATTAACAAAAATGACTCTTACACATGAATATTAAAGAATAAGAAAATAAAAAGAGGACATAAGTAACCCTCATTGGTTGCAACAAAAGCATTTTAATCACTATGACTGGGAGATATGCAACAAGGATGTATCACCTAAAAGATTGAAATGATATTAAGCGTAATTGCACGACCTCTATGCGAGCGTGTTCATAAAACTGTCCCCCCACACATTTCTCTGAACATGTCAGTTTGTCATCCCTCTTATAATTGCCTAAAAATACCGATAGAAGGGGAGAATATTGATTTGTGGACTATCCCTTGAATGTGTAGACAATCGATGATGTGTCACCAACTAACAATTTTATTCATGTTCCCAATCACCTCTTTTACGGCTTAAGGTTGAACATCTAGGAAGAGGTATGTAGCAGTATGAAGCCCTCATCAATAAAGGCCTACACCAAAAACAAAAGACCTATTGGGGTGTCTAGAAGGCACACACCCCATATCCTAGGTCCAACACTTGCTTTGGCAAAAAGCAGACATCAAAAATGACAAATGAAAGAGAGATAAATTTGGGTGTACAGTCAGCGCACATCTTGAAAATAATCTTTAGAAACTAAATAAAATCCAAACCTTCTTGGTATATCCAATGATTATGATTTTGAAGTCCCGAAGGAGTTTCCACTATGGTTTTGATGTGCTTTTCTGGTGGAAGAATGAAATTGATGGGTGGATTGCAATGGTAAAATTCAGGAAATGAGAAAAAAAATAGAGTTTCCATTATATATATATATATATATATATATACATACATATACATGTATATATAATGTCAAGTAAAGATTGTGTAAGGTATCATGTTACGCATGAAAAAGGTTCTACATACCCCACAATCACTTCTTATGTTAGAAATTTTGATAACATCTCCAACCAAAAAAGGTTATTAGAATTTGTTTTATAAATGGGACTTATATGTATAAAACGGCACAAAATAACCTACAAAATTGAAATTGATTATAACAATATGATATAAATTGTCAACCCTTCGTGCTCATATCATTACACCACTTAGAGTTGGATGGACTAGGAGAGAGATCTACATTGTTGTTAGGCACATACTACCTTGGTTGAAAATCGTAGGAGGTGGGAATGGATCTTTTCTCTTTTTTATTGGTTGGGAAGGAAAGATTTATGTGTTTGGAGACGGTGAATAGTTTTCACTTAAGGGAAGCATATGCCTCTTTGGATATATGAGGCTAATTTCTCTCAATGAGGCTAAATAACTCAAAAATGACAGGCTAGAGTTGGGGTCTCAGTTCTCAAAAGCTAGCCTCTCTAAATAGGTTTCCAACCAAAACTTTGGTGGCCAACCTCTATAAATGGTGGATGGGAGGCCATACATATTGGGGATAGGGTGTTACCTAGGGTTTAGGTTCAAGCGGAGCCTCACCCAAGTCAAGAGGTGAGGGGGTGCCAAGTGGGCGTCCTTCCTTCTAGATGCTTTTTGGCATGTTTTATTGGTGTTCCATGCCACTCAACAGGATTTAGGATTGTTTTGACTAATTTATTTGATGGCTGCCAATCATATTGGTTGTCAAATTGTATTTTGAATAATTGATCACGGGCTAGTCGCAATTCTCTTGTAGTATCGCGTTGAATCATCTTTTCGTGTCTTTTACATCCCTATGGAAGTTACTCGTGGACTTAAGATGTTTGTATTATTTTCTTTTGTTCCAGGTTGGCCTTTAGCTTCTCTCGGTCAAATATTCAGGACATTGTTATGTCCATAGTTTGTTGCCAAATCTGTTCTGACTTTGAAATTCGCATATTTTGATTTGGTAGTTTAGTCATTCTGAATTGCCATCTGTCATGATTCTTTCTTTTGGCAACTGGATTGGGTAAACCCAAAATAGAGTGTCAACAATCACAGTCGACATCGTCAGGAATTTAGTTTACGCATGTCTATCACATTAATGATTCTAACATTGTTGTTTTTAAGAAAAATTAAGCATATATTATTGCATCATACCATACCAAATAACAATCGAATCCTGTACTTTTATCCTTTAGCTTCCAAATCGTTCTTTGTACTCCGCTTATAAATTACCAAACATGTCCTTAGTACCGTTACCAACTCGCTTCATGGTCCATAGTACAACGGTAACAACACTTTGTACAAAAGTTTGTTACTGTGTGGGAGGGAGGTATTGGTAGGTGTTAGGGATCTGGTTGAAAATAAAGTAGACTATTGCATAACCAGATAAAAAAGAACCAACAGGCAGCTGCTGCAAACCAAATCACGGAATCACACCCAACTACACAGTACCGAATTCAGCCTAAGCCGTGCTCCATCCGGGTCCAGTTCATTTTCTTCAGTTTGCCAACTGGGTTTGACCTGCTCCATGTATGAAAGAAAAAGAGATACCGTCAAGATATTACACAACATTGCTGATGTGGAGGCTGGACACTAAATTTTTTGGAGACTAGCAGATGTGACGATGCGAACTACTTTATAAAACTCAACTCCATTGTACCTGGCATAAACATAACGAATCCTTTCGTTCAATTAACATTAAAACAAACAAAACTAGTGTGGTTTCAACTCTTCACTTTCAATCTCACAATTAAATTGCAGCAACTCCATCTACTCTCTGGCCCATTGAGGAACGCGTGGTCCACGGACACCCACCTCGCCGTCTCCATCCATCCATCCGTCATACGCGTATCACACTCTTATTTGCGCTGTTTGTTTGGGCGTCTACCTCTGAAGCTTACTTGCAAAACAAGCCACGGCAACGAGCCCACCGAACCAGCGTGTTGATTTCGTCTGTTTGTTCGTTTCCCTTCACGGTCGGCCGACGGAGTGACGGTCACGGCGGCAGTGGTGCGTGTGGGAAGATTGAATCGTGCCTGCTTTACCGAGTAGGATGGCAAACACCACGACGGTGCCGTCCCTCTGTCAATCTATACTTCGCCCACGTTAATCATCTCCCCTGGGCCCTGGCTGTATACTATTCCTCCTCTGCCCATCATGTGTGATGACCGGGACAGCAGGCGCGAGGCATTAACTTTCACTAGTAGTCATACCCGCACCATCACGACAGCACCACTACCTGACCCTCCGCCCAACCCGGCAACCCCACATCCACAATCACATCCACATCCTCCTCTCCCTCGCTATTCTGACTCCTCCCATCAAATGTCCCCGTACTTTTTTTTTTTTTCTTCTAATCACCAGAAAAAAAATGCTGTATTCAGACGTTGCTATATTGGCCTCCCTCCACATTCGTTGCCCTGCTACCATTGTACAGAAAACATAAGCTTCTTCTTTACTCGGCTCAATTTATTTTCTTTCAAAGATAAAACAACTCTTGCTCCTAAGATATGAAAACCACTTCTATGATGTTTGGTTTATCTATTCCCTCCCCAATAACAATTCATGTCAACAACAATAATGATCTCTAAAAGGTTTTGGAGGATATGTTATGTTACGGATAACAAACGAGCTTTATGAAATATGATTTAAAATATAACTTGTCATTCTTGTAAGTGTACGCAATTGAAGTAGTTAAGGCCATCACCACATGAAACTTTCAATGTTAGCTGTAAGAATTATTCATTCTTAACAATCTAAGTCAATTTAAATGAAATTTGAGTTGTACAAAATTGAAAAACTAACTAATAAAATAATTAACTACCAAATAAATCAAATACCGCTTGTGGTTGATTTTCATATCCAAAAGATATATATTGGACTTACGGTTTCATACAACACAAGTTATCATGCCGAACAAGCACGAATAGATAGAACACAAATGTATCATACGTCCCTTTTTAGAAACAGTTGAATAAATCTAATATCATGTTTAACACTTTCTTCACTAACAATAGAAATAGACTTCATAACACACTTCCTACTTAATATAATCAAAGTGTCAATTAAACTAAGTAGAAGCAATGGATTCTCTATAATCCAAATACACCATATCAACACACATTAAAGAGCAGAAAGCATGTACTAAGGTTGATCAGGTGATGATACACACATCAAATATCACGTCCACCCTGTAATATGCTTGAAATATGAATATGAAAAGAATAGTTGTTGAACATAAAATGGCGTGGATGATACTCCACCATATTATAGAAATAGGAAACTAGTTGATAATGGTAACGAATTGTAGGAATTTGAGTCTTATAACAAGAGAGTTTTGATGAAAAGCAATCGATCCTTCTCTACTTTTTATGCCTTTGGATCTTTTTTTTATTATCTTTCACTTTGTGAACGTCTATCCTAGTAAACGGCCTAGAAAATTTTTAGGATAGTCACTTAGAAAATTCACTTCATCTTTTAAATGTTGAATCATGATCAACTATTAAACACTACTCAACTAAAGCATTACACTGTGTGTACTTGAGGTACTCCATGTTTAGTGTGTTGCATCTTCAATAAACTTGAGTAGAGTCGTGAAGGAACACATTTTGTAGTTGAGGTACATGCACATAGTATTTTTTTCTTCACTTTGGGGTAAAAAAATTGCCACACATTGTGTAGTTCAAGTACACGATTGTGTAGCCTTCTAAGTGTTTTCCTTGGCTACGAAAAAGTACACACAATGTACTAGGAGGTGCATATTTACTTGAAGTTTTCTACCTCAAATTCACTAAGATAGAAACCCTAATTTTACTTTAACTGGTGATAGAATAGATCACTTGGAAGCGGAGAGATCTTACATCATTTTTATTTAGGATAAAAAACAAACAACATTCTAAGAATTAACTGATAAAATTAACCAAACTGGAACTAGTGTCACCAATTGGTTGATTATACTAAGTTTTGAGAATAAACACGCTAAATGAATTTAAGTTATCAAATGGATGGACAGATAGGTTTCACCATTTCTACCTACTTTTGTGCTTTTTCATTGCATCACTAAACTAGGTGATGGGTTTCACCATTGTTACTTATGCTACTTTTGCAAATAATGGCTTACTAAACATTAAGGTATGGTAAATCTAGTCCTTTTAAAATGGGGATACAACTCAGACAGATTTTACTATGGGCTCATTGTCAAGTTGCTTAGAGGTTAGGTGTCAATCACCTAGGACTTGGCTTTCACAATAGATGCAGGGGAAATATAGCTTTTTGCCAAGAGTTTCAATTTCATCCGTGGGAAAAGATATTAAGTAGCCAGTGTCATTTCTTTTATGAAGTTATCATCGTGATCTCAACAACAAACTAATGATATTTGGGTAATAGGCTCAAAATCTTCTACAAATAAGATCCAATAAGCATGTAAAGTTGTCAAATAAACAAAATTTCAACCATAAAACTTTTGATTCAAAGTATAACATGGTTCATACAAGCACATCGTATATTTTATATAGATAAATAAAGAGTTTTATAATTTATAATGTGTGATTCAACTTATTCTATCTATAAGTATACATAGTTGGAATAATTAAGTGCATTCTCCATAGGAAACTTTATCCTTATGAACAAGAATTGTTTGCTTTTATAAATCTACTCCAACTCAAAGGGATTTGAGTGGTGTAAAATTAAAATTAACTAAATAATAAAATAATAAAGTACTACATTAATAAAAAACTATGGTAGTCAGTTGCCAAATTTAAGAGATGAATCACGAACCTAGGATCTCATACATCACGTGTTATCATCTAAAACAAGAACAAATAGACAAAACACATATGAGTAAGCTAGCATAATCTACTATCCCTTCCTATGAAAATACAAAAAATATAATGTCACACATATCCCTTCTTTCATTAAGCAAAGATTACATTTCATAACGTATTTTCTTATTTAATTCTATCACTTCTATCACTTAAACTAAAAACATACAATGGATTATCCATACTCAAAATACAACCTATTGACATGCATAAAAAATCATGAAACGAGTATCAAGGTTGATCAGGTGATAATGCACACACCAAACAACACACCTACCATGTAACCATTGCATAAAGGTCTTAATTGATTAAACCCTTGTTTTGATGATGACTAAACCATTTCATTCATTTGTATCTAATTCGTATACTTGAATGATTTCATATTAGATATACACCCTCCAAATGACTAAACACGCAAATCCTATTTTGGAGATAGTGACATACAAGAACAAAGATCAAGAGTGAAGATTAGATAGTTCTCTCCTTAGATCTTTGATGTAAATCACTTTTAAGGATGTATCACTTGTAATTAAGCTCATATGCATAATAAAATTAATTAGGATGAATTATATTTCACTTAGGAGGTTTTGAAACACCCAAAACAATAAGGGCAGTTGGTCGAGTTTGTCCCACATGTAACACGACCAACATCACTATTCATGCAGTTTCCAGGACCCATTTGATGCCTGAATTTATTGCCAGAATGCAACTCTGCCAACCAGAAAATGGCCCAGATAACAAGGTCTTCCAGTCGAGTTGTCCCTAAAGGTAACTCGGCCGGATGTACAATAGTAACTATTTTCTGTAGTGAATCATAGCTGTTGGAGGGTGAAAAAGGTGAAAGATGATTTGTTGGATATCCGAATAATGGTTAGAATTCATCCTTAGTGATTCTAACTGCTAGGAGGCATCCTCAACTATAAATATGACCCCTTGAGCTTAATCTCATGGTTAGCAAAGTACTGTGAAGGTCCCTATACTATATTAGAGAGAAATTTCCTCGAAAGAGCCTCCATCCACTCTCATGAGCATAATCACTTACTACATCCACTAGAGTGAGTAGGATATATGTAAGGGAGATACTCCTACATGTATATATTATAAGGCTCTTACTTACTCTAACTCTTAATCTTTCTTTCTATCATTAAAATGAAGATTATCTCTCTTAGATAAGAGATAAAAGAAGAAGGAAATGAGCCCCTTGGTGAAAGTATGGTTATTGGTAACGGTGTAGTCAAAGACGAAATATCCAAGTCAAGAATGGGTAAGACCTTGAAGGCCAATCAATAGTTGCAGGAGTGGATAATTCCTTGGATAAGGCCAAAGACTCATTACATAATTAGGTAAGTCATTGGTAAGTCAATGACTCTTGGTCATGGATAGGTAAGTCATTTGTATGGTTATTGACTTCTTGATCCAAAAAGGAATACTAGTTTATTCCTTGACCTAGAAAAGGATGGTCTTATGTTGTAAATCTTATAATGGAATATGAGGAGTGAAACATGGTTGAAAAAACTAGAGAATGAATCCTCTAAGTATTGTATGTACATCTCCTAGTTTGGAGGTTAGAATCACTATAAATAACTTGTGTTATTTGGTTCTAGTTCAATCTCTCTCCCTTTCTATGCATGTTTACTTGCAATCAAATTTCATACTAGAAATATTATCTTGGAAATATCTTGAAGGTGTAATACATTTTGTTTGGGTGGTTTGAGCTCTATTCGACCCCTTTCTCTAGAGCCCATTGTAGATCCAACAATTGGTATCAGAGGACGATCTTCTCCAAGAAACACTACTACAGAAATAGCATTCAGTGTCACTTTTCTGGGCGTCGGTTATTAAGGAAAACCGACGCCTTATATGTTAGACGTCGGTTGTTTAAGCAAACCGACATCTATATTCGAAGATCAGCCAGACACGGGTACCACTTTGTATTCAGCGTCGGTTGTTTATAACAAACCGACGCTGAAAGTCGTCCGCGAAATCCAAATTTTGATAAAAAAAAATAGTGTCATTTTCAGCGTCGGTTATGTAGGTATAAACCGACGCCTATGCGTGATGAAAATTTGTGCGAAAAGTGTCACTTTCAGCGTCGGTTATCCTGTTATAACCGACGCTGAAGGTGGTTCCCGCCAAACAATTTCATGAAAATATCGTCCAATTGGACGTCGGTTGTTTAAAACAACCGACGCTAAAGATGTTTAGGCGTCGGTTGTTTTAAACAACCGACGCTATTTGGGAACTTATAACCCGCGATCGCCCGACTCTTCCCCTTTCTTCTGTTTCATTGCGAGCAATTACCTTCTCTGCTGCCGGCGATTTCTTCTCCAGCGCCATTTCTCCGACTATTTCTTCTCCGGCGCCCCCTTCTCCGCCACCACTCCTCCTTCTCCGCGCCCCCTTCTCCGCCGCCCCTGTTGTCCGCCCCTGCTGCTCCAAGCGCCTGAGAACCGGCGCCGCCGCCACGCCTGAGATTAGGCGCCGCCTGGTGCTTTTCCACCGTCGTCGCGCTGCCACAACCACCGCCAGAGCCACCGGAGCTGCTAGCTGCTCCTCAACCACCGTCACTGCTAGCTACTTCTCTAGCCAGAGCCACCGGAGCCTCCGCCTTCTTCCCTCTGACAAGGTTGGTCTTACCGCTGCTAGCTGCTCTACTTTTTTATGCATCGATCAAATTGTTGTGATAAAAATGCATGTAATGTATTTGATTAGAGTTAATCTAATCTGGATCTTCATAATAATGGTATGTTAAATATGATGATTAGGGATAAATATAATGTCTAGTACACAAATATTAGATGATATTCAAGAAAACCCTAGTTTGATGAGCATGTTGTTAATCATGTTAATTATGATTCTTCTATATATTCTGATGTCATTATATAATTATGTGATCCCAACATATTAAATTGAATTAGAATGCTTTCATGAATTATAGGGTTTTAAAGTTGATAAACATGTACATGCGGAAATAGGGTTATTAAACCAATGGTTATAACATAGTATGATCTTAATCTGATCTGGATGTTCATAATAATGTAGTATGTTAAATATGATGATTAGGGATACATATAATGTCTAGTAAAGATTCCTAGACCTTTTTTTTGAAACTATTGATTTCTTGATTTATTATTTAATAATGCTCTGTTGATTAGGATTAACCATGTTGCCTGTACTTTATAGACATTTATTATATATAAGAATGACAACACATGTATTTGTTGGCCTAGAAACCCGTCCAAGATTTACTCATTAGGAGTAAATCTTGGATAGTCCCCGGTTTGGGACTGTTCTTGAACACATAATCTCACTTAGGATGTAAGTGTATAATGTATATTGGGTTTTTGAGAAAATTTCGGTAGCATTTCCCCATTTGTTCTCTAAGTACATATGTACTTAGAGAACAGCGGGGAAATGCTACCGAAATTTTCTTGAAAACCAAATACACATTATACACTTACTAGTGAGATTAGGTGTTCAAGGATGGGATAGGTGGTACACATTTATTATATATAAGAATGACATCAAATGTGTTTGTTGGCCTAGAAACCCGTCCAAGATTGACTCATTAGGAGTAAATCTTGGATAGTCCCCGGTTTGGGACTGTTCTTGAACACCTAATGTCACTTAGGATGTAAGTGTATAATGTGTATTGGGTTTTCGAGAAAATTTTGGTAGCATTTCCCCGTTTGTTCTCTAAGTACATATGTACTTAGAGAACAGCGGGGAAATGCTGCCGAAATTTTCTTGAAAACCCAATACACATTATACACTTACTAGTGAGATTAGGTGTTCAAGGATGGGATAGGTGGTACACATTTATTATATATAAGAATGACATCACATTATACGCTTAGGTTGTAAGTGTATACCCTAATCTTTTCCTAATATATACTTGTTTCCTAATATATACTTGTTTTCTCTGATCATAGAATGGATAGATCATGGATGTCCATTCGTAATTGTTGCACCCCAGAGTTTATATCTGGTCTTGATCAGTTTATTAGATTTGCCGAGGAACATAGGAAAAAACCTACAGATAGGTTCTACTGTCCATGTAGGCATTGCGGTAACAACTTGAAAGTCAACACTGGTGAGGAAATCAAAAGTCATGTCATGTGCAACGGAATTGTACAAGGCTATACAGAATGGCACTGGCATGGAGAGATTTCAAAATCGAAACCAGTAGATGTCGATAGCAGTGCTTGGGTGGAAGAAGAAATTGCCTCCGATGACGTAAATGTGAACGAACCAGTTCCAGCAGACATCGTTGATGCGATGCTGGATAGTTGTAGGGTAGAGCACACCGATCCACCTCCTATCTTTAGAAACATTGTGCATGATGCTGAGATACCGTTATACACAGGCTGTGCTAAGTTTACGAAGCTTAGCATTGTGTTGAGATTGTATAAGTTGAAAGCTAACAATAGATGGAGCGATAAAAGCTTCACTTCATTGTCGACTTTGTTGAAAGAAATGCTTCCTGAAGGAAACGAGCTTCCAATCTCAACATACCAGGTAAAGAAAATGTTGTGCCCAATGGGAATGGAGGCCAAGAAGATACACGCATGCCCGAATGATTGTGTATTATTTCAAAAGGACTATGTAGATTTGAAAGATTGTCCAAAATGTGGTGCGTCACGGTATAAATTGACGACTTCCAAAACGGGTTCTCCTGCCAAGGTGTTGTGGTATCTACCTATAATATCACGGTTTCAACGCTTGTTTGCAAATCCGAAAGATGCGAAGAATTTGAGGTGGCATGCAGATGTTAAGAAAAATAATGATGGGATCCTGCGACATGCGTCTGATTCCCCACAGTGGAAGAAGATTGATCTATTGTACCCCAAATTTGGTGAAGAAGATAGGAATCTAAGACTTGGGCTTTGTACAGATGGGATGAATCCGTACGGGACATTGAGCAGCCAACATAGCACTTGGCCAGTCATGCTTGTTATATACAATCTTCCTCCCTGGATGTGTATGAAGAATAAGTACGTTACGTTGTCATTGTTGATATCGGGCCCTAAACAACCCGGAAATGATATCGATGTTTATCTTGAACCTTTGATTGATGACTTAAAGAAACTTTGGGCTGAAGGTGTGATGACCTATGATGCTTCAGCAAGAGAGACATTTTGTTTGCACGCTATGTTGTTTTGCACTATTAATGACTTTCCAGCATATGGGAATTTGTCTGGATATAGTGTCAAAGGAGCTAAAGCGTGTCCTATATGTGAAGAAAACACTGATTCAATAAGACTAAAACATGGCGGCAAGACTTTATATCTTGGTCATCGAAGGTTTCTTTCAAAATTCCATCCGTATCGTAGGAAGCGCAAATCATTCAATGGATGGAATGATGAACGGAGTACACCTAAACCTATACTAGGGGATGTTGTTTATGAAAGAGTAAAAGACATTGTCAATGAATTTGGTAAGAAATCACAATGTAGTATGGCCACACGGAGTGAAAATTCTTCATTCAAGAAGAAGTCAATATTTTGGGATCTTCCTTATTGGAGTTCTTTGACAGTCAGGCATTGTATCGATGTAATGCACGTTGAGAAAAATGTCTGTGATAGCATCATTGGTACTCTGTTAAATATACCAGGTAAGACTAAAGATGGGATAAAATCCAGACTGGACCTACGTGAAATGGGAATAAGGTCAGAATTAACAGAATTACGTGAAATGGGTAGTAAAAGAACATACTTACCTCCCGCTTGTTACACGTTGTCTAGAAAGGAGAAAAAAACTTTTTGTGAATGCTTGGTAAATGTTAAGGTGCCACATGGTTACTCATCCAACATCCGTAGATTGGTATCAATGAAAGATCTGAAGTTGATAGGTCTTAAATCTCATGATTGTCACACTCTAATGCAACAAATATTACCCGTGGCAATTCGATCTATATTGCCGAAGCATGTAAGGTTTGCAATTACCAGACTTTGTTTCTTTTTCAACAGTCTATGCAGTAAAGTTATTGACCCTGATACTCTCGATAATTTGCAAAGAGAAGTGGTTGTTACCCTATGTCAGCTTGAGATGTATTTCCCTCCTTCGTTCTTTGATATCATGGTACATCTTGTTGTCCACTTGAGTAGGGAAGTGAAAATGTTGGGACCAGTTTTCTTGCATTGGATGTATCCCTTTGAACGATACATGAGTGTTTTTAAAGGTGATGTTCGAAACCGTTATCGGCCTGAAGGGAGTATTATTGAAGGTTATGTGGCGAGAGAGGTTGTGGATTTTTGCAATGACTTTCTCAGTGGTAATGACACTCCTGATAATGACAAGAATTTTGAGGAGGGCAAAGGAATTTTGGGATCACGGGTGAAAGTAATCAGCCGTGAGCAGTTGGAACAAGCTCACTTGTATATTTTACACAATATGGACGAAGTGAGTGTTTATATCGAGGAACATACCAATTTCATAAAGAGACAACATCCTCGAGCAAGTTCAATGTGGCTTGCTAGAGAGCATAATAAGACTTTTACTAAGTGGTTTGAAAATAAAGTCTAACATCAACTATCTCAAACACCAAATGATATTACAGAAACTATCAAATGCCTCGCCTTTAAACCAAAACCAAATGTTATGTCTTATGAAGGGTTTGACATTAATGGATTCACATATTACACAAAGCACCAAGATGATAAGAGTGTCGTCCAAAATAGTGGGGTCACTCTTCAAGCGTCGACTATGTACTTTGCAAGTGCAAAGGATAAGAGTCCACGTGAAGCTAAAATGTCATATTACGGTGTCATTGAGGACATTTGGGAGTTTGACTACATAGATTTCAAAATTCTGCTCTTTAAATGTAATTGGGTTGATAACACCAAAGGAGTTATAGTGGATGAATTGGGTTTCACTTTGGTAAACTTTGAAAAGATTGGCGAGAAGGGTGAACCATTCATATTGGCATCACAGGCGAAACAAATATTCTATAACGATGATCCTGCGAATGATAAATGGTCGGTTGTTCTTCATGGTAAAAGACAATTCATTGAAGATCCTATAGATGAAGAAGAGTACTATGATAAGTATGATGACTCCAGTCCATTCTCAGTTGGGTTGCCAACTCCACAAAATATTGAAGCTAATGATGACTTATATGTGCGCGGAGATCAATGAAGGATTGTTAATTGATAAAAGATCACAATTTTAGAGACATGTATGTTTATACAAATGCTAAATGTTTGCCTTTTTCTAGTTAATACAAATGCTAAATGTTTGCCTTTTTCTAGTTAATACAAATGCTAAATGTTTTCCTTTTTAATGACATTTTCAGATGGCTGACCATGATGAGCATGATGTCCATGATGAGCATGAAGTCCATGATGAGCATGTTGTCCATGACGAGCATGGCGAGGATACCAATGTAAGTTCTAAAAACATATCCTGTATTTCTATAAAATTCATTATCTTCTAGTTATGTCATATATCCTATATTTCTATATTGGGCTTATTTAGTGTGTTTATTTTTGTCAAATTTTAGGTTGATGATGTACCTGTACCCACTGAAGCACTGGAGCAACTTGATGCACAGCACCAAACACTTAACAAGAAAAGGGGCATCACTCTGTTGAAGAAGTTATTAGTGCTAAGTGGTAGTGGATCCAAATTGGTGGTGGAGTTTGATAATAGAGGAAATGCAATTGGAGTGAACCGCAATAATTTTGTAAACTATCTTGGGTGTACCACTCGGAGCCATTGTGGTGTTAAGTATGATAATTGGCATAAAGTTCCTCAAGGGAAAAAAGACTTGATATGGAAGGATTTATGCGTGAGTTATTATTATTTGCAATTCTATTTTGTAGATTACAAATTCTATTATTTGCAATTCTATTTTGGATACTAGTTAATAACATTTCTATTTTACAGAATCTGTTTGCATTGGATGAGAAGTTGCATCGTAAAAGTGTGATGCAACGCGCTGGAAAGATGCTTAGGAATTATAGGACAAATCTGAACAGAGAATACATAAAAGAGGGTGATAAGAAGAAGAAGTCAGCCCTTGAACAATGGAACTTCTTGGACAAAGAAGATTGGGACAATTTTGTTGCTTCAAGAAAATCTGAAGAATTCAAGGTATTAGGCGTCACTCCCAATTTAATTAATATACATTGTATTCACCTATTCAAGATTAACATTTAGTGCTACTAACCAAATCATTAATGTGCATACTAACTAGGCCCTTAGTGATGCACAAAAAGAAAGGCGTGCACTGAATGTGCATGACCACACTATGGGTCCAAAAGCTATGCAAGCGTTCACCAAAGACTACAGGCGGAGTCTGCAGCTACTCAGCAGTCTGCTGCTACTCAGGAGTCTGCTCCTACTCAGGAATCTGCCACACCCATGCCTCGCCATGATATCTGGATAGCTGGCAGGCAAAACAAGAAGGGTGAAATAAAGAAGCCTGTAACTGCTGAGGCGGCTGTAAAAATGGTAAAATACAACTCTTAGAGAAATCGTTTGAATATTGATTATTTGTGGTGTTAACTTACTAATTTCTGTTTATGGTGATTAGCGGGAGCTGCACGAGCAGAGGAAACAAGGCACGTTCATCCCTCAGGGCACAAGGGATGAATTGACAGTTGCTCTGGGTAACCCAGAGCATCCTGGACGTGTTAGAGGTGCCAACGCTGGTGTTGGCATCAAAGCATTCTTTGGGCCATCCCAGCGCAAACCCAGAGCAGGACTTTCTCAAGAAGAGGTAACCTATTCTTTTTTTAGAATGTTACTGCAAAAGGAAATTCATTAATAAGAAGCTAATGTTTCTTTTATCCATGTATAGGAGAATAAGAGAGTAGAGGATTTAGTTGCTAAGAAGGTCAACGATGTAGTTGTTGAGAAGGTCAAGGAAGAATTGTTGCGGTGGCAGGCATCTCAGGCTTCCAATCAACCTATGGCGACCCACTCTTCTCCTGATGCACAGACTGCGAGTAATCCTGGAGACCCATCGCCTAGCACGTCTGTTGTAAGTATTGTTTATGACAATGTAGCTAGTCTTTTCAAGATGATATGTTTTCAAGATTATATGTATATATGTATAACATTCTTTACGTAAATTTGTAGGCATTGAAGCCATGCCGCTTAAGAATGCAAGACTATGTTGTTGCAGAGGCGCAGGCTTACCAGTCCCTTCCTGGGGCAACGTTTCATGGGACTCCAATGCCGCAGGGCTACATTCGTGTGAGCCCGCTACATGTATTACCCGATTGGAGGGAAGTTGCGTTCCCATATGCCCACCCAGATATTGATACACTTGGTGAGGCAGAAGGCGGGGTCATATTGTGGCCCAAAGCAGATGTCGTCTACATGACTGAAATTGTAAGATAAATTTACATTGATTTAGACTGTTAATGTGTATATATGATGTCAACTGATCTGAAATTATATATACAGGTTAAAAAGAAGACACCAGGAGCACCTAGGCCTCCACCTCCACTTCCCGCATTACCAACTTGGGTTGCAACTGACCTAACATACCCGTTAGGTCCTGCTTGTAGGGGAATGGCATATTGGCTGCGGGCACATAATATACATTGCCCTATAATAGTTTCTTTAGATGCAGATTATGCAGGTCAATCATACGATAGCTCTTTATTTATACAAGATATTATTGAGCTGTTTATGTATGATTGGCTGAATACATCAATGATAGAGACATGGATAAGGTGAGATCTTGTTTATACATCCATATACCTTGTGTAAGACCCGATGATCTGGTTTCTTATATATTAATGCATACGCCTATATGTTTTGCAGCTACTTAGTCGAAGATCATTGCATACAATTTGCATTTGATCATTTGGGATTTTTGATTCCATCATTGATTAGTTTGGTAGCTAAAGACCCTGATAATGTTCAACAATACTGTATAGATGCTTTTACAATTTTTGGTCAGCAAAAGAAGACGATAATAATAGCTCCATTCAATGTCAAGTAAGTTTACTTTATTTATAATTTGGACTTAAGAAAATTCCATTTTTATTTTGCATTTTGAGTTATTAATTGTTAACTTCTTACCTCTAGCGGTAGACATTGGGAGTAACTAGTTATCGTCCCCGGGACATTCACTGTTTATTATCTAGATCCTGCGGGGAGTACATTGAACACTAAAATTGGACACGTAATGAGAATGCCATTATTCTCGTGAGAAATATTTCATTTTTATATCCGTTAACATCTTTTATTACATTACTATTTACTTATGCAATTTATTGTGTTATATTAACATGTAGGGGTTTAGATGCATTCAAAAAGGCTGGAGGAACGGTCCCAAGGAAAAAGAACCAGCCAATAAATTGGCAGAACGTACAAGTAAGTTCCCGACTCGAATATATATATTATTGATGTGAATTGTGCTTAGTTGTATTATTTTGTATGTTTCAATTTATAGTGTGCTACACAAGACAATGGCTGGGCATGTGCATACTATGTGATGTGATTTATGCAGATGATTATCAAACATGCCGCATTGGACATCGATAGTATACATGAGGTATTATATATAGTCTCATTAGTTAGTATGAAATATATCAATCTTATTTTTATATTATTACTTATATATATACATCATTCTCTTTGCAGGTGTTTAAAACTGACCACACTATAGGTAAACGCTTAAAAAATATACATGCTCCATATACGATGGAAGCATTAAATGAAATAAGAGAAGAATGGGCAAAATCCATACAAGCAGTGGCAACTGTAAGATATAATTGGGATGTTGATAGCGATAATGAATGATACTTTGTAAATGAATATTTCTGAATGTTAATACATGTATTTGAATGTTTTTATATGTGTGAATGTGAGAATTGAATTGATGTCCGAATGTATCTACTTGTGTGAATTATTTTTTTGTGAATTTTGCAGGTTTGTGGCCTGTTTGTAGGCTGATATCAATGGATGTCGTAAACCTGCAGTTCAGAAAACTGAACTGCAGGTTCTCATCCTGCTGACCAGCCACAGCAGGCCTGCAAACTGATATAAAAAAAAATAGATATAGGCGTCAGTTATTTACATAAAACCGTCAGCAAAGACCTACAGCGTAGGTTCTTTAATAAAAACCGACGCATAATAGTGCAAACAATCCGACCGTGCAGGGTAGCACGGCCGTGGTGGAAAAAGGCGTCGGGTATTCATATAAAACCGACGCCTATAGTACTAAACACGACTGTGCAGGGAAGCACGGCCGTGTCGTTTTGAAGTATAGGCATCGGTGTTTTAGTAGATAACTGACGCATAATGTGTCCTGGATGACGCCGTTTTCTGTGGCGCGAACCCTTTTGGCGTCGGTTATCTACTAAAAAAACCGATGCCTATATGTTAAATAGGCGTCGGTTAAAAAACCGACGCCGAAGTGTTCGACCTTTAGCGGCGCCCACATAGGCGTCGGTCAGAAACCGACGCCAAATGGGGTTAAACGACCGACGCCAAAGGCCGTTTCTGTAGTAGTGAAAATACTTTTACAAGTAGGAGAAGATGGGTGATCATCAAGATGGAAAATACTACTTCAACATTTGGTCTTTGATGTGAGAAACTTTCTCTCTTGGAAGAGAAGAATGCAATATTACATTCAAGGATGATACTTGAGCTATGGAGAATGGTGGATCTTCCATACAAGCAACCGGAGGCAAAACTAGAATAATGGGATGAGGCTACTTAGTAGAAAGCAACCTTGAATACCAAAGCCTTCAACATCATCTATGTCACTCCCTCCCCCATCGAGTTCAACCTAACTTCTTCTTGTGACTTGACCAATGAGATATGAAGAAAATCATGTTTCACTTTGAGGGGATGAAGAAAGTGAAAGAAAGAAGAATTTATATGCCCAATAAACTCTTTGAAGGATTCAAGATGGAAAGGAGGAGAGTGTGTCTAAAATGTTCTCAAGGCTCAACACCATTATAATATTGTCTTGTCATCCTCAGTCATGTCATGGTTCAAGCAAAGGTGAATGCAAAAATTCATTCCACTCTTCCTTCCTAATGGGGCAAGAAGGGGGATGACATATAAGATATGAGATCTCTTTCTTCTGTTCCCATTTAAGAACTCATAGGCAACCTACATGCCCATAAATTTAGACCCAACCAACAAGAAGAAGAGGATCTTGAAGAAAATAATAAAAATAAGAAGGAGAAAGTGATTACTTTCCATGCTTCATAAATTCAAAAATCCTCTCCAAGTGAAGAAGAAGATGTCATGTATTCCAAAGGTAGATTCTACAAAGGCAAGTTTTCTTCCTACACTTGATGATTCAAAATGTGTAAAGAACGGTCACTTCAAGGATGATTGTCCTCAAGGAAAAAAGACCCATCATCATAAGAGAAAGAAAGGGGAGTACAAGAAGAAGGAGAAATGAAACGAAAGCTCTTATGACTCCCAAAACTCAAGCTCAAGTGAAGATTCTAGTGAAAGCTCTAACTCAAGCTCAAGTAAAGATTCTTGTGAAAGCTCTAGCTCAAGCTCTACTGAAAGTTGAGAATACCATTTTGCTCTAATGGAAAGTTCAAATGAGGTAAATATAAACTCTTTAAATAAAGAATCCTTAATCTCCATCATTTAAGCTACTCGTTCATCTCTTAAGTCTACAAAGCACAAGAACAAAAATCTTGGTAAGATTGTTGATAACCTGCATGAATAAAAAGATGAGATTAGCATGTTAATATTTGCTTGCAATATGATGTTATCCAAAAGTTTTCTCTAGAACTTGAACTTCAATTCAATGGTGTTGAGATAGAAAGTAATGCTTAATCAAGTAGATGCTCTTAAACTTGAAAATGCTAGCTTTCTTGATATGATTAAGTTTCTAGAATCTAAACATTTTTTGCCTAGTTCTAACTAAAAGCATGCTAAAATTGTGAATTATCTCATGGTTGGTAGTAATGTTCTTAGAACTTAAAATGAGTTCAAAGATTTTATTTTGCAAGGAATAGAATCTGAAAATAGTGTTTATCTTTCTAAGAGTACTATTTTCAAAAAAGAAAATGTTGTCTTCCTTGCTATAGAATCAATGTCCTTGAATTTTTTCTGGTCCTACCAATAGAAGAGAAAGATATTGCTTCTCTTCATGTTGAAAAATATTCTTACATGACTAAATATATTTTCTTAGAGACCGATCGTTTACATTCTAGAGATGATGTTACTCGATTGTCTTCTACTATTACTTCTCTTATTCATGATAATCATAGTTTGAGATCCTCTTTGCAAAGATTCCTAGATATTAAAAAGAATCTTAATTATATCCTACACCACACTACTAAACAAATATGTAGATATGGTATAGGGTATGATTTTAGCCAAATAAATGACTAAGCTAAAGGACCTCCAATATTTCATGGAGAATCCTCTAGTTTCAAGCCTAACATCAGTAAAAAATATTGTAGGAAAATGGTCAATATTCTCAATATTTACCTTTTAAGGAGGCACCCAAAATCAAAATAATTTGGGTTTCTAAGCTCTAACTCCTATGGCTCAACATATGATTGGGGACCATTTCATCTTTCTACTTGTAGACCACTTGCAAATGGATTGACATGGGCTATTGATTTGAAAATTGGCTTCACAATCCATACAAAAGAAGAAAGGTGAGATGTGTATGGGTTGGCAACATATTCTTGCTTATATCCAAATATTACTTGTCTTTCCAAGTATGTGTGCATTTTACATATGTTTGTAGTCAAAATTGGTATATTGTGATTCTCATCACTTTCTTACTCAAAAATGTCCCTACTATTTTCATAATGCATTAATAAACTATTTATACATGTTTGGATATTATTTTATTTTTATCATGCATCTAGATATGTTTTTTGAAAAATGTGTATTTTTGGACAAAAGCTATTATTGGTCGAGTTTTTCCTAAGGAAACTCGACCAACATGCATCGTTTCATTTGACAACTTGAGAATTAAACCAGTAGCATATAAGCTTGAGTTGGATCCTGATCTAGAAATTTTACATGTTTGTTTCATGTGTCTATGTTGTAGAATTTTCATCCAAGTACATAGAAGATCATAGACTCAGAACCAGTACAATCCAGAAGATGTCCACTAAGTTGAAGACACATAAAAATTTTAGATTGTAGAATTTAGTAGTTTAGAAATAGGGAGGTAACTTTAGTGAAGGTCCTTTGCAAGAATAATGGTGTAGATCATGATACATGAGAGTCAGAGTTAGAGATAAGCATTTGTATCTTTGAGATGAAATTTTTACCAAAGGGGGAGATTATTACAACCCATACCTTGTCATACTAGTAAGTTGATATCTAAGATCATTTTGTTATTAATTACACCTTTATTAAATATTTACATTATTAAATGGTTGATTTATATTTTATCATACCTGAAACTTATCCTTTGTTAAGTCAAAGAAAATATGTGTTGTGATTACATTGATGTTTGAATCTTAATTGATATTCACAATAACCCACACATGTTGATAGAATTAGATTTAAGAATATTTAAGGAAATAACTAATTAAGAAGCTATTGTTTGGGATTTTTTCAAACTTTTATTTTAGAATTGTAGATATTTCATCTATGAATCTAATGCAAAACTAATGAACCAAATATGAGTTAAAATGAGAAAGTGATGGTACTTTTGGTTTTCACATAGAAAGGCATCTGTTGAACTCCAATGACTCTTCTAATAAGCATTTTAATGGTTTCAAAGACTCAAAATTTGATTTTTTTTCGGAATGGTTTATCAAAAAGAAATTGATGGTTTTACAAACTCACAAAATGATCATTTCATAGACTCACAAATTGATAGTTCTGATTATGGTTTGTGTTGTGCTATCCCCCAACAAATCAATCATGAAAACAGTTATAATGTTTTCTATACATCAAATCCGATGAAATTTGTTTCCTTTCTCAACTTACAACTTTATGTGACAAGATTCTTGATTTTGGGGAGTCTTCCATTCTCCTCATTTAATCTAGCATTTCACTTCCAAAGAAATACTAGAGTTACGTTTTGTCACCCACTTAGGACTACAAGTCTTATTATACATCTACTGTCCCACCTAACATGCTGACATAACCCTAAACTTTTTTACTACTTGTACCAACTATCTCATTAGTTGTACATTCTCTTGTCATAAGGGGAGGTTAATTACCAATTAAGAACTTATCTTAGAGGTATCTTTAGATGTTATGTATACGTTGCCTTAACAGATCGAGATAGGGGTATTGTAACAAATTATTTTTAGCTTGATAAGCTTTTCCCATAATGATTTTACAATTGTTCCTTCAATTAGTACATCCTTATCGATATTATGTTTATGCAGAGCATAAACCCCTAACATATGATGTCCATACTATTTTATGTAACTAGACTGATTTCACAGTTGGCCATTCCAGGTAACCAACATAAATCATCTAATTAGGAGTTATGTTTTTACTTTCCCATACCACCTGATATTTCTTAGATACCATAATTCCTTACTTTGGTATTCGTCACATGTGTCAAAAACACATCACATTCTCATCATTTCCATCTCTCTATTATTATTACCAAAGCCACACATATAAAAGGATCTTTCTTTCATCTTTGGGACATTAGGTATTACACATATCTTTATCTTGGAACCAAAGTCCAAGACGAATTGATACTTTTCTAAGTATCCATCAATGTATTATTTCTAATCCATGCACATCAAGTGTCATAGTACTCACTTGATTTCCATGTCCCTAAATGAAGAGAACACAAAGAAAAATATTCCTCTTATCACCCCATCATCACCTAGGGTTGTTTATCAAAGAGAAGAGATTATCATCTCCTATGATTATTGTATGAACTTTCAACTGTTCATGAGTCACTTACTCTTGTTTCATCCTAGGTTCCTTTCCATCAGCATAGGAATTATAAGGATGATTACATGTCATCACTCCTTTCTTTGTTATTGTCTAACGTGTTCATGAACATTTTGTGATTTTATCACATTTCCCATTTCCACATTATGGAAAAGATCTTTACTATTCACACAGACATTATCAAATAGGGATCATCTCCCTTGTTCTCATTCTCTTATCATGGGGATTATATTCTTTTACTTCCTCATGCACGCAGATTGATCTGAGATCATCTTATATTCTATTTACTGCACTTTAGATATGATAAAAATATCCATGCCATATTTCCCATTTCATTATGCTCACTAGATTGTCTCAAAATGACTACTTGATTAGAGTAATAAAAAAGATAACAATCTAAGAGTTCCATACTCACCTTATCTTCATAGTTGAATAACTAGCCAGGGTATACAAGTACTGAGATTAGGTAGTATGCACTTTGTGTACTATCATATTCCTTACTTTCGTATCATCACAAATACAAGATTTAACATTCCTAGATTTTCTCCAGGCATCGCTTCTATTTCTCGCCCTCTTTCACACAGATAAGAGCAATTATAGAAACATTTAAAAGAATACTGAACAGAATATAAATTCTAGTTCTCATCATTTCTTCCCTATGTTCCCATAGGGCAATCAATAGGGAGGTCCATAACAGCAATTCTTTTTATGATTATCAGATAACATCAAGATAAGACATATTGAAATGAAAAAGCTCTATCTAACTATTACCCCTCACGGTCATCCACCACTTCAGGTTGACTCAACACATAGAGTCTAGCTATTTCATGTTGTTGCTCTTGCCTTTTACACTATTGGGCTGTGACTTTTGTAAGCCTTGCCGAGTCTACCTCGGTTGTTGAGTCATTTCCTCCCTTCTTTTAAAAGAAAAGAGTTTAGTATACTCAACATGTCCATATCTATAACATGTCTTTCCCTCGTACCATGGTCTTATTGGTCTTATTACTGATGTAAAAACTAAGCCATGGGTTCTTACAGGTGGAAAGTTAGGAATTTTGCCTTTACACAATGATTACTACCCTGGTCCACCGGGCGTTTATTGCACTGGTGGCATTGAAAACATTGGCTTTTTAGAACAACTAGGCAAATGTCTCTAGAATTGTAATGACATTTCCTTAATTCTCGGCTTATTTCCCCTTCTTGGGCACTGCCATCACAGATATACTATCTGTCTAAATTTATGGCAGAGTCTATTTTCTTGCCATATGTTAATCCTTCGAACATTTCCACTGTTCCAACATGACCATGTCATTCAGGAACCCTTTTTAAAGCCCAAAGTTTTTGTATTAAGAACTGGTAACCTAGGTTGTAATGCTAGTATCCAGTCTACTATATGTATCGTTATTGTCTTAACCTGCCTATCAAGAGCATAAATGTAGGATTCTTTATACTGATCGGATCATGATGGGAATTCTCAGCCACTCATTCTTCTCTTGCTTGAACCCTTGTACCCTTTCCTGGTGCAACAACATTGCCCTCAGCAATGTGTTCCTCATGTTCTCTAGTCATTTTTAAACTTCACCTTTTCTTCTGCATAAGTAGAAGTTACTATAGGGTATACTGGAGGACACTAACACAAACTCAACACCTTAGTCCTATGTCTCTGTAGACTCAGTAAACCTTTAGATCTGATACCAAACTTGTAATGACAGTCATCAAACCGACAAACAAATTGTTACTGATTAAACAGAATAAACATAAACAGTGGATTAACAAAAAATCACTAAAATTTAAAATCATTTTGCAAGGAGATACTTGTCCAGAAAACTTTTACTGAAAGATCCAAAACTCATACATATCATGATTTACATTGTACAACATTGTTTCATCTCATCTCGAGGACAACATATAACAGTTGCTCTATCAAAACACATACTGGAGCAACATAAAACCTCGAGGCATTCAAGCCAAAATCTCAGATCATTTATGAAACCAGTACAAACCAACCCCAAGGACCTGAGAGTACAGATATGACACATAGGACTTCTATCTACAAGTCACGACAGACAGGTACACTCAACCTGAGTTGTTATTGCTTTCCCAGTTGTTATTCCTCCTCTATAGAAAAGTATCCACCACCTCGCACATGTCCACCTAAAAATTGTGGATCCCACGGGGTGAGACAATTGTCCCAACGAGAGATATAACTCTCCGTCGACCATATTATTATTGCAGATAAACATTATAAAATTGAGCATGGGTTCTTTTATATTTAACATGTAGGATTAATCATTGTATGAACAGAATAAGATAATCACCTTTGTTAAGGCGAACATTGCATCTACCCATTGTAGAGTTATAAATCATCTATCTGCTTTGCAAGGAATGTAAAACACATAAATAACATCTATCAACTAAGATGTATAACTGTATTGCTCATCAAACAATATTTTACGTATTCGATCCTTAAGCAGATATGCTACACGACTGAACATATTTTACAATCACACTTATGCCCTGAGGAGATGAAGCATACCCCATTCATCTCCAACCGACCACAAATGTTGTGACACCCCACCATCACAAAGACAACAAAATGCCATGCTAAAACGTACGGAACCACCACGAACAACACATTACCAAAATCACGTGTTAATTAAAACTGATTGCGAAAAGCATCAAAAGAACGGAACTATTACAACCAAATCCACATCCTGTAAAGGATAGGATATATATATATATATATATATATATATATATATATATATATATACATATATATATATATAGGGTTTTAGGGGAGGCAGAGAAGGCAGCGGAAACAAAAAAAACCTCCTCCCCAATCCCAGAACAAGGAAACACGTCAACGTCTATACAATAGGAAAGGATGGTTTGTGGAATCATACCTTGTCCCGAGGCTTGCTCGGCGACAATACCTCGCGGCTTGTGCGGTCTTCACCTCCGGTCTTGCACGGTGTCTGTGCAAATCCTGGTCGCACCGGGACTGACAACTCCTGCTCTCACCGAGACTGTCGGGATTGACAGCTGTCCTCCGAGCGGCAGAAATCTCCCGCCTCTGAAGTGTACGCGTCAATGTAGTATAGGCCCTTGTGAGGCCCGAGTCGAACTTAGGGACACTAAATTATCGGTAGAGTACTACTAACTACTCACAATCAACTAGACCAAAAAAAAGGTTATGAGAGTTGTTGTGAAATAAAAGAAAATAAAATAAAACAAAGCAATCGATTAAGTGTTTAATTTAATCAATTCAATTGGAGATCTTTAGGATTGTGTTTTCACCGCGGGTTTTCATTGTATGAATTTCCATATAGTTACTCAGGTTCATCTCTCAATCCAGGTAGTGGCCTGTAGCCAGAATTGTCCATTGTCGTGGTACAAATTCACTACCTAAGTCTAGGTCGGTTCCACCGTCGTAGTAACCTATACCCTAAACTAGGTGCATTAGAATCAACCTCTGGGTTTCCACCATTAACCTTACATCACCTTGTTCAAGGAATTTGTTATAATGTGAAATCTGTCTCTTTTCAACCATTAATTCTTCTTTCAAAGTAATTAAAGTTAAAAGATTATCATTATGGCGATCAAGCATAATAATATAATTGAGAAAAAGAACTCATACCACGGATTTAAGAGACAAATGATGAATTACTATGATAAAAACGTCATACAATGCTTCCCCGGGCTACTCCCGGTCCTAAAGATAAAGGGGAATAGCCCCGCATGTTCATCCCAGAGCAAGACATGGTTGAAGAAAGGGGAAACATGGAGAAAAACATGGATAAAGTAATGAAACCCCTGAACGGAGAAGATCCAATCATTCCTCGGCATAGAGTGCGCGATCTACAACCTTTCAGCGGTGGAAAACGTCTTCTTCAGATTCCGGAATGGCTGGGGCGTGCTTCTGGACTCCGTTCTTCTCTCCACCACTTCTCAAGACGTGTGCAGCGGCTAATGACGTGATACCCTACTGTTGGCCGCCGTCATTAGGTATAATCACCGAGTTAGGTTGCAAAAATATCACAACCATTGGATTGGAGTCGATCTGAAACAAACTTTAATCTGACGACATCGATACCATCGACGCGGTTCGATGGTATCGACACCTCACGATATCGGCAAACCTTCTTTCTTTTCCTTCGTTGCACCTGATGCTGACTCGATACCATCGATGCGGGTCTATGGTATGGACACCCGTAGGCGTCAATTTTATCCCTTTTCCATCGCTGAAGCTGAAAGCGTCGATAGTATCGACCATCGTGTCGATAGTATCGACTGACTGGTCGCCAGTAACCTGATGGTACGTCACTACCATCGACTTCCCAGTCGATGGTATCGACTCTGCGCTGCTCCTTGCGGTTGCCTGCCTATGGCTGTGTTGATAGTATCGACTGCTGTCGATGGTATCGACAGCAGCAGATATGTGTTTTTTCTGAAATTGTAAAACAAAACCACATCAGCCGAGATAAAAACTATTATTGTAATCATTTATGCTCAAAACAATAAAATAAGAGAGATTTGACACTGAGAAGGATCATAGACCAAAGTAAGTGAATTATGCAATATTAACCACCAAAATGACCAATAAACGCATAAATCGCAAGTAAAAGAAGTCTATAAATGGGACTCAAAATCATCGCATCAAGTCCACACGGGCCACCTAGAACTCCAATCTCCTTGTCCCACAAGGAATTAGAAGGATTCACACCCTCCTGTCAGCGTACTAGTCACTGACACACTCTCCTGCCACCAGTCGCTTTCTGCAGTTGTCTTTCCCTTGATGTGCCTCCCTTATCAGGTAGCACTTGCTCGGGCTCTCTCGGTTACCAAAACTAGAGAGAACAAAAACTTTACAGAGCAACTGGTTGCACTGAGTTGTTCATTGAGAAGCCCCCAATACCCCTATATATAGGAGGGTCATGGGACAGGGTTCTCTATCCCGGGCAATATAGGATCAAAGCAGGAATAGAAGGGTTGGAGATTTTCCACAAAAACAAACAACTGCACAACCTGAACTGATCGTTTCATTTCTGAAACGGTTGGTTGGGGATCTGAGCCGGTCGGTTGAAACCTCAACCGATCGGTTGGGACCCATGAAACGATTGGTTCACTTCTGAACCGATCGGTTCGTTGTCCTGGTCAGTTCCCGGTTGACTTTTCCTCTTTTGTTTCTAATTGGTACCAAATACCAATCCTTGTTCCATCAAATTGGGCAAGTGAAATGAAAAGAAATTTCTCACCAATCCTACTTTCCCAACTTGCTCGGTTGGACCAGTTGAACCGATCGTTTCAACACTTGAAGCGATTGTTTCACCCTATCCATCAGCCGATCGACTCACCATCTGAGCCTATCGGTTCACCAAGCTCAGCCGATCGGTTCATCACATGAGCCGATTGGTTGGGAGTGCAAATTGTGCAGAATCAGTCAATAGCAGTTTCAATCAATCTGATACACCAATCAATGTGTCCAACACCTTGAACATTATGACATTGAGCTGTCAATTAATTGAGTGTTTAATTGAACTACTAAACTCCTTTAGTAATCAATCTAAACATTGTTTGTGGACAAAACTCCTCTTCCAGGTTAAATCCTATGTGTGTGACCCTGCAGGTCCTTTTCACATTGGCAGTGAAAGTCCATAACACTTATGACTTCACAAGCAAAGAGCGGTGCCTAGTCACACATCAGTGCTACCCAAGTGAAATAGAAAGTTGGAGAACAACTTTCAATCCTACAATCCGTGAATGGTGTTACAGTGAATGTATAATTCCTTTGTCACTGATATCCCGAATGAACTCGAGGCATGGAACAGTCATCCTGTCAACATTCATTCACTTTCTTGATCTCAGAGTAGATTGGAAGAGATATGTATGACATCAATATCACATTCTGATTCACACATGTGTGCACGCCTTTCTCAATCCTACTCATCAAGTGGCCATGGATATCAAACTCCCTTAGGAGGGATAAATCCCATATCTATCACTCACCCCTCAAAAGCCCCATGTGTCAAAGCCACCCAATCATCACCTTTATAACAACCCATGTTTCAGGACTGTGTTTGATGATGTCAAAGTGTGCTCAATGACATGTGTTAAGTGCAGTGATTTCAGGTCAAAGAATCACACTCACCACCATCACTGTGAGTACTCACTGTGACTACCATGTCATGGTTCCATGTGTCCAACTCACGGTGGGTCTGTTTGGTACACTTGTTCTCTAACAAGTACCTATGTGTTTGGTTTGATATCTCTATATCATGACTAATGAGATTCTGTCATCAACCAACACCACAATCTAGTCTCGTGTGTCATTGTTGTCTATATACCTTCCACAATGACATCTGACTAGGGACATAACAAGAATGTACAAACTCTTAGCATCCGTATGATCTCATCATTCAGGTCCTGAACCTGAAGGCATACGTCATTGAGTACTGTCATTCTCTAGACATTCAATCTATTCTATCACTATATCATATGAATAAACCAGAAAGAATTGGAAGCTTGCCTTTGATGTTTATTAAATCAATCTTAATGTATTCCACCAATCATCCCATGATTGGCTCTTAGGGAATACATACCAACAGACTCCCAGTTGCACTGTGAGCCAATCACCCTTGAATCATATTCATAGTGATCTTCAAATATGTCCCACATGTTACTCTGCTCTAGTGCGATCATAGTGAGTAATGGAAACACCTTGCCAAAGTCAGTATAAATTGCATGTCTCTCATCTCTTCGATGTACGTCACACGTATGAGATGGAGTTGTCATAATATGCGATCTAGTATTCCTTTGCTAACATTTAGCCGCATTGCATGATCAAGGATTCCACACTTGTCATCAATGAGTGGAATATCTATAAGTTCATCTCATGAACTTCTAGATCCATATAGTATCCACTACTATTCTCCAACACATAGATACTCAACATTTCCTTTTAAATGGTTTTATGGGAACACTTCCAATTATCAACAAACCTTCACTTTTATATATATCCTATATATTTTGCGATTAATTTTCTATCCTTTCGGAAGTTCGCATCAATGTAACTCTTTACATTGAACTCTTCCTTATCTCCATAGAACTAGTACTTATCAAGTACTTATCAAGTTCTCATGGTATTCTAATAACCCTTACTAGAAGTAGACATGCATCCACTCGTCATGTCCCACATACGAGTTTTCAGGATGAGCACATCATATTGCCATGTCCTACATACAAGATGATAAATGCATTTTGTTCTTGCCATGTCGATACATGCAAGATAATGGGATGATTACATACATGATAGATCCATATCTATTCTTAGTGTTTCTATTCTTCATAAGAATTGGACACTCGGCCTTGGGATACTAACTCCATGTAACATGGACATGTTTTTCTCCCACTGAATTTGTGCATACTGAACCCTTCAGTACAGATTGCCAATGTATGCTTTCTCTTTTCAGGTCAAGAGGTTTCCGAGAACTATCTCTATAGATCTCTATTCCTATCACATAGGAAACATCTCTATCTTCCTTAAAGATAATTTCCACTTTTGGATTTCCATTCTAGAACATTTCCATTTCACATCAACATGTGGAATGTGAACACACTCCCACTAAATCACAGATCCTTCTTTATCTTTGACATATCAGTCAAACCCTTTGACTATATCATCAAAGTACAGATCCAATTCTGAGTTGCTTGTACTCAATCAATCACATTGATTAGTCCATTGTAACTTATAGACTTCATTTGCATTAGTGGATTCATAAACCTTATAGGTTGTGTCACGTACACATCCTTGTTTTATTCCTCATAGGAATGCGGTTTTAGTATCCATATGCCAAATGTCTTAGTCATTAATTTGCAATCAACAAGCATCATCCTTCTCAAAATGTTATCCATGTGTCTTATCACTTAAGATTCATTTGCACTTATGGATTTCATTCAATGGGTGCTACCATCAAGGTCATACTGTATGGTTCACATGGATGTCATTTAGGATATAATGGTCATAAACCATAACTCAAAATTCGGTTCCTCATATTCATCTAGATAGTTGACTCATCACATGAACAACTCATCACATAGACAAACGCGGTGTATCCGTCAAGGAAATAAGAACCCACAACTCCTTGTGATTCTTAATGTCCTTTATTAGTGTGGGGTATTCTTTTATTAAGAAGAATTCAGTTATTTGATAATCATCCTCTAACTCCTTAGAGTATGACTCCTTCTTGATTTAGACATCACATGCCTTAATCACGAGTTCACTATGATACACTATCATAATCACTCATAAGGATCTCAAACATTTGGTCCAAGTATTTCATTCATTGATCTCATCAAGAATTAACACTTTACCAAATTTGCACTTCATCTATGATAATCTTGAACACTTCAAGATATATTGGTATTTCTCTAAACATCATTTAAAGTATTAGCATTTGTTCCAATAGGTATGTAAATACATCACATGTATCATACCTAATAGGATAATCATTCTCCCACTACCTTTAGTGAAGATTGATTAATCATGTCCAATATATTCATGTCTCTTATTGGTTCTCTAACCAAAAGAGTCTAGATTTATCCATCACATGGAAACTAGAAATGAATTTCTCATGATTGATGCTAATTTGATTGTTTGAGTTATCTATAACTTTTAGGTATCATTTTATCTTATGCATATCAAATACCACAAGATAAACAAGGCATTACCATAAAGATCATATCTTTGAGATTGAAACATCAACTTTATTAATTGCCATTATTGTCATACAATATGCAAAAATAAAGTGTTTCTATCTATTGGAAAATATGAAATAGCAGTTCTCAACTCTATTTCGTTCCCTTTAGGCTGAAATAAACTGAAAGGTACTCCTATCTATGGCAGCAACACTTGCTCCAATGATGGGTACTCCTTTCTTGGTCCTTTCACAAAGGCCATCACTTCTTTGTTGATATTGCATATCATATATGACATATCCATATCTTGGTATCATATATCTCAGATAATGAAGTGGTTCATTTCATGATACCTTAGGTGGAGATCTCCATTCCCTCCTTCATCTTATTTTGCTCTTCCTCATACACCCTTTCCCCATGTGCCTTGAGGTTGAAGACGGCTTGGGCTGCTGGCTAGCATCAGAACACTTCTTTGCTTTGCCCTTGCCCTTGCCCTTAAGACTTACCTTTTTTTATCACATCAAAGATTATGGTTTGTCTTTCTTCATCTTTGCCTCTACTATCCTCAACATGTCCATCAACTCTGTCAACGCTTGTCAAAGTTGTTCATGTTGTAGCTTATCATGAATTGTATGATCCTCACAACATTTGCAGTATCATACCAATAACCAACTCTTGGCTCAGAGGGAATCCTTCTTAGTCAGGTTTTCCACATACCCAATCACATTGAGTGTGTGAATACCTTACTGGATCTCCTTCTGTCATGACATACTAGGATAGTGTCTTGGATACATCGTATGTCTCATGTTGTCTCTGCAACTCATAGTTCAGAGAACATAACATCAAGCACTCCTCATCAATGTCTTCCTCGGTATGCTTCCATAAGCATACTTTCAGCCATTGATATGGTGGGATCGAGTTCATCTGGTTCTGGTATAACTAGGACTTAGAGCTTTCACTCTACTTCTCAATGTCCTAATCAGTCGTGGAAAAATTCCCATTTAATTTGTTGGTCTCAAAGACTGATCGCAAATAAGTGATTATTGTTGATCAACCATTTATTATACAAATGAAAATATATGCAATTTTAGTCCAAAACTCCTTTTGACTTGTTTGATTGATTTGAATGGTTGACGATATAATTTGGCCTTTAACTATTTATCGCTCCCACTATTTTAGTTCAAATTGATAGCCCTCACCATCAATTTGGAAGATTGCAGCGTACAACCTTCTAGTGGGCAAGATCCTGAAATCCTCTAAGTCATGGACCAGCTAGGGCTGTCACCCATAACTTAGATCTCTCAAGTAGGCAACTCTTCCCAATTGCATCATATGCAACTCTTGATAAGATGTCATATGCAACTCCTTGCCATGATCATCTCCATGCCTCAAGGTGCTAGATCCTATCTAGGTCACCTTGTTAAGTCCGACCCAAAGCCAACACGATGAATATGCACCCTACTTGGACAGACCCACACATTCATCCTTCACGCTTCCACGAGATAGACGGTGCACCATGCTAGGGCGTGCCCACACTTGGTCAATCAAGCTTTTCACGTGTGTCACATTTGGAAGGCATCTAAAACTTCATATTTAATGAGGGATTTGGTTTTATATACATATACATATCCAATCACCACAATACATAGTACGTATCATATACATGCTATATCCCACAGAAAACATGAAAAACGATAAAAGCGATGATTATGGCCATCCTAATGTGATTCATCGAGCCAAGAGGAATCACGATCATCCAGGTCTACATCACATGCAATCTGTATAAGATGAACTCTGTGCTTTGCCTTTCTGGGTTTGATCAACTCATCACATGACTGATTGGCTCGCCATCAGGCCGGTCGGCTGGGTGCCACCAGCCGATCGGTTGGCTCCTCCAACCGATCGATTCACCTGGTTGTCATGCATCTCATCATGGACGCCACCCGCTCGTCTCGCTCCTCAAACCGGTCATCAACCGATCGGCTCACTCCTTGAACCGATAGTCTAGAACTTCAACCGATCGGTTCACGCCTTGAACCGATCGTCTCAGCTGTCGTCAGGATGTCCTCCGTTCTTTGACATAACAGGAAATAAAATTCTATCCTATTTTACATTGTAAAAGGAGAAACCTCGAGTTACATTCGAGGGGAGCAAAGGTAGGAAAGAAATCTCGAATTATTTCGAGTTACATCAGGAATAGGAGAAGGAAGATCGGTGCGCATATGGAGATGCAAGCAACCACATACAACCATACACAGATAGGGTTTATTGGCCATAACCACACTATACATCCACCACAAAACTCATTTAAGGGCGACGTGTATCGAGTGCAATTATAATACATATCATATATGTAAATTGGGATTTGTTGATTTAGGATTGGACATGCATAAAGCCAATTTTATTCGCATCGTATGCAATAAATAAAGGCGACAAACCAAAATCGATCATGTCGATAATTTCTAAAGTATAGAGCAGTTGACGTGGCTCTGATACCACTGTTGGGTTTTAGGGGAGGCAAAGAGGCAGCGGAAACAAAAAAAATTCTCCTCCCCAATCCCAGAAAAGGAAACGCGTCAACACATATACAATAGGAAAGGATGGTTTGTGGAATCATACCTTGTCCCGAGGCTTGCTCGGAGAAAATACCTCGCGGCTTGCGCGGTCTTCACCTCTGGTCTTAGACGGTGTTTGTGCAGCTCTTGGTCACACTGGGACTGACAACTCCTAGTCTCACCAGGACTGTCGGGATTCACAGCTGTCCTCCGAGCGGTAGAAATCTCCCGCCTGTGAAGTAGTCCACACGGACCACCTGGAACTCCAATCTCCTTGTCCCACAAGGAATTGGAAGGAGTCGCACCCTCCTGTCAGCGTACTAGTCACTGACACACTCTCCTACCACCAGTCACTTTCTGTAGTTGTCTTTCCCTTGTTGTGCCTCCCTTATTGGGTAGCACTTGCTCGGGCTCTCTCGGTTACCAAAACCAGAGAGAACGACAACTTTACAGAGCAACTGGTTGCACTGAGTTGTTCTTTGAGAAGCCCCCAATACCCCTATATATAGGAGGGTCATGGGATAGGGTTCTCTATCCCGGGCAATGCGGGACTAAAGCAGGAGTAGAAGGGTTCAAGATTTTCCACAAAAACAAACAACTGCGCAACCTGAACCGATAGTTTCATTTCTAAAATGGTCGGTTGGGGATCTGAGTCGGTCGGTTGACACCTCAACCGATCGGTTGGGACCCATGAAACGGTCGGTTCACTTCTGAACCGGTCGGTTCGTGGTCCTGATTAGTTCCCGATTGACTTTTCCTCTTTTGTTTCTAATTGGTACCAAATACCAATCCTTATTCCAATCAAATTGGGCAACTGAAATGAAAAGAAATTTCTCACCAATCCTATTTTCCCAACTTGCTCGGTTGGACCAGTTGAACTGATCGTTTCAACACTTGAAGCTATTATTTCACCCTGTCCATCAGCCGATCGACTCACCATCTGAGCCGATCGGTTCACCAAGCTCAGCTGATCGGTTTATCACATGAGCCAATCGGTTGAGAGTGCAGATTGTGCAGAATCAGTCAATAGCAGTTTCAATCAATTTGATACTCCAATCAATGTGTCCAACACCTTGAACATTATGACATTGAGCTATCAATTAATTGAGTGTTTAATTGAACTATTAAACTGCTTTAGTAATCAATCTAAACATTATTTGTGGACAAAACTCCTCTTCCAGGTTAAATCCTATGTGTGTGACCCTGCAGGTCCTTTTCACGTTGGCAGTGAAAGTGCATAACACTTATGACTTCATAAGCAAAGAGCGGTGCCTAGTCACACATCAGTGCTACCCAAGTGAAATAGAAAGTTGGAGAACAACTTTCAATCCTAAAATCCGTGAATGGTGTTACAGTGAATGTATAATTCCTTTGTCACTAATATCCCAAATGAACTCGAGGCATGGAACAGTCATCCTGTCAACGTTCATTCACTTTCTTGATCTCAGAGTAGATTGGAAGAGATATGTATGACATCAATATCACATATTGATTCACACATGCGTGTTCGCCTTTCTCAATCCTACTCATCAAGTGGCCATGGATATCAAACTCCCTTATGAGGGACAAATCCCATATATATCATTCACCCCTCAAAAGCCCCATGTGTCAAAGCCACCCAATCATCACCTTTATAACAACCCATGTTTTAGGACTGCGTTTGATGATGTCAAAGTGTGCCCAACGACATGTGTTGAGTGTAGTGATTTCAAGTCAAAGAATCACACTCACCACCATCACTGTGAGTACTGACTGTGACTACCATGTCATGGTTCCATGTGTCAAACTCACGGTGGGTCTGTCTGGTACACTTGTTCTCTAACAAGTACCTATGTGTTTGGTTTGATATCTCTATGTCATGACTAATGAGATTCTGTCATCAACCAACACCACAATCTACTCTTGTGTGTCATTACTGTCTATCTACCTTCCACAATGACATCCGACTAGGGACATAACAAGAATGTACAAACTCTTAGCATACGTATGATCTCATCGTTCAGGTCCTGAACCTGAAGGCATACGTCATTGAGTATTGTCATTCTCTAGACATTCAATCTGTTCTATCACTATCTCATATGAATGAACCAGAAAGAATTGGAAGCTTGCCTTTGATGTTTATCAAATCAATCTTAATGTATCCCACCAATCATCCCATGATTGGTTCTCAGGGCATACATACCAACAATATATATATATATATGAGCATGATATACGTCCACCATCACATAGGATCCATCTATTCCATATCCATCAAGGATGCATCGCCTGTTTATGTAAATAACATACCTAACCAGGCCAACAACAGGTTACAAAAAGCCATACTAAGATCATAAATCATAAAACCTCGTCAAAACACCTCCAAGGACCTGAGAGTACAGGGACGACTCTAAGACTCTACTACAAAACGACCACAGTGACAACATATCCAACCTTGCCTTCTACTGATCTTCTTGCTGCTCAGTCGCAACACTACGATCACCACCACATCTAGCTCGATCACCTAAAAAGGTTCAAACCGGTGGGGTGACACACATAGTACCAGCGAGAAACATAACTCCCCGCTGAACTATAAAACCTCAGAAAAGTTAAGTAGTATATAGCAAATAACCAGATCATATATGAAATATGAAGAACATGATTATATATATATATATATATAATAACTTCCATGATACTTGAGAAGCATATAACTAGCTACAAGAAGTACTTAGGGCTTGTATAAAGGACAATCATACATATGCAAGGCTTCAACCAATGTTTCATGTTTGCCCTAAGCAAATATACTATTCGGCTGGATTACCATTTATTATGCCCTGAGGAAGTGAGTTGTACCGCTCAAATCCAACCTTTGGTTGTGAAACCCAAAGTCGGTGCCATACAAGGTCAATGGAAGAGCCAGACTCCATGACCTCAACCTCTTCATGGTCATTGCATGATATCCAAAGAAGGACCGCAGTCTCTTGCTTAAGTGACCTCAGTCACAGGGTCAGCTTCCACAGGCTACCCTTTCCTCTAGCCCGCCTTGGTACGTCTTAGCGCTAGCATACCTTGAGACATGGGTCTGTTCACCGTGCTCCGAGCCATGAATGCATTCATGCTCTATCACACTGAGCCATGGGCTTGTTCACCATGCTCTGAGTCTACAACCAATGTTGCACTCTAATCCTCCTATTTTCGGCTAGGAGAAACCTCGCATATTCAACAATATGTGCTCCAAATTAAACTGCAGGAAAACCCGTTTGACCATCACCAGCTACTGACGATGGTGGATCTATGGCCAGGGCATACTATATGGAAGATTCGTTTATAATTAATTAATATATTTTAGGTGGATTGTTGGGGCATCCAAGTTATAATAAGCAAACCATAAATAAGAATAAACAACATAGATTCCTTCATTCTATGTCACACTGTTACTATTATTCTCAATGCCATCAACATCATCATGAACCATCTCAAGGATCCAACATTACATGTTTCCACTTGGCCTCTTGCCAATCATCATGATCCATCACAAGGATCCGACAACATAGGGATTCCATCCCATAAGCACATGATACCAACACATAGGCAACACTCATCATGTGTCATTATAGACCACATCACACATATATAGTGTTCCTTATCATCTCAATATCAAGAGAATGTCACTAATGACATCATTATAGCTCATATCTGAGTACACATCTCAATTGAAGAAACTTACATGGTTAGAATGCTCAAGAGTAGATAAACACTTCATTATCGAGATATATTTGTGCAACATTAGATGACCATTCATATACATAACATCCACATATAAGCATTCCAAACAATATTATGGTTACAAGCTGAACATAGAACATAACCCTCACAAAAGCTTATAGGGAAAGGAATAAACCTCACCAAAAGGTACCACGACCCTCACCAAAGGTACATTGGCCCTCACCAAAGGTACCGGTTACAACCAAACCCTATTGTGTCGGCTATCTCCCATACCGGGCAAGCCTCAACAAGCACCACCTACCATATTGGCTAGCATCCATATCGGGCAACCTGCAAGAAAACTAAGAACGAGAAGCACTCTAAGAACCAACCTATAACGCCCAAGCGAAACAACATCATATTCGGCAAGAACCATAATGTGCAACGCCATATCGTGCAGCTTGCATTATGCAACGCCCCATGATGGGGAACGTTGTGTCGGGAAATGCCTCACAGCAGGCAACACATCAACACCCAAACCATATCGCCCAAAGGTTAGCCCTGTCATCGAAGGTCATAACACCCATCAAGGCACCATTACAGGCAACACATCCTCATGAAGCATTGGGCATCACTGCCCAACAAGGGTATCGTGCAGAGCAGCAACAATGCCATGTCACCCAACACAACACTCTGTCATCCAACAAGATCTTCACAATGTCGAGCACCCTATCGAGCAAGGCACTACCTAGTAGGGGGTCGGGCAGCACCATCCAAGATGATGTCGTGTAAGGCACCAACAAGCTGTAACGCCCAACACAGACCACCTATCGCCCAAGGAATACAAGCCTCACAACGCCCAGGCTAACTCAACCCTTAAGCACCATATCGACCAAGGGATCCAAAAGGCGTCCACCTACTGTATCTCCCAAATCCTAACTCAAGGGAAGGAGAGAGATATCGGGCATCAAGCCTCAAGATTCCACCATTCATATTGGGTAACTAGGGTTAGAAACATCCTCAACCACATAACGGCCACCCACACCACATCACCCAAGGACACCAAGGGTATTGGCTCACCTCTCAACTTGAAGAGAGAGAGGGGTCTTACACAATCTCCAAGCATATCGGGTAGGAGTTAGAGCTCACCTCACAACTCAAGGAAGGAGGGGTGTTGCTCATAGCTCACCATCAAAGGAATGGCCGCCCATGTCGCCCAAGGTACCAACTAAGAGTTTAACCCTAAAGGCATATCGTGCAACTAAGGTAGAACCAAGGTCAACACCTCTATCGGCCAAACCAACTAACCATGATGCCCAAACAGCTAGAGTATAGGCTCACCTCTCAACAGCAAAGTGAGATAGGGGTATTGCCCAAGGACACACTACCATATCTCCTTGGGTTAAGGAACTCTAAGCTCACCTCTCAACTGAATGAGAAAGGGGTATTGCAAGAAGTTCCACAACTCAAGAGATCGGCCAACACAAGGATATCACACATATCGGCCAACCTAGTCTAGGGAGCATATCATCCAACAAGGTTACTAACCAAGGCATGAGGATTTCTAGGAAGATATACATAGCCGATCAAGGTAACACATCAAAGCAACATATAAAAGAGATAATATAGCTAGGTTAGAAGTTATGTAACCCCCCTTAAGCACAACTCCAAGCTCCAAGAACTTCCTCCAACCTTCTGCCACCGACTAGAGAAGAGAAGCAGTAGGATGTATCAGCCACCACCAAGGAAGAAGAAAGCAGTAGCAACAGCTATATCGGCCACCTCCTCTCCTTCCTTCTTCTTGTTCTCATCCAACAAGGGAGAGAGGAAACGGCTAAGGGGCAAAGAGATCCCAAGAAAGGGAAAAAAGAGATATATATAGGAGAGGGTAAAGGGGAGAGCAAGGCAAGGTGGCATCCGTTAAGGACCACTTATCCAAGGGCCACGCCACATACTAGCACCCCCAATACCACTTGTCCAACTCCTTGCACTTGCTAGAAAAGCAGCCACCACATGTCCACAATAGGGTGATGCCAACAAGGTTGGGTGGAGGGGGAGTGTGTTGCCCAACATGGCAACCTAGCACACCACTAACACCTCTTGGTCGATACACCACCCGTTCCTGGCACAAGGCAGCAAGGGGAGCTCTCTTACCTGATACAAGGCAACAAGGCCACACCCTAAGGCTCAAAACTAAACGAGCAAGCCCAAAAGAGGCCCAAACAACTCAAGCAAGGCTTCCAACTCATCCTCTCAACCTTAGAGGATGCAATGAGGTATAAAGAGATCTCTCAAGGTAGCAAACTTGCACAGAAACCCTAGAACTTGGGTAAATTGCAAGTTGCACCTCAACCCCACAACAAAACACAACAAACACTAATCACACCTTGGGTGATCAGGAAAGCATCTAAACACAAGGTTTAGGCAAAGCGAACAGGGTAAGCCCAAAATGAAGGTCAAGGTCCTTACAAGCCATAAACCCCAAGAAAAGGATTTGGCCCCCGAAATCCGAAGAGAAAAGTGCGGGATAGTTCCTCCTCATCTCTTCCTCAAGCTCCCACGTGGCTTCCTCAACGCCACGATGATGCCAGAGAACCTTCATGAGCATGAGGTCTTTCCTCTTCAACTTCTTCACCCATTTGTCAAGGATCAACACCGGACCTTCCTCATAGGTCACATCTTCATCAAGCTCGACCTCAACTGGTTGTATCACAGTCTCTATTCCCAGATGACTTTTCTTTAGCATACTAACATGGAACATTTGATGCAACCTATGCAGCTCTAGAGGTAACTCCAACTTGTAAGCCACTTTTCCAACACGTGCTATCACTAGATATGGTCCCATATACATGGGAGCCAACTTGCCTTTCCATCCAAATCTTAGTTCGCCTTTCCATCGAGATACTTTGAGATAAACCTTATCTCCCACCTGGAACTCTAAAGGTCGAAGACGATTATCTACATAGGAATTGTGTCTATCCTATGCCGCTTTCAATTGTTGTTGTATCACCTTGATCTTCTCTGTCATCTGCTACACTAATTCAGGACCCAAAAACTGATACTCGCCAGACTCGTACCAACATAAAGGAGATCTACACTTTCTACCATACAATACTTCATAAGGTTCCATGTCGATACTTCGCTGGTAGCTGTTGTTGTAAGCAAACTCTATCAGACTAAGATGCACGTCCCAACTTCCTAGGAAGTGTAGAACATAATCTCTTAGAAGATCTTCCAAAGTTTGAATAGTCCTTTCAGACTGTCCATTTGTCTGCGGATGGAAAGCGGTACTAAACCTTAACTGCGTCCCTAGCGCCTTATGCAACTGTTCCCAAAAATGACTTGTGAATTGAGAACCTCTTTCGGAGACTATTTTTGCTGGCACACCGTGCAAACGCACAATCTCATCAATATATACCTAAGTGAGCTTTTCTGTTGTGTAGGTTGTCTTTACATGTAAGAAATGTGTAGACTTTGTCAATCTGTCCACTATTACCCAGATGGAATCATGATTCCTAGCTGTCCTCGGAAGGCAAACTAAAAAATCCATGGTTACATGATCCCACTTCCACTGTGGTATTGGCATGGGTTGCAATGTACCCGCCGACTTCTGATGTTCTGCCTTAACTTGTTGACATACCACACATTTTTCCATGAACTTAGCTATATCTTTCTTTAAACCGGGCCACCAATACATATCCTTCAGATTGTGATACATCTTGGTGACACCTGGATGCATAGCATACATAGACATGTGTGCTTCCTCAAACATTAACTTCCTTAGATTATCAGCATCGAGAACCATCATCCTGTTATGGTAACAAACTAGTCCATCCTCGCACTCATAGAAACCATCACGCTTCTGGATGCTGAACTTTAATATAAACAACTAAACTATAGCATCTACTTATTGTGCTTCTTTGATCTATTGTCTCAATGTAGGATTCACTTGCATCCATGCCAACAATCCTTCCAACAAAGAGACTTCCAACTATACATTCATATGCCACAAAGAGACGAACATATCTCACCTATGGCATATCAAAGAACTCAACTGTGCCTTCCTCATGGGAAGAGTAGAAGACTTCCTACTAAGTGCATCTACTACCATGTTCGCCTTACCTGGATGATACTCGATGGTGCAATCATAATCACTGATTAAGTCCATCCAGCGCCACTGACGCATGTTTAGTTCATTTTGTGAGAAGATGTACTTCAGGTTCTTGTGATCTATAAAGATCTGACACACTTCCCCATAAAGGTAGTGTCTCCATATCTTCAACGCATGAACCACTACTACCAACTCCAAATCATGTGTGGGATAGCTTTCCTCATGTTTCTTAAGTTGTCGAGAAGCAAAAGAAACCACATGATCTTCCTGCATCAGCACACAACCTAAGCCCTTCTTGGAAGCATCACGGAAAACAACATAGCCTTTCCCTAGTTCTGGCAACACTAACACTAGAGCACTTGTCAGCTTCTCCTTCAACCTCTGAAAAGCTTGTTGACACTGACCATCCCAAACAAAAGGTACATCCTTCCTGGTCAACCTCAGTAATGGCAATGCTATCACACTGAAGTTTCTTGTAAACCTCCGGTAGTATCCTGCTAAGCCTAGAAAACTACAGACTTCAGTCAGTGTCTTTGGTTGCTCCCACTCTACTACTGGATCCACCTTCTTGAGATCCACCCTGATCCATTCTGGTGAGATCACATGACCCCAGAAAGTTACTTCCTTCAGCCAAAACTCACACTTACTAAACTTGGCATACAACTGATGTTGTGGAAGAAGAGACAACGCTTGTCGAAGATGATGTCTGTGTTGTTGGCTGTCTTGACTATAGATCAACATGTCATCTATGAAGACTACAACAAATTGATCTAAGAACGGACGAAACACTCTATTCATCAGATCCATGAATGTTGCCTATGCATTGGTTAGCCCAAACGGCATAACCACAAACTTGTAGTGCCCATACCTCATCTTGAAAGTTGACTTTGGTATGGCATCCTCCTTGATTCTGAGCTGATGATATTTAGACTACAGATCGATCTTTGAGAATACTATCACATTGTGCAATTGATCAAATAGATCATCTATCCTTGGTAAGGGATACTTGTTCTTGATCGTAACTTTGTTCAACTGTCGGTAATCTATGCACAGACTCATAGATCCATCCTTCTTCTTTACGAACAGAATTGGAGCACCCTAGGGGGATGTGCTCGGCCTGATGAAACCTTTATCGAGTAGCTCTTGTAACTGTTTCTTCAACTCTGTCATATCTGTTGGAGACATCCTATACGGTGTCTAAGCAACTGGTTGCGTCCCTGGTACCAGATTGATTTCAAAATCAATCTCTCAAGGTGGAGGAACACTGGGAAACTCATCGGGAAACACATCTGCGAACTCTCAGATGGCAGGCACATCCTGAAGGCTGGAACCTTTTTCGTTGGTATCCACAACATGAGCCAAGAAGTTTCTACAACCTTGCTGCAACAACTTCTCCACCACCATTGCTGACACTAAACATGTCAGAGGAATCTTCCCATCTCCTTGGAAGATCCACTTCTCACTGTCGTCAGCAAACACCGCCTCCTTAGAACCACAGTCCAGCACAACCTTATATCTTTCCAAGGTATCCATCCCAAGAATTACATCGTATCCATGCATATAAAGTGGTATGAGATCCACTTGTATGTTGTATCCTGAAAAAGATAGAACACAAGATGGACACACTTCTTGAAGCATCACAGGACCAAAAAGAGGGGTTTCTAACAACAAGCTATCATTCTTACAACTTATAGGTAAAAGACAGCTATCAAGCACACTATGTGCGATAAAAGAGTGTGTATCACCTGGGTCAACCAGAATAGATATAAAGCAAGAAGAAGACAAATCAGAATGAAACAACTCCCTCTGACCTGCAACTACTCGCAGGTTGACTATTGCCTCTGGCTGACTCATAGCATAGAATCGAGCCATTGTGAACTGTCGCCCATGTCCTTTGCTTCATTGAGAAGATGATCCAGCCTATGATGCTTGGCTGCGTCCTTGCCCTCTGGCGTCATTAGACTGTTGTCTATCCAATCCTGCTGACTCTGCCTAAGTTGTTGCGTCACTTCAACATCTCTTCTTGGGCAATTTGACTTTAGATACCTTGTTTGTCCATAGTGAAAGCACGACTTATCCCCTAGCTGCAGCCTATATGGCCCTGTCACTGCTATTGAAGCTGTACTGTAGGCTCTAGATGACAAAAAACCACACCCTATTCCTTTACTTGGTGACCACTGTGACGGCACACTGGAACTTTGCATCACGGAAGGTGTAGAAAACCTTGGCTTCTTGGAGCCATCAAACCTCTGTCTCTGAAACTGAACGATCCTTTTCTTGGACATGGCCTCTCTCTTTTCCCAGACCGACCTCTCTATCCTCCGAACAGACTCCACAAACGTGGCAAACCATTCCCAGTTCTCCAAAGAAGCAGCAGGTATTGTCAGCTCGACACTCAAACCTTTCTCAAACCGTCTGATCCTCTCATCATCCGTTATCTCCATGTGAGGATAGAACCTCAAACGCTCCATAAACTTGGCTTCATACTCGGTGATGCTCAGAGGACCTTGGCGCAGATGCTCAAACTGGCTGATCTTCTCGTACAGCTACGTCTTCGGGAAGTATCGACTGATGAATTCCCATCGGAAAACATCCCATCCGATCACCTCACCAGGTCGCTTCTCCTCCTCGATGGCCCACCAGTGGCCAGAACTACCTTTCAGAAGGTAGAGAGCATGCTTGACTTTGTCTGCCTCAAGGATTTCGAGGATCCGGAAGGCCTTCTCAAGACCTATCAGTCACATCTGCATCCACTGGATTGGTCGTTCCAGCATAATACGGAGCTCCAACTCGACGAAGCTACTCGAAGGTCTTCCCAATACCCGAAGATTCACCATGGGGAACTGGTTCTCTTGGCGATGGCATAGGTAATCTCTCCACCATGTGATTCATCGTAGCCATTAGTTGTCCCATAAGGTGTTGATAGTCAGGGTTCTTAAGAATGGCTGGGTCAAACTGGGGGACCTTAGGCACCCGATCTTCATGTGCTTGCGTACTAGCTCAATCAACAGACGTAGTAGCACTGCTCTCGACAGCATGTTCTTCATGATTCGTAGACATCTTTTAGCTTTATCTTTTGCTGGGGGCAGAAGTCATTATAAGAAAATCTGGAAAAATCACAATAACAAACACAAGCCTATTCCTAGATCCCTGTAGACTCAACGAACCTAGAGCTCTGATACCAAAAACTGTTGTGACACCCCACCATCACAAAGACAGCGAAATGCCATGTGAAAATGTGCGGAACATGGGTTAATTAAAACCGATTGCGGAAAGCATCATAAGAAATGAATTATTACAACCAAATCCACATTCTGCAAAGAACATGTTATATATATATATGAGCATGATATATGTCCACCATCACAAAGGATCCATCTATTCCATATCCATCAAGGATGCATCACCTGGTTATGTACATAACAGGCCTAACTAGGACAACAACAGGTTACAAAAAGCCATACGAAGATCATACATCATAAAACCTTGTCAAAACACCTCCAAGGACCTGAGAGTACAGGGAAGACTATAAGACTCTACTACAAAACGACCACAACAGCAGCATATCCAACCTTGCCTTCTACTGATCTTCTTGCTGCTCAGCCGCAACACTACGATCACCACCGCGTCTAGCTTGATCACCTAAAAAGGTTGAAACCAGCAGGGTGAGACACACAGTTCCAGCGAGAAACATAACTCTCCTCCGAACTATAAAACCTCAGAAAAGCTAGAGCAGTATATAGCAGATAACCAGATCAGATATGAAATACGAAGAATGGGATTATATATATAACAACTTCCATGATACGTGAGAAGAATATAACTAGCTACAAGTACTTAGGGCATGTATAAAAGACAATCATACATTATGCAAGGCCTCAACTAATGTTTTGTGTTTTTCCTAAGAAAATATACTATTTGGATGGATTACCATTTATTATGCCCTGTGGAAGTGTGCCGTATCGCTCAAATCTAACCTTTGGTTGCGAAACCCAAAGTCGGTACCATACAAGGTCAATGGAAGAGCCGGACTCCATGACCTCAACCTCTTCGTGGCCAGTGCATGACATCCAAAGCAGGATCACAATCTCTTTCTTAAGTGACCTCAGTCACAGGGTCAGCTTTCGCATGCTACCCTTTCCTCTACCCGCCTTGGTACAGGTCTCAGCGCTAGCATACCTTGAGCCACGGGCATGTTCACCATGCTTCGAGCCATGAACGCATTCATGCTCTATCACACTGAGCCATGGGTCTATTCACCATGCTCTTTTATATGATCTAAGTCTACAACCGAAGTTGCATTCTAATCCTCCTATTCGACAAGGAGAAACCCCGCATATTCAACAATATGAGCTCTAGATTAACCCGCAGGAAAACTCGTTTCACCATCACCAGCTACTGACGATGATGGATCTATGGCCAGGGAAAACTGCATGGAAGGTTCATCTGTAATTAATTAATATATTTTAGGTGGATTGTTGGGGCATCCAAGTTATAATAAGCAAACCATAAACAAGAATAAACAACATAGATTCCTTCATTCTGTGTCACATTGTTACTTTTATTCTCAATGCCATCAACATCATCATGATCCATCTTAAGGATCCAACATTACATGTTGCCACTTGGCCTATTTCCAATCATCATGATCCATCACAAGGATCCAACAGCATAGGGATTCCACCCCATATGCACATGTTACCAACACATAGGAAACACTCATCATGTGTCATTACAGCCCACATAACACATAGTGTTCCTTATCATCTCAATATCAAGAGAATATCACCAATGACATCATTATAGCTCATATCTGAGTACACATCTCATATGATGAAACCTGCATGGTTAGAATTCTCAAGAGTAGATAAACACTTCATCATTGAGATATATTTTTTCAACATTAGATGACCATGCATATACATAACATCCACATATAAGCATTCCAAACAATATTAGGGTTACAAGTCGAACATAGAACATAACCCTCACAAAAGCTTATCAGGTAAGGAATAACCCTCACCAAAGGTACCACGACCCTCACCAAAGGTACATCGGCCCTCACCAAAGGTATCGGTTACAACCAAACCCTATTGCATCGGCTATCTCCCATACCGGGCAAGCCTCAACAAGCACCACCTACCGTATCGGCTAACACCCATATTGGGCAAGCCACAAGCAAACTGATAACGAGCAGCACTCTAAGAACCAACCTATAATTCCCAAGCAACACAACATCATATTGGGTAAGAACCATAACGTGCAACGCCATATCGTGTAGCCTGCATCATCCAACGCCCCATGACAGGCAACACTATGCCAGGAAATGCCTCACAGCAGGCAACACATCAACACCCACACCATATCGCCCAAAGGTTAGCCCTGTCGTCAAAGGTCATAACACTGATCAAGGAACCATTATAGGCAACACATCCTCATGGAGCATCGGGTAGCACTGCCCAACAAGGGTATCGTACAGAGCAGCATCAACACCATGTCGCCCGACACAACGCTGTGTCGCCCAACAAGATCATCACAACGTCTAGCACCCTATTGGGCAAGGCACTACCTAACAGGGTGTCGGGCAACACCATCCAAGAGGATGCCATGCAAGGAACCAACAAGCCATAACGCCCAACACAGACCACCTATCACCCAAGGGATACAAGCCTCATAACGCCCAGGCTAACTCAACCCTTAAGCACCATATCGACCAAGGGATCCGCAAGGAGTCCACCTACTATATCGCCCAAACCCTAACTCAAGGGAAGGAGATCGATATCGAGAAATAAGCCTCAAGATGCCGCCATCCATATCGGGTAACTAGGGTTAGAAACAGCCTCAACCACATAACAACCACCCACACCACAATGCCCAAGGACAACAAGGGTATTGGCTCACCTCTCAACTTGAATATAGAGAGGGATCTTGCACAATCTCCAAGCATATCGAGTAGGAGTTAGAGCTCACCTCACAACTCAAGGAAGGAGGGGTGTTGCTCATAGCTCACCATCAAAGGCATGGCCACCCATGTCGCCCAAGGTACCAACTAAGAGTTTAACCCTAAATGCATATCGTGCAACTAAGGTACAACCAAGGTCAACACCTCTATCGGACAAACCAACTAACCATGACACCCAAATAGCTAGAGCATAGGCTCACCTCTCAACAACAAAGTGAGAGAGGGGTATTGCCCAAGGACACACTACCATATCTCCTCGGGTTAAGGAACTCGAAGCTCACCTCTCAACTGAATGAGAAAGGGGTATTTCCTGAGGTTCCACAACTTAAGAGATCGGACAACACAAGGATATCACACATATCGGCCAACCTAGTCTAGGGAGCATATTGGCCAGCAAGGTTACTAACTAAGGCATGAGCATTTCTAGCAAGATATACATAGCCGATCAAGGTAACACATCAAAGCAACATATAAAAGAGATAATATATCTAGGTTAGAAGTTATGTAACTCACCTTAAGAACAACTCCAATCTCCAAGAACTTCCTCCAAGCTTCGGCCACCAACTAGAGAAGAGAAGCAGCAGGATGTATCGGCCACCACCAAGGAAGAAGAAAGTAGCAGCAGCAACGCTATATCAGACACCTCCTCTGTTATGACCCCACCTCCCGATAACCCCCAATTAAGGGAGACCGAGAGGTCGAAGCCGAACCCATAACTTCCGGATCAAAGGTTCGACAATTAACCAAGAATAATTATCAAATTTTAACAGACTATACAGAAAAGTTGTAAGAAAATAAATTTTTGCATACCTTTTTGAAAACTTGGATCTCTAAACTTCTATCCACTTAAGGATTCTACTCTAACTAATCATACTTGTATTTAACTTCATTTATTTTACAATATGACGATTTACTGTTTGTCCTTTTGGCTTGTACCTAAAACGCCGACAAACAAAATGTCGGTCAGTCGAAGCTGGTATGTAGGGGAACAATAAACGTGCAACTATGATAACAACATCATCATTCAATTAATCATTTAACAATCAAGGTTACGTTTTAAATATAACTCCGCGATCCAAGGGTACCCTATCCTCTGTGTTGTCCCCATTAAACCCCTCATGATCCACCTATAAGTGAACCAATTTCTAGGGTTGAGTCACATGGCACTACTCGTAAGTAGCCCACTCCTTAACTCATGGCAGGCTAATGAGTCTCATGGCACTACACGTAGGTAGCCCAGTTTCTAACTCTCAGTAACCTAGACCTTGCTCTAGGATTACCCCTTTTTTAGCCTTTTCAAAGAAACAGAGGTGGAACCGGATCTAGCCAGTTATATATGCACATTTATAGTGATAATCATAGTCACTTTATAGTTGCATGAAATAAATAAACATCCAACATTTATTTTCAAGCAACCGATTAAAACTTCGGGAATCGCCGTGAAACTAGAGTGATTATTCATAAGCGTAACCACATACCTGATTTGATGAGTCATGCAGATTATTCAACATATACTTCATTTATATACAATCAAGCCAATCAACAGATCCAAGAAAGTAATTCAATCATCACCTATATCCTGAAAAGAATATGTACTCTATTTATTACACACTTTATCAAGAATCTACTTTATTGACTTGGATTCTCTTTCTAGGGTTTCGAATCCACATTAAGGTTTCATTAATATTCATTAGGGTTTCTTAGATCAATTTCTCAAACTTTATCCCTTTTAAGTTAACAAACCCTAAAATACTCTTTTCCATTTATATGAACCTTAATTGCTCAACTATTCATTTTAATAGTCTTTTATACCCAAAATTTGACTTAGGATCATCATATCCTTATTTATTCATGGATTTGAACCTTTAAAACAATTAATAGACATATTCATCTAAATTAGGGTTTTCCAAGCTCATTAGTGCATAATCATGCACAAAACCCTAAATTAAACCAATTATATAAAAAGATCATCTTTTTAGATCCTATTCTCACTTTTATTAACAATAGGTTAATATCAACTTGAATTACGTCATTAAGTCCATTTATCATCAAATCTAAGGGTTTTTCCTCAATTAAATCATTAAAGATTATAACTTTATGTCCTTTTCAAATTTCAAGCACATAAACTCTAAATTAGACTAATCATGTGCAAAGTTCTTCCTTTTTTAACATAATGTACCTTTTTACATTTTACAGGTTAACATCAACTCTAATGATCCATTAAACCCTATTAAACACTTTATCCATTTCAAAATAGGGTTTCTTAATCTTTAATTCATCAAAGATGAAAATTTAAACTACTTTTCGAATATAAAGAGGAATTAGCTTCTAAGAATATTTTTATTGGATTCCTCTCATTTTTCCGAGCAATTTTATATATAGTTTCACTATATTCCGAGTTACTAATAATGAGATATGATTTTTGTAAAATCAACTTACCCGAACCAATCAAGAACTGCCATGTCATCAATTCCATGCAACGCGGCTCCTTTCTTTTGGAAACATAACCTAATTATGAAAACGCCCCCGCGTAAGTTGATGTTGCTTCATACCGCGGAGGGGTAGAATGGTCCAACGCCCACCTCTTCTTCTACCTTGCGTGACCTAGCGCTGGCCGCCGTCCAGGTTGGTTTGCGGGGAGGTTTTAACCCCCTCCCATGGCCGCGCGCTTCACCCCTGAGGTCCCTAGACCTCCGCCCTGCTCCGCCACCCTCAGATCGGCCTTCATCCATGACCATGGTGGCCAGGAACTCAAGCTTTGGTTCTGCCAACTCAGCCCCTTTCCGACGAGCTGCAGACGACCAGGGTGAAGAACTCCTTGAGCTAGCGACTTCGCAACTATCTGAACTTGAAGGGGATGTCAGGGATCCCTTCAAACTCCCTCTGACGCTCCTGGGCCGCTCAACTTCTTGTAGTTAGGGTTTTGACGAAGAGAAGAAGAAGGAGGAGAAAGAGAGAGGAGTACGTGGAACTCCCTTTGCAAACGTCCATGGGCTCTACCCCTTTTATAGGGGAGGGTAACGAAGCCCTAAGCTGTTTATTCAAGGGAAACAAATCCTTTTCCCACTTGGAAAGTGATTCCCTCATTAAAACACAAGTTTTCTCTCTCCTTTGATATATCCTATTTCTTGAATAATTAGGAATTCGAATTTCTTCTTACTTATTCTCTCTTTCCTTGCTTTTTAATCCATTGACCCGAAATTCTATTTCCTTTAATCAAATTACTTTCTTTTTAACAATATCTCATAATTCATTAATAATGCAACACATTATCCTCTTATTTTTCCTTTTTAGTATTTTCTCTGTCTTTCCTCTTTATTGGGACTCCTTGGATCCCAAGAAACTCTATGATTTCGAAATTACTTTTTAAGGATACTTATTATCCTTCTAGATGCATCTATATGCATTATTTCACATTATCTTGTTTATTTCTTATTAAAATATCTCTTTTTGAGGATTTCTTTTTATTTCTATTTTATTTTCCTCATTGGTATTCCTTTTATCATTAGGAATCCTTGGAACACGAAATTCCACAAAGGATCTCCTAATTACACCTTTTCCCACTTATTTCCAACATTTTAACATTATTTTCAATCTCTTTCTTATTAAAGAAATACTTAATTAAACTTTTCTTTTCTTATTGACTTTTCTTTGCAACTTTGGACTCTTTGGTACCCAAGGAACCCAAGAGGCATGAAATCCTCTTTGGATTTTCCTTCTAGAGGTTTCTACATATTTCTTTTCTCAAATATTCAATTATTCATTCACTAATTGAATTTTCTTTGTTATTTCCTTGTTATTGGGCCCAATAGCCAATAAAGCCCACAACACAAACATCAAGGCTATTGTAAACGAAATCCATGTATTCAAAACAAATTATACCATTCTTTTTTCAATTATCTTTAATATGAGAAATTGCATTTCTCACCAAATGAACCCAAAAATTGGGGTTGTAACATCCTTCCCCTCTTATATGAATTTCGTCCTCAAAATTCAAACAAGCAAACAAACAATTCAGAATAAGACTTTTCCATGTCCATCATTGGCCCCTATGTGGCTTTACCGTACTCATGGAATTTTCAAAGAACCTTTATTATCACATATTCTTTTCTCTGAGTTCTTTCATCATGGCGTCTATAAACTGCACAGGTGGACTCAGGCCATTTCAGCCTCCCTTGGGGCTCACTAGGTTCATTGCTCAGCACATGGTTGGGGTACCTCACATAGTTCTCTAAATCAGACACATAGAACTCGTCACACATTACTTTATCCTGAGGGGTAAGGTCAATCTTAACCTTCTCCACCAAACCATATCAAAGGAACCTATGCATCGGGGACTCAGCTCTCTTAGCTATAACTTAGAGGGTCGGATTTTCACATATTCTTCCACAGTAACTTGTATGTCAGTCTACTTTGTATCTGCTCACGACTCTCATCATCTCTAGGCTCCTTTCAGCCCTTGCACAATCAAAGTGACTTCATCTACACGCACTGTGGTTCCTTTTCTAACCATCATGTGGTCCTTTCATCAACATCACCTTACTGAAGTGGTGACCAACACAACCTCCCTTACAGAGCTTCTTATAAAACCCGATACTGGCTGTGGTGGTCATTGTCACATCTTTCATAGGACAAGAACTGTCTCTAGATATCACCCTGAACGAGCACACATGCCCTCATCAGACCCTTTAGTCCGGATCATACTAACCATAGTTAGGGGTGATAAACTATACTAACATTGAGTTCTTCATGTACCTACTTCCACTTTATGGAAGTGAACCTCTAGGTCAAACTCAAGATCCTTTGAACTCACATTGTGGTGTAGTTGAACCATCTCTCATGGGTAGTTCAACTAGATCTGTCCCTGAACAGAACTCTTTCTTTCTCATGTTATCTAGGTAAGGCGACCTACCATAACCCATATCGCATTTCGACCTTCCTTGGCCCAGGGAAGACCTATCACAACATCCATAGTGTGGAGCTCCCATTCCCTATCAGGGACTCTTTTTTCCTCTATATCGATACACTGGGTTACTAAGGTTCGTCCTTTACCTCCTGGCTTGCATGGCCATAAACCACATGCAACTTCATCTTAAGCATCCAAAGTGCTATTGCCATCTACCATGGTGTATGGTGATCTTCAATCATGATTTCTTGTATGTCATGATTCCTCAAGATTGATTCCTCCGAAACCCTAAACCACTCCTGTCGGGGTTTCATCACCTTCTTTTCCAAAGAAGTGCATCTGAGGTTCTACCACCATCCTTTCATCGTATCAAGGACTAGACTGGCTAACCAAACAACCCTTAACTTTTCAACGCATGTTGTTACATCGGAGTGTTATCCAAACACCTCTCCTTTCCAAACTTATGGTTAGCTAAACAACCTCTTCTAGCTTCTAGTTAGACAAGTCATATGTATCTCAACCAGAGCATCCATCACCACTTCACATCCTTAGGTATTAGGTAACATTGAAGACATAGACTTGCATGTATTTCACTTACCATCTCACCTCAAACTCTATGTCTATCTTCATTAAGAACACTCTCTGATTTCGTCATCATGGTGATCAAACTCAACCCGGTATAACTTGTAAGTTCTACATGGTTCATGATAAAAACATCCTCATAAGGGGACTACCTCATTCCTCTTAGTGTTTGCAAGCCATCCACGTATCATTCACTTTACCAGGGTAGGTTATCTTCTCTATCCCCATTTCTCGTGGCAACGTTCCAACCTACATCATCTCTTATCCTTGATGTATGGCATGCGTAATGTCCTATCTCTCACTCCCATAACAAGAGGAAATAAGCATTTGTCTGTAGTCCAAATACAGAGTTCTTCCTGTTCCAAGAGTAGAGATGGTACATCCCACCTTGCCAATACACCTTTACATCTAAGTTGCAACGTGCCACACATGTCTCTACATCACACACATCATGATATCAAACTAGTCTTGAACCTATTGAGGTTTATATCCTTGGTCATCTCCTCTAGGTCTATAGGGTACCGGCTCTTTTGGGGTCATCCCTCTTCCCTCATGCATCAAGAGAGTGCCCTACTCATCTGCCCTTTGGGTCCCATGAGTTCATGAAGGTGATCAATCTCCTAACCCATGGCCCTCAGACAATGATAGTTGTTACCTCCCGACCCTATGGTCATGTGCAACTGGGGAATTAGGCAACTCCTACTTTCATCGGTCTTATCCCTACCTGACCCTAGGATAGACTTAGGATTCTCCATTATAGTACATGTTCACTTAGAACCTTACCCAAGTCTTCATCATCTCTCTTTCTGCATTCATGGACTGGCTTTCATCCTTTCATAGGGATCATGGAAACATGCCTACCTTGGTCAAGCCCCATACCGGTTACCTCCATGGTAACACATTCATATGCAATTAGAGATGGAAATCTATGGGTCTATAGGTTCATTCTCATACCATGTACTTTTCACTTAACTTCTCAAGATCCTGTGAGACCTCTTCAAGTTACCTTAAACCAACAAAACTGATATATACACCCTACCAAAGGGGTCCCTCTCCCGGGATGGGAGGAAAACTATCTCTTAACAACAAGGTCACAAAATCTCTTAGGTCTAGGGTTTACATCCACATGAGCTTACTTAACCCTAGCAAGCTATTAAGGAACAAGCAGATCACCTATTGTACCATGCTAGGTCATACTTGTCCTCTTTCCTTCAGGCCGGATCAAGATCATACTATCCTTTATCATCATCCTAGCTGTGAGGGGTCCATCAAACACACCTTAAACTTAAAGGGCTTCCCCTTTTTCCTCTATACATGAGTACCATGCTCTCTTCTATAGGAACTCAACTTCCCATTATGAGCATTAGGTACACCACTTCCCCTCTTAGGCCTAAGAACCCTAGGTTCACCTATAGGTGTCCAACCGCATGCTCTATCTCTTAACTACGAACCTAGCATGCAAAAGGCATGACATGCACTTCCTGTCATCCTTCAACTCGAGCAACACTTAGGGTTGGGTCCTCCTTAAGGACAACCAACAAGGTACAAGGCCTCATAACCTATTTACTAAACCTTTCTAGGTCTAAGGAACTCTTCTTCCTACCTCAGAAGGTAAACACCTATACCGTAGGCACGTAGGTACCAGAAGCTTCATCTTTTCTCTAGGGTTTGGTCCCTCTAAAGGCAACCAAGGTATCATCAAGTTTCAGGGATCGATCATGAGGCAACCACTATCATCCATTGTTCAGGGTTTTAGGCTTCCAACCTTCTTGCTGGGTTTCCTGCTCTCTCTAGAGCTAACCCCACATCCAACCTCACCATTAGAGGTCCTCTCTTCATGAAGGATCAACCTCAAAAGCATGCTCTACATGGGTGAAGCCTAGGTTCGAACTTATGGTTGCTCAAGATCATCCATAACCCTTTATGGTCCATCATAATTCCTTATCCAAGGTTTCATCCTACTGTCAACACTATGACGTGCCCTAGGTGCCAGCTATGCCCTACTTGCACAAGCGCATAGGGTTTCTATGGTCCTTCACTAACATCATCATCTAAGGAGCTATCCTTTACCCTAACATGCACGACCCTTCCCAGGGTTGGGTTGCCAAAGGTGCTAGGTCACCCATGGATCATATGGCATCCCAAAGGCATGTCCTTTCAAACACATGGTCTACCAAGACATCTAGTTCTCTTTCTCTAACCTTCACTTAGGGTTAGGGTTAACATCATCCTCAGAGGATGTGTCAGGTCTCTACTTGCAATGGAGATCTCTATCTCCAAGACTAACTTATCCTCCTGACAAGAAGGTCTAGCCTCAGGTCTCTTCTGAGGACCTGACAACTTATGTCATACGACCTAAACATGTATCTATTCTTTAGTTTGCACTTAATCTATTAAGCTTATGTCCATGACATCTTATTTACATGCCTTTCATTAATTTGGTGGAGGATTCCTTAGACCTTATTCATCTTACCCATACCTTAAGAGGGTGTGGAGAAGAAAGAAAACCCTAATCCTTTAGGTCCTTATCGGAATTTTGTGGTGAGAAGGGATGACTAAGATGAGAAGTCCTAAAGGTATCTTATTTCGATTCATACCCTAAGACTTTGGCCAGGAAGTCACACGGATCCGGGAGTCCTCGTATTTTGACTAGCGGTGCGGAGGAAAATATTGCCAGCCCCCGGTCGTGATCCTTTTCTAGACACCTCTGTCTTTCGGATAATCCTCTAATAACTCCCTTGGGTTCTATGGAGTTTGTAAAATTTAATAATTATTAATGGTTAAATGAGGAACCTATGCTCTGATACCAAATGTTACAACCCCACATCCCGATAACCCCCAATTAAGAGAGACTGAGTGGTCAAAGCCGCACCCATAACTTCCAGATCAAAGGTTTGGCAAGTAACCAAGAATAATTATCAAATTTTAACAGACTATACTGAAAAGCTGTAAGAAAATAAATTTTTGCATACCTTTTTGAAAACTTGGATCTCTAAACTTCTATCCACTTAAGGATTCTACTCTAACTAATCCTCCTTGTATTTAACTTCATGTATTTCACAATATGATGATTTACTGTTTGTCCTTTTGGCTTGTACCTAAAACGCCGACAAACAAAACGTCAGTCAGCCGAAGATGGTATGTGGGGGAAACAATAAACGTTCAACTATGATAACAACATCATCATTCAATTAATCATTTAACAATCAAGGTTACGTTTTAAATATAACTCCGCGATCCAAGGGTACCCTATCCTCTGTGTTGTCCCCATTAAACCCCTCATGATCCACCTATAAGTGAACCAATTTCTAGGGTTGAGTCACATGGCACTACTCGTAAGTAGCCCACTCCTTAACTCATGGCAGGCTAATGAGTCTCATGGCACTACATGTAGGTAGCCTAGTTTCTAACTCTCGGTAACCTAGACCTTGCTCTAGGATTACCCCTTTTTTAGCCTTTTCAAAGCAACAGAGGTGGAACCAGAGCTAGCCAGTTATATATGCACATTTATAGTGATAATCATAGTCACTTTATAGTTGCATGAAATAAATAAACATCCAACATTTATTTTCAAGCAACCGATTAAAACTTCGGGAATCGCCGTGAAACTAAAGAGATTATTCATAAGCGTAACCACATACCTGATTTGATGAGTCATGCAGATTATTCAACATATACTTCCTTTATATACAATCAATCCAATCAACAGATCCAAGCAAGTAATTCAATCATCACCTAATTCTTGAAAAGAATATGTACTCTATTTATTACACACTTTATCAAGAATCTACTTTATTGACTTGGATTCTCTTTCTAGGGTTTCTAATCTGCATTAAGGTTTCATTAATATTCATTAGGGTTTCTTAGATCAATTTCTCAAACTTTATCCATTTTAAGTTAACAAACCCTAAAATACTCTTTTCCATTTATATGAACTTTAATTGCTAAACTATTCAATTTAATAGTCTTTTATACCCAAAATTTGACTTAGGATCATCATATCCTTATTTATTCATGGATTTGAACCTTTAAAACAATTAAAAGACATATTCATCTAAATTAGGGGTTTCCAAGCTCATTAGTGCATAATCATGCACAAAACCCTAAATTAAACCAATTATATAAAAAGATCATCTTTTTAGATCCTATTCTCACTTTTATTAACAACAGGTTAATATCAACTTGAATTACATCATTAAGTCCATTTATCATCAAATCTAAGGGTTTTTCCTTAATTAAATCATTAAAGATGATAACTTTATGTCCTTTTCAAATTTCAAGCACATAAACTCTAAATTAGACTAATCATGTGCATAGTTCTTCCTTTTTGAACATAATGTACCTTTTTACATTTTACAGGTTAACATCAACTCTAATGATCCATTAAACCCTATTAAACACTTTATCCATTTCAAAATAGGGTTTCTTAATCTTTAATTCATCAAAGATGATAATTTACACTACTTTTCGAATAGAAAGAGGAATTAGCTTCTAAACATATTTTTATTGGATTCCTCTCATTTTTCTGAGCAATTTGATATATAGTTTCACATATTCCGAGTTACTAATGAAGAGATATGATTTTTGTAAAATCAACTTACCCGAACCAATTAAGAACTGCCATGTCATCGATTCCATGCAAAGTGGCTCCTTTCTTTTGGAAACATAACCTAATTATGAAAACGCCCCCGCGTAAGTTGATGCTGCTTCATACCCTGGAGGGGTAGAACGGTCCAACACCCGCCTCTTCTTCTACCTTGCGCGACCTAGCGCTGGCCGCCGTCCAGGTTGGTTTGCGGGGAGGTTTTAACCCCCTCCCATGGCCACACGCTTCACCCCTGAGGTCCCTAGACCTCCGCCCTACTCCGCCACCCTCAGATCGGCCTTCATCCATGACCAAGGCGACCAGGAACTCGAGCTTTGGTTCTGCCAACTCAGCCCCTTTCTGACGAGCTGTAAATGGCCAGGGCGAAGATCTCCTTGAGATAGAGACTTCGCAGCTATCTGAACTTGAAGGGGATGTCAGGGATCCCTTCGAACTCCCTCTGATGCTCCCGGGCCACTCAACTCCTTGTAGTTAGGGTTTTCACAAAGAGAAGAAGAAGAAGGAGGAGAAAGAGAGAGGAGTATGTGGAACTCCCTTTGCAAACATCCCTGGGCTCTACCCCTTTTATAGGGGAGGGTAACGAAGCCCTAAGCTGTTTATTCAAGGGAAACAAATCCGTTTCCCACTTGGAAAGTGATTCTCTCATTAAAACACAAGTTTTCTCTCTCCTTTGATATATCCTATTTCTTGAATAATTAGGAATTCGAATTTCTTCTTACTTATTCTCTCTTTCCTTGCTTTTTAATCCATTGACACAAAATTCTATTTCCTTTAATCAAAATTACTTTCTTTTTAACAATATCTCATAATTTATTAATAATGCAACACATTATCCTCTTATTTTGCCTTTTTAGTATTTTCTCTGTCTTTACTATTTATTGGGACTCCTTGGATACCAAGAAACTCTATGATTTCGAAATTACTTTTTAAGGATACTTATTATCCTTCTAGATGCATCTATATGCATTATTTCACATTATCTTGTTTATTTCTTATTAAAATATCTCTTTTTGAGGATTTCTTTTTATTTCTCTTTTATTTTCCTCATTTGTATTCCTTTTATCATTAGGAATCCTTGGAACACGAAATTCCACAAAGGATCTCCTAATTACACCTTTTCCCACTTATTTCCAACATTTTAACATTATTTTCAATCTCTTTCTTATTAAAGAAATACTTAATTAAACTTTTCTTATCTTATTGCCTTTTCTTTGCAACTTTGAACTCCTTGGTACCCAAGGAACCCAGGAGGTACGAAATCCTCTTTGGATTTGCCTTCTAGAAGTTTCTACATATTTCTTTTCTCAAATATTCAATTATTCATTCACTAATTGAGTTTTCTTTGTTATTTCCTTGTTATTGGGCCCAATAGACAATAAAACCCACAACACAAACATCAAGGCTATTGTAAACGAAATCCATGTATTCAAAACAAATTATACCATTCTTTGTTCAATTATCTTTAATATGAGAAATTGCATTTCTCACCAAATGAACCCAAAAATTGGGGTTGTAACATCCTCTCCTTCCTTCTTCTCATTCTCGGCCAGCAAGGGAGAGAGCAAATAGCTAAGGGGCAAAGAGATTCCAAACAAGATAAAAGAGAGATATATATAGGAGAGGGTAAAGGGGAGAGCAAGGCAAGGTGGCGTCTATTAAGGACCACTTATCTAAGGGCCACGCCACATGCTAGCACCCCAACACCACTTGTCCAACTCCTTGCACTTGCTAGCTAGCAAAGCAGGCACCACATGTCCACAACAGGGTGATGCCAACGAGGTTAGGTGGAGGGGGAGTGTGTCACCCAACATGGCAACCCGACACACCACTAACACCTCTTGGCTGACACACCACCATTTCCTGGCACAAGGCAGCAAGGGGAGCTCTCTTGCCCTATACAAGGCAACAAGGCCAGACGCCAAGGCTCAAAACTAAACGAGAAAGCCCAAAATAGGCCCAAACAACTCAAGAATGGCACCCAACTCATCCTCTCAACCTTAGATGATGTAAAGAGGTACAAAGAGACATCTCAAGGTAGAAAACTTGCACATAAACCCTAGAACTTGGGTAAATTGCAAGTTGAACCTCAACCCCACAATAAAACACAACAAACACTAATCACACCTTGGGTGATTAGGCAAGCTTCTAAACACAATGTTTAGGCAAAGCAAACAGGGTAAGCCCAAAATGCAGGTCAGGGTCCTTACAAGCCATAAACCCCTACAAAACGATGACCATATTTTACAATCACACTTATGCCCTGACGAGATGAAGCATACCCTGTTCATCTCCAACCGACCACAAACTTCTCACAAGTTGGTACCATACAAGGTCAATGGAAGAGTCGGTTGCCATGACCTCCTTTGTCTCAGTCAGTACGAGACCACTTAGGCTTAGCAGGACATCTTGTGTCAGCTGCAATATAACTGTACCAAGGTACATAGGCATCCTTGCTTAGCGCTACAATGTCAATTGTGCTCTCTTAGGGGAAACATCTACGACAACCATCCCCAGTTACTGAGTCATGGTCACTTAGGCACCATACTCCGAGCCATGGTCAATTAGGCACCATGCTCTGTGCCACGGGTCAGTTGATCGTTCTCTATTGAGAAATTCTTATGAAATTATTGAGTCATGGACACTTAGGCTCCATGCCCCCACTGTTGGTATGTATGCTCTGAGATCCAATCATGGGATGATTGGTGGGATACATTGAGATTGATTTGATAAACATCAAAGGCAAGCTTCCAATTCTTTTTGGCTCAGTCATATGAGATAGTGATAGAACAGATTGAATGTCTAGAGAATGACAGTACTCAATGATGTATGCTTTTAGGTTGAGGACCTGAACGATGAGATCGTACGGATGCTAAGAGTTTGTACATTCTTATTATGTCCCTAGTCGGATGTCATTGTGGAAGGTAGATAAACATCAATGACACACAAGACTAGATTGTGGTGTTGGTTGATAACAGAATCTCATTAGTCATGATATAGAGATATCAAACCAAACACATAGGTACTTGTTAGAGAACAAGTGTACCAGACAGACCCACCGTGAGTTTGACACATGGAACCATGACATGGTAGTCACAGTCAGTACTCACAGTGATGGTGGTGAGTGTGATTCTTAGACCTGAAATCACTGCACTCAACACATGTTGTTGGGCACACTTTGACATCATCAAACGCAGTCCTGAAACATGGGTTGTTATAAAGGTGATGATTGGGTGGCTTTGACACATGGGGCTTTTGAGGGGTGAGTGATAGATATGGGATTTGTCCCTCCTGAGGGAGTTTGATATCCAAGGCCACTTGATGAGTAGGATTGAAATAGGCGTTAAGTGGTAGTGGATCCAAATTGGTGGTGGAGTTTGATAATGGAAGAAATGCAATTGGAATGAACCGCAATAATTTTGTAAACTATCTTGGGTGTACCACTCAGAACCATTGTGGTGTTAAGTATGATAATTGGCATAAAGTTCCTCAAGGGAAAAAAGACTTGATATGGAAGGATTTATGCGTGAGTTATTATTATTTGCAATTCTATTTTGTAGATTACAAATTCTATTATTTGCAATTCTATTTTGGATACTAGTTAATAACATTTCTATTTTACAGAATCTGTTTGCATTGGATGAGAAGTTGCATCGTAAAAGTGTGATGCAACGCGCTGGAAAGATGCTTAGGAATTATAGGACAAATCTGAACAGAGAATACATAAAAGAGGGTGATAAGAAGAAGAAATCAGCCCTTGAACAATGGAACTTCTTGGACAAAGAAGATTGGGACAATTTTGTTGCTTCAAGAAAATCTGAAGAATTCAAGGTATTAGGCGTCACTCCCAATTTAATTAATATACATTGTATTCACCTATTCAAGATTAACATTTAGTGCTACTAACCAAATCATTAATGTGCATACTAACTAGGCCCTCAGTGACGCACAAAAAGCAAGGCGTGCACTGAATGTGCATGACCACACTATGGGTCCAAAAGGCTATGCAAGCGTTCACCAAAGACTACAGGCGGAGTCGGCGGCTACTCAGGAGTCTGCTCCTACTCGGGAGTCTACTCCTACTCAGGAGTCTGCCACACCCATGCTTCGCCATGATATTTGGATAGATGGCAGGAAAAACAAGAAGGGTGAAATAAAGAAGCATGTAACTGCTGAGGCGGCTGCAAAAATGGTAAAATACAACTCTTAGAGAAATCGTTTGAATATTGATTATTTGTGGTGTTAACTTACCAATTTCTGTTTATGGTGATTAGCGGGAGCTGCACGAGCAGAGGAAACAAGGCACGTTCATCCCTCAGGGCACAAGGGATGAATTGACAGTTGCTCTGGGTAACCCAGAGCATCCTGGACGTGTTAGAGGTGCCGGCGCTGGTGTTGGCATCAAAGCATTCTTTGGGCCATCCCAGCACAAACCCAGAGCGGGACTTTCTTAAGAAGAGGTAACCTATTCTTTTTTTAGAATGTTACTACAAAAGGAAATTCATTAATAAGAAGCTAATGTTTCTTTTATCCATGTATAGGAGAATAAGAGAGTTGAGGATTTAGTTGCTAAGAAGGTCAACGATGTAGTTGCTGAGAAGGTCAAGGAAGAATTACTGCGGTGGCAGGCATCTCAGGCTTCCAATCAGCCTATGGCGACCCACTCTTCTCCTGATGCACAGATTGCGAGTAATCCTGGAGACCCATCGCCTAGCACGTCTGTTGTAAGTATTGTTTATGACATTGTAGCTAGTCTTTTCAAGATGAGATGTTTTCAAGATTATATGTATATATGTATAACATTCTTTACGTAAATTTGTAGGCATTGAAGCCATGCCGCTTAAGAATGCAAGACTATGTTGTTGCATAGGCGCAGGCTTACCAGTCCCTTCCTGGGGCAACGTTTCATGGGACTCCAATGCCGCAGGGCTACATTCGTGTGAGCCCGCTACATGTATTACCCGATTGGAGGGAAGTTGCATTGCCATATGCCCACCCAGATATTGATACACTTGGTGAGGCAGAAGGCGGGGTCATATTGTGGCCCAAAGCAGATGTCGTCTACACGACTGAAATTGTAAGATAAATTTACATTGATTTAGACTGTTAATGTGTATATATGATGTCAACTGATCTGAAATTATATATACAGGTTAAAAAGAAGACACCAGGAGCACCTAGGCCTCCACCTCCACTTCCCGCATTACCAACTTGGGTTCCAACTGACCTAACATACCCGTTAGGTCCTGCTTGTAGGGGAATGGCATGTTGGCTACGGGCACATAATATACATTGCCCTATAATAGTTTCTTTAGATGTAGATTATGCAGGTCAATCATACGATAGCTCTTTATTTATACAAGATATTATTGAGCTGTTTATGTATGATTGGCTGAATACATCAATGATAGAGACATGGATAAGGTGAGATCTTATTTATACATCCATATACCTTGTGTAAGATCCGGTGATCTGGTTTCTTATATATTAATGCATACGCCAATATGTTTTGCAGCTACTTAGTCGAAGATCATTGCAAACAATTTGCATATGATCATGTGGGATTTTTGATTCCATCATTGATTAGTTTGGTAGCTAAAGACCCTGATAATGTTCAACAATACTGTATAGATGCTTTTACAATTTTTGGTCAGCAAAAGAAGACGATAATAATAGCTCCATTCAATGTCAAGTAAGTTTACTTTATTTATAATTTAGACTTAAGAAAATTCCATTTTTATTTTGCATTTTGAGTTATTAATTGTTAACTTCTTACCTCTAGCGGTAGACATTGGGAGTTACTAGTTATTGTCCCCGGGACATTCACTGTTTATTATCTAGATCCTACGGGGAGTACATTGAACACTAAAATTGGACACGTAATGAGAATGCCATTATTCTGGTGAGAAATATTTCATTTTTATATCCGTTAACATCTTTTATTACATTACTATTTACTTATGCAATTTATTGTGTTATATTAACATGTAGGGGTTTAGATGCATTCAAAAAGGCTGGAGGAACGGTCCCAAGGAAAAAGAACCAGCCAATAAATTGGCAGAACGTACAAGTAAGTTCCCGACTCGAATATATATATTATTGATGTGAATTGTGCTTAGTTGTATTATTTTGTATGTTTCAATTTATAGTGTGCTACACAAGACAATGGTTGGGCATGCGCATACTATGTGATGTGATTTATGCAGATGATTATCAAACATGCCGCATTGGACATCGATACCATACATGAGGTATTATATATAGTCTCATTAGTTCGTATGAAATATATCAATCTTATTTTTATATTATTACTTATATGTATACATCATTCTCTTTGCAGGTGTTTAAAACTGACCACTCTATAGGTAAACGCTTAAAAAATATACATGCTCCATATACGATGGAAGCATTAAATGAAGTAAGAGAAGAATGGGCAAAAGCCATACAAGCAGTGGCAACTATAAGATATAATTGGGATGTTGATAGCGATAATGAATGATACTTTGTAAATGAATATTTTTGAATGTTAATACATGTATTTGAATGTTTCTATATGTGTGAATGTGAGAATTGAATTGATATTTGAATGTATGTACTTGTGTGAAATTTTCCTTGTGACTTTTGCAGGTTTGCGGCCTGTTTGTAGGCTGATATCAATGGATGTCGTAAACCTGCAGTTCAGAAAACTGAACTGTAGGTTCTCATCCTGCTGACCAGCCACAACAGGCCTGCAAACTGATATGAAAAAAAAAATAGAAATAGGTGTCGGTTATTTATAGAAAACCGTCAGCAAAGACCTACAACGTCGGTTATTGGATAAAAACCGACGTCTGATGTGGCCAAAGCAGTCCTGGAAATGGCGTCGGATATTCGTATCAAACCGACGCCTATTTAATCTATAAGCGTCGGTCTTTTGGTATATAACCGACGCCAAAAGTGTTCGCGCCACAGAAAATGGCGTCATCTAGGGCACTTTATGCGTCGGTTATCTACGAAAAGACCGACGCTATATTCCATATAGGTGTCGGTTGTTCAGTAAATAACCGACGCAAAAATTGCCCTAGATGACGCCATTTTCTGTGGCGCGAACCCTTTTGGCGTCAGTTATCTACTAAAAGACCGACGCCTATAGATTAAATAGGCGTCGGTTAAAAAACCGACGCCGAAGTGTTCGACCTTTAGCGGCGCCCACATAGGCGTCGGTCGGAAACCGACGCCAAATGGGGTTAAACGACCGACGCCAAAGGCCGTTTCTGTAGTAGTGAATATATACATCAACTCATATTAATTTCTTTCATTTTTTGTCCCCTAAAAAAATGGCCATAAAGCATAGAGAAAAGTTATAAGGTGACAAATGTGACTAGTTAATAGTAATCTCGGATTTATGACTCATGAATTCAATAATAAAAGATCTTTTCAAAATATATTACCTTTAATGGCCACTATAGAAGTTATGGACCACGATATGCCCAAAAAATAAATCTAACTTCACAAGAATAATCTATACCATCTATTTTGCCTATGGTTCAAATTTGAACTCGTTTGAACCATGTTTGACCTCCCAATTAATTTGAGAGATATTTGAATATAGATGGACCAAGATTTGAATATCATTTCATTTAATGCAATGTAATTAATGGGTTAATTTTGAATGCTTGTAACATTATCTTCTCTTGAGTCTCTTTCTTCAATACAATTTTTCAGAAAGACATAATAGACTTAAATGTGATTAAATATTGATCATCTCATTTTTAGAGTCAAAGAAATAATTAAGGAGAGTCTTTTAACATTATCTCACCTTTTAATGCATGAAAATGAATTATATACAAATATGGACATTGTGAATAAAAGATTCTCAAAATTCGAATTTTATTGATTAGGAAGAATCTAGAGTATGTAATTAATGTGTGGTCTACATTTTGTTTTGTTTCAAATTCGTTTGACCTCTCAAATAAATATAAATCACAATGTCAATCCATTTAACACATGCAATGTAAACATTAATTAATTGTTGATCAAAATTAGTCAAAATGAGATCATATGTTTAATATAGTAGAAGGGAATCTATAAGGAGAGTTTGATTATTTTCTTTCTTTTAACATTCCAAAGTTTGAATAATTGAATACAATGTGATACATATATTAATTTGAGACTACAAAAATGTGGGTTTTCGTCCGTCACCTTTCCAACACATGTTTTATATGAAAACGAAAATGTCATTATGGATGAGAAGTTATAAAATTTATGTAATTGGTATGGACACTTAAAAATGGTTTATTGTTACATGGTTATAACATTATTTTAAACAACAATAAATTATATGGGAATGAGTAATTGCGATCAACAATTTTTAATTAACACATTGAAATCACATTGTATACTCTTTCTTTACAACTAGTACATGTAGATGTAACGTAAAGTTCTTTTTCTCTTTCCTTCACTTAGTGATTTGTTTTATTATAAAATGAAATAATGTGTCTCGGCCATAGATACATGGAAATAAGACACTATGGTAATTATGTAAAGAATGGTAGAACTCTCTCACGTTTTCTCTCTTTCTTTGTTATTGCAAATAAAATGTAATTGTAATTTAGTTAATGTAATATCTTTTGATAAACAAATACAAGAAAACAATAATACCTTCTCTCTTAAATATCTCATACAAAATATATGAAAGATGATAAAGGAAATTCACAAACAAAAGATAATTATTTTAACCACAAAGTTGGACTTTAGTAATTAACCAAGAGAAACACATTTTTCACAAAGTCTTACTTTTTAATATATTGGATTTAAGATAATGCCAATGTTTAATTAAAGGACAAAAGATATTAAAAAAAAAATTTTAAGTCTATGTGGATTAGAAAGTTCTAGACCCCTACCACCTATAAAAGGGACCCCCATGATCCTAGCATACCAAGGAAGAGCACAATAGCCTATGTTCTTGTAAATCGCATCCACACGCTGCCTCAAAGATTAGAGATATCATCTTAGGATCAACTTCACTCCAAGTAGACTAGCCTATGTTCTTGCAAATCACATCTAGGCACTACCTCAAGGATCGGAGATACTATCTTAGGGTCAGCTTTGCTCCAAGGTAAGTGGTCCATGCAATTGAACATAGTTAAATTGCTTGATTTAATTATGCATATATGAAGTTTGCGATGAATGTCATGTTTATGTTATTTACTATTCCTAATTGTTAAATTCAGTAAGATTAAGATGTATTGAGTTGTTTATGATGTATGGTATCACCTTCATGAATCCTAATGATAATGTTACCAATAAAGTCTAATGTAAAGATAAGAGCCTTAAGAGAAAGAGAATGATAAAATAAAACTTATATAAGTTCCTCATAAGAGAAGAGGCACTTCGGTGCATAAGAGAAGAGGCACCTCAGTGCAACCTAAGAGGCACTTCGGTGCATAAGAGAAGAGGCACATTTGTGCAAACCCGAGGACACTTATATGGGTTAAGATAAAAGAAATTGATCTAAAAGAAAATGCATGTCTTTTAAATGTTCAAATGTATAATGTTATATGTTTATTTCAATTTCAAGTTTTCTTTATAATATGTTCAATCCACTTACCATTGGTTTTATTGCATGGCTGGGGGCATGATGCCCACAGGTAGGAATAAGCTCAGGAGCTAGAAGATATTGAAGAGCTAACTGGTGGGGTGCCATCCATACTAGGAGATCCAATGTTATAAAGATGTTTACTTTTGTGTTTAGTTTTCCATGCTTAGAAATGTTTAGACATGTTATAGAGCTCAACCATAGTTTCCTATGTAAAGAAAAATGTATGAATCTCAATGGTGATTTATTTGTTTACTTGTAATGATTACCTTTTTGTGACAACCCTCCCTAAAATGCCAAGTACCCCACATTATGGATAATGTTGGGGATTAGGCTGTGCTTCCGCTGGTTATGTATGAAACTCTAGGTTCAATTAGAAACAAAAGAAGGAAAGTCAATCGGGAACTGACCAGGACTACCAACCGACCGATTCACTTGTAAACCGACTGGTTGAGGTGTCCCAACCGACCGTTTCACTTGTGAACCGACCGATTCAAGTCTCCAACCGACCGTTTCAGTTATGAAACGATCGGTTCAAGTTGCGAGTTGGTTGCTTTTGTGGAAAATCTCGAACCCTTCTACTCCTGCTTTTAGTCCCGCATTTCCCGGAATAGAGAACCCTATCCCATGACCCTCCTATATATATAGGGGTATTGGGGGCTTCTCAAAGTACAACTCAGTGCAACCAGTTGCTCTGGAAAGTTGTCGTTCTTTCTGGTTTTGGTAACCAAGAGAGAACCCGAGCATGTGCTACCCGATAAGGGAGGCAAAGAAAGGGAAATACAACTGCAGTTGCAACTGGAGGCAGGAGAGTGTGTTGGCGACTAGTACATCAATAGGAGGGTGCGACTCCTTCCAACTCCTTGTGGGACAAGGAGTGTGGAGTTCCAGGTGGTCCGTGTGGACTACTTCAGAGGCGGGAGGTCACTGCCGCTCAGGAGGACAACTGTCAATCCCGACAGTCCGGTGAGATCACGAGTCTTCAGTCCCGGTGCGACCAGGAGCTGCACAGACACCGTCCAATACCGGAGGTGAAGACCACACAAGGCGCGAGGTATTGTCACCGAGAAAGCCTCGGGACAAGGTATGATTCCACAAACCATCCTTTCCTATTGTATAGACATTGACGTGTTTCCTTGTTCCGGGTTTGGGGGAGAAAATTTTTGTTTCCGCTGCCTTCTCTGTCTCCCCAAAAACCCAACAGTGGTATCAAAGCCAGGTCAACTTCTTTATACTTCAGGAATTATCGATATGATTGATTTTGGTTTGTCGCCTTTCTTTATTGCATATGATGCGAATAAAATTGGCTTTATGCATGTCCAATCCTAAATCCACAAATCCCAATTACATATATGATATGTATTATTAATGCACTCGATACGCGTTGCCCTTAAACGAGTTTTGTGGTGGATGTATAGCGTGGTTATGGCCAATAAACCCTATCTATGTATGGTTGTATGTGGTTGCTTGCATCTCGGTCTGCGCACTGATCTTCCCTCTCCTATTCCTGATGTAACTCAAAATAATTCAAGATTCTTTCCTACCTTTGCTCCCCCCGAATGTAACTCGGGGTTTCCCTTTTAAGAAATGTAAAATTAGGATAGATTTTATTTCCTGTTATGTCAAAGAACGGAGGACATCCTGACGACAGCTGAGACGATCGGTTCAAGGCGTGAACCGATCGGTTGACGTTCCAGACTATCGCTTCAAGGAGTGAACCCATCGGTTGATGATCGGTTCGAGGAGAGAGACGAGTGGGTGGCGTCTAGAAGGAGATGCATGACGACCAGGAGAACCGATCAGTTGGAGGAACCAACCGATCGGCTGGTGGCACCCAGACGACTGGCCAGAGAGAGCAGATCATTCATGTGATGAGTTGATCAACTCGGAAGGCAAAGCACATAGTTCATCTTGTACATGTTGCATATGATGTAGACCTAGATGACCGTGATTCCTCTTGGCTCGAGGAATCACATTAGGATGGCCATAATCATCGCTTTTATCGTTTTGCATGTTTTATGTGGGATATAGCATGATATGATACATACTATGTATTGTGGTGATTGGATATGTATATGTATATAAAAACCAAATCCCTCAGTAAAATATTAAGTCTTATATGCCTTCCATTAGCGACACACATGAAAAAATCGATCGACTAAGCATAGGTTATGCCAAAGTGTGGTGCGTCGTCTATCTTGTGGAAGTGTGAAGGGTAGACATGTAGGTTCTGCCAAAGCAGGGTGCATGTTTATCGTGTCGGCTTTTGGGTTAGACTTAACTGGTGATTCTTAGAGCGTCTAAGCCCAGAGGCAAGGAATGTTCATGGCAAGGTGTTGTGCATGTTCATTCAACAAGAGTTGCATATGATGCAATTGGCAAAGGTTGCCTACGTGAGAGATCTAAGTTGTGGGTGACAGCCCTAGCTGGTCCATGGCTTAGAGGATTTCAGGATCTTGCCCACTAGAAGGTTGTACGCTGCAATCTTCCGAATTGATGGTGAGGGCTATCAATTTGAAGTAAAATAGTGGGAGCGATAATTAATTAAAGGCCTAATTATATCGTCAAACTTTCAAATCAATCAAATAAGTCAAAAATGAGTTTTTGGACTAAAATTTCATATTTCCTTTTTGTAGTACAAATGACGACAAACAACAATCACTTTTCTTTGCGATCGGTCCTCGAAAAGGACAGGTTAAATGGGACAAACTTCCACGACTGGTACAAGACATTGAGAATTGTTCTCACTCAAGAGCGAAAGCTCTATGTCCTGGATATTCTAATTCCAGAGGAACCGGATCCTAATGCACCAAAGACAGAAAGGGATGCTTACAAGAAGCATTCTGATGATGCCATTGATGCAAAGTGCTTGATGTTATGCTCTATGAACCACGAGTTGCAGAGACAACATGAGAATATGGGTGTCATTGAGATGATTCAGCATCTCAGGAACCTGTATGCAGATCAGGCACGGCAAGAGAGATATGATGTCTCAAGGGCACTGTTCAAGTGTGTCATGACAGAAGGAGATCCAGTTGGTCCTCACACACTCAAGATGATTGGGTATGTGGAGAACCTAACAAGACTGGGATTTCCACTGAGCCAAGAGTTGGCTACTGACCTGATACTGCAATCGTTGCCAGAATCTTACAGTCAATTTGTAATGAACTACAACATGAACAACTTTGATAGGTCACTATCAGAGTTGTTGAGCATGTTGAGGACAGCCGAGACACAGATGTAGAAGGACAAGCCTAAGTCTGTGATGGTGATCATGAGCAAGAAAGGCAAGTCCAAGCGCAAGGGCAAGGGCAAAGCTAAGAAAGGTTCTGATGCTAGCCAGGAGCCCAAGTCGACTTCAGCTCTCAAGGCCAAGGGAGGCGTGACCAAGAAAGGCAATTGCTACCATTGTCAAAAGCCAGGACATTGGAAAAGGAATTGTCCTCTCTATCTGGAAGAACAAAAGAAACAGGAGGTGATAGAAGTCTCTACTTAAAGGTGTCATGAAAGTAAACTTATAACACTTTTTGAGGTATATGATACCAAGATGTAAAGTGTAAAGCACTCAATAAATGGGGCAAGTGTTGCCTTCATAGATAGGAGTACTTTAGTTTATTTTCAGCCTAAAAGGCATGTAATACAGTTATGAACTGCTATTTCATATTTGTCAATAGATGGAAACACTTTATTTTTGCATATTGTATGACAATGAAGGCAATTAATAAAGTTGATGTTTCAAAGATATGATCTTTGTGGAAATGCCTTGTTTATCTTGTGGTATTTGATATGCATAAGATAAAATGATACCTAAAAGTTATAAATAACTCAAACAATCAAATTAGCATCAATCATGAGAAATTCATTTCTAGTTTCCATGTGATGGATAAATCTAGACTCTTTTGGTTAAAGAACCAATAAGAGACATGAATATCTTGTACATGATTAATCAATCTTCACTAATAGTAGTGGGAGAATGATTATCCTATTAGGTATGATACATGTGATGTATTTAAATACCTATTGGAACGAATGCTAATACTTCAAATGGTGTTTAGATAAATACCAATATGAATATCTTGAAGTGTTCAAGATTATCATAAATGAAGTACAAATTTGGTAAAGTGTTAATTATTGATGAGATCAATGAATGAAATACTTGGACCAAATGTTTGAGATCCTTATGAGTGATTATGATAATGTATCATAGTGAACTCATGATTGAGGCATGGTGATGTCTAAATCAAGAAGGAATCATACTCTAAGGAGTTAGAGAATGATTATCAAATAACTTAATTCTTCTTAATAATAGAATACCCCTCACTAATTTAAGAATCACAAGTGTTGTGAAGTCTTATTTCCTTACACCTCAATTATCTATGTGATAAGTTGTTCATGTGATGAGTCAACTATCTAGATGAATATGAGGAACCAAATTTTGAGTTATGGTTTATGACCATTTCATCCTAAATGACATTCATGTGAACCATAAGGTATAACCTTGATGGTAGCACCCATTGGAGTGAAATCCATAAGTGCAAATGAGTCTTAAGTGTTAAGACACATGGATAACATTTTGAGAAGGATGATGCTTGTTGATTGCAACTTAATGACTAAGACATTTGGCATATGGATACTAAAACTGCATTCCTATGAGGAATAAAACAAGGATGTGTATGTGACACAACCTATAAGGTTTATGAATCCACTAATGCAAATGAAGTCTATAAGTTACAATGGACTAATCAATGTGATTGATTGAGTACAAGCAACTCAAAATTGGATCTTTACTTTGATAATATAGTCAAAGGGTTTGACTGATATGTCAAAGATAAAGAAGGGATCTGTGATTTAGTGGGAGTGTGTTCACATTCCACATGTTGATGTGAAATGGAAATGTTCTACAATGGAAATCCAAAAGTGGAAATTATCTTTAAGGAAGATAGAGATGTTTCCTATGTGATAGGAATAGAGATCTATAGAGATAGTTCTCGAAAACCTCTTGACCTGAAAAGAGAAAGCATACATCAACAATCTGTACTGAAGGGTTCAGTATGCACAGATTCAGTGGGAGAAAACTTGTCCATGTCACATGGAGTTAGTATCCCAAGGCCAAGTGTCCAATTCTTATGAAGAATGGGAACACTACGAATAGATATGGATCTATCATGTATGTAATCATCCCAGCATTCATCATCTTGTATGTATGACATGGCAATATGATGTGCTCATCCTAATAACTCGTATGTGGGACATGACGAATGGATGTCTGTCTACTTCCAGTAAGGGTTACTGGAAACCATAAGAACTTGATAAGTACTTGAGAAGTACTAGTTCTATGGAAAAAAGGAAGATTTCAATGTAAAGAGTTACATTGATGCGAACTTTCGAAAGGACAGAAAATTAATCGCAAAATATATATAGGATATATAAAAGTGAAAGTTTGTTGATAATTGGAAGTGTTCCAATAAAACCATTTATAAGGAAATGTTGAGTATCCGTGTGTTAGAGATCAGCAGTGGATACTATATGGATGTAGAAGTTCATGAGATGAACTTATAGATATTCTGATCAATGATGACAAGTATGGAATCCTTGATCATGAAATGTGGCTAAAGGTTAGAAAAGGAATACTAGATCGCATATTACGGCAACTCCATCTCACACGTATGGCGTACAGCGAAGAGATGAGAGACATGCAATTTATACTGACTTTGGCAAGGTGTTGCCATTACTCACTATGTTTGCACTAAGAGCACAGTAACATGTGGGACATGTTTGAAGATCACTATGAATATGATTTAAGGGTGATTGGCTCGTAGTGCAAGTAGGAGTTTGTTGGAATGTATGCCCTCAGAGCCAATCATGGGATGATTGGTGGGATACATTGAGATTGATTTGATAAACATCAAAGGAAAGCTTCCAATTCTTTCTGGTTCAGTCATATGAGATAGTGATAGAACATATTGAATGTCTAGAGAATGACAGTACTCAATGACGTATGCTTTTAGGTTGAGGACTTTAACGATGAGATCATACGGATGCTAAGAGTTTGTACATTCTTGTTATGTCCCTAGTCAGATGTCATTGTGGAAGGTAGATAGATAGCAATGACACACAAGACTAGATTACATTGTTGGTTGATGACAGAATCTCATTAGTCATGATATAGAAATATCAAACCAAACACATAGGTACTTGTTAGAGAACAAGTGTACCGGACAGACCCACCGTGAGTTTGACACATGGAACCATGACATGGTAGTCACAGTCAGTACTCACAGTGATGGTGGTGAGTGTGATTCTTAGACCTGAAATCACTGCACTCAACACATGTCGTTGGGCACACTTTGACATCATCAAACGTAGTCCTGAAACATGGGTTGTTATAAAGGTGATGATTGGGTGGCTTTGACACATGGGGCTTTTGAGGGGTGAGTGTTAGATATGGGATTTGTCCCTCCTGAGGGAGTTTGATATCCAAGGCCACTTGATGAGTAGGATTGAAATAGGCGTGCGCATGCATGTGTGAATCAGTATGTGATATTGAGGTCATACATATCTCTTCCCATCTGCTCTGAGATCAAGAAAGTGAATGAACGTTGACAGGATGACTTTTCCATGCCTCGAGTTCATTTGCGATATCAGTGACAAAGGAATTATACATTCACTGTAACACCATTCACGGATTGTAGGTTTGAAAGTTGTTCTCCAACTTTCTACTTTCACTTGGGTAGCACTGATGTGTGACTAGGCACCGCTCTTTGCTTGTGAAGTCATAAGTGTTATGGACTTTCACTGCCAACGAGAAATGGACCTGCAGGGTCACACACATAGGATTTAACCTGGAAGAGGAGTTTTGTCCACAAGCAATGTTTAGATTGATTACTAAAGGAGTTTAGTAGTTCAATTAAACACTCAATCAATTGATAGCTCAATATCATATTGTTCAAGGTGTTGGACACATTGATTGGAGTATCGGATTGATTGAAATCGCAATTGACTAATTCTGCACAACCTGTACTCCCAACCGATCGGTTCATGTGATGAACCGGTCAGCTGAGCTTGGTGAACCGGTCGGGTCAAGTGTTGAACCAATCGGCTCAAGGTCAGGGTGAACCAATTGCTTCAAGTGTTGAAACGATCGATTTAACTGGTGCAACCGAGCAACTTAGGAAAGTAGGATTGGTGAGGATTTTCCTTTCATTTCAATTGCCCAATTTGATTGGGAAATAGGATTGGTATTCAATACCAATTAGAAACAAAAGAAGGAAAGTCAATCGGGAACCGACCAGGACCACCAACCGACCGGTTCACTTGTGAACCGACCGGTTGAGGTGTCCCAACCGACCGGTTCAGGTCTCCAACCGACCGTTTCAGTTATGAAACGATCAGTTCAGGTTGCGAGTTGGTTGCTTTTGTGGAAAATCTCGAACCCTTCTACTCCTGCTTTTAGTCCCGCATTGCCCGGGATAGAGAACCCTATCCCATGACCCTCCTATATATATCGGGGTATTAGGGGCTTCTCAGAGTACAACTCAGTGCAACCAGTTGCTCTGGAAAGTTGTCGTTCTTTCTGGTTTTGGTATCCAAGAGAGAGCCCGAGCAAGTGCTACCCGATAAGGGAGGCAAAGCAAGGGAAAGACAACTGCAGTTGCAACTGGAGGCAGGAGAGTGTGTTGGCGACTAGTACATCAACAGGAGAGTGCGACTCCTTCCAACTTCTTGCGGGACAAGGAGTGTGGAGTTCCAGGTGGTCTGTGTGGACTACTTCAGAGGCGGGAGGTCACTACCGCTCAGGAGGACAACTGTCAATCCCGACAGTCCGATGAGATCAGGAGTTTTCAGTCCCGGTGCGACCCGGAGCTGCACAGACATCGTCCAAGACCGGAGGTGAAGACCGCGCAAGGTGCGAGGTATTGTCGCCGAGCAAGCCTCGGGACAAGGTATGATTCCAAAAACCATCCTTTCCTATTGTATAGACGTTGACGCGTTTCCTTGTTCCGGGTTTGGGGGAGAAATTTTTTGTTTCCGCTGCCTTCTCTGCCTCCCCTAAAACTCAACACCCACATATTCAAAAATATGCATTCCAGGTTATGCCGCAGGAAACCTATTTCGCCATTCAGCAAATTCTGACGCTGATGGATCCATGGTCATGGCAACGTTTTATGTTTTCTAGTGATATATTAAGTGCATTACAACATTTTTTTAGCATCAACCAAGTTATTATTATTAATCACAACAAATGCTACAAAGAAAGGTGTAATACATCTATCACGTACTTTTCAAATCTTTAAAACACATGATACTTGGGATCTCAGTCCCTTATCACATTATTGGGAATTCTCATCCCTTTACATCATTATCATGATTACTGGATCTGTGTATTCAAACCCTTAGATCATCACATAGCATTGTTACCTCTGTAACAGGTAACCATTACCTCTAGGTCCTCAGACCAAGGTATTCATTTCACTTGTTGTACAAGTATTCTCATGGCTCACAAGGCCATTACACATCTTGTCACCTCTCACTAGGAAACAACTTATTCACATGGCTCACAAGACCATTACACATCTTGTCACCTCTCACTAGGCAACAACTTATTCACATGGCTCACAAGGCCATTACACATCTTGTCACCTCTCACTAGGAAACAACTTATTCACATGGCTCATAAAGACATTACACATCTTGTCACCTCTCACTAGGCAACAACTTATTCACATGGCTCAACAGGCCATTATACATCTTGTCACCTCTCACTAGGCAACAACTTATTCACATGGATCACAAAGCCATTACATATCTTGTCACCTCTCACTAGGAAACAACTTATTCATATGACTCACAAGGCAATTAATCATTATACTTGTTATATAAGTATTTAACATGCCTTACAAGGCTTATGCAATAAGTGAAATACAACCTTCCCGTCATTAGGGTTAGGGTTTCCCTTTATAGCCGAATAGGGCTTCATGTTCATATTATTAATCCAAACCCTAATTCATTGCTCCACACATATAGGAGCAAACATTGATATCATAAGTATTCATTCATACTTATTTATTCTCATAATTTATCATTAATTGATTATCAACACAAAGTATGAGTTTTTTTCTCATCCTTACTAGGATATTGACTGCATCATACTTTATTAACTTGGCTTAAACCTTTCTCAGAGCATGTTAGCCTACAGTTATCAAAGTTCATTAAACTCATTACATCTTAATGTAACAATGACATAACACACTTAATGTGTTACTCATCCAAGTATATTGGATTTAAGGTGCATCAAGGTGCATCAACCTTGAGGTGCTGGATGTGGTATTTATCATGCCTTGATGTATCACTTCCCTCATCACTTTTACCTTACTTAACTTGTATTAGGGTATATCCCATCCTAATAATTTATGCACTAACACATCACATTTATCATGTAGTGTCTTGGCTATAAGTCACATATTTGAATCACCCAACTATCATCAAGTGATATGGGCATTGTTGATATACCATTATCAATCACTTTAGGTGTTTCACCTATCGAGGTATTAACCACATCTTTAGTTGGTATTACACACATCACTCCTAAGAGTGTTTTACCCTCACCTTTATAAGGTGCATCATATTGAATCATGTATGTCAAGTTGAACACATGTATTGGGTTAGGTGTATACCATCAAGGTATCAACCCTACTAATCATATGGTGTATCACCTTCACCATATATGAGTATAACATCCTCACCTCTCTTGAACATATTGGCCACACCATACTTTAGTGTATTGGCCATTACTTGTTCTAGGGTATTAGCCACCTTAACATTTAGTCATCTAGTGTATTGGGTTACCCAACATATTGTTTTATAGATGTGTGCTCAACACCATATCATCCAAGAGGTGTATGCTTAACCCAATATCAGTTTAGAGGTGTATGCTTGCTACCCATATCACTTTAGAGGTGTATGTGTGCTTACTATATCAGGCAAAGAGGTGTGTTCTTGCTTCCATATCACTTTAGAGGTGTATGTGTGCTTTACACCATATCGAGCAGTGAGTTGTGTGTGCTTCACACCATATCGGGCAAAGAGGTGTGTCTGTACTTCACACCATATCGGGCAAAGAGGTGTATGCTTGCTTCCATACCAGTTTAGAGGTGTATGCGTGCTTTACACCATATTGTGAAGAGAGGTGTGTGTGTGCTTCACACCATATCAGGCAAAGAGGTGTGTGTTTGCTTCACACCATATCAGGCAAAGAGGTGTGTGTCTGCTTCACACCATATCGGGCAAAGAGGTGTATGCTTGCTTCCATATCACTTTAGAGGTGTATATGAGGTGTCATCAATTTTCTACTAGTAGGTGCCACATGGCCATGCATGGATTGACACATGTACTTGCATGCACTCCATCTTTATCTTTCCAAGAAAAATAAAAACTTGAGGATAATGCAAGGGATAAGGGTTGGCCCCATTTGGCTATCTTCTAGGACAAGCCACTTCCACTCATATTATTATTATATTCACAAATCAATGCAACCTTTCCCAAGGAAAGTTGCAAGCCTATAACCATTGCTTTATTGAGGTTCTTAGATCGTTTTTGAAAATTCAAAGAGTTAAAAACACGATATGGGGGTCTCTTTTTTGGCTCCTTGGCCGATAGGGACTCCCATTTTATCACTACAACCCGATACACTTAATACAAGCTCAAATTAGGGTTTCCATTCAACCCCTTTCTTGTTCTTTTCATCACCAAGAATACTATCACTCACAAATGATTCTAACATGGTGTCTCATTCATTCTCTCTCATCTAAATGATACATAGCGGAAGTAGGAACACTCTAGAGGTGGCAATTTTCATATCAACCCCACATTTTGGGTAAATTACAATTTGTACCAAAATTGGTGCACAAGGTACTAGCATTATTCAAACAAGTTCAAACTTGGAATTTAGGCTTTCCACAAGCCACCACTTAGCATAATTCTCTCTATTATGATGCTAAAGAAATTAATGCACGTTTAACATGTGATATATTGCAATATAACCCCTCATCTTGGGTAAATTTCACTTTGGTCCAGAATAAAGGAACATTGCTCAAACAACATTCAATCCAGACCAAACTTGAAACATAAGTGTGTCACATGATAACAAAACTCCATAGAGGATTATATTAAATTTCTAAGCAACTTACTTAGCCAAAACAAACAAGGTTACCTCATAACCCAGGTCAGGGTCATTACAAGTTATAAACCCTAACAAGGATTTCATCCCTAAAATCTCAGGTAAAGGGAGATAGATATTATTCATTCATCATATCATCAAGTCTCCACATAACATATTAATGTCATAGAGATACTATAGAACTTTGATCAACACAAAGTTCTTTCACACAGGGTTAACATAGAATCTATCACATAGGACACATACTCCACTATCTTTTTCATTATTGACTATAGAGTCAACTCTGTGTCAGGTAATACTTTTCTTAGTCATAGAAACATTATACATACCTTATTTAACTCAAGTGTCAAACCGCACTGATTTCTCACCTTTCTCAACTTACAACTTTATGTGACAAGATTCTTAATTTTGGAGAGTCTTCCATACTCCTCATTCAGTTTAGCATTTCACTTTCAAAGAAAGACCAGAGTTACATTCTATCACCCACTTGGGACTACAAGTCTTATCATACATCTGTTGTGCCATCTAACCTGCTGACACAACACTAAACTTTCTTACTACTTGTATCAACTATCTCATTAGTTGGACATTCTCTTGTCATAAGGGCAGGTTATTATCAATTAAGAACTTATCTTAGAGGTATCATTAGATGTTATGTATAAGTTTCCTTAACAGATCTAGATAGGGGTATTGTAAGGAATTCTTTTTAGCTTGATAAGCTTTTCCCACAATGATTTTACAATTGTTCCTTCAATTAGTACATCCTTATCGATGTTATGTTTATGCAAAGCATAAACCCCTAACATATGATGTCCATACTATTTTATATAACTAGACTGATTTCATAGTTGGCCACTCTAGGTAACCAACATAAATCATCTGATTAGGAGTAATGTTTTTATTTTCCCATACCACCTAATATTTCTTAGATACCAGAATTCCTTACTTTGGTATTCGTCACATGTGTCAAAATCACATCACATCCTCATCATTTCCATGTCTCTATTGTTATTACCCAAGCCACACATATAAAAGGATCTTTCTTTCATCTTTGGGACATTATTTATTACACATATCTTTATCTTGGAACCAAAGTCCAAGACGAATTGATACTTTTCTAAGTATCCATCAATGTATTATTTCTAATCCATGCACATCAAGTGTCATAGTACTCACTTGATTGCCATGTCCCTAAAAGAAGAGAACACAAAGAAACATATTCCTCTTATCACCCCATCATCACCCAGGGTTGTTTATCAAAGAGAAGAGATTATCATATCCTCTGATTATTGTATGAACTTTCAACTGTTCATGAGTCACTTACTCTTGTTTCATCCTAGGTTCCTTGCCATCGGCATAGGAATTATAAGGATGATTACATGTCATCACTCCTTTCTTTGTTATTGTCTAACATGTTCATGAACATTTTGTGATTTTATCACATTTCCCATTTCCACATTATGGAAAAGATCTTTATTATTCACACAAACATTATCAAATAGGGATCATCTCCCTTGTTCTCATTCTCTTATTATGGGGATTATATTCTTTTACTTCCTCATGCACATAGATTGATCTGAGATCATATTATATTCCATTTACTGCACTTAAGATGTGATAAAAATATCCATGCCATATTTCCCATTTCATTATGCTCACTAGATTGTCTCAAAATGACTACTTGATCAGAGTAATCAGAAAGATAACAATCTAAGAGTTCCATACTCACCTTATCTTCATAGTTGAATACCTAGCCAGGGTATACAAGTACTGAGATTAGGTAGTATGCACTTTGTGTACTATCATATTCCTTACTTTTCGTATCATCACAAACACAGGATTTAACATTCCTAGATTTTCTCCAGGCATCACTTCTATATCTCATCCTCTTTCACACAGATAAGAGAAATTAGAGAACATTTAAAAGAATACTGAACAGAATATAAATTCTAGTTCTCATCATTTCTTCCCTATGTTACCATAGGGCAATCAATAGGGAGGTCCATAACAGCAATCATTTTTATGATAATCAGATAACATCAAGATAAGGCATATTGAAATGAAAAAGCTCTATCTAATTGTTACCCCGCACGGTCGTCTACCACTTCAGGTTGACTCAACACATAGAGTCTAGCTATTTCATGTTGTTGCTCTTGTCTTTTTACACTATTGGGTTGTGACTTTTGTAAGCCTTGTCGAGTCTACCTCGGTTGTTGAGTCATTTCCTACCTTCTTTTAAAAGAAAAGAGTTTAGTATGCTCAACATGTCCATATCTATAACATGTCTTGCCCTCAAACCATGGTCTTATTGGTCTTATTACCGATGTGAAAACTAAGCCATGGGTTCTTCTAGGTGGAAAGTTAGGACTTTTGTCTTTACATAGTGACTACTACCCTAGTGCACTGGGCGTTTATTGCACTGGTGGCACTGAAAACTTTGGATTTTTAGAACAACTAGGCAAATGTCTCTAGAATTGTAATGACATTTCCTTAATTCTCGACTTATTTCCCCTTCTTGGGCACTGCCATCACAGAGATACTATATGTATAAACTTATGGCAGAGTCTATTTTCTTGCCATATGTTAATCCTTCCAACATTTCCATTGTTCCAACTTGACCATGTCGTTCAGGAACCCTTTTTAAAGCTCAAAGTTTTTGCATTAAGAACTGGTAATCTAGGTTGTAATGGTAGTATCCAGTCTACTATATGTATCATTGTTGTCTTAACCTACCTATCAAGAGCATAAACATAGGATTCTTTATCCTGATCAGATCATGATGGGAATTCTCAGGCACTCATTCTTCTCTTGCCTAATCCCTTGCACCCTTTCTCGGTGCAACAACATTGCCCTCAACAATGTGTTCCTCATGTTCTCCAGTCATTTTTAAACTTCACCTTTTCTTCTACATAAGCAGAAGTTAATATAGGGTATACTGGAGGACACTAACACAAACTAAACACCTTATTTCTATGTCTCTATAGACTCAGCGAACCTTAAGCTCTGATACCAAACTTGTAATGACAGTCATCAAACTGACAAACAAATCGTTACTAATTAAGAAGAATAAACATAAACAACAGATTAACAAAAATCACTAAAATTTAAAACCATTTTGCAAGGAGATCCTTGTCTAGAAAACTTTTACTGAAAGATCCAAAACTCATACATATCATGATTTACATTGTACAACATTATTTCATCTCATCTCAAGGACAACATATAACAGTTGCTTTATCAAAACACATACTGGAGCAACATAAAACCTCAAGGCATTCAAGCCAAAATCTCATATCATTCATGAAACCAGTACGAACCAACTCCAAGGACCTGAGAGTACAGAGACGACACATTGAACTTCTATCTACAAGTCACGATAGACAGTTTACTCAACCTGAGCTGTTACTACTGCCCCAACTGTTGTTCCTCCTCTACAGAAAGGTCTTCACCACCTCGTGCACGTCCACCTAAAAATTGTGGATCCCACAGGGTGACACAATTGTCCCAGCGAGAGATATAAATATCCGCCGACCATATTATTATTGCAGATAAATATTATAACACTGAGCAGGGGTTCTTTTATATTTAATAGGAAGGATTAATCATTGTATGAACATAATAAGATAATCTCCTTTCTTAAGGAGAACGTTGCATCTACCCATGATAAATTTATAAATCATCTATCTGCTTTACAAGGAATGTAAAGAAAAATAAATTACATCTATCAACTAAGATGTATAACTGTATTGTGCATCAAACAATGTTTTTCGTATTCGATCCTTAAGCAGATATGCTACACGACTGAATATATTTTACAATCACTCTTATGCCTTGAGGAGATGAAGCATACCCCGTTCATCTCCAAACGACCACAAACTTCTTACAAGTCAGTACCATACAAGGTCAATGGAAGAGCCGATTTCCATGACCTCCCATGTCTCGGTCAGTCGAGACCACTTAGGCTTAGCAGGACATCTTGTGTCAGCTGCATTATAGTCATTCTAGGGTACATAGGAATCCTCACTTAGAGCTACAGCATCAACTGTTCTATCTAAGGGGAAACATCTACAACAACCATCCCCAGTTAATTAGTCATGGTCACTTAGGCACCATACTCTGAGCCATGGTCACATAGGCACCATGCTCTGAGCCACGGGTCAGTTCACCGTGCTCTATTGAGACATTCTTATGAAATTACTGAGTCATGGACACTTAGGCACCATGCTCCCACATATTCAAAAATATACATTCTGTGTTATGCCGTGGGAAACCCATTTCACCATTTAGCAAATTCTAACGCTGATGGATCTATGGTCAGGGCAACATTTTATGGTTTCTAGTGATATATTAAGTGCATTACAACATTCTTTTAGCATCAACCGAGTTATCATTATTAATCACAACAAATTCTACAAAGAAAGGTGTAATACATCTATCACATACTTTTTACATCTTTAAAACAAATAATACTTGGAATCTCAGTCCCTTATCACATTACTGGGAATTCTCATCCCTTCACATCATTATCATGATTACTAGATCTGGGTATTCAAACCCTTAGATCATCACATAGCATTGTTACCTCTGTAAAGGTAACCATTACCTCTAGGTCCTCAGACCAAGGTATTCATTTCACTTGTTGTACAAATATTCTCATGGATCACAAGGCCATTACACATCTTGTCACCTCTCATTAGGCAACAACTTATTCACATGGCTCGCAAGGCCATTACACATCTTGTCACCTCTCACTAGGCAACAACTTATTCACATGGCTCACAAGGCCATTACACATCTTGTCACCTCTCACTAGGCAAAACTTTATTCACATGGCTCATAAAGCCATTACACATCTTGTCACCTCTAACTAGGCAACAATTTATTCACATGGCTCACAAGGCCATTACACATCTTGTCACCTCTCACTAGGCAGCAACTTATTCACATGTCTCACAAAGCCATTACACATCTTGTCACCTCTCACTAGGAAACAACTAATTCATATGGCTCACAAGGTCATTAATCATTATACTTGTTATACAAGTATTTAACATGCCTTACAAGTGATGCATGCTATTTCAGCACATCTTTTCTACAAATTATTAAGCTTGTCACATAGAAATACCCCATTCATCTCTTGAAATGGCACAAATTGATATTTTCTCATTTTTATCACAAATCTGACAATCATGTGCATTTTATTGCAGTTTCAGGACCTGAGCCGATCCAGTGGTACTGACAACCGATCGTCTCACCATATCAAACCGATCGTTTGACAATATGAAACGCTCGGTTCGCCTTCAAGTGTCGATCATTGCTTTCATCAGACGACGACTGAGATCGCCCGGTTCCTAAACCAAACGCTCGGCTAATGCCCATTGCTGAGAAGAAACAACACAGAGCGGTTTTGACTGCGCCGCCACCCTAATTAGGGTTGGCAACTGATCGATTGGCTTCCGCATTCCAGAACCTTCCAACCGATCAGTTAGTTCTTGAACCGCTCGGTTGGTGGCATGCAGACAGCAAAAATCCCATCCACCAGCCTCAAAAACCCCTAAACCTAATGTATTCCCCCGCCTCCTTCTACTATAAAAGGAGGGGCACTTCCTCCTCTTGAGGCATCTTGGATTTCTTTGTATTGGGATTCTGAAGCAACTAGTCTTGTAATCATCTTCTTATTATGCAATAAAGTAGATTTTAGTTCAAGCATAGTTCTTTCATACTTGTTCTTGTCACTTCGTTCCGCCTTAGTCTTAATCTACTTTTCTCCGTTCTTTAATTCTGGAGCAAGGAACAAAGAACTAAGCCATTTCATTGTCTCTAGCATAAGGATTAATCTCCTGATTTTTGGGCTAGACTATGGCTTCAGTACTTTCTTCCTCCGTCTCCCCTTTCTCCATGAGTGAGTAGACTTCTATCGAGGCAAGGGGAATAACCCCTTAGCCATGGTTTTAACGAATTCTTCTTAATCGATTAGATGGTAATCGATTTTAATTAACGGTTGATCTTCGGATCACATGTTAATCCGGATGGAAATGACCATGGAAATCCAGATTTAGAACAATAAAATCGATTACATAGACGTTTTGATATGACCGTGGATTTTCGTCTTTTAGGATGATAAACTAGGAAGCATGAGCACCAAGACCAATGGGCTCATGTGGAGTTTATCTCTTGTGAGTTTTTGAATTTGCAAACCTTCATCGAATCGTCGTTTAAGAATTAGTTGTTATCGCCTAGGCTAAGGTGGTGAAAACCCCTACGAGCCTCAATTTCCATCTCTTGATTTAATCACCACATCCTTTGTTTTCTTTAATTCTTAGTCTATCATTCATATAGTTTTGCTTGTGTTAACAATCATCTTAATGTTTCCTTGTGCATGTTTATTCTTGTTGAGTGCATTTCTTCTTGCATTAGTGTAATCAATAAAACCCCCAACTTGACTTTTACTTTCTGCTTTAATCTAAAGAATAATACCAAAAACAAATAATAAAGCTCTTCAAACTTTGGTTTCTAAGAACAATCTCTAAAAAGTTGTCATGTGGGATCGACCCTTCTATACTACCCTTAAAACCAGAAGTAAAAAAAGGTTTAAACTCTAGGATTAACCATCTTAGTGATTGATATTGCAAATTGACGACTATCAATTTGGCGCCGTTGCCGGGGACAACTGATTGTTTTCTCGAACACCAAAACAATTTTGAAAAACTTTTTTTTCCTTTTTTCATACCTTCCCAGTAACATTTCAGAAGTGTACTCCTCTGTCTGCCGAGTTTCCATTCCGGAAGTAGGTTTTTTCTACACACGAATTAACTACTTTAATTGTGCATGCGACGCCCGAATGACGATTTTCAACCTTTTGATACGAAAATAGATTGGACTTTTCATTGTCTAAACCATCAAAATCTAGTGAGAATGAATGAAGACGAGGTCGCCCGTAGGATCGACCAAGCCCTCACAGCTCAACGAGAGCTCATCCAAGCCGAACAAGCGGAAAGAGAAGCCGCTTTGCGAGCAGCCTTTAGGGCCAAACAAGAAACCATAGAAGCCGATAGGAGGGAAGCCGAAAGGCAAAAAAAATTAAAAGACTTTTCTGTTCCCAAAACAGCCTATGCGCAACATCCGGTTATACCCCCCGATATTATTGCTCCACAATTTGAAATCCAAACACAATGGATCACCATGATGCAAGCCAACCCCTTCTCAGGCAACAATGGGGAAAGTTGTCAAGATCATCTTCAAAGGTTCATTGACCTTTGCTCCTTGAACAAACTCCCAGGTGTCTCTGAAGATGCCATTCGCCTTAGGTTGTTTAAGTATTCCCTCTCCGGCCAAGCTAGTAGCTGGTACAACACCATGGAGAGTGAAGAACATGTTACAACTTGGGAAGTTCTCCAAAGCAAGTTCCTTGAGAAATTCTACCCCTCGTCTCTCACCTATGAACTTAGGGGTCAAATAACTCATTTTTCTATGTCCCCAGGAGAGTCTTTAGGTGAAGCCTGGAAAAGGTTCAAAGACTTACTTAGGAAGTGCCCCACCATGATATCTCTCAAGCCCAACTCATAGAGATTTTCTATCGTGGTGTTGATGATGATACCAAGTTCTTTCTCGATTCCTCATCTGGAGGAAATTTCATGCATCAAAGTCTGACTAGCGCGTGGGAAGTAGTCAAACAGGCTTCTGAAACAAGGGCTAGAAGAGGGATTGGCGGAATCCTTAAGGTAGCCAAGGCAGAAGTTAATAATGATATCCAAAGCATAGCGGAAAGCCTAAAATTAATTGCCTTAAAACAAGATCGGTTAGAGTCATCCTTGGTCACCCTTAGGGAGTCACCCCAACAACTAAAAGCCATGGATTCCCTTTGTGTTATTTGCCAAGGATATGACCATACCACCCTCCACTATCAATATCTCTACAACTTTCCCGTGCAACCTGAAGTAGGACAACAACCAGAAGACCTCAACTCGATTCATACAATACCAGGCCAAGGTTACTACAATCCCAACCAACCTAGAAACCATCCTAGTTTTCAATACGGGAACCCTTCAGGCGCCGAGAACTCTAACCAACTTCAACAAAGACCCCCCTACCCTCAAAGCAACAATCGACCCCCACCTGGATTCCCATACAACAATCAAAGAAATTTTGGAAATCACCAAACTCGACAACACTACCAACAATTCCAAAACCTAAACCTTCCACCCCAAAATCTAAACCAACCTCAACCTCCCCAGCCACCTCAAAATGCCCCCCTCCTCCTCCTCTAAGTCATCCAAGCCTAGTAAGCATAGAACAAACCCTTGTGGCCATACAAGCCCACCAAAAGGAAACTGATGCACAGTTGGCCCGTCTGTTTGCCCAACAAAAACCTCCTGCTGGGACTTTTGCAGGGTAGCCTGAAAACAACCCCAAACATCCTGAACAACTCAAGGTTGTCTCTATTCGTTTGGGAAAAGTGCACGCCCTTCCCCCTCTAGAAAAATCTTCAGACCCACCTCTAGAATTCGAGGATGAGGACATGGTAGTTTTCAAACCTGAAGACACACCCAAACCATCCGTCCCCGAAACCCCTCAAGTGGAAGAGGAAGAACCAGTTTACAAACCCCGACCTCCCTATCAATCCTGCCTCAAACAAACAAGACTTGATGCCCGCTTCATGAAATTTAGGGATGCTATGAAAAAAATACATGTTGACATTCCCTTCCTTGATGCTTTGGCAGACATGCCCGCCTGGTCCAAGTACATGAAATCTCTCTTGACTAGGAAGTATGTTACTAAAGAATACGAGACTGTTAAACTTGCTAGGACCACATCAGACATTATCCTAAGTAAGATGCCTAAAAAACTGAAGGATCCAGGTTCTTTTAGAATAGGATGCTACTTAGGTGACAATGCTTGTAGAAAACGCCTAGAAGATTTAGGAGCCAGTATATCCATCATGCCATATAGTCTTTGCAAAAGACTAGGATTCAATGACATGTTACCCACAGCCATGACCATCCAACTGGCAGACTCATCCACAACTAAACCCATGGGAATCATAGAAGACATTCCGGTTAAAGTTGGAAATGATGCATACGTCCCTTGTGATTTTGTGATCATGGATATCAAGGAAGATTTACGCTACCCTCTCATTTTTGGACGTCCCTTCTTAGCCACTGCTCGTGCCTTAATTGATGTTGACGCTGGTACCATTTTGTTAAGGTTAGGGAAGCAAACCCTACAGTTTAGGATGTTTGAAAGCATGAGGGGACCTAGTCTTGAGGAAGAAGTCTACCTCCTTGATTGCATTGATGAATTAACCCAACTAAGGTAAGAATGGGAATTAGTTCATGATACCCTACGCACTACTCTCACCATCCCCACCGAATGTGATTTTGATAATGAACCATCAAATCAACTCAAGATTCATTTGGACAACTTTGAGGAAATCCCATGTGCTGAGATTGAAAACCTTAAAATGATCTCCACCATAGAAGAACGACCTAAACCGCCAAAGGCCCCAGAAATGAAGACTCTCCCCATAGGCCTAAAATATGTCTTTCTAGATGAACAACAATTATGCCCCATAATTATCAATTCTGACCTTACCATTGAACAAGAAAACATGCTTATGAGAGAACTTAGGAAACAGAAAATAGCTTTAGGGTACAAAATGACGGATTTAGTTGGGATAGATCAATCCATTTGCATCCACAAAATCCCAATGATTGAAAATAGTAAACCTTCCTGAGACCCACAAAGGAAACTCAACCCAAAGATGAAGGAAGTTGTCCGTCTTGAAGTAATTAAACTTTTGACTGCAGGAATCATCTACCCCATCTCTAACTCTCCTTGGGTCAGCCCTGTCCAGGTCGTCCCCAAAAAGAGTGGGACTACAGTCATTAGGAATGAGAAGAATGAGCTCATCCCCACCCGTACCGTCATAGGGTGGAGGATGTGCATTGACTATAGGAAACTCAACAAAGAAACTAGGAATGACCACTTCCCTCTTCCCTTCCTCGATCAAGTTCTTGAATGTTTAGCTCATCAACAATACTTTTGCTATTTAGATGGATACTCGGGTTTTTATCAGATTCCCATTCATCCTGAAGACCAACAGAAGACCACTTTCATATGCCCTTTTGGTACATACGCTTTTAGACGAATGCCCTTTGGCCTGTGCAATGCACCAGCCACTTTTCAAAGATGTATGTCTGCCATTTTTTCAGGGTTAACTGAAACTGTCATGGAAGTGTTCATGGACGATTTCTCTATCTATGGAGACAGTTTTGATTCTTGCTATCAAAATCTCTCCCTTGTCCTTGATAGATGTATTGAATCACACTTAGTCCTTGGGAGAAGTGTCACTTCATGGTCAAGGAGGGTATTGTTCTAGGCCATAAGTTGAGCAACCAGGGCATTGAAGTAGACCAAGCTAAGATTGAGGTCATCACCAAGCTTCCTCCTCCTACCTCAGTCAAAGACATCCGATCCTTCCTAGGACACACCGGTTTCTATCGGTGATTCATTCGTGATTTTTCCAAAATCACAAAACCTCTCACCAATCTTCTTCAAAAGGAGGTGCCTTTCCATTTCGATATAGCATTCATGGAGAGCTTTCTATGTTTGAAAAAGGCTCTCACCACCACTCCTATCATCTGTGCTCCTGACTGGGCCTTACCCTTTGAAATCATGTGTGATGCTAGTGATTTTGCTGTAGGTGCCATTTTAGGACAACGAATTGACAAAAAACACCATGTCATTTACTATGCATCCAAGACCTTAGATGAGGCTCAGCGAAATTACACCGTAACTGAAAAAAGAAATGTTATCCATTGTCTATGCTTTCGATAAATTTTGCTCATATCTTGTTGGTTCAAAGGTAGTTGTTTACACTGATCATGCAGCCATTCGCTACCTCATGACCAAGAAAGATGCCAAGCCTAGACTTATAAGATGGATTTTGTTATTGCAGGAATTTGATCTAGAAATCCTATACAAAAAGGGATCTGAAAATGTCGTGGCTGACCACCTCAGTAGACTTAGCTATAACCCCATTGATGAAAATCCAATAAATGAATCTTTACCCGATGACCAATTGCTCAAGGTAGTCTCCCAATTTCCTTGGTTTGCTGATTTTGTAAACTATTTAGCTACAGGTGTATTGCACCCCGAGTATACGGGACACTCTAAAGCTAAGTTTTTACATGATGTGAAAAATTATTATTAGGATGAACCTTATTTGTTTCGACTTTGCGCCGATGGTTTATATCGTCGTTGTGTATCCCACGAAGAAAGCATCACCATTTTGGAGCAATGTCACTCTGGCCCCTATGGTGGTCACATGAGTTCCCAAAAAACGGCTAGAAAGGTCCTACAATGCGGATTCTTTTGGACCACCATCTTCAAAGACTTGTATGATTATGTGCTTTCATGTGACCAATGTTCAAGGACGGGTAATATTTCCAAGCGTGCCCAAATGCCCCTCACCTCTTGGCAGGAATTAGAGATTTTTGATGTTTGGGGAATCGACTATATGGGCCCATTTCCTTCTTCTTATGGGTTTAATTACATTTTCGTCTCTGTCGATTACGTGTCAAAGTGGGTTGAAGCCATACCTACTAAACATGTGTCTCTAAACCTGTTAAGAAACTCTTTAAAGATGTCATTTTTCCTAGATTTGGAGTCCCTCGCAACGTCATTTCTGACGGGGGATCCCATTTTTTGGAGAAAAGTTTTGAGGCTCTTTTGAAAAAATATGGGATTTATCACAAAGTCGCCACTCCTTACCATCCTCAGACCAATGGGCAGGTAGAAGTATCCAACAGGCAAATAAAATCAATTTTAGAAAAAACTGTTGGACGCACTAGGAAAGATTGGGCGTTAAAAATCAATGACACCCTGTGGGCATATCGTACTGCCTACAAAACACCCATTGGCACCACCCCTTTCAGACTGATCTACGGTAAGTCATGTCACTTACCAATAGAACTAGAGCACAAAGCAAGTTGGGCCATCAAAAGTTTGAATTTTGACCTTTCCATGGCTGGAGAGAAACGTTTTCTCCAAATAAATGAGCTTGATGAACTTAGGATGAGTGCCTACGAAACCGCAAGAATCTACAAGGACCGAACCAAAATGTTGCATGATGGTCACATCAAGCGCAAAGACATTAGAGAAGGGGATCAAGTTTTAGTTTTTAATTCAAGATTACGACTTTTCCCTGGAAAACTCAAGTCGAGATGGTGTGGCCCCTACATTGTCAAGTGTGCTTATCTACATGGTGTTTTTCTTCTCTGGGATAAAGTTTTGGGTGAGTTTAAGGTCAATGGGCACCGTCTTAAAAGATATATCACCACTGAAGATGTTGTCGCTTCAGACTCAACCAAATTTCCACCCTTGCAGGATCTAAACCTCACTGACCCTTCACCTCCTCCAGATTCCAATTAATCTAATCTTGGTCGAGCCATGACGTAAAATAAGGCGCTAGTTTGGAGGCAACCAAACACTATCTTCCTTTCTCATTTGTTCTCTTGTTTTTGTTTTTCCATCCTGTTTTTCCTTGTTCCTACTGTCAAACCGATCGGTTCACATTACCAACCGCTCAGTTCGAGACTGAAATTGCAACGAATCGATAAGCGAAACGACCGGTTGGATTTCCATACGCTCGACTCGTCCGAATGCAGCCTCTTTCCTTTACTATTTTGCGTTTGGCGGCCAAGGCAGACCAGCCGATCGTTTGGCTCTCCAGCCGATCGGCTTGTGGATCCGTTGATCTATATAACGCACCAGACGTGAGGTTTTTCTCCCATCTCCTTGCAAACCCTAGCCGCCCCCCTTCACTATTCACTCGATCGCTTGAGCTCGCCGCCTTTCTGATCATAGTTCTCAGCCGGACGTCTCACCTGAGCCGGCCGTCTGGCCTTCGAAACGCCCGCTCTCTCCTGAGCCAGCCGTCTAGCTTTTCCGCACCATCAGTTTTCAGCCGCCCGCCTGGCTCGACCGCCGCCCGCCTGAATCTACCGCCACCCATCTTGCTCTCCAGACGACTGACGGAAGCCAGCGTCGCCGCCATCCCAGCTCCTCAACGACGGCCGTCGCCATATCGACTGAGTTCTCAGATCTAGACTCACCGACCGTTGGTGTATCCATTCGCCCGTCTCAGGGGCCGAACCGCCCATTTCAGCTGCCCGACGATCAATTGGTTTCTCCAGACGACTGACATCGCCCGCGTCGCCACCATACCTGCTCCGCAACAAGACAGCCGTCACCAAATTTGCTGAGCACTCAAATTTAGACATCTGACCGTTGGTGCCTCCAGCCGCCCGTCTCAGACGCCGAAACGCTCGTTTTAGCGACCAGACGATCGGTTGGCTTTTGCAGACAATCGTTTACATCCTCAACTGATCATTTTATCTCTGCAGCAGTGATGTTCATCCGCTTCCGCAAGGGCAAAGGCAAGGCCCCTGCATCCTCTTCCAGGGATCCTCCTCGCCATTCCAGTTCTCATCCCAGAATCCATTTCCGCACACCCTCTCCTACGGGTGAGTCTTCTCCCGAGTTAGTCGAGGAGATGATTCGGGACATCGACGAGGTGGATGAGCTTCTCTGCGAGATGGAGGGAACTCAGAAGGCAGCCAATGATCCAGATTCGACCACCCCCGTTCACCCCGTATAGCACCTATTCCGGGTAGCTACGACCAGTTCACTAGCGCTGAACACCGCCAGCGTTATGAGGATATGTTCACAATTGGTGTTTCCTTGCCTCGTTGGGTGTGCGGCACAACCCTTGATGCTTTGGGCATCCGCGACGCCGTCGATGATATCCTCCGTAGAAATCACATCCTTATCTTTCCCTACCATGTCACCTCTGTCTACTGTGATCTTACCCTCGAGTTTTTGAGCACTTTTCGCAGGTTACACTGTTCTTTCGGAAACTCGAGTTGTAAATACCAGATTTTTGGGGAAAATCTAGAATCATCCGCCAAGCAAATAACTTCTTTCATCCTCGACGGCAGGGATGACTATTGGCTAGACCAATGTATGGCGCGGTCTCATGACTCCTACCCAGACCATTACGATAGAGATAAGTTTTGGGCAGAGAACACCGAGCTTCATCCCCATCTTCCTAGTGGGCCCAAGGCCTCCTGCATTCACAACCCGGTAGTCCGTTACCTTCACCGTATTTTGGCTTGCACCATTTTCAGTCGGGAAGGTACTCAGGGCACAATTACTCAGGTAGAACTTTATTCTCTTTGGTGTCTTTTACATGAAGAACCTTTTAATTGGGGCAATGCTATCATTGAGCATTTTGATACCCAAGCTAGCCAGGCCACTTCCTCTTCTTTCCGCATTGGCCACTATGTTACCCAACTCGCCATCTTTTTGGGCTACACCCACATCGCCTTTCCTCCGCTTGAGCTTAAAAATCACCTCATCAACACTCACTATTTGAAGAATAGTAGGTTTATCCGTTTGGGCACTGAGGGCATTTATTACCTTTTGTTAAAAGACTCTCATGTGGTCCTCCAGCTCCCGTTACATTCGCAGTTTGCAGCAGCAAACTACGTCTACGAGTTGACTGATTTACCGGGCCATATCCAGAGATTCTACCTGGAGCATCCAGATCCAGACATCATCCCCGAGCCACAGCCTCATAGGAGGAGCCTCTCTTTAGAGGCACACGACAACGACACTGGACCGCCACCGCCACCTTCCAGACGTCGCACCAGGCGGCGACCAGATGACGACACCAGTCCTTACGGCTTCTACGAGATCCAGACTCAGCTGGATGAGATTCAGCAAGAGCAGCAGAGACAGGGCCACCAGCTCAATCACATGTACCTGATGTAGCGTTCGCAGGAGTCTTGGCATGTGGATTGCGGTCACTATGCCCCTAGTCGACCAACTTATGACGAGTATGGAGAACACCAAAGATATCCAAGCCCTGATTCTTCTTATTGGGCAAACTACTACTCCTCCCACCAGCAGCACCCTCCACCGCAGTGACTCTTCCCTCCATCTCTCTCTTATAGTTTTCTCAGGTCGAGCAAATTTCTAAGTCCGGGTGGGGGTGGGTGGTACATGATCCACCCTTTATCTTCCCTTTTCAACATTTCTTTCTGCATTTTTATTTGTTTGTGTTGTTTACTTTCAAACATAAGGCCTTTATCTAGTCGACCGAATGTTGTACTTTATCTCTAAAAATCAATTGCATTATCATTTTTATTTCAAAAAACTTTGCAATATCAAGTTCCCTATGATCATGATAGTAATTTTTGGAAACGGTGGCAAGCCTTGGAGTATCAAATAGAATCAAAGGCAGATTTTCTTAATTTTAGCATTAGATTAACTTATTTGTTTTTACTCTTATATAATGTAGCTACATGTCTCTTCTATATTATGCAACGACAACTCAAAAAAAGAAAGTTTTTTGTTTCACGGGAAAAATAAATCGCACGCCAAACCCTAAGTCCGGGGTGGCATGCCCTTCTTCCATACCCCACAAAGGGGCGTACCATCAAAAGATGCCAAAAAGAGCACAAAAAAAATGTGGTCAATGTAATCACTCCATGAAAAAATTATATCCCAAGTCGAATAGAGGAGGGGTTTTTCCGTCACACCTCAAATTCTCTATTCCCGTGCAACAATCAACCCAATGAAAAAAAAATTGAATGATGAGTGTCGAAGCGCAAGTTAGATCAAGACTGTCTTTACAAAGTATAAGTTAAAAAAAATTAAGTTATGAAAAATGTTTTATTGAGAAACATAGTGCTTGCAATTTGTGGTTCTAGGAGATGGGTCGCTTGGCCATGAAAAGGATAGAAGAATTGCTAATCTAGGGAGGATGAACTTGTTATTCCAAAATTCTTGGAATCTTTTTGATTTTTCAATTGCTTGAGGACAAACAAAACTTTAAGTCTGTGGTATTTTGATGTGTGCTATTTCAGCACATCTTTTCTGCGAATTATTAAGCTTGTCACATAGAAATACCCCATTCATCTCTTGAAATTGCACAAATTGATATTTTCTCATTTTTATCACAAATCTGACAATCATGTGCATTTTATTGCAGTTTCAGGACCTGAGCCGATCGACTGGTACTGACAACTGATCGTCTCACCACATCAAATCGACCGTTTGACAATATGAAACGCTCGGTTCACCTTCAAGCATCGATCATTGCTTTCATCAGACGATGGCTGAGATCGCCTGATTCCTAAACCAAACGCTCGGATGATGCCCATTGCTGAGAAGAAACAACACGGAGCGGTTTCGACTGCGCCGCCACCCTAATTAGGGTTGGCAGTCGATCGATTGGTTGCAGCGTTCCAAAACCTTCCAACTGAACGGTTGGTTCCTAAACCGCTCGGTTGGTGGCGCGTAGACAGCACAAATCCCATCCACCAGCCTCAAAAACCCCTAAACCTAATGTATTCCCCCGCCTCCTTCTAATATAAAAGGAGGGGCACTTCCTCCTCTTGAGGCATCTTGGATTTCTTTGTATAGGGATTCTGAAGCAACTAGTCTTGTAATCATCTTCTTATTATGCAATAAAGTAGATTTTAGTTCAAGCATAGTTCTTTCATACTTGTTCTTGTCTCTTCGTTCTGCCTTAGTCTTAATCTACTTTTCTCCGTTCTTTAATTCTAGAGCAAGGAACAAAGAACTAAGCCATTTCATTGTCTCTAGCATAAGGATTAATCTCCTGATTTTTGGGCTAGACTATGGCTTGAGTACTTTCTTCCTCCGTCTCCCCTTTCTCCATGAGTGAGTAGACTTCTATCGAGGCAAGGGGAATAACCCCTTAGCCATGGTTTTAACGACTTCTTCTTAATCGACTAGATGGTAATCGATTTTAATTAACGGTTGATCTTCGGATTGCAAGTTAATCTGGATGGAAATGACCATGGAAATCCGGATTTAGAACAATAAAATCGATTACATAGACGTTTTGATATGACCGTGGATTTTCGTCTTTTAGGATGATAAACTAGGAAGCATGAGCACCAAGACCAATGGGCTCATGTGGATTTTATCTCTTGTGAGTTTTTAAATTCGCAAACCTTCATTGAATCGTCCTTTAAGAATTATTTGTTATCGCCTAGGATAAGGTGGTGAAAACCCCTATGAGCCTCGATTTCCATCTCTTGATTTAATCACCGCATCCTTTTTTTTCTTTAATTCTTAGTCTTTCATTCATATAGTTTTGCTTGTGTTAACAATCATCTTAATTTTTCCGTGTGCATGTTTATTCTTGTTGAGTACATTTCCTCTTGCATTAGTGTAATCAATCAAACCCCCAACTTGACTTTTACTTTCTACTTTAATCTGAAGAAAAATACCAAAAACAAATAATAAAGCTCTTCAAACTTTGGGTTCTAAGAACAATCTCTAAAAAGTTGTCCTGTGGGATCGACCCTTCTATACTACCCTTAAAACCAGAAGTAAAAAAAGGTTTAAACTCTAGGATTAACCATCTTAGTGATTGATATTGCAAATCGACGACTATCAACAAGGCTTATGCAATCAGAGAAATACAACCTTCCCATCATTAGGGTTAGGGTTTCCCTTTATAGCCAAATAGGGCTTCATGTTCATATTATTAATCCAAACCCTAATTCATTGCTCCACACATCTAGGAGCAAACATTGATATCATAAGTATTCAGTCATACTTATTTATTCTCATCATTTATCATTAAATGATTATCAACACAAAGTATGAGTTTCTTTCTCATCCTTACTAGGATATTGATTACATCATACTTTATTAACTTTGCTTAACCCTTTCTCAAGGCATATTAGCCTACACTTATCAAAGTGCATTAAAATCATTACATATAAGTGTAACAATGACATGACACACTTCATGTGTTACTCATCCAAGTATATTTGATTTAAGGTGCATCAAGGTGCATCAACCTTGAGGTGCTGGATGTGGTATTTATCAAGCCTTGATGTATCACTTACCTCATCACTTTTAACTTATTTAAGTTCATCAACTTATCTTGTATTAGGGTATATCCCATCCTAATACTTTATGCACTAACACATCACATTTATCATGTAGTGTATTGGCCATAAGTCACACATGTGAATTACCCAACTATCATCATGTGATATGGACTCATCTCGAGTTAAGGAATTGTTGATATACCATTATCAATCACTTTAGGTGTTTCACCTATCAAGGTACTAACCACATAATTATTTGGTATTACACACATCACTCCTAAGAGTGTTATCGTCACCTTTACAAGGTGCATCATATTGAATCATGTATGTCAAGTTGAACACATGTATTGGGTTAGGTGTATATTGAGCTAGACATCATCATATTCCTCATACCCTTTACCCATCAAGTTATCAACCCTACCAATCATATGGTGTATCACCTTCACCATACATGAGTATAACGTCCTCACCTCTCTTGAAGATATTGGCCACACCATACTTTGGTGTATTGGCCATCACATGTTCTAGGGTATTAGCCACCTTAACACTTTTGTCATTTAGTGTATTGGGTTACCCGCCATATTGTTTTAGAGATGTGTGCTCAACACCATATCGTCTAAGAGGTGTATGCTTAACCCAATATCAGTTTAGAGGTGTATGCTTTCTACCCATATCACTTTAGAGGTGTATGTGTGCTTACCATATTGGGCAAAGAGGTGTGTGCTTGCTTCCATATCACTTTAGAGGTGTATGTGTATTTACCATATCACTTTAGAGGTGTGTGTGTGCTTTACACCATATCAGGCAGAGAGGGGTGTGTGTGCTTCACACCATATCGGGCAAAGTCGTGTGTGTGTGTGCTTCACACCATATCGGGCAAAGAGGTGTATGCTTGCTTCCATATCACTTTAGAGGTGTATGTGTGTTTTACACCATATCGGACAGAGAGGTGTGTGTGTGCTTCACACCATATCAGGCAAAGAGGTGTGTGTGTGCTTCACACCATATTGAGAAAAGAGGTGTGTGTGTGCTTCACACCATATCAGGCAAAGAGGTGTATGCTTGCTTCCATATCACTTTAGAGGTGTATATGAGGTGTCCTTAATTTACTACTAGTAGGTGCCACATGGCCATGCATGGATTGACACATGTACTTGGATGCAATCCATCTTTATCTTGCCATGCAATATAAAAACTTGAGGATAATGCAAGGGTTAAGGGTCGTCCCCCTTTGGTTATCTTCTAGGACAAGCCACTTCCACTCATATTATTATTATATTCACAAATCAATGCAACCTTTTCCAAGGAAAGTTGCAAGCCAATAACCATTGCTTTATTGAAGTGCTTAGCTCGTTTTGAAAATTCAAAGAGTTAACAACATGATGTGGGGGTCTATTCGTTTGCTCCTTGTCCGATGGGGTCTCCCATTTAATCACTACAACCCGATACTCTTAATACAAGCTCAAATTAGGGTTTCCATTCAACCCCTTTCTTGGTCTTTTCATCACCAAGAATACTACCACTCATAAATGATTCCAACAGGTGTATCATTCATTATCTCTCCTATAAATGATGCATAGAGGAAGTAGGAACACTCTAGAGGTGGTAATTTTCATATCAACCCCAGATTTTGGGTAAATTACAATTTGTACCAAAATTGGTTCACAAGGTACTAGCATTATTCAAACAAGTTCAAACTTGGAATTTAGGCTTTCCACTTAGCCACCACTTAGCATCATTCTCTCTGTTATGCTGCTAAAGAACTTAATGCACATTTAACATGTGACACATTGCAATATAACCCCTCATCTTGGTTAAATTGTACTTTGGTCCAAAATAAAGGAACATTTCTCAAACAACATTCAATCAGGACCAAACTTGAAACATAAGTGTGTTACATGATAACAAAACTCCTTAGAGGATTATATTAAATTTCTAAGCAACTTACTTACCCAAAACAAACAAGGTTACCTCATAACCCAAGTCAGGGTCATTATAGAAAGAGTCCATGATAAGGTCTCTAAAGCACAACAAAGAGGTATGTGAGACTAAGCCCAGTGAGTATAGTCAGTGAGGTACCCAACGTCAACTAGAGATTCATGTGGTACCCAATACATTTCAATTAGATTAGATATTTCTCAGCGAGTCAATGCTTATGAAAGCACTGATGTAGATAATTAAACCAAGTGCTTTGACTCTCTTCTTGAGTATTTAAGTTTGAAAGAGATGTCCAATTTATCTGGCCAACTATTTAGGTTCCAAGGCCACACGTGGCAAGCCACACTGTAGGCTTAGGAGCTAATTTTGTAGATTTACAATCTACTTTAAACCTTACATCGTGAGATCATAGCTTGTTGTGATACTTCCCCATGTTGTAGTTTCATGTGAGACCAGTTAATAATAAAAAAGAACAAAATATTAATGAATGGTTTTGGTTTATCTCATTTAAGCATTTACTATTAAAATTCCTACCATGTTTTATGGTTAATTAATTCCAACCATCATGCTTATATTATTATTTATATTTTATTAACAATATACATCTTAATTATCATGATTTCTTGATGACTTTCCATGCATCGAGCCAACATCTCACACACTTTACTAAAACATTTTTCAGATACGAGTCCAACTCAATAGGAGGATTCATGAGCTAGCTTTTATCAAGAGTACATCAGATGAAGTCTTGAGAGGAATAGTTGGCTTTGTTATATGATATATTGTTCTTCCATTGTTCTTGGGAATGTGAGAATGAGGATTGAGAGAAATTTTGTAACAAGTTGTAACTGATGTATGTTAGACTCAAAACTCATTTCTTTCAATTGATTACACTGTAAGAGTAAAAATCAATTGTGAACTTGTGATGTTTATGCTTAAATTAGATGTTATCAAAGAAATTAACATGATTCTTCATTAGTTTTATTAATTTAAAGGAAGAAAAATCTAACTCTAATTCTGTTAGTGATTAAAAGTGGATGGTTAGTCTAGTCCCTCTTTAGGTAAAAAGTGAATGGTTAGTCTAGTCTAAAACCCTAGTTTGTGGGTTTGGTTCGTTCCACTATGATTTTTATTTTAAAATATTATGTAAAAAAGAGGGTAACAAATCCAAATTTCTTCATATTATTTCCCAAAATCCCATAAAATTTCATCCTTAACATTTAAAGTGTGTATGTAGTAAAACTTTGTGGTTGTATGTTGAGATTGTACAAATAGATGCTAAATAGACAATAAAGCACTTGCATGTTGTGAAGAACATGAGCTACATCAATAAAACATGAATGGATAGCTCCAAGCACTGCAAAAAATATGGTCTTTAACTAAAAAAAATTGTAGCGAAAACCCCAAAATTTTTAGCAAAAAGCTTTGGCTATAATTATCCTTACACTTATAATATATAGCTAATACCCCTATAGCTAATTGTTTAGGCTACATTTTTCAAACTTGTAGTTAGTTATGCCTCTGGCTACAAATTCTTATGTAACCCTAATTGTAGGTAAAAAATGTCCTTACACATAAACATGTAGTTTCCATTGTAGCCAAATGTATGACTACAATTCAATTTGTACCTATAATATGTAGGGAGAGATGACATTGGTTACAATTTGTATTTGTAGTTCATGTATAAAAAAAATTAGCACTTGATACACATGTAATTATAGCTAGTGTGTAGTGAAAGACACCATGTTTTATACATACATATGTAGTGAGAGACATTATGTATCAAGTCAGTCGCTTACCAATATAGAGGGGTTTTCAATAAGAAAACAGATGAATGTTAATCAAGATTGAGTTGTGCTTACAATGTCAACAATGATACTTTTATTTATATTTGAACAATGAGTATACATGGGGAGGAAATTAACCTGGCCCCTATTTTACAATATGCATGGAAAAAAGACACATGTATACAATATCTTCTTCTTACTACATCTATCCACTGCAGACTACAAAGTACAATATAAAGAGGGCTCATCTCCCTTAGTTCCTCCACCTAATCCACAATGAGTTCAACAACCCTATGAATCTCAACTTTAGTGGTGAATCTTCCAATCCCAAACATGATAGAGGTATGTGACATGTCCTCATCAACTCCCAGAGCTCTCAACACATAGGACTGAGCACAAGAGTTGTAGCCTTTCCTGTTGGCAACGTCATGTATAGGTTCATTGATAACATCAGTTTTTGTGACGTTTTTTCCCTTTATCTGGTTATCAAAACTACCCTTTTCTTCTATTTTCCTCTATTTTATTAGCATTTTTGCAATAATTGGCCAAGCAATGCTCTTACTCCAATTTCCCTATCTTTTGCAGAGTTTTCCTCATTTTTGTGCAATAAGGCCACTCCGGCCCATGAATAAGTCCAAGCCTGTCTCGGCCTCCCTAACGCCCGATACAACCCCTGCCCGACAGGGCTGGGAGACAAAAAGACGTTCGACAAAGAGGTGTCGCGTGAGAAGAAGATGACGGACGACACACCTTTTACCCGACAGGGAGCCCGGCTCGCCCCAACAACCCAGCTTGTCGGGCGACACGGCCACCCACCGGCAGGCGCGCCGCCCGTCACGACTGATAGCCGATACCAACCATGTCCACCGACACCGCTGTATCGGACCGTCCAAACGACCGACACATAAGGGTCCATGTGGCTCTTCGAGCACCATATCTCCTACCTAGCCAGGTGACTATAAATAGCAGCTATAGGGAGCCGAAAAGACAGTCGGGTAGTGAGACAGTTGGAGCCTTGAATTTGGACAGTTGGGAGCTTGAGCGAGGAGATTGCAAGAGCACATGTATCGTGTCCCAGTGCTCATCTCGGGCGACACTAGGTGAGCTTCTCCCCATCCCGAGCGGGAGGGGACAGTTCACTTAGGACCGTCCCGGGCGACACTGCGGGCCGATATTGGCCAACGAGGATGAACGATACAAGCACCCGACAGCAATAATGTGTAGCTCTTAGCCCGACACGATATCAACCCGATACGCTTAGCCTATCGAGCGTGCCGCCCGACATGAGCGTATCGGCCAGAGCCCTTGATCGATACAGTCGACAGTCAGTGCGTGCTTCCCGAGAGGGTGTGTCGCCCGACACCTCTGTATCGGGCTAGGCCTCTGACTGATACCGGGCAGGAGAGCTACTGCATCCTGTCGCCCTTCTACATCAAGGAGGTGATACCTATCTTTTATTTGTGTTATTTAATTCTTTATCATATGCAATGTATTAAGACCCTTAATGTTTATGGAAATAGAAAGGTTTAATTACTTGTTGCTCTATGCTTGGTGCACAATGTTGGATGACTGCTCTGTTTAATATCTGAGTGCTAGCTTGCATGATTTGGATCGCGTTTCGATTAGCTACCGAACCATTTTTCCCGTCGCAAAAACTTCGAGAGTTGTGTTGTGGCTCTAGCGTTTGGCTGATTCTGGAGTACAAGAGTGCCTGGAACGGAGCTGTTTCTGTAACATTCCACTCTAACTAAAGCCCAACAACCTCGAGAGGGGTGTTGATGCAGAGGTTAGAGGTACCCGCTCTGAGAGGAGGGGTGCAGGGTGTTACCGCTGCCGCTTGTTTTACTATAGTCCTCTCCTTCGTACCTAGTGTGTGCCCTAGTCTTTATCTTTCTGCTTCTGTTGCATGAAAATCCCTAAAAATTGCTCAATGCCTAAAATCTTAAATCTCTCTTGTAGCTCCATTTGGAGATAGTTTTCTTGTTTTATTTCGTGACATCTTGTTGTTCCCTTTTGGGAATTTATATATCTTTATACCTACTGGAGTGTAGCATGTCGATTCATGGTTCTCAACACTACCCCTTTGTCCCTGTGTTCGACCCCGTATGACTACTTTGACCCCGTAAGCAATGTTGCGGGGGCCTAGAAGGATTCGGGTTTATAAATGTAAAAGCTCGACTATCTCAAATCTGCCTCCACTTTTGGATGTGCGATTTAGGCCGGTCAACTTTTTGGCACCGTTGCCGGGGACAAGGCAATAGCGGTACTGTAAGACGAACCCGAATCCACTAACTACACTCCAGTGCCTCAAGCTTAGAAATGAGTTTGACAACACTCTTTTTCTTTCTTTTCTTAGCATTACACTCTGCCTCAAAATAAATAATTCTATTTTCTGATCTTGGGTCTTCGCAACATTTCAGGTACCTCAGGATAAAGGGGGATTAGTTCGACTGCGCACCTGCTCCAGCTGTCATGCCTCCTCGCATCGAGCTACCCCAATATGAAGGCGAGCGCCCAACGCGGGTCAGACATGGCTTGCCCCCTCCTAAGGACAACGATAGATACGACGGGAACGATCAACCGGAAGATCCAGAAATGGATCAATCTGAAGCAGACCATCGTCGTAACAGACGTCGTCACCGCCGGAATAGAAGAAACAATGATCAGGAACAGCACCATGAGGAGAGTGATAGTGACGACTCTGAAGAAGAAGAGAAGACACGTAGGGAGTTGGCGTCCTCAAAAGCCAACCACTCCATATGCCCAGTCATCATCCCCCGTTTCAATGCAACCAACTTCGAGCTCAAGCCGTCGGTTATATCCATGATTCAGAATAAACGTTTTAGGGGGAACTCCAAGCATGATAATCCATATCATCATCTGGATGCCTTCAAAAACATTTGTGACACTATCAAGATGAGAGGTGTCCCCCAGGAGGTGATTTATTGCAAAGGTTTCATCTTTTCACTAGAAGACAAGGCACTGTCTTGGTACCTTGGGGTACCCCACCAGTCCCTGAACGGGTGGAGGGCGTTAGCTGACGCGTTTGTGAACAAGTTCTACCCCACAGAGAGGACAGTCAGGAATCGGCAGAAAATAACCTCCTTCACGCAAAAGCCAAATGAAAGCCTCCATGACACCTGGGAGTGATTCCAAGAGTATCTGAGGGATTACCCCCATCACAACTACAAGAGAGGTTTCCTCGTCACCACCTTCTACAATGGTTTGACCCCCGAAGACAGGGTATCGCTGAACGCTGCAACAGGCAGTGATTTCCTGGGAAAGAAGGCCAAGAAGTTGGAGCTAATTATCAAGAATATGGCCGAGTTGATGGCCGGTGCTGATTTCGACCGGTCCGATAGAGGACCAATAAAGAAGGTAGGTGAAGGATCCACCATCGAATCAAAGGCGCTAGAGACAATCACCTCGCAGATCCAAAGGATTGCTACGGACGTAAAACAGTTAAGAGAAGTTGGTGGTAAGGGAAAGATACCGTCGAACACTGAACCTGCAAAGAAACCAGGACTGTGACAGAAAGGAAGCTGAGGTCGAGTGACGAGAAGGGGACGATAGCAGATAAATAAGGAGTAAAGCTGGAAGCAGTAAAGCTAAAGACTATAACTACAGCGCTTCTTGGGAGGCAACCCGAGTTTTATCTTTCCTAGATTAGGATGCAATTTACTTTCCAACAAAACAAACATTACAAACATTTGGTATGTAATAAGGCCCGAGGCAATGCATGCGCCACATGCGCTGACTCTTTTGTTTTATGGGCCACTGCCTTCAGTTTTATTATTTGGGATGGGTAATACCATCTGAGGCCGGGAACTTAGTCCTAGGCCAATGATGTTTTACTCATCAGCTGCAGTTTAATCTGTTTTGTTTTTATGAATGTCGCAGGAGACAACCCAACTGGCGCTATGAGTGCACCCTTATCGGGCGGTAGGACTTTGTGGAACGCAACAGTTGTGCCGGCAGTTGGGCTTGCCGACTTACGCTTTGAGAAAACGGTCGACGCGCGTCTGGGTTTTTACTATAAAAGGAAAGCGAGTTTTACCATGTCGGGTTCCTTACCTTGTTGTTTTTACCCTCCTGTGTCGAGCGAGAGAACTTGTGCTTTAGCTCCCGTGTCACGCGAGACCACAATTCTCTAGTGTTGCCCGACAAGACCCTATCACCCGACAGGTCGTGTCGGCCGAGATGATTCTTCCTAGTTGAAAGTAGTATATCGGTCTTAAGTTTTCTTCGCTGGGCAGTGCATATCACCCGACATGCGTGTCGCGCGACACATCTTTACGATGCCCGATATACCATGACGGGTGATAGCGGTGTCGCCCGACGTTGCATTTCCACACCCGTCTTTGGTATCGGGTGACACGCTGCTCTTCTTTCACTAAGACCGTATCGGGAATTTTTATCTTATCGCCTCGTATCGCCCGACGCGACCCCTTTGAGCGACAGACCTTACACGCTTCCACTGCCTTACCGACCTTTCTTTATCACGCGATAGAATCTTTCGACGTATCGGGCGATACCTATCCCTTGTGTCGGGCACAGAGCCTCACCATCGAAACCAGTGTGTCGCCCGATACAGGAGTGTCAGGCTGTTTGTAGAGTATATACCGGGTCAAACGTTTACTCTTTATTATATTTTCAAAAGCCAACATAATTAATCAAGACATTTCTTTTGTTGACTTACAGAAATGGCCCGTACTAAGATGGCCGCTTACCCGGTCGACGAGCAGGGCAGGAGGATCTACCCCGAGGCTACTGCTGAAGGGCTGGCTGCCAGACCCAAGCGCCCGAACCCAGGACAGGCTGGGACGTCGGGGACAAAGAAGAAGGCAAGGGTTGGACAAGATGCGACTCCTGCACCAACACCGACACAGCCTACAGCAGCACCAACACCACTAGCTGCAGCAGAACTCCCGGAAACCTTTGCGGTGAGTTTCGAGCTGAGAGACGACGAGCATGCTCGTCGTTTTGCTGAGCTGGTGCCCAAGGCATACAAGCCGAGCAGGTTCTGCCACAGGGCCTCGTTTGATGAGCTTGGGATCACAAAGAGGCTGAAGAGCGTCCTTGCGACTGCAGGACTGAAGTGGATCTGTTTCAGCCGGACTTCCTCGTACACTAAGCTGATGATGGAGTTCATATCCTCTCTCTGCCGAGTGAAGAATTCAGCAGCAGAGAAGGAAAAGTTTGGCGGGCCAAACAGACTACAAGCCCGGTTATACAACTCGGAGCACATCATCTCTGAGAAGCTCTTAAACAGGATCTTCTCTTCCAGGGAGGAGGAAAAGAATCAGATGGACATCGGTGAGAGGATCACCGAGGATGACGGGTTCAACCCCGTGGAATTTTAGGGGAAGCTTACCGGCGAATCTTCATTCAAGCCGGGAGTAAAGGTTGTGGCAGTGCACTCCTGCTTCTAGAGGATCATGCACAAGCTGGTGGCGTGCTTGCTATTCAGCAAGAATGAATCCAGCAACATCTACACGGAAGAGCTCCACGTCATGTAGCACATTATGGAGGGCCGAGCGATCAACCTCGGCCGGTTCTTGATGAATAGGCTGCACCCGATGAAGGAGGCCATGAAGGAGGATTGCATGGGCGGCATCGTCAACCCCATCGCAACGGGACTCGGATACCCGCACGAGCCGCACAGCCATACAAAGACGCAAGGCGATGAGGTATTTGACATCAAATACCTGATCCGGACCAGCATCATCAGGAAGGAGAGGGGAAGTCTCTTCTACAAGTTTTCAAGGATGGACATACTCCTTCCCCTCCCCCGCTGCGCCAACTACGACAAGGAGAAGGTGGTCTTCACTATCACCGAGATCAAAGCTATAGCAGATGGCACGGCTACCGCCACCACGACCAGGGCCACAGGGAGGCTCACCCCAGATCTTCCAACGACAACTGCTGATCGAGTTGTTGTCACCCCAACCATACAAGCCACTGCACCAGCAACAACGGTGGCGGTTGAGAAAGAACCGGTGATCGTTGAGGTCACCGGGACGGAAACTTTGGGATCCACCGCGGAAGAGACGGTCGCAGTTCCCATACCTATTTCTAGAGCTGCAAAGGCGGGAGAGATGCCTCAACAGAACAACAACATCAGGATGTCCGATGAGATCAGGAGGGAACTCGATAGGATACCATCGTTGCCGCCAAAGTCCCCGCCTGCAACAGTCGAGGAGACCGCCGACAGTGCAGAAGTGGAACAAAATCCACCCTCACCGTGGACGTCCCAAGTCAGAAGAGAAGGCAAGGCAGCGACACTCATACCGACGTCCCGCCTAAAGTCATCTGGATCGCGGACGATTTTCATAGATTCCACCTCTCTGGGTGGACCTTCACGAGGACTAGATGTCGCAATGACAGAAGGGAGACCCACCGGACCCCCTCCGTCACTTGGAAAGATGCTCGGAGATGAACTCGATAATCTACGGGAGGTAACAACAACCAACTTTGCTACTTGCACTTCCCTAACCCACAAACTAGCATCTTTTCAAGAAAAGCTGGACAACCAAAAGATCAGGCTGAACAGCCAGGAGAGCCAGCTGCTGACTCTTGCAGGCATACCCGGCGGACTAGAGGCCTTGAATGCAGTAATGCAGCAAGTCCTCCAACGACTTGACAGGCTCCAGGAGAGGATGGATAGAATCGACGATCATCCGCGCTGAAGGCAACCGAGACGGTTGTCGTCACCTCCCAGCCGAAGCCCTAGTCCTTCCTCTTCAGGTTCCCCCTCGAGAACAACGTCCTCCTCCCACTCCTCCTCCAGCAGGCGATCATCAATGCCCGGAGAGGGGACGCAACAAGGATCTGCCGAAGGGTCACCCAGCAGACAGGAGAGCTCTTTGGGTTTGGGAGACGCTAACGTCTCCATCCCCCTAAGTGAAGATGAAGATGATGGCGCAAATATCAACATCAGGGGAGACTCATCTGATGAGTCCAAGGGAGAAGTGGGGGATGTCTACACTGTGAATAACAGACATCTACCCAGAGGAAAGCGCTCGTTTGCAAAAAGATTCCGCGAGCCGTCCGAAATACCCTCTTTCGAGATGGCTGACTTCGATAGAAGAGCCATCGGGAACCTGACGATCAGAGACCAGAAGCTGCTGAATATGGTCTTGCGGTCGCAGGCAGATGAAGACGAAGTCATCTGGTCTGAAGGCTACCTTTCGGTGCGGCGAAAAGTTCTTCGCGAGATGTTCCACACACCGGCCGTGATCGGTAAAAGACTGTTCCGGGTCCTGGAGAACACGCTGATAGAGAAGATCGACAGCAGGACAGGTCGGAGACAAATATACACAGCCACCCCGACCTTGGCAAAAAAGCTGATGAAGGGAGATCTAGACTCGCGTGCGGTGACCGACATGCTGCAGCATATTGAAGAGCACAGGTCAAATCTAGTTCTGGCACCGTACAAGCACAGGAACGTGTGGTTTCTATGTATAGTTGACCTCAGAAACCGCGACGTCTGGCTGGTGTGCTGTAGCAACACCAAAGTGCCGCGCACCGGGAGTGTCTTCAGCCGCCCGGAGGATCAGAAATTAAGACTCCTGCCGATACTTCTGCAGCGAGTCATAAAGAAAGGAAGCCAACGTCACCAAGGACCTTGGACCTTCTTCTACACTATTCGAGACCTTCCCGAACAGATAGAAGAGGGGAGCGGAAACAGTAGTATCGCCATTCTGGGAGCAATTGAGGTTCTCAACACTTACGGAAACTTAGGAGCACTCAAGAACGCGTCCTTTTACCAACGCAGGGGCGTTTACGCCATGTTGTTAATCAAGGACAAGTGCTATTTCCAGGATGAAGGAGTACCGGAACAGCTGCTGGACAGTGATCTAGATGAGGACTCTTTTCGATCCAGCAGCTCCGCAGAAGAAAAAGAAGAAGAGATAGCAACCGATATTCATGGGGCGAGCAAGCAGCTGGCAATTCTGAAGAAAGTGCATGGGAAGGAAGACAATGCTTTTCCCGAAGCTTCTAAAGGGGAGATCAAAAATTTCGACCGCTTTTTGTGTACGACTCTCACACAGGAGCAGGTCAACATCATCCAGAAGAAGCTTGCTGATTCTACCCCATCAGATGTTGCCTTTCAGGCAGGAGATATCCTAGTCCTAGCCAAGGATCTGAGGGACCTGGTGAAGGAAGGAGGGTGCTTGACTGTAACAATCGCGGCAGCTTACATTCAGTATATACAGCCAAAGCTAAAGCATGCATGCATAGCCCACCCTTTTCTCTTCAACGATATCTGCCTCGCCGACGAAACAAGAGCGAAGAAGATGTTTCTGCAAGTATTGAAGGACGGCGTCGCAGGCACTATCTTCCTGCCTATCGTGCATTACAATCACTGGACGCTCCTGGCAATGTACACTCGGCAACGAGCAGGTATTTTCTACAATAGCTCGGACAACAACAAGAATCATCCAGTGTCGTATACATCGGAACCGTTGACACCCGTCGAACGCATAGTTCGAAAATATTACGACGAAGTGTCAAAGATGATCGATCCGTTCCTGGACATACAAGGAGGAAAATGGCACGAACTCCAGTTCTGCCACCGCAGCCCGCAACAAATTCCTCTATCCAACGACTGTGGCATCTTCGTCCTAGAATGGATGGCAAGTGAAGCAACACCTGAACAACTCCACCACATAGGATATCACAGCAAATGAGGAGAATATGTGTGGGAGCTCCTATCTAACGCAGGCGTAACCTCACTGGAATAAACATTACCTCACCTTATCTACTTCACAACTCTGGGACAGAGTGTGGAGTAAGTTTGGGGGGTACCCTATTGTTCCAGTGAGGAGGTACAAATTTTCTTCTTTCACTCTATTTCCTCATTCTTTTGTACCATATTCGTTATTCTTTTGTGCACATATACATCTTCCTAAATTTTTGAAATTCTCTTTTGAATATACCTATATTTTTGAAAACTCCTTTTGTATATATTTCCCATGCACATGTACATAGTTGCTATATCAGTAAAAACCTGTTATGACTTTCTGCAAAGTTTGTTTTCTTTGTACTTAATGAGATGCAAGTTTTGTTATATCTTTTTGATAATGCTGCTTCAAACGAACCAAAGAATATGTTTTGCCATGCCAAAAATTTTCAAAATATAATAATCTCGCAAACAGCTAAGAGGCGAGTATGGGGAAGGAAAAAGTTGCCCAAACAGCAAAAATCTCTTTTGTTTTCCCTCACCCAACAAAAATCCCAAAAAGAGAGAGAAGCGTTGAGAGAGCGAATAAAAGCATGAGAGTTGTGTCCAATAAAAAAAAAATAATATATACACCTCTTGTTTTCCAAAAGTACCCATCTTTAGGCATGGTAGATCTGGGGCAGTGGTATGTAGGATGTGAAATCACTGCTCTAAAGCCAACTGGCTCGGACTGCAGGGACCACTCGCCCGCTAACGGACCCTTACCTGGATGGACTGATGGGAGACAAGAATGAAAAACCCAAAAAGCCTTAGCCTAGCCTATACACAACTTTCTGCCACAAAAATAAAGTTGTTTGGTGTGTAAGCTAACTTCAGAATCATACAACTAAGTCTCGCCAAAGCTGTAGAGGAAAATCTTACTTAAACAATAAGGCAGGAAAAACTAAGTCTTTTGTTCGTATTAAGGCAGCATTATCTTTAAGGAATTACGATATTTGTTTCACTTTTTGGACAAGAAGCCTTCCCGAGCAGAAGAAGCAGCACAAAAAAATAGTAGTTTAAATATTGATTGAGGACAATCAAAACGCTAAGTTTGGGGGAGTTGATAACATCAGTTTTTGTGACGTTTTTTCCCTTTATCTGGTTATCAAAACTACACTTTTCTGCTATTTTCCTCTATTTTATTAGCATTTTCGCAATAATTGGCCAAACAATGCTCTTACTCCAATTTCCCTATCTTTTGCAGAGTTTTCCTCATTTTTGTGCAATAAGGCCACTCCGGCCCATGAATAAGTCCAAGCCTGTCTCGGCCTCCCTAACGCCCGATACAACCCCTGCCCGAAAGGGGCTGGGCGACACAAAGACGTTCGACAAAGAGGTGTCGCACGAGAAGAAGCTGACGGACGACACACCTTTTACCCGACAGGGAGCCCGGCTCACCCTGACAACCCAGCTTGTCGGGCGACACAGCCACCCACCGGCAGGCGCACCGCCCGTCACGACCAATAGCCGATACCAACCACGTCGACCAACACCGCTGTATCGGACCGTCCAAACGACCGACGAATAAGGGGCCACGTGGCGCTTCGAGCACCATATCTCCTCCCCAGCCAGATGACTATAAATAATAGCTACAGGGAGCCGAAAAGACGGTCGGGCAGTTAGACAGTTGGAGCCTTGAATTCGGACAGTTGGGAGCATGACCGAGGAGATTGCGAGAGCACACGTATCGTGCCCCAGTGCTCGTCTCGGGCGAAACTAGGTGAGCTTCTCCCCATCCCGAGAGGGAGGGGACAGTTCACTTAGGATCGTCCCGGGCGACAATGTGGGCCGATATCGGCCAACGAGGATGAACGATACAAGCGTCCGACAGCAATAATGCGTAGCTCTTAGCCCGACATGATATCAACCCGATACGCTTAGCCTGTCAAGCGTGTCGCCCGAGAGGGTGTGCCGCCCGACATGAGCGTATCGGCCAGAGCGCTTGATTGATACAGTCGACAGTCGGCGCGTGCTGCGCGAGAGGGTGTGTCGCCTGACACCTCTGTATTGGGATAGGCCTCTGACCGATATCGGGCAGGAGAGCTACTGCATCCTGTCGCCCTTCTACATCAAGGAGGCGATACCTATCTTTTATTTTTGTTATTTAATTCTTTATCATATGCAATGTATTAAGACCCTTAATGTTTATGGAAATAGAAAGGTTTAATTACTTGTTGCTCTATGCTTGGTGCACAATGTTGGATGACTGCTCTGTTTAATATCTGAGCGCTAGCTTGCATGATTTGGATCGCGTTTCGATTAGCTACCGAACCGTTTTTCTCGTGGCAACAACTTCGAGAGTTGTGTTGTGGCTCTAGCGTTTGGTCCGATTGTAGAGTATGAGAGTGCCTGGAACGGAGCTGTTTCTGTAACATTCCACTCTAACTAAAGCCCAGCAACCTCGAGAGGGGTGTTGATGCAGAGGTTAGAGGTACCCGCTCTGAGAGGAGGGGTGCAGGGTGTTACCGCTACTGCTTGGTTTACTATAGTCCTCTCCTCCGTACCTAGCTTGTACCCTAGTCTTTATCTTTCTGCTTCTGTTGCATGAAAATACCTAAAAATTACTAAATGCCTAAAATCTTAAATCTCTCTTGTAGCTCCATTTGGAGATAGTTTTGTTGTTTTATTTCGTGACATCTTGTTGTTCCCTTTCGGGAATTTATATCTCTTTATACCTACCGGAGTGTAGCGTGTCGATTCATGGTTCTCAACACTACCCCCTTGTCCCTGTGTTCGACCCCGTATGACTACTTTGACCCCGTAAGCAAAGTTGTGGGGGCCTAGAAGGATTCGGGTTTATAAATGTAAAAGCTCGACTACCTCAAATCCGCCTCCACTTTTGGACGCACGATTTAGGCCGGTCATTCATGTATGGTTAGTTTTGGTTGGTGAATCCCCTGGATAAGAACATATTGGAATTTCTTCTCATAATCCATACGTTATGTACTTTTGTATGTTTTGGATCTCAAGCGCCATGAAGTTGATGGTGGCATCCACTTTGTGCGAACCACCATGGATACCTACAAAGAAACATACAAGTTTTGAGATATAGCTCACGAAAGAAACAAGAAAACATAGTTTCTCCTACTCATAACTTACCTATTCCATAAGTTGTCTTCTCCCAATGAATGAGAAGTATGAAGCGAATGAGAAGTATCAATAGGCTTCATGCCTTCAATTTTCTACAATTCAATATATTGTCTAGTTTCCCCGATGACGATTTGTGAACTGCAAGAATTTAAATGGATACTAATTGGTCAGTAAAAGAATATATAAATTGAATTAAGAAAATACTTCAACTAGAGGAATTCATGACCAACAGATGGGCAATAATTTAAATTGACATTTCAAAACCTTAGTAGAACAGCCAATGAAGCTTGAACTAGAGGAATCCATGACCAACTGATGGGCAATCTGGAATTGCAGCAATGATGCTAGTTTCAGTGAAGGGGAGCCTACATTTGACTATAAATCTTAAGGAAAGAACTGATTAAATCAAACTACAAGAATTTACATTGACATTTCAACACCTTAGTAGAACAACTAACGAAGCTTGAACTAGAGGAATTCGTGACCAACATATGGGCAATCTGGAATTGCAGCAATGATGCTAGTTTTAGTGAAGATATAAATCGAACTGCAAGAATTTACATTGACATTTCAGTGAAGATATAAATCGAACTGCAAGAATTTACATTGACATTTCAACACCTTAGTAGAACAGCCAACGAAGCTTGAACTAGAGGAATTTGTGACCAATAGATGGGCAATATGGAATAGTTTTAGTGAAGGGGAGCCTACATTTGACTATAAATCTTAAGGAAAGAACTGATTACAGAAAGGATAACCAGGAGGTTCCTGAGAATTAGTAAAATCATAATGCCCTTTACTAAGTTTATCAATTATCCTTCCATGATTCTATAAAATAAAGCATGAGTAACAAACAGGAGTGAGTTAGAGTTAATATGTATATACCTTCGACCCTTTGTGTATGTGTGGTAAAATGCAGGACAAATCTCTTCTAAATATTTTTAGATGTTTCAATTTCCCATGGTCGAACTGATCTCCTATTCTATTGAACCTCAACATGCCAAGATGAAACTTTTGTAAGGCTGTGTGGCTGTACAAGTTGACTGTTACATAGCTGTAACAATATCCCAAACAATCTGAAGACTCGAGCCACATAATCAAACAATCTCCTCTTTGAATTTTTCAAATCAGGACACACTTCATCACCTTGAGTAATTTGTTAATCAAATCAATCTATTTAGTTTCATATATTGTGTGATTACTTATTTCTTGAGTGCCTACGACAACATCATTTGGCCTGATGCTCTTCATGTAGATGCTCTCCATGTATCAGTATTTCTATCACACTAATATCAATGAAGTAGTTGGGTTGGATGCTAGACTGAGAGCACTATAAGATACAATTAAACTTTCTCTTGGATGGCTATAGGTTGTAAGAGTACCTTCATATGTAATTATGAATGGAGTGGTCCCATGAAAATTGCAAGTTCATCATGGTTGTAGTGACTTTATACACATATAGGTATAACTTTATAGTGCTTGATTTCTAGTTAAAAGCCATGTAAACACCAGCTTTGATAAATATGATCCTTCTGTTCGGAAAAACAACTATCACCATAATCTGTTTCACTGTAGTCAGTCATCTCTTGTATAAATTACAAATCTATAAGATAGTAATGTAATAATGTGATGCCATACATCTAATCTAACAAAGCAGGTTCCTCTAGTGGTTTTCTCAAGTAGACTCTTACTAGATACACCACAGTAACTTCCTCTTAGAGGTAGGGAGGGTTCTCAAAGCCTAAGATTGAACTTAAAATACTAAAAAGCATGTTGGTAGGATCAGAATTAGAATACCAAGTCTACTTGAATGCTACCAACCATTGATAGACTTAGAATATCCTATAGTCTAAAGATAAACCAGACTATGAAGTGTCCGACCATAGTAGCTTGGGTGGTAAGAGCTTGGTAAGTCTCAACGAAGGACCCGGGTTCAAACCTCACCGAAGGAACTTTCCGAACGACAATTCACACTGATTAGGCATGGGAGGGGGTGACCGGACCACACCCTCTCATGCCTCGAGAGTTTACTATGTCGGCTTCGCCCGGGATGGGTTCTCTCGGCTATTAAAAAAACTAGACTATGAAGTTGGAGGTTCAAAAATTCTTATGCCTTACACAGGCTCTACCTCTAAAGAAGGATAAGCTGCATTAGCTTTATTGAAAATGATGGGAGCATAAAGAAAAATGTCACCCTACCTTAGCTCATAGTCATGACTATACTCGTTTAACCACTACCCCCATCCACCCACTTCACTTGATAGCTTAGACCTTTTGAAATCTATTAAGAGATAGGATATTTCCTCCCAACTTGATGCACAATGGACATCAATGATGATCATCATGTAGAAGTAATTTAAGTGAAATCAATCACTTCATTCCGTTGATCATTACTTGACTATAAAGTTTGAAAATACTAGAGTAGTTAACCAAGACAAATAGTGGATCTTTTTTGTTGTAGCACAACTCTAGAACAGGTAGTGGCTGCATTCACAAAAGATAACACATTATTAGTGAAGGGATAGCACAAGGACCCTTCAAAGACATCATCAAAGAACCCTTATTCATGTTGTTGCAATAGAAAATTTCCCTCTAAGCATTATAATTTCCTTCTTACTTCACCTCATTAAGAGGACAGGATACTCACTTGCTTGCTTTGTTACACTGCCTGCAAATTTAAGACAACGGATTTGATTTACGGAAAAATTGTATTACCGTTGGTCAGGCCACTGAATATCTACTGGCACAGACCCTCTTCTACATTTGATGAAATATTAACATTGTTTCATGCCACCACTAAATTGTTTCCAGCTTGTTTCCAACTCTTCTAATTTAAGTGAAAATGGTTGTCTGTTGAAAGACTTCATGCATATATTGATAAAAAAATAAGCTCTCTCTATAGAAAATTATTATGTGCCTCATGTAACCTATATAAAAATGTCTAATATACCTATAGAAGATAGCAAAACTTAATATTTCATGTCTCGTTCAGTCTTTACTGCTCCCATTCTTCATCTTTCTCCATTCCTCCTTCATTCTTTTTTAGAATACAAAAATAGAGTCAAAAATATATAATGTAATTCACAATTTATAAGAATATTTTTATGGATAAAGATGGAATGAGTGCATGCCTATTAGATTTATTAACTATGGATTGAGCTCTCTACAAACTGCCAACTGAATAGGGAGAGACACCTACATATATTCTGCCTCATTTTCTTGTAGTCTTGTACATCCCATTTTGAATGATAAAAATAATGTACCAGCTTCCATACCATGTTCTCCATGGATTGAGAATCACAAAGTCGTTCTTAGACATACCCCATGCCACATTCTCCATGGACTAGAAACTCAAGTAGAGAACCACCAAAATCGTTTCCACCTAAGTAAGTGTTCCCATTAGTTTTTTTCACCTAAAATGAAGATATACATAATGAATTTATGTAGTTCTAAGATGGTACCTATGTATGTAAGAATTCTTGAGGATGGCATTCTTAAAGTGCTTTCAAACCTTCAAATCAGTCATGGGATATTATGGTTATCTAATATACTAGAAAGTCATCCGTACTCCCATAATCTTAACATCTAATTTTACAAAAACAAGTAGTTAGTTTCCAATGTATGTGTATATATGTACATATATGTATGTGTATATCTATATAGAGACATACACAAACATATAGGGTAAATTTTCCTGACAATACATATAATAAGCAATTAAGAAATGAGTAGCCACTCCTTGCGTACGAGGTATCACCTAACCCCGTTGTAAAGTACAGTATTATTTACATTATATCAATACTATAAACAAATGATTTAATATTTGAGCTCAAATGTATCTGAAGCCAATCTATAACTCATTTTTATACCACCCATATTTATACCACCTCAGAATTACAATCAAGCAATGGATGAAGTAAATATTAAGCTCATTTAAGATCCAAGGAACTCAAATGTTGAAAATTAAGCAGAATTTGTAGAACAGAAAATCATTTGACAGAGCATCGGCAATACAAATGCTTTTTAAATATTGGAAAAACAAAATACTTGTAAGAAAAATGCTGACAACTTATCAAGGGGATGAAGGAAACATGTTCAGTATAATTGTATAAGGAATTAACCCTAATAGTCTAAATTTCCAGATAATATGCCACAAAGAGAATTGAGTTTGGGTTTTGTTTTGTTACTTTAGTATGATGAGTTAACCAATAATATCAGGTCTAACAGACTCAAGTCAATGGATGTTTTTTCTCACTAATTTTGCATCAACTGCTGAAACATTAATTGGATGAGTAGAGATTGGGCTATAGAAAGGGCACGCAAATTCCAACAAAAAGAAGCAAGAATTGGATGAAAAATAATGCATGCATATATGTTGTATCCAGCTGTGCATATGTCATCCCCACACTCCATGTGGAAAGCTTACAGACAAACATTGGCCCCAACATCCAAATTCCAGTCACTATGTCCTTTACTCTCATGTCACTTACTGGTACATGGAGACTCAGTAGAAATGTCGATAAGTTCCAAGGTGATCAAAGGATGGATCTATAATCATTCCAGACAAATTTGTGAATGAGATGCTAAACAAGTTCTTGCTCACACAAGTAGAAAATAGACTAGCAAGATGGTAACTTGGCAGTATACATAGAACTTGAGTCTTTTCATTCTAAGATGGTACCTATGTATGTTAGAATTCTTGAGGATGGCATTCTGAAAGTGCTTTCAGACCTTCAAATCAGTCACACATGGTCTCAGTTTCCTACCAACATTCACGAGCTAGACTAGATCTGCAAAGTATGCACAATCTCTGATGCAATTTCTATAACAATTCAGATGAATGAAAGATTCTAATTGAACTTATTTGACATCATTTAGATGGCTAACATGGATTGTGGTATTTCAATGGTCAACTACGACTTAATACCAATTAGCTAATCTACTGTCTATGGATGAGTGTTGTACCCATGACGACTGTAACAAGTAAATATTGTGCTACTAATTTGGATGCAACATGTCAAAAAATGTCACTCAAATACATGAAATCAATAAAAGCATGCATATATATGTTTATTTGACCATGTAGTATTTAATGTATCGAACCTACAAAACTTCAGAGGTTCCACATACTGACATAGGTCTTGAAGATGAGAGAGTTAACAGACAGCCATACTTTACTACCATAAACACTCTAATTTGTTTTTATAAGATATCCTATCATGTCCTCCTTGCTTTACCTACCCTCACCTTCTACTTTCCATCATATCTTTCTAAAAGCAGCAATTCCAAGATGGAAGATTCCCCTGCAAAGATAACTCCAACAAAGTAACTCATTTTAATTGAAACCAAAGATAAGAAAGAAATGTCGAGAGAAATTTTAGTCCAATCCCATGCTTATCAACTTGCTGGAAGAAACCCTATAAAAACAAGCAGTAAAAAGTGATATGCATGTCCAAATTGACATGAAAGCTATCCATACAAGCCACGAATTAGAATTAGGAATGGAAGTCTTAAGAGAAATAAATTCAGAGAAACTGTAAAACGAGATCAGAATGAGACCAGAATAAAGTTATAATTTATTACAAGGTTTACTCATGGATGTGACAAATGATTATTAAAAATATAAATCTCATTAAATGAGATCAAAATTTTAGCTAGAAAAGTGTTGTATGTTAGAAGATTGTGAGGAAAAATAGTAATAGAAGCATAAGAGAAAAAAACAAGAAAGAGGGGGATGAGCATTCAGTGGTTTTAGGTACACAAAGATCATGTGTTGATATGTGCATAAATTAGAAGCAATTGTTTAAATACCTCTAATCCATGGATCTAACCAGATATAATAACAATTGAACAAAGAGTAGTGTGCTATGCAACACAATATGAAACATGTGCACCTCTGGTCATGTGAAACCCCCAAATCACATACCTCAGCATAGATCTTCAGCAGCACATAGAAATGAAGGAACACAAGTAGCTTTTGGAGCAAGTGTTATTGGATCATTCTCTACCAATGTTGATATTAATAATCAGGCCCCAGTTCCAACCAGAAAGCACCACTTATAGCCTCCCAAACAAACCTTAACAGAAGTAAAAAGAGACAAATTCAGTCACAAACAAACCTCATCACAGGTGAAAAAAGGCGAAATGATCATTTCTGAACCACATACGTTTTAGAAGCAAAAAACTCTATAATAGATGCATGGTATAGAAGGTATAGAACACCTACCATACCAAGAACTCACCTACGAGTCCATCACCTGTAATTTGTTGAATCACATGACTTGAACCTCCACTACAAGTTTTCAACTCACAAGTAAGATCAGCAACATCATATGCCATGAAAAGGGGACAATCAGAACAAGCAATCATTAACATATAGACGTCCACAATAAGATATCATAGAAATCAGGTGCATAAAAATAGAAAAATCAAATAATATCATGATTAACTCATCCATGTTTGTTAAACTACTTATTCTGTAGCAGCACCAACATCCAAAACCACGTACAAAAAATGCCTCTTAAGGCTTTAGCTGGTGAAAATGGCCATATATTAAGAAGCTCAAGTGTGGTTAGACCTCACATAAAGCCCAAACGATTAAATAAGACCACTCTTGAGAAATAACATAGTTCAATAGATCATACTAACCACTTGTAAAAAAACTCAAATGATCCATAAATATTTACAAGTAGTAGAGATCTTTAGTGGGATAAAATGATAACACACAAAGGTAACGATTTTGTACTATGGAACTATTCAGCATGAAACTATCAACCGTATGCATTGTACAGTTGGCATTTTTCACATGAAAAACCAATACTAGATTGAATTTGTCTCCATGGGGACTCTGCATTAGACAAGTTACACATTGATAGCATCTGGACCAACAAAACCAACAGCTCAGTCTTCAAGAAGACTTCAAAAGAATGGATCAATGATAAAGCACCCATGACGTCTAAATCATAAATAGATCACTCAGTTAGTCCCTAGAACATAAATGGTAAGGCTTTAACCAACAATAGACAGCAGCCCTTTGCAGGTGATTTCAGATCATCAAAGAAAAGCTCCAGAAGATCACATATCAAAAGGATTGGTTATATTAGACACTTGGGAATCCGAATAAAAGGGATAAACCAGCAAACACAGTTGTATAGTCCCATCAGTGCTTCAAACATATCAGACAGACATCCTTTGCAAATGCAGCATCAAAGCCATCAAAAAGAAAAAATGTAATAAGAGATCAGTAGGACTGCTAAATCATAGGCATCAAATAGATAAACAAGTTTACTGTCGATTTGGCCTAAAAAAATAGATAGTGAATGATCTATAAGAATTTTTCCTTTGAATTTAAAATCAAGATAATGAAATAGTGAATGGTACTAAAATATGTGTGACATCCACATTTATTGAAAACCAACAAAATATAATAAAGAATGACTGACTTCTATTTTTACTAAATCCTATAATTCATATGATATGTGAATCTCTATGTTGATCAAATGACTGCTGCTCTTGGTTTCCATGTCTCCAAATGGTTCACCTACAATGATGCATAAATAGTTAAGAAGTGCACTTCTAGTATTGAGATATAGTATTGAGATTAATTTAAAAAATGTTACCTAACAATGAGTAATTTCTTTGGCCAAGCTATCACTGTCCCAATTACATCCTCATTGACTTGGTGTTGACCAAAAGGCCTAATCAACTGCTCTTGAGGTTAGATTGGTACAGTAATGGACACGACAACAAATGAGGACCCCAATAGTGCTCCTCCTGCGACATAAGTTGGACTTGTAGAAGTAACATGTCCTTTTGCTACAATTGAATTCCCATCCTCAAAACTTAACAAGGAAACAACCTTTAAATTTATAAAGACTGTGTCAAACATTATTTATACCTAAAAATCAGATTGAAAAAAATTAATCAATAAATGTTTGGATATAATAACTTGTCCTTTGGTAATGGGTGTTTCACTACTCGATTGATTTGGTTTGGGTAGTCTTTCATTGGTGGTCCTTGTGATATTCTACAAAATCAATAGTTTACTATAAGAAAATCAATTTTATTATGTAATCACATTATAAGAATTTGAAGATTTACCTCATTCGGCTGAAATGAAGCACTTGGGTTAAAATTTCTCATCATCATAGCTTCAAGATTTTCAAATATTTTTCTTCATTTCTAACAACTCCTTTTGTTGAGCCTCGTATATATGGGTATGAGCATCAACAACCACTTCTAAGTCTGTTATTTTATTTTCATATACATTATGAGACACATGAATCGCATGTTTCACAAGAATCTTATTTGGGCCCAAAATATGATCAAATATCTTATCTTCATCGAGATTTTCATCATTACTTGTAAGTGCCGCATTCATCTTGTCCTGCATACAATATTAATGAGAATATTTTCATTAAATAAAAAATAAATTTGTTAAATGATTGCTTACAATCAATTCTACCGATTTTGCATCCACAATAGTACCCTTCTTCAAATGGGTGGCCTTAAACAAGTCTAATCTGCTAACATTGCCACTGTTTTTCTTTTCTTGTAACTGTTTGTAACAGTAGAAGCATATATGAGCATAGTAGAAAGAAAGTGTAATGCACATTTCAACCAGAAGATAACTCACATTAGCCTTCACACAAGCATACAATGTTGATCCCGATGTATGTCTCGTCATTATGAACTTTCTTCTCATAACGTTTTTAGCACTCCTTAACTACATACAATGAATTATAATATAATTATATACAATATACACTACTGAATTGTATGAAATTAAGGAATAAATTGTTTTACATTTCCATCGTCAGAATCCCAAAAATTCACAAGAAATTTCCATTGATCAAGATCAACATGGGAGGGGCAATCGTTAAGTCGGTCAAATTTTTCTTTGTGCTGCATATAGTGGTTTTTTTATATATGCTTTGAAGTTTCCCAACAATCCCTCACTATTTGCAAAACTGAATTCTTCCCCTTTATGTCGATAGCAAACTTGGTCTGTAACAAAAGAATCATTTTTTAACAAAAAAATCACTGCATTGTATTATAACTCAAAGACTAGAATTACCTCCACATAATTCCATATAGCAGTTTTCTTTTCTATAGGTACTTGTCGCCAATCAAGATAGTTTAATGGTGCAAGATTAGAATTACTACCAACAGTTCCCAAAAAGGAAGATAGGTCATTCTGATGTGGTCTTATTGGATCTCCATTCTCATCCAAAGTAAAAGGTAGATTTTTATCCCCTGTTTTACCTCATAATATGATACACTTAGAATAGCCCCTTGTTTTTTTATTTGTAGCTCCCCCTACAAAATCATGAATATGATGCAAGCATTTAAAAGGACATACATATTATTCAAATATAAATAAGTGATAGTTTGTGAAAGATTTAATGCATCTTTGTATCTAAATTTTCTTACCTTCACTCTGCCCAGAATCAGCAGTAGGAGAATCAACAACAGAATCTTGATCTTTATCTAAATTATCAACTTCAACATCTTGATTGTTACTGACGTCGTTTACCAAACGTTGCATACTTTATCCTACAGGCACTCCTTGATGACTTTTTTTTCTAAATGTCTTTTAGAATGACTTCCTTCTCTAGCATTATTTGAGATTGCCACCACATGACCTTTACCAACAGTACCAACTCCATCATTTGACATGGAGGTATTTTTTTCTTTTAAAAGGTTCAAAGAAGAACTTTTGTTGTTGTTTGCAGCTGATCCCGCCACGGTTTTACTGTTTCTATGTCCTTCTTTTGCATTTGAACACCCCCAATCAACATTTATCGAACCAAGATATCCTCCTTTTGGTTTTTTTGGAAATACCTACAACTAAAATGATGGGATCAGCAGTTCTAAGAAATATATTAAATGATGTAATTTGTGATTTTAAATGTCATACTCCCATGAGTTAATCCTTCATTGCCGACATCATCAGTAAGGGGAGACAATAGCTGACTGCGTCTTTTCATTCTCCTAAAAAGATAATTGATATCAAAAATATGGAATTACAAACTGAAAGTGTGTCATACATTCTCTATTTGTGGTCATGAATCAAATTAAAAATTTAAATAATATTATATGATGATGATAAAGCTAACATCCAACAAGAAAACTCATTGAGAAGATTAACCCAAAAGAAAATATTTATGCAACAAATGTATAATCATGTAAAAGAGTAAATGACCAATTTATAAATAATTGGATAACATGAGTGTTTCCACTATTTGGCCCAACTAATAAAATAAAAAGAGTTACATAAGATCAATGACGGGGATCATGACCCCCTTCATAAAAGGTCACACCCTCCATGTCTTCTCTGACTAAATTAAAGTCATCACAAACATCACTTAAGATATCTTCCAAATCACTTGAAGATTTATCTTCATCTAAGTAGGTTCCATCTATGAAATTATCATAAAGCTTCTCGTCCATGTCATAAGTATCACGAGGTGTAGTGTGCACAACAAAGCTCCATTTTTTTTACTTATGTCTTTCACATAAAACACTAGTTGTGCTTGGGAGGCAAATGCAAATGGATGATCAATTATAGTAATACATTTTAAAATTGACCATTGTGAAGTCATTTTTAGATTTTTGATGCCTCTGTTTGCATTGAACCAGTCACATTTGAACAATACGACTTTAAGTTGCTCATAAAAATTGATCTCAAAAATGTCCTTTAACACCCCGTAGTATGTAACCTGACCTGTTACATGATTTTTGTCCTTGGAACTGGCAAAACTTTCTGTCTGAGCGTTCACCATAATTCCACTATTTTGTGTTATTCTGTCACATTCTCGATCCTTGGTGCAAAATCTATAACCATTTATTACATATCTCGCATATTGCATCATCATTTGTTGCGGTCCTCGAGCCAACACTAAAAGGTTTGGTGACATAGTTGTCGACTTTGCCTTCTCCTCAATCTGAAAATATTAAGAATTTATATTTATATATTTTTATTATTATGCTATTGGAAATATCTTATTTAAACTTACATGTTTCTTAAACCAATCACATATACTGCTCATATGAAGATTACTGATTTCCTATTGTCGTGCATGTGGATTGATTTTCTTCAAGTATAGGATGTGCTCCCTGCCCAAAAATACGTGTAACACACCTAGACGTCAATATGAATTTACATAATAATAAGTAAACAACAATCTTACTTCACGTATGGATCAACTGCATCACAGTTGGTTAAAATATATTGATGCGCATCTTTGAGCATTGTGCTATCAAGCGTAATAGGAGTCTTCTTTCCTAAACGACGCCCTTTATGAAAGAATATAGACCACTCTTCATCATTATCCATATCTTCATCTTCCACATCATTTCTAGACAATTTAGTGAGCCTTGTCTCAACTCCTGAGAGATATCTCGAATAGAATGTTAAGCATTCGTCTACCGAGTAACCTTTTGTTATACAAGCTTCTGGAGAAGCTTTATTTTTTTTTTTGATCATTAAGCGTGCTTCCTTATATATTCCATCAAAACCAACATTTACAAGTGGGTATGTATATGTAAGAAAAATAGAAAGATTATCTATGCATATCTATCTATATCATGCAGCAAAGGTCTGTGAAAGCCTTATTCCAGGTTTGTTTCGGAGTGATACTGGCCTCTTCAAAAATTGTCAGGTTACGAGCACTCCAGATATGGTAGAGTACAAGCATTATCAGCTGCTTTTCTTTTACTGCAGTAATGCTTGTTATGTAATCTTTGTTTTCTGGTTCTTGGATGAAATGCGGCTTTGCTCTATCCCACATTTCTTGGGAAAAATTGCAGACCCAAAAGATGTGGTTTTCTGTTTCATTTGATTGCTTACAGAGGGCACATCTCGACGCCAGGTTGTAGCCCCTATTCTGCAGGTAATCTTCAGTTATTAATCTGCTTTTGAAGTACTTCCAACTGAAAAGTTTAACTTTGTTAGGTGTTTTACTCCTCCACAACCACTTTGCCCATTGTTGTTCAGGCAGACATTCCCTACACAGCTCCCATGCGCCCTTGAGTGTGAAGGATTCTAGGCCATCAAAATAGCACATGTCTTCTTTATCAATACATATGTTACTACAGATCTTAGTGATGGCAGAGCTACCCCTGAATTTAGGAAGCCTCCAGGCACCACTGTGAATCAGGGAGCTTAGCTTCTGGTTCTTTTCCAAACCACTTCGTAAGCTAAGAACAGCATTAACAGAGTCACCAAGATAGTCACCATGGACCCAAGGGTCATTCCAGAGAAATATAGACCTGCCGGTGCCAATCTTGAATCTTACTCTGTGGCTTAGTTTGTCTCGATGTTTTAACAGCGATCTCCACATCCAGCTAGCACTATACCTTTGTTTGTGGGACCACAATGACTCATCAACCAAGTATTGATTATGAATCCATCTTACCCATAAATTTTCCTTGCTGTTTGCTATGTCCCACAGCAGCCTGGTGAGGCCAGCATTGCTCCAGTCAACTACTGATCAGATACCAAGGCCGCCTTCATCCTTAGGCTTACAGATTTCATCCCATGCAACCGTATGGATTTTTTTGGAATCTTCTATATCTCCCCAAAGGAAGTTCCTACAAAGTTTGCAAGTGTCTACAATACGAAGCTTTATTTCGCATGTATCTTTTTAAAGTTTGCAAGTGTCTACAATACGAAGACAAAAAGATTTTGTAAGGACATCACATACGATCAATGCAAAGTCTGAATAAATTTGATTGTTAGAAAGATTACCTCTCTACGGGGTACATCCAACGATAGAATATCGGTCCGGCTATCTTCACTTCTCGTGGAAGATGAATGACCACATGCTCCATCACATCAAAGAATGATGATGGGAGAATCTTCTCTAGGTTACAAAATGTAACTGCTATTCTGGATTCCAACTTCTCTAAAGTATTTGGATTTATGACTTTAGAGCAGAAGTCTTTAAAAAACTTGGACAACTCAATTACAACATCTCTAACATTTTTGTTGGGCAACACTACTTGTAAAGCTAATGGGAGAAATTGTTGCATCAATACATGATAATCATGACTCTTCAATGCCATCAACTTTCTTTCTTTGATGCGTGCATTTGTAGCTATATTAGAAGAATACCCATCAGGAACTCGAGCAGACTTCAACAACTTACATAATAATTCTTTTTCCTCCTTCTTCAAATTAAAACATGAAGGCGGGATGATATTTTTATTTCTATCCTTGATAATGTGAAGTCTATGCCTTATGTCCATCTCTTCGAGGTCATATCAAGAATTTTCAGTGTCCTTTGACTTCTCCATTCCTAGCAGTGTGTAAATCAATCTCTCACATACATTCTTTTCAATGTGCATCACGTCAAGATTATGACGTATAAGGTTATGCTTCCAGTATGGCAGGTCAACAAATATACTTCGCCTTATCTAGTTATATGGTAAATTATCTACATCTCTAGTTTGATCTAGAACTTGACTTCTAGAAAGAATCTTAGGAGCACTTCTAAATTCTTCTTTTCCGTCAAATGATGAAGCATCTTTACAAAATTTATGATCCATTGGGAGGAACCTCCTGTGACCCATGAAACATGCTTTCTTACTATATGGTAGTCCCCATGAGCACGTGTCTTTGTTGCAGAAAGGACATGCAAGATACCCACTAGTTTGCCAACCAGATAGATAATCATATGCAGGAAAGTCGCTTATCTTCCACAGTAAGGCAGCATGCAACTTGAAAACCTCTTTACGATCAACATCATAAGTATCAACACCAGCTTCCTACAGTTCTTTTAAATCCTCAATCAATGGTTGTAGGTAGACATCTATGTCCATTATGGGTTGAGTTGGACCAGGAATAATCATCGACAGGATAAAATTGGGAGACTTCATGCACAATCATGGTGGCAAGTTGTATGGAATAAATACGATGGGCCAAATGCTATATGATAGACTCATGAGGCCAAAGGGATTAAATCCATCGGAAGTTAATCCAAGGATAACATTACAAGAATCAGAAGCAAACTTAGCATACATATTATCAAACGTCTTCCATGCTGGAGAATCTGCTGGATGTTGAAGAATCCCGTCCTTGGTACGACTTTCATCGTGCCACCACATTAGGGGTGACAGTTTCGAGGACATGAACAATCTCTTCAATATAGGAGTCAAGGGAAAGTAGTGTAGGACTTTACAAGGAACTCCTTTCTTGTTAATATGAATATTTTCTACACCTGCTTCATCACTTTCGATTTCTTTATATCTAGAAGCACTGCATTTTGGACATGAAGTCAAATATGCAAAATCCTTTCGAAACAAAATGCAGTTATTTTTGCAAGCATCGATTTTATCATAGTCAAGTCCAAGGTCCCTGATTATTTTCCTAAATTCATAATAAGAGTCGGGAAATGTCTCACCCTCTGGAAGCAATTCCTTCAAAAGCTCAAGTAGCTCAGAAAATGACTTATTACTCCAATTATTGACACATTTTATGTGAAACAACCTCACAACAATGTACAATTTAGAGTACTTCTACTTCAAGGGTACAATTCCTGTGCAACAACCTCTAATAGATTGTAAAATTGCTCAGCTTCTGCATCATCAACAAATACAAATCGATAGTCGTCGTCTTCTATATTCTCTCCATCCTGTGATACTCCATATGCATCATGCAACATGTCTCTCATGTCATCCTTAGATGGGTCATTTTGTATTTGTGAATCCTCAGAGCTATCAAATGAACCCTCACCGTGAAAAATCCAATTTGTGTAGGTTGTCAAGAATCCATTCCATAACAAGTGTTCAATTGTGACTTGTTGATTCTTCCTATGCACATTTAAGCACTGCTTACAAGGACATAAGATAGTCCCATCTCTGTTGGATTTTGAAAATGCATGCTTTATAAATTTAACCACCCCAAGTAAATATGTCGTGCTTGTTCTATGTTCCTCATGGATCCAACTTTTATCTATCATGACTACCTATAACAATTAAGAAAAAAAAGGGTAAGAATGCAAAGTATTAAAAATTATTACATAACTTAGTTTCAATACTAAAGACTCCTATATAAAATGTTCATTAAGATGTTTTGTAACTCTACGCTATTGTAGATTCCCATCAGTCATGTAGTTTTAGGTCATTGATCATTTAAAGTACAACAATTCTACAATTTAAACAAAATTCTCAATACAACACAGAAACAAAATCATTAGAATATATTAAATACCAAATAAGCTCTACGTAACAAACATAATTTTAATGTTGTATAATCTAGTCCTCATACGGAATTATGTGAAGTACATGTATCTTGGTCCTGACTATTTTTTCATTCCTAGTAGTTTTGCCACAACTCTCCCTGGTTCATGGGCCCTCTGAACTAGCAAAATGTTGATTGTCATATTCAATTTTCTGTTCTAGTTTTGACATCATCATAACTCACCAATATATTCTAGGTGTTTACAGCATTGCCTGAAAATTGCTTCCCTCTTCTCCTCTTAAATACCAACCCATCTCCCTTATTCTAGCTCTGGACTTCATGGACTGCCAACACTTGACTTCTTAGACTACCAAAGAAGGGGCAATGTAAGGATTAACCAAAGAAAAATCAAATGCAGAGAGGAGAAAGATGCGGTGGACGCAACTAGCTCAGGAAGTCCCCCTCCCCAAATTCCTATTTTTATGATTTCTCATACCCCCCAAATCACATAGAAAATGCAAACATAGGACTCATTCCCCATTCTGGAACCCCCATGCCCTATTGCCGATAACGTGAAGAAAAATGACTACTTCGGATGCAGAATGAATTCAATTAAGGGCCAGTTTGGTAGGGTGTAATTGCAGTTCTTAACATTCAATTGGCTGTTTTTCAGTTGTGTTTTTTATTTGGGTAGTTGTGTTGGTGTCTAATTCATTGATTTGTAGTTACACCCGTCTTCACTTTTTGCCCCAAAATCAGTGAGTTGGTGATGCGCCCCTTTTGGGTGCATTTGGATGCAGAGCGACCTTCCTGTCATTTTGACGGTACTTTCCTTCTATGATACCTTTTATTTCCGGTAATGACAACCACGGACCATATGACACCAGTCGAAGAAACCTGCTACGGCAGATTTTACTGAGAATAGGACCACCGGTTGTTGTGTGAATTAATTCACGTACCAAATGAATGGGAGCATAAACGTGGAGTTTATTACGCATCCACCAAATAGAAATATAGCAGTTTGAAACATAGGATAATGTTTGATCTGTTCTCAAAATCCTCGAACTACACTAGAGCACATCATACCAAACATGGCCTAACTGCAACCGACAACACCCAACCAAATAAAATTTTGATCCGAAAATTGGACATTTAATTGTAATGAATTGCAGCTACCTCCTACTAAACAGACCCTAATCGAGACCAAACGAGCACAGTGGATAGGCTGTGCTAGTCAGATTAGTTAGGTCTTTTTAGGAACAGTAAAAAGTTGAAGATTATAGATACCTTGCAGCGGAGAGGCTCGGCTCGGAGGAGGCGGGAGATCGGGGGAACTGTTGTGTTGACGATGAATCTTGCTTCACGTGGTCAGGTCCGAGGCTGGGAGGTGGTCGTCGGAAAGTAAAGTCCTTCGTGGGGAGGCTCGGAAAGGGAAGTCTGCTGATGGGGGGTCGATGGAGGCACTCGGCAGCTGGGCTCCGATCGACGGCTGGGCTTGGATCGGTGGCATCGGGGGAGGCAGGCGGCAGTTGGAGTCGGGTGATGGGGGAAGCAGTGGCGTCGAGAGTCCGTGGCTTCGCGTGACAGGGTCGCGTGGAGGCTGGGATATGCTCAAACTGTTTCACAATGCGCGGGGGTTTATGGGGAGAGACCGAGAGAGTGCGGGATTTTTTGCCCTTTAGTCTGGCCTTCTCGTTATTTTTTTCTTTGGATACAATTAAAATGAGTAAAATTTATAGCTACATCTTATTTATTTAGGTGGCTACAATTATTTAAGTTACACAATTATATTTTATAAGTAAAAATAGCTATCGCTACATATAAATTAAATATAACTTAAACAATCGTAGCTAAATCATCTTTTTTTGTAGTGAAGTTTCACCAAACAGTCTAAAAATGTCCAACCAAGCTCGTTCTAGCTCCTTTAAGCCAAAGAATGTAGAAAAGAGAGATCTTTCAGGAAAGAGAGGGGTTTCTACATAGGAAATCCAAGAACCATGGACAAAAGGGTAGAAGAGATAGGAATTTGAATTATATGAAAAGAGATAAAATACCTTTAATGCTTTCATTGTAAACTAGGTTAGAAAGATATTTTTAAGGTTTTAATATTTTAGAAGTAAGCCAATCACAAATTTACACATGCTCTACCACTCATGTCACCCTCCTCTTTCTCTATAAGTACCCTAGCAACTCAAAACAATGCAAATGAACTCAAAGAACAATGGGATCACATATTTATAGGCCAAAGAAGATAGAAATTGCATAACACTTCCTACATAGTGTTCATCTCGCTTCAAAAAGGCTAATGACGTGCTCGACCTACCCACATTGGGTAGCCCGAGTCTCATTGGGCAACCATGGTCCTGACTAGTGCTCCCTCATCGAGCACAAAAGCACCTTCAGTGCTCTCCTATTTGGCGACCCAACATGTGTCAGGCTCCAAGGCCCTATCAGACGCGACTCCCACAAGCCACCTCGAGGGCCTTCTTGCCCGACAAGTCCACATCTATCGATCCCCTTGCATCGAGTTGATTCCATCAAGTGATGCAAATGCAATAAGGTACGTTTCTTTCTGAGCTTCAAATATATGTGCACAATATGACAAGACATAATTTATCATAATTAAATAATCCAAAATAAGTCCATATTAATTCCAATAAATCATGCAATCAATGCAAATGAGACAAGATTATGTTAGAGGTCAGTTTGGGATCTTAGAATTATTCTTCTTATTGATTGTAAACAAACATAGTCTATTTGTCCATGGAAAATTAAGATTATTAATATGTAAGGCACTATGTTGTTGGACAATTTAAAAGTTCATACATTCAAATGTTGTTTTCCTTAACAATTTCTATGTATCTCACCTTCAAAATGGAGCTTGAATATTTATTAATGCATTGTTGTTATGCAATCCTTCTTAACTACAATGATAAGCAAATTTTATCGAAACTTGATATGAATTTTCATGTATGAATGTGGGTGTTAGAGAATGCATGAGAAAATCGGTACCTCGTTCCCACTTCACTTGCACACAATTATAGTTAACTGGGGTAAGACATAATGTCTATGCATGTATTTTTATTTTGCAAGTTCCTATAGAGTTGGGCCAATATGAGCTATATTGGGTTCCCACTGACTATTGGCGCATGTATGGATATGTGGCTTAATAAGTTTTACACTAATGAGGTGAGAATGGATCAAGCCAAATATAAAACATGTAATTTGGACATGGGAGTCGCTATGCTGGTCAGCCATGGCCACTCAATCATCATCCCTACCCGAATTGGAACGGGCATTAGTAGCATTAGTGGACAAATCAAAATCCAATCATGTTTGGTTCCCATTAAAACAGGCCCCAGTGGCTAAGCTGAGCAACGATATAGCCTATATGTGATGTGATATCAGCTTCCGTTGTGAACTTGCAACTTCTTCCCTGAACTTAGCAAAGAATCACTTCAAATTTTGCTCGCTCGAACTTGCTGTTCCAGTTGTATCTAAAAAACCACTATCATATATTTACCCAAATGCTCATTACAAAAATAATTATAAAATATACGTACACTGAGATGAAATGGCGAAAGAATCACCGCGTCGCTACTTTTGCTGGGTTTCTTCGAACCCGAAAACATCACCTCTCATGTCCACTGCTCGCCATTTGTCGCCTCACAGCAGTCAGGAACGAGAGCGGTCTACGGACACACCTCACCTCTTGATTTCCGTCCACTCTACACACGTGTATGATCTCGATCGTATTTTTCACTATTTGTTTATGCACATATCGATACTTATGACTTGTTAATTCCTTCACAAACACCGCAACTTTTATTCATTTCGTCCCCGCCCGCCCACTCACCCGGTCATCCACCCGGTAGTTGGGATGTACGGTCAATGTTAACGTGACAGAAAAAATAAATACCCATAAAAGAGGGGAAAAAAAGAGAGAGAAAAATATTTTACACATAACTCTTAAACCGTAAGAAATTTTAAGTCGAAATAAATAACATTTAGTTCGTCATAAAAAATACTTTTTATCAAGACCAATATTGTATACTTTGAAAAAAAATATTAAAAATATATTAAGAGGAGAGAAGTATATAAAAGTACAGTACATTTTCGGGTACTGTACTCAAATTGACCATTCAGCTACAATACTGCTTCTTTATTTCTACATATTCAATATTATGTCGTAAATCCATAAGTACTGTACATTTTATCATTTATATTAATTTTTGCATATATTCAGAATGTAACGTTTGTCAAAAATCGTATATAAGGACATCCACACATTTTACAAGAAGTACAGTACTAACAACCAAATTTTGTAATAAAAAATACACTACTAGAAGTACAATACTAACAACTAAATTCTATTTTTTAAAATATTCACATTCATAATATGTATAGACGTACAATACTAATTGTCTCTTTATTTTTCACACTCAATATTTTATCACAAATCAGTAAATAATGTACATTTTATCATTTATGTTAATTTTTTCATAAATTTAGAATGTTACGTTTGACAAAAAATGTATACAAGGATACACACATATTCTACAAGAAGTGTAATACTAACAACCACATTTTGTGATACAAAGTATAATACTAGACGTACAGTACTAGAGGTACCGTACGAGACATAACAACAATACATGATTTGATGATGTTGTTAGATTAGTACGAGACATGCCATGTATAAAAGAACGTCGATAACCACAGACCATACCTATATAAACTATTTTACATTTTACTAAAAATACACACATTTTACTAAAGTATATTACTTTCAACTATTATTTAAGAACAACTAACCTTGATCCCGTCACTGAAAAATATAGTACTAAACTCATTGTTACTGTTAGCTCAATGGAATCCATAGATGAACAAGTATCTATTGTACATGATTTGGGGAAACACAGAAGTGATATATTATACTCACGAGTACTGTACGACTATACCTAGTACATGTGTATGATATCCTAAAATACGAATATTATATTTTTCACGTATTATCATTATTTTAAAGTATGTCGACACTAGTCTTTTTAGAAATATATTTTTTACAAAGATTCTAATACAATTTATTTCATAAAAAAATACAGGATTGAAAGTAATGGATGTCAACACTTGTCTTTAAGCAACCCACACTTCACTCGATCGACTTGTTATTCATTTCTCGTCGACCCTTCCTACGCCGGCTAGCCGATGGAGTGACGTGTGATGCGTGCCTTCTCCACCGCTTTTATACCGGATTTGGGCGGCAAACAAGTAGCTAAGGAGATGATCATTATTCGACTTCGCATACGTCGTCCCTATGCCAATGCGCCGATTTATCATCTCCCCACTGTAACAAACCTCCCCTAGCTCGGATCCGGACTGATTGAATACGATTTCCTACCGCCGGCCATTCCTACCCACTACCACTAATGTGCGACGATGGAGACAGCGAGCTCCTGGTGGTAAGTAGCTAGTAGTAGGCCACCCACAACACAGTGGCAGTGGCACACCCACAACAGCGAACTCCATTAACCGACATACTCACAATCTCATCCCGATCCTCGGCTCTCGTCAGACTCAATGCCCCCCTCCCCTTGCGTGAAAACGACGCTGACGCAGGCGACCACAACAAATTCATTGACCCCACATATTATTGAAAAACAAATATGCTATGTGAATTCTAAACTACCCACAAAGTTATACACATCTTGTCGTTATGTTTTGATAAAGAAAAAATGATATGTTACCTCGTTTTTTTGTGCATGTAAAAAACAAAGTATGTGCAGCTTTGCGTGAGGATTTGAGTCTGCTTGTATTTTTACAGCTTTGCGTGAGAATTTGAGTCTTCTTATTCTTTGACAAAAAATGCACAAAAGCTCGATGGTCTTTGCTTGAAATTTTTTATTTCGAAGACCAACATTGTTTTTAATTTACCATGAAAAGATGTATTGACCCACTCACCACTTCCGTGATGTTATATATCTGTTTTTTCCTTAGAAGTGATGCCAACAATGATAATTAATAACAATGCTTTCACAGTTACTCAATTTTTATTGGATAATATTAGGCAACACCTGCTCTAGACTATTTTTAACAATTGAAAATATGCACTAATCGTAAATTGCACAGAAAAAAAATATTAGTAAAAATATACATTATACATATATAATAGACATTCAAGATGAGACACTCAAAAGGTTAAATCATTGGTTTGTTATAAAAAGTATTAAACCGCGGCCGCATGAATAGAGTTATCATTTTGAAATATATATATATATATATATATGTGTGTGTGTGTGTCTGTGTGTGAGAGAGAGAGAGAGAGTGTTATATATATATATATATATATATATATATATATATATATATATATATATATATATATATATATATATATATATATATATATATATATATATATGGCTAAAAGAATTGTGTACCCGAGTACATGTAGCTTGCATGTACCTGCCATCATTTATGATGATTGTAAAATTAAATTCAACTATCCAACCTTATGGATGTGATGTATACTACATAGATAAGTTGTGTTTCGAAAATCACCAAGATCTGATACTCATAGATCATCAAATGAAAGAATTTGTGATTTATCTGATCAACGGTAAGTTGCAGAAATTGTAGAAACCCTTGAATGATTTATTATTATATCTCATGATCTATATGAGATTTACTTATGATTTTTTAAACACATGTAATATATAATATTTTGAATCAATCCATATAGTTGGATTTTATTAACATGCTCCTTATATGTCATTTTAATGGTCGGTACACGTAAGTTACATGTACTAGCTAGTACACACTTCCTAACCCATATATATATATATATATATATATATATATATATACATATATAACATATATATATAATGTATATATATGTTATATATATATATAACATACATATATATACATATATATAACATATATATATGTATGTTATATATATATATATATATATTATATATATGTTATATATATATTATATGTATATATACATATATATGTATATTATATATATACATATATATACACACACACATATATATATATATATATATATATATATATATATATATATATATATATATATTATATGGCTAAAAAAATGGTGTACATGAATACATATAGCTTACATGTATCTATCTTTATTTATGATAATTTTGAACTTCTATTCAGCAATCTAACTTTGTGGATGTAATTCATACTCCTTAGATAAGATGTATAGCAAAAATCACCGCAATCTGACATCCATACATCATCCTATGAAAGAAAATGTGTATTTAGTAATCGACGATAAGTTGAAAAAATCACAGAAACTATATATATATATATATATTTATTTATATAGATATATATATATATATATATATATATGGGGATATATTGGCTACCCGCGTGGGTACAGTGATTTGGCTACCCGTGCCTCCGATTTTTTTTTTCATCTTATTTACGAATTCTGCCACCGTCTTCTCCTGGCCCTCTTTAGAGTGACGCTACTACCCGCGCCCCTCCTATTCATTTCGGTAGGGACGCGCCACGGGCGGAGAAGACGTTGCGAAGGCGATTCCGCGGAGAAGGTGCTGGCGAAGGCGGTCTACCTTGAACTTCAACCCTACCATGCTCCCTCTTCATTCCATTACCCTGCTCCCTCTTTCCCCGTTCAAATCACAGCTATGAGGAAATCAAAGGGCAAGCAGAAAGGGAGAAAACGGAATGCTGTTTCTAGAGGAGTCATGTCTACTGAAGCTTTGGTCGTTGATGAAAGCAGGACTAAGGCAATGGTCGACGCTCAAGATATAGTCATTGATGAAGCAAGGGCTAACTCCACAGCTTTGACGAAATCTAAGGGCAAGCAGAAAGGGAGAAAACGGAATGTCGTTTCTAAAAGAGTCGTATCTACTGAAGATAAAGCAAGTGATGACTCTGGAGGAAGGGCTGACTCTGGAGGAAGAGTTGACGATGAAGGCAATGTTGATTCTGGAGGAAGGGTTGACACTGAGGGTATAGCTGACGATGAAGGCAGGGCTGACGCTGAGGGTATAAATGACAATGAAGGTAGGACTTACGATGGAGGATTGGTCAGTAAATCCCGAGGTAAATGCTACAATGAGTTTGTTGTCAGCTCTTGTGTGTAATTATTTGTTCTATAAAATGCTACATTGAGTTGGCTCGTGTGTAATGATTTGTTCTACAAATCAAGCTACCGTTAGTCTAGTTTAACATTTAAAAGATGGGAGCTGATTGGCCCTGAGGGGTTGTTTGCCCCTTATATCGAAAAGATATAATGACCATAATTGAAACATTATCTCCCTTTTATTACTGAAACATTATCTCCCTTACAGTTTTTATGTCTTGAATTACATAAACTCTGTCTCCATTACAAACTATCTTCTTGTATTACTGAAACATTGTCTCTGTTATAGTTTTCATGTTTAGAATTACATAAACTCTGTCTCCATTACCCTAAATGAAGCTTTTGTAATACAAATATAGCTATTCAATTTTTAAATAATCGGTGTTACATCAATGGATATATCCAAATCCGTAATGGATTGATTTTCAGTGAGAATCAGCTTAAAATGATGAAGAGTACAAAATTTGCAAACTTAATCAATATGCCACTGCTAAAAGATGAGACTGTAGTTTTACAGGATATAATTGAGAAATATGTTGGTGGTGATGAGTTTGAATTGGAGAAGGGTTTAACAGTGAGTATGACAGTACAAGATGTTGGTGTCTTACTAGGAATACCATATGCGGGCATTAATATAGTGGCAATCAAGAACTCAGAGGTAGTTAGGAAGGTTGGGGAGGAGATGTTTGGGGAGGAAAAGTTTTCCAAGATGACAAACAAGAAAGAGAGGAAGCAGACATTTCAGGAGAAAAGGATGAAGGAACTTGAGCTGCTTCACAAGGAAAACCTTGCCACGACATGGTAAAGAATGATGACTGGTGACACTGAGCTTGATTGCCAAAATATGTGTAGGTGTTGGATGTTGTACCTCATGGTCACATTCCTTTTATCAGACACAAGGTACAATGCACCGCTGTATATCTTGCATTATCTCATTGATGTGACAACAACTCCATCCCTAAATTGGGCAAAGCTGGTACACAAGCAAATTTTCCAGCGGATGGAGTTCATGAAAGGATAGATTAGGACAAGGAGATCAGGTGAAATGACGACAAAGAAGACCCTTTATGCCACCGGTTGTATGGTGTGCTTATATGTAAGTATGAAAACCATATTTACTTTTTAGTTTTTCCTTCGTAAGTAAGACAATCAAGTTGAAAATGTACTAACTACAAAAGATTGAGTGTAGGTTTAGGCACTAGAGATGACATACATTGCCGAACCCAAACACAAGAATGCAAAGCCGAGGATTAAGAAATGGGAAGCTCCAGTGAATAGGATAAAAGAAATGTCAGTAATAGGAAAAGATGAGGTAAAAAGTTCATATTACACAACCTCTGTCTCCATTAAAAACTATGTTCTTGTATTAATGAACCTCTGTCTCCATTACAAACTACGTTCTTGTATTACTGAACCATTGTCTCTGTTACAGTCTTCATGTTTACAATTACATAACCTCTATCTCCATTACAAACTACATGCTTGTATTACTGAACCATTGTCTCTATTACAGTCTTCATGTTTACAATTACATAACCTCTATCTCCATTACAAACTACGTTCTTGTATTACTGAACCATTGTCTCTGTTACAGTCTTCATGTTTACAATTACATAACCTCTGTCTCCATTACAAACTACGTTCTTGTATTACTGAACCATTGTCTCTGTTACAGTCTTCATGTTTACAATTACATAACCTCTATCTTCATTAAAAACTACATTCTTGTATTGCCAAAACATTGTCTCTGTTACAGTTTTCATGTTTCGAATTAGATAAGCTTTGTCTTCATTACATAAACTACAGAAGTATTACTGAAACATTGTCTTTGTTATAGTCCATACATGTTCTAGAAAAGATGAAGGTGGACAACAGTGATGACTGGGAAGTGATCAAAGAGTTAAAAGATATCCCATTTTACATCACATGGAAGAAAGTTCCCACACTTCAAGTCCAAGTGCATGCACCAAGGGAGGACCAATGTGGAGTCAAAGGAAAAAGAAAATAGTTAGATGAAGAGCCTGACACAAGATATGATAACTTGGTAGATAGAGTCAAGTGTCTTGAGGATGATCTAGCAAAGCACAAGGAGATGTGCTCAATGAATGCCTTCACTAGTTTTTCTGAGGTAATGGAGGAAAACAAGAAGTTGAAAGTAAGGGTTCATGAATTGGAGGAAGAGAACAAAATTTTTAAGAGACAATTCAGTTCTACAGAGGAATCACCACTGTACACTCCACTGCATTTCATCTCTGCAGAACATACACCTCCATCAATAAAAGAAGCTCCAGTAGTAGGGAAACAAGAAACACCTGCACCAGAAAAGAAGGAAATGAAGATGTTTTCCAAGAAGAAAAAGAAACTAAATTCAAGACTTGGAAGCATTGAAGAAAAAGTAAAGATTAGAAGGGAGCCAGTGGTAAGCTAAATTCATCTTTCCTTGTTCTATAGGAAGTGCAAACAAAAATTTATAATCCTTGTAATCTAGCATATATACAGGAAAGGAATGCAAACTTCATTGGATATGAACACTTCAAGGGTGATCAGTGGAAAGAAGAAGTAAAGAACTTCAAGGAAAACATCGATGAAGTGTAAGAGAATACAAGAGAAGAATTATGTGATGCATACATATACTCAACCTTATTTAATATATTGGGCTAACTTTTGTTCTACAAGTCAAGAAGGGAATGGCATTTCGGAAATGAAACACGGTGCACAGGAAAACAACTATCAAGGCTGCTTTTCAAGAACCAAATGATCGAATCCCCTGTAACGTTGACACCTCAAGATCTAATACAGATACAAAGTTTCCATGTAAATTATGTACTAATGTTCAGTTATAATGAACATGTGATTGACAGTTTTGTGGACATGCTCAAAGCAACTTCAAGCAAGAAAAGAAAGAAATCAATCAAATGGAATTGCTTGAAAACATATGTCCCGGTAAGAATGAACTACAAGCAGAGTTTATGTAATAATGTAAATGTATAGACTAATGGCATTTCTTGTGTAAATTATGTACTGATGTAAATTTGTGTTTCTTGCAGCAAAAAATACACATGGATGTGCAGAGCATTACAGTGGACATAATAAGTGAACTACCAAGTCTGTTCAACATCAGACCAAGTGATTTTGATAAGATGGATTCATTGTTCCCCATTCTGAACAATGACACGCATTGGAATCTACTGGAAGCTAATTTCATACAACAGAAATTCAAGGCATTTAACTCTCTTTCTAGAAACTCAGCTTACAAAAGAGAGGTGCAAAGATGGGTAAGTATCAAGCATTTTTTGAAGAAAATTATCCACAAGATTGTAAAGTAAATACATTTTATGACATAGATATGTTATTTTGTTTTAGGTTGGATGGCTATTGGAATACTTAAGAGGACTGTCTGATAGAGGGAGTCAGATGTCTAAATGGGAAGTTGAATATGTTGACTGCCCACAACAGGCAGAAAATGAGGTGGATTGTGGCGTGTTTGTTATGAAATATTTGGAATGCTTAGTTAATGGACATAGCATGAACTTTTCAAACCAAGACATGCTGGCAATACAAGGTGATATATTTCACAAGTTGATGACATTTGGGAAATTAAAGACCATTGAAGAAATGCAAGAGTCAAAGGGGAGTATTGAAGAAATGAAAGTGTCAAAGGGAAGCAATGAAGACATGTAAGAGTCAAAGGGGATCATTGAAGAAATGAAAGTGTCAAAGGGCAGCAGTGAAGACATGCAAGAGTCAAAGGGGGAAGAGAAGAAATGATCTTTTTTGTGATGTTTGATGTACATATGAAACTAACTGTGATTTGACCAAAGTTCAGCTGCAGCTTATGTAATGATCTGATTTTCAATTTCAAGCATATAGGAACTTAGTTGTCTTCTAGAAGAGCCTTAGTTTTCTGTAATCGTTTGATGTACATATGAATCTATTAAACATGTTACTTTGGTAATCATCTGAGTTTCAGCTACCTTCTGTACAAGAAGATAGGAACTCAGTTGTCTTCTAGCAGAACCTTAGTTTTCTGTAATCATCTGATGTACATATGAATCTATCAAACCAGTTAATTTGGTAATCATCTGAGTTTCAGCTGCAGATTCTGGTGTAATACTTTGTTACTGTCAGGAAAAGGATTTTTGACTTTGATCCAAAAATTCTGCAGATTCTTGTACAGATGGGTGCATGTAAGACTATCGTTTCTTTTCTTTATGTAATATAGTATCCGTCATCCTTTGCCTCTGATCAAGTCGGTCATCTCTCCTAAGCTTGTTAATCCTTTTTGTCCTCTAAAATGCCGATCTTGGTAGTAATAGAAGTTCTTTAGATGGCAGTTATACATATGATCATCTGAATGATCTATAAGAAAAAAATTTGATTGATCTATATGTTAATGCAATAAAACTTAATCATCAGACAGATGATAACAAGTCTCAATGTGCAAATCACTACAATTTTCTTATAGACTTTCATTATGTTTTGAGGCCTCAAGTCATTATAGATCTTCCAGGAAGAGCTAACCCATCCGTTCAGGTACACATATGAATCCATCAGTTTTATTACAAACCCAACAACACAATTACAAACCCAACAACACAATTAGAAACCCAACAACACCATTATAAAGCCAACAACTCCATTACAAACCCAACAACATAATGATAAACCCAACAACACCATTACAAATCCAACAACTCCATTGCAAACCCAACAGAACATTACAAATGTAGCAGGCCGTCCAACACAGTTGAATTTGATACAAACACAAACAAAAGGAAGAAGTATATAAGTCAAGCACATAAGAACCCAGGGCACATATGCCATTATAAAATTGAAGAAGTATATAAGTCTCACTCAACACGGTTACATTATATTTCAAATCCATAAGAACCAGTACAAATCCAGAAAGGACAATTATAAATCCAGCAGTTCCATTACAAATCCAAAAGCACCATTACAAATGCAGAAAGGACCATTATAAATCCAATAGTTCCATTACAAATCCAGAAGCACCAGTACAAATGCAGCAAGGACCATTACAAATCCAGCAGTTCTATTACAAATCCAGAAGCACCAGTACAAATGCAGAAAGGACCATTACAAATCCAGCAGTTCCATTACAAATCCAGAAGCACCAGTACAAATGCAGAAAGGACCATTACAAATCCAACAGTTCCATTACAAATCCAGAAGCACCAGTACAAATGCAGCAAGGACCATTACAAATCCAGCAGTTCCATTACAAATCCAGAAGCACCAGTACAAATGCAGAAAGGACCATTACAAATCCAGCAGTTCCATTACAAATCCAGAAGCACCAGTACAAATGCAGCAACAGCATCAAGTCCAAAAGCAGTAGAATAATTTCAAATCCACCATAGCAGCAACTTCTTCAGTATGACGACCTTGTTAACTTCCAAAACAAAAACCCTACTCAGTTCCTGCACATATACAAACAGAAACCCTACTCAGTTCCTACTTATATAGTCAACTTCCAAAATAGAATGACAATGTTATAGATTTACAATATTTATTTGCAAAATAGGTAACATACACACCTATTTCTTTAAAGGACAGTTTCTGCTATCATGATTGACGCCGTATTGTAAGCAATTCTTACACTGCCTTGATTTAGACTAGGAAATTTCAACTCCTGATTTATACCACACATCGGTCGCTCTAGGTCTGCCTTTTGTTTTGTAAATACTAGGATTATGGACATTTGACAACCTTCGAAGAAGTTGTAATTAGAACCAGTTACACCAATATCAGCACTATCCAATTCCGACAACTCCTTTTGCAAAGAAATAAGCTTTTCATGACAAAGGTCTATGGCATTGTTCCTACAAGCCATGTTGACAACTAAATTACAAGCAGAAACAAGTTGAAGTGTCCTCCTTGTGGATGAATGCACAGATGATTTGCCAAAAACCAAAGGGTGATCTCTATATCCTTTGCTCCACCTCATTAATATATATGGCTCAGGAAGAGTGCAAAAATCACGACTCTTTAGATAAGCAAGAATGTGCCTACATGGAATTCCTTTGAATTCTAACATGAAACAATTACAAGATAACATATCCGTAGATGAATCTTTTTTCAAAACACGAGGACAACTAGAACCACCAACACGATAGACCTCAAACACACCTTCATCAGAAGTTTCTTTCACATTATACACCATACTTTGATGAACTTCAGATTGAAACATCTTGAAAATAGACTTTGTGTATATACCTCTCATTTGCTCCTCCAAAGGCCACAATGAAGCCAAAGGCAGATTGTTGTACTCGTCATCAAAATCCTTGAAGTTTTCTATCTCCCACACATGAGAATAAGCAATCTCCAAGCTACAAACAAGTTCAAAGAGAATTTTCCTACTATTGACATGGTTTCTAATGAATGCATTAAGACTCTCACTTCTTTGCATTGTCTTCATGCCAGCAAAGAAGGAATCCTACATAAAACATGGCACCCACTGACACCGCATAGCATACACATCACAAAACCAACTAATGGACAGTAAGCCATTCTCTTCAACTACAGAACTCCATTTCTCTTCAAAATTGTCTATATCATCTACATTCCAGACACAATCATTCAACGCACTAATGATTTGATCCTTGTTGGGAACTCCACCAAGTTTAGATGGGAGTTTCTGTAGAATGTGCCAGCTGCAGAAACGATGCTTACAAGTTGGAAAAATAGTAATAATAGCAGCAGTCATTGCTGGGTCTTGATCAGTTATGATGGAGACAAGCTCTTTCCCAAAACACAGTAAATATTGTTTGAAAACCCATATAAAAGAATCGTACTTCTCATCCGCCAACAAGGCTGAGGCAAATAACACTGTCTTGCGATGGTGATCCACACCACCAAACATGCCAAAAACCATGGAATACTTATTGGTAAGATAAGTGGTATCAAATACGATCGTATAACCAAACAATGCAGAGTCATCAATAGAGATCGGATCAGACCAAAACAAGTCTGTCAAACAACTATTAGAATCTTTTTTATACTCATAAAAGAATTTAGAATTCAAGACTTTGAAGTTTGCAAAAGGATCCAAAACCATATCCACATCATGATCAGCAGACTCTTTTCTCTTCCTATTGAGGTGTCCATGAGCTTGTCTACTTGTAAATGTCAACTTGTCATAACCACCAGACTCAGATGCTATTAATGCAAGCTGCTTAGACACAGGTATATTGTCTTGACTCATAGAAGAAATCATGTCTTTTTGACTCTGGTCAAGTGATGAATTACACTTCAAATAGCGCAAGTGAGCGGTATCAACAAGATCATGATTGTAATCCTCAATAAATGCACTAACAACCCATATGGAGGAGGATGTGTCCAATGTCAGTCAGATCATGGCTTTGCACCCACACCTTTTCACTGAACGTTTATATTTCTTGGAAAGCTTCTCATGTAGATCACCAACATCATTGCAAATAGGACTCAATAGACCACTAGATCTCTTAGAACGCCTATTTTCTCCTTTTTTATCACAAACCAAATCTTTTTCCAGAAAAACCTTAGTACGACCTTGATAACGATTATCATCTCTCCTTACATTAAAACCAATCAAACCAGCATATCTACAATAAAAAGCTATACCATCATCTAAACTTCCAAAACTAAGTCCAATCCTAGGGATATCATCTACAGAAAGGACCTCACAGTCAACAGATGAAGAAGAATGCAGATTATCACCATAGTCAGTTATAGCATTGCTAGCATCAGTAATAAGGCTGGGATCCATAACAGTAACAACCTCACAAATGAAAACCTGCATAAAATGTGAGGGTGACACACTTTCAGTAAAACTAAGGCAGAAAACTGTAATGGATACACGCATTATGTAAATGAAAGCAGTTCATTGTAATAGGACACACAGACAGTAATCGAAATAGTGTAATGTGGTAGTACCACACAAAGAGTAAACAGAAAAAATGTACTGCAATGAGAACACACATACAATAAAACCAAGGCAGAAAACTGTAATGCAGACAAGCCTTGAGTAAAACCAAGGCAGCAAACTGTAATGCGGATAAGCCTTGAGTAAAACCAAGGCAACAAACTGTAATGGATACACACAATATGTAAATGAAAGCAGTTCATTGTAATAGGACACATAGACAATAATCGAAATAGTGCAATGTGGTAGTACTACACAAAGAGTAAACAGAACAAATGTACTGCAATGAGAACACACATACAATAAAACCAAGGCAGAAAATTGTAATGCAGACACATATTTTGTAAATGAAAGCAGTGCATTATAATAGGACACATAGACAGCAATAGAAATCAGTGTACTGCGGTAGAGAATTCTTAAGTAGGTAATGTGAAGTTCTAAAGTATGTGCATTGTATCATTAAGATATACAAGTAGAGGAACTACATTGGACATCAAGTTTCCAAGTAGAGAGAGAAATAAGGTTGCACAAGCTGGCTAAGCACCAGGTTCAAAGCCCTAGAAGTTGTGCAATGGGGCTTGGTCATGTGGACAACCAGTGACTACTAACCTCATCGGACACACAACAGGTTGAACGACGATTTGGGGCAAACAGAGCCCAGGCGACGATGGTACAGATCAAATGGACCTCTTTACAGTGGGTAGTTGGGAGATTGCTAAGGTTGGAAGCAATGTTTGACGCCAGATCATCAACGAATAAGAGGATTACCTTGTTCGCCTAGAGTCTCTGCTACTCTTCTCTCTTGGATTGAAGATTCTGTAAAGCAAACCTCCGATCTCAGTTGTGGGTATGCCGTCACCAGGTCTACGGCTATGGATATGCCACCAACTCGCCTTGAGTGCGGTAGAGAGAATGAGGGAACACTCGGCTGCGTGGTGGAGGAGAGAAGGGAGCATCGGAGGAGGAGCAAACCTCTGATCTCAGTTGTGGATATGCGGTCACCAGGTCTACGGTTGTGGATATGCCTTCAACTCGCCTCGAGTGCAGTAGAGAGAATGAGGGAACACCTGGCTGCGCGATGGAGGAGAGAAGGGAGCAGCAGAGGAGGAGCACCTAAAACTGGCAGAAGTAACATGGGAGGAAGATGAGCTTGTGACCAAGAGGGAACACCCGACTGCGCGGCGCAAAGAGGGCCAGGAGAAGACGGTGGTAGAATTCGTAAATAAGCTAAAAAATCAAAAACACGGAGGCACGGGTAGCCAAATCACTGTACCCGCGCGGGCAGCCAATATATCCCCTATATATATATATATATATATATATATATATATATATATATATATATATATATATATATATATATATATATATATATATATATATATATATATATATGTGTGTACATATATGCAAGAATACATCACAATAAATAAACATCAACATAAACTCGTGCAATGTACTTTTATCTACTAAAATAAATAAAAATATTTGGCTAGTAGTTCTGTTGGTAAAAAAATCAGTAAGTCCAAATGAAGAAACGGGATAAAATCACATTAAAGATGCTCTATAAATGGCACTCTACTTTGATTAGACACTTGAGGGGGTGACCAACCACACTTTCTCATGTAGGGATGGCAGTGGTGCGAATATAGTGTTGTTTATATCAAAATCATAACTACACAATTGTTAAAAATCAAACACCATGTCCACATAATATCTGCTATGATGTAGGTTACCAGAAACTATATATGCACCATCAGAAAATAATGGTTAAACGCACCACACCGCACCACATCATGAATAAATTTTTCATTGCTCTTATAAAATTATATATAATTTGTCAAGAAATTGTACGCAATAAATAAAATAACAACATAGAAATATGAATCAACAATGTCATGTTTATATTACATAATTTGAAAACACTAAGTATCATATCATGTTAAAGTATGTTCTAATTTCAAAAAAAAAAGTAAATAAAATATATCTTTTCCATCTACACATATTTTCTCACTAATATTACAAACATCATTTTTGACCAAAATGTATTAAGCCCTCTCCACTAATATATATATATTTACAAGAGATTGTATCCTATTTTAAATGGTTCCTCAAGTCTCACTCCCCTAATAAGTCATCCTCTTCATTTTAAGTATGTAAGTTATTATTTCTCCTATGTATATTTATTTATAAGGAGAGAAAAATAAAATAATATTTACAATCAAGTGTAATGATATATATTTTAAAAGCGACGGAAAAATCATATTTGAATAACTATGGAAAAAGATAACTAGTAATAGTGGATTTAATCATCTCTTTTTATCTCTCTTTCTCTCTTTTATGTCTTTCTATTAAATTTTCACCTTATTTTTTTAAAATTTATTTTATCTCCACTAGTAACTATATCTAGCGGTCAACACATAATATTTTACTTTTAGTAATAAATAAATTCTCATCTGAATTATCTATCTCTCATTTTTCACTTGTTGTATGTTTTTATTTGGGATTGGCATGAAATACTCAATAAAATCTACACAGAATATATTGAATGATTTCACCAACTATTACTATCTACCACCATCATACATATGCTCTATAAATCTGTAAAAATACACACACAGCTATATATATAAGTAAAATATAAATGGTAACACATGCTAGGGGCACATGTATGTTTAGTAATTGTACATACAGAAAAATATTGTGTATAATAATTATAAAATAATAAGAGTTCCTACTTTTCAAACCATTGAATGATGTTTAGAAATAGAGATCTAGTAACTGTGTGAGAGCAACAATAAAAAATATGATTAGAATTATCATTATAAATGTATTTTTATATATTTAAATAATTAATTATGGTATGTTTTATCCATGGTTACTTTATATAAAACTATAATCGCACCACAATGCGGTAGTTTTTAAATTTTAAAATTATATCCGCACCATAATCATTTGGTACGGTTATGTGGTGTAAAATATGGTGCGGTTATCCATGGATATGATTTTTCTACAACACAATTGTCATCTCTACTCTCATGCTCTGTGGGTTAGTCATGTCGGGGCTGGTCACAAAATGATTCTACAAGTCACTGGTTCCTTATGATAAAAAAGAACGATCACTTGTAATTTAGAAAAAAATAAAGAAGAACATTTATCTAACTTCTTATGCACTTTTCATTTATAATTTAGATATGACATAACCATTAAGAGGTATCAATTTGTAATTCTAAAAATTAAATATAAGTATTTTCTCTAACTCCCTCTACACTCCTAAAAATTGTAACTAACTCTCTTCACATCATCTCATATAGGGATGATCACTAGTCTGAGTGAGATCGATCTTTATCTAATGTGTTGTGTAACCTTCTCAAATGCAGCTCACATAAGAAAATCTCAACGAGATTTTCATACGTGTTTGCCAAGGTAAGCACATACTCAAAAACACAAATACCCAGATTAATTATTATATGCATGTAAATATAACATTATGCATATATAATATATTTTTTAATTATATTTTATCTAAAATATGTTGGACCAGAGACATTAATACAACTACAAGAACAACAGGCCTTGCTAAATTTAGGTTATATGAACTCACTTGATATTGAATATATTTATTATATTTTACAACATAAATCTTACCATATATGTTGGATATATATTACTTTATAAGACGTGTTTAATAATATCACCTGAATCCTAGACCATAATTAAAATGTATGTTGTATTTTCTAATCAACTATTAGTAAGTAAAATTCCAAAAATGATTGACTGACTTTTTATTAATTATATTTAAGATCTTAGGATTTTGATTCTGGTTTTAAAATATCATTATTAAAACATATCACTTATAAATATATGATTGAATTAATCAATAAGTTCTATATTAATTTTACAAATAGTACATATAATGTACCAACTGATATACTTTTCTTAAACTCCATTCATTAATGTATAGATAATTAAATATATTTTATTTTACTACATTATTTGGGCCAATATGACCCACCAACAAACCATATTTATTACGCATGACAAGTATGTGATGCTATTCTAAACATTATCAACACTTAGACAGTGCTGACAAATAATTACATGCATGCCATGGCTTCATGAGAAGGTTGTGTGTATATATATATATATATATATATATATATATATATATATATATATATGTATATATATATATTAGTTAACACATATGTGCACATGCACGTGTCCCATTGAACGTGTTTATTTTACATTAAATTCTTGTAACTGTTTTGTAGAAAATTTGGAAACATATTATTTATTGACTCTGAAACATATGTTTTAAGGAAAGAATGTTATGAAGAAGTTGAGAGGTTTGCTGCAACTGATTTTATCATGAAAGAAAAAAAATATAAAAAAATATTGAGAAAAATGGTGAGAAGAGAGAGAATCAAGGAGAACGTAGCATGAACTCGTTTTTTTATAGTAGTATAGATGATTGGGCTTATTTCCAATCAATCAATGTAAAAAAAGTAGAAGGTTAGGAGGAGAAGATCTGGTGTGAAACATGGAGTGGGGTGTGAGGAAGAGGAACGGACAAAGTTTTCATCCCAATCTTACTGTTATTAGGCATAAATAATTAGTGGTCTATGGAAAGTTGCTAGATAAGAGATATTAATGTGATTGACTTGAAGAGTCGTGAAGATATCCACGCATAGTTACATTGGCGAGAAATAGTGAAGGCGTTGAGAAAAAAAGAACGTGGTAGTGGGAAAGAGTGATGGCAAGAGTGGAGGAGATTTAAGGAGCATTTGTAAATGAGGGGAGAGAAAGGGTGTTGAGGATGTGTGCCCTTTTATGGAGGAGGGAAGGAAACGGAAGTTGGACTTGAAAAAAGATAAAAGGTTAGAAAAATCTAAAAAAAAGGAGAGAACAGAGAAGTGTAAGGAGAAGTTAGCATTTTAAAATATTGCTTTCTGATTGGTCAAGGAGATCAAAATGGCAATGCTTGTAATTTGCTTAAAAACTCCATCTTTTTATGCAAGATCACTATCTAGATTGGAGTTGGATGCCTAATTTACTATGGATCTGACTAATTTTCTAGTCTTCAAGTGTTTGATTCATGTCTGAATATAATGATATCATGATCATATAAATTATCGTTATATTTAGGATGTCATATACATAGATGAGAATATTTGTTGGGTTGAATCTGACTATTCATGTCTGAATTTAATGCTATTTGTCAGGGTTATGGATGCACTCTTCCTTTGCAACTCTAATGTGAAAAATGTTGGTTGTAGGATCCATTGGGTAATGGATGAGGTAGTAGGTGAATCTTTATCGGATGAAGGTTATATATACCAATATAAAAAAGAAATTGGGGAGTCTCTTAAGCGTCGTGGGCTAAACATTGCCCTATGAAGGGTATCAAACTAATCACATTACATTGCATGCCCGTCTGGGAAGCATCTCTTTCAGAAGGAGTAGTTGTGTAATCCTGTTTAGCTACATGGAGTAGGGTGAAATTCATTGAGTGGATGGATTCTAATTTTTTTTTTTCGGAGCGATGAGGAGGATGGTTTTCATGGCATGTTCCGCCTCTGATGTGTTAACCCGTCTTCTCCAGCGGCCCATAATTATCACCATCTTAGCGGGAAATGAGTTTATAGTATTATTTTCTAAGATGCGCCTCCCACACAGCGGCCATGTCGTCAACAGTCATGAACAATATTTGGCCCTTCTCTCGTTCGGTTTAACTTATCATGGGTGTCAGAGTTGGGATACATGCGCAGCACAAGGTCACCTTTCTATAAGTTCTGAGGATATACCGTCTCGAAGTAGAATCAAGTCATCTGCGGATGGTAGCATTGTGCGTGGTGCAATGCACTCGTCCATCGATTTTGCAATCACATTTAGGGTGGATATGCGATCTTATACCCGATATGTCTCAGGGATGTCCGCCTCTTGAACTATACACAGGGGTGTGGCACGAGTCGGAGTGGTGATGAAAGTTCTATGGCAGCGTTTGTTTTACTGGTACGTCGTTGGCACGGCAATTATCCTAGTCGCAGTGCAATAATTGTTGTTTGCTATACCGTTTAGTTAATAATTAATCTGCCGCAGAGATTAGTTAACCACAAATTTTCAAGATAACCTGCCGCTTAAAATTGTTGCGGCAGAGAACAGGTTAACCTACCGTGACTGTCAATTTCCACCTGAACCCCTCATACAAACTTTGAATACATGTAATAATAGGGTATAATAGACTTTGTTTAGAGAGAGACATATTACTTACCTATGTACTAAACAGTAGACATCTTATCACCAAATTTATGTGTCATTGTCCCGAATAAAAGTTATCTTACGCAAAGTTAACATACCACCGAGTAATTTACTCATGATAACTAAACTTATTATAATTGTATGGCAAACGCAGTCTATATGCCGAAAGAGCCGTGGCAACTGCTCGTGCTACGCTCAAGTGGACTCGATGGTCTTGTTGAGTATCTTAATATTGGTTGCTTCAGCCGCTCCATTCATTTGAGGTTAATAACTTGTGGTGCTTGATGTGGGGTCGAGTTAACCCGGATTTCAATGTCATGTTAGGCTAACGCTATCCAAATTCAGCTTGAACCTAACTTCAGCCGAACATCAACGAAGACGGATTTAGGTGGGATTGTTGTGTGAATTAAAATCCAAACTGGTTTCATTCCCATCTAGATAGGGAGGGCTCTATTGCTAAGCCATAGCGACGCTGTAACCTATATGATGTGTTATCGGCTGGACTTGCGATATCTTCCCTAAATCAAGCAAAGAATCGCCGCCACGCTACTTTTGCTAAATTTCTTCTCTTAGGCCCACCATCCACTACTCTTCATTGTCTTTCAATTGTAGAGTCGAGCAGTCAACGGAGTGCATCACTCGGTCTTCCTGTCTTTTTTTTTTTAAATAGTGCGGAATTTTACTTCTGTCCAAGGTAACAGGAGAGAGAACAACCAACAACATTCGTCGATGGTCTTTAATCTCTTCTCGTAATGGCCCAACAAAATTCGCTGAGATTCAAACCCGCAACCTACGCTTCACAAACAGTAGGCTTAATGTGACCCCTCCAAACTCCTAAGTCTGAGAACAACTAAGGAGAAGCTAAGGCCAGCTCATGTGAAGCTCGGCCTAGCTTGAGGGGAGCTAAGGCTAGCTCAAGGGAAGCTCAGCCTAGCTCGTGCGGAGCTAAAGGCAGTTCGGGGGAGCTTGTCCCAGCTCGCACGGAGCTGCACCCAGCTCGGTTCAGCTCAACGACTAAGGAGTGAGCACGACTTAGCTCAACTCCAGCTCAGTCAGCGACGCGTGCAGCTCGTGAGTGCACTGTGCAGCTGATTGACCCGCTCGCTAGCTCTGTTCAGCTCGGCGCAGCTTGATGGCATAAAAGGGAGCTTGACACATCTCGCCTTAGCATTGGGTGATGAAGCGTGTATCTCGGCACGACTCAGACGACCAAGTATCCAGCTCGGGGTGCGGCATCAGCCAAGGCGACCCGCGAGCGAGCAACACTACTAGCAGCAGCCTTGACCCGGGGGCGAGTCAAGGACCCGGACGACACAGAGCTTCATCAGCAACGACTACCGTGCGAACGGACAGCGCCACGACGCGGGACGTGGGCGCTTGGCGGTTGAGACCGAGGAGACGCGAATGGGGCGTGCAGCAGCCGTTCGGGCTCGGGACCTCAGCGAAAGGGTGTGATGTAGGCCACGTTCGCGTACGTGGGCCGAACACACCATTGTCGATAGAGACAGAGCGCAACTGCTCCGAGCGAAGCGACGCTTGCCCGCCGCAACGGGGGTGAACGTGGGCGACGTGGAGGCGATCGTGGGAGTGTGCCAAGCGAGGCATCCCTTCGGCCAAGCAAAGGAGCAACCTCTCTGTGCAACTGCCGCCACACTCGAAGAGCATTACAGGGAGTTACTGAGGGAGTTAGAGGACGACCCGAACCTTGTTGGAACCGGCGCAAGTCCCTCTAATTGTCCACACGACACTTGTATAAATTGGGCCTTGTCCAAACGGAGGGGATATAGACGACGACACACTTGCATTTCGGGAACTTAGAGGCAGAGAGAAAAAGGGAGAAGAAAGATTTGTGGAGGCACAGTCCGAAGGCTAGTCATTTAGAGGAGTTTCTATCGTCGACTCAGTTAGAGAACCGAGTCTCTCTCTCTAGTGGTGCAAGTCTTTATCCTTGTAAGTTTTTGTACTTAACAGTTGAGCAATAAAACGAGTTGTTCTACGACAAATATCTTGTGTGTTCAATCTTCTACCATATCGTGTCTATCCTCTGCTCTTTGGGAAAATTTGGGAAAAAGGCTGAAGTGAGGGACGACAAACCTCACTGCCGCATACCCTTGTGAATTAAGGGGTGTGACAAGTGGTATCAGAGCCAAGGTTACAGTGTCCGCTGCACCATGGATTCAAGAATCGACTACGACGCCATGGCCGAAAAGGATGGAAAGCATGATCAGGCACAGGAACAAATTGCTACCTTGGAGAAGGTAATCGCAAAACTGCAAGGAGATCTAGACTTACTGATCATACGGTTGAACGCGGTGGAGAATCCCGAAGCGGGAGAAGGAGAATCCAACACATTGGACAGCGAGAGCATCGCTGCCCAGATCCAAACCGCTGTCGACACCATCAGCAAGTTCGTGAATCATCTTCGAGGCGAGACGACCGCAGAGGTGGCCAAACTCCGTAAGGAAATCTCTAAATCCAAACGCTGCCATTCTACATGTGATTTCACGACGAAACCACCCAAGATGCCGGAACCAAAGGCGTTCACAGGGGTGCGAAACGCCAAGGAGGTGGAGAACTTCCTCTGGGACCTGGATTACTACTTCCAGGCTCTCCACACTCCGGAGAAAAATGGTGACGTTGGCTTCAATGTATCTCACCGGCGACGCCAAACTTTGGTGGAGGACGAGATTCGAGGACAAGTCCAGGACCGCCATCGAATCATGGGATGCGTTCGACAAGGAGATCAGGGAGACCTTTCTCCCAACTAATACTGCATGGACTGTGAGAGACGCCATCTAACGCCTCAAGCAGACAGGGACCGTGCACGAGTACGTGAAGACATTCTCGGCCTTAGTACTGGACGTTAAAGATATGTCGGAGGTAGACAAACTCTACAACTTCATGTACGGGCTCAAGGAGTGGGCTCAATTGGATTTGAGGTGCCAGGGAGTGAAGGACATTCAAGCAGCGATGGCCGCTGCTGATGCTTTGTTGGACCTGCGATCCAACACCATTGAGAAGGAGCTCAAAGGGAAGGGCCTTCCAAATAAAGGTAATGGCAAAAAGGACAAGGGGAAGTCCAAGAGCGGCGAGGGATCGTCAAAAAAGTTCGACAACAACAAGGGGAAGCCTTCGGGTTGCTTTCTTTGTGGAGGGCCACATCGCATGGCGGAATGCCCACAGAATGAGAAATGGTCCGCCATGATGTTCGAACCAACTAAAGAGGAACCCTCACGGGTTGCCCCCCTGCAATACATGAATTCCATGACCGCTGAGATCGATTGGGAATGACTTTTGTCCACCTCAATCGAGTAACTGCCGCCTCTTCGAGTATAGAAGTACGTCGAGATCGCCGAGGTAGAGTCTCGAGTAGAGGAGTCCCTGATCGATTGGTACTTTGAAGGTATGTCAATCGACCATGATAGAGAAAACAAGAGGGCTCGCTTGTCCCCTGTGGTAGTGGCAAGCCATGTGACGGTTAGCACAAGGAGGGACGTTGTGGGAGGAGGCACCCCTTCGTCCCCGATCGTCCTATTGGATGACTGAGCGGCTTCGGACGCACGACTGTGTCTAGGAGCGACAGTTCCAGGGAGGGGGTCGGGTCACAGCCAAGTAACCGCCAACGATAGTTGGCCAGAAGGACTAACCGCTCGCGTTGTTTCGTGGAGGACTCCACGTGCAAGGGAAATAGCACGCAAGATGGCTGACTCACTGCAGACTGACGAGCAAGGCAAGGATGGGGATCCAACACAAATGGTTACGGGAGGCAGTATCCGTTGTGATCGACAACACCAGGAGTCGACGGAAAAAGGGAGTGCCGCTACAACATCCCAGGGGAACACCATGGGGAGGTGTTGCCCACACTGATGGACTGATTTGGACTACTAAGGAGAGGTAGTCACTTCTCAAACTTCAAAGGAACCAAAAGGGTTGGTGCTCTAAGTCAGTCAGGTTTTGTGAAAAAGTGTAAGTGTTGTCTTTTGTAATCGCCTGAGTTTGGGGAAACTGGGTTGGTCAGTCCTTGAGTGGATGTCCCTTTTCATTACTTATACAACACACTTTATGCATGAATGGAATAAGGATTATTATACTTATTTTAGTAGGTCCTTACGGATCCATTATGCTACCTGTCTGAATGTTATTATGGGGACAATAACTTGTTTGAAGCCTCAGTCCACAAAAGGAAAAGAGGTAGAGCGTCGGTGTCTCAAACCTCTAGGTTACTATGGGAGTAACCATTCACTCTGTTATAGTGAGTATGTTGGAGGAAAGTACGGTTCAGGGGAGTCTTATGTCTTTCCTTCCAAATGAGAGAAGTGCTTTTGAGTCAGGAGTACTCTAAGCATGAGTCGGAGTCCCAAAACAGTTATCCTGGGGCGATAACCTAAGTTGCCAGATGATGGGAAGTCACCTAAGGTCTCAATCCTGCCCAAGTATGAGATGGTCGGATTTCATGGGGAAATTCCAAACCTAGCGGTTTCTCATGGTGTCAGATGGAAATCATGGACCAGTGGTCCAACAGTCACTTTTCAGCCTAAAGATGGAGGCAATGCTTCTTGCACCTTGTTCCATCAGCCAGCAATGACAAGTGACGCCGCACTCAACAAAGATGACCGAGATCGAAGTGAGATACTTCTGAAAGATGGTGACTCATCGACAATAGGGCTTATTTTCTTGATAACTCCCATGACGGATGTAACGACCCCGTCTCCCGGTAACCCCCAATTAAGGGAGGCCCGAAGGTCAGAGTCGTTATTCAACTAACATGATCAAAGGTTCGACAAATAATCAATAACAATTAATAAACTTTACCAACTAAACTGAAAATTGGTATAAAATAAAACTTTGTTTACCATTTAAAATATGAGATTTCTAAACTTCTATCCATGAAGATACTAATCTTACTAATCCTCCTGTGCATGTTACTTCTCATTTAATTCCACATATGCCACTTTACTGTTTGTTCTTCTCATTGTACCTAAAATGCCGACAAACAAAACGTCAGTCAGCAAGAAGCTGGTATGTGGGAGAAACAATAATTGTGCAACTGTAGTAACAAAGTAATGAGCCAATTATCATTTAACAGCCAAGATAACATTTTAAACCATACTACTCAATCCTTTCCTATCCCTTATCTCTGTGTTGTCCCTGCAGCGGACTGAGATACTACCTCTCTCTAGGTAGATCCTTATTAAACCCCACATGATCCTACCTAACAGGTAGATCAATATCTAGGGTTGAGTCGCATGGCACTACCCATAGGTAGTCCAATCTCTAACTCAATGTGACTTGATGGACCTACCCCATTGGTAGCCATTTACTAAGTCATCCAATGACCTGATGGGCCTACCCCATTGGTAGCCATTTACTAGGTCAACTTCTTAAGCCACAGAGGGGACCAGGATCTGAGCTAGTAGGCACATATCTTACGTGATAGTCATATTCACATTATACTTTACATGAATTAAATACATCCAACAGTTTAATTCAAGCCACGATGGAAACATCGATCAAATCCCGGAAAACTAATCTGGGTAGTCATAAGCGTAACCACATACCTGTACATGCAGATTTGAGACAGAAAAGTCCAATCAACAATAGACAAGCAAGCATTCAATAAGATCCTGAAACAATTATACAATTCCCTTTTATTACTCATGTCATTAAGATCTATTAAATCTAACTCGTTTCTTAGGGTTTCTAGTCCACTTTTTAGGGTTTTCCATTACAAATAGGATTTCCCTTCATCTTTTACTATCTTAAACCCTAATTAAATACAATTGATCACAAACCCTAATTATTTCTATATCTAATTCTCAATTTCATATTAAAGGCATAATTAACCATTAATTAAGTTCATTAAGCCTCTTTTACATTAAAGCTATTATTTTTATCCCTTTAACCCATGACAAGATCATTATACATATTTATCATCAATTCATGGTTCATTATAGTCCAAATCATTTATGAACTCGAATTGCTATTAATCCCACCTTTTATTCATGAGAAAATCCTAATTACTACATTTCTTGTATTTATCCACAAATTAGGAACTTTAATGCTCAAAATAGCACATTCCAACTTTAATCATGAAATTAATCAACTAAAGCCATTAATATTCGAATTAATCAAATTAGGGTTTCAAGGCCCATTTAAAGTATAATCATGCACAATAAACCCTAAATTAACTAATTATGTGCAAGGTTCATCGTTTTTGTTCCTAATGTTCCTTTTTATCATTAGCAGACTAAAATCAACTTTAATCATCTATTAAACCCTACTAATCACTTTAATCATATCAAAATAGGGTTCTTTAAACATTAATACATTAAAGTTGATATCTTCCATTACTTTTCGAATTGCAATCAGAATCAGGCTTCAATTTTATTTTTATTAGATTCCCCTCATTTTTCTGAGCGATTTTCATATATAACATGTCCTTATTCGACCTACCAACAATTATATATGATTTTAGTAAGGAATCACTTACCATAGCCAATGAGAGGGCGCCATGTCGCCTCTATCTCCATGTATTAGGAAATATTTCGAAATGACCTTTATGCCCCTCTTTAGTTGCGGTCCTCTATTGCATGCTTGGGGCAAAATCGTCCAACAGCTGCAAGCTGTCTTCAACCTCCGCAGGGGGCCGCTGCGTCGCCCTAGTCAGACTGGGTGTGGCTTCTCTTAGCCTCCCTTCACCTCGAAAGTCACCAAGGACTATTCTGCTGCCCCCGCCGTACCCTGGCGTAGCCAAAGCACCCCGAATATGTGCCATAGAAGCCGTATGCAAGCCCAGATCGTCCGCGACTCTCTGCCACAATGCAGCCGTGCTGCAATTGATCGCGAGCTTGTGTTCCACCTTTCCAAGGCACGAATCACCTCGGAACTCTTTCCCCTGCCTCCGCCGCTTCGCCACGCTTCCAGCCACACCTCGACCCACGGCCGAGACGTCCAATCTATGGGGGCTAATGCTGCGATCTGCAGCTAGGTTCCAGACCTCTTTGCCGGTTTTGCGTGGGTTCAAAGTAGGAAGACAAGGGCAGAGCTTCCTTAGATACTTGTGGGCGCATCAAGCCACCATCTAGAACCCTCCTTGATCCTCCGTTTGCACCAGGGTTCTCCCTACCTCCTTGGTTAGGTTTTTCTCAAAGAAGAACAAGAAGAAGATGGGGAATAGAGAGATACGTGTGGGATATCTATTGGGGTCGACCCTGGGCTATTCCCTTATATAGGAGTGAGTAGCAATGCCCTAGGACGTTCCTCCAAGAGAAATCAAGTTCTCTCCCATATGGAAACCTATTCCTTCATGGAAAAGTAGTCCTTCTCTCTCCCATATACTTCCTTGATATTCCTTATCTCATGGACACTTAGAAAAACGAGAATTATTTCTTTCACTTTCTTTATACTTGCCTTTTAATCATTAGTCACGAAATTCTATTTTTATTTAATAGAAAATACTTCCCTTTTTATCAATACCACAAAATTCCTTAATAATCTATCCCACTATCCTTTTATTTTGCAAATTAGTATTTTCTCTTTTCTCTTTCTTCATTGGGACTCCTTGGATCCCAAGAAACTCTTTTATTTTGAAATCCTTTTTATTGGATACTCATTTTCCTTCTAGTTGCATCTAAATGCATTATTTCACATTATCTTGTTTATTTCTTATTAAAATATTTCCTTTTGAGAATTTCTCTTTTATTTTCCTCAATAGTATTCCTTTTATCATTAGGAATTCTTGGGATACAAAATTCCACTAAGGATACCTCTTTTTACTTATTTTCCACATTTCATCAATATTTTCAAGTTCTTTCTTAATAAAGAAATACCTAATTAATCTTTTCTTTTCTTATTGCTTTTCTTTGCAACTTTGGACTCTTTGGAACCCAAGGAATCCATGTGGCACGAAATCCACCTTTAGATTAAGTTATTTACCTTCTAGAGGTTTCCACATCTTTCTTTTCTCGATTTCTTAATTAATTGAATTTCTTTATTATTCGGGCCCAATAGCCAATAAAGCCCACAAAACAATCATCAAGGCTATTGTAATTGAAATCCATTTATTCAAAATAGATTGTTCATTCCAATATCTTTAATATGAGAAATTACATTTCTCACCAAAAGAACCCAAAATTGGGGTTGTAATTCACTACTACAGAAATGGCTTATAAAGTCACTTTTCAAGGTGTCAGTTGTATACCAAAACCGACACCTAAACCCTACAGTGTCGGTTGATAATAGAAACCGACATCCAATCCATGAAGGTCGGCCAGACACAGGTACTGCTTTTATTAAGTGTCAGTTAATTAATAAACAACCGACACCTAAACTCAACCGCCAAAACCAAAATTCCAGCGAAAAAATTGGCTCCAATATTTTACATATTACGTCAGTTCGTAACTAAATAACCGACGACTAAAGGGAATTCGCGAGATAGGAATAGTTGCCGGTTGTCTTTTAATCAAAAACCGACGACAATAATATAGTATAGGTGTCGGTTTTTGCAAACGAACCGACACTGTTGGTTTAGTTGTCGGTTTTTTAAATAACCGACACTTATTGTCAACTAAATAGCCCACCCTGCCCGAACGATTCTTCCCATTTCCCTTTCATTCCCGATTTCCCTAGCTTCGGAGATTTCTTGTTCCTTGCCGCCGCCGCCGCCGCTCCCTGCCGTTCGTGCTCCGCCGTCGTGCTCCGTCGCCGGCGCTCCTTCCTCCGTGCTCGCCGCTCGTCGTCGTCGCCGCGAGAAGCAGTCGCCGGCCGGCCGCCCGCCGGCTGCCCTCTCTGCCGTCGTCGGTAGCAACTAGGTCTCCTAGCCTCGCCGCCCTCTCCGCCGCTCCTCGTTTCGCCGCCGGAAGCTGCTAGGACTTGCTCCGGCCGCTGCTCCTCTTCCCTCAAGGTGCCCGTCCTGCCTTCTTCTTCCTCTGCTCGTCTTCCCTCAAGGTGCCCGCCCTGCTGTTGGGCATTTTTTCTTTAATTTATTTACTTCCTATGAGAATCAGTTTTCATTAGGGCTCATACACATATTGATGTACATAAACCTGTTAGAATAAATGCTAAAAAGGTGTGATTTTAGGGTTTAGGTACTGATTTTGTGCTTCTACTGAGCTGAATCCTCTATTGTCTATACAATACATGTAATTTTGATCAAGTGATGATATGTAAATGTGGAAATAAGTTAGTAAGGTATCAATGATAAGTCTGCTGTAATGTGATGCAAAATAGTTATTGTATAGGGTGTTTTATGTGTGACAAGTGTATTTTTTTATAGTTGTGCATACCTGCGAGTTATCAGGAACACCTAAATGAATGTCTAACACCTAAATGAATATCTAGTTGTGTATTTTCCTAGTATCATGAAAGATTCTCAATCGTGTGTATCACATGGGATTCTTTTCTCAACACAATGGACTGCAATATATGCATCTAATGCCTTAAATGGAAGACTCGAATGTTATAAAATCCCATCAAAGTAGGTAGAAAAAACTTATATATATTCAGATCTTAATAATTCCATGAAGTGCACATTATCTTACTCAGGAAAAGTATGTGTATAATGTAGGATTAGTTCCATATAATGGTTCTATTTTAGTAAGCACCTAGAAACCTGTCCAAGATTTACTCATTAGGAGCATTTCCTCGTTTGTTCTCTAAGTACATTTGTAGACTTATTTTCAAGCTATCATGTCTACCAATTTGGTTATGACAAGCAATAAAAGGTTAACTGATGTTATACAACTTTTTCTGAAAATATATAACATCGTTATATGTACTTACACTTTGTTAATACTAATATTGTGCAGTCTCTGTCCACCCATAACAGTCACTATGAACTGGGCCTCTATGTCAATGTTAACGTTCCCTATTGAAGAACAAATGGACATCATCCTAGATGATCGTTCCTTAAACCAATTGGTCATACCCAAACTTTGGCGTTTTCTAAAAGGAAGACACTACATGCCTGGTAAAGTGACCATAACTTTTGGCAATTATTCACATGTTATCGAGGTTGAGTATGATTTGGCGGGAAATCTTGTATCAAAATACGGTTGGCGTGATTGGATTGGAGAGATTCATGTGGTCCGTTGCAACAGGCTTTTTCTCCGTCCAGTTGGCCATAATTCCATCAAAGTTTGGATAACCAACAACAACTGCGAGACCCACGATCATCTACTGCGGTATGAGCACACGTCGTCGGATATCATCTATGAGGAATCTGAATCTAAGGCCCCTGTCAGTTCAGATTCGTCTAAATACAGTGAGGAGCTTCGTGACACAGCTTCATCATCAAAAAGAAGTTATTGATGCGGGACCATGTTGGTGTAGTATTTAGTTGTCTATCTATCTTGACTTGTCTGTATTAATAGTTTTTTTAATTATGCACATGTTTAGGGGTACACCAACCCCTTTGTTTAGTTATTGTTTAGGGGTACACCCCTGTGTGTGGATGTAAAAAGAGATTAATGAATGGAACTGAAAGTTGCTACATGAATGCTTATAACTGAAGTGTGTGTTCCCATGAATGTTCCCATTTGCATGATTACACTACTATTTTCTCATATTGTTTAGTCTATTTTAATATGACATACTTGCTTATATCTTGCTTAATGATGAACTGTAATGCACACATGTGACATGCTTGGAATGTAAATGATGAACTTTTCCCTAAATTGCCAATCATGCTTTTAAAGACATCAATAATCACCCTAACTTGAAGAACTAGGATTTTAGGTATAAGAATGACAACACATTATTTGTTGGCCAAGATTTACTCACCCAAGATTACATACGCGATGCTGAGAGTAGGTTCTTGATCGATTCAAGTTCTAGACATTGATCAGTATTTCACTAACTCTACACTAATAATTTTTGTTTGTATTCTCTTTGAAAAATAAATATAGGAAGAAGGCTATGCAGGACGGCCATGACATAGCTATGCAGGATATGCAGGAAGAAGCCCCAATGAAGAGAAGCAGGATACAGATACAATACATAAAGTGCAGCACACACAAGTGCTTCAGATTCATATAACAACATGACAGACTAACACATATATAGTGCATAACAACAGCAGCGCCGAATTTACATACAACACTAACTTAGTACATATATAGTGGGACTAAGGTGACGATACCACCTGCTAAAACAGGTTACCGACTACATGTTACGACTGAGAGGTCGTGATTCAGCAATGTATGCATTAGCAGGAGGACAAACATATGGTGATCTGTTTGTCCTCCTGCTAATGCATACAGTTGCTGAATCACGACCTCCCAGTTGTAACATGTAGTTGTCGGTAACCTATTTTACCAGGTGGGATCGTCACCTTATAAGTCCCACTATATATGTACTAAGCTAGTGTTGTATGTAAATTCGACGCTGCTGTTGTTATGTACTATATATGTGTTAGTCTGTCATGTTGTATGGACATCGATTGTATTGCTCAGGTATTATATAGTCTCATTAGATAATATGAAATATATCAATCTTATTTATAGCTCATTAATTATATATATACATCATTCTCTTTACAGGTGTTTAAAGCTGACCCCACTACAGGAACGGACTTACCAGATGTACATGCTCCCTATACGATGGGAGAATTAAATGAAGTAAGAGAAGAATGGGCAACAACTATACAAATAGTGGGGGTTTTAAAATATAATTGGGATGTTGATAGCAAATAATGACTAAAGAATTATATTTTGTAAATGAATTTCGGAATTATAATATATGTGTGAATGTTTATACATGTCTAGATGTTTCTACATGTGTCTGAGTGAAAATGAATGAAAGTGTTGGTTACTATATGAATGCTTCTACATGTGTGAATGTGAATGAATGGAACTACAGATTGCTAGCTACATGAATGTTTCTAAATGTGTGAAAATAAAATGAAACTGCAGGTTGTATTGCTAAATGCATGTGTGAATATTTTGTTGTTAAATTTGCAGGTTTGTGGCCTGTTGTTGGCTGATATCAATGGATGTTGTAAAACCTGCAGTTCAGTTAACTGAACTGCAGGTTTCTCATCCTGCGACCAGCCACAATAGGTCTGCAGACTGATAAAAAAAAACAATAGGCGTCGGTTATTTGTAAAAAAAACGACACATAATGATGTAATATCGGTTTTTTAGATATAACCGGCGCCTATTTCCTGTGGCGCAAACATATATGGTGTCGGTTTCTTACTACAAACCGACACTGATAGTGCCCACGCTGGCGCCAATAATAGGCGTCGGTAATTGTAAACAACCGACACATAACGTTACACTGTCGGTTATTTAAATGTAACCGACACATATTCTTTTGGTGCGAAGACATATTTCGTCGGTTTTTGTCTTATAACCGACACTGATAGTGCCCAAGATGGCACCCTTTCTGTGGCGCGAAGGGTTGGGGTGTCAGTTTCTTATCTAATAACTGACGCCTATAGTCCCCTGATGGCGCTTTTTTGGTCGCGCGCGAAGAGTTTGGGTGTCAGTTCTGGAACCGACGCGTAATGGATGACCTTTTAGTGTCGCCTACATAGGTGTCGCTCAGAAACCGACACTAAAGGCCTTAAATAGCCGACACTAAAGGTAGGTTCTGTAGTAACAATGGACTTCAACGACATCAGGCTAGAGATCCTCAGGGATGGCCATAGGCGTGTGACCTTCAACGGCCAAGGACGTAGCCTCGGGCTTGAGTTAGGGAGGACTCTTGCCCCTCAACATCCAGTGAGTGGAAGCCGGACAAATGAAGCTGAGGAACATGACTGCTGGAGACATTCATCAGCCAGATGGAGCAACGACGGATGATAGACACGTTGAGAGATGTTGTCCTAAGGTGCTACGACAGCCACACCTCAATGGGAGACTATCGGCAACAAGCAGTGCAATTGGCCATGCACTTAGCTTCGGATGGACATTCTCAAGGAGTGAGACAGTTGGGATATCCACTCCATAAAGCCGCATCAGTCGCCTCGTCCCTTCATCAACTGATCACCAACCTATCAGGAGGATAGCTTGGCCCGGAGCACCTAACCTTGGTGGAGACCTCGGATGTTCAGATATTGACATGTGCACAAAGGGTATGATTTCTGATTTCATCTAAGGAGGAGCATCACAGGTGTTGGGGGTGTTTTCTTCCTCGAGTTCAGATGGACACATCAAAGAGGCAAGATTCTGGGAGATCAACTTCTCAACGGGAGAGAAGTATGTGTTTGGCTAAAGGACTTCTATGGAGGCCCATGCTTCCAGGGGCGGCATCATCTTCGGTGGAGGAGGGCTCGTGACCCCTCCAAACTCCTAAGTCCGAGAACAACTAAGGAGAAGCTAAGGCCAGCTCATGTGAAGCTCGGCCTAGCTTGAGGGGAGCTAAGGCTAGCTCAGGGGATGCTCAACCTAGCTCGTGCACAGCTAAAGGCAGCTCGGGGGAGCTTGTCCCAGCTCGCACGGAGCTGCACCCAGCTCGGTTCAGCTCAACGACTAAGGAGTGAGCATGACTTAGCTCAACTCCAGCTGAGTCAACGACGTGTGCAGCTCGTGAGTGCACCGTGCAACTGATTGACCCGCTTGCTAGCTCAGTTCAGCTCGGCGCAGCTCGATGGCATAAAAGGGAGCTCGACACAGCTCGCCTTAGCATTAGGTGATGAAGCGTGCATCTCGGCACGGTTCAGACGACCAAGTATCCAGCTCGGGAGTGGCATCAGCGAAGGCGACCCGCGAGCGAGCAACACTACTAGCAGCAGCCTTGACCCGGGGGCGAGTCAAGGACCCGAACGACATGGAGCTTCATCAGCAATGACTACCGTGCGAACGGACAACGCCACAACACGAGACGTGGGTGCTTGGCGGTTGAGACCGAGGAGACGCAAATGGGGCATGCAGCAGCCGTTCGGGCTCGGGACCTCAGCGAAAGGGTGAGATGTAGGCCATGTTTGAGTACGTGGGCCGAACACATCGTTGTCGATAGAGACAGAGCGCGACTGCTCCGAGCGAAGCGATGCTAGCCCGCCACAATGGGGGTGAACGTTGGCGACGTGGAGGCGATCGTGGGAGCATGCCAAGGGAGGCGTCCCTTCGGCCAAGCAAAGGCGCAACCGCTCCGTGCAACTGCGCCACACTCGAAGAGCATTACATGGAGTTACCGAGGGAGTTAGAGGACGGCCCAGACCTTTTGGAACCGACGCGAGTCCCTCTAACTGCCCAAGGGCATAACTGCCCGCACGACACTTGTATAAATTGGGCCTTGTCCAAACGGAGGGGATATAGACGACGACACACTTGCATTTCGGGAACTTAGAGGCAAGGAGAAAAAGGGAGAAGAAAGATCTGCGGAGGCACAGTCCGAAGGCTAGTCATTCAGAGGAGTTTCTAGCGTCGACTCAGTTAGAGAACTGAGTCCCTCTCTCTCTCTCTCTCTCGCTCTAGTGGTGCAAGTCTTTGTCCTTGCAAGTTTTTGTACTTAACAGTTGAGCAATAAAACGAATTGTTCTACGGAAAATATCTTCATATTGCGTCTATACTCTGCTCTTTGGGGAAATTTGGGTAAAAGGCTGAAGTGAGGGACGGCAAACCTCACTACCGCATACCCTTGTGAATTAAGGGGTGTGACACTTAACCGGCTGAGCTGGCAAATGCCCCGGTCCATCTAACCTTCCAGCCTCTACATCTCCATCCATTTTACATACGCGTATGATTGCACTCTTATTTTTCAGTAATTTGTTTGTGCATATGTCAATACGTATCTCCCCCCCCTGAAATCAGCCCATCACAACGTGCACACTGAACCCTTGCGCTGATGCTTTCCTTTGTTTTCCTTTCCCGTGACTCTTCGTACACTGGTCGGGCGATAGAGCGACGTGTGGATAGCTGGATCCATGCCCCCTCCACTGCGTTTACAGCGGATTTGGACGGAAAGAAACTAGGGTGAAATTTTGACCTTGACGATGCCTTTTTTATGCCAATACATACTTCCTCCCTCTGGCCGCTTCCGGTATGTTTGGTTACATTGTATTTTGGATTCTAATTCTATAAATTTTAAGTTTGGTTTGTTTTTTTTAGAAGGACGGAGGGTCCTATGATTGGAGGTCCCCGTCATAAAATTAATTAAGCTACATCAGCCGTAGCAATGTTTACAAAACAAGAAGGAAAAGACTGCGAAAAGGAAAATCTACCTACTTGTCCCCTTCGTGCCATAGTGGCCACTTCGTGGGCAAGCTTGTTACAAACACGACTTACGTAAGAAATGCTATAGAAAGAAAACTGACTTTCTAAGACCATGATGTCCTTAGCTAGGACACCCACATAATCTCTTCTCATCGTGAGATCACTACAGGCTTGGACAACTTCAAGAGCATCCGATTCCATTTCCACGTGCCCACACCATAGCTGCTCGCCCATTGGAGTGCTGCTCTCAAAGCAAACACTTCTGTCGTTGCTATTCCCATACCCTTGCTGACCTTCTTGCCCACCACACCCATCAAGGCACCCTCGTTATCTCGCATCACCATTCCAATGGCTGCCGCCCTATCTTCTCCACATGTAGCGTCCACATTAATCTTTACTCTTCCCTGAGCTGCCTTGATCCATTTTGGTGCTGCGGCCCTTGCCTGTTGTGCGTTGCTAGTCCTCCTCGTGTGCTGCTCACTTCTTGCAAACTGGATCATTGCCAAGGCTGACCGAAATAAGAAGCTGCATTTTACCTCACTATCTTGAAAGACCCTTTTGTTCCTCCCTCTCTAGATAGCCCAAATAGCTGCCACGAGCACCTCTTTGTCTTCTCTTTCCAGCGCTGCCCCAATTGTGACATTTATATTTTCATCTTTGTAATCATCCACCCATTGTTGAGTCCCCCTTTCCATGAGATCCCATACCTCAGTTGCGTTTGGACAACGGAAAAGCATGTGTGATATGGACTCCTTTTCCGACATACAGAGATGACATGTCCCATTGTCAGTGCAGTGCCGGTCAAACAGCCTTCCTTTGGTTACTAAGCCTCCAGTGCATACCCTCCACAGGAAATGTGCAGCCTTGGGTATTCATCCCCCTTGCCATATACGTTGCCATGAATTTTATCCTTGTTGCGTTGCATGTCTTCGTGCTTCCACCTTGCCAAGCATACCAAGCCAGTACGCGGAACGGACTGTGAAGTGCCCTTTTTTTGCCGGCCACCAGTAGCATGCATCACTCTGATCCCCTATGCTAAGGGGGATATCACATATTTTCTCTACATATCTCGTCGGGAAGCACTCCTCCAACCGAATAGTGTCCCACTTATTTTCCCCCGGTGTAATTAGATCTTGTACTTTCCCATAGGGTGTGTCATCCTGAGTCTTGAAACGTGCAAGAGTATCCGTCTTCCCCGACAACCAAACATCCTCCCAAATGTACACATCTTTCCCATTGCCTATTCTCCATTCGGTCCCTTCTTTTAGCAAAGACTTTGCCCCCATAGACTCCTCCATGTGTAACTGGGATTATAGCCTCTTCTAGCTTCCCAAATAGACGTTCTCGGAAAATATCTGGCCTTCAAGACTTTATGTACAAGAGAATTCGGGTTGACTCCTTACCTCCATAGCTGCTTGGCAAGGAGGGCTTGGTTGAAGATAAGGAAATTCCTAAAACCAAGGCCTCCCAACCTTTTTGGTTTGCACATATTCTCCCAGCTCATCCAAGCTAGCTTCCTCTCGTTTCCTTTTGCTCCCCACCAGAACCTTGCTATTATGCTTTGGATCTCATCAAGAGTGCCCTCCGGAATTTGAAAAATACTCATCACATATGTTGGGATAGCTTGTGCCACTGCCTTAATGAGGACCTCTTTCCCGGGTTTGGATAGTAGTTTCTCAGACCAACCTTGTAGCTTTTTCCATATTCTTTCTTTTATGAAACTGAACACATGCTTCTTCAATCTGCCTATGGCCGTTGGGAGGCCTAGGTATTTTGCATGCCGGTCCACCTCCCTAACTTGCAGCACCCCCTTTGGTTCATCCTTCTTCGTGTCCGTCATCCCTTTGCTGAAAACGACCTCTGTCTTGGATAAGTTAATCTGTTGCCCGGATGCCTATTCGTACTGGCTGATAATTTCAGCAATCTTCAAGCATTCAGACGAGGTTGCTCTAGTAAAAAGGATGTTGTCATCTGTAAAGAAAAGGTGAGATATGCGTGGAGCCCCTCTACATGGGGAGATTCTGTGTATTAGGTTGTCACATGCAGCAGTACTTAATAAGGTGGAGAAAGCTTCTGCACATATAATAAAAAGGTAGGGGGAAAGAGGGTCACCCTGGAGAAGTCCCCGTGCAGGCTTTGTTTTCCTGGTCCGGTCCCCATTGATGGCAAACATGTGTTGGACAGATGTTATGCATTCCCGAATTTTTTCCCTCCACTTCACCCCGAAGCCCATCCTTTCCGTCACATGATTTAGGAAACTCCATTCAATTCTATCATAAGCTTTGGACATGTCCAACTTCAGCGCTAGACTACCTTTCTTCTTTCCCCTATCCCTTTTCATAGCATGGAAAATTTGATATGCGATAAGAGCATTATCAGTTATCATCCTCCCCAATATAAAAGCACTCTGATTCTCCGAAATGATGTTGTTCATAAGAGGTTTTAATCTATTTGTCATCACCTTAGAGGCCAGCTTATAAAGAATGTTGCACAAGCTAATAGGGCGGAAGTCCCCTCCCTACCTTAGTGGGTTTCTCAATTTTTGGAATCAGCACCACTAAGGTATCATTCATCTCCTCTATGCTGCGCTCCCCTTTCCACCAACCCTTGATATAGTTTGACACATCTTGCCCCACAATGCTCCAGTAATTTTGATAAAACATCGCCTTCATCCCATCCGGCCCCAGTGCTTTGTTCGGATGCATCTGATTAAGTGCTGTCCGGATTTCATCATCTGTAATATCTCTTTCAAGATTTGTGTTCTGCTCTTCATTTATCATCTTATTTATGCCTCTAGAAGCTTTCTCAAAGCCCGTCGGATTGCTGGTTTTGAACAGTTGAGAGAAGTATTTGGAAATGATAGCTGCAAAATTGTCATCATCTTTTCTAAGGACACCCTGCTCATCCTCAAGACATGTAATCCAATTTCTCCACTTTCTATTAGAAGCCTTTTGGTGAAAGTAAGCCGTATTACGGTCTCCCTCCTTCAATTCTTTTACCCGTGCTCTTACTGCCCAGTATTCCTCATCTTTGAGCAGCCAATATTGTAGTTCTTTAGATGTATCTTCGGCTTTTTGAAGCGTGTCATGATCTGGGGTCGAGATTGAACTCTTTTCAGCTCATCTTCAAGTTCCTTGATCTTCTTTTTCCTGTTCCCAAAATTATTTGCAGCCCACACATTGAGATGATCTTTGCAGGAGTTTATTTTTGTCTTCATGTCACTGCTGCTAGTAGATGTCCACACCTTTTTTATAATATTTTTACAATCCTCCTCACCGGCCCACATAGGTTCGAACGCAAAGTACTGTCTTCTCCTTCCTCTCTTCGTGTCCCTCTTTTCTGCCTCCAAGATAATAGGGCCATGATCCGATTCGTATATAGGCAAATGGATGATCTTAAAGTGGTTGAAAAGATCACACCAACTGAGCTCGGGAAGATACCTATCCAGACGTTCCTGTACAAGAGTCCTCTCAGAAAGCCCCCTTCTCCATGTGAAGATATTTCCTTCAAAGCCCAGGTCCACTAGTCCGCAATCATCAATGGTATCTCAGAAATTTTGCATGAACTTTTCCTCCCGTGGTGCCCCCCCACGTTTTTCACTGTTTGAGATGATCTCATTAAAATCACCAAAGAAAAGCACCGGCTCTTCAGCCTCAGATTTTAGTCTTCTCATCAGGTCCCAGGTTTTTGATTTGCTTTGCTGGTCCACCCAACCATAAATCCCAATGGCCCGCCAGGTGATTCCTGTAACGCGGTCTCTAACAAGGCTGGAAACGTGTCTATTTGAGTAGTTGAGCACTTCAACATCAGTGTCCTTCCACCAGAGACCTATACCACCTGCCCGACCATCACTAGAGATGCATAAACCGTCTTTGTAGCCGCAACTTTTTTGGACACCTTCGAGTTTCTTTCCTGCAATCATAGTTTCCATAACAAAAACTATGTTTGGGCACTCTCTCCAACACCAAGATCGGAGAGCCGTACCCGTGTCAGGGTCGCCCAATCCCTGACAGTTCTAGCTGAGGAGTTTCATTGTCCTTTGCAGGATTGGACACTGCCAATCTCTGCTACTTGGGTCACATAGACCCCGTTTGATTTGTGACCACATGGATTGCTTTGTTTTGCCTTTTTCTCACTAGTACCTTCAGTAGAAGAAATCATCAAGCTCCATATCACAAAATTCTATATTCCTGTCCCTCTTCCCCGTCATTTGTTCCCACACCACCTCATTCTCTGGGATGCCAAGACGGGCACCTCTGCTCATCTTATACACCCAAGGATGATGCTTCTTCTTTGCTTTGTTTGAGTGGGCACCCTATTTTGACTTTGTCCCTACTGCCTGTCTTCTTTGAGCTCTTGTAATAGCACGTTGTTCACCCCAAGTTTTGGATGTATTTTGTCTGTCGGGCTCCCGTTGTTGTGCTGGTTTCATTTGCATCAGAGTTTCATCTTCATAGTATCGTTGTCCCCCTCGTCGAGCGTCACATCCTCTACTCCCATAATAGGTGCTTGTTCATCAATTTTGTCATACACATGGACAAACGGTCGTTCCTCTCCTACCCCGTTCTTTCCTTGGTGTAGTAACCTGCTATTATATGAGTCTCCGGCTTCATGGTGGGCAGCATCCTCCCCCGTCGTTGCTGACCTGCCTTCCCCCGTCACCCGTCCCCCTCTGCTCGCCCCATGTTGCTCCCGATCCCCCGCTGCCCCTAACGCCTCCTGCACAGGCGCATCCCCCGACGCCTCCCCAGAAAGGTGCACGTATGCGCTCTGCAACATGTCCCCCTTGCCTCCCTGGCCTCTCCGTTCACCAGCACTCCCCACATCATTGCATTGTTGCTGCGTCTCGCTGCCCGTTCTGCCTTCCCCCGATTCCACCGACGTCGACCCGCCTCCCCTCCCGCCCGGTAAGATTTGTCGCGCCTCTGTAACGTCCCCTCCCGCCTCTTCCATGGTTCCCGACATGTCCTCGTTGCTGCGTTCTAGTGAGTGCCGCGGTCTCTCGTCCCTGCCATCGTCGCGACGGTCCTCCATCCACCCAACGTCGCGATGTCCTGGTTGCAGCACCGACGACCCTCCGTTATCCCACTCCTTCCCACTCTCCGTCTCTCCCCGTCTGCCGTGTCCCCCCTCATTTGCTTTCCTACGTTCCGCTGCCCTGCTCATGTTCCCCCACGCCTTGCCCCGCGTCGCATCGGCGTTGATTCGATGCGAGCGTTGCGGTTCCCCGACGTCTCCTTCGCACCGTTGCCAAACGCCCCGTTCACTGTCTCCATTGCATTGACGCCCGCCCCACACATCTTCTGAACCGTTATGCCCAGAGCTTTCCTGCTGTGCTGGTGTCCCGCTTGAATCGTTCTTGAAGGTGAGCTTCCGCTTCGTCTTGTCATTGATCCCAGCGCTTCCTTGCTCTGAACGTCGCTGCCTCCACGGGGACGCCCGCAACCAATTGCCCCAGCGATGTGCTTGCTCAGGTACCTCCGTGGTCACATGGCAATCATTGTCAATGTGCCCTAACTTGCTGCACAAGAAGCAGAAGTTGGACAATCGCTCATACTTCACCTCTATCTCCGCTATATATCCCCCTTTTACCCTGATCTTCAACACCCGTTTCAAGGGTTTCATAACGTCAAGGAGAATACTAACACGGATGGACGCCTCCCATCCCGATCCGTCTGTGTTGTCACGGATCACTTCTCCCACCCTTCCAGCTATGTCCTTGATCGTGGAGTCCCCCCTATAGCCTAGGGGTAGACCATACAGCCGCATCCAAAAAGGGCTTCTATTTATCATCACCTGCCCTGGTTGTTCCTCTTTCATTATCTCTTTGAACAGCAACAGCCGTCCGTCGAAGTGCCACGGCGCCCCTTCAATGACCCGCTGTCGATCCCGCCAGTGGGTGAATTGGATGATAAAAACCTCCCGTTCTAGCTGTTTGAATTCCGCTCTCTCCCTCAGACTCCATGCCTGAATCAGAGTCCTCTCCATCGCTCTGAAGTTGTACGTTCGTTCCGTTAGGAGTTTACCCACCAGATCCAGTTCTGTAAGATCATCCTCGTCGCTGCTGCCCACGGGATGGACATCAATGGGATCCTCCTCCTCCTCCATTAGTCGAAGACCTGTGTACCTATCTGCCAACTCTGCTGCTATCCTGGGACAAGACCAAAAGAAAGCCACACACTTGAACTTGCAAGAGATAAAACCCTAGAAGGGTGGAGAGACGTCCACTACCCGGAACCCTAATCGCCAGAGCGACGGGACGAGGGGACGAGTTTTAACAGTTTTAGAGATTTTTGAGATTGGAGAAATGTGACTCATGTCAAAATTTCCAGAAAATAAGAATTTCAAATTTTGTTCTCTATCAAAATTCTCTCGGACGCCAAAATTTAATATGGACAAGACAGTCGACACGAACAAAAAAATTCCACTCTCACAAAATCCAACAAACCAAACATAATATTTTACATTACAAGATTTTGAGAATGCAACATTTCAGTAATGCGGGAAGGACAAAATATCAGATTTATGATAATCCAGCTAACCAAACGTGCCCATGTACAACGACAGAAACAGTGGGTTCCAGGTGGTAAGTAGTGAGTATTAGGTAAGTCAAACAACGAGTGGGTTTTTTTGGACTCGGTCTAAATTGGATCTGAACCTATTAGGCTCAGATCCAGATAAATAAGATCCGAAAAACCTGTCCGAAATCAAACAGATCTGACTGAACCCAAAAAATCATAGAATAATTTATTTCAAAAATTTTGAAAAAAATATTGAAAAATCTGAAATCGGACCCACTAAACCCGAAAATAAACAAAATAATACCCAACCTGACTCGAAATAAAATGGACCTAAATAGACCCGACCTACAACCAAGATAGCCAGAAATAGATCTGAATTTTCAGGTCAGATTCGGATCAAGTAAATTAGGGTCGGGAACACGTTTTCTTACCACCCCTAGTAGTAGGTCACCCACGGTGCACTGGCACCCACACAGGCATGACAACGAACACCATTACCGACGCCTGCTTGACACTCACAACTGATTCCAATCCTTAGCTCCCCGTTCTTCCTTTTGTCTCCTTCTTTTATGTTTACTAGCAAAGGGCATGTGCTAAGCATGTAAAACACAATGAAAATTATAAATATTAAATTTATAGATGTTATGTGTATATGAAATTGATTTTCATTGCACTGCATGTGTGAAAATCAATGCCCTATTTATATTTTAGTAGAGGTCAAATATGTGAGAAAATCATATTGTAATTTATTTCTATGAAATTGGCATGAAAGGATCTTTCTTGTAAGTTATAGACCATTATTATGAAAACATTAAAAGACAATAAATGCAATCAATCTAATTTACGTAGTGAAACAATATGTAAAATAAGTGATGATGTTATGATCTACCTATATGCATGGCATATATTTGGTATTTATATACATCTAGATCAATGTATCTGATAAAAAAGAAGCTAAACATAATCCACATCAGTTATGTCTCAATTTCAAACTAAAAGAACATATATACAACCAAAAGGACATAATGAATACTTATGCTTCTTCTTTTTGGATCTTCATATTTTTTAAGTACAATTCTCTTTTCAATATCACCATCAAATAATACAACTTGTATCTCCATCCCCTAAAAACAAATCAACACAGATTTTTAGTTCATGGCAATACAAAAGTGTTAGTTATCATGAATATCTCCGTACCTTTTCATATATACACGCCAATCTTCATATATATGTTTCCAAATTTGATGATGTAGGACTTTTCGTCTAATAGATTTGATGTAATAACTTCTAACGTTTCTTCATCATGTTCATACAATATGAAATTAGAAAAATTAACTAAGATGTGGTAATTATAAAAATAATGATTGATAAATAAATAACATCATGATGAAATGTTTTTGATATGTACCTAAATTGTCCCTGCAACACATAATATTTCTAAATAGACTATATTTCTTGTTGTTGTAATATTTTCTACGTCCAAAGAAGATGGTCTGATGAGAAATTTAAGATCTTCAGCTGATTTCACTCTAAATAATGCCACATATAACTGACCATGAGAGAACATTGGTTTTGGTAAATAGATTCTGACTTTGTCTAATGTTTGTCCTTGTGATTTATTGATTGTCATTGAAAAACATAGACAAATTGGAAATTGTAATCTTTTGAAAGTAAATGGAAACTTTTCATGATCCTTTGGCATTAAAGGAATTCTTGGTATGAACACTCTTTGTCCAATCTGATCTCCAGTTGTTGTTTCAGCATTGATAACATTCTTTTTGAAGTTTCTATAAGTCGTGTACCATTACAAAGGCCTCAATACGGATCGAGATTACAGAGTAACATAATTGGACAATTTCTCTTGAGTATCAACCTGTGAGGTGGAAGACCAGTACGAGTCAAAGAATTTAGAAATCTGTGTTCTTGAAATTTGGTTTGTATTATCAATAGATGAATCTAAGTTGAAGTATTATATTTTTTCTCTAAGAAATATATCAGTAAGTAGCTCATTCATTTGTCAACATACTCATTTTTTGTAGTCAAAATTGCATGGTTTGTCAGGGAATAGATGTTACCTTCATCAGTTGTATGTTTGGGAAATATTACATATATCAATCTATACTTTGAAGATGTTTCATTAGTAAATGGGATAATCATGAATTTGGGAACTTTAATTTCATCATGAAAGATAACTTCCTTTGTTCCATTTCCAACATGAAGAAAATACTTACCAAAAGATGGACTGATGTTGTCCGCATATTTTCTTTGAGCTTTAATTTTTCTACATGTTTCCACAACATTGACTTTTTGAAGCTTACATCAATAGTTTTCTCTTTTCCTCTTCACAGTACAACAGGTAGAATTTGTCTAAAGTCACCACCAAATACCATAGTTTTTCTACCAAAAAGTATTGTTGTACTTGTCATGTCCTGCAACAATAGATCCAACGACTCATATGCTTGCTTTTTTACCATTGATACTTCATCCCAAACTATAAGCTTAGTTCTTCGAAGCAAATCACCCAAACTACTTTGCTTTGAAACATTACATATCTCTTGCTCTTTAGAATTTAATAGCAACTTAAATCTTGAATGTGCAGTTCGGCCAAAAGGTAATAAAGATGCTTCCACACTCAAAGATGCAGTTGCAAGTGCTATTTGGCCACTAGATCTTACTTTGGAAAGTAAAGCCCGATATAAGAATGTTTTACCTGTTCCTCCTGGACCATCAACAAAAAAGATTCCTTGTCTTCCACTATTTACGCGGTCGATAATATTCTATAAGCACAACTTTGATCATAGTTTAGTTGTGAAATGGATTGGATGTCTTCATTAGATACAACAATTTTCATCTCTTCTTCTACCTCTTTGTATATTTTTTCATGTTCATCTTCAACTATCAATGGTAACTTGAAGTCTGATAAAGTTTTTCCCATTGATTCAAGACACTTGTTAATGCTCTTTAGTGCATTGTTATAGGAATTGATCAAATCACCTTTGCAAGCATGATAATTGTCTTCGCTCATTTGATCTTTGAACTTCTCCTAGAGAGATATAGGGTTAATTGATGAACAATAGACCATTATAGTAGAAATCAATTGTCGAAGTCCAGAGGGCATTTGAAATAGCACGGCTTCATCAAGACATTCTTCAAAGTTGTTATCATATTCCAATAAGCCATACTTCTCAATAGCCTCTTGAAATGTATCATATTGAATTCCATTTATAATCCTTAATTGGGAAAATGATTTAGCGCCTTTGACATGATTTAGTAAACAATGCAGATAGTAGAACTCACCCTCAGTAGGTTTTGCAAAAATGACTCTTCCGATAGAATGTCTTTACTTTCTTCTGTTCCAACATTTGGAATTTTCATCCCAAACATAATGCTCAGGAAACTCTTTATATAGGTACTTAAGAGCCTCTTCATCTGTAGAATTTCTTCTAAAATATTCAGTAGGCATAGTTTTGGAAAATTGTTCATTTTGTACAATCGTTGACAAATCTATATTTTCATGGAATGTAACAGTGTGTTTGTCCTCTAAATGAAGTTGCAAAGATGTTACAGATGGATGTATTTCACTCATAGCAAATTGATAAATTATCCATGCTGCTTCTTGTGGAGATACCCATCTTTCGGATACAAATTGAGCTATTTCATCTTGCCTATTCTTAGATTGCTTGTCATCTAGTTGGAAAGATACACGGTCATGTCCTTTATATATGTACTTGTATAAGTATTTCACTTCTTTAGTTGAAGAACATATTTCAAAATTTATGTGACAATTGTATTCTGCTAGCAGGAAAGGATTATAAGGAACAACCCATCGATTATCGATTTCATTGGAACCAACTCTTACCAGAGAAGAACTTTTTCTTCGACGATATAAAGGGTAGGAATTTTTTGTTTGACTCGTTACTGAGTAAAATTCCTTGAGGTAATGCTTCTTACATAGTCCATTTTGCATACACACACTGGTTGAGTTTGAGACTCCACATGGACGATGTATCATATGTTTCGAAACCATACCATGGAGATGTGGGTTAGATTCTTTCTCTGGTATCTCAGCAGATACATATTGGTCATATACATCAGGCATAAGAATCTTTTTATTTTTTTTCTAATATGATCAGAAAGTGTGCATGTGGAAGCCCCTTTTTCAATATTCTATTACATAAACATATGCAATAACATGCCCAAATATATTTCTTTTGAAAAGATCAACTTACAACTCTTCTAATTTTGCTTCGAAGATCCTTGCAAGTAGATCTGGTCTATTCTGTGCTTCTTTAAATGTCAATAACTCCTATTTTACTTCAATCCAAGATGGATTGCATGTACAAGTTAGAAATATATCGAGTTTTCCATATCTTTAGACTAACACCATTGCATCAAGATAATGTTGTCTCATATCTCTAGGACCTCCAATAAAAGAAGATGGAAGAATAATTCTTTTCCCATTTGCATGTCCACTATTTGTCCATGATTATAATTGTCGACAATACCTTGATACATATCAACTCGAATTTTTTGTTGATGTCTTCTAATATAGTCTAAATGACTACTTTCAAGTTTTACATACATATCAACAATGTATTGTTGTAGAAGTCTACTAGAATGTAATAGTATGGATTTGTCATGTTCTCTAACTTGTAGTTTATAATAATAGTATTCACGACATGAAACGGTTTCCTTCGTTTTTGTTTTTTCTGTAGAACTGAAATGAAAATAATAAAATCTATTAAATTATATAATTATAAAAAAGGTAAGTACATTCATTAATCTCTATTTTACCATTTTTCTCTTGCAACAGAAGTTCATCTATATTATTAAAGTGTGAAGGTCCAAGGAGGAACCACTAATCATCCACTGACAAGTCTTTTTATCTATTCGTGAAATTCCTTCATGCCATCCAATGTCACCATGTGGAAATAATAATGGGTATTGTAGAGGATCATAACAACCATAGTAGTAGTTCACATAGTGGGATCTTCCAACATGACTATAAAAATGAATATCTCTTTGAAATTTTATGGTACTACCATTTTCATCTTCATTCTCACTCCATATTGCTACCACTTGTGAAGTTGTTGTTGCATTCTGAACTCCTTGATGTACATTTAGATTTGACTTGATAAATGTCTCAATGTTCTCAAAGTTATCAAATTCTCTTAGGATGCGGAAGAATTTTGAGTATGAATTTTGTTGTACTGCACCAACCAATATTCTGATTACATCTTCTATTAATCTTGATGACTGATGTAGTCTATGCTCTATCTCATTATCAGTATCATAAAAGTATAATTGCAAATGTGACTGATGCCCATCTTCCGGTATCATGTCATTTATAAAATGATTTATATGTCCTTGAACCTTGAACGTGTAAATTCATTTATTTCTCTTTGAAAAAAGTTTATCCTCATGTACTCCCATAGACGTAAAAGAAAAAGTGTTATTATACGTCCTTACACATTGTCTAAAATGAATGACCTCTTTCTCTGATGACATATAAAGATAACAAAATCCTATTGGAATGTCATTTGTTGTTAAAACAACTTCTCCATCATAGCAACAAAATGTTTTGACTTCATAAGGAAACCACTTTGCATGAAAGTGATCACAATTTTTGCAAATAGGTAACACATAAGCCTTGTTCGGTGTTGACAGATTTAATTGTAAATTTCTCACCAAGTTTTCTTGTGTATACTGTATTCTTGTTGAGGAGGTCAAATCAGAGGTCATTATCTTCTTAGAAGTTTATGAAGATCTAAGTTCCCATGTTCCTATAACTTTATGTTGTAAGTGTTGCTCCCCTAAGGCTCTGATTGGTTTTCCGTAACTGGTTCGGAAAACTTATGAACTCGAGTTCCTTGAGAAGTTTTTCATGATTGGTTTATTAGTTTAAATGAAGTGTTGAAACTTGAGTTTCATGACGTCCGCTAAGTTACAAACTTACATACAAAACACAGTTCCCGAGTTCCCACTTAAAAAGAGCGAAAAACGAGTTCCGAAATAACTAACAACAACTCTTATACAATTATATTCTCTATTCGTTATAATTGACACATGTAAAATATTTATGACTAGAAATATTAGCGGTGTGAAAATAGTTCATTTCTAAAATCACAACATAATATGAAAACATATCATACTTTATAATCACACTATGTAAAATATTTTAAACTATAACCACTATTATAAGTACAATCTATAAAATAAAAAAATACAAACATCATGAAAAAAAGACCGCGCCATATAAAAACAATGTGATTTACATAATATATTTTTATTCTTCATGTTTAAAAAATATGATGTGAAAAATGATAATAAAGTGTGACGATGCACAAATAATATAGCAAAAATTTCCTACAAAAATAATGTAAAAATTAATATTCTACATTACTTTAAACAATGATGAACCAAAAAATATATTTACGAACACATAAATGTGAATATTATTACAATACTTTGTATACACAAAGTGAAATAAAAATATTGTGATGTAATTTTATCAAAATATTTTTATTAAGATTATAATTGTACCACAATAAAATATTTTAGAGGAGCAACATCTGCACCATAATCACTTGTTCCGGTTATTATGATTTAAGAATCTTATGATATTTTATGTGATTGCCAACCTCACTTATTTATATTATACAATAAAAATTAACAATATTTTTAATGATTTCCATATTTACGCTTACAACAAACCAATCACATAGAAGTCAATAGAACTTAAGTTTCAGAAACTGAACTAGAGTTCCCAGAAAATGAGTTCCACATAACTCATGACTTACACCAAACCAATAGGAGCCTAAGTGCTCAATAAACATAGTTCTTGCAATAGACAATGATTCCATTGTGTGTCTTGTGTTCAAACATGTTTCCTTTAAAGTTATATTACTTTGCTCAATTTTTCTCTTAACATAATTTTGTCTACGCTTTTTGCATTTTTCTGCCTTCTTATCTTCTAAAAGGTTTGCATAATTTCCCTCTGTCTTTTTCATAATAATATCTTTTTTACTTTGGTAAATCTGAGTACCTTATCCTTTACACAGTAGGAAAAAATTAGTTAATGTTATTTTTAAAAGTCATGTGTCTATAATCATTAAAATCCTTATTGTCTCGTCCAATCGAATTGTAAAAAGTATATGCATATCCTTGTAGAATACATATATGAAATTCTATTAATATTAGATGAAATCAATACGTAATGTATACATGTCCTTGAAGGATACCTATTTGAAAATTATGTGTTCTTACAAAAAAAATATTTTAAGTACTTGTTTAGAAAATTTGTCTCATAACATAAATGACATCGAGAATACATGATTCAAATAAAACATAATTTTTTCTAAATAAAATAACAAATTGCAATATATGCCAAGAAAAGATTTACATAATATGTAGTAAACAAATGCAAGACATATGTTTTGTTAGTGATATACATGTAAATCCTATATAGATAAACATCCAAAATGGAACTAACATAAATTCGAAAAAGTTTGTTACAGCCACACTGATTCAAATAGCTCCGCCCACACTAATGACTACCATGTATATCAATCCTTACGCAATGACCATAATGACATGTGTATCAATTATTATACACAATGCACACGTATATTGTTTGTTAAGAAATAAATCCGCCACAATCTGCAGACTACATCTAGCCCCAATATAAATTTAGCGGCAATATTCCACTTATTGCAACTACATTATTGTTCGTCTCATTATGTATGCAGTGTACCTTGATAAATGAGAAAATAAATGGCCTCTCTGGTTTTGCTACACCCACACTACCGACATTGATATATAAAGCTCCGCCCACACTAATGACTACCATGTAACCAATCATTACAGAATATTGATGGTGACATGTATACTCAAACTGAAACAAATATTAACTTTCGTACTACTTCTAGCTGTAAATTGAATATACCAGTAATATTTCGACCTTAACATGCAACATGCACAATTTACTTATCTGCAACCGCAATTTAAACTTTCCATAAATCCTTCCACTTTCGCATACATATATACCTTGCACAATTCGACAATGTGAGCACCAGAAACAGGATCATTATCAACTTCTCAAATAGGCTGTTGTGATGTAAAATGAACATAATACTGTACATTCCAGTAATGACGTAGACTATTCGAAATGTTGAAGAGTTCGATTTTTTTCGGCAGTGTAACACAGAACTATCTGGGAAGTTCGTTTTGCACCTGTATAGGCATCTATATGCACGCACATCAGTCAACCATGTGGCCAGTTAAGGGGTGTCGTGCAAATTATGGTCAATGTTTGTATGGTTGACAGTTTTACATTTTCATTTTCACGGTTTCTAGCAATTACTTGTTGATCAAATAATAAAAATAAATGAAACTGTAAATGACCGCAGTATAGCTACGGACGTCAAAAAACTTTCGAGACAAACCTGATCCCGTGTTGATGGTTCACAGAAAGGTAGAAGTGAGGATAGCAGCGTACAAAGCTTCTAAAGAAGAATCAATGGACCAGGAAGAAAATACGCTTTAAACTTTAAAATTTGTTGAGTCAGCTACTACTCTGTTGCACACGAACAGTTGGTTGTCTCTGTTGGATTCTAGAGTGTTGGTTTATCACTGAGTATCGCAAGTCATACTCACAGCTGACATCTATAATGGCGTTTGATAACTGGTAGTTGTCTTTGGATATGCGTTGTCTCGACAATTAATTGATCAATTAAAGCAGGAATTCGCAGACGGAAAGTACAGTTTGGGATACTAGTTTGGGATACGTGGCTTTATAAAAACAATTGGTGATGGGCTCTTGCTTACGCAGTAGCTGCAGGAAATCGGTTATGGTTTTGTGTGGCCACGAATAGCTATGCATCCTTCCATAGAAAAATGATGTCTCATTGGCTGGAAAAAAATAAATTAAAAAGCAGACACACGGACTGGTGTGAACAACACAAATGTGACTGCCGCTTCTTTATATGGATAGTAGACAAGAAAAGAATGGTGCGTGTTGATGACATTGACATACACGTGCGCCCACAAATTCTTGATCCATTACCATTGGAAAAACACACAAAATCTTCCAGTTTTTTGCTTGAAATGAATTACTTTGTACCATTCAAAAGAATATAAGAACAACATTTTCAGAACCAAACCGGTGGTCAGACCGGTACTGATTTAGACCAGATTGAGTCAGGTTCAATCAGAGTAGTTGAACTGGTTGGACCGGAAATAATGTCAGCATGACATTAAAAAAATTGAACTGGAAAACCGAACCAGTCACCATGATAAAAGACAACTAGCGGTCGGACCGGTCAAACCGTTTGAACCAGGCATATATATATATATATATATATATAGAGAGAGAGAGAGAGAGAGAGAGAGTTTTTATTTATATACATATATATTATATCAATATATATATATTTGAATATATATACATTGTATATATATGTATATCTTTATAAAAAATATTTATACATATATATTGTTGTGTGTGTGTGTATATATATATATATATATATAAATATATATATATATATATATATATATATGTGCACACACACAAATATACATATATTTGTATATTATATATATATATATACATTCTACCTTATATATATATTTTCTATATAAATACATACATACATATATACATAGATACATATATATGCCGTATGTATATACATATATATAAATTTATATATGTATTCTACCTTCTATTTTTCTTCCCTTTGAACTACATGTTCAATCCGATTTGGTTCGACCAGCTGGTTGGACCGGGTGGACCGTATTTTTGACCGGTTGTACTGGAAAAAGACACACAACTGGTTTTTTAGTCTTCTGGACCGATCAGCTACCGGTTCACCGGTCTGATCGGTCAGACCTGCCGGTCCGATTTAGTTTTAAAAATATTGTATAAGAATATATATTTTCTTTTATTTTAACATACAAAATAGTATATTTTCTCCTTTATCACTAGGATTGACAATGGTGTTATAAAATAATCATATCCGCGAACAACCACACCATGTGTTGTATAACCACACCAAGTGATTATAGTGTGGATATGGTTTCAAAATTTTAAAATCATTGTAATGTGGTGCAGTTATAACTCTAGAGAATAGAAACGTAGATAAAATTGCACCGTAAATTATATATATATATATATATATATATATGAAATCATATATATATATATATATATATATATATATATTTCTTATCACAATATTTATTGTTATTCTTAAATAGAATATTGTTTCTATATTTTTATTTGAGTTATCATGTATAGAGAAGTAGGGTATTCCACTTTTTGCAACTTCTACACACATCGATGTCCACTTCGTACAACCTATAAACATACATTTATAATTTTATGTCAAAAAAAAATTAAATATATTTTACCGTTATATATTTTGCACTTAATTGATAATGTGAAATTTAGAAACTTATATAGTAAACTTTAAAATGAGTCATTTTAGAAGAAGGAGGAGTCATAAACTTCAAACTAAAAAGGGTGTGTGTAGTTGAAAAAGATTATGTTGGTGTTTACAAGTATTAGAAAATGATAGAGTGTTTGTTCACATGTTAGTATATTTTGTTTATGTAATATTTACAAAATTTTGTTACTTCATATTGTTTATTTTGTACATCTTTTTGTAAATTTTAATATAATGCTACTAAGAGTAATAAACAATTTATGACCTATGTGGTGTGGTGTGGTGTTGTATGGCATGCAGTGCGATTAGTCGTAGTTTTTTGATGGTACAAATATAATTTCTCATATTAAAAACCATAATATATTTTATGTGGATATGGTGTTTAATTTTCTATTGTGGTGCGGTTACGGTTTTGATATAATCGTATTATATCTACACCACTGCAATCTTTGTTTATCATTTGCATGATGTTATGTGTCTCTATTTCCTCACCCTAAGAGGAAATGGAAACAATACTAAATTATATAACACTTAAATGTTAAATCAATATGTAACATATTACATTGTTTAAAATATATGTGATGCTATATAGTTTGAACATAATATAATAATAAGGTATAAATATTAGATTAACACCATAATATGATAATATATAACTTAAACATTATATTTTAGTATAAATATATGGCATGTTATTAGATACAGTTATTTTAACTAGCATACATTTAAATATAATAGCTAAAAATAACCATATAATTGTTAAAAATTATGCAATTACAAAAAGTTAAAATAACATAACAAGATGCTTTGCTTACGATATTAATCCATTTTCCCTTGACAACACTAGTGAGAATATATATATTTATATTAAATTATCTAGAATGTATATATCTATTATTATTTAATATTTTATTAATTTGGTTTTTTAATGTAAGATTATTAACAACAACAAAAACAATATTAATGATAATTATAACCTCACAACATTGTATTGACAATATGGTAATGTTCTGGAAATTATAATATTGTTGGAAAAATATATTTAATTTTAAACTAAATTTCATATATCATCATTTCTAAATAAATATTATCAATAATAAACATATGCTTAAAAATATATGCATCATATAGCTTGAACAAAAAAATTTATTATATTATTCTTTTGCATATTATTTATATATGTACTTGTTGGATGTTGTATGCTTTTTAGATTATTAACAAAAATATTAAATTATATATTTTATACTTCTACACGTAATGATTCAATACTCAAGAAATATATTATATATTATACATGTTCTAAAACTTAGTATTAATAGAAATTATATTATCATGTTGTATACATATATTAGTAGTATATATATTAATACAATATTAATACTCCATCATTTTTATATTCATTGAATATTTTCTGGTTCTTTAATGATTAGTAGGGTTGTTTAGGAATCCTAATAACATATTGTAAATTTTAAAAAATGTTAACTTGGTATCAAATAAAAAAATGAAAATTATCATGACAATGTGGTAGTTGCTAGGAGGCATTGCGCAATGAGTCTTACGCAGGGCGTACTGAACCTAGTAGAGTGACACTTTGATTTTTAGTAAAATTACTACATGTTGAATATCAAAATTTAAAGGTTTTGATGTGGTTTATGAATGAGAAGTGTTGTATGTCTATATCCACTATACATCGAACACTCATAAACTTTCTTTTTGTGATTCTTTTCTAACATTTGGTGATGGTGTTCAACATGCTCGTACATGTGACGGTGGAGGGTTGAAATGCATGCATGTGCGGTTATGACATGCTAACCTTCACATGAAGAGAAGATAATTTTTGGACACATAGATAACTTAGTCATTATGGTAATTCGAAATGTCATGGCTTGGCAACAAAGTTTTTCCGCTCTCTATCTTGAAAAGGGCTGACATAAAATGATAAAATGTATTGTGCGGAAGGTCGGTGGAAAATGATGAAAAAAAGTGATGAAATAGAGAGGAGTAAACTGTACAAAAAAAGGAGATTACATTGAACAGAGAGAAATAGAAATTAACATTCATTAATAGGACTTTCGATTCAAATATCAATACCTAATTAAATGGTGGAAAACAAGATTGTATTTGGAGTGGAATACACTTAAATTTATTCTACCTAATTAAATGGTGGAAAACAAGATTGTATTTGGAGTGGAATATACTTAAATTTATTCTAACCACCCCACCTATATATATATATATATATATATATATATCTGTGTGTGTGTGTGTGATGTATGTATGTGTACATATATATATATGTATATATAGAGGATTCATTCGTTTCCTGAGTAGGTATCTGGGATTTCATTGTCACTTCATCCTGAAAAGTAACTACTTGGTCAGAAAAGTAATTATCTGGACAAAAGATGTAACCATGTTGTCAAAAAGGTAAATATTCGTCTAAAATGTAAAAACGGACAGAATACACAATACAAACTCTAGAATAAGTATGTAATTTTACATCCGTTGTAATTGTCTACTATGCATATAATATAACTATTTGGAAGGTAACATAACTTTTACACGTGTAAAGTAAAAATAACTATAGAAAAAATAACTATCTTCGGAGCTGGTAACATGCGTGAATATTAAAGATAATCCCATACACACACTCTTTAATATATATATATATAAATATATATATATGCTATTTATTTGTTACCCGGCGGGTACTTTTGATTAAGTTACCCGACAGCATGTTCACGGTGGCAGGCGTATGTAATTAACTCCAAGTTACTGTAGCACGCGTTCAGCAAAGAAACCAGATCGTCTCTGCCGCCGCCAGCCTGATTCTTCCGGTCTCCCCCCATCTGCCGATCATCTTCGTCATCCGCGGTCGTCTGTGCCGCCGCCAGGCTGATACATCCGGTCTACCCCCATTCGCGATCGTCTCTGCCGCCGCCAGCCTGATTCTTCCGGTCGCCCCCCATCTGTCGATCATCTTCGTCATCCGCGGTCGTCTGTGCCGCCGCCAGGCTGATACATCTGGTCTACCCCCCATCTACCGATCATCTACGTCATTCGTGGTCGTCTGCGTCGCTGCCAGGTTGATACATCCGGTCTTCCTCCCATCTGCCGATCATCTACCCCCATCAGACGCTTAACGCCCTGCATATGTAATTCCGCCTCTGATGCCAACTTCCTTGGCGTATTTCAATCTCCATTTTATATTTCTTCCTCAGAAATACCAACATTCATTTCCTCAGAAATACCTCTGATAACGGTTTCCCCTTTTATCAATCTTGCAGAGCAGGATGACTAAGGTGTCTCCCACTGTCGTTTGTGTATCCTGTGAGGGTATCGATTTTCACCAAGCTGATTCCACCATTTAGACCTGCTGTTCTGAAGCTCACGCCGCTGAGGAGGAGGGAGTGGGTGTGGTTAGAGAATTCCCTGCTCTATCTGCATATTCAGGAGCAAATTGATGTTGAGGGAGTGGAGGTGGTGGGAGAATTCACTGTTCTATCTGCATTTGTACAAGCAACAGTTTTTTCAAGCTACATTCAGGTAGATTTTGTATTTCTCTTTGTAAATTCATTCAGTTATACTCGTTTTTTTTATTTTTTCTTATCATTTCAATGTTTATTCATCCCTTTATCTTGTGTGGGAAAGAAACCCAATTTTTGTTTCTGCATTGTCATTTTTGCAGTACTAACTGGCATTCATGTTTTTATATTTTGCTTAGTTACTCTCTTTTTATGATTGGTTACTCTTTTGCCTTACCGAGTTACTCTATTGTTATAATTAGTTACTCTTTTGCCTTACCGAGTTACTCTTGTTGTGTTACAGAGTTACTCTTCTGATTTTCCAAGTTACTCTCTTGTTATAATTGGTTACTCTTCTACCTTACCGAGTTACTCTTGTTGTGTTACAGAGTTACTCTTCTGATTTTCCGAGTTACTCTCTTGTTATAATTGGTTACTCTTTTGCCTTACCGAGTTACTCTTGTTGTGTTACAGAGTTACTCTTCTGATTTTCCGAGTTACTCTCTTGTTATAATTGGTTACTCTTTTGCCTTACCGAGTTACTCTTGTTGTGTTACAAAGTTACTCTTCTGATCTTCAGAGTTACTCCAACACACTGTCATGGATCCCAGCCTTGATACGGATGCTGCTAATGCAAGTGTTGGCCGTGATGATGATAATCCTCAGTCTTCTCATTCTATTGGTGTTTCTTCTTCGTCCACAGTTGCAGTTCCTAGAGTTGGCCTTCAGTTTGGAAGTCTAGATGAAGGTATATCCTTCTATTCAAGTTATGCTGGAATGAGTGGGTTTAACATCAGGAAAGACGACAATAGATATGAACGGGGAAGTAAGACTCTGGTTGCTAAAGATCTGGTTTGTGATAAGCAGGGTAAGATTGGTCATTCTAAGAGGTCTAGAGGGCTTCTGAGCCCCGTTTGTGATGAAATGGGTAACTTGCAGGATAAGTTGTCAAAGAAGCATAGGCGTTCTGTGAAGAGGTGTGGTTGTGAAGCCATGATACGTTTCACACTGGAGAAGTCCTCATCCATGTGGGTCGTGACTGCATTTGTTAAGGAACACAACCATGAACTTGTTGACGTTGCTCATCTCCGTTACCTCAAGTGTAACTCATCTCTTGATGAAACTCAAAAAGAGATCCTTTCTTCCATGAGCCAAGCTAACATACCTGTTTCGAGACAAATTACATTAATAGCATCCGAGTCTGGTGGCTATGAAAATATGACATTTACTAGTAGACAAGCTCATGGACACATCAGTAGCAAGAGGAAAGAGTTGGCCAAATACGACGTCGACATGGTTTTAGATCGCTTTTCTAGTTTCAAAGCCATTGATCCGAAATTCTTCTATAGCTACCAAAAAGACCCCAATTGTTGCCTTACTCATCTGTTTTGGGCTGATCCCGTCTCTGTTGAAGACTGCGGGCTGTTCGGGGATGCGATTGTGTTTGACACCACCTACCGCACCAACAAGTATTCGATGGTTTTTGGAATGTTTGGTGGAGTTGATCACCATCGTAAGACAGTGTTGTTTGCATCTGCTCTGCTAGTCGATGAGAAGTATGACTCATTTGTTTGGGTTTTCAAGCAGTACTTACTTTGTTTTGGCAAAGAGCCAGTTTCCATCATAACCGATCAGGACCCTGCTATGAATGCTGCTATCATCTCTGTTTTTCCCAATTGCAAGCATCGCTTCTGCAGCTGGCACATCCTACAGAAGCTTCCCTCCAAGCTTGGTGGCATTCCTAACAAGGACCAGATCATAAGCTTGTTGAATGATTATGTCTAGAATGTGGATGATGTCGAAATTTTTGAAGAGAGGTGGGATTCTGTAATTCAGGAGCATGATTTGTTGTCCATCACCTGGCTTTTTGATATGTATGCGATGCGTTGCGATTGGGTTCCGTGCTATATGCAGTCCTCCTTCTTTGCGGGCATGAGGACGACTCAAAGGAGCGAGAGCCTGAATGCGTTCATTAGGAGCCATGTGAATAGTAGGAAGACTCTATTTGAACTTGTATGTTCGTTGGAGACTGCGTACTCTCATGTGCGAGAGATTGAAAATTTCAAAGATTTTGATGACGAGTACAGTAACCTCCCTTTGTCATCACTGTGGCCCCTAGAGGAGCAGATGAGAGGTATATACACCAAGTCCATATTTAAGATATTCCAGTCCGAGGTTCACCAAAGTATGGTCTATAATGTAAAGCAAGCTTCAGAAGGTGTCTTTGAGGTGTATCGCGTCGGTGGACTTGGAACTCCCTGTATATTGAAGAAAGAGTTATCTAGTGACATTGTTTCCTGCAGTTGCTTCATGTTGGAATTCAAAGGCATCCCTTGCAGGCACATCCTCTCTTATTTGAAGAGCCATGACTATTGCACTCTTCCCGAGCCTTACATTCTGAAGAGGTGGACGAAAGGGTACAGAGAACACCCTTTGATTTTTGGCAAAGCGTCAGTTAAGCACCCATCCACTGGGAGGACACTTCATCTTGTTTCTGCCTGAAATTCTATTGTCAACATAGCGTTTAGGAACAATGTTGTAGATCTTTGCCATGAAAAACTGTTAGCTTTGCGAAAGGAGCTCTTAGATTTGGATCTCCCTGATCCTGGTGCAGGCGCTGGTGCAACCGCTTCTAATACAACTTCCTCTTCTGCTGTCAAGGTCCATATACCTAGTATTTGCAAAACTAAGGGAAGACCTAGATCGACCGATGTGAGGTTTAAATATGGAGTTGAGATTGCACAGTCTAAAAGAGAGAGGCAGTGCAAGAATTGCTTAGAGTTTGGGGTCAACCATGATAGAAGGAACTGCCCTATGAAGAAGTAGTCCATTCCTATTATGGACTATGTGTTGTTGTTGTTTGCTATTCAATGATTATCCCTGTTGTTGATCGTGTGATCTGTTGATTCTGGACGTTTTTTAGTTGAGTTTGTAGTTGATTAGCGCGTGAGTGAGGGATATTCAAACATGTAATGGGTTGTTCTTTTTGTCTGTAGTTTTTGTGAAAGTGATTTTGTAACCATCCATGTATTTTTACTTTTGTGTTTTGTAATGTATTTTATGTGTTGCGTTGAACTCCACCAGCTATATGTATATTTTGAATATGCTTCAAAGAATCTGTTTTGATCAGATATTACTCTTTTGCAGAATATTTTTTGTTTTATCTTAGTGTGCATTGAATACTCTTTTCTTTTGGAATACATAAATTTTTGGTTTAGTACAATTTTTTTCATGGTTTGTTCAGTGTACTCACGAAATGTCAGTTTTTGCTACTATGCCATACACTGGTAGAGTTACTTTCTGGTTGCTGGAGTTACTTTTTATATTATCACAGTTACTCTCAGTGCGTATCAGAGTTACTCTCAGTGCGTATCAGAGTTACTCTCAGTGCGTATCAGAGTTACTCTCAGTGCGTATCAGAGTTACTCTTAGTGTTCTCTCAGTTACTCCTTAGTGCTGTCACAGTTACTCTCAGTGTTATCATAGTTACTCTCAGTGCTTATCAGAGTTACTCTGAGTGAATATCAGAGTTACTCTTAGTGTTCTCTCAGTTACTCCTTAGTGCTGTCACAGTTACTCTCAGTGTTATCATAGTTACTCTCAGTGCGTATCAGAGTTACTCTGAGTGCGTATCAGAGTTACTCTTAGTGTTCTCTCAGTTACTCCTTAGTGCTCTCACAGTTACTCTCAGTGTCCTCGCAGTTACTCTTGGTTCTATCAGAGTTACTCTGAGTGCGTATCAGAGTTACTCTTAGTGTTCTTTCAGTTACTCCTTAGTGTTGTCACAGTTACTTTCAGTGTCCTCACAGTTACTCTCAGTGCGTATCAGAGTTACTCTCAGTGCGTATCAGAGTTACTCTAAGTGCATATCAGAGTTACTCTCGGTGCTATCAGAGTTACTCTCAGTGCTATCTGAGTTACTCTTAGTGTTTTCTCAGTAACTCTTAGTGCTAATTGAAAGTATATATAATCAGACAAAAACACTACAGCTAAACATTCAAGATTACAACATTCAAAGCATAAAACGTTATATATTATACAACCAGATCAAATATAAAGAAGGTCCTTCAACTGAACATAAAAATACAGAAAAATACAGCCAGATCAGATATAAAGTAGGTCCATTAACTGAACATAAAAATCAAATAGCTCAGGGGGTCGGATCCATCCCTGGCGACACCTATTTTTGAAAGGAACGCTGGACAGACAAAGAAGCAGTGTCTTCTGCAGATGTTGAGGTGTCTGCTATTGTGGATGAGTCAACCTGAACGGGATTTACAGCTGATCCCAGTGCTGCTTGATATATGTCCCTAACGAAGAGCTGATCTGCAGAGTCCTCCGATCCAGAGTATACTTCGTCGCCAGGCATTCGGAAGAGCGGAATAAGCTCAGTTGGTGTTTCTAAGAACTGATCTGTGATCCATGCTGTGATGGTCTGGTGATCAGTTGGTTTGAGGTAGATGATCCAACCTTTGTGAAGACTGAGCTGTGTGATCATCCTTTTCCAGCCCTTAGCAGTTGAAAGTGACCCGTTTTTATTCTGCATAAGGGTTATCTGGAAAGACTGGTTTCCGATTAGGAAGGTGGTTTTGCCTGGTTTGATGTGAAAATGGAGATGGTTCCATTCTATAGGAAGTAGAATGGATTCCACTATCTTGTCGTCAATGGTGTAGTTGATTGGCTGGATGAATGGCTCCATGGTAGGCTGTGAAGAAATGTTAAAGGGGATCTGAGGAGATGGTCAAAGGGGGTGCTACTGAAAAACTGTACCTTCTGTAAAACTGTACCTTCTGTAAACCGTAGCAGTCACAAATGAAGAAGTGGACGTCGAGGGTGTCGTCGAGGATGGAGATGTAGAAGATCTGAAAGCCCCCCGCTGTGTTGTAAACCGGAGCAGTCGTGGATGAAGAAGAGATGGACGTTGAGGGTGCTGTGGAGGATGGAGATGTTGAAGATCTGAAAGCCACCCGCTGTGTTGGAAACTGTAGCAGTTGCAGATGAAGAAGAGATGGACGTAGAGGGTGCCGTGGAGGATGGATATGTTGAAGATCTGAAAGCCCCCCGCTGTATTGTTGGTGCAGCAAATATGTGCAGTAGTGAGAGTAATGCTCTGTGATGTTGGTGCTGCAATTATTGACAACAGTAAGATTAATGCTCTGTGCTGTTGGTGCTGCAATTATTGACAACAATGCTCTTTCCTATTGGGTTGCAAAGATGCCAGCAGTACTGTTCTGTTCTGACGACATAGCAGTGCACTATGTTGTGTGTATGTGCATTTACATCGTACAACAGACTCTTGTACATATCTTTATAGTTATGTGCTCTCTTTTCTTCACTTTTCTGGTTCCTTCTTTAATAAAGAATCATGTACAACAGACTCCTGAACGCTAGAGTTAATTTTTTGTTTATCACAATTACTCATTAGTGTTATCGCAGTTACTCTCAGTGTCCTCGCAGTTACTCTTGGTGCGTATCAGAGTTACTCTTAGTGTTCTCTCAGTTACTCCTTAGTGCTGTCACAGTTACTCTCAGTGTTATCATAGTTACTCTCAGTGCGTATCAGAGTTACTCTGAGTGCGTATCAGAGTTACTCTTAGTGTTCTCTCACTTACTCCTCAGTGCTGTCACAGTTACTCTTAGTGTCCTCGCAGTTACTATCAGTGCGTATCAGAGTTACTCTGAGTGCGTATCAGAGTTACTCTTAGTGTTATCTCAGTTACTCCTTAGTGCTGTCACAGTTACTCTTAGTGTCCTCGCAGTTACTCTCGGTGCTATCAGAGTTACTCTGAGTGTTCTTTAAGTTACTCCTTAGTGCGTATCAGAGTTACTCTCAGTGTGTATCAGAGTTACTCTCAGTGCGTATCAGAATTACTCTGAGTGTTCTCTCAGTTACTCCTTAGTGCTGTCACAGTTACTCTCGGTGCTATCAGAGTTACTCTGAGTGTGTATCAGAGTTACTCTTAGTGTTCTCTCAGTTACTCCTCAGTGCTGTCACAGTTACTCTTAGTGTCCTCGCAGTTACTCTCAGTGTCCTCGCAAGTACTCCTTAGTGATGTCACAGATACTCTCAGTGTCATCACAGTTACTCTCAGTGCGTATCAGAGTTACTCTCAGTGCGTATCAGAGTTACTCTTAGTGGAGTCTCAGTTATTTCCTAGTGTTGTCACAGATACTCTCAGAAGTAGACATATCTCGATACATGTATGTTAGCACTGAGAGTAACTATGATATGCTAAACCAAATCAGTCTAACTCAAAGTATATATTTGCATACAAAATCACAACAGATTTACATTCAAGAACACAACATTCAAAGCACAAAACGCTATATATTATACCCAGAAATACTCGTATTTGCAATAAGATGTTCACAACACACAAGTAATCTATCTCATAGTGGTTACACATCAAAATTCCAGAAGCAAACTGTTCAAATTTTACATTTCAATTAATAATTCACTCTTTCATCTTAAATCCAGCCATTTATCTAGGCTTGAAACAGCTTCTTCATCCGTTTTCTTCTCTTCAGCTGGTGCTTCTGTCTTCTCTTCTTCTTGTTGCTTTTGACATTCATCTATTCCTTCCTTGTTATGCTCAGATGGACCTTCTTTGATGACGTCATTGTTATCTTTTTGATGTGTTTGTACAGGTTGCAACTCCCCCCTCACCATCATTCTCTGAAAAATATCAGCCCTTATGGCCGGCATGTCCTTGCAGGTGAAGTCCATGGGTTTTCCATTTACCAGGCATTCTAGGTACTTCATGACGAAGATCCCACAGTCAAGTGAGTCTTCTGCCTGTTGTGGACATAGCGGGTACTCCTATCCCCATTGTGACAGTTGGTCACCTTTTTCTGCCCCCCTGAAGAATTCATATACAATACCCACCTGCATTAAAAATTGACAACTCTTATTAATCATCTATCAACAAACATTAATCATATCAATCCACTACAAATAGAGTTTCTTTTTATAGATTGCTTACCTATCTAAGGAATTCCCTTTTCGACTTGCTATTTCCACTCATTGAGTTATAAGACCGGTGTACTCCTTCCCTGAAACTTGCCTCGTACAAGTGCCAGTGGTTGTCATTGTTCAATATGGTGAACACCGAGTCCATTGTGTCCCAATCTTTCATCGAGACATTGAATAGTGGAGATAGCATGTCGATCTGCTCCAAGGTTATGTTTTCAACGTCAAACGACAACTTCTGCTGCAAATGCAAATTCACATCTATAAGTTTCAGTTTTGTGTATGTATTTTTGTATTTTTGATGTAATTTTGTATACCAATTTTGTTATTATTACCGGAGCATATGTGCTCAAGCAGTGCCATGACAGACCCTTCTTTCTAATTTTACTTGTGGTAGCTTTGATCATCTGTACAAAGCAGTCCATAACCTGAAAAAATAACCACAAGATTTCTTTGTTTAGAAAAAAAATGACAAGTTCTCGAAGAGTTACACTACTATTTATTAGTTTCTTACTGGTGATTGTATCATTTGATCTTTGTATAGTATGGTGGCGAGGTCCTTCCCCGTACACCAAGTGTCATCACTGAATCTCCATTCTTGTTTTGACCTGTCAATCGTTTGTATAGATGTTATACATATTAGTTTTGGATATTAAATAAGCGATGTTTTATATGTGTACACTTGGCAAAATAACAAATTCTCTTACATTTCTTCTATATTGTCCATGAAGTGGTGGACAATTTCCCTAGATTGTTTTGTTTTGAAATGCTCGAAACCAATAAAGTTTGACAACTTGTGCTGTCAACAACAAAAGAGCACTTCATGTTAGAATCAATATTAGTGTTATATTGGTTACTCTCAGTGCTATCAGAGTTACTCTCAGTGCTATTTGAGTTACTCTCAGTGTTCTACCGGTTACTCTCGGTGCTATCGGAGTTACTCTCAGTGCTATCTGAGTTACTCTTAGTGTTACTCTTTATATTACTACAGTTACTCTACTTCTATTACACAATTACTCTACTGTATTTACAGAGTTACTCAAGTATTGATATAATTTAAAGGAGATGCAACCTTACCTTTTCCTCCCTCCTCTTCTTCACGTTTTTCTCGATGCTGCCTATGATTTTCTGTTCTATCTTTGACAATTTTTTTTGGGCTCCTCCTTCTGCCCTTCTTCATCGATTATATTCTTTTGCTTGTCCAAACCTTCAGCAGATTTTTCTTTCTTCTCCTCCTCCTCATCATTTTTCTTCCCATCATTTTCATCTTCTGAGTCATTATGTTGCACATATCTTCTTCTAAGGCTCATCCTGCCTCGCTTCATCGGCTTGTCGTCCTTATCCATACCCTCATTATCTACTTTGCTCGTCGAAGCAACATCCTTATTGGGTTCTTGAACATTCCCCGATGAGAACCTTTCAGCAGATTGTTCTAATCCACCGACAGGTGACTATGATTTGTCACCTTCATCTCCGAATTTCCTCATCAGTTTTTTGTTCTCCTCTTCCAGCTCGGCTATTCTGTTTTCTAGCCATTTATTCTCTCTCCGCAGCTCAGCGAATGCTTCAACAACAATTTTTGTGCATATCTCCTTCTGCATCTTTAGCTCGTCCTCGAGTATTTGTATTCTTCTTGCCAGGTTGGAGTCATCAGCAGGCACTCCTTCTTGGATTACTGGCTTTGTTGGTGCCTTGTATGGCTTTTGTTTACTTTTCGCCCTTTTATCCGCAAGGTAGTAGGGCATGTCTTTCATTGTTCTTGCAGCTTGCCAGTTATCCCCCTGGTCTATATTTATACCTTCACAAACCTGTCCATAAAAAAATCAAAAATAGTATTTAACAATGCAAACTTTCAGGATTATGTTATATATTAGTTTTTTTAACAAATAAGAAATATTCTTACATCCTTAGGGTTCACAGCCCCCAAATTCATCATCTTCTCAACCGGCGCATCCCACTTCTTTCTCCTTGGCTTTGCGTCAAGGAACGTTGGCTTTGCCATGTTTGTCATCTCATATGCCCAAACCTACATTTAAACAGAGTGAAAATTCAATGCATATGTAACTGCCCCCCATAGTCATTATTGTAACAATTTTGTAGATGAAGTTAATTTCGTTCACTTACACATAGGCACATAACACACCCTGTTGTGTAGAGGGTGGTTTTCCCTTTCTCCCCTTTCCTCCTCAGCTGGACATTTTGCTTCAGCATCTTCATATTCTTGAAGATGCTCCCATGCACCAGCTTTTCCCAATTCATCTGCGTCATTTCAGTAACATCGTCTAGGTAGTGCAGTATGTAGATTGGTGTGCAATAGCTGGTGTCTGGGAGTAGGAATGTTGCCAGCAGGTACAACATCCATGCACGACACATGTTCTGGTAGTCCGATGGATCGTCGGTATTGGCAAATTGTTGCCAAAGCTTTGCTAAGTTGTCCTTGTGCAGGACATCCTTTTCCCTTAACCTCTTACCGGTGTCCTCTTCATTTCCTTTTTTACCTGTTGCGCTGGCAAATTGTTGCCATATTGATTTCACAATCTCAGAATTTTTCCTAGGTATGATGTCCATACCTTTTCTTGGGATACCTAGAATTACCCCTACATCCTCAACCATCATCCTTCTTTACACCCCTCTGGCCAAAAAAACCTGTCATCGTCTATATATCTGTCTATCAAATCTTCCAGGAGGCATACATCAACCATAAGATTTGGCATATTTATCATGTTTGCAAATGTCGTCGCCCTCATCATTCTTATCTGGTTACTTGTATACACAAGGCTCTTACTTGCGGTGATGTAGCTCTTTAGGTAACACCTGTGGTATAGCCTCTTTATCCCCACTGCAAACATATGAAAAGTGTCATATGATAGTAACAGTAATTTAATAAGTTTACAAATCCATTCAATATTACCTTCAGCTGCCTTTTCCTTTCCCTTTTCTTTCTTCCTCCTTATTTCCTCTTCTTCTATCTCGTCAGCAGCCTTATTTGTATCATTAGTTTCTTCGGCCTTCCCTTTCCTTTCACTTTCTTTTCCTGCATAGGAATGAAGTTATTCTAGTTATCATGCACAATTACTCCAACATTTACTCTAGTTACTCTAGGCTATCGTACAGTTACTCTTGGTATCATGCACAGTTACTCCAGCATTTACTCTAGTTACTCTAGGCTATCATACAGTTACTCTAATGTTCTATATCAGTTACTCTTGGTATCATGTAGTTACTCTTGGTATCGTGCACAGTTACTCCAGCATTTACTCTAGTTACTCTTGGCTATCGTACAGTTACTCTTGGTATCGTGCACAGTTACTCCAGCATTTACTCTAGTTACTCTAGGCTATCGTACAGTTACTCTTGGTATCATGCATAGTTACTCCAACATTTACTCTAGTTACTCTAGGCTATCGTACAGTTACTCTTGGTATCACGCACAGTTACTCCAGCATTTACTCTAGTTACTCTAGGCTGTCGTACAGTTACTCTTGGTATCACACACAGTTACTCCAGCATTTATTCTAGTTACTCTAGGCTATCGTACAGTTACTCTAATGTTCTATATCAGTTACTCTTGGTATCATGTAGTTACTCTTGGTATCATGTACAATTACTCCAGCATTAACTCTAGTTACTCTAGGCTATCGTACAGTTACTCTTGGTATCGTGCACAGTTACTCCAGCATTTACTCTAGTTACTCTAGGCTATCGTACAGTTACTCTAATGCTCTGTATCAGTTACTCTTGGTATCATGCACAGTTACTCTAGGCTATCGTACAGTTACTCTAATGTTCTGTATCAGTTACTCTACTTCTTATAACAATTACTCTTTTACATGCTATCATAAATTACCTTGCCGTTCTTTGCCTTCTTTCTCAGCCGTAACTGGCTTACTTCGTTTTGCTCTTTTCTCAGACGGTTTGCTCGTCAGGGGATCTGCAACCCCTCTTTTCTTCCTTTTCGTTTCTGACAGAGGAGTCGCAGAAGCAACCTCCTCCCTTTTCGCAGCGTCCTCTTGCCCCGTTTCACCGGTGTTCGCATCCCCTTTCGCAGAAGCAACCGATGTCCCTTTATCCTCTACATCTGTTGTCTTGGGCATCGTAGCCCATTCGGTATCCCCTTTCAGGGTAGCAGCTTCCTCTTGTCCCGTTTCACCAGTGTTCGCATCCCCTTTCTGGCTAGTATGTGATTCTGCGGCCGCCGCTTCTTCTGGTTCTTTGGCCATCTTCTCCTCGGCCTGATGGGGCTGCATTTCGAAGTCATCGTCTTCTTCAATCACTGGTCGTGGACGCCTTAGCCACGGCGGCCCTGTCGAGGTCTTCCTTGACGCTTGCTTTGTTCTTGTCATATTGGAAGAGGTAACTGATTCGGAATTGAGATGCAGTGAGATGGAGGAGCAATTAGAGACGGAGGAGTTCGGGTCTCCGGTGATTTTGCATTACAGGCAGAGCGACGGCAGCGGGAAGGCAGAGCGACGGCAGCGGGAAGCCACAGCGACGGACTGAGCGAGGGTTTTGGGCAGGTCACGTTCGAACGCTTTCTGCTGTTTTTATTTTTTGAAGTATTTACGGGGCTATGCCACCGTGTCTTCTGTCGGGTAGATTTGGGCTAAGTTACCCGCCGGGCAACGAATTCTATCTCATATATATATATATATATATATATATATATATATATATATATATATATATATATATATATATATATATATATCTCTGTGTGTGTGTGTGTGTGTCAGGTTAGAATACTCTCGAGTGTATTCGGAGCAGAATACACTCAAGTAATTTTTCATGATGCTATATTTTTTTTTATAAAACTAATCTATAGATCTTCTTAAACATCTTGTGAATAGTCAATATACAAAATTTGAGCACATTTGGGCATTTGAAGGCCATGTTATAAAAAGCATAAAAAATATGCATTTCAAATTAGTTTCGTACATCGATTTTATTGTCCTTGGATGAGTGACTTACACCCATCTAAATGAGCACAAAATTTGTATGTAGCCTAGTTATAGTAAGACAATGAAGATCAATGATTTATATTTGGCAAAAAAATAGTCTTGATATGCAAACACCACTTGAGTGTAGCATGCGATCTGTACACTCAAGTGTATTGTAGCTTGTCTCCTATATATGTCATGCTAGAATACACTTGAGTGTATCCGGAGAAGAATACACTCAAGTGATTTTAATGCATAGATAGTTACATTTGCAATAGCAGACTCAAAAATATGACTTTATATATATATTTCTGTGTATTCTGCCCAGATTTATGCTTTTAGTCGTATAATTACTTTCTTATTATCATAGTTACTTTTTTTGTCTAACTATACTTTATATATATATATATATATATATATATATATATATATATATATATAAAGAGTGTCTCTTTGCATCAAATTACATCTATGTCATTTTTCTACTTCTAAAAAACTCCAACCAATAGCAATTCAGCTTTTTCAGAATGCTACAGCCCTCTTTACTCTCTCTCTCTCTCTCTCTCTTCTCACAAAGTTTCGGAGCCTTTTCCTTTCCAAAACAAACCCCACGATTTATGTGTAACAGACTCCCACCATCTCTACTATCTACCCACTACGCGTTTTATCGATTCCCTTTGTTTTGTTCTTCCTTAACCGCATCCTATCCTCCCATAATCACATCCTATTGCAGAACGCCGATAAACTAAACCCAATAACCTCCAGTGTCCATCACTCTTCCAGTTTCTTATCAAACTGACTCCTTTCTGTTCAGGGTTGTTATATATCTTCCGTCATCGTCTCCTTGCATCTAGGCTTGGCTCCCAAGCAATCACGAGAGACTGTACGGTGGAGCTTTGTTTTTGTACCATGACGTCATCTTCATGTGCTTGCTTTGAAGTTCCGCTGAATCTGTTGCTATTGTATTGATGAAAGTACTCTCTTCTTCATCGAAGGTGTAGTTTTTGAATGGGCATATTTAGTTTTCTATGCACCCCTACTTAGATACTTTGTATAATTATATTGTATAATTAAAAGGCTATACGTAAAGCTCTATTATTGATTGCTGCAGAAGGTCCTCATTGGGTTTGTAATATGCTGGTTGTGCGGGACAAATACAAAAATTCATATCACTTTCATGATGTCTTTCTATACTATTCATAAGTATGGCGTGAATGTTCCTTTCCCCTTCGAAGAGCAAATTTTCTCTCAACTTCATCAGTTATTTGAATAAGGGAGATAGAAGTACATGTTACTGAAATGTTGTGCAAGTGGATGGACATTTGTGTATAAAACACATTATTCGGACTCTGAACAACAAATTCAGCCGATGCAGACTGCTAGCTGCTTCATCAATTGCGTCCAACAAAACATGGACACCAACATCATTGTCATGGCATGTTCTATGTCGGTTATTATAAAAAACCGACGCCTAAATCCTACAACGTCGGCTAATTACATAGACCGACATCTATATATGAAGACCGGCCAGACACGGGTATCACTTTTTATTTAGCGTTGGCTCCCTAAAATGAACCGACGCCTAAAATAGCCCGCCAAATCCAATTTTCGAGCAAAAAAAAATTTCTCCCAAAGTTTCACATACGGCCTCGGTTTTTTACCTAACAACCGACGCCTAACGACGAAAAAAATTACCTCCAAAGGTCATCGGTTTTTGTGGAAAAATCAACGCTGATAAGGTTTCACGCGTCGTCCCCACGAAAATTTTTAGGGTTAAGATTATCCAATAGACGTCGGTTTTTTCTGGAAACCGACGCTAATTGATATTAGGTATCGGTTTAATAGAAGACCGACGCCTTTGTTAACTTAATAGCCCCCACGAGAAACAGACTCTTCCCCATTCGCCTCTGTTTCATCGCGAGAAACAGACCGTTCTGCTCCCGACGCCGCCAGTCACGCTCCAGCCTGCTCGGTCGACGCCGCCTGCTCCTGTGGTCGTCGTCGTTGCCGCTGCCGCCCTGCTCTCTTCTTCCTCTCGCCCACTGCTCCTCAAACCACTGCACCTGTCGCTGGTTCTGGAGCTCGCCACCGGTCATCTTCTTCCTGCTGCCGCCAGTCGCCGCAACCGCCAGCCTGAGGTCACCGGAGAAGCTGCTAGTCGCCAGAGGAGCTAGTCTCTGCTTCCCCTACTGCTAGGTAGGTTACATATCTTGATTTTACTGATTTCCATCAACTGATTAGTATTTACTTATCTATTGATTTGTATTTAATATCTACTGATATTTAGTCATTTATCTACTGATAAGTATTAATGTACTGTTTTAACTTATCTAATTCTCATCCTTGACCTAATTTAATAAATTTTGATGCATATTAAAATAAGATTCAAATGTGTCCATTATAGCATCCTAATTTGATTTGATTATGTGCTTTGAACCTTGAAACATACATGTTAAAGACACATTGATGTTGAATGTCAAAATTAACTCACATGTGGATCTTCTATTTCTAAAATGATATGTGAACTCCTAAATCAGTAACATATATTATTCTTTGTTCACCCAAATACCTTGTGAATCATGTATGCGCCCTAAGGTGATTAAATGCCTAAATCTTGACTTGAAATATGGCCTAGTATGTATGTTGATATATGAAGCTCTAGTTAAAACTTCAAGATTGACCCCTGATTCAAATCTTTGATATATGGAATCATGGTTTATTTAGTGTTTAGTATTTACTGACAATCATGATTAAATGATGTTACACAAAACTTAGGATATGAATGATGAAACTAGGATTGTAGGTATAAGAATGACAACATATATGTATTTGTTGGCCTAGAAACCCGTCCAAGATTTACTCATTAGGAGTAAATCTTAGATAGTCCCCAGTTTGGAACTGTTCTTGAACACATAATCTCACTTAGGATGTAAGTGTATAATTTGTATTGGGTTTTGAAGAAAATTTCGATAGCATTTCCCTGTTTGTTCTCTAAGTACATATGTACTTGGAGAACATCGGGAAAATACTGTCGAAATTTTCTTGAAAACCCAATACACATTATACACTTACTAGTGAGATTAGGTGTTCAAGAATGGGATAGGTGGTACATATTTACTATATATAAGAATGACATAACATGTATTTGTTGGCCTAGAAACACGTCCAAGATTTACTCAATAGGAGTAAATCTTAGATAGTCCCCGTTTGGGACTGTTCTTGAATACCTAATCTCACTAAGGATGTTTTAACCATTTATTATATATAAGACCTTAAATCCTAAAGTTTTAACCATGCTTAAAATCTAATCTGTTAACCATGGACCCTAATCTTGTTGTAATATATACTTGTTTTCTCTTTGATCATAGAATGGATAGATCATGGATGTCCATTCGCAGTCGCTGCACCCCAGAGTTTATTTCTGGTCTTGATCAATTTATTAGATTTGCCAAGGAACATAGGAAACAACCTGGAGATAGGTTCTAATGTCCATGTAGGCATTGCGGTAACAACTTGAAAGTCAGTATTGGTGACGAAATCAAAAGTCATGTCATGTGCAACGAGATTGTACAAGGCTATACAGAATGACACTGGCATGGAGAGATTTCAAACTCGAAACCAGTGGATGTCGATAGCAGTGCTTATGTGGAAGAATGTATTGCATCCGATGACGTAGATGTGAACGAACTAGTTCCAGTAGACATCATGGATGCGATGTTGGATAGTTGTGGGGTAGAGCACCCCGAAACCGATCCACCTCCCATGTTTAGAAACATTGTGCATGATGTTGAGATACCGTTATACACATGTTGTACTAAGTTTACAAAGCTTAGTGTTGTGTTGAGATTGTATAAGCTAAAAGCTAACAATAGATGGAGCGACAAAAGCTTCACGTCATTGTTGTCTTTGTTGAAAGAAATGCTTCCTGAAGGAAACAAGCTGCTAATCTCAACATACCAGGTAAAGAAATTGTTGTGTCCAATGGGAATGGAGGCAAAGAAGATACACGCATGCCCGAATGATTGTGTATTATTTCAAAAGGAATATGTGGATTTGAAAGATTGTCCAAAATGTGGTGCGTCATGGTATACATTGACTACTTTGGGGGAGTCCAAAACTACTTATCCTGCCAAGGTGATGTGGTATCTACCTATAATATCATGGTTTCAACGCTTGTTTGCCAATTCGATAGATGTGAAGAATTTGAGGTGGCATGCAGATGTTAAGAAAAATAAGTATCCTCCATAGTGGAAGAAGATTGATTTATTGTATCCTAAATTTGGTGAAGAAGTCAGGAATCTAAGACTTAGGCTTTGTACATATGGGATGAATCTATACGGGATATTGAGAAACCAACATAGAACTTGTCCAGTCATGCTTGTTATATACAATCTTCCTCCCTGGCTGTGTATGAAAAATAAGTATGTTATCATGTCGTTGTTGATATCGGGCCCTAAAAAACCTGGAAATGATATTGATATTTATCTTGAACCTCTGATTGATGACTTAAAGAAACTCTGGGGTGAAGGTGTGATGACCTATGATGCTTCACGAAGAGAGACATTTTATTTGCACGCTATGTTATTTTGCACAATTAATGACTTTCCAGCATATGGGAATTTGTCTGGATATAGTGTCAAAGGAGCTAAAGTGTGTCTTATATGTGAAGAGAACATTGATTCAACAAGACTAAAACATGGTGGAAAGACTGTATATCTTGGTCATCGAAGGTTTCTTCCAAAATTCTATCTGTATCGTAGGAAGCGCAAAGCATTCAATGGATGGAATGAGGAACGAAGTGCACCTAAACCTATACCATGGGAGGTTGTTTATGAAAGAGTAAAAGACTTTGTCAATGAATTTGGTAAGAGATCACAATGTACTATGACCACATGGAGTGAAAAATCTTTATTCAAGAAGTCAATATTTTAGGATCTTCCTTATTGGAGTTCTTTGACAGTCAGGCATTGTATCGATGTCATGCACGTTGAGAAAAATATTTGTGATAGCGTCATTGGTACTCTGTTGAATATACCAGGTAAGACTAAAGATGGGATGAAATCCAAACTGGACCTACGTAAAATGGGAATAAGGTCGAATTAATAGAATTACATGAAATGGGAAATTGGAGAACATACTTGCCTCCCGCTTTTTACACGTTGTCTAGAAAGGAGAAGAAAGCTTTTTGTGAATGCTTGGTAAATGTTAAGGTGCCACAGGGTTACTAATTGAACATCCGTAGATTGGTATCAATGAAATATCTGAAGTTGATAGGTCTTAAATCTCATGATTGTCACACTCTAATGCAACAAATATTGCCTGTGGCAATTCAATCTATATTATCGAAGCATGTAAGGTTTGCAATCACCATACTTTGTTTCCTTTTCAACAGTCTGTGTAGCAAAGTTATTGACCCTGATACTCTCGATACTTTGTAAAGAGAAGTGGTTGTTACCCTATGTCAGCTTGAGATGTATTTCCCTCCTTCGTTCTTTGATATCATGGTACATCTTGTTGTCCACTTGACTAGGGAAGTGAAAATGTTGGGACCGGTTTTCTTGCATTGGATGTATCTCTTTGAACGATACATGAGCATTTTTAAAAGTGATGTTCGAAATCGTTATCGGCCTGAAGGGAGTATTATTGAGGGTTATGTGGTGAGAGAGGTTATGGATTTTTGCAATTCATGTGATCTCGCACTGACCGAGATGTGGGAGGTCATGGAAGCCGGCTCTTCCATTGACTTTGTATGGTGCCGATTTCGACTTGGCAATGGTCGGTTGGAGTATGAGCGGTATATCTCATCTCCTCAGAGCTTAAGCATGTTTGTAAAATGTAATCAGTCGTGTAGTGTTTTTGCATAAGACTAAAATACGAGAACCACTGGTTGATGTTATTTTGATTAGCATGTCCTTGATACATAAATGTTACTTATGTTCTTTAATTCCATATTGAGTAAGAGACATGTTGCCTTATCAAGTTATAGTTGAAATACTTGAATAGGAATGTTTCTCTAATTTGCATAGATATTGATTTATCTTCTATTGAAACATATGATTCCACTGTTCAGTTTATTTCTATTAAACTGCAGTAATAATGTTTTCGACAGAGAGTTATATCTCTCACTAGGGCACTTTACAATTGTCTCACCCCCGTGGGATCCAACTTTGTAGGTAGACGCAGACAAAGAGGCAGAAACTTTGTAGTAGGGGAAGAACAACAGCAGCAACAACAGGGACAACAGTGATATCCCAAGTGGGGATACTAGCTGTCAAGATTTGTATAGAAAGTCCTATGTTTCCTCTTTGTACTCTCAGGTCCTAGGAGTCAGTGGATAGTATTTTTATAATCTATCTGAGATTTTGGTTTGAATGCCTCGAGAATTTTGTTACTTGTGCTTTTTAGCAAAGCAATGATGTATATATATATTCCTTGAGAAGAGATAGTACAGTGAATGTACTTTGTGAACCAGTATATAAATATAATATTGTGGTTCTTATTTAAAGAGTTTTCCTGAGAATGGATCTCTTTGTAAATGGTTTTAATTTTTACTGATTTTCAGTAATTCGCTATTAATGATCGTTTCTGCTTAGTTAGTAACGTTTTATTTGAACGATGTGTCACTATTAATGAGTGATACGAGTGATTCCTTTGTTAGTGTTATTCTTGGACAACGTGTTGATAACAATCACCATGTGATTTACTATGCATACAAAACTTTTGATGATGCCCAACAGAATTACACAAGTATTGAGAATGAAATGCTTGCCATTGTTTATGCCTCTGACCAGTTCTGCTCATATTTGGTAGGATCCAAAGTCATTGTATACATGGATAATGCGGCCATTAGATACTTGATGACTAAAAAGGATGCCAAACGCTACCTTCTTCGTTTGGTCCTTTTACTTCAAGACTTTGACTAGAAATCCTTGACAAGAAATGTTGTGAAAATGTTGTTTCCAACCATCTTAGCCCCCTTAATTTGTTCGATGATGATGGAATTCCCATTAATTACTCTCTTCTGGATAATAAATTGTTAAAAATGGAATCCCACTATCCTTAGTTTGTTGATTATGTAAATTTTCTAGCGGCAGGTGTGTTGCACACTGAATAAGGGACATTCTAAAGCTAAATTTTTGCATGATGTGAAAAAATACTATTAGGATGAACCATACCTTTTTAGATTGTGCTCAGATGGGCTTTACCATAGGTGTGTCACTGAGGAAGATTCTCATAACATTCTTGAGAAGTGCCATTCTGGCTCCACTAGAGGGAACATGAGCTCTTATAGAATTTCTAGGAAAGTCTTACAATATGGTTTTTTCTGGCCCACCCTATTCAAAGATTCATACTAAGTTTTCCTTACTTGTATGCATGTCAAAGCACCGACACCATATCTAAAAGAGACCCAATGTCCATGACTTTTTGGCAAGAGATTGAAATCTTCAATGTGTGGAGAGTAGATTATATGGGCCCATTTCCTTCTTCTTTTGGGTACAAACGCATCTTGATGGTTGTATACTACGTTTCTAAATGGGTTGAATCCATCCCCACCAAAAGTTGTGATTCCAAACATGTGAAGAAACTTTTCAAAGTCATTATTTTTCTAATATTTGGGGTACCTCATACCATAGTTTCTGATGGAGGTTTCTATTTTTTAGAGAAAAGTTTGAGTCCTTGTTGAACCGTTATGGATTCCGTCATAAGGTTTCCACCCCTTACCACCCTCAGACTAGTGGTCAATTTGAGGTATCAAATAGGAAAATCAAGTCTATTCTAGAGAAAATAGTCAATCAAACAAGGACTGATTGAGCTTTGAAACTTAATGATGCCTTGTGTGCATATAGAATTGTCTACAAAACCCCAATAGGCACCAATCAGTTCAAATTGATTTATGGCATATCTTTCCATCTGCGCATATAATTATAATATAAGGCCAATTGGGTCGTCAAAACTCTAAATTTTGACCTATTTGTTACAGGTGAAAATTGTTTTCTATAAAATACAAGAGTTAGATGAGCTCAGGATGGCGGCCTATGAAAATTCTAGAATTTACAAAGACAAAACCAAATTATGGCATGAAGGCCATACTAGGAGAAAAGACATTTGAGAGGGAGACCAAATTTTAATGTACAATTCAAGGTTGAGAATTGTTGGAAAACTCAAATCTAGATGGTATGGGCCCTACCTTGTCAAGCGTGCCTACACTCATGGCACTTTTCTTCTTTGACATAAGGTATTTAGGGAGTTTAAGGTTAATGGACATAGACTTAAATGGTACATCACCGTTGAGGACTGTCTATCTTTTGAGGCACATCAACTCTCCTTACTCAAAGACTTTGACCTACAAGAACCTCCACCTCCCCCTCCCAAGCTTGAAACAACTTAATGATTCAGCTTTGTCGGGCCTTCAACATTAAACTAGGTGATTATTGGGAGGAAACCCAAATGTTTAAATTTTTTGCGACTTTCTTCTATAATTGCTTTAGCTAACCTTCATTATTTAAATTTCAGATTTGATTTTGAATTTAAAAAAATGGGCTATACAACTTGCCGTTCAAATGGACGAAGGCAAGACACTCCACCCAGCCAGACGACCATCTAGTAAAGGCGAGATGACTAACTCAACCTTTAAGTTGACCACTCAAACAATGGTGGTCGTTTGGAATTTGATATTAAAAAGGAAACATAAACTCCCCATACGGCCGTTTGGCCAGACTAAGATGGTTGTTTCAAACCCAGGAGGTGCGTTCAAGATAAGTTTAAATCTCAAGGCCGTTCAAAATTTGAAATACCTTTGACCATTTGAACCGCCAAACAGTCATCAGGTTAAGCCTAGATGGTCGTTTCGCCTCTACTTTGGCTTATAAAATAATCTAATGATGGTTGTTTCTACACATCTTCATTGAAGCCAACTCATCCTCTTCTTTGAGCCATTGTTCATCTTCGTGAAGTGCTTGCTCCACATCTCTGATAGGTGCCTTCCTAATCCTAGTTGACCACCTCAACTTCTCCAAAGGCTGTCTCGCAACTACAGTAGACATCTCACCATCTTCGTTCATCCGACCATCTTGTGCAAGGCCAACGACCGTCCCATGGTAGCACATGCCACCTCATCATTTAGGCCTAACGCTCCATCATTGATCAACCACTATTCCTCATCCTCGTTGCCCGCCTCATGGTCTAGCTGGCAGTCTGGCCTGTTGAGATGCCACTTCATAAGCCGTCGTTCCGCCTCTCTATCTTAGATCCAACAGTGCTGCTTCGCCCTTCTTTCTCCCTTGCTGACTAGCTGGGACGACAATGTTACCCTCATGAAATGGCTATATTGACGCCACTCGTTCCGCCACCTTGTCACCATATACTTGAGGTGGTTTTTGTTCTCAAACATCCAAACAAGATGACGGATTGAGCCAAGCCAAACACCCATTTCACACTTATTAGACAGTAATTTCATATGCTTCAAACAACTATCTGGACCACTCCAAACACTTGCTCTGAGCCCAATAATGTAGACATCGTGTCTAAAGGTGGGTCATGTCGCGGTTCCTTGACCGTGTTTGCAAGGGCAGGCAACCCACCTAAAAGACAGTTTCTCATGAGCCACCTCGCTGATCTACCACTGGTAGAGGTATCTAGTTCTGAAAGCTTACTGGAGATTCCTCTCCTAAAGTGGTTGGGGAAATACAACATGACATTGATGAGATCGACTTCATCCTGGAGGCCAAGAGAGGACAATCTGCATCTCACAGTGATTCAGACTCCACAATGCCACATCAACCTTGCATAACCACTACCCCAAGGAACTACACTCAGTTTGTCAGCACCATGCACTATGCTAGATTCAAGGAAGCTACTACAATTGGTGTCTCTCTCCCTCATCAGACTTACCTTGATCCCAACTCCCAATATTGAGGGAGCAACTACTACAATCCTCCAACATCTTCACATTTTCCACCGCTAGAGTGATTTTCTTCTATCCATCTCCGATCTTGGTTTTGCTTGGGACGAGCAAAAATCTAAGTCTGGGGTGGAGGTGGGTGGTATGATTCTATTCCACCCCCTATCTTTTCTCTTATTTGCTTTATCTTGCTCTTTTATTGTTTTGCATGTATTTTCTTGTGTTCATGGCCTTTATCTAGTCAGCCATCCCTTTTTGTTTTCCTTATTTGTGAAAAATCCATTATTTAGTCGGCCAATTGAGTAGACATCTATCATTGTACCCCAAGTTGAATCTAGTAAAACTTTATGCAAAATCTATTACAAATTCCCATATCTGAAACCACCTTGTCACCTACAATCCCTAGTAACATCACTCCTTGGAATAGTTCGCAAGTCATATGGAATCAACCAGAACCAAGTATAATTTTTCCCTATATTTAAATAATAGATTATCTTGTTATAAAACATGTATGTTGTAAATTATAGGAATACTCTAACTAGAGAAATGACACTCTCAGAAAAAAAGAAAAAAATGTTGAAGTTATAAGCACAATTCACATATTCCTTCCCCCAATTTTTCTTCTAAAAATGAGAAGCAAAGAATTACCACTGGACAAAAATTAAGTCTGGGATGGCACACTTCCCAAATAAAAATTCCATACCCCATAAAGGGACGTACCATCAAAAGATGCCAAAAGTACACATGAAAAAAGCATTACCAATGTAGCCACATCTCCAAAAAATTTGTATCCCGAGTTGAATAGAGGAGGGATCACTATTTTTTCTCACACCCCCTTTTTCTTGTGTAGCAACTTATAAAAAGAATTGAGAGTGTGAAAGAAAAAGTAAAATGAAGCCTATTTTTCGAGAAAATATTGATTTATAAGCAAGATATGATCATTATTTTGATAAGGAATATTGAAATTTGTGCTACGTGGTTCTAGGAGATTGGGTCACTCGGCCAAAATTTAAAGGTAAGGATTATAGTGATCTTACAAGGGTGAGGAATGACATGTTGCAAGAACAAATTAGACTTTATTTGTAATTTTATTTTGCTTGGGACGAGAAAAGATTCAAGTCTGAGGTATTTTGATGGATGCATATTCATCTATCGCTTTGCATATTGTTCATAGTCCTTTTCATTAGATCTTATCTCTTTTTCAGTATTTTCTGGGACAAACTTCAATTTACCCACTTTTTTATTTATTTTACAAATACTTATCTTCTTTCTCACTTTTTGTAGGGTATTTCTTCAAAACTGATGTTTGACCTAAGGAGCCTATGAGATGCCCATCTCGCTAAGCCCATACGGTCGGTTCATCCCACTAGTACATAATCGGCCTTTAGTGTCGGTCATTTAAGGCCTTTAGTGTCGGTTTTTAAGTGACACCTATGTAGGTGCCGCTAAAAGTCCAACTGTTCTGCATCGGTTCTCAAACTGACGCCACAACCCTTCGTGCGCTACCAAAAACGTGCTAGAAGGGGGTATAGGCATCGGTTATTAGCTTTGAAACTGACTCCATATACCTTCGTGCCACGGAAAGGGCGCCATCTGGGACATGATCGGTGTCGGTTTATTAGTGATAACTGACACCATCTCACCCGCTGCCACAGCCGTGCTGGGCAGCACAGCCGTGGTGTCTGGCCCACTGCCACGTCTGTGCTGACCAGCACAGCCGTGGTGTCTGGCCTCATTAGGAAAATCGACGTCGGTTACTAGTAGGGCAACCGACACTCTAACATTTGTCGTCGGTTTTATACAAATAACTGACGCCGATTTTATGTTTTTTTCCTGTCAGTCTGCAGACCTGTTGTGGCTGGTCGCAGGATGAGAAACTTGCAGTTCAGTTATGAACTGCAGGTTTTACAACATCCATTGATATCAGCCAACAACAGGCCACAAACCTTTAAAATTAACAACATAAATATCCACACATTTAGCAACCTGCAGTTCCATTTGATTTTCACACATGTCGATACATTCATGTAGCAATTTATAGTTCCATTCATTTTCACATTCACACATGTCGAAACATTCATATAGCAATCAACAGTTTCGTTCATTTTCACTCAGACACATGTAGAAACATTCAGACATGTAGAAACATTCACACATATTATAATTCAGAAATTCATTTACAAAATATCATTCTTTAGTCATTATTCGCTATCAACATCCCAATTATATGTTAAAACTCCCACTACTTGTATGGTTGTTGCCCATTCTTCTCTTACTTCATTAATTCTCCCATTGTATAGGGAGCATGTACATCTGGTAAGGCCTTTCCTATAGTGGGGTCAGTTTTAAACACATGCAAAGAGAATGATGTATATATATAATTAATGAGCTATAAATAAGAGTGATATATTTCATATTATCTAATGAGACTATATATAATACCTCAAGAATGGTATCGATGTCCACTGCGACATATTTGATAATCATGTGCATAAATCACATCACATAGTATGCACATGCCCATCCATTTTCTTGTGTAGCACACTATAAATTGAAACATAAAAAATATTAAAAAATACAACTAATTAAGCATTGTTCACATAAATAATATATACATTGCAGTCGGGAACTTACTTCCACATTTGTCCAAATTATTTGCTGGTTTTTTTTCCTGGGGACCTTTCCTCCAGCCTTTTTGAACTCATCTAAACCCCTACATGTTAATGTAACACAGTATATTGCATAATTAAATAGTAATGTAATAACATATGTGAACGGATATGAAAATGAAATATTTCTCACCGGAATAATGCCATTTTCATTTTGTGTCCATATCTTGAATTTAATTTAGTCCCCTTAGGATCTAGATAATAGACAGTGAACATCTCGGGGACAATAACTAGTAACTCCCAATGCATACCACTAGAGGTAAAAAGTTAAAAATTAATCACTCAAAATCCACAATTAAAATATAATTTTCTTAAGTCCAAATTATAAGCAAAGTAAACTTACTCCACATTGAATGGAGCTATTATCAACTTCTTATTTTGAGAAAAACTTCTAAAAGCATCACAACAGTATTGTTGAACTGACGGAGGGTCTTTAGCTACTAGACTAATCAAAGATGGAATAAAAAATCCTACATGTTCGAATGAAAAATCTGCACATATCTTGTCTAAGTAGCTGCAAAACATGTATTACATATGCATTAATAAATAAGAAACCAGATCACCAGATCCTACACAAGGTATATGGATGTATAAAGAAGATCTCACCTTATCCATAGCTCTATCACAGATGTATTCATCCAATCATATTGAAACAACTCCAAAATATCTTGTATAAATAGGTTGCTTTCATATGATTGACCTGCATCATCCGCATCTATAGAGACAGTTATAGGGAAATTTATATCATGTTCGCCTAACCATATTGCCATACCGCTACAATAAAGACCTAACAGGACAGGTAGGTCCTGTGGAACACAACTTGGAAATGTGGGAGGTGGAGATGGAGGCCTAGATGTTGTGGGTGTCTTCTTTTTAACCTGTATATATATATATATATATACTTTCAGATCAACTGACATCATATACACACACTAACAATTTAACATAATGTAAATTCACCATACAGTTTCAGTATAGAGGACAGCCGCTTTTGGCCACAATATCACTCTGCCTTCTGCCTCACCAAGCATTTCACAATCTGGGTGGGCATATGGCGATGGAAGATCCATCCAGTTGGAGAATATACGTAGCAGGCTCACACGAACCCAATCAGCTGGTAATGGAGACCCATGAAACATTTCCCCTGGTAGGGATGGGTAAGGTGACGCCTCTGCAACGACAAATTCTTTACTTTTTAGACGGCATGGCTGCAACCCCTAGAAATATTTGTGTAAAGAATGTTATATACATATATACATATCATCTTGAAAAGACTAGTTATTATGTCATAAAAATACTTACATTGGATGTGCTAGGTGGTGGGTCTACAGGATTACTCCAACCTCTACAGTAGGAGTAGAGCGGGACGTCACCATAGGTACTGTCTGCTGAGTGGCAGTCTGAGATGCCTGCCACTTGCTCAGTGCTTCGTTGAGTATCCTATCAACTAACTTATCTACCTATACATGGATAATAGAAACGTTAGCTTTTGATTATTGAATTCTCTTTTATAGTAACATTATAAAGAAAGAATAGGTTACCTCTTCTTGTGAAAGTCCCACTTTTGGGACATGTTTGCACTGGGATGGCCCAAAGAACGCTTTGATGCCCACACCAGTGCCTGCACCCCTAACACATCCAGGATGCTCTGGGTTACCCAGAGCAACTGTCAATTCATTCGTTGTGCCCTTAGGGATGAACTTTCCTTGTTTCCTCATCTCATGCAGCTCCCGCTAAACGCCAAAACAAAATTTTGTAATTAAATAAACACCACAAATAATCAATATTCAAACGATTGTTGTAAGAGTTGTATTTTACCATTTTTTAGCCGCCTCAACAGTTGCGGGCTTCCTTATTTCTCCCTTCTTATTTTGTCTCTCAGCTATCCAGATATCATGGCGAAGCAGAGGTGTGCTACCTATATTAGAGGACTCTTGAGTAGCAGTAGACTGAGCATTAGTCTCAGACTGTAGTCTTTAGCGAATGCCTACATACCCCTTTGGGCCCATTGTGTGGTCATGCACATTCAGTGAACGCCTTGCTTTTTGCGCCTCACTGAGGGCCTAGTTAGTATGTACATTAATGATTTATTTAGTAACACTAAATGTTAATCTTGAATAGGTGAATAAAACATATATTAATTAAATTGGGGGTGACTCCTAATACCTTGAATTCATCTGTTTGTCTTGAAGCTACAAATGCGTCCCATTCTTCTTGGTCCAGGAAGTTCCACTGTTCTGTGGCTTTCTTCTTCCTCTTTTCACCTTCTTTTATGTATTCTCGGGTGAGATTTGTCCTATAGTTCCTTAGGACTCTCCCATAGTGTTGCATCACACATTTACGATGCAGCTTTGACCGGCCTAAATCGTGCGTCCAAAAATGGAGGCGGATTTGAAGATAGTCAGACTTTTACATTTATAACCCGAATCCTTCTAGGCCCCGCAACTTTACTTACGGGGTCGAAGTAGATATACGGGGTAAAACACATGGACAAGGGTGGTAGTGTTGAGAACTCAGAATCGACAAGCTACACTCCTGTAGGTATAAGGATGTAATAAAATTCCCAAAAAGGAACAACAAGAAAAGATCCATAGTACAAAGAAATCTATCTCCAACTGGAGCTACTAGAAAGATTTAAGGTTTTAGTCATTTAGCAATTTTTAGGGGTTTCCATGCAACAGAAACAGAAAGATAAAACTAGAGCTAAAGCAAGGTGTGAAGGATAAGACTTCGGTAAAACAAGCGGTAGCAGAAACATCATGTACCCCTCCTCTCAGAGAGGATACCTCTAACCAAACATCAACACCCCTCTCGAGGTTGCTGGACTTTAAGTTAGAGTGAAATGTTACTAAAGCAACTCTGATTCCGGGCACTCTCGTACTCCAGAATCGGACCAAACACTAGAGCCACAACACATCTCTCGAAGCTGTTGCGACGGGAAAACACGATTCGGTAGCTAAGTGAAACGTGATCCAAACATGCAAGCTAGAGTTCAGATATTAAACATAGTAGTCATCCAACAATTACACCAAGCATAGAGCAGCAGGTAATTAAGCTTTTCCATTTCCATAGACATTAAAGGTCTTAATTACATTGCATAAGTAAAGAATTAAATAACAGAAATAAAGATAGATGTCACCTTCTTGATGTAGAAGGACGACAGACTACTGCGGTTCTCCAGCCCGATACCGATCAGGAGCCTAGCCCGATACAACCGTGTCGGGCGGCACACCCTCTCAGGCGGCACGTCGTGACGGGCTGATTGTATCGTTCAAGGACCCTGGCCGATACGCTCATGTCGGGCGTCACCCTCTCGGGCGGCACGCCATGACGGGCGAAGCGTATCGGGTTCGATATCGTGTCGGGCTTGGAGCAACACATCTAATGTCGGGCACTTGTGTCGCTCATCCACGTTGGCCGATATCGGCCTGCAGTGTCGCCCGGGATGGTCCTAAGTGAACCATCTCCTCCCTCTCGGGATGGGGAAAAGCTCACCTAGAGTTGCCCGGCATGAGCACTAAGGTGCGATACTCTTGCTCTCGCAGCTTTCCTCTGAAAATTTGCTCAAGGTTCCGAACTGTCTTTTCGGTTTCCTGTAGTTGTTATTTATAGGAAGCGGTAGGGGGACGTTATGGTGCTCGAAGCACCACATGTTCTCCTTATTCGGGAGTCGGTGGACGGCCGATACTGGTATCGCCCGGCACAGCAATGTCAGTTGTTGGTCACGTAACGGGCGCCGCCTTCCGGTGGGTGGCCTGTGTCACGTGACAAGCTTGGGTTGTCGTGGCGAGCTCGGCTCCATGTCGGGTAAAAGACGTGTCACCCATCAGTTTCTTCTTGTGCGGCATCCCCATGTCATGCGTCGTTGTGTCGCTCTACCCTGTCGGGCAGTGGTCATATCGGTCGTCAGGAAGTCCGATGCAGGTTGAACTTATTTGTGGGCCGGGACGGCCTTATTGATGATAAAATGTACCAAAATGAGGAAAAACTCTGCAAAAGATGGAAATATTGGATTAAGAGCGTCGTTTGGCCAATTATTGCAAAAGTACTTATAAAAGAGAGGAAAATAGTTGAAAGGGCAGTTTTGATAACAGAATAAAGGCCAAAAACATCACAAAAATTAGTGTTATCAATTCCCCCAAACTTAGCGTTTTGATTGTCCTCAATCAATATTTAAACTTTATTTTGTGATGCTTCTTCTCTCTCAGTGTAGCTTTCTGTTCAAGAGGAAAAACAAGAATCGTGATGCCTTTAGAGATAATGTTGTTTCATTACGAACAAAAGACCTTGTGTTCCCTGCCTTATTATTTCAATAAATTTTTTCTCTACAGCTTCAGCGAGACTTTGTTGTATGATTCTGAAGTTAGCTTTCACACCAAACAGCTTTAGGAGCAGAAAGTTGTGTATAGGGCAGACTAAGGCTTTTTGGGGTTTTTCTTGTTTCCCATCAGTCCATCCAGGTAAGGGTCCGTTAGCGGCAAGTGGTCCCTGCAGTCCAAGTCAGTTGGCTTTAGAGTAGTGATTTCACATCCTACATACCACTGCCCCGGATCTACCATGACTAAATATGGGTACTTTTGGAAAACAAGTGTGTGTGTATATATATATATATATATATATATATTTCTTTTCTTTTATTGGGCACAACTCTCATGCTTTTATTCACACTCATAAGGTTTCTTTCTATTTTTTTATTTGGGATTTTCGTTGGGTAAGGGGAAACAAAAGATTTCTATTGTTTGGGTAGCTTTTCCCTTCTCCATACTCATCTCTTAGTTGTTTGTGAGATTATTATTTTTTCGAAATTTTTGGCATGGGAAAACATAATTTTTTGTGTGTTTGAGGCAGCATTATCAAAAAGATATAACAGAACTTGTATCTCGTTAAGCACATAGAAAACAAACTTTGCAAGAAATCGCATCAGGTTTTTACTATTATAGCAACTTTGTACATATGCATGGGAACAAAAGCAAAAAATTTCAAAATTTTTATATGAGCATGCCATTTTATACGAGCATGGGTATATACACATGATATAGGAGAAGAACAAAATGACACAAGAAAAAAAAATTTATACCTCCTTCACTGGTACATGGGTACCCCCCCAAACTTACTCCACACTTAGTCCCAGAGTAGTGAAGAAGACAGGGTGAGGTCATGCTAGTCCAGTGAAGGTTAGATGGTGGTTGCGCTTGTGCCATCGAGAAGCTGTAATATGCTTCTTTGCTGCCACCATTTTATTTCACCAGTTGGATGCAGCCGGAACAAGTGCAAAGCTCACAAGAAGGAAGCTCGAGGCTCGTGCTTAGTAGATAGAGAGCTCTTGAAAACACTTGTGGATACTTCCCCTTTGAAGAAGATGGAACCGGAATGCCCAGATTCAATCCGGAGGCCACCGGGGAAACACTTGTGCTGTCTCTGGAGATGGTCCTAAACCACCTCAGAAGACAGACTATGATAAGAAAGTGGTCCTCCTCCGGAGCTACCAAATCAAGAAAAATCCATCCTCTCTCTATCTTTGGCGGTTGATGGCTAGCTGCCTCGGGATTCTGAAGTTTCTGTCCGACAGTTGTTGCTTCGGCTGCGGCCGCATTTCTGATTCTTGTGCCTTGTTTGTCAGCTCGGCCGGAGGTTTGCCTTGTGTGAGCCATACCTGTTATCAAATCCATTGATCACTTAAATGTTAGGTCGGAAAAGACTGGAATCACGATAAAACTTGTCGCGATGTAAAGCCCGGTGTATCGTTAATTAAAAGAAAAATCCGAGGTGATACGAGATCGGGCGATATGGGGGATCTGTGCAGCACAACACGCTGCCCGGCACGGGTATGTCGGGCGATAAGGTCGCATGAAAACAACTTCCCGATAGGACGTCATGACGGAAAAACGTGTCGGCCGATATGGCGTATCGGGCAAACGCGATCGGCCTCGTGTCGTGCTTCTCATGCGTCGGGCGATACAAGATAAATTGACTAAGTTCGTCAACCCGATAAGCAGCGCGCGATATGAAACTCGTGTCGGGCAACAGGCTGTCGGGCTATACCTTTGCTCTTTAAAGCCATCGCCTGATACAAGGGTGAAGGCAAGCTGGATGATACGTGAGCAAAAGTGGATTACTACGTGATACAGGTGGCTGAAAAGAGTAAGAGTGGTAGCCTAACATGGTAAATCCACCTTACTATATATAGCAAACTCAGTTGGGGGTAAATCGGGTAGTTCTGGGGTGCGCATCGGCCGTTGGGACATGTCGTTCCCGAGATGACGGTCCCGTCAGTCTAATTAAGGGAATTTATCCCCATGCACGATACGGTTGCACGTTGCATGAGAATAACATCTGTCACGGCCCTTGCAGTGCCTGAGAAACTATAGCCCGATACAAGCGGTTTTGCGCGCCAGCTGAGCTGCTGCCCAATATGAATAAAAGAAGGAGATACAGGCGGCTAAAAACCAAAGCAAGGCGGGGAAAAAACAATTGACGGGCAAAATATCATCGGCTTAGGGTTGAGCCCCAGACCTCAGACAGAATTACTCCTCAATGCCTTGTAAAATACAGCGATGACCCATAAAACAGAAGAGTCGGTACGCGCGGCGCGTGTGCTGACTCGGGCCTTATTACAATCCATAATGTTTGTTTTTACAAATAATAAGAAAAATGCATCCTACTCTAGGAAAGAAAGAAAAACTTGGGCTGCCTCCCGAGGAGCGCTGAAGTTTGCGTCGCCAGCTCGACCGGTGTAGGATCATCACGTTTAGCCTTCGATAGTACCCATATCTTGTAGGTTGGTTTCTGCTCTCTTCACAAAAGCTTCATCCTCATAGAACCTTTTTACTCTGTGCCCATTTACTTGGAAGACTTTGGTCGGATCATCCTTGTCATAGAGCTCCATCATTCCTGAGGGGTATATCTTCGATACAGTAAATGGTCCTGACCATCTCGTTTGTAGCTTCCCAGGGAAAAGACGAATGGAGGACTTGAATAGTAAAACCTTATCCCCTTCACTTACATCTTTTCTCCTGAGGTGGGCATCATGCCACACTTTTGTCCTCTGTTTGTATATTTTTGCATTTTCATAGGCGTTCATCCTCAGCTCTTCGAGCTCTTGAAGCTGCAAAATTCTCTTTTCTCCTACTTTTTCGAGGTCCATGTTTAAGAACTTGATTGCCCAAAGGGCCTTGTGTTCCAATTCCAGAGGCAGATGGCAAGATTTTCCGTAGATAAGTTTGTAGGGGGTGGTTCCAATGGGCATTTTGTAGGCAGTTCAGTAGGCCCAAAGTGCGTCGTCAAGTTTCATAGACCAATCTTTCCTCGTTCGGCTGACAGTTTTCTCAAGGATCTGCTTGATTTGTCTGTTGGAAACCTCTACCTGCCCTGACGTGTGTGGGTGGTAGGGTGTAGCGATCTTGTGCTTCACTCCATACTTACGTAGGAGTGCTTCAAAGTGTCTCTCTCCAAAGTGCGACCCTCCGTCTCTTATTACAGTGCGTGGCACACCGAACTGAGGAAAGATTGTCTTCTCGAATAGCTTGATTACAGACTTGGCGTCGCATGTTTGGGTTGCTACTGCTTCTACCCACTTTGATACATAGTCCACTGCCGCAAGTATGTATTGATACCCCCGTGATGGAGGAAACAACCCCATGTAATCGATCCCCCACACGTCGAAGATTTCTACTTCGATCCAGCTCGCCATCGGCATTTCATTCCTCCGCCCTATATTCCCTGTAGACTGGCACTCTTTGCAAACTTTTACAAATTGTGCAGCATCTTCAAATAAGGTGGGCCAGTAGAAACCTAACTGTAGCACTTTTGCAGCCATTCTTTCGTTACTCGGGTGTCCACCGTAGGGGGAGGCGTGGCATTCTTTCAGGATGTTTGCGGTTTCTTCCTCTGGGATGCACCTCCTGTATAAACTGTCAGCGCATCTCCTGAAAAGGAGAGGATCATCCCAATAGTAGTTTTTAGCATCTGTGAATAGCTTCTTCTTCTGATTGTACGTAATTTCAGGAGGCAGTTCTCCACAAGCAAGATAATTGTAGATATCTGCAAACCAGGGTAAGCTTTCTTTCTGAGCTTCATCCAACATAAGAGCCTCATCAGCATAGTCGTCGTTGATCGGTGGTCCCCCTGTCTCTCAGCTACGATCCTCGATAGGTGGTCGGTGACCACATTTTCTGCTCCCTTCTTGTCGATAATTTTGTGGTCGAATTCTTGAAGCAACAAGGCCCACCTCAACAGTCTAGGCTTTATGTCTTTCTTTTGCATAAGGTATTTTATTGCCCCATGATCTGTATATACATTGACCTTTTCTCTGACAAGATACGACCTGAACTTATCGAACGCGAAGATGATCGCGAGCATCTCCTCCAAGGCGTCAAGGAAGGGAACTTCAAGATGCAGTTTCCTGATCGATTCCATGAACCTTTCATGACGCTTTTTCAGATTCACCTTTATCAGTTTATATGGGAGCGGAAGCCTAGGAGCATAAGTACTCCTCCCTCCAGGTAACTCTTCAGAAGACTTCTGTGCAGGCTCTCAAGTTTCTGCTTGCCTACCTTCATCCTCTGCCGGAATTGCACCCTCACACCTCAGCTCAGGCTCAGATATGGCTTCATCAGGGCACTCCACCGTCTTTCCTGATCTTAGTACCGCCATTCTGGCAGTTTCTGGGTAGGAGATTGTCTTTCCGACAAGGTCCTTCATCATAGCGGCCATCTGGGCCAACCGTTGATCGACCTCGCGCTGGCGCATCTGCAAGCTTGCCATCTGGCATTGCATGGAATTCAGAGCTCCAGGGCAGGGAAGCGCTCCCTGCACCAGCTGGCTGATGATGGTGTCCTGTCTTTTTATGAAGGCGAAAAGCTGACCAACCAAGTTAGGTTGGTGCGACCTTTCGTCTTGGCCTTGACGTTCACTCTCAGAAAGAGACTGCTCACAGTGAGTCATGGTGTCAGAGCTCGGTGGAACAGGTCACAGTTCTTCAGAGTTCCTAAAAATGGCACGAAAAATCAAGTTTAGAAAATTGAATTATTAATTTTAGGCAAAGAATAATAATAATAAGGAAAAAGAAAAAGAGTGTTGTCAAGCTCATTTCTAAGCTTGAGGCACGGGAGTGTAGTTAGTGGATTCGGATTCATCTACAGTTCCGTTTTGCCTTGTCCCCGGCAACGGCGCCAAAAAGTTGACCGGCCTAAATCGCGTGTCCAAAAATGGAGGCGGATTTGAAGTTAGTCAGACTTTTACATTTATAACCCGAATCCTTCTAGGCCCCCGCAACTTTGCTTACAGGGTCGAAGTAGATATACGGGGTCGAACATAGGGACAAGAGTGGTGGTGTTGAGAACTCAGAATTGACACGCTACACTCCGGAAGGTATAAGGATGTAATAAAATTCCCAAAAAGGAACAACAAGAAAAGATCCATAGAACAAAGAAATCTATCTCCAACTGGAGCTACTAGAAAGATTTAAGGTTTTAGTCATTTAGCAGTTTTTAGGGGTTTTCATGCAACAAAAACAGAAAGATAAAACTAGAGATAAAGCAAGGTGCGAAGGATAAAGCAGAAACATCATGTACCCCTCCTCTCAGAGCGGATACCTCTAACCAAGCATCAACACCCCTCTCGAGGTTGTTGGACTTTAAGTTAGAGTGAAATGTTACTGAAGCAACTCCGATTCCGGGCACTCTCGTACTCCAGAATCAGACCAAACACTAGACCCACAACACATCTCTCGAAGTTGTTGCGATGGGAAAACATGATTCGGTAGCTAAGCGAAACGCGATCCAAACATGCAAGCTAGAGTTCAGATATTAAATATAGCAGTCATCCAACAATTACATTAAGCATAGAGCAACAGGTAAGTAAGCTTTTTCATTTCCATAAACATTAAAGGTCTTAATTACATTGCATAAGTAAAGAATTAAATAACAGAAATAAAGATAGATGTCGCCTTCTTGATGTAGAAGGATGACATACTACTGCGGTTCTCCAGCCTGATACCAGTCAGGAGCCTAGCCCAATACAACCGTGTCGGGCGGCACACCCTCTCAGGTGGCACGTCGTGACGGGCTGATTGTATCGTTCAAGGACCCTGGCCGATACGCTCATGTCGGGCGGCACCCTCTCGGGCAGCACGCCGTGACGGGCGAAGCGTATCGGGTTTGATATCGTGTCGGGCTTGGAGCGACGCATCTAATGTCGGGCACTTGTGTCGCTCATCCACGTTGGCCAATATCGGCCTGCAGTGTCACCCGGGACGGTCCTAATTGAACCATCGCCACCCTCTCGGGATGGGGAAAATCTCACCTAGAGTTGCCCGGCACGAGCACTGAGGCGCGATACTCTTGCTCTCGCAGCTTTCCGTTGAAGATTTGATCAATGTTCCGAACTATTTTTTCGGCTTCCTGTAGCTGCTATTTATAGGCAGCGGTTGGGGGAAGTTATGGTGCTCGAAGCGCCACGTGTCCTCCTTATTTGCGAGTCGATGGACGGCCGATACTGGTATCCCCCGGCACATGAATGTCGACTGTTGGTCACGTAATGGGCGGCGCCTGTCGGTGGGTGGCCTGTGTCGCGTGACAAGCTTGGGTTGTCCTGGTGAGTTTGGCTCCCTGTCGGGTAAAAGACGTGCCGCCCGTCAGTTTCTTCTTGCGCGGCATCCCCATGTCACGCGTCGTTGTGTCTCTCTACCCTGTCGAGCAGTGGTCGTATCGGTCGTCAGGAAGGCCGATGCAGGTTGAACTTATTTGTGGGTTGGGACGGCCTTATTGATGATAAAATGTACCAAAATGAGGAAAAACTCAGCAAAAGATGGAAATATTGGATTAAGAGCGTCGTTTAGCCAATTATTGCAAAAGTACTTATAAAAGAGAGGAAAATAGTTGAAAAGGGCAGTTTTGATAACAGAATAAAGGCAAAAAAATCACAAAAATTGGTGTTATCAAGCTTTTCATCCAATTCAAATATACTCTCCAAAATAGAATTGTTATTAACTAGTATCCCAAAAATTATTAATCTAAAAAATAGAATTGCAAATTAATAATAACTCACACATAAATCCTTCCATATTGTGTCTTTCTTCTCCTTACGAACTTTATGCCAAGAATCTATCTTACAACCACAATGGCTATGAGTAACATACCCAATATATGAAACAAACGAATTGCGATTCACTCCAAGTGCATTTCCTACATTATCAAAATCCACAACAAGTTTGGGTCCATTGCCCCTTTGCGCTATTAACCTCTTCATCATATTGATGCCCCTTCTCTTGTCAACTTTTTGGTGCTGCTCATCAAGTGCCTCAAGTGCTTCAGAGGGTACATTTGCATCATCAACCTAAAATTCGACAAAATAAACACACTTACAGGATATAACTATAAATGGACATATAGATATAAATATATGATATATATTTTTAAAACTTACATTGTGAGGCGGCGCATTGATGTCCTCACCCTCGCGGTAATCATCAGCACGGTCATCAGGAGAATGCTCAGCCATCTGAAAGTTCACATTCACATTGTAAAGTTCACATTGAGAAGTAATTCATATTGTAAAGCTCACATTGTAAAGTAATTCATATTGTAAAGCTCACATTGTAAAGTTCACATTCACATTATAAAGTAATTAACATTGTAAAGTTCACATTCAAAAAAATAAAACATATAAAAAAATATAAACATGCCTCTAATATTGCGATTTTTTATCAATTAACAATCCTTCATTGTGATCTCCGCGCACATTCAAGTCATCATTAGCTTCAACATTTGCTGGTGTTAGCAACCCAACTGAGAATGGACTAGAGTCATCATACTTATTATAGTACTCTTCTTCATCTATAGGATCTTCAATGAACTGTCTTTTACTATGAAGAACAACTGACCATTTATCATTTGCAGGATCATCGATATAAAATACTTGTTTCGTCTGTGATGCCAATACGAATGGTTCACCCTTCTCGCCAATCTTTTCAAAGTTCACTAAAGTGAAACCCAATCATCCACTATAACTCCTTTGGTGTTATCAATGCAATTACATTTGAAGAGCAGAATTCAGAAATCTATGTAGCCAAACTCCCATATGTCTTCAATGACATCGTAATATGACATTTTAGCTTCACGTGGACTCTTATCCTTTGCACTTGCAAAAAACATAGTCGACGCTTGAAGGGTGACCCCACTATTTTGGATGACACTCTTACCATCTTGGCGCTTTGTGTAATATGTGAATCCATTAATGTCATACCCTTCATAAGACATAACATTCAATTTCGGTTTAAAGGTGAGGCATTTGACAGTTTCAGTAATATCATCTGGTGTTTGAGATAGTTGATGTAAGACTTTCTCTTTGAACCACTTAATAAATGTCTTGTTATGCTCTCTAGCAAGCCACAATGTATTAGCTTGAGGATATTATCGCTTGATGCAATTGGTATGCTCCTCGATATAAACACTCACTTCGTCCATGTTGTGTAAAATATACAAGTGACCTTGTTCCAACTGCTCACGGCTGATTACTTTCACCCGTGATCCCAAAATGCCTTTGCCAAATTGCTTCTCAATATTCTTGTCATTACCAGGAGTGTCATTATCACTGAGAAAGTCATTGCAAAAATCCATAACCTCTCTCACCACATAACCCTCAATAATACTCCCTTCAGGCCGATAATGGTTTCGAACATCACTTTTAAAAACGCTCATGTATCGTTCAAAGGGATACATCCAATGCAAGAAAACTGGTCTCAACATTTTCACTTCCCTAGTCAACTGGACAATAAGATGTACCATGATATCAAAGAACGACAGAGGAAAAAGACATCTCAAGCTGACATAGGGTAACAATCACTTCTCTTTGCAAATTATCGAGAGTATCAGGGTCAATGACTTTGCTGCACCGAATGTGAAAAAGAAACAAAGTCTGGTGATTGCAAACCTTACATGCTTCGACAATATAGATCGAATTACCACAGGCAATATTTGTTGCATTAGAGTGTGACAATCATGAGATTTAAGACCTATCAACTTCAGATCTTACATTGATACCAATCTACGGATGTTGGATGAGTAACCCTGTGGCACCTTAACATTTACCAAACATTCACAAAAAGCTTTCTTCTCCTTTATAGACAACGTGTAACAAGCGGGAGGTAAGTATGTTCTCCGGTTTCCCATTTCACGTAATTATGTTAATTCTGACCTTATTCCCATTTCACATAGGTCCAGTTTGGATTTTATCCCATCTTTAGTCTTACCTGGTATATTCAACAAAGTACCAATGACACTATCACATACATTTTACTCAACGTGCATGACATCGATACAATGCCTGACTGTCAAAGAACTCCAATAAGGAAGATCCCAAAATTATGACTTCTTCTTAAATAAAGATTTATCACTCCGTGTGGCCATAGTACATTGTGATCTCTTACCGAATTCATTGATAAAGTCTTTTACTCTTTCATAAACAACCTCCCCTGGTATAGGTTTAGGTGCACTCCGTTCCTCATTCAATCCATTGAATGCTTTGTGCTTCCTACGATACGGATGGAATTTTTTAAGAAACCTTCGATGACCAAGATATACAGTCTTACCTCCATGTTTTAGTCTTGTTGAATCAGTGTTCTCTTCACATATAGGACACACTTTAGCTCCTTTGACACTATATCCAGACAAATTCCCATATGCTGGAAAGTCATTAATAGTGCAAAACAACATAGCATGCAAACGAAATGTCTCTCTTCGTGAAGCATCATAGGTAATCACACCTTCACCCCAGAGTTTCTTTAATTCATCAATTAGAGGTTCAAGATAAACATCGATATCTTTTCCAAGTTGTTTAGGGCCCGATATCAACAACAACATCATTACGTACTTATTTTTCATACACAACCAGGGAGGAAGATTGTATATAACAAGCATGATTGGCCATGTGCTATGTTGGCTGCTCAATGTTCCGTACATATTCATCCCATCTGTACAAAGCCCAAGTCTTAGATTCCTGAATTCTTCACCAAATTTAGGGTATAATAGATCGATCTTCTTCCACTGTGGAGAATCAAACGCATGTCGTAGGATTCCATCATTATTTTTCTTAACATCTACATGCCACCTCAAATTCTTTGCATCTATCAGATTGGCAAACAAGCGTTGATATTGTGATATTATAGGTAGATACCACATCACCTTGGTAGGAAAACCAATTTTGGACTCCCCCGAAGTCGTCAATTTATACCGTGGCACACCACATTTTGGACAATCTTTCAAATCCACATAGTCCTTTTGAAATAATACACAATCATTCGGGCATGCGTGTATCATCTTGGCATCCATTCCCATTGGGCACAACAATTTCTTTACCTGGTATGTTGAGATTGGCAGCTTGTTTCCTTCAGGAAGCATTTCTTTCAACAAAGACAACAATGACGTGAAGCTTTTGTCACTCCATCTATTGTTAGCTTTCAGCTTATACAATCTCAACACATCGCTAAGCTTCATAAAGTTAGTACAACCTGTGTATAACGATATCTCAGCATCATGCACAATGTTTCTAAAAATGGGAGGTGGATCTGTGTGCTCTACCCCACAACTATCCAGCATCACATCAACGATGTCTACTGGAACTAGTTCATTCACATCTACGTCATCGGAGGCAATTTCTTCTTCCACACAAGCACTGCTATTGACATCCACTGGTTTTGAGTTTTAAATCTCTCCATGCCAGTGTCATTCAGTATAGCCTTGTATAATCCCGTTGCACATGACATGACTTTTGATTTCGTCACCAGTGCTGACTTTCAAGTTGTTACCGCAATGCCTACATGGACAGTAGAACCTATCTCAAGGTTGTTTCCTATGTTCCTCGGCAAATCTAATAAACTGGTCAAAACCAGATATAAACTCTGGAGTTCAGCGATTGCGAATGGACATCCATGATCTATCCATTCTATGATCAAAGAGAAAATAAGTATATATTACAACAAGATTAGGGTCTAGGGTTAATAGATTAGAGTTTTTGCATGGTTAAAACTTTAGGCCAATAAATACATGTGTTGTCATTCTTATATATAATAAATGTGTACCACCTATCCCATTCTTGGACACCTAATCTCACTAGTAAGTGCATAATGTGTATTGAGTTTTCAAGAAAATTTCGGCAGCATTTCCCCGTTGTTCTCCAAGTACAGATGTACTTAGAGAACAAATGGGGAAATGCTACCGGAATTTTCTTGAAAACCAAATACACATTATACACTTACATCCTAAGTGAGATTAGGTGTTCAAGAATAGTCCCAAACCGGGGACTATCCAAGATTTACTCCTAATGAGTAAATCTTAGACGGGTTTCTAGGCCAACAAATACATGTGTTGTCATTCTATAACATTGATTTCAACATTTCGAGTGTTCATGCATGTTCATCATCAAGATAAAGATTACACATAAATTAGTATGACCTAGCTAGGGATGGAGAGATTCATAATTGATTTCAAAATTTCAAACTAGCTCATGGATTATCATCAATCTACATCATACAATAGGGATTCATGTAGATGTTAGGGTGACACATCACTACAAAATCAGATATTTAACAATAGGGTTTTAATATCTTACATAGATTGATCACAAGATTTCAACAATATACTTAATTCAAGATTATGGTGAAATGTGTATTAGGGTTTTAATATCTTAATTCAACATGCATCAAAATTTACAGAATTAGGTCAAGCATTAGTATTCAATTGCAAATGTATCTTCTTCTTCCTGCTCCCTCCTTACCAAATGGATAAAAGCAAGGCGACGACCGTGTTGGCTGGCCACGGTCGTGGCAAGCCTACACGGTCGTGACCTTGCTTTAATCCATTTGGTAAGGAGAGGGAGCAGGAAGAAGAAGAGGTGGAGGAAGAAGAAGAGGTGGAGGCCCACACGTCTGTGACCTCCTCATGTTGCTTCCAGGAAGAGGATCGGGCAGCAGAACGGCAGGGCGGGCAGGTGTTGAGAAAGAAAAAGAGAGGGAGAAAGCGAAGAGGGTACCTCCTCTGTCGAGCGGCGGCGACGACAAGATGCAGGTGTTAAGTGACGGCGTGGAGGTAGCATGGCGACGAGCTGTAGGTCCAGTAGAGGCAGCGGTGTGGCAGCAGTGGAGGCGGCAACCTAAGCGGTGATGGCAGTAGGCGTGGAGGCAGTGGCAGCGAGCAGCGGTAGAGGAGAAATCGATCGCCGGACCAAACCCTGGAGTAGCACGAGAATGAATGAAACAGAGAAAGGGGAAGAGTCGGGGTCGCGCGTGTGCTGTTAAGTTAACAATAGGTGTTGGTTCCTAAATAAAATCGACACGTAAAACTAACAATGTCGGTTCTACAAACACACGGACACCTATTCTCAATGATAGTCATCGATTTTTACTAGAAAAAAACCGACGTCTACCTCTACATATGCCGTTAAAAAATTGTTCTCAATTAATGACCATAGTCGTTGGTTTCTTTCAAAAACCGACGCTCAAAGGGGGTGAAAAATTTCCCGGGAACAATGCGGGAAAACCCATAAATGTCAGTTATAATAGCAAAACTGACGACCAAAATGTGCCCAATTTCTGTTTCACGAATAACCTTTCTTCGTCGGTTTAGTAGTTAATAACTGACGCCATATGTTAAATTTTGGAGGTAATTTTTTTCACTGTAAATTTTGGATTTGGCGGTTAATTTTAGGCGTTGGTTTATTATTAGGGAACCGACACTGAATAAAAGCGATACACGTGTCTGGTCGATAGATGTCGGGTTTTTATTAAACTGAGGGTTTAGGATTTAGGTGTCGGTGTATTTATATAACCGACGCCTTTAAAAGTGAAGTTATAAGTCATTTATGTAGTAGTGTCCTCGAAGACCCACACGTTCAGAGTCAAATTACCATTTTGGCCCTAGAATCAACATACTACCACAACAATCCAGAGGGGCGTCTCACTTCAACGAGACGATTGTCTCATGGGCCCAGATGAGTATCCAGGCTAGCCCAGACAACCATGTCAGCTTGAGGGAAGATCAAACCAATTAGCAAAGGGCATTGCCACTAAATTAGAGTTCAATTCTTTGATCAGGCGTAAGGTGACATGACATAGGCATCCCACATCATCCAGACGACCGTCTCAAACATTGCTTAGAGCCCAAGAATGCAACTGAAGGGCACCGCCACCCCCTCGTTAGGGTTTTGATCTGATGCTTCTAGATACATGCTACATCATCGCCATACGACCATCTCGGATAGCAAGATAGTCATTTTGCAGTGCGCGAGCAGTGTTTTTCAACAGCCGCCACCACTTGTTCCTCTCCCCTTTTAGGGGTTTTCACCCCTCCTTCACCTATAAATGGAGGGGGGACTCCACTAAGAAAGGGGTTCTCAATTTTTGTACGAGAATTTTACTTTAAATCTCTACCCATTTAATTGTTAGTTGTAATCTTTACATTTAGAATAAAATTTGGTTATTTTTTCTACATCTGGATCTGACCTTTATTTCTTGTTCTAATTCTTTCTCTTAGTGGAGGAATAAGAAAACAAACCATTTAATTATCACCACCTTTGGTCTCCTTGGAGATTCTGGTCTTTGTGGTTTATGGCTTCCTATCTTCTTCCCCTTGTTTCTCAATTCCTTGCTATGACTAGTGAGTAGTTCCCTTATCTAGGCGAGGGGAGTAGCCCCTTAGCCATGTGTTGATCAGATCGGGTTTTACATGACTATTTCATATGTACGGTTTTTGGTTTAGAAATCACCGATTTAAACAAAGTAATTGATCATTTTTATCATGAATTAATCCCGGTGGATGTGACTGTGGAAAACAAGATTTAGAATGCCTAAACACTTTCATGAGGATTTTGACATGAATGTAGAAAAATCCTCTTTAGGATTAAGAACTAGGGTGCGTGACCACTAGGACTAATGGGTTCACGTGGAGTTACACTCTTGAGATTTTTCTATGAATAATTCACATACATGCTTCTATCTCACTTAGCGTGTATCACTTGATTTTTTTTTCACATCACCTAAGGTGATGAAACCCTAAGCCTCGATGCTTTTCCTTTTGATTCAATCGCTCTTTCAGTGCTTGTTTTCAATCACTCTCTTTTCATTTCTTGCATTTTAGTTCTTGTTTAGATAATATTTTCTTCTAATAATCTTCCTTGTTTATTCTGTTAGCATAATCTTTCTTTTTATTCTCATTAGAGTAATATTTTACTTTCTTTGCACTTTAATTCCTTGTACTAGTGTAATCAAACAACTCCCAAACTTGAATTTAATTTCTGTTCCTTATTCAAAAATACCAAAAGAAATAATTTTAAAATCAATTGGGATAAAAGAAAACAATCTTAATAACGTTGTCCTGTGGGATCGACGCTTCTATACTAGTTTTAACTGGAAAGTTAAAAAAGGATTAAACTCTAGGGTAGTCATCTTAGTGAATTGGTGTGCTCTTCGACACGTATCACCTGACTACCATGGCATCCAACCGAAGAAAGAGTGCTACCCTAGGTGGTATACATTTGTCCTCATCCAACCCTTACCTAATATCTTTTGATGACAACTTTTTGTCTCTTCTGAAGCTCTCAATCATTACAAGGAGCTCCTTCCCAGGAACCCTTTACTTTTAGAGCCTTGTATGAGCCTCTTCTCAAAACAAAGGATGTTATCAAAGATATTGTTGATCTTTTATATACCCATCATCATGGAGCCATGTGCATAGAAAACCAATTCTCTTATAATTTCATTACAAGTGCTAAGGCGGTCCATGAATTCTATACCAATCTTTCATGGAACTATGACACTTTAGTGCCACCACCCGATAGCCAGGTCATCCTCACTTCCATGATTGTTGGAATCAAATTCAAATATCTGAAGATTCCTTGAACATCTTTTTCAATGGAACAGAGGTCGTTGACTCATGGAGAAAGGATTATCCTGACTATTTTGACCTTTTGGACCCCGAGGCTTTCTACAAGAACTTCAACCTCACTATTCCTGACATCCACAAGTTCTTGAAGAAGCCTCATGTACCCTATAAGAGGAAGTCAACCTTACCATCCTCTTCCCCCGATCTCTAAAATTGGTGGCTTGCAGTAGTCGTTAACTATAATGTCCACTCAAAGAAAAATCAAACGGATATTGCAGAAAACATTGTTGTAGTCATGTATTGTTTGTTGAAGAATGTTGGAGTCAAATGGTCGCGATATATCCTACATCACATGACCTTCTTTGAATCTGGGAAGAACACCGGTGGTATCCACCCACCCTACCCTGCCTTGATTTGTAGCGTGTTTGCTTTTGCTACCCAGAAATCTATTTTTCATAATCTCAATTACAAAGCTAGTTGGAAAGGAGTTTGCATTAGTAAAATCATGATCAAGAAGACCTTCCTACCTACCTCTTCTACCACACATGGAGCCTCCACCTTTGCATCCACCCAGGAACCTCCACCTCCTCCACCACCTTGACCTGACCTCACCTCCTTCAATGTGTCAATTGAAACCCTAATGGGATGTATGATGCATCAGTAGGCGTACAACCTTCAGGTCTAGGACCACCTCCACCATGACTTGTGTCAAATAATTTCTACCATGAACTTGTCCTGCTACCATACCTACCCTACCTACCATCCATACCCAGGTGGTGACTGTGCTTTCTATGCATATAATCACTTCAACCCGACCCCACCACGTGCTTCTTCTGCTGCCTCTTTTAGTGATGATGGTGGACCTGCCCCTAGCCCTGGAGTGCTTCCTCTACTGGCCTAATCTGATGGCCCTCTTACTACCCTGCTTTCCGATCTTGGAACCTCTGCTCCCACCTTCCCTCAAGCATAGGAGTTACATGCTCTTGGCATGTCTTGGGATGAGCTGAATGCCCTTTGGCCCGGTTATAGTTTTGGTCCTTCTGTCGATGAGGAGATGCCTGACCAGGCTGGTGAGGAAGATGTTGATGATGATGATGACGCTACTGAGTATGATGACTCTGATGCTGGTTCTGGTTACGGCTTTGTTGGTGCCTCTGGTAATGAAGGTGATGTTGATTTCTTTGCTACACCTTCAGATGGAGATGAGGACTATGAGCCCAAGGATGAAGATGATGAAGTGGATGATGATGTTGTTGAAATTGATAGCTTAGATATATCTTAGATATCTTAGTTTCTTAGTCTCTATATGTTGATCATACATATCGTTTTAGAATGTTATGTATTAAGACATTTGTTCACTATGCCTGAGTTGTGCTATTTTATCATCCCGTTGTTTTATCATTGGTTTATGTCTCTTGTAGTGAGTACATGTTCTAGAGTTGTAATATTAATCATATGTACTCTAACTCTTTGGTTGACCTATATCTTATGAGTTTGTGGTATATTATGCCATATTTTGATTATGACATTGGATTGTTTGTTTATCTTTACCTCATCTCTGTTTGATGTGTGCTATACGTGGTTGATTTCTTTAGCTTGTGTTTTTGAGAAGACATGTTTTTAGCTCTTCTACCTCCCTGCCTTTTCTATATGAAAAAGGGGGATAAGTGTTCTCAACCATATTGCTTTAACACTTATATGATCCTTTTCTTGTAAATTAATTGTTTATCATGTGACTTTCTAGAGGATCATATAGTATGTATACGTGTTATGGTTATTTGTGGATAGACTAACCATGTAGGTTTAGGTAAACATGAAATGAGGGGGAGCATTTCACATTGTTCAATCATGTATCCCCTTAGAATTCACAAGGTAAAAGGTTCAACTTTCACATCCTATATCAAAGATAAAGGTTTAAATTTCATATCCTTTTCAATATGTTGAAGAATAGTTTGTCATTATCTGAAAGGGGAGAATGTTGACCTAAGTGTTATACATTGACCATATTTTGATAATGACTTAACCATTCCATTCATATGTATCTAATATGTTTGTTAGAGATTGATTTCAGGCATTAGGTACATGAAATGGATCAAATCGCTCAAGCCCTAGTTTGGATTAGTTCAAGTCAAAGCAATACAAATGTGCAATTTCGGAAAACACTCCGAATCACCTTAGAACGTTTTTGTAATCATTTGTATGGATGATATGACTTGTAACTAAGAAGAGAAAAAATCAGGGCCACTTAATTCCAACGTTTGATCACTTCAATTTTATTTGGTAAAATTCATTACAGGTTGTTGATCGGTCGAGTTACAAACTCGATCGATCCTAAATGGATTTTGAGATTGAATGTTTATCGACCGAGTTTCACTTTCACATAACTCGACTGATCCCTCTACAGACCTAACTCAATCTAAGTGGATCGGTCTGGTTATCTCAGGACAAACTCGACTGATGGTTAAAATTGTCTTTGTCGCATAGTGTGATTGCTCGAGTTATCTTTATTGAAACTCGACTGAATATATTGTACCGAGAACGCAGAAAAAGTGATTATAACCATTAGAGGGGTATAAAACTTAATATTATTTCCATTGCAACCCTCTAAACAACTAGTAAATATTTACAAATGTTCCCACACTCTAGTGAACACCCCTAGCTAAAAATTTGACCTCTTGGAATTCATTCCAAGGCTGAACTTTCATACTATTCAAGGTCCTTGATGTAGTTGAGTGCTATTAGTCTACTTGATCCCCTTTCTCTCTCTTGATTACAACTCAATTCGTCATTATGAGTGAGATAGGTCATGTGTAAAGAGAGCTACCCATTTCTATGCTTGTAAAACTCCCAAGCTTCTTCTTTCCCATCCCTTTCTCAAAAGCTCTTGCTTGCTGAAATATTCTCCAACAGAAGGAGAAGGAGCACACTTCTTTAGCTGGAGAAGAAGGTGCTAAAGGCTGCTTCATGTGAAGGACATGAACAAGGCAGAAGATCCAAGGAGCTGAGTGGGTAAAGCCTCAAGGCCGAAGACTCGTTACATGAAGGGGATGACCTTGGTAAAGGCATCCATTTGATTGCAAGAGTGGGTAAGACCTTGGTGAGGTAGAAGACTAGATCTTGGATAGGTAAGGCCTTGATTGTATGGTTGTTAGCTCTCTTAACCTTAAAGGAAAGTTGGGTATCCTTATCCAGGAAAAGGAAGATCATTTGTTGTAATTCTTATAAGTGAATATAAGGAGTAGACAAGCTTAAGAAATCCTAGTGTTTGACCTCTCTAAGTAGTGGACCGACTTTCTCCTAGTCTGGAGAGTGGAACCACTCTAAAATAGGTTGTCCAATTGGTTGCTTTCAATTTTTCTCATCCTTGCTATAAATGTTTAGATTGCAATCAAATTGACTATTTGTAATTATGTCTAGTTGAAATAAATTGAAGGTCTTAGTAGTTTTATGCATGTTTCGAAGCTCTATTCATAACCCCCCTCTATTGCCCTTCAAAACAATACATGTCTTACAGAATGAGGGACATGCTAATATCTCTTCAAGATATGAATATACACACACATTATATATATATATATATATATATATATATATATATATATATATATATATATAATTTGTTAGGAGGTTTTTCAGTACAACTTCAAACAAAGATCATTAGTATAAAAATGACCTATGTTGTCAATTACTTTAGACATACCTCGTCACTTATTAATTGACAATTAAGTGAGAGGCACTAAAACTCAAGAAGTATTTTGGAAAATGGGGTTACCCTTGGCAATTTATCGTTGGTTAATCCAAGAGGGAGCTGACACATTTTTATGTAAATTTGGTCTCAGGATATGTAATAATCGACTAGGTATCGGCAAATCAATGGTGAAAAATAAAGGATCTGATGTTGATTTGCATCTAATGGCCGATGTAATGCTCCATTATATAGTTAGTTTCTTTAAAATAACTGACAAGGTATAAGTAAATCAACAACGAAAAATAAGAGATTTGTTTTTTCATTAAAAAAACGATGTAGTATGCATATGTAGTTGATTTCTTATGAAATAACGGACGACACATATTTTTAGTTTTTTATATAGTAGGTTTGCAGATCGGATGTTCGACTGCTATCCTGTCTAGTGCCTGCAGTTCATCAAAAGTGTAGGCCTATGCAAGCATCACAACTTAACAAACAACAAATTTAGAAGAAGAAAGATATATATATAAATACACATATTCATTTGATACATATGTGAAAACATGCCAACAAATCTCAACATTATTTCAATGCACACAGATATGCATGAACCCACAACTCAATTGATCCAGTTGTCAACCACACATTCAGTTTCATACATATGCACAAATACACATCATTCTCCTGCTCATGCACTTCACATTTGATTCACACACATATATGCACGTATACATATACACGTCACTTGTTAGAGAGTTTAAGTCCACAATGTATAATATATAAAGACAAAATATTGACATCAAAATTCGAATACAAAATATCAATCAACCATCCCAATTAGCTGACAAGTTCATATGTTTGATGTAGTTTGCCCATTCTTCGCGTAGGTCATTTATCTGCTCCAATATATATGCTTCAGTAGTGTCAAAAAATAACAAAGAGAACGAGACATAATTCTAATTAGATTTGATTATTTGCATCATCAAATGAAACTACTTTATTAATTATGATCCAAGACTAACAATAATGCATTTGATTTTTCCGTGTGCATGACAATCATCTTTATGTATAACATCACGTAATATATGCATTTCCAATCATTGCCTGTGAGGTGTGTGCACACTCGCAGTCCATTATCTGGATTCGCCATTTTTTATTTTATTTCCTGATTGTAGATTGGATTCATTCACGTTATTATATCCTCTAGCTATAGTACGGCTATATTCGTGGGCGAGGCAGGGCACCACATGCCATCTTTTGCATTTTGTGATGCCTGCTTGTATTTGTTTTTGTGTGAATACTGACGTAATCATTCTTCTGAATATATTTGCTAGTGTTGATCGTGTATTCTTTGTTTTTTTTCTTTTTTTATAAACATTCATTCATTTCAATAACACTAGAAAAATAATAATAATAACTAGTGCGGAAATGGTATGGGGAAATTGTAGAAAAATAATAATAATCAGAAACCAACTACATTGGGCGGGTACAACGCCGATATCCTTGTTTACCATCACCTCCTAGCTACTAGCACGCTCAACCCCTATCAACCCCTAACCTCACTCTTATTTATTAGACACCTTCAGCAGGGACTCCAAGGAGATAGCTCCTTTACAAGTCATGTCGTTACCCTCTTCATGTACAGTAAATGCCTTGGGAGGGGTTGTCTCATGTGACTTTGTGAGGAAGATTCTAAGAGGCGAACAGAAGTAAAATGTTAGAGCAAAGTCTGTCTATGTTGCCATAGAAATTTATCATAGAATCTCTTATTTCTTTCACACCAGATATTCTAAGATTTTCTGTCTAGTATGATCATGCTTATAATCTAAGAAATGCTCCCGGATACGTTTCGTGAATGTGCAAGTGAAGAAAGTATGAAGAGTGTCATTAAGATATAAATTACAATGGTGTGGCACAACCCTACATATAGAGCAACAATGTGTACCAAAGAGAATCTTTTCATGTGTCATGAACTAAATATGGACAACAACCTTTAATGAACATTTTATTTTTCAAAACGCCATCCTGTGGTTTTGTGCATGGTCGAGATTGGAACTTTCTCATGAAATCAAAAGGGGGTGGTCGTCGGTAGATGGGTTGAGAAGAAAGGAAGTGTCGCCACAAGATTTATAAGGTAAAAAGAGGAAAATATTAACGAAAAATGGGTGGACAAGAAGAAAGGAAAATCAGAGATCAGGTGTGGTGTCAAATTAAGCGCGGTCAAGGTGTTAGACACCGCAAGACATCCTTGTATTGTAAATCCCAACGAGGTCAGTTTTTTTTAAAAGAGTAGAGCTTATTTGTTTAAGAATAAAAACGATTTGTAATTGCATGTAAATTAAAAAATTAGATATAACAAAATAGTATGTGCGACCATCAATCCCTGGTGCTCGCCTCCTCACACCACTAGAGGGTTGGAAGGGGGAAGAGGGAGGGGGTGTAAGAGTAACAAGAGAACAATATGCAAAAGAGAGGTTAGAGATATTAAATATAGTATCAAAGATCATCAACCTGGGGTGCTCATATAACCACATCACTAGGGGCTTAGAGGGGGAGCAAAGAGATCAATATATTATTAGACCTAAACTACCTCGGTGTAACTTCATAGGGGGTAGAGGTGGACCTCTCCTCTCTTTTCTCTTGTAGGTTTCTAGGTAAGAAAGGCTAAATCTAGGTGTTTAGATCTCAAAAGGGTGCCCTTTATGTACAAGGGGTTAGCCTCTCTGTGGCATCCTTTTCAACATGACAACCTATGGGTCGTGATCTTGAGATCCAAAATCAATGCTGGCATTGCCCAATTTCTAGCCTTTGAAAATTCCATACAACTACAAGTGTAGCCTTTTATATAGCAGGTTTGCAGATCGGATGTTCGACTGCTAGCCTGTCTAGTGTCTGCAGTTCATCAAAAGTGTAGGCCTATGCAAGCATCACAACTTAACAAATAATAAATTTAGAAGAAGAAAGATATATATACAAATACACAAATTCATTTGATACATATGTGAAAACATACCAGCAAATCTCAACATTATTTCAATGCACACAGATATGGATGAACCCACATCTCAATTGATCCAGTTGTCAATCACACATTTAGTTTCATACATATGCACAAATACACATCATACTCCTTCTCATGCACTTCACATTTGATTCACACACATATATGCATGTATACATATACACATCATCTGTCAGAGAGTTTAAGTCCACAATGTATAATATATAAAGACAAAATATTGACATCAAAATTTGAATACAACATATCAATCAACCATCCCAATTAGCTGACAAGTCTATATGTTTGATGAAGTAGTTTGCCCATTCTTTGTGTACGTCATTAATCTGCTCCAATGTATATGCTTCAGTAGTGTCAAAAAATAACAAAGAGAATGAGACGTAATTCTAATTAGATTTGATTATTTGTATCATAAAATGAAACTACTTTATTAGTTATGATCCAAGACTAACAATAATGCATTTGATTTTTTCATGTGCATGACAATCATCTTCATGTACAACATCACGTAATATATGCATTTCCAATCATTGTCTTGTATTGTGCAAAGTAGATTTACAATTAAATTAATAAATATAATTTGAATTGAGTTGGTAATATTTATGCATTTGAAGTGAAAACAGGGACATAACCAGAAATACATAATAGGAGGGGTTGAGTTTACAAAGGGGATGAAAAATAAAATATGTAAAAATCAAGATTTGAACTTGCACCACATGCACGACTAAAAGTTTAAAGTACCACTTCAACTACACACTCTTTCTGTGAAAGATACTTTGAAACATGTACATATCTACACAATGTTAGTATTTTTATAAACACATTTCATCATATCTTTTGGGGGAGGGGGGACTAGAGCCCCCCACCCCCACCTAGTTCCGCCCTAAGTGAAAAGACTATATATTAACACTCCTCCAAGGAACTGATTTCCTTTTTTTATCTACTTTTCTGATCCAAATAAAAAAGTATACATGTAGTATAAATAAATATATTATATACAGAAATTATTGATTCTACATTAAATATATATGCTAAAATGTCAATATTTTCATATTTTAATATATAAATAATATATATTTAATAATATATATGTATGTGGAATTCAAATATTTCACTGAACGTGTAGAACAATATTCGGTATCTGATCCAAAATTATCAAATCCGATATATGAAATCCGATCCAAATTCTACACATATCGGATTTTCAAAAATTTCAAACATTTTGATTCGAAATCGGATTTCCGATATCCATAAGTGTGTCGGTTGGGCTGAGGATGATGTGGAGCGGGGCGTCGAGTAATGGGCTACTTACCACCTGGAGCCCGCTGTCTCCGTCGTCGCACATTAGTGGGTAGGTCTCCGTCGTCGCACATTAGTGGGTAGGGCCGCCCGGCTGGTAGGAAATAGTATTCAATCAGTCGGGGTACGTCCTGGTCCGAGGGGAGGTTTATGACAGTGGAGAGGTGTTGTATATCGGCATAGGGATGGCGTCGTCGAAGTAAAATATTCACCCTACTTGTTTGCCGTTCAAATCCGGTGTAGATGCGGTGGAGGAGCACGTATCGAGCAACCCACACGTCACTCCATCGGCTGGCCGGCTTAGGAAGGGTCTTCGGGACATAAAACAAAGGAAAGCATCAATGCAAAGGGTTCGGTGGGCTCGTTGTAGTAGCTGGTTTTGGATGGAACCAGTAATGAGAGTATTGATTAGCTCGTTGTAAAGATTCGATGGAAGACACGCTCTGCGCTCCATTGACCGCTGCCGAGGCAACAAATGGATGTGTATAGAAATGGGTGTAAAAACTCCTAATTAGATACTTAGAGCAGTCCTGCAGGTTTTAACCAGTAAAGCAAATGAAAACACAGGGAAAAAAATCAAAATAAACAAATTTAGTAGAAATATTGATCAAAATAGACGAGTTTTGAATAAAATGACCGGAATAGACGAGTTTAAAGAAAGGAAAGAAACCGGAAACGCCATTTAATCCGGGGAAAAAAATCAAAACAAACGACTTTAACTAAATTATTGACCAATATAGACGTGTTTTGAATAAATTGGCAAGAATAGACGAGTTTGTAGAGAGGAGAGAGAGTGGAGACGCCGAGCAGGCGTGCCACATGGCAGCCTAAGAATGAAGACGCCAAATGGAATGGCGTCTTCACGCAGAGGTTGCCATGTGACGCAGCCTCCTCACTATTTTTTATTTTTTTTTGTAATATTCTGATACCATATAATATTACATATAAAATTCATATATCAGATTATTCATACATAGTTTATAATTTACATTAATATATAATATTATTTTTTTATATTTCATACAAACATAAAATGATATTTCAATAATATAATATACATGTGACATATGAATAATGTTATATATATGTATATATATATAGTGTATAAAGTATATATCTACTGTTATATATATACATATTCACAATTATCTATGAATTAGATATAATAATATTTGATGAAAAAATTTAGAACTTTTAATTCAAATATACCTAATAAGTAAAATGTAATACTCAATATATCAAACTTTTACTATATTTATCAAATTAATGACTATGTGTATATATTAAAGAGATACAGTAAATATATAATTATAGTATATATAAATATATATAAACAATGTTTGTATTTCTTATATTAAAAATGTAGATATTAATCCATTAATGTATATAAATATAGTAATCCATTTATGTACACATACATTATATAGATTAATATATAATCATTTGATCATTCATGTATAAATTTAAAAAATATATAATTACTAATCCATTAATGTAACACATATTTATACTTATATAGGTATCTAAAATAATTCATATATGTACTATATCTAAAATATGATATATGTAATATAACATTTTACTTATCATGTATATTTGAATGAAAAGAAATGGCGTCTCTACTCCATCTCCCCGCCATGTGACACGTTTGCCCTCCGAATCGTTGTATAAAAAGGATTCTAGTCAATCAAAATGGAGAAACCGATAAAAATGGTGTCTCCACTCTCTCTTCCCTCTACAAACTCGTATATTCTTGCCCATTTATTCAAAGCACCTCTATGTTGGTCAATAATTTAGTTAAATTCGTTTATTTTGATTTTTTTTCCTTAATCCGGCGTCTTCATTCTAATTAGTCCACATCGCTAAAAAAAATTTGAAACTGCCTCGCAGCGACGCATGCCACTTGGCAGTCCAAAAATGAAGACGCCAAATGGAATGACGTCTTCACCCATGGGATGCCACATGGCACAGCCGCTGGACAATTCGTTTTGTTTTATTTCTTTTTATTTTTATATATACTTTGATACCATGTAATTAATCAATGTGTACTATTTACATTTCAACTAGTATACATTTTTTTACGTTAATTACATATTTTATCTAAATAAAAATATTACTTTAATATTAATAATATAATATATATTTGGTATTTAAATAATTTTTTACATTTTGATATATTTTGTTATAAATTCATCCATTGCTGATATATTTAATGGCATACATACACTCATTATATATACATATATTTATTATTTCAATAAAATAAATTTAAAATAAATTTTAAAATTATATGACACAAAATATTATTCCAATGTTGTACGTAAGAGATTATGTTACACATAAATGATAATTACTAAATTAATCAAAATGTTTATATATATATTACACAAAATAAAAATGTTACATATAAGATAGCAGTATATACACACACATTTTATATATATCATTTTCTTTTTATATTATATTTAGTGGATTTGAATTAGATGTCTTGAAACAAAAAAAAATTTAGATAGATATAATTTTATGCATTCATTGGATTTGGATTAATAACTTATGTAAAAAAATTATATTTAATTGATAAATATATCTGAGTATAATAATTGTATGTATATATCATTAATATATTATTAATAAATAAATATACAATGTGAACATATAGTAGACATACAAAAATAAAAAAAATATTAGATAGATATAATCATATGCATTTATTGGATTTGGATTTATAATTTATGAAAAAATATTATATTTAATTGATAAATATATATGAGTATAATAATTGTATGTATATATCTTTAATATATCATTAATAAATAAATATACAAATATGAACATATAGTAGACATAACGTTTTAATTTAATATCATATATAACTTATTAATATTAATGTGCACAGTATAATATATGATGTAATATTGAAAACAATATTATCTATATAACGAGTGTATATATAGTGCTATATTACATTGTATTTTTATATTGTTTAATATACTTATAAATATAATCTAATTAATATAGTAATTACTTTTATGTGTAATATAATCTTTTACATACTACATTTGAATAATATTTTATCATATAGTTTGAAAGTTTACTTTAAAAACTTATATTCAACTCATAAATATATCTATAAATAGTAATTTTATGCATATGTAGTTAAATATGTTATTAACAAATGGATTTATAAATCAATATATTAAAATGTAACATATAAATTAAATGTTAAATATAAATATTGTATAATTAATATTAAAGTGATATTTTTATTTATATGCACTAATTAATTATTACAAAACAATATATATCAGTTAAAATGTAAATATTGCACATTAACTAAATACATGGTATTAACGAATGAAAAAAAACAAAACGGATAGTGAAGCGGCTATGCCAAGTGGCAGTTCAGGAGTGAAGACATCATTCCTTTTGGCGTCTTCATTTTAGAACTAACAAGTGTCACGAGGCGCAGGGGGATTGTTTAATTTTTTTTATATTTTTGGACCAATTAGAATGGAGACGCCAGATCAAATGGCGTCTCCACTATCTTTTCTTTTTCAAACTCGTCTATTCCGGTCATTTTATTCGAAACTCGTCTATTTTGATCAATATTTCTACTAAACTCATTTATTTTGATTTTTTCTCCTTAGATAAAGCAGAGAAGTTAATAGGGTGGTGATACATAACGATTATGGGTTATAGCCCACCACGCCGGATATAGTTGTTGAGAAACACTCATCACTTACTCAAACAAGAACACACACTGCTAGAATAGCACACACATAGATGTTGGGTTTTGTGGAGAAAACATGCGCGGCAGAAGTAATAGAATCCACGCAACCTGAAATAGGATCTCGTCGACAACAACGTAATTAGAAGGATTGTTTGCGGGATATACCTTATCGCGGAGCAAGTCCGGAGATGTCCCACTGCACGACGGTGCAACGCTGCTTGTCGACACGGACGGAACTTCTCTCCTGTTCGCTGTCGCAGGTTGATCCGGCAGCGCTCCTTTGCGGCAGTGATGTCCGCCGCTCGTAGCGCGTGCAGGTGGTCGTCGACGTCCTCTGAACGCAGGCATCAATGCGTCTGCGTCTCTACTTCGTCCACGCGGATGGACGGAACTCCACGTCACGCTTCTCAAGTCAGCGGGAAGGAGTGTGTCTCTGGGGAGGCGTGCTAGCGGCGCGTTTCCCTCCTTTCTCTCCTAAGGACGATGACGTCTAGGGTTTACGTGCGTGAGCGTAAACGGAAAAGCCTCTCTCTATCTTATATCGATATCGGCCGTCAATCCTCCTTTAAACAGGATACGAAAGGAAATAGGGTTTCCTAAACCCATTGGTAAACAGAAACGTTGTGTTAATTAAAACGCTCATGGATTAATTAGAATATTCTGGAATTCATTAATTAACCAAATAATCGCATTAATTGATTAATTAATATCTGACTCCATCCAATCGCTTGGGATGGCTCTACGGGCATACATATACCAACAGACTCCCACTTGCACTTAGAGCCAGTCACTCCAATATTATTCTAATCGATTACATAAACATTTTAGTAATCAATGTGATTCGAAGCAATTTCAATCAAATCCACAATTATACTCCTATTCCAACACATCCTATGTGTGTGACCCAGTAGGCTCCAAATTACGTTGGCAGTGATATCCATAATCATATTATGATTTCACAAGCAATGATTGGTATCTAGCAAGACTTCATTGCTACCCAAGTAATTGGAGAAGTTGGAGAACAACTTGACCTATCATTCATGACTGGTGTTACAGTGATTGTATAGTTCCTTTGTCACTGATATCCGGATTGAACTCGAGTCATGGAATTGTTATCCTTTTCAACGTTCAATCCATGTTCCTTGAACTAGAGCAGACTGTATGAGATATATGTAAGCTCAATATCACATATTGAGTCACATCAGCATGGCCATGCATTTCTCAATCTCGCTTATCAAGTGGCTGGAATATCAAACTCCCGTAGGAAGGACAAATTCCATCTACATCACTCACAGTCATCCCCATGTGTCACAGTGCACCCAAGCACCATCTTTATAGCAATCCTTATTCAGGACCACGGTGGATGATGTCAAAGTACACCGAACCACATGTGATAAGTTTAGTGACTTCAGGTCTAAGAACCACAATCACCACCATCATTATGAGATGTGATTGTAACTACCAATCATGGTATCCATGTGTCACTCTCAAGGTGGGTCTGTCCGATACACTATTCTCTAACAAGTATCTATGTATTTGGTTTGATATCTCCATATCATGGATAATTAGATTCTTCCATCAACCAACATACATTCTAATCTTATGTGTTATTGATGTCTATGGATATTTCCACAATAACAACCGATTAGGGACAAAACAAGAATACATACTCTTAGCATACATATGATCTCACTGTTCAGGTCATCAACCCGAAGACATATGTCATTGAGTATATTATTCTATAGACATCTATAAGTTTTATGGTCATCTCACAATATAAAACACAAACATATAGATTGGAAACTTGCCTTTATTGATATGATCAATGTAGTATTACAAATCGTTTACATAGTATCCCATTACAATCATCGAATGATAGTCTCTATAGGCATACATACCAACAGATTCCCACTTGCACTTATACCCAATCACTCATGAATCTCAATCCAAGTGATCGAACATCTCCGTCATGTTTCTGCTGTGAAAGTACTTTTGTGAGCGGGTCAGCCACATTGCTTTCTGTAGGTACTCTGCAAATCTTCATATCTCCTCGTTGTACGATCTCTCGTATGAGATGGAACCGCCGTAGAATATATTTGGAACGTTGGTGCGATCTTGGTTCTTTAGCCTGTGCAATTGCTCCATTGTTGTCGCAAAACAACTCAATTGCATCACCAGCGCTTGGAACCACTCCAAGTTCAGAAATGAACTTCTTGATCCACACAGCTTCCTTTGCAGCATTAGATGCGGCAATATATTCTGCCTCTGTTGTAGAATCCGCAACCGTCTCTTGCTTGGAACTCTTCCAGCTCACGGCTCTGTTGTTCAGGCAAAACACAAATCCAGATTGCGATCTGTAGTCATCTTTGTCAGTTTGGAAACTAGCATCGGTGTAACCCTTTACCACGAGCTCTTCCTCACCACCGTATACCAAGAATTGATCCTTAGTCCTTCTCAAGTACTTTAGGATGTTCTTTACGGCTGTCCAGTGACATTCACCTGGATCTGACTGATACCGGCTCTTCATGCTCAAAGCATACGACACATCAGGACGAGTACATAACATTGCATACATGATAGATCCAATTGCTGATGCATATGGAATCTTACTCATGCGTGCCCGTTCATCACATGAACTAGGACACTGGGCTTTAGAGATTGTAACCCCATGGGACATGGGCAAGTTACCTCTCTTAGAACCCTCCATGCTAAACCTCTTTAGCACCTTATCAATGTATGTGCTCTGGCTTAGGCCTAGAAGCCTTCTAGATCTATCTCTATAGATCTTGATCCCTAGTATATAGGATGCTTCGCCTAAATCCTTCATAGAGAAAGTCATCCCTAGCCAACCTTTTACTATCTAAAGAGTAGGGATGTCATTTCCCATCAATAGTATGTCATCCACATATAATATGAGAAATACGATTGTGCTCCCACTAACCCTTTTGTAAACACAAGGTTCATCTTCATTTTGACTAAAGCCAAACTTTTTGACTACTTCATCAAAACGTAGATTCCAGCTCTGAGATGTTTGCTTCAATCCATAGATTGACCTTTGTATCTTACAGACTTTATTGGCTTCCTTTGGATCGATAAAACCCTCAGGTTGTGTCATGTACACATCCTCAAGTAAATTCCCATTAAGGAATGTTGTTTTAACATCCATCTGCCAAATCTCATAGTCATGATAAGATGCAATGGCAAGCATGATCCTGATGGATTTAACCATGGAAACTGGTGAGAAGGTCTCGTCATAATAAACACCTTGAATTTGATGGAATCCTTTCGCAACCAATCTACCTTTATAGGTTTGAACATTTCCATCCATGTCAGTCTTCTTCTTAAAGACCCACTTGCACCCTATGGGTCTTACCCCTTCAGGTGGATCCACCAAGGTCCATACCTTGTTGTGTACATGGATTCCATCTCAGATCTCATGGCTTCGAGCCATTTCTCAGATTCTGGTCCCTTAGTAGCTTCTAGATAGGAAGTTGGCTCATCTGCTATGCCCAATTCATCACTGTCTTGAGTCATAAGAAATCCAAATCTCTCAGGCTCAAGTCGTGTCCTACTAGACCTACAAGGTTCCTGTGTTACATTTGGAACTTGAAATTCCACAACAACTTGTGAGTCTTCATGTTCCTTATGTACCTCCTCAGGTTCTCTGCTTTCTTGTTGGTCTCGAACTTCTTCGAGCTCTACATTCCTCCCACTAATTCCTTTGGAAATAAATTCCTTTTCAAGAAATACAGCAGTCCTAGCAACAAACACTTTATTGTCAGTTGGTGTGTAAAAGTAGTATCCCCTAGTTTCCTTGGGGTATCCAACAAAATAGCATTTTTCTGATTTGGGTCCAAGCTTTTTAGGAAATTGTTTCCTAACATAAGCTTCACATCCCCAAATCTTTAACATAGACAAATTGGGACGATTCCCATTCCATATCTCATATGGTGTCTTTTGAACTGATTTGGAAGGTACACGGTTAAGTGTAAACGCTACAGTTTCAAGAGCATATCCCTAGAACGATATTGGAAGTTCGGATGAACTCATCATTGATCGTACCATGTCTAATAATGTACGATTCCTTCTTTTTGACACACCATTATGTTGTGGTGTACCAGGTGGAGTCCGTTGTGATACAATACCACGATCTCTCAGAAGGTCGTCAAACTCTTGGCTTAAGTATTCGCCACCTCGATCTGAACGGAGTGCTTTAATACTCTTACCAAGTTGCTTCTCTACTTCATTCATGAAAGTCTTGAACATTTCAAGAGTTTCTGACTTGTGTTTCATAAGATATACATAACCATACCTACTGAGGTCATCAGTGAAGGTAATGAACTATTGATAGCCTCCTCTAGCATTTGATCTAAAAGGTCCACATACATCAGTATGTATGAGCCCTAGCAGATCACTGGCTCTCTCACTGTGTCCAGTGAAAGGATTTTTGGTCATCTTCCCTAATAAACATGCCTCACATGTCTCTAATGATTCAAAATCAAAAGAGTCTAGATAACCATCCTTATGGAGTCTAGATATGCGCTTCTCGTTTATGTGCCCAAGACGACAATGCCATAAGAATGTTTTGTTTGAGTTGTCAAGTTTTAACCTTTTAGTATTTACGTTATATATGCTAGTATCAAGTTCTAACAAGTAGATACCATAAGACATAGGGGCATTTCCATAAAAGATCTCATATTTAGATATAGAAATAATTCCATTCTTAATGTGAAATTCAAATCCACTCTTGTCCATACAAGATACAAAAATAATATTTCTATTAATGGAAGGTACATAATAGCAATTCTCTAATTCTATTACAAGGCCCATAGGCAAAGATAAACTAATAACTCCAACTGCGGTGGCAGCAACTCTTGCTCCATTAGCAACCCACAGCTCGACTTGGCCCTTTCGTAAAGGCTTACTTCTTATCAGATCTTGCATATTAGAACATATGTGAGATCCACATCCGGTATCCAGTACCCATGATGAAGAAGTATTTAAGTTTGTCTCAATAACGTATATACCTGAAGTGGAGATGTCTATCCCCTGCTTCTTCTTCCTCAGTTCCTCCAGGTAGAGAGGACAATTTCTTTTCCAATGTCCAGGCTGGTGACAATGGTGACAACTGCCTTCTTTGGAGATCCTACCTTTAGCTTTGAGCGCGGATGACTTTGGCTTCTGCCCGGCTTTAGAACTTTTCTTAGCCTTGCTTTTGCCTTTTGACTTTCCCTTTTCCTTGCTGATCACCATCACAGACTTGGGCTTGTCTTTCTTCATTTGTGCTTCAGCTGTCCTCAACATGCCTAACAATTCTGACAACGGCTTGTCAAAATTGTTCATGTTGTAGTTCATGACAAAATGATTATATGATTCAGGCAACGATTGTAGAATCACATCAGTGGCCAACTCTTGACCTAGGGGAAATCCCAGCTTGGATAGACTTTCCACGTACCCAATCAAGGTGAGTATGTGGGTGCCAACTGAGTCTCCCTCTTTCATCTTGCTTTTGAACAAATCCTTTGAGACATCATATCTCTCCTATCTTGCTTGATGTTGATGCATGTTCTTGAGATGTGTTACCATCTCCATGACATTCATGTTCTCATGTTGCTCTTGCAACTCATAGTTCATTGAGCACAACATCAGGCACTTGACATCCACGACATCATCAAGGTGCTTCTTGTAAGCATCCTTTTCAGCCTTGGGCGCATTTACGGCGGGCTCCTCTGGCTCTGGTGTTTCAATGACATAGAGCTTACGCTCATGTGTGAGAACAATTCTCAGCATCCTAAACCAATTTTGAAAGTTGGTTCCAGTAAGTTTGTCCTTCTCAAGGACCGATCACAACGAGAAAGTGTGAGTGTTGGTTTCCATTTGATTGCTACAAAAGAAAATTTTGCATTTAGTCCAAAACATTTTGACTTGTAAAGATTTGATAAACGAGATTAATTAGGCCTTTAATTAATTACACTCCCACTATTTTATTCAAATTGATAGCCCTCACTATCAACTCGGAAGATTGCAACGCACAACCTTCTAGTGAGACAAGACCCAAAATAATTGGATCAATGCCGAGCCAACGCCGGCGTCAAAGACCAAATACTAAGGTAGGCAACTTTTGCCAATCGCATCATATGCAACTCTTGGATAGATGATCATGCACAACTCCTTGCCATGATGCATCTGTGTGCCTCTAGGTACTTGATCCTATCAAGGTTCCCTAGTTAAGTCCAACCCATAAGCCAACACGATGAGTGTGCACCCTGCGGAGGCAGACCCACACACCCACCATCACACTTCCACGAGATAGACAGTGTACCACGCGGAGGCGTGCCCACACATAGTCAATCAAGCTTTTCATGTGTGTTGCTTTATGGAAGGCAACTAAAACTTAATATTATTAATTGATGGATTTTATTATTACATATACATATCCAAACACCACATACTTATAGTACGTATCATATACTACTATATCCATAGCCACAAACGATAGACATGCAATCACAAACACAAATACATCGGTTATGGCCATACTATTGTAATCCTTTGGAGAAACAAAGGATTACGGTACACCTATGGTCTTATGCATCTCATGCAACACCTGTGAATCAACCTGTACGCACATAATGATCAACATTACAATGAACAACTTCATGGATGCTTCGTGAGGTTGGAACTTCAAGTTGCTTCTTGGAATTGGATCTTCTTGTTGCTTCTCCATGGACGCTCCTTGGAGTTTGATCTTCAGGTTGCTTCTTAGAATTGGATCTTCATGGTGCTTCTCCATGGACACTCCTTGGAGTTGGATCTTCAAGTGGCCTCCTTACATCAAGTTTACAAATACTAAAACTAATCCTATCTCTATTACATCATATGAGTACAAATATAAAAGGAAAGAATTAATTACACTTTGAAATAAGAGATGAGGCTCGGCATGCAAGCCGAATACTATATACAAAGGATCCATATGTAACCATTATACATTCATAGAATTCACAAACAAACATATCCACAAGATTGGCATCCACATTCATTCACAACATTCACAAAAGGGGATATTAGGCCATAACCGTGCATGCACTCACCACATAAAACAGATTTTAAAAATGACGTGTATGCTATCATAGGTATATCTACATATACGTATATACATATTGAAATTGTAGTACTTTTAATGCGGGACATTCCCCATTAAAAAAAAATTTGACTCCCACGCAGACAATGCGGGGTACACAGGGGTAGCGCCCCTGTGCGGGGATCTCGCTGCCCGGTCAGCGGGTGGGGGTCGAGGGGAGGCCGCCCCTCGCGGGGTCTCAGGGACAGAGCCCCTGAAAGGTCTACGTAATTTTACTTCCGTGCACTTAGGAAAATCAATATTTTCCATAGTCGACCCCGTCCAATGCGTCAAAAACAATAGCATGCGGCGTATGTTGAATTAGGTTTAGATTTGCACATTAGCAAGTTTAATTCGCATCGTATGCAACATAAAAATAGTATACAATGATTCGATCATATCGAAACTGATCTAAATACGTCGTAGATTGACGCCACTCTGATACCACTGTTGGGTTTTGTGGAGAAAACATGCGCGGCGGAAGTAATAGAATCCACACAACCTGAAACAGGATCTCGTCGACAACAACATATTTAGAAGGATTGTTTGCGGGATATACCTTATCGCGGAGCAAGTCCGGCGATGTCCCGCTGCACGACGGTGCAACGCTGCTTGTCGACACGGATGGAACTTCTCTCCTGTTCACTGTCGCAGGTTGATCCAGCGGCACTCCTTTCCGGCAGTGATGTCCGCCGCTCGTAGCGCGTGCAGGTGGTCGTAGACGTCCTTCGAACGCAGGCGTCAATGCGTCTGCATCTCTACTTCGTCCACACAGATGGACGGAACTCCACGTCGTGCTTCTCAAGCTGGCGGGAAGGAGTGTGTCTCTGCGGCGGCGTGCTAGCGGCGCGTTTCCCTCCTTTCTCTCCTAAGGATGATGACGGATAGGGTTTACGTGCGTGAGCGTAAACGAAAAAGCCTCTCTCTATCTTATATAGATATCGGCCGTCAATCATCCTTTAAACAGGATACGAAAGGAAATAGGGTTTCCTAAACCCATCGGTAAACATAAACGTTACGTTAATTAAAACGCTCGTGGATTAATTAGAATATTCTGGAATTCATTAATTAACCAAATAATCACATTAATTGATTAATTAATATCCGACTCCATGCAATTGCTTGGGATGGCTCTACGGCCATACATATACCAACAATAGACACACCATTTTCTCTTATTCATAGGTTGTCTCATTATCAAAAGTAAGTTATCTATGTTTCACACTATGTTAAAATTCTAACTACGAGTTGTTAGACTATGGACATACTTAAAATAGGTGTAAAATCCTCTAATTAGAGATTAAGCGCAGTCCGCCATGTTTAAACCAAGAAAGCAAGTTAAAGCAAATTGGATAAAGCAGAATGAGTAATAGGATAGTGATACATAATGATTCTGGGTCATAATCTACCGACATTGGATATACTTACTGACCCGCACTCGTAACCTACTTAAACAAAGGAAAGCATCATCACAAAGGGTTCGGTGGACTAGCTCGTAGTAGTAGCTGGTTTTGGATGGAACCAGTAATGAGAGTATTGATTATGCATAAACAAACAATGAACGTGTCTGAGGGATGGAGATGGAGAGGTGGCGTGTGCGAATACCACACGTTCTTGGATGGACCAAACAAAAGAGAGAGAGGGGGGTGTTGTAAAGATTCAATGGAAGACACGGGCGAAGGCTCTGCACTCCATTGACTGCTGGCGAGGCAACAAATGGATGGGTATAGAAATGGGTGTAAAAACTCCTAATTAGATACTTAGAGCAGTCTAACCAGTAAAGCAAATGAAAACACATTAGATAAAGCAGAGAACTTAATAGGGTGGTGATACATAATGATTATGGGTTATGGCCCACCACGCCAGATATAGTTGTTGAGAAGATCTCATCACTTACTCAAACAAGCACACACACTGCTAGAATAGCATTGTGGCAACACATCCCACTATCAAACAGACAGCGAGGTGTTACGTGAAAACGTGCGGAAATCCCCATAACCACAGATTATCAAAAACACGAGTTAATTAAAACCGATTTCGCAAAAAAGTTGATAGACTGAGAAACTATTACATTCCAATCCACATCCTGCAAAATAACAGGTTATATACATATATACAAGCCTCGATACATGTCCACTGCTTAAAGCAACAACTATCTTGTCATCACATGAGTTCATCACCTGTTATACATACATAAAGGCCCACATCCGGCCAACAGCGGGATATACAAAACATCTACAGTTGTACATCGTGAAACAACGATAAAAGACCGCCAAGGACCTGAGAGTACAGGGATGACTCTAGACTCTACTGCAAAACCTCCAAAATAGCAGCATGTTCATCGCTTGCCTTCTACTGTTCTTCTTGTTGCTCAGCCGCAACTCTGCGACCACCGCCACGTATAGCTCGACCACCTAAAAAGGGTGTAAACCAGCTGGTGAGACAATTGAACATTGTCCCAGTGAGAAACATAACTCCCCGCCGAAACTACAAAACCTCAGGTATATATAAAGCAGCTAACTGATAAAGAGCAGTTATAAGATAAAGTTGTCTATACCAAGCAAACTTACAATATGTACTCAAGTATTACTTGTGAAACAAGATTAACAAGGAAAGATATATTAGTTCTACTTCATATGAGGAACATAAAAGTAATTGCAAGATATGATGAGAGTAACTACACAAACAAGGCATCAACCAATGTTTCGTGTTTGTCTTAAGCAGTAGTACTATTCGGCTGAATTACGTATTATTATGCCCTGAGGAAGTGAGCCGTACCGCTCAAATCCAACCTTCGGTTGCGAAACCCAAGTCGGTTCCATATAAGGTCAATGGAAGAGCCGGACTCCACGACCTCTCCGCCTCATGGTCAGTGCATGAGTACAACACAAGCAGGACCGCAGTCTCATGCTAAAGTGGTCTTAGCCACAGGGTCAGGCTACCCTCTGCCTAGCCCACCTCGGTACAGGTCTCGGCGCTAGTGAAACTAAGCCACGGGCCTATTCACCGTGCTCTGAGCCATGAACGCATTCATGCTCCTCATATCACATATCCTGAGCCATGGGTTTGTTCACCATGCTCTTTATCACAATTGGGCTACAGGCCTGAATCCGCACCCTGGAGTCTACAACCGAAGTTGCACTCTTACCTCCTCACTTTAGGCTAGGAGAAACCTCACATACTCAACAATATGCACTCCGGGTTAACCCGCAAGAGAACCTGTTTCACCATCACCAATTCCTGACGATGATGGATCTATGGCCAGGGCAACTACATGATATATCTCACTGTGATTAATTAGTACCTTTTATATGGATTGCAAGATTCAACCAAGTTATATAACATGTAATTATAACAGAAGTAAACAATATAAAACTCAACAGTTGCTTTTACTACAATTCACATCACACTGATCCAACACAAGGATCCATCATCACATGTTATCACTTGGCCTCTTGCCAATCATCTAGGTTCATACCAGGGGATCTCAATCCCTCATCATATGTTGCCTCTGCCTCTCAGGGCTTACATCATTATCATCATCATGGAACAACATTCATAATGTACCTGTTATCTTATTGTTCTCAATTCCTCATAACCTTTCATTTGGCTATGCATTACCTGCATGGTTAGCAGTATTCAATAATCATCATGAATAACTTGGAAACTCATATTATCCACACAGGGTGACATTTAGGATTAAATGTTCCATCAATACAAGGTGACATTAATGATTATATCCTTTTCTTAATCATGCCTCATCTTATGGTCACATGTATAAGGTACATCATCAAGCAAACCCTAATGCATGCTCATTATTGTTCTTATCATTATATAGGTAATCAAGGTGATCACATTCGTGTGTACAATCATATTAGTAAGCGTGCACGGAGTCACCCTCTTTTAAAATAAGAACATATACAACAAATCTTCTTTCCGGGATAAGGAGATCCCTCACTAAAACATCACAAACCCTCACTAAAGGTGGTATCGGGCAGGACTCACCCTCACTATAGGTTGTATCGGGCGACACATGAGATGCACCCCATCAGTGCACTTCTAAGGTAGAAGGCAACACATACCATGCACGTTGTATAGCGAGCAGTGCGGGCATCAGACGTGTCGGGTAGAGGTGTAATGCGCTCCCTGTTGTGCAATGCTGCCAGGCAGCACGGTATCGGGCTTGTGTGTCGCGCATGCTAGGCGTGCAGCTCTAATGGGCGACGCGGTGTCAAGGTCAAGTGTAAACCGTGTGCGGTAGCGTGCACCCTATTCGGGCGTGCAGGGCATTGTGTCAGGCATCAAAAGATAACGTGCCCGCCCGCCACAGCACAGCAATGCGCACCTCAGGCGTGAACCGGGCAAGGTGCGCCACAAGGGTATCGTTCCTCACCATCACACTTGTGCCGTGCAAAGGGGTCTAGGTCAAGAGGGCTGTCGGGCAGCACCTCCCTACTCATATCATCCAAGGTGTTGACTCATAAGGTCATCTTCCTCCTCAAGCACAAGGACACCCGAAACCCTAGTGGGTCAAGAAGAGGCTCACCTCAATCAACTAAGAAAGAGGAGTCTTGCACATAAACTATCACCAAACGGCCACAAGGGCAAACCCTAGAAAGAGTCACCACCAACCAAGCTCACCCTTCTAGCCCATGGTGAGAGGAGAGTATTGCTCAAACAACTAGAACACAAGCTCACCTCAATCGGCTAAGAAAGTGGGGTGTTGCTCATGATACTAGAAGCTCAAGCTCACTCCTATAGACTAAGGGGAGAAAGGAGTATTTCTCCCAAAGAAACCCTAGATCATAAGGATCGGCCAACAAGGAGAAACCTAGCAAGAACTAAACTACTACCATGCATATAAACAAGATCATAGCAAGAGATAATGTAGTTAGGGTTAGAAGTTATGTAACCCGCCTCAAGCAAGCTCCAAGCTCATAGCTCCAAGCAAGGAAGATGGAGACTCCAAGGCTATCGGCCACTAGCTTGCTCCTTCCAAGGGGGTATCGGCCACCACTTGCTCCTTCAAGAGGGATATCGGCCACCAACTAGCAAGGAAGAGGGTTGTGTCGTGCACCAAGGTGGAGAGGAACCAAAGGACCAAAGGAACTCCTAGCTAAGGAAAGAAACCACCTATATAGAAGGAAAGAGAGGAGAAAACAAGGTAGAGCAAGGTAAGGTGTCGCCTACCTAGGGACACTTGTCCTAGTGCACGAGCCACCACTCTAGAAAGTTATATACACATGTCCAAGGTATGTACCAAGTGTACACTAGACAAGGTCAAGGCTAGGTCAAGCATCATGGGCGACACAACAACTTGCACCTTGGGCGACACACCTCTTGCCAAGGGCGACACACACACACACACACTGGCTGATACAAGGCTCAACCAAAGCAAAGCAAGGCACCTCAAGGCCCAACAATCTCAACTAGGCCCAAAAGAACTCAAGCAATGAGCCCAAGCCTTCCTCTCTACATAAGAGGAAGCAAAGAGAGAGGAACACCTCACAAGGTGGCAAACTTGCCTACAAAACCCTAGACTTGGTTTATTGCAAGTAGCACCTCCAACTCTCAACAAAGCACAACTAAACCCTAATCACCACCAAAGGTGATTAGCAAGCAACAAAGCATCAGGGTTAAGCAAAGCAAATAGGGTAAACCCTAAATGAAGATCAGGGTCCTTACAAGCTAACCCCCTTTAAGGGATTTCATCCCCAAAATCTGAAGAGAAAACGAGGGATACTTCCTCCTCATCTCTTCCTCCAGCTCCCACGTGGCTTCCTCAATGCCACGATGATGCCAAAGGACCTTCACAAGAACCAGGTCCTTCCTCTTCAGCTTCTTAACTCTACTATCAAGGATCGCCACAGGACCTTCCTCGTAGGTCACATCTTCATCAAGCTCAACTTCTACTGGATGTATCACTGTTCCTGAATTCGGATTCCTTTTCTTCAGCATGCTGACATGGAACACTGGATGTAACCTATGCAACTTTGGAGGCAACTCTACCTCATAAGATACCTTACCAACTCGTGCTATGACTGGGTAAGGCCCCATATACCTGGGTGCTAACTTACACTTCCGGCCAAACCTCAGCACATCCTTCCACGGAGAGACTTTAAGATACACTTTGTCTCCTACCTGGAACTCCAAAGGTTGTCGGCAATTGTCTGCTTAAGACTTCTGCCTGTCCTGTGCCACTTTCAACTGTTGCTGTATCACCTTGATCTTTTCTGTTGTCTGTTGCACTAACTCAGGACCCAACAACTGATACTCACCAGACTCATACCAACACAAGGAGATCTGCACTTCCTCCCATACAAGGCCTCACAAGGAGCCATGTCAATGCTCCGCTGATAACTGTTGTTGTAGGCGAACTCTATCAAACTAAGATGTACATCCCAGCTGCCTAGAAACTGAAAAACACAAGCTCGGAGAAGATCCTCCAAAATCTGAATAGTCCTCTCAGACTGTCCATCTATCTGTGGATGAAAAGCGATATTGAACCTCAACTACGTTCCCAACACTTTGTGCAACTATTCCCAGAAACGACTTGTGAACTGAGGACCTCTGTCAGAAACTATCGTCGCTGGCACACCATGCAAACGTACTATCTCATCCACATAAACTCAAGCGAGTTTCTCTGTGGTATACGTCGTCTTTACATGTATGAAATGGGAAGACTTCGTTAATCTGTCCACTATCACCCAAATGGAATCATGATTCCTAGTTGTCCCAGGTAGACCAACACGAAATTCATGGTTATATGATCCCATTTCCACTGCGGTATCGGAAAGGGTTGTAATGTACCTTCCGGCTTCTGATGTTCAGCCTTGACTTGTTGACACATCGCACACCTTGCCATGAACTCTGCTACATCCTTCTTCAAACCGGGCCACCAGTACAATTCTTTCAAACTATGATACATCTTGGTGACACCTGGATGCATAGCATACATCGACGTGTGTGTTTCTTCGAGTACTAACTTCCTCAGCTCATCAACAACAGGAACCACCATCCTATCATGATAGCAAACTAGCCCGTCTTCGGACTCATGAAACCCATCACGCTTTTCGCTGTCGAACTCTGATCTGATCAACTGTACTACATCATCTGTCTGCTGGGCATCTTTGATCTGCTGTGCTAAAAGTCTAGCTTGCGAGGAAACCTCCATCTGTACGTTCATCTTCCGCAAAGAGACAAGCATATCTCGCTCATGGCATACCAGAGAACTCAGCTGTGCCTTCTTGGAAGAAAAAAAAGAAGACTTTCGGTTAAGTGCATCAGCTACCACATTTGCCTTACCAGGATGATACTCAATAGTGCAGTCGTAGTCATTGATCAACTCCATCCATCTATGGCAACACATCCCACTATCACACAGACAACGAGGTGTTACGTGAAAACGTGTGGAAATCACCATAACCACAGATTATCGAAAACACAGGTTAATTAAAACCGATTTCGGAAAGCTGATAAACTGAGAAACTATTACATTCCAGTCCACATCCTGCAAGAAAATAGGTTATATTAATTCATACAAGCCATGATACATGTCCACAGCTTAGAGCAACAGATGTCCTATCATAGCATCTCATGAGTTCAACACCTGTTTATACATACATAAAGGCCCACATCCGGCCCGCAGTAGGATATACAAAACATCTACAGCTGTACCTCGTGAAACAACGTCAAAACACCAACAAGGACCTGAGAGTACAGGGATGACTCTAGACTCTACTACAGAACATCCAAAACAGCAGCACGTCCAACGCTTGCCTCTACTGTTCTTCTTACTGCTCGGCCGCAACTCCGCGACCACCACCACGTCTAGCTCGACCACCTAAAAAGGGTGTAAACCAGCGGGGTGAGACAACCAAACATTGTCCCAGCGAGAAACATAACTCCCCGCCGAAACTAAAAAACCTCAGATACATATAAAGCAGCTAACTGATAAAAGGTATAAAAGAGCAGTTATAAAATAAAGTTGTCTATGCCTAGCAACTTATCAGATGTAATCAAATATTACTTGTGAAACATGATTAACAAGACAAGATATATAAGTTCTACTACATATGAATAACATATAAGCAAAAGCAAGATATAACAGAGTTAACTACACAAACAAGGCCTCAACCAATGTTTCGTGTTTGTCTTAAGCAGTAATACTATTCAGCTGAATTACGTATTATTATGCCCTGAGGAAGTGAGTCGTACCGCTCAAATCCAACCTTCAGTTGCAAAACCCAAGCCGGTGCCATACAAGGTCAATGGAAGAGCCAGACTCCATGACCTCGCCCCTCGTGGTCAGTGCACGAGTACAACACAAGCAGGACCGCAGTCTCATGCTGAAGTGGTCTTAGCCACAGGGTCAGGCTACCCTCTGCCTAGCCCGCCTCGGTACAGGTCTCGGCGCTAGTGAAACTGAGCCATGGGCCTGTTCACCGTGCTCTGAGCCATGAACGCATTCATGCTCCTCATATCACATATCCTGAGCCATGGGCCTGTTCACCATGCTCTTCATCACAATTGGGCTACGGGCCTAAATCCGCACCCTGGAGTCTACAACCGAAGTTGCACTCTGACCTCCTCACTTTAGGCTAGGAGAAACCTCGCATATTCAGAAATATGCGCTCCGGGTTAACCCACAGGAGAACCCGTTTCACCATCGACAATTCCTGACGATGATGGATCTATGGCCAGGGCAACTACATGATAGATTTCATTGTGATTAATTAGTATCTTTTAGATGGATTGCAAGATTTAACCAAGGTGTATAACATGCAAGATATAACAGGAAATAAACAACATAAACTCGACATTATGCTTTTATTACAATTCACATCATACTGATCCATCGCAAGGATCCCACATCACATGTTATCACTTGGCCTCTTGCCAATCAATCTAGATTCATCACAAGGATCATCACATGTCATAGGATCTTAATCCCTCATCACATAGTGTCATTGCCTCTCAAGGCTTACATTATCATCATCATCATCATGGAACAACATTCATAATGTACCTGTTATCTCAATGTTCTCATATATTCTTCATAGCCTTTCATTTGTCTATGCATTACCTGCATGGTTAGCACTATTCAATAATCTTCATGAATAACTTGGAAAATCATATCATTAGCAAAGGGTGACATTTAGGATTAAGCACTTTATCACACAAAGTGACATTAGTGATTATACACTTTCTTAATCATGCTTCAACTTATGATCACATGTATAAGACACATCATTAAGAAAACCCTATTGCATGCTCATTATTGTTCTTAGTATTATAAGACAATCAAGGTGATCACATTCGTGTGTATAGCCATGAACAAGCTTTATCATCAAGAATACTATCAAGCATGCACAAATGTCACCATCATTTAAACAAGGACATACACAACTAGCCTGCTTTTCATGACAACCGGAATCCTCACAAGAAGTACTCACAACCCTCACTAAAAGCTATATCGGGAAGGGTTCACTCTCACCAAAGGTTATATTGGGCGACCCACTCTCAGCTCATCCAACTCATAATGGCCTACGTGCAGTGCGCAATGCCGCGTCAACAGCTCTCAAGCGTGCAGCGCGCAACGCCAGGTCAAGGGCATACCGGGCAATGACCAAGGAACAACCGTGCAGTCGTGTCACGCAGGGCATATCGGCCAGTGCAACGCGCGCCAAGGCATGCAGGCTATTGGGCAACAAGGTGTCAGCTGCGTGACGCGCACTGGGGCGTGCAGCTATGCTGGGCGACACAGTGCCAGGCAGGGTGACACGCACCCGAGGCGAGCAGCGTCGGGCGACGCAGTGTCGAGCTCACTTACAATGTGCACGGGTAGCGTGCAACCTATACTAGTGTGCAACTCGTTCTAGCGTGCAGCCTGTGCCGGGCGTGCAGCCTGTGTCGGGCGTCAGGGGTAGTGTGCGCGCCCGCCACAACAATGCCCACCTCAAGAGAAAACCATGCAAGACAGGGTTGTGACGCCCGTCATCAAGAGAGACCAAAGGGGATATCATCCACACATGAGCCGTGCAAGGGGGTCTAGGTCAAGAGGGCTATCGGGAAACACCTCCCCATGCTCATGTCGTCCAAGGTGTTAACTCTCAAGGTCATCTACCACCTCACACCTGGACACCCGAAACCCTAGTGGGTCAGCTCACCTCAATCAACTAAGAAGGAGAGGTCTTACACTTCTTCTATCACAAAACGGGTCACAAGGAGAAACCCTAGAAAGAGTCACCACCAAGCCGAGCTCACCTTCTAGACCATGGTGAGAGGAAAGTGTTGCTTAAGCAACTAGAACACAGGCTCACCTTAATCGACTAAGAAAGAGGGGTGTTACTCATGACACTAGAAGCTCAAACTCACTCCTCTAGACCAAGGGGAGAAAGGAGTATTGCTCACCCACAAACCCTAGATCATAAGGATCGGCCAAAATGGATACTAAGAAAGAACTAAGCTACTACCATGCATATAAACAAGATTATAGCAAGAGATAGTGTAGTTAGGGTTAGAAGTTATGCAACCCGCCTTAAGCAACTTCAAGCTCCTAGTTCCAAGCATCACCAAGCAAGGAAGATGGAGACTCCAAGGCTATCGACCACCACTTGCTCCTCCAAGGTGTGTCGGACACCAAGCTTGCTCCTTCAAGGGGGTATCGGCCACCACGAGTAAGGAAGAGGGTTGTGTCGTGCAACAAGGTGGAGAGGAACCAAAGGATCAAAGAGACCCTAAGCTAAGGAAAGGAACCGCCTATATAGAAGGAAAGGGAGGAGAAAACAAGGTTGGTCTAAGAAAGGTGTCACTTGCCTAGGGACACTTGTCCTAGTGCATGAACCACCACTCTAGCAAGCTCCATACACACGTCCAAGATATGTTCCAAGTGTCCACTAAACAAGGTCAAGGCTAGGTCAAGCATCATGGGCGACACAACAACTTGCTCCTTGGGCGACACATCTCATCCTCATGGCCGATACAAGGCTTCAACCAAAGAAAAGAAAGGCACCTCAAGGCCCAACAAGCTCAACTAGGCCCAAAAGAACTCAAGAAACAAGCCCAAGCCTTCCCCTCTACACAAGAGGAAGCAAAGAGAGAGAGGAACACTTCTCAAGGTGGCAAACTTGCCCACAAAACCCTAGACTTGGGTTATTTGCAAGTAGCACCTCCAACTCTCAACAAAGCACAACCAAAACCCTAATCACCATCAAAGGTGATTAGTAAGAATCAAAGCACCAGGGTTAAGCAAAGCAAACAGGGTAAACCCTAAATGAAGGTCAGGGTCCTTACACCATCGGCGCTGTCGCATGTTCAACTCGTGCTGTGAAAAGATGTACTTCAAGTTCTTATGATCCGTAAAGATCTGACACACTTCCCCATACAGATAGTGTCTCCAAATCTTTAACGCATGAACCACTGCTGCCAACTCCAAGTCATGAGTAGGATAGTTCTGCTCGTGTTTCTTGAGCTGTCGAGAGGCAAAAGAAACCACATGATCATCCTACATCAACACACAACCTAATCCTTTCTTGGAAGCATCACAGAAAACAACGTAGCCCTTCCCAGGCTCTGGCAACATTAACACTGGAGAACTAGTCAGCTTCTCCTTCAAACTCTGGAAAGCTTGTTGACATCGATCATCCCAGACAAAAGGTACATCCTTTCTGGTCAACTTTGTCATCGGTAGCGCAATTGAACTGAAGTCCTTGATAAACTTTCGGTAGTATCCTGCTAAACCCAGAAAACTGCGAACTTCTGTCGGCATCTTCGGCTATTCCCAATCTGTAACGGACTCCACCTTCTTCAGATCTACTTTGACCCCTTCAGAAGATATCACATGACCCAAGAAAGTCACTTCTTCCAACCAGAACTCACACTTACTGAACTTGGCATATAACTGATGTTGGCGAAGAAGAGTCAATGCTCGACGAAGATGTTGCTCGTGCTCTTGCCTGTCCCGACTATAGATCAAGATGTCATCTATAAAGACTACAACAAACTGATCTAAGAACAGATGGAACACTTTGTTCATCAAGTCCATGAAAGCAGCAGGTGCATTGGTTAACCCAAACAGCATAACCACAAACTCATAGTGACCATACCTCGTCCTGAAAGCTGACTTTGGTATGTCATCCACCTTGATCCGCAACTAATGATATCCGGACCATAGATCGATCTTCGAAAACACTGTAACACCACGCAACTGATCAAACAAATCATCTATCCTCGGCAATGGGTACTTGTTCTTGATCGTGACCTTATTCAACTGTTGGTAGTCTATACACAACTGCATCGAACCATCCTTCTTCTTGAAGAACAACACGGGAGCACCCCAAGGCGACGTGCTCGGTCAGATGAAACCTTTGTCCAGCAACTCTTGTAACTTCTTCTTTAACTCTGCCATCTCCACTAGAGCCATCCTGTATAGTGTCTGTGCAATTGGTTGCGTACCTAGGACCAGATTGATCTCAAAGTCAATCTCTCATGGTGGGGGAACACCAGGGTACTCCTCAGGAAACACATCTGCAAACTCCCGAACAACGGTCACCTCCTCGAGACTAGGACCTTTCGCCTTGGTAGCCACAATGGTATCTACCACATGTGCTAAGAACACCTTACATCCTTGTCGTAACAACTTATCTGCCACCATAGCTGATACCAGACACGTCAGAAGAATCTTCCTATCTCCTTGGAAGATCCACTTCCCTCCAGCATCATCAAACACTGCCTGCTTGGAACCACAGTCCAAAACAACCTTATACTTCTCTAAGGTATCCATCCCAAGGATAACGTCAAACCCGTGCATATCAAGTGGTATAAGATCCACTTGAATGTGGTGTCCCGAGAAAGACAAGACACAAGATGGGCACTCTTCTTGAAGTAACGAGGAACCATTAAGAGGGGTTTCTAACAACAAGCTATCATTCTTATGACTAACATGTAAACGACAGTTTTCAAGCATACTATAGGCGATAAAAGAGTGTGTAGCACCCGGGTCAACTAGAATAGATATAAAGCAAGAAGAAGACATATCATAATGAAATAACTCCATCTGGCATGTCACCACTCGCTGGTTGACTATCGCCTCCGGCTGACTCATGGCATAGAATCGAGCCGTTTCTTGCTGTCCACGTCCTCTACTTCCTTGAGTAGACGATCCAGTCTGAGACGCTTGACCGCATCCTCGTCCTCTGCTACCACTGGGCTGCTGTCATTCTGATCCTTGATGATTCTGCCGCGGTTGCTGCATCACTTCAACATCTCTATTCGGGCAGTTGAACCTCCAATGCCCGACCTGATCACACAGATGGCATGTTCTATCATCAACCCGTGGCCTAGATGGCCCTGTCACTGCCACGGAAGCTGTGTTGTGTGCCTTAGATGGTGAAGAAACATAACCTCTTCCTTTACTCGGAAACCACTGAGACGGTCCACCAGAATCTCTCATCACTGAAGGTGCTGCAAACCTCGGCTTCTTGAAGCCACTAAACCTCTGACCCTGGAACTGAGCAGGTCTCTTCTTAGTCATAGACTCTCTCTTCTCCCTAACTGATCGTTCGATCCTTCGGATAGATTCCACAAACATAGCAAACCGCTCTCGATTCTCCAATGAAGACACATGGGTTGTCAGCTCAGAACTCAGACCCTTCTCAAAACGTCTGATCCATTCCTCATATGTCGCTGCCATGTGAGGACAGAACCTCAACAGATCCATGAACTTGGCTTCGTACTCGATGATGTTCATTGTTCCTTGTCGCAGGCTCTCAAACTGACTGATCTTCTCATCCAGGTACGTCTTCGGGAAGTACTTGGTGACAAACTCGCACCGGAAAACCTCCCAACAGATCACCTCACCAGGCCGCTTTTCTTCCTCGATGGTCGACCAGTGACCAGCACTACCTTTCAGAAGGTAGACAATGTGCTTTACCTTGTCTACTTCGGGGATGTCGAGGATCCGGAAAGCCTTCTCAAGACTCGTCAGCCACAGATCCGCATCCGCTGGATCAGCCATTCCAGCATAATCCGAAGCTATGACTCGACAAAGCCGCTCGAAGGTCTTCCCAATACCCGATGTTTCACATGGGGAGCCTGTGCTCTCGGAGGAGGCACTGCCAATCGCTCAACCATGAGATTCATCGTAGCCATCATCTGTGCCATAAGCTGTTGGTAGGCAGGATGTTCAAGTATGGCTGGGTTAGGTTGGGGGACCTCAGGCACCTGATCTTCATGTGCCTGCCCTACTGCTCCATCAACCGATGTAGCATCACTATGCTCAGGAGCATGTTCTTCATGATTTCCAGACATCTTGGCTTTTCTTCCGCTGAGGGCAGAAGATGATTGTGAGAAAATCTGGAAAACTCATAAGAACAAACTCAACTTAGTCCTAGATCCCTATAGACTCAGCAAACCTAAAGCTCTGATACCAAACTTTTGTGGCAACACATCCCACTATCACACAGATAGCGAGGTGTTACGCAAAAATGTACGGAAATCCCCATAACCACAGATTATCAAAAACACGAGTTAATTAAAACCGATTTCACAAAAAAGCTGATAGACTGAGAAACTATTACATTCTAGTCCACATCCTATAAAAGAACAGGTTATATACATATATACAAGCCTCGATACATGTCCACCGCTTAAAGCAACATATGTCTTGTCATCACATGAGTTCATCATCTGTTTATACATACATAAAGGCCCACATCCGGCCAACAGCAGGATATACAAAACATCTACAGCTTTACATCGTGAAACAACGATAAAACACGGCCAAGGACCTGAGAGTACAGGGATGACTCTAGACTCTACTGCAAAACCTCCAAAACAGCAACATGTTCATCGCTTGCCTTCTACTGTTCTTCTTGGTGCTCGGCCGCAACTCTGCGACCACCGCCACATCTAGCTCGACCACCTAAAAAGGGTGTAAACCAGCGGGGTGAGACAATTGAACATTGTCCCAGCTAGAAACATAACTTTCCGCCAAAACTACAAAACCTCAGGTATATATAAAGCAGCTAACTGATAAAGAGCAGTTATAAGATAAAGCTGTCTATACCAAGCAAACTTACCAGATGTACTCAAGTATTACTTGTGAAACAAGATTAACAAGGCAAGATATATTAGTTCTACTTCATATGAGGAACATAAAAGTAACTGCAGGATATGATGAGAGTAACTACACAAACAAGGCCTCAACCAATGTTTCGTGTTTGTCTTAAGCAGTAGTAGTATACGGCTGAATTACGTATTATTATGCCCTGAGGAAGTGAGCCGTACCGCTCAAATCCAACCTTCGGTTGCGAAACCCAAGCCGATGCCATATAAGGTCAATGGAAGAGTTGGACTCCATGACCTCTCCGCCTCATGGTCAGTGCATGAGTACAACATAAGCAGGACCGCAGTCTCATGCTGAAGTGGTCTTAGCCACATGGTCAGGCTACCCTCTGCCTAGCCCGCCTCGGTACAGGTCTCGGCGCTAGTGAAACTGAGCCACGGGCATGTTCACTGTGCTCTGAGCCATGAACGCATTCATGCTCCTCATGTCACATATCCTGAGCCATGGGCCTGTTCAATATGCTCTTTATCACAATTGGGCTACGGGCCTGAATCCGCACCCTGGAGTCTACAACCGAAGTTGCACTCTTACCTCCTCACTTTAGGCTAGGAGAAACCTCGCATACTCAACAATATGCGCTCCAGGTTAACCCACAGGAGAACCCGTTTCACCATCACCAATTCCTGACGATGATGGATCTATGACCAGGGCAACTACATGATATATCTCACTGTGATTAATTAGTACCTTTTATATGGATTGCAAGATTCAACCAAGTTATATAACATGTAATTATAACCGAAGTAAACAATATAAAACTCAACAGTTGCTTTTACTACAATTCACATCACACTGTTCCAACACAAGGATCCATCATCACATGTTATCACTTGGCCTCTTGCCAATCATCCAGGTTCATACTAGGGGATCTCAATCCCTCATCATATGTTGCCTCTGCCTCTCAGGGCTTACATCATTATCATCATCATGGAACAACATTCATAATGTACATGTTATCTTATTGTTCTCAATTCCTCATAGCCTTTCATTTGGCTATGCATTACCTGCATGGTTAGCACTATTCAATAATCATCATGAATAACTTGGAAACTCATATTATCCACACAGGGTGACATTTAGGATTAAATGTTCCATCAATACAAGGTGACATTAATGATTATATTCTTTTCTTAATCATGCCTCATCTTATGGTCACATGTATAAGGAACATCATCAAGCAAACCCTAATGTATGCTCATTACTGTTCTTAGCATTATACAAATAATCAATGAGACGATCCGATCTCCAAAACCACGATTTAATCTTAGCAGAAGCATTCGATTAACAGTGGAAGACAAAAATCATGGGAAACTAAAACTTTTTGAGACAAGATAATGAAATCATAAAACTTCTTTCATAGAAAGGAGGTAAACTGTTTACATCTCTGTTGAATTTCTTCTTGAGTAATTATATACAACATGATACAAAAATCTCAAGAGTCAAAACCAAAATCTCAGACCACTAAACTCCAAGGACCTGAGAGTACAGATACGTCATAGGACTATCTAACTACTAACTCAGCAGTCAGTATCTCCACCTGAGATTCACTGCTGCTCCTGTTGTTGTTGCTGTTGGTGTTGGTCACCTGTAGGCTGGTTCCTTCGTCCTCGACGACCACCTAAAAAGTTGAAGTCTACGGGGTGAGACAATTTTAAATAATTGTCCCAGCGAGAGTTATAACTCTCCACTAGAAGCTTTATATAGCAAACAAAGAACAACATAAGCAATAAAAGCTTTCAAGATAATTCAACAGCAGATTGGTATTAAGCAGAATATCAGCATTTAAGGAATATGAAGAACATATGTACTTTGCAGTGTAACATCATTCAAGTATCTCGTAGTTCAACCTAAGCAGATATACTACACGGTTGATTACGTTTTACAAACATCATTAGTTTTACAAACATCATTATGCCCTGCGGAGATGAGGTATACCGCTCATACTCCAACCGATCACTGTTAAGTCGCATCGGTATCGTACCTAGGTCATCAAAAGAGCCGGATTCTTATGACCTCAACTTCCTCAGTCAGAGTGAGGACAAACATGCAGGACATCTTGTGTCTCTGCTACTATAGCTCACCAGGGTAATCTGGTACTTCGCTATTAGAGTCACAGTGGCATTCTGTACTCTCTTCATCATCGAAAGATTTCTTGTTTATCTCTCATCGATGCGGTATAAGGATTTCCTCGAGAGAATTGTGTTACAGCATAAACATATAGTGAAGGGTTGATGGATTAAGATACATCTACACCAATTCCTACACTAGGATGTAAGGATTTACACATCCATATTCCCCCACATACTCAAAAGTATGTGATCCAGGAGTTCCCTTAGAAAAACCTGTTTCACCATCATTTGGCTTCTGACAATGATGGATCTATGATCAGGGCTCTACATGGTATGATTACACTTGATTAGTTAGGTACATTTCAGTATTCTTTTAACATCATACATGTTCTCAAACATTAATCATTAGCATGGCAGCTATGAAAATAGAATACTAAATGCAACAAGTCTAACTCACATCAATTATCACTTCTTAATCATTTCATCACAAGTCATCTAACTAGCATGACCTTGATGATATTCATGGCTCTCATAGCCTATCATCTCATGTGATGCCACTTACCAGGCAACATGGTATTTCACTATTCATAAAGCTAATAACATGCTTTCAATGAATATGGTGTCATAATCCATACCTGGATATCATCATCCTCATATAAGAATCTGCATGGTTAATTCAACTGATAACAGTAAACAATTCATATCAAGAGTTGTACCTTCCTACTTATACAAGAGTTAGGTTCCCTGATTTCTCATCAATTAGGGTTTACTATTCACATTACATGTTAACACCCTAGAATTAGGGTTTACTATTCACCTCATGGTGAATTGAACTCATAACATTATCATGTATGAGAAACATCACCATTGATGCCCTCAGATTAGATTAAGATTCATCACTTATCATAATTAGGGTTTCCATGATCTCACATAGGTGGATCATACCCTAATCATGCACATGCATATGTATTGAAGGTACTTACTTGAGTTTTAACCATAAAAGGTACTTTCTCTCTCCTCATAGTAATAGATGGTGGTTACACCACTCTAGATTAGGTTGGGTCAAGTCCTCATTGACTATCATAAGCCAAATCACCACTATCATGTGATTAGAGTTTGATTAAAACAAGGTATCCTTTGATTTAACCCTTCAAGGGCATTTAGGTAAATTACACCATTGATCACCATCATGGGTCAATTCATTAGTCACTTAGTCCCTTAATGTCCTAGGGTACCATTAGGGTTTAGATCAGACCACCATTGAACCAATTACACCTTCAATTGATTAAGTATAAACAACCTTGAAAATCTCCAAACGGTTTCCACCTTCAACCACCAAACGGTCTTGAGACCGTTTGGCCTCAAACGGTCTTGAGACCGTTTGACCTCAAACGGTCTTGAGACCGTTTGACCTCAAACGGTCTTGAGACCGTTTGGGTGCGTTGACCGTTTGGGGAAAGTTGACTTCCAAACCGTTTGAAGTTATGCGGTTTGAAACCGTTTGATCTTAAATGATCTTGAGATCGATTTGGTCCAAACGACCTTGAGATCGTTTGATCCCAAACGGTCTTGAGACCGTTTGGCCCCAAACGGTCTTGAGACCGTTTGGTCCAGATGGGCTCAAACCGTTTGGACCTCAAAGGTGGATCAAAAGATATGATCGATTATGGTTATCCACGTTGAAGCCTCCAATTGGCCAAATCCATGTTAACTACTTATAAATTGAGTCAATTAGGATTAGTCTTAACCAATTGGACACCAAATTGACCCTCAATTGAAAGCCAATTAGGTTTGCTTCCAACTCAATTAGGGTTTTCAATCGGATAATCATCAATGTTCAACAATGTGAATCAAATCGAGGTTGAACCTATCAATTGACCTCCAATTGGGCCCAAACTTGGCCTTGGACATCCTCCAAACGGTCTTGAGACCGTTTTCCCAAAGTTTCATCAAAAACCAAATCGGTTGGATAAGGGTTGAACCCTAATTAGGTCTAAAATCAACATTTTTATCAATTCATCAACTTATTGTGATTGGACACTCAAACCATCAAATCACCTTAAACCTAGACCTCCAAACGGTCTTGAGTTGTCTCCAAACGGTCTTGAGACCGTTTGGATGAAACCCCAAATGATCTTAAGACCGTTTGGGTCCTTCAACCCAAAACTCAACAAGATCTATAATTGAAATCAGCATTTCAGCCCGATTAGGGTTTAGGGGGTTGAAGTGCCTTCAACTTGAGATTGGTTTGGAATTAGGCTATGATTCTTTGTAGATATTAAATTCAACTTGTTACCAGCAGACCCTTAAATGGTCGTCCCTTGGTCAACCCTATCAAACGGTCTTGAGACCGTTTGATTCCAAACGGTCTTGCAAGACTGCATGAGGTCAAACGGTTTGAGACCGTTTGATTTCAAACGGTTTGCAACTGTTTGGACCAAAAGGGTCCAAGGTCGTTTGATAAAGTTGCCTAGGAATTCACGCCCATCATCTTCAACCTCTGTTCAGGTCGGTTACTCCATGGTTTTGCTTGCAAAAGTGCAAGGAAGAAGGGAGGTAGAAGAAGAACTAAATATACTTTGCAAGAACAAAGATATGCATAATAAAGCAAGGAGTTTAGAGTTATAAAACCCGCCTCAAACATTGTTCCTAGAGCTCCAAGCTTCCAAGCTTCAAGCCTTTAATGGCGTCTTGAGCTCCACAAGTCGTCCAAAGATGATTCTCTAAGGAAAAGATGGGGATGGTTGGCTAGAACAAGGAACCTAAGTGAGTTAACCATAGAACCAACCTTATATGATGAATTCATCCAAGAATCCAAGCTAGAAGATGGTTCCTTCTCACCTTAGCACTAGTTGGTCATCTCCCTGAGGTCCAGAGCTCTGCCTTGGACGTTTGAGAAAGATGAGAAATGAAGGGGATAAAGGATACATTTAGTTGGTTTGCAAGGGTTTAAGCTTATATAGTTTAGGTTGTTTTCCACCTTGAGGACCTCTAAAACATGGATTTCTCATCTAAGTCCCTCCTTGTTTCTATGGCACGTCCAAGCCATCATTTCTTATGCAAAGCCCATCAAAACTCAATATCTAAGGGTAAAGAAAACCAACAAGCAAACTAAGGTACATATATGAAGGGTCTCCTTACTCATACTTGGTGATTCTACTACAAAGGCCATTCCTTTTATCTGATTATTTCATTGATGTGCCCCTTTTATCATTTCTATTCCAAATGATGTCAAGAGTCATAAAAGATGTTCTAGAAGGTGTATTTTACAAGTTGCACCCCACATTTTGGGTAAATTGTACTTTACTCCAAAATTAGTTTTTTTTAAGCATAAGGATCATTCCACAAGCTGCATCTTGATGCCCAGGCTTGGGAAATCCATCATACCTCATCAGATTCACTCATATGATGTCTCATCATCAAAGGAACATATTTACTTGTGAAATTTGCAAGTTAACCTGTCTAACTGGGTAATTTGCACATTGGTCCCTGTATTACAAAACAATACTACAACTTTGTTTAAAAAGGACAAAATTAAAAGTATATGTTTAATTACATGCCAAAGAGTAATCAAAAGTATATAATTACATATTTAGGCAAAACATCTAGGGTTAGTTTATAACCCAGGTCAGGGATGTTACAATTAAGGTGATCACATTCGTGTGTACAATCATATTAAGTTAAAGGGATAAGCTTTATCACAAAGAATACTAGTAAGCATGCACGGAGTCACCCTCTTTTAAAACAAGAACATATACAACAAATCTTCTTTCCGGGATAAGGAGATCCCTCACTAAAACATCACAAACCCTCACTAAAGGTGGTATTGGGTAGGACTCACCCTCACTATAGGTTGTATCGGGCGACACATGAGATGCACCCCGTCCGTGCACTTCTAAGGTAGCGGGCAACGCATACCGTGCACATTGTATAGCGAGCAGTGCGGGCATCAGACGTGTCGGGCAGAGGTGTAACACGCTCCATGTTGTGCAACACTGCCGGGAAGCACGGTATTCGGCTTGTGTGTCACACATCCTAGGAGTGCATCTCTACTGGGAGACGCGGTGTCAAGGTCAAGTGTAAACCGTGCGCGGTAGCGTGCACCCTATCCGGGCGTGCAAGGCATTGTGTCGGGCATCAAAAGATAACGTGCCCGCCCGCCACAACACAGCAACGCGCACCTCAGGCGTGAACCGGGCAGGGTGCGCCACAAGGGTATCGTTCCTCACCATCACACTTGTGCCGTGCAAAGGGGTCTAGGTCAAGAGGGCTGTCGGGCAGCACTTCCCCACTCATATCGTCCAAGGTGTTGACTCACAAGGTCATCTTCCTCCTCAAGCACAAGGACACCTGAAACCATAGTGGGTCAAGAAGAGGCTCACCTCAATCAAATAAGAAAGAGGAGTCTTACACATCAACTATCACCAAATGGCCACAAAGGGCAAACCCTAGAAAGAGTCACCACCAACCAAGCTCACCCTTCTAGCCCATGGTGAGAGGAGAGTATTGCTCAAACAACTAGAACACAAGCTCTCCTCAATCAGCTAAGAAAGAGGGGTGTTTCTCATGATACTAGAAGCTCAAGCTCACTCCTCTAGACCAAGGGGAGAAAGGAGTATTTCTCCCAAAGAAACTCTAGATCATAAGGATCGGCCAACAAGGAGACACCTAGCAAGAACTAAACTACTACCATGCATATAAACAAGATCATAGCAAGAGATAATGTAGCTAGGGTTAGAAGTTATGTAACCCGCCTCAAGCAAGCTCCAAGCTCCTATATCCAAGCAAGGAAGATGGAGACTCCAAGTCTATCGGCCACTAGCTTGCTCCTTCCAAGGGGGTATCTGTAACATCCCTGACCTGGGTTATGAATTAACCCTAGATGTTTTGCTTAATAAGGTTGAGTAGATTCTTAATATTATCTTGGGAAAAGTAATTAGGGCTTATGAGAAACATATGTTTCAATTTTGGTCTTGTTTGAACAATGTTGAAGCAATGTTTGCTTATTTTGGACCAAAGTGCAAATTACCCAATTTGAGGGGTTAAATTGCAAATGTTGCATGGTAAGATTTTCCTCTGATGTTGAGACATCATAAGAATGAATATGATGTAGTGGTATGGCTTTCACAAGCTCGGGCACCAGGATTAAGCTTGTAAAGCAGTGTTGTGCATTAAAACCTAGTTTTGGTGAAAAGTGCAATTTACCCAAAACCTAGGGTTCAATATGCAAATTACCACTTCAATAAGGTCCCTAATGTTTCTTGGAAACATGTAGATCAAAAAAAATGAGATGGGTGCCTCATTTGAATTAAGTTGGAGGAGAGAGAATCTTGATATTAAAATAATCAAGATTAATGCCTAATTGAAACCCTAATTTGATTTAGGGCAAAAATGAATAAAAATAATTGAAGGGCTTTCAACCAAAATGTTTTGGGTTGATTTTGAATAAGGATGAACGTTCCTTTTCCAAGATAAGGAACGAAAATATCCTAAGCAGGTGAAATTCCACTCACCTTATTATAAGAAAAAGAAAACCCACTCACATATGGATATTAATATAATAAGCATTAAGGTGCTTAATTTGATTTTCTTTAAATCAAGGATAATGAAGGAGAATTAAAGGAAAAGGAAGGTGCCTCGTCCTTAAGGGATTTGAGGGGGAAGAGGCGGCCATATTTTTGGAATTTAATGCATTTTAATAATGCATTTTCTCTCTCTTCAATTTCCATATAAAAGTGCCTTTTTCAAGCCAAATGAAAGGCTATTTCGGATTTTCTTCTTCCCCTTGCTTGACAAACCGACCAAGGAGCTAGGGAGGAGCAGGTAGCACGTCCCCAACCTTTGGGTGAGCCCTTGACCTTCGTTCTCTTTGATTTCATGGTGGAAATCGAAAATAAATTATGGAATCCTTCTTATTTCGATCTCCTCTTCAACCCTAGCCAACTTTTGCAATCAAAAGCTTGAGAACGAGCCTAGGGGGAGTTTCAAGAGCTTCATCCACCATTAATGGCGTGAGCTTGGAGCTTTGGAGATCAATTGGAGGCGGGTTTTATAACTCAAACCCTTAAACATTGCTATTGCATCAATTCTCTATGCTTTGTTGATTGATTTCTTCAATTTGATGCACTCTTGTTTCTTGCTGCAATTTCCATCAAGAACGGTTGCTGTTCTTGGTTGTTCGAAGGAAGGGGATGATGACATCATCCTAGATGCTTATCCAAAGAAAATTACCAAGCAAAACCGTTTTGATAGCTACTCCAAATCGTTTTAATTTGATTGGTTATGCGGTTTCAGCAAACCGTTTAAGGGCAAACGGTTTGAGACCGTTTGGGAGAAAACGGTCTTAAGACCATTTGAGATGGTTGACCAAGTGTTTACCGTTTGGGAATTTTGTTCCTACTTATGTAGTCTGATAACCCTCCAAATTTTAGGGATTAACTCCAAAGGAATCGAGAGTTGAAGGCCAATCAATTAGGCAATCAAATTGAATTATGTGCTGATTTTCAACCTGATCAACTTGACCTGCTTGGGCAAACGGTCTCAAGACCCTTTGAGTGCGTTGACCAAGTGTTGACCGTATGAGATTTGTGATCCTAATTATGTTGTCTAATGACTCACCAAGTTTTATGGGTTAACTCTCAAGTAATCGTGAGTTGAAGCCTAATCAATTAGGGAAACCTAATTGGATTAAGTGCTGATTTTCAACCTGATCAACTTGACCTGCTTGGGCAAACGGTCTCAAGACCGTTTGAGTGCGTTGACCAAGCGTTGACCGTATGAGATTTTTGTTCATAATGATGTTGGTTAATTACCCTCCAAATTTGAGGGGTTAATTCCAAAGGGATCATGAGTTGAAGACTAATCAATTAGGCAAACCCTAATTGAAAATAGTGCTGAAATTCCAATGAGTTAAGTTGAGATTTTGGGTTGATTAGCCCAAACGGTCTCAAGACCGTTTGGGGATCACCCCAAGACCGTTTGGAGGTCTGGGGTCAAGTATAGTTGACCAATTGGAGGTCCAAAGGTACCAAATCATACTGCAACTAAATGCTGATTTGTTGATCAACTCGATAGACCAATCCATGATGAATTTTCACTAGAGTCCAAAGGTTGGATGGGCAAACGGTCTCAAGACCGTTTGGAGGTCATCCAAACGGTCTCAAGACCGTTTTGTGGTCACCCAAGACCGTTTGGAGGTCTAGGGTTGAGTATAGTTCAGTGGTTGAAGGTCTAAAGATATCAAGTTGATCTGCAATAGATTGCTGATTTGGTGAGCACTTCAATGAACCAAACCCTAATTAGATTGCTTGGATTGGAGTGATATGATGGGAAAACGGTCTCAAGACCGTTTGGAGCTCATCCAAACGGTCTCAAGACCGTTTGGTGGTCACCCAAGACCGTTTGGAGGTCTAGGGTTGAGTATGGTTAGGTGTTTGAAGGTCTAAAGGTACCAAGCTGTTATACAATGCAATGTTGATTTGGTGATAAATCCAATGATCCAAACCTTAATTGGATGGCTTGGATTTGAGTGATATGATGGGCAAACGGTCTCAAGACCATTTGGAGGTCATCCAAACGACATCAAGACCGTTTGGGGTCAGGTCATACCCAACTTGGATGATGGTTCAATGGTTTCAAAGCAACTAGTCTTACATTGATTAGTGTTGTTGAATCATCGATTCCAAACCCTAATTCAATTGAATCAAACCCTAATTGATGACCAATTGAGGGTTAATTAAGGGTCAAATAAGTTGAAGGTTGACCTATTTAAACTCAATTGAAGTATGGGTATAGGTCCAATTGATGATTGGTTCCATGAATCCAATGATTGAAGGAATCAACATTGGAAACCCTAATTCAATTGGATACCTTATGTCATTAAAGGTCCAATGGATCAAACCTTTTTGAAAACCTAATGTGATTAGGTGGGAGATACCTTTAATGGTACTAGTCATTAATGCATAACAAATGCATGGATCCAATACATGATGTAAACCCTAATTGAGGCTGATTTCATGTATAACCCTATTAAGAGGTTGCCTACATGTGAAATCACTAATTAGGATGAATAGTAAACCCTAATTCCTTTGGATACCTTATGTAATGGAGGTCCAATGTGATGATGAATGTACTATTGATCCAATGATGGTTAGTAATGTTAACCAATGAAGGAACAAAGGTTAAAACCCTAATAGTACCTAAGTGATTAGTGTCAATTAAGGGATGAACCCTAATTGTTGATAAGATCAATGACTTGGTACACTATGTAAATCATAGTTGTATGTACTTGATTAAAGGGTTTATATGACCTAATCAAGTTAAGAAGCTGATAGCATGAATTCATACATGAATATGAATCATGTGGTTTATAAGGGTTATGATCCTTAATCAAAGAGATCATCAAAACCCTAAACATGAACATAAACCCTAATTGACAGGGTTATTGAATTCAACCCTAGTTGAGGGTGATTCCATGTGAAACCCTAGTTGAGGGTGATTCCATGTGAAACCCTAGTTGAGGGTGATTCAATGTAAAACCCTAGTTGAGGGTGATTCCATGTGAAACCCTAGTTGGGGGTGATTCCATGTGAAACCCTAGTTGAGGGTGATTCCATGTGAAACCCTAGTAGAGGGTGATTCCAAGTGAAACCCTAATTGAGGGTGCATCCATGTGGAACCCTAGTTGAGGGTGATTTCATGAGAAACCCTAATTGGGAATGCATCCCTAATTACTTATAGGACCAATGACTTGGTACCCTATGTTAATTATAGTTGTATGCATATGATTGAAGGGTTGATGTGACCTAATCAAGTTGAAAGGATCAAATAATAGAATTCATATATAAATATGATTCATGTGATGATCCTATGTAGCACGACCGTGCAAGGCAACACGGCCGTGGCGACTCTACTCAGTACGACCGTGCAAGGTAGCACGGCCGTGGTGGTCTATGCTTGACTTAGAGCTGAATTGAAAGTGACCTAACATGGTCGTTTTGTTAATTCTCAACTTAAGGATGAGAGAGATACTCATACCTTGTGATGATAATCATTTAATGATAATTGATGAGAATAAATAAGTATGAGTGAATACTTATGGTATAAATGTTGGCTCCTAGATGTGGGGAGCAATGAACTAGGGTTTGATCATTGATAATATGATCTTGAAAACCTAAATGGTTAATAATGGAAAACCATATTATTAATGAAGGGTAATGATATGTGAGAGAAAGCCCTAATTGATGGAAAACCCTAACCCTGGTAAGGGAATAGTGGTGTTACCCTGTATTGCATGATGTGTTGTAAACCTAATAAGTCTATTATCATGTGTGACAATCATGCGGGTTTCATGAGTTGATGATCATAGCCAGGTATGAGCTATGATGTTTATTTGATAAGAATTGATTGGCCATATGTGCCATTATGTTTTTGTTACTGAGAAAGAAGTAACAAGATGAGTTGGGTTGGTAAGCCTTTGTTTTAAGTTGTTTCCTAGTGAGAGGTGACAAGATGTGAATGGCCTTGTGCGCCATGTGAATAAAGTTGTTGCCTAGTGAGAGGTGACAAGATGTGAATGGCCTTGTGCGCCATGTGAATAAAGTTGTTGCCTAGTGAGAGGTGACAAGATGTGAATGGTTTTGTGAGCCATGTGAATAAAGTTGTTGCCTAGTGAAAGGTGACAAGATGTACAGTGTTCTGATGAGCCATGTGTGATGGAAACCCAAATCCTGATAAAGGATTAAGGGTAATACCCTTGAATTATTAATACATTGTTTTTGCATGGTATTGATACATAATTGATGTACTGCTATTATATGTGCTAACCATGCAGGTATTATGAGATGATGAGCATAGCCAGGTATGAGCTATGATGTATTATTAGTTTGAATTGTTAATTGGGCCTTGTGTGCCATAATATACCTTGTTCCTGGTAAGAGGTGGCAAGAGAATTAATGTGCATCAAGTGCCAAGATGGATTCTTGTGTAGCAAGTATCATACTTACCTTGGTCAAATGACCTAAAGGTGTTAGTTACCTGAGAAAGAGGTAATAGTGCTCAAGTGATGAACAAAGGGTTTGAATACCCAAGATTTCACAGTTATGGTATTGAAATTGAGAATGGATGAGAAGCCCCAGTGTTGAAATGAGGGATTAAGATCCCAACACCTTGTGAAAAGAGTATGGCTACGAGCCATGACTCCACAATGATAATGCCAGGCTTTAGTCATATGATCTAAGCCTGAAGAGAGTTAATGCAGTGATAATGATTATGTAGTTTGAATAGATGTTATACATATTCTTCATATTCATTAAAGGAATAGTAACATGTTTATTCTATCAAGTTACAGTTGCAATGCTTTTGATATAGAATAATGATTTAATATGTTAGACATCAAAATATCTGCTGTCAAATCAATATGATTTCCCTATTCACATTTATCTTATTAAGTTGCAATAATAATGTTTCTGGCGGAGAGTTATATCTCTCGCTGGGGCAATTTTTATAATTGTCTCACCCCCGTGGGAACCACATTTTTAGGTGGACGTGGACGAGGAGACAGGAATCCTTCAGGAGGTGAAGGACATCAGCAGTAGCAGGGACAGCAGTAAAGTCTCAGGTGGAGACATTGACTGTCATGTCATGTTCAGATGTATATAGAAGTCCTATGTGCCGTCTCTGTACTCTCAGGTCCTTGGAGTAGTAGTTAATGATTTTGAGATTTTGGCTTAGTGCCTCGAGGGTTTTATACTACCTGTGTACAGTTAAGACAGAGTAGTTAATGTTTGTATTCCTCGAGAAGCAAAAGTACATGAGATGTATATATATGAACCAGGATGTAAAGTTTTACTTTGGTTCTGAATGAAAGAGTTTTCCTATGAATGGATCCCTTTGCAAAAAGTTTTAATTTTTAGTGATTTTCGCTAATCCGCTGCTTGATGAACGCTTCCGCATTAGTTAATCTTGTTTTCGCGAGACGGTCGTCACAATTTAGTGGTATCAGAGCTCTAGGTTCGCTGAGTCTACAGAGACATAGGACTAAGTTGTTGAGTCTGTGTTAGTGTCCTCCAGTATACCCTATAATGATTTCTGCTTGTGTAGAAAAAGGGTAAAGTTTAAAATGACTGGAGAACACAAGAAACACATTGCCGAGGGCAATGTTGTTGCACCAAGAAGAGGTGCAAGGGATCAGACGATAATAGTATGAGTGCCTGAGAATCCCCATTAAGACCCGATCAGGATAGAGAATCCTATGATCATGCTCTTATTGGGCAGATTAGGGCAACAGTAATGCATATAGTGGACTGGATACTAGCCTTACAACCTAGATTATCAGTCCTTAATACAAAAAGTTTGAGCTTTAAAAGAGTACACTCAGACTCAAAAACAAAGTTCTGAAAGTTTTAAGAAATCAATATATTCTACTCCGGAAGTATCATCAAGATTCCAAACCCGGACACAATGGATGTCAAGTAGGGATAGGGATCGTAGTAATATTCCAAATAGAGCCTCCAATATAGCATCATCATCGATAACTGGACCTCACAGACCCTATGTTGCACCTAGGATCTGTTATCAATGTAGACAACCAGGACATCTAGTAAAGGATTGTCCAGGCGAGAATTTAATGATGACTCAACCTCAAGGGCAGAGTCAGCAAGGACCACAAAGGAGGCAGTACTCTAGTAACAACAGATGACGTGGACATACGTCCCAGACAGGTCAGATGAAATAAAATTCATTTTGATATTTCATTCCATGAATTCTATGTGTTAAAGATATGAAAGTAGTTGTTTTTGAGCTTCCTTTGACTAGCCCTATACTCAGTGTTCCTTAAAATGTTTTATAACCTCCTTTATCTATGTGTTGAAAGATGAGATTTAGAAGTGATGCCTGGAGAAAATCTAGGAAATGGAAATCTTGTGTGTACAATGATATGAAAAGTGAGGAATATGATAGCAAATAAAGTGCATACTACCTAATCTCAATACTTATATACCCTGTCTAGGTATAAGATCATTGAAGATAAGGTAAGTATGAAACTCTTAGATTGTTATCTTTTTTATTACTCTGATCAAGTAGTCATTCTGAAACAATCTAGAGAGTATAATGAGACAAAAAGGAAAAGCTATGTGAACATTCCCAACAAAAAAGGAAAAGCTATGTGAACATTCCCAATTAAAAGGAAAAGCTATGTGAACATTCCCAACTAAAAGGAAAAGCTATGTGAACATTCCCAACTAAAAAGGAAAAGCTATGTGAACATTCCCAACTAAAAGGAAAAGCTATGTGAACAGTCCCAACTAAAAGGAAAAGCTATGTGAACATTCCCAACAAAAAGGAAAAGCTATGTGAACATTCCCAACAAAAAGGAAAAGCTATGTGAACATTCTCAACTAAAAGGAAAAGCTATGTGAACATTCCTAACAAAAAGGAAAAGCTATGTGAACATTCCCAACAAAAAGGAAAAGCTATGTGAACATTCCCAACAAAAATGAAAAGCTATGTGAACATTCCCAACCAAAAGGAAAGGCTATGTGAACATTCCCGACAAAAAGGAAAAGCTATGTGAACATTTCCAATTAAAAGGAAAAGCTATGTGAACATTCCCAATTAAAAGGAAAAGCTATGTGAACATTACCAATAAAAAGGAAGAGCTATGTGAACATTCCCAATTACATAGAGTTTGCTAAGTGAATTATCTATGTTAGATATATTTTTTTTTCTTTTGATAAGTATTCTTGAGTGATTATTGAAGTATGTTCTTTTATGCTTCTTCCTTTCAATGATATGGACATCATATGTTAGGGGTTTATGCTCTGCATAAACATTGATGTGGTTGAACTAATGAAAGGAGCTTTGTGTGGAATCACAGAGTTCATGATATTCTCCATGATATTAAGATGATATGTGGAGACTTGAGGGCATGATTAATGAACAATCTGTCCCTCCTTTTCTTGGGATTTCGAGGACGAAATCCTTGTTAGGGGTTTATAATTTGTAACATCCCTGACCTGGGTTATGAATTAACCCTAGATGTTTTGCTTAATAAGGTTGATTAGATTCTTAATCTTATCTTGGGAAAATTAATTAGGGCTTATGAGAAACATATGTTTCAATTTTGGTCTTGTTTGAACAATGTTGAAGCAATGTTTGCTTATTTTGGACCAAAGTGCAAATTACCCAATTTGAGGGGTTAAATTGCAAATGTTGCATGGTAAGATGTTCCTCTGATGTTGAGACATCATAAGAATGAATATGATGTAGTGGTATGGCTTTCACAAGCTCGGGCACCAGGATTAAGCTTGTAAAGCAGTGTTGTGCATTAAAACCTAGTTTTGGTGAAAAGTGCAATTTACCCAAAACCTAGGGTTCAATATGTAAATTAACACTTCAATAAGATCCCTAATGTTTCTTGGAAACATTTAGAGCAAATAAAATGAGATGGGTGCCTCATTTGAATTAAGTTGGAGGAGAGAGAATCTTGATATTAAAATAATCAAGATTAATGCCTAATTGAAACCCTAATTTGATTTAGGGCAAAAATGAATAAAAATAATTGAAGGGCTTTCAACCAAAATGTTTTGGGTTGATTTTGAATAAGGATGAACGCTCCTTTTCCAAGATAAGGAACGAAAATATCCTAAGTAGGTGAAATTCCACTCACCTTATTATAAGAAAAAGAAAACCCACTCGCATATGGATATTAATATAATAAGCATTAAGGTGCTTAATTTGATTTTCTTTAAATCAAGGATAATGAAGGAGAATTAAAGGAAAAGGAAGGTGACTCGTCCTTAAGGGATTTGAGGGGGAAGAGGCGGCCATATTTTTGGAATTTAATGCATTTTAATAATGCATTTTCTCTCTCTTCAATTTCCTTATAAAAGTGCCTTTTTCAAGCCAAATGAAAGGCTATTTCGGATTTTCTTCTTCCCCTTGCTTGCAAAACCGACCAAGGAGCTAGGGAGGAGCAGGTAGCACGTACCCAACCTGTGGGTGAGCCATTGACCTTCGTTCTCTTTGATTTCATGGTGGAAATCGAAAATAAATTATGGAATCCTTCTTATTTCGATCTCCTCTTCAACCCTAGCCAACTTTTGCAATTAAAAGCTTGAGAACGAGCCTAGGGGGAGTTGCAAGAGCTTCATCCACCATTAATGGCGTGAGCTTGGAGCTTTGGAGCTCAATTGGAGGTGGGTTTTATAACTCAAACCCTTAAACATTGCTATTGCATCAATTCTCTATGCTTTGTTGATTGATTTCTTCAATTTGATGCACTCTTGTTTCTTGCTGCAATTTCCATCAAGAACGGTTGCTGTTCTTGGTTGTTCGAAGGAAGGGGATGATGACATCATCCTAGATGCTTATCCAAAGAAAATTACCAAGCAAAACCGTTTTGATAGCTACTCCAAATCGTTTTAATTTGATTGGTTATGCGGTTTCAGCAAACCGTTTAAGGGCAAACGGTTTGAGACCGTTTGGGAGCAAACGGTCTCAAGACCGTTTGAGATGGTTGACCAAGCGTTGACCGTTTGGGAATTTTGTTCCTAATTATGTAGTCTGATAACCCTCCAAATTTGAGGGATTAACTCCAAATGAATCGAGAGTTGAAGGCCAATCAATTAGGCAATCAAATTGAATTATGTGCTGATTTTCAACCTGATCAACTTGACCGGCTTGGGCAAACGGTCTCAAGACCGTTTGAGTGCGTTGACCAAGCGTTGACCGTATGAGAGTTTTGATCCTAATTATGTTGGCTAATGACTCACCAAGTTTTATGGGTTAACTCCAAAGGTATCGTGAGTTGAAGCCTAATCCATTAGGGAAACCTAATTGGATTAAGTGCTGCTTTTCAACCTGATCAACTTGACCTGCTTGGGAAAACGGTCTCAAGACCATTTGAGTAAGTTGACCAAGCGTTGACCGTATGATATTTTTGTTCATAATGATGTTGGTTAATGACCCTCCAAATTTGAGGGGTTAATTCCAAAGGTATCATGAGTTGAAGACTAATCAATTAGGCAAACCCTAATTGCAAATAGTGCTGAAATTCCAATGAGTTAAGTTGAGATTTTGGGTTGATTAGCCCAAACGGTCTCAAGACCGTTTGGGGATCACCCAAACGGTCTCAAGACCGTTTGGGGATCACCCCAAGACCGTTTGGAGGTCTGGGGTCAAGTATAGTTGACCAATTGGAGGTCCGAAGGTACCAAATCATACTGCAACTAAATGCTGATTTGTTGATCAACTCGATAGACCAATCCATGATGAATTTTCACTAGAGTCCAAAGGTTGGATGGGAAAACGGTCTCAAGACCGTTTGGAGGTCATCCAAACGGTCTCAAGACCGTTTGGTGGTCACCCAAGACCGTTTGGAGGTCTAGGGTTGAGTATAGTTCAGTGGTTGAAGGTCTAAAGATATCAAGTTGATCTGCAATAGATTGCTGATTTGGTGAGCACTTCAATGAACCAAACCCTAATTAGATTGCTTGGATTGGAGTGATATGATGGGAAAACGGTCTCAAGACCGTTTGGAGCTCATCCAAACGGTCTCAAGACCGTTTGGAGGTCTAGGGTTGAGTATGGTTAGGTGTTTGAAGGTCTAAAGGTACCAAGTTGTTATACAATGCAATGTTGATTTGGTGATCAATCCAATGATCCAAACCTTAATTGGATGGCTTGGATTTGAGTGATATGATGGGAAAACGGTCTCAAGACCGTTTGGAGGTCATCCAAACGACCTCAAGACCGTTTGGGGTCAGGTCATACCCAACTTGGATGATGGTTCAATGGTTTCAAAGCAACTAGTCTTACATTGATTAGTGTTGTTGAATCATCGATTCCAAACCCTAATTCAATTGAATCAAACCCTAATTGATGACCAACTGAGGGTTAATTAAGGGTCAAATAAGTTGAAGGTTGACCTATTTAAACTCAATTGAAGTATGGGTATAGGTCCAATTGATGATTGGTTCCATGAATCCAATGATTGAAGGAATCAACATTGGAAACCCTAATTCAATTGGATACCTTATGTCATTAAAGGTCCAATGGATCAAACCTTTTTGAAAACCTAATGTGATTAGGTGGGAGATACCTTTAATGGTACTAGTCATTAATGCATAACAAATTCATGGATCCAATACATGATGTAAACCCTAATTGAGGCCGATTTCATGTATAACCCTATTAAGAGGTTGCCTACATGTGAAATCACTAATTAGGATGAATAGTAAACCCTAATTCCTTTGGATACCTTATGTAATGGAGGTCCAATGTGATGATGAATGTACTATTGATCCAATGATGGTTAGTAATGTTAACCAATGAAGGAACAAAGGTTAAAACCCTAATAGTACCTAAGTGATTAGTGTCAATTAAGGGATGAACCCTAATTGTTGATAAGATCAATGACTTGGTACACTATGTAAATCATAGTTGTATGTACTTGATTGAAGGGTTGATATGACCTAATCAAGTTAAGAAGCTGATAGCATGAATTCATACATGAATATGAATCATGTGGTGTATAAGGGTTATGATCCTTAATCAAAGAGATCATGAAACCCTAAACATGAACATAAACCCTAATTGACAGGGTTATTGAATTCAACCCTAGTTGAGGGTGATTCCATGTGAAACCCTAGTTGAGGGTGATTCCATGTGAAACTTTAGTTGAGGGTGATTCAATGTAAAACCCTAGTTGAGGGTGATTCCATGTGAAACCCTAGTTGAGGGTGATTCCATGTGAAACCCTAGTTGAGGGTGATTCCATGTGAAACCCTAGTAGAGGGTGATTCCAAGTGAAACCCTAATTGAGGGTGCATCCATGTGGAACCCTAGTTGAGGGTGATTTCATGAGAAACCCTAATTGGGAATGCATCCCTAATTACTTATAGGACCAATGACTTGGTACCCTATGTTAATTATAGTTGTATGCATATGATTGAAGGGTTGATGTGACCTAATCAAGTTGAAAGGATCAAATAATAGAATTCATATATAAATATGATTCATGTGATGATCCTATGTAGCACGACCGTGCAAGGCAGCACGACCGTGGTGACTCTACTCAGTACGGCCGTGCAAGGTAGCACGGCCGTGGTGGTCTATGCTTGACTTAGAGCTGAATTGAAAGTGACCTAACATGGTCGTTTTGTTAATTCTCAACTTAAGGATGAGAGAGATACTCATACCTTGTGATGATAATCATTTAATGATAATTGATGAGAATAAATAAGTATGAGTGAATACTTATGGTATAAATGTTGGCTCCTAGATGTGGGGAGCAATGAACTAGGGTTTGATCATTGATAATATGATCTTGAAAACCTAAATGGTTAATAATGGAAAACCCTATTCTTAATGAAGGGTAATGATATGTGAGAGAAAGCCCTAATTGATGGAAAACCCTAACCCTGGTAAGGGAATAGTGGTGTTACCCTGTATTGCATGATGTGTTGTAAACCTAATAAGTCTATTATCATGTGTGACAATCATGCGGGTTTCATGAGTTGATGATCATAGCCAGGTATGAGCTATGATGTTTATTTGATAAGAATTGATTGGCCATGTGCCATTATGTTTTTGTTACTGAGAAAGAAGTAACAAGATGAGTTGGGCTGGTAAGCCTTTGTTTTAAGTTGTTGCCTAGTGAGAGGTGACAAGATGTGAATGGCCTTGTGCGCCATGTGAATAAAGTTGTTTCCTAGTGAGAGGTGACAAGATGTGAATGGCCTTGTGCGCCATGTGAATAAAGTTGTTGCCTAGTGAGAGGTGACAAGATGTGAATGGTTTTGTGAGCCATGTGAATAAAGTTGTTGCCTAGTGAAAGGTGACAAGATGTACAATGTTCTGATGAGCCATGTGTGATGGAAACCCAAATCCTGATAAAGGATTAAGGGTAATACCCTTGAATTATTAATAAATTGTTTTTGCATGGTATTGATACATAATTGATGTACTGCTATTATATGTGCTAACCATGCAGGTATTATGAGATGATGAGCATAGCCAGGTATGAGCTATGATGTATTATTAGTTTGAATTGTTAATTGGGCCTTGTGTGCCATAATATACCTTGTGCCTGGTAAGAGGTGGCAAGAGAATTAATGTGCATCAAGTGCCATGATGGATGCTTGTGTAGCAAGTATCATACTTACCTTGGTCAAATGACCTAAAGGTGTTAGTTACCTGAGAAAGAGGTAATAGTGCTCAAGTGATGAACAAAGGGTTTGAATACCCAGGATTTCACAGTTATGGTATTGAAATTGAGAATGGATGAGAAGCCCCAGTGTTGAAATGAGGGATTAAGATCCCAACACCTTGTGAAAAGAGTATGGCTACGAGCCATGACTCCACAATGATAATGCCAGGCTTTAGTCATATGATCTAAGCCTGAAGAGAGTTAATGCAGTGATAATGATTCTGTAGTTTGAATAGATGTTATACATGTTCTTCATATTCATTAAAGGAATAGTAACATGTTTATTCTATCAAGTTACAGTTGCAATGCTTTTGATATAGAATAATGATTTAATCTGTTAGACATCAAAATATCTGCTGTCAAATAAATATGATTTCCCTATTCACATTTATCTTATTAAGTTGCAATAATAATTTTTCTGGCGGAGAGTTATATCTCTCGCTGGGGCAATTTTTATAATTGTCTCACCCCCGTGGGAACCACATTTTTAGGTGGACGCGGACGAGGAGACAGGAATCCTTCAGGAGGTGAAGGACATCAGCAGTAGCAGGGACAGCAGTAAAGTCTCAGGTGGAGACATTGACTGTCATGTCATGTTCAGATGTATATAGAAGTCCTATGTGTCGTCTCTGTACTCTCAGGTCCTTGGAGTAGTAGTTAATGATTTCGAGATTTTGTCTTAGTGCCTCGAGGGTTTTATACTACCTGTGTACAGTTAAGACAGAGTAGTTAATGTTTGTATTCCTCGAGAAGAAAAAGTACATGAGATGTATATATACGAACCAGGATGTAAAGTTTTACTTTGGTTCTGAATGAAAGAGTTTTCCTATGAATGGATCCCTTTGCAAAAAGTTTTAATTTTTAGTGATTTTCGCTAATCCGCTGCTTGATGAACGCTTCCGCATTAGTTAATCTTGTTTTCGCGAGACGGTCGTCACAGTATCGGCCACCAATTGCTCCTTCAAGAGGGATATCGACCACCAACTAGCAAGGAAGAGGGTTATGTCGTGCACCAAGGTGGAGAGGAACCAAAGGACCAAAGGAACTCCTAGATAAGGAAAGGCACCACCTATATAGAAGGAAAGGGAGGAGAAAACAAGGTAGAGCAAGGTAAGGTGTCGCCTACCTAGGGACACTTGTCCTAGTACACGAGCCACCACTCTAGCAAGCTCTATACACATGTCCAAGGTATGTACCAAGTGTCCACTAGACAAGGTCAAGGCTAGGTCAAGAATCATGGCCGACACAACAACTTGCACCTTGGGCGACACACCTCTTGCTAAGGGCAAAACACACACACACTGGCCGATACAAGGCTCAACGAAAGCAAAGCAAGGCACCTCAAGGCCCAAAAAGCTCAACTAGGCCCAAAATAACTCAAGCAACGAGCCCAAGCCTTCCTCTCTACACAAGAGGAAGAAAAGAGAGAGAGGAACACCTCACAAGGTGGCAAACTTGCCTACAAAAGCCCAGACTTGGTTTATTGCAAGTAGCACCTCCAACTCTCAACAAAGCACAACCAAACCCTAATCACCACCAAACGTGATTAGCAAGCAAAAAGCATCAGGGTTAAGCAAAGCAAACAGGGTAAACCCTAAACGAAGGTCAGGGTCCTTACAAGCACACACATAGACACATCATTTTCTCTTATTCATAGGTTGTCTCATTATCAAAAGTAAGTTATCTCTGTTTCACACTATGTTAAAATTCTAACTACGGGTTGCTAGACTGTGGACAGACTTAAAATAGGTGTAAAATCCTCTAATTAGAGATTAAGCGTAGTCCGCCAAGTTTAAACCAGGAAAGCAAATGAAAGCAAATTGGATAAAGCAGAATGAGTAATAGGATAATGAAATATAATGATTCTGGGTCATAATCTACTGAGATTGGATATACTTACTGACCCACACTCGTAACCTACTTAAACAAAGGAAAGCATCCACGCAAAGGGTTCGGTGGACTAGCTCGTTGTAGTAGCTGGTTTTGGATGGAACCAGTAATGAGAGTATTGATTATGCATAAACAAACAATGAACACGTATGAGGGATGGAGATGGAGAGGTGGTGTGTGCGAAGACCACACGTTCTTGGATGGACCAAACAAAAGAGAGAGGGGGTGATGTAAAGATTCAATGGAAGACACGGGCAAAGGCTCTGCGCTCCATTGACTACTGGCGAGGAAATACATGGATGGGTATAGAACTGGGTGTAAAAACTCCTAATTAGATACTTAGAGAAGTCCTCCAGGTTTTACCCAGTAAAGCAAATGAAAACACATTAGATAAAGCAGAGAACTTAATAGGGTGGTGATACATAATGATTATGGGTTATAGCCCACCACACCGGATATAGTTGTTGAGTAGTGCTCATCACTTACTCAAACAAGCACACACTACTACAATAGCACACACATAGACACATCATTTTCTCTTATTCATAGGTTGTCTCATTATCAAAAGTAAGTTATCTCTATTTCACACAATGTTAAAATTCTAACTACGGGTTGTTAGACTATGGACACACTTAAAATAGGTGTAAAATCCTCTAATTTGAGATTAAGCATAGTCCGCCAAGTTTAAACCAGGAAAACAAATGAAAGCAAATTGGATAAAGCAAAATGAGTAATAGGATAGTGATACATAATTATTCTGGGTCATAATCTATCGAGATTGGATATACTTACTGACCCGCACTCGTAACCTACTTAAACAAAGGAAAGCATCAACACAAAGGGTTCGGTGGACTAGCTCGTTGTAGTAGTTGGTTTTGGATGGAACCAGTAATAAGAGTATTGATTATGCATAAACAAACAATGAACACATCTGAGGTATGGAGATGGAGAGATGGCATGTGCGAAGACCACACGTTCTTGGATGGACCAAACAAAAGAGAGAGGGGGTGCTGTAAAGATTCGATGGAAGACACGGGCGAAGGCTCTGCGCTCCATTGACTGCTGGTGAGGCAACAAATGGATGGGTATAGAAATGGGTGTAAAAACTCCTAATTAGATACTAAGAGCAGTCCTCCAGGTTTTAACCAGTAAAGCAAATGAAAACACATTAGATAAAGCAGAGAACTTAATAGGGTGGTGATACATAATGATTCTGGGTTATAGCCCACCACGCCGGATATAGTTGTTGAGCAGTGCCCATCACTTACTCAAACAAGCACACACTGCTACAAGCACACACATAGACACGTCATTTTATCTTATTCATAGGTTGTCTCATTATCAAAAATAAGTTATCTCTATTTCACACAATGTTAAAATTCTAACTACGGGTTGTTAGACTATGGACAGACTTAAAATAGGTGTAAAATCCTCTAATTAGAGATTAAGCGCAGTCCGCCAAGTTTAAACCAGGAAAACAAATGAAAGCAAATTGGATAAAGCAGAATGAGTAATAGGATAGTGATACATAATGATTCTTGGTCATAATCTACCGACATTGGATATACTTACTGACCCGCACTCGTAACCTACTTAAACAAGCACACACACTACTGGAATACCACACGTAAGGGGGGGGGGGCATTCAGTCTGATGAGAGATGAGGATTGGGATGAGATTGTGAGTGTATCAGTTTATGACGTTCGTTGTTGTGGGTGTGCGGCTGCCACTGCCCGCTGTCTCCGTCAGCGCACATTAGTGGGTAGGGCTGGCCGCCTGGCCGGCGGGTAGGAACTAGGAAACAGTATGCAGTCCGGGTACGTCCGGGTCCGAGGGGAGGTTTATTAGTTATTACAGTGGGGAGATATTCGCCCTACTACTTGTTGTCTGTCGGTATAAACATGGTGGAGGCACGCATCGAGCAACCCACACGTCACTCCATTGGCTGGTCGGCGTAGGAAGGGTCACTGGTAAAAGAAAACAAATCAGAGTAAAGAGTTCAGTGGGCTCGTTGTGGTGGGATGGTTTTATTGGATGACTTGGACGTCTGTATGATTTCCGCTTTTCTCTTGTTAAAATATATCTTCCTTTTGTTTGTCATAGTGGCATTTTGCTGTAATTCCTTCATCTGCTGAGGGCTTTAGTCTAAGCCTGCATTTGGCACGGGAAACCCGGTTTCGTGTTGTCTTTTAGTGCCAACCCTGCCAAACAACTGCCGGTTTGAGGCTGATTCGTGTTTGGTTCGCAACCCTGAAAATCCTCCGGTATGGGATAACGGAACCCCCCAACCCGAGTTGTCCCAGTCCCACGAGGGGCGGGATTCCGGTTCACAAACCGGTTTTGGCGATATGATCCTCTCCTCGCCCACACCCATCCCGACATTCTTCGCCTTTCCCCTCCACCTGCTCTATCTTCTGCTCTGTGGTCTATGCTCTCTTCTCTCCCGATACCTCCTCTCCCGAGACCTCGAGACGACCTCGCCATTACTGTTATCGCCATTAATAAAGATGACCCATCATTTCCAGCGGCCGTTTCCAGCGGCAAAGCCATGTCAGGCGACTGGCGTACGCCAAACCCTGCCCAGTGGAGTAGGCGGAATACCAGGTCAATCAAGAGGCAAAGCTGTGGTGGATCGTCTGCAAGTGTCGAGCTACTCCGGCAGTCTACACGCGGACAAGGAACCCTCCTGAGTTGTCAACTCGCATCAAAGCGCCCCATTTCACCGTGTACAAGCCATGCAGTAAACCCTAGGAAGGGCAACCACTGTCGTGCCTGCTATATAGTTATGCACTTCATCATCGATCTCGTCATTTTTCACCTTCGAACCCTACACACAGTCTTCTATTCCGCCGCCGCTGCCGAGCCCCTGTTGTGGGAAGTCGCCGACCTGCTTGCAAGGTAGGTATTCGCCGCCCCTTTTCAGTAACATTGTAAAATTGGTATATGTCTCGCCGACCTGCTTGCAAGGTTTGTCTCCGCCGCCCCTTTTCAGTAAAATTGCAAGGTTTGTCTCCGCCGACCTGCTTTCAAAGTACCAATGCAGAAATGGTCTTATCTCAGTCAATAAAGAAGGAGAGATGTATTTACTATCCTATTAGTATAATTTCTCCCCTCATGTTTGTTACTGCATTTGATTGACGAATTGTGCTTCTAACAGATTTTGATTTGGTACTTTGAAATTCTTGAGCGTGGTGATGATGATAGACTACTTTAGAGTACCTCTTAATTACACTAATTTCTGGGACAAAATGGTATCTTCGACTTCCATTGTCAAAAAGGCTGCAAAGAGCCATCTTGAATGAACTGAAAAAACGTGAGCCTCAAAGCTACTGTGCGCGTTTCTAATCTCGCGGGATTCAAAAATTAATGTAATTCTTGAGCGTGGTGATGATGATAGAAAATACCTTAGGACCTGTATGAATGAACTCAAAAATTATTTCAGTCCAGAATCTCGATTTCAATCATGCACATATCAGCTATAATTGCTATACTGCTTAATAGTCCTTCCCATTTTTAATTCTCTAGGATTATAGAAGTATGCTGCCAAATATGCCCTTAGCTCCTTATAGTGCATTGTTTAGCTTCTCTGTATATTACCTTCCATATTTCAGGACACATGCTCCTGATTAGCTAATTAGTGATATGTTTGCACTGTATGAGCAGAACTGCTCAATCTTTTACTCGAATCTTATGTTCAAATTGGATTGTTGTGAATGCTTGTAGAAGTGTTGAGTTTTAAGGAGTTCGAGTACAGGCTTATTTATATTGTCAACTTATATGAGAACCCTACTGTCCATTACATCATAATAACCTTAGCCATGAAAAGAAAACTATATGGCGGCAATTGTGCATATTGTGGTTGTTTTGCTAGGGTTGTGATACATCAGACATATACCAATATTTTTACAATGTTACTATTGTACACACTATTGATATAGCAGACATATATCAATATTTTTACAATGTGTAAATTGTACACACTATTGATATAGCAAACATATATCAATATTTTATAATTCTTAGCTATAATTGTACCTATAAATATTTTACTTTGTGAAAGATGGACTTGTGGTCAATTGCACAGACTTCATTCATGCAGTTTGGGTCAAATTTATGAGGTTATGTCATGAATCGTATCATCTTTATTTCCAAGAAAAAATCAAGATCATCTTTATAATAAAAAAATATATACACCTGGAATTATAGTTAGTATGGGTAATTTTGTGATATATGTTAGTGTAGGGATATATGTTAGTATAGGGATATATAGTTAGTATACGGATATATACTTCAAATTCAGTTGTGTTGTGAGGTTGGTAATTTTTTACCATTTAGTATAGGAATTTTGTGATATATAGGGATATATACTTCAAATGCCAGTTCTGTTGTGAAACAATTATGCTTTGTGATATATGTTAGCTTGAATGAATGATTTTAATGTTAGCTTGAATGAATGATTTTATTTTTCATGTAGACCAAAATGTACACCCATTAGTATTCTGCTGATTATATTGCAAATAATACCACTATTTCGGCTAATCTGTTTTCCCTCTGAATTTCTTGTATGTACCGTCCCTGACCCTGTCGCTGGCCGTGCAACTCTCTTCAACCTTCACTTGGGCTTACCAGGTATATCTCATGAGCAATACAAGCACGTTTAATGTGAATGCCATGCTGAATGCTTGCTATTTATGTAGTTTTCCTGTAATGAACATATTTGATGATGCGTTTGCTACAACCATTTCAAATTTTACTACAATTTAAAATGTGTTGTACACATTTTGGATCTTATGACTGGTCCGGGTAATGGATCTTGTCTTAGCCTACTTCAATACAAGTTATTGCTTTCAACTGTGTAGTCTCATACTAGGTTCGTATAACGGTTTCGTTTAAACACCCACACTAAATTGATATATCGCAGTGTCATTGCTACTATGGCTGCACCCGACCCGAGGTTCCGTATTGTATGGTCGAAAGAGTTGGATGAGGCTCTGGTTGCGGCATTGAGGAGACAATATGACATGGGTAGGTGCGTCGATGGAATATTTACTAGGGACGCGTGGAGGGAGACGCTACGCGATTGGCATATCAGGATGGGGAGGAACGAGGGTACAATGGATCAGTTAAAAACTCGGTGGAAGAACCTCAGGAGAGACTATGCAAAGATAAAACTGGTAACCAACAAAAGTGGTGTTGGATGGGATGACAGCAGGCACAAGACAATATTGCCTGACACCCCGGAGTGGAGGGAGGCACTTGCGGTATGTCTAATAATATATACTCCCCTGACTATTTATATATTAAATTAAACTTGTTACTATTGACCTAATCAGTAGTTGTCCCCTATTTTAGGCAAACAGGGAACTAGCGAGATTGATCAACAGACCATTCTACCACTACCACGACGTCGAGCTGATGGGGGGGAGGAACATAACTAGGGGCCATCATGCAATGTCCTCAACCGATAGACAACCTCCTTCTGATGTTGCATCTGAAGATGATGTTGTTGTTGACCTAGATAAATCTGATTCATTTGTCATCCCAGAACCAACCGGTCCAGCCGGTTTCACTAAAGACGTGGTTAATTCTGGGACACAAAGTGAGGACACCAATGGCGGATCACACAACCAAGGTGTTGGTGCAACGACTCCCACCACGATCAGACGTAGGAAGCAAGCGTCAATCTCACAGGACAGTTGTGTCTTGTCTAATGATGTTGTGTCCAAATTCACAAAGGTGTTTTCCAAGGTACATGAGATGGGCAGCGGAATTGTTGCTAGGTGTAATGATAAAGACGAATACCAAACCATTTTGCACCACTTTCATGCAACCTACCCTGACGCCCCTGTCCCAGTTTTTACCACTCTTGTGCACGCCATAAAAGATCCAGCTAACCATAACATTTACCTAAGCCTTATGGACACCCCACAAAAAAATACCATTTGGCTGCAAGACTTGTGGGAAATGAAGAACACAGCTTCTGTAGCTTCTTCATCACAATCACCCTTCACGCCACAATCTCCACCGTACTTTTGAGGTTGACTAATTTAATAAGTATATCAGTATCCTGCCTTTTATTTGATGAACTTTATCAGAAGTTGTTGTTGTACTATTTTATTCTGTTGGGAACAAGCTCTGAACTATAGTACTATGTAATGGTTTTAATGGAACAAGCCCTAATTTCATTTCTGCAATATCTTGATATTTCCCTGATGCGGATAATTGCTTTTAATTATAGACGTGATGGTTGGTATGCATCCATATGAAACAACTGATGACATTCTACAACTACTGCACCTTATGTCTGGTCCGGCTTATGACATTGCTAACGCAATATCCTACCAAATAGCCAACCAAATTTCCCACAATATCATGCCAAATTCAGACGCCTCAACCACACACCAACCAATACCGAGATCAGTTAGTATTACGAGCGGCCATCAAAAGGTTTTAGAAATTATAACCAGCCATGAAAGGAGGGCGTATGATCTGTACCGTATGCTACCCAACACGGTTTTAGCCTTTGTTGACAAACTTGAGGACCGAAGTTTGTTGAAAAGTACCACAGGTGTGTCATCAGTGGAGGTAGTTTGCTACTTCCTTCAGATGGTTGGCCATGGCCATACCAACCGTGTTCTTGCTGAGGACTACATTCACAGTGGTGAGACCATAAGTAGAAAGTTTAACGAGGTGTTGGATGCAGTGTGTGCTTTGTGCATCGAATATATTGTCATGCCAACTGCATCCACAACTTCGCACTGCCGCATCAGTGAGAGTCCAAGATTTTACCCTTACTTCAAGGTATGACCATCACTTAGTTGACCATTGTCCATTCCATTGTTAATATAACCACTATCGTCATCGTTGAGTTTGGTATTTACTTGCGTATTTCTTATATACTTGTCTTAGGATGCCATTGGGGCAATTGACGGGACACACATCCCCGTTTTGGTGAAGCGCGAAAAAGCAGAACCGATATAGAAATAGAAAAGGGAATGTTTCCATGAATGTCATGGCAGCAGTCAACTTCTCAATGGAATTTACATATATCATGACTGGTTGGGAGGGATCTACTGCTGACCAAAGGGTACTTCAGGCAGCTACAACCACAGGCAGGTTCAAAGTACCCGCTGGGAAGTACTATCTTGTTGATGCAGGGTACGCCAACACCAGGCAATTTCTTGCACCATATCGAAACGATGCTTACCATATAGCAGAGTATCGGGGTAACAGAGGCTCATACACAAGAAAAAAGGAAATGTTCAACCACCGACATGCTCAACTACGTAACGTTTTTGAGCGAGCCTTTGGTGTGTTGAAGAAGAGGTTTTCCTACTTTCGTAAAGGAGCAACTTTTCCCGTGCAGTCTCAGTCTCGGATTGTAATGGCTTGTTGTATCGTTCACAATTTTATCCGACGCCAAAATGATGGCGATCCTATGATGGAAGAAAACTTGGATGAGCCTCATACTACCACTGACATCTCGAACGAATTGAGTTCTCTACAACAAACAAGCCAGGCCGATGCTAGAGAGGGAGATGTCTTGCGCGAAACTGATGCCAATTCTATGTGGGCAAATCAGTGATTTATACATTTGTTTTGTAACTTGCAGACATTGAAACATGTTCTACAACATGTTTCACTTACTCCCTTTTTTGTGTAATCTAACGGCCAACTTTTGTTCTCAAACTGTATTGTTCACTACAATTTTGCCTACTTATAAACAATGTGAAATTATGTCTCATTAGGTTTTCTGTCTAGAAATGGACAATGACATGCCGTCGTGCCCATGTGGTCTGCAGTGCACCGTACGAGTGTACATGGATGCCACAGATGCGACAAATGGATGGTTTGAAGACAACAATCCCCACAGGCCATATTTTACATGTGGTAGGGGTCTTGTACAAACCAGATGCCATATGAGGTTGCTCGCGCAGCAAGTACCAGCTACAGTGGCTATGCTTACTGCAATTAGGGATGCAATGGTATCACAACTCACATATGCACGTAGTGAACGCAAGTTCTGGTCAGAACATTGTGCCTTTGTCTGTTCAACCAGAGCAGACACAAATAGGTTACAAGAAGAAATTTCAAGTATGCGTGAGAGGTGCTGATATCTTCGCCACCGACTTCAAATTACGAGCGATAATGACTCTTCATCAGAAGAAGATGGATACAATACGTCATAGATATACTATATTATGATATGTCCAAATGAACTCCACTTGTCTGTTGCAACAATTAGCTACTCCTAAACAAATGGTCTTCATATTATCTTCAAAAACTATGTCATGAACCCGATATTTTTCTATTAATCGTCAATTTTGTTTTATTAGATGTCGATGATTCCATCTGAGGTTCTGAGGTGTGATTGTGGGCTAAATGCAGCCTTATGGCTTAACACAGAGGATGCAGGGTTAAATGACTTTTCCATTCTGAGTCCAAGGCCGGGAAAAATGTATTACATATGCCCTACTCGTGAGGTGTGACAGTACATCAATAAATAATAGATTGTCCCTGTCGAGGTTCCACATTCTTTTCCATTAACTTGTACCTCGTACTACATTTTAGGGAAAAGACCGATGCAGATACTTCCATTGGGCAGTCGATCTCCCCCCAACAATTTATTCATTGATAGCGGTGATTATGTTACTAACTGTTGAGTGCAAGTCAGTGTGGGGTCACACGATGAACATGAAGGACTTCGTTGAAATGCATTACAACTGCGATGAATTATACTCTAACAAAAAGTATGAGCATGAGGTTTTAGAACGCAACGTTGCCAGTCTGGAGGAAGATTTTCGTCTGCTTCTGGACATCCCTTCACCTCAAATGACTCCATAACGTTGAATGGCAAATGCATTTACATTGTCTTCTCTGTTTAGAATGACTATCAATGGATGTTATGAACATCATACACTTGTTTAATTTAGGCACTTTTATAAACGTCATATTACATTTTAAGTGGTATGAAATTTTTCTTCATGTTGATGAGTGTTTTATTAATGATGTATGTTATTATTCAAATTTTTTCTTAACGTTAGCTCAAACCAAATAATACAATTAATTGTGATATACACCCTTACTTTTGAAAAATATATTACTTACAAAATCTGTTATATGCCTGGCCAACTGCCGACACCGTCTTTTATCTGGTCTACCGAGCTTGATATGGTTCTCAGGGGTTTCATGAGAACCCAATATCACGTGGGTAGATGTGTAAATGGAGTATACTCTACACAGGCTTGGATGGAGGCATGGCACCAGTTCTTATACATAACAGGAGGCCCTTACATTTCATTGCCTGAGTTGCAAATGCGATGACAATACATCAAAAGAGAGTTTGTAAGAGACAATATGTTCATTTTGGCAGATTTATTGCCTCCCCCCACATTGGCCGCACAACAAAGCATTGAACGCAACTTATTGACGACACGTCGCACTTACCCACCAGGGATTTTTTTTAGCACTGACGATTGAAATAAACAAATGAACTTGTAATATTTTTGCTAAATGTAGTTGTGTTTTTGCGTCGCAACAATGTACATTCTCTACTTATGTGTTACATTATTATATGTTGCTACCATAATGCGATCAAATTCCCTACTTCATTATTATCTTATTGCCACAGTTACTTTACAAATTATGTTATTTGTTCATACCTTTGTTTTTATTAATTTTAGATGTTGACATCGCGTGCAAAGGCAAGGGCAAGGGCAAAATTTGAAAAACTTTTGATGTCACCGGAAAAAAATTATAAATATGTTGAAGATAACCTTTTATGCACAAAACCATGTTGCAATCACACAAATGAGGAGGAGGGAAAAATTGGGACCGATGATCAAGTCAAGGGCAAAGTCCTCAAGGGCAAAGTCAGTCAGCATGTTCCTCATTTGCCATTGTTGTTTGATTGACCAAAAGACGACATCAAACAACAAAACAAGTAGCCGGTGCAGGAACAATGCCCAGTGTCATGGGATGAGTACGATGAGGCCATGACGTTGGCCTATTTTAATCAAGATCCACATCCAACCATATCTCCCCAAAGTGCCTTGTCAAAATCTTAGCTTTGGTTTGGCTGTTTATTGCTTCCATTTTTTGTCCTTCTCCTGTGACGAAGATCACCCGTAAACAATTATGTTATTATCAGTGATCGTTTATGTTTCACTAATGACGACAATATGATTATTATCAGTTGCTTTTACTGACGATAATGTAATTTGTTTATGTTATGAACAAAATATATTAGGATAATTTCATATTTCATGTAGCTTGACTATTACTGACGATAATGTAATTTGTCACACTAATGACGACAATTAACTATGTTTAACATTACATATATACCACATGCAAAAGTCATTCCAGACGACAGTAACGTTTCATTACTTTTTAATCACTACGTTAAAATTAGAATTATCATATCTTATTTGCACTATTATAAATATACAAAATAACACCCACACAACACAAATAAAATATATTTTTAATATATTATAAACTTAGGTTGAAGTGACATCACAAATACACTTTTGCGTACTTGTTCAAACAGTGATGCAAGAACATGATAGTTAATTGTTAATCACTACGTAAAAATTAGAATTATCATATCTTATTTGCACTATTATAAATATACAAAATAACACTCACACAACACAAATAAAATATATTTTTAATATATTCTAAACTTAGGTTGAAGTGACATCACAAATACACATTCAGCGTACTTGTTCAAATAGTGATGCAAGAACATGACAGTTAATTTTTAATCACTACGTAAAAATTAGAATTATCATATCTTATTTGCACTATTATAAATATACAAAATAACACCCACACAACACAAATAAAATATATTTTTAATATATTCTAAACTTAGGTTGAACTGACATCACAAATACACATTCTGCGTACTTGTTCAAACAGTGATGCAAGAACGTGACAGAATAAGCAGATACTGACTACGCTGCCAAACAGAATCAGACTTCCAGCCAAATAGATTCAGACTAAAATCAGACCAGCTAACCAGAATCAGACTGCGTTGCCAAACAAAATAAGACTGCATCCTGACTGCCCCAACACCGAAATCCAGACTAACCCTGACTAACCCAGTCCAGATTCCAGAATCCCAGTCCTGTTCCAAACGCAGGCTAAGATATCAAATGCCCTCTATTTGTATAAAAAGGGTCTTTGCCCAATTAGTTTGAATGAAACAGACTCTCCGCCTCATTCTGTTTCTCATCTTTCTCAGTTTCCTTCACTACCTTCACTCGTCTTTTCTCTCTCTATGCAGATCTTCTGTGTTCTTCTCCAATCTTCTAGGGTTCATCTTTGTATCTTCTTCTGGATTCTAATTTGGTATCAGAGCGGACCCCATGAGACAAGTGTGAGGACCACAGCCTACTTAAAAAAATAACAAGTGTAAGCACACAAAAGTGGCTGCACTTGAGGGGGGATGTTAGAATTGTCCCACACCACTGAGCTCTGGGATAAGTCATGGGCTTACAAGGTGTTTGGTCCCTTCACCCATTGCCAATTGGTTTTGGGTTGAATACCACACATTCTAATATGGTATCAAAGCAACATCCTGGTATGGCTTCCGCTTCATCATCAACCGTGGACAAAGGAGAAGGCAAGAAGACTGGAGCAGATTTGGCAGATCTGAAGAAATATCCCTATCCAACTGGAGTAAATGTCTCGAACTTCATCTCCCTTAAGCTCACCGAATCAAACTACCTCTACTGGGAGGTTCAAGTTCGTGCTCTGATTGAAAGTAATTTTCTGGAAGGTTTCATAGATGGAACAGAGAAAGCACCGCACAAAGTGTTAGTCGATGATGAAGGTAATGTGACACCTAACCCTAACTATCCTATGTGGATGCACACTGATAGGCTCGTTAAAGGATGGATTATGGGATCCCTATCTGAAGATGTTCTAGGAGTAGTCGTTGGCCTCTCATCCTCTTTCCAGATCTGGACTGCTCTTGCTAAAACATATTGTGTCTCAATGCAATCGTGTGGTTTTGAACTTCTATCGAAACTTTGCCGAATCAGTAAGGGTTCCAGAAGCGTGATTGACTATCTTAGAGAATTTAAACTCATCTTTGATCAGTTACATGCAATCAGAAAGTCTATTACTGATGATGATAAGGTTTATTTTTTGCTTAGCGGCCTTGGATCTGAATTTGAGAATTTCACTGTCTCTATGATGAGACCACCAATATCTTCCTTCGATGAAGTTATTTCTCTATTGAAAGATCATGATATGAGGAGAGCTACTTCTAAAACTCACATTGCTCCGAATTTAGCCTTTATCAGTCAGAAATCTAACTACGGTTACAGAACCTCAGGAAGAGGTGGAGGATACAGGCCTAATCACTTCTCTTCTGGTCCGATGTCACAGAATCATCTCCCTACCTCTGGCCATCTGAATTAGTTGTACACACATAATCAACCTTACAACTCTCCAGGTCATCTGGATCAGAATTCAGGAGTTCTAGGAGCTAGACCTGATCTGAACTTTACATCTGTTGGTCGAGGTTTCAACCCGAGCATACGATCCTCAGTTCCACAGACTCAGTCATGAATCACTGTCTATTGCCAAATCTATGGAAAGAGAGGACATGAAGCATACAGATGCTGGCATAGGTTTGACAATAACTATCAACTTCCTGATATTTCCTAAGAACCTAACTGATGCTTCTGTTACTGATCAAGCCAAAGAAATGGCAGCTATGCACATTGGTGATCAATCTGCTTTTAACCTGAGTGAATGGCATGTGGATTCTGGAGCTACAAACCATATTGCTCAAGACCCAGGTATACTACAAAATACAGTCTCATACAAGGGCAATGACTTTATTATGATTGGAGATGGTTCCTTTCTTCCAATCACTCATTATGGAAACACATTTATTATACAACACACTCGTATTCCTCTTGAAAAAGTCTTAATTGCTCCTGCTATGAAACAAAATCTTATGTCTGTTGCTCAATTAACTCGTGACTTCCCATGCTACTTTCTATTTTTCAAAGATAGTTTTCTAATAAATCATTTACAAAATCATCAAATGATGGCAAAAGGGCTGCTTAAAGATGGAATGTACGTGGTACAATCATCATGTCAAAGGGCATTTGTTGCTGTAGGAAAGCATAATGTGACTTCTACAACTTGGCACAAGCTCTTGGGACATATGAACACTGAATTACAAAAGTATATGGAGCATAGGAATTTAATTTCTTCTTCTAATAAAGACTTCGGTTTTTGTAATAGCTGTGTACTTGGTAAAAGTCACAGGCTACCCTTTGCTAATAAGCATGATAAATGCAATACTCCTTTTGGACAAATTTATTGTGATCTGTGGGGTAAATCACATGTACCATCTAAATAGGGTTATCTCTATTATGCGTTGTTTGTTGATGAATGCACTGGATACTATTAGTTTTATCCATTACGGAAAAAGTCAGAATTCTATGATCATTTTGTTTTCTTTTGTAAGATGATTGAAAATCAATTTCAGACTACAATCAAAGTCCTTATTACTGATGGAGGAGGTGAGTTTGTCAGTAACATGTTGAAGTCATATCTTACTTCCCAAGGCATTGTTCATCAATTTGCTTGTCCATACACACATGAACAAGTAGGTAGGGTTGAAAGAAAACATCGTCACATTGTTGAAATAGGTTTCACCATGATGTTTGATACTGGTATTCCTGTTGAATTTTGGGTTGAATCCTTTGCTTCAGCTGTTTATGTTATAAATTGCATTCCATCCAAAACACAGCAGTATATATGTCCTTTGACTAAACTTACTAATAAACATCCCAATTACAATGCTCTTCGAAGTTTTGGTTGTCTTTTTTTTCCCTGTCTACGTGATTACAACAAACATAAACTTGAGCCTCGTGTTGTTCCTTGTGCTTTTTTAGGCTACAGTGAAACCTACGAAGGTTATCGTTGTCTACATATCTCATCTGGGAAAGTCTATTTCTCAAGGCATGTTATTTTTAATGAACACATTTTTCCTTTCAAATACAAGGTTTCTTCTCAAGTGGCCTTGGGAGAGTTAACTGTGTTTTCAGACTTTCTTAATTCGTGTGATCTGAGTAATGATCAAACCTGCATGAGTTCCACAACTCATTATCAATATTCTTTATCTGCTCTTGATGTGTCTACTGACATAGATGGTCAGCAGACCTTGGAATAATTTATCCAGACCACTAATGCAAGTGCCACCTCTGTGGGTGTGTCTGCTCCTCTATCTTCTTCAAAAGATGACAATTCTGCAGAGAGGTGATTCTAATAACAAGAACGCTTCCATTAATAATATTGATTCCTCCCTTTCTGATATCGCAAGTAGTCCTGGTCCTAGTGACAATAATAATCACAATATCTCTTCTTCTATTACTGACTCTGTTTTAGTCTCCAATCCGATGACGTTTGTTAAGTCATCACAAAATGTTCATCCTATGACAACACGAGCTAAGTCTGGGATTGTAAAGCCCAATCCAAAGTATGTTTTTCTTTCTCAGACTCTACCTTTGGTACCCAAATCTATTAAGACTGCTTTACATGATCCTGGTTGGATGGAAGCTATGCTTGATGAACTGCGGGCACTTCATACTAACAATACATGGAGTCTTGTTCCTAGACCTCCAAATGTGAATGTAATTGGATGTAAATGGGTTTATAAACCCAAAGTCACGGCTGATGGGTCTCTTGAGAGGTTGAAGGCTCGCCTTGTAGCCAAAGGATTTGGTTAGGAAGAAGGAGTAGATTATTTTGAAACTTTCAGTCCAGTTGTTAAAGTTGCAACTATCTATGTTGTCTTAACCTTAGTTGTTTCTTTTCAATGGCCTATGCTTCAGATTGATATTTGCAATGCTTTTCTTAATGGCGATTTAACTGAACCTTTTTACATGACACAACCTCCTGGTTTCACAAATAAATCCTATCCCCATCATGTCTGTAAACTTCATAAGGCTTTATATGGCCTAAAGCAGGCTCCTCGAGCATGGTTCAATAAACTTAGTGAATTTCTTTTTGCTCATGGTTTTTCATGTAGCTCTGCCGATCCATCTTTATTTCTTTTCTGCCAAAGTAGTCATATCATCTATTTGTTGTTGTATGTGGATGACATTATCCTCACAGGAAATAATTATGTCCTGCTAACTCAGTTTCAAGAAACTTTACATACTGCTTTCAACCTTCGTCTGCTGGGTCCCTTGCACTATTTTCTTGGTATTCAAATATCTTCTTCTTCGACTGGAGCTCTTCTTTCTCAGGAGAAGTATATCATTGACATTCTTAATCAAGCTAACATGCTTGACTGCAAGCCTGCTTCTACTCCAATAGCCCTTAATTTCAACAAGACTTTGTTTGAGGACTGTTCATCTACTCCTGATGAGATACATCAGTATCACAGATTAGTGGGCTGCTTACAGTATGTAACAATCACTAGACCTGATATCTGCTATGCAGTTAATACTTCCTATAAGTTTCTAGCCAATCCAACTGCTGCTCACTTTGCTTTAGTGAAACGCATCTTACGATATCTCAAAGGAACTCTGTCTATGGGTCTTCTTATTACTCCTTCGTCTTTTCTTCAACTAACAGCCTTTAGTGATTCTGATTGGTTTGGTTGTCCAACCACTAGACGATCCACAATAGGCTTTTGTATCTTTCTGGGTTCCACTTGTGTTTCCTGGAGTGCAAAGAAACAGTCCACTATTGCAAGATCCATCTGTGAAGTTGAATACCGTGCTCTGGCATCTACAGCAGCATAGCTTACTTGGTTATCTTTTCTTCTTCGAGATCTGCATGTTGTCTTATATCAACTGGAAACTCTATTTTGTGATAACACTAGTGCGTTACACTTGATTGTTAATCCAGTGTTTCACGCAAGAACGAAACATATAGAACTTGATTATCATTTTGTTCGAGAGAAGGTAGCTCTGGGGCATATTGTTACTGCTCATATTTCTTCTGATAAGCAGCCGGCTGATATCTTCACTAAAGCTCTCTCCAAGTGCTCCTTCAGGAATCTGAGATCCAAACTTCGGCTGGTTCAACCCACCCCAAGTTTGCGGGGGGGGGGGGGGGGGAGGTATTGGATGACTTGGACGTCTGGATGATTGTCGCTTTTCTCTTATTTAAATATATCTTCCTTTTGTTTGTCATAGTGGCATTTTGCTATAATTCCTTCATCTGCTGAGGGCTTTAGTCTAAGATATCAAATGCCCTCTGTTTGTATAAAAAGGGTCTTTGCCCAATTAGTTTGAATGAAACAGACTTTCTGCCTCATTCTGTTTCTCGTCTTTCACAGTTTCCTTCACTACCTTCACTCGTCTTTTCTCTCTCTACGCAGATCTTCTGTGTTCTTCTCCAATCTTCTAGGGTGCATCTTCGTATCTTCTTCTGGATTCTAATTCTAACAGACAATTCTAATATGGTATCAGAGCGGACCCCATGAGACAAGTGTGAGGACCACACCCTACTTAAAAAAATAACAAGTGCAAGCACACAAAAGTGGCTGCACTTGAGGGGGGATGTTAGAATTGTCCCACACTGCTGAGCTCTGGGATAAGTCCTGGGCTTATAAGGTGTTTGGTCCCTTCACCCATTGCCAATTGGTTTTGGGTTGAATACCACACATTCTAATAGGTTTCAGATGGAAAGATTGGTGTGTATTGGTTTGCATAATATACGCCTACGCGTCTGATGGATGGATGCCTTGGTGGAGATGGAGAGGTGGGGTGTCCGTGGACCACTGGCTCCTGTATGGGTCAAAGAAAAGAGAAGTGGGGGTGCGTTCCGCTAAAGCGGGGGTCAAAGAAAAGAGAAGCCGGGACGGAAAGGAAGACCGAGCGAAGGCTCTGCGCACCATTGACTGCTGGCAAGGCAACAAATGGAGTGTAGTGGATGATGGACCAAAAGTGATGCTTTTGGGTTCGAAGAAGCCAAAACCAAAAGTGGCGTGGAGGAGATTCCTTCTTTGCCTGGTTCATGGAAAGATGTCACAGGTCCGCACCAGAAGCCCATCATTTCACATAGAAGATGTCGTAACTTTACATCTTTAGAATGAATCCTTGTAAGTTCTTCTATCCCTTATCAACTTTACATGTTATTCTTATCATTTCTACCCTCTAGGCCATGGTTCTTGGCTATCAATAATGGAAATCCCTCTTTTTACCAAAATATCTCTCCTTTCAACCTTCGCTGGTCCAGTTGGTTATAGAACTATCTTGAAATGCTTTTCGATTGTTTGGTGAAGTTTAATGCTAGGGCTTCATGTTTTCTTGATGGAGCTCATGTTTTTCATAACATATAAGTGTTTTAGTCTCTATTTAGTATTCTTTGCATACAATACCCACATGCAACCACTATTTATTAGTAAATACATGGTATAAAGGTTAAGGATGCCATTTTTACGAGCTTTTGGGCTATAATATAGGAAGTTTGGATTTGTTACTATCTTTTATGCTTGCATGTTGTTATAGAATGGAAAGAATAGGGTTTCTACTATCGTATTTTTGCAAACCCCACAATATACATATTTCTTATCCTAATATGGCCTTTTTTAGAACTTTTTCACTACTTTTGCTATATCTACCTCATAAGAAGTAATCTATTCAGGAAATTCGGCATGCGGCTTCCTTACTATTATACAAAGGGATCCCAACATCTGAATTTAGATCTTGAGATGTTGTGGTGGTATGACATCTGAATGGCCTAAATGATAGAATGGCTAGCTATTAATTTGCGCATTTTATTTTTGAATTATGGTGTCCTTTTATTTGACACTTTACTTTAGTTAGGCTTGCTTTAGTATCACTATCTAAATTGTATCATTTTTCTATGAAACATGAGGGAAATACTTAATTAATCAAGTAAACCTCCAATCTAAATTTTTTCATTTTTTCTATGAAAGATGAGAAGGCTAATTAATCAAGTGAACCCCTAACTCATGTAGTGTCATGTGAACAAAAACACTATCCCTATGTTCAGAAGTAGGGCTAGAGAAATGAGTATCCTCGTAGCTTTATTTGTGTACACATGTTACACTTCAACATTTTATTTTCTTTAATACTCTAGTTTGCCTTATTGACATTGAATTTCTTTAACGTATACTACGTTCTTGCTCATAAAATGTCGTTTAGAAGTTGAGTTATAACAAATTTCTACTTCATTTTAACTTATGTTGTATATCCTTCTTAAATAAATGTTGTTCAGATGTCACTACTACAGAACAATGTTTAGAAAAGCGGTAATCGATGTACGGGCGGATAGGGTACCGATTAGAGTATATACGGTATGCGGGAGTATGTGGGAGTATATTCAGTTTTAATCGGTTTTGATTTTTTTAATTAATTATATATTCACATAAATTTAAAACTTGGCCCTATATAATTGTATATATTAATTAAACTATAACAAATGAGGATGTAACGAGAAACATAGATCCATTAAGAATGTTAATTAAGCAACATACATCACAAACATGAAGATAGTTTAACGCACGTCAAAAGGTTCAAAATAGGTAAACAAACACCAAATAACCAAGCAACTCATATCCAAATTATAGAAAATAATACGTCAACAATAATAGCATTAGGAAATTAAGTATAATGCAGTAACCTATTGAAATGACGACATATGAGGAAAACATTCAACAGTAATGCACTTTTTAAAATACAAAAATGTGGATGCAACCTGTACCGAATCACCAACATCTAGTTTATACTTAGCTAGTGATATAGCAAAATTAAAACTGGAATATCATTCTGCTGAATATGAGAGAAGAACTTAGAAGTTTATTGCCTATAGCGATGAGACCGTATAAGTTCTAAGCATGCAAGACTTTGTTGTATTTCCAAGAATATAGAAAGCAATAGATTGCACAAGTGGAAAAAAAACTAAAAGATATATTTCAGGGGGGAAAGTTCATGAAAAGGAAGAAAATTATTGATACTTAATATGTACATTGTTCATATCATTCAGGATACTCAGGTGAGTAATTCATACTGCTGGGAATTCAAGAACTACTTGATTATGAGGTGAGCACAGACACATCAGGATCTGGGTAAATAGCAATGAAGCTACTCAATGCCGTGAGAAGTAGCTAGGAAGGTGAAGCAATCATGTGAAAATGGATTTTGACTTTACATCATGTGAAAGCATAACACGCTAGGGTCTTGGACAGGTTCGTACTAGAGTAAAGGATGCACATTGGAAGTGCAGACGTTTTGATAATCAACAAAGTGAAAGGGGTCGATACCGTTGACAGATATGCGCAGGGTTATTATATAAATCACCGCTTCCAATCTTCTTATACTTGGTGCCATGGGGATCGAGGCGCAGACTCTGGATTGTGACAATGTGACTTGTTGCGTCTAGCCTAAATGTTAGAAGGAGGAAGAAAACCTACCTGGTGGAGAACTCAAGCCGACGCCGCCAGCCTGCTATGAAGATTCGCTGCCGCCGCTAGGTTGGTCAGGAACTCGACCTTGCTGCTTCCACACCAACTACAGCAGTTGGCACCCACGACAATAGTTGGCGCCCAGAGAGGAGGAGATGGAAATGGAGGCGGCCGGCCAGACCTAGAGAGCATCGGGGAAGGAGATCACGCTACTGGAGGAGGAGATCGCCTCCAAAGAACCGAGGGAGAGTCGCACCCTAGCGTTTTTGCGACCGCTTGCGGTTTCACGTGGGAAAGAGTCCAGAGAAGGGGGGTATCGGGATTGAGGGTGGGGAGTCGGGTTAGAGTTTTAGGCCCAGTGTTTTTTTTTTCATTTGTTGGGTCGGGTTTAGAAAATCGCCGAATAATCGGCCTTTTAAGCGCCCAGGCAGCCGAGTAATCGGTCCATGGCCGAATATAGCTCCGATTTGGCTTAGGCGGTTCTGTCCACCTACGAAACCGAATATTTGGCCGATTAGGCCGATTTTCTGAACACTGCTACAGAACATGTCTTTGGCATCAGTTGTTTATGCTCTTTTAGCGACGGTGCTCAAGCGACGCCTATGTGGGCGCCGCTAAAGGTCGAACTCTTCGGCGTCAGTTTTATAACCGACGCCAAAAGGCTTCGCGCCACCGAAAACGCGCCAGCAGGGCACCGATAGGCGTCAGTTATGTATAGTAAGCCGAGGCCAAAAGGGTTCGCGCCACAAATAGGACGACATCTAGGATACTTTCTGCGTCGGTTTAAAATACCGATGCCATATTTCCAAACACCACGACAATTAATAACTTAAAATCCACAATAAAAATATATTTTTTTAAGTCCAAATTATAAGTAAAGTAAACTTACTTGACATTGAATGGAGCTATTATTATCGTCTTCTTTTACTGACTGAAAATTGTAAAAGCATCTATACAGTATTGTTGAACACTATCAGGGTCTTTAGCTACCATACTAATCAATGATGAAATCAAAAATCCCACATGGTCAAATGCAAATTGTTTGTATTGATTTTTGACTAAGTAGCTGCAAAACATGTATTACGTATGCATTAATATATAAGAAACCAGATCACCGAATCTTACACAAGGTATATGGATGTATAAACAAGATCTCACCTTATCCATGTCTCTATTATTGATGTATTCAGCCAATCATATATCAACAGCTCAATAATATCTTATATAAATAAAGAGCTTTCGTATGATTGACCTGCATAATTCGCTTCTAAAGAAACAATTATAGGGAAATGTATATTATGTGCCCGTAGCCAACATGCCATTCCCCTACAAGTAGGACCTAACAGGTATTTTAGGTCAGTTGGAAACCAACTTGGTAATGCAGGAAGTGGAGGTGGAGGCCTAGGTGCTCCGGGTGTCTTCTTTTTAACCTGTATATATAATTTCAGATCAATTGACCTCATATATACACATTAACAATCTAAAGTAATGTAAATTTATCTTACAATTTCAGTAGTGTAGACGACATCTTCTTTGGGCCACAATATCACCCCGTCTTCTGCCTCAGCAAGTGTATCAATATCCAGGTGGGCATATGGCAATGTAGCTTCCCTCCAATCGGGTAATACACATATCGGGCTCACACGAATGTAGCCTTGTGGCATTGGAGTCCCGTGAAATGTTGCCCCAGGAAGGGACGGGTAAGCCTGCGCCTCAGCAACAACATAGTCTTGTATTCTTAAGCGGCATGGCTTCAACGCCTACAAAGAAAAATCAAATGGATATTGCAAAAAACATTGTTTAGTCATGTATTGTTTATTGAAGAACATTGGAGTCAAATGGTCACGATATATCCTACATCACATGACCTTCTTTGAATCTGGGAAGAACACCGGTGGTACCCACCCACCCTACCCTGCCTTGATTTGTAGCGTGTTTTCTTTTGCTACCCAAAAATCTATTTTTCATAATCTCAATTACAAAGCTAGTCAGAAAGGAGTTTGAATTAGTAAAATCATGATCAAGAAGACCTTCCTACCTACCTCTTCTACCACACATGGAGCCTCCACCTTTGCATCCACCCAGGAACCTCCACCTCCTCCACCACCTTGACCTGACCTCACCTCCTTCAATGTGTCAAATGAAACCCTTATGGGATGTATGATGCATCAGTAGGCGTACAACCATCAGGTCCAAGACCACCTCCACCATGACTTGTGTCAAATAATGTCTACCATGAACTTGTCCTACTACCATACCTACCCTACCTACCATCCATACCCAAGTGGTGACTGTGCAATCTATGCATATAATCACTTCTACCCGACCCCACCACGTGCTTCTTCCGCTACCTCTTTTGGTGATGATGGTGGACCTGCCCCTAGCCCTAGAGTGCTTCCTCTACTGGCCTAATCTGATGGCCCTCTTGCTACCCTGCTTTCCGGTCTTGGCACCTCTGCTCCCACCTTCCCTCAAGCATAGGGGTTACATGCTCTTGGCATGTCTTGGGATGAGCTGAATGTCCTTTGGCCCGATTATAGTTTTGGTCCTTCTGTCGATGAGGAGATGCCTGACCAGGCTGATGAGGAAGATGTTGATGATGATGATGAGGATGAGGCTACTGAGGATGATGACTTTGATGTTGGTTCTGGTGACGGCTTTGTTGGTGCCTCTGGTAATGAAGGTGATGTTGTTTCTTTGCTACACCTTTAGATGGAGATGAGGACTATGAGCCCAAGGATGAAGATGATGATGTGGATGATGATGTTTTTGAAATCAATAGATTAGATATAGCTTAGATATCTTAGTTTCTTAGTCTCTATATGTTGATCATACATATCTTTTTAGACTGTTATGTATTAAGACATTTGTTCACTATGCCTGAGTTGAGCTATTTTATCATCTTGTTGTTTTAGCATTGGTTTATGTCTCTTGTAGTGAGGATATGTTCTAGAGTTGTAATCTTAATCATATGTACTCTAACTCTTTGGTTAACCTATATCTTATGAGTTTGTGGTATATTATGCCATATTTTGATTATGACATTGGATTTTTTGTTTATCTTTACCTCATCTCTGTTTGATGTGTGCTATACGTGGTTGATTTCTTTAGCTTGTGTTTTTTGAGAAGACATGTTTTTAGCTCTTCTACCTCCCTGCCTTTTCTATATGAAAAAGGGGGATAAGTGTTCTCAACTATATTTCTTTAACACTTATATGATCCTTTTCTTGTAAATTAATTGTTTATCATGTGACTTGCTAGAGGATCATATAGTATGTATATGTGTTATGGTTATTTATGGATAGACTAACCATGTAGGTTTAGGTAAACATGAAATGAGGGGGAGCAATTCACATTGTTCAATCATGTATCCCCTTAGAATTCATAAGGTAAAAGGTTCAACTTTCACATCCTATATCAAAGATAAAGGTTTAAATTTCATATCCTTTTCAATATGCTAAAGAATAGTTTGTCATTCTCAGAAAGGGGAGAATGTTGACCTAAGTGTTATACATTGTCCATATTTTGATAATGACTTAACCATTCCATTCATATGTATCTAATATGTTTTTAGAGATTGATTTCAGGCATTAGGTACATGAAAAGGATCAAATCGCTCAAGCCCTAGCTTGGCTTAGTTCAAGTTAAAGCAATACAAATGTGCAATTTCAGAAAATACTCCAAATCACCTTAGAATGTTTTTGTAATCATTTGTATGGATGATATGACTTGTAACTAAGAAGAGAAAAAATCAGGGCCACTTAATTCCAACGTTTGGTCACTTCAATTTTATTTGGTAAAATTCATTACAGGTTGTTGATCGGTCAAGTTACAAACTTCATCGATCCTAAATGGATTTTGAGATTGAATGTTTATCGACCGAGTTTCACTTTCACATAACTCGACTGATCCCTCTACAGACCTAACTCAATCTAAGCGGACCGGTCTGGTTATCTCAGGACAAACCCGACCGATGGTTAAAATTGTCTTTGTCGCATAGTGTGATTGGTCGAGTTATCTTTATTGAAACTCGACCGAATATATTGTACCGAGAATGCAGAAAAAGTGATTCTATAGAGGGGTAGAAAACTCAATATTATTTCCATTGCAACCCTCTAAACAGCTAGTAAATATTTACAAATGTTCCCACACTCTAGTGGACACCCCTAGCTAAAAATTGGACCTCTTGGAATTCATTCCAAGGCTTCACTTTCATACTATTCAAGGTCCTTGATGTAGTTGAGTGCTATTAGTCCACTTGATCCCATTTATCTCTCTTGATTACAACTCAACTCATCATTATGAGTGAGATAGGTCCTGTGTAAAGAGAGCTACCCATTTCTATGCTTGTAAAACTCTCAAGCTTCTTCTTTCCCATCCCTTACTCAAAAGCTCTTGCTTGGTGAAATATTCTCCAACAGAAGGAGAAGGAGCACACTTCTTTAGATGGAGAAGAAGGTGCTAAAGGCTGCTTCAAGTGAAGGAGATGAACAAGGCAGAAGATCCAAGGAGCTGAGTGGGTAAAGCCTCAAGGCCGAAGACTCGTTACATGAAGGGGATGACCTTGGTAAAGGCATCCATTTGATTGCAAGAGTGGGTTAGACCTTGGTGAGGTAGAAGACTAGATCTTGGATAGGTAAGACATTGATTGTATGGTTGTTGGCTCCCTTAACCTTAAAGAAAAGTTAGGTATCCTTGTCCGGGAAAAGGAAGATCATTTGTTGTAATTCTTATAAGTTAAGATATAAGGAGTAGACAAGCTTAAGAAATCCTAGAGTTTGACCTCTCTAGGTAGTGGACCGACTTTCTCCTAGTTTGGAGAGTGGAACCACTCTAAAATAGGTTGTCCAATTGGTTGCTTTCAATTTCTCTCATCCTTGCTATAAATGTTTAGATTGCAATCAAATTGACTATTTGTAATTATGTCTAGTTGAAATAAATTGAAGGTCTTAGTAATTTTGTGCATGTTTTGAAGCTCTATTCATAACCCCCCTCTATTGCCCTCCAAAACAATACATGCCTTACAGAATGAGGGACATGCTAATATCTCTTCAAGATATGAATATACACACACACATTATATATATATATATATATATATATATATATATATATATATATATATATAGAATATTTGTTGGGAGGTTTTTCAGTACAACTTCAAACAAAGATCATTAGTATAAAAATGACCTATGTTGTCAATTATTTTAGACATACCTCGTCACTTATTAATTGACGATTAAGTGAGAGACACTAAAACTCAAGAAGTATTTTGGAAAATGGGGTTACCCTTGAATACAAAATATCAATCAACCATCCCAATTAGCTGACAAGTCCATATGTTTGATGAAGTAGTTTGCCCATTCTTTGCGTAGGTCATTTATCTGCTCCAAGGTATATGCTTCAGTAGTGTCAAAAAATAACAAAGAGAACGAGACATAATTCTAATTAGATTTAATTATTTGTATCATAAAATAAAACTACTTTATTAATTATGATCCAAGACTAACAATAATGCATTTGATTTTTCCGTGGGCATGACAATCATCTTTATGGATAACATCACGTAATATATGCATTTCCAATCATTGTCTTGTATTGTGCAAAGTAGATTTACAATGACATTAATAAATATAATTTGAATAGAGTTGGTAACATTTATGCATTTGAAGTGAAAATAGGGACGGAACCAGAAATGCACAATAGAAGGGTTGAGTTTACAAAGGGGCTGAAAAATAAAATATACAAAAATCAAAATTTGAACCTGCACCACATGCACAACTAAAAGTTTAAAGTACCACTTCAACTAGACACTCTTTCTGTGAAAGATACTTTGAAACATGTACATATCTACACGATGTTAGTATTTTTATAAACACATTTCATCATATCTTTTGGGGGAGGAGGGACTAGAGCCCCCCACCCTCACCTAGTTCCGCCCTAAGTGAAAAGACTATATATTAACACTCCTCCAAGTTACTGATTTCTTTTTTATATCTACTTTTCTGATCCAAATAAAAAATTATACATGTAGTACAAATAAATATATTATATGCAGAAATTATTGATTCTACGTTAAATATATATGCTAAAATGTCTATATTTTCATATTTTAATATATAAATAATATATATTTAATAATATATCTGTATTTGTGAAATTCAAATATTTCTCTGAACATGTAGAACAATATTCGGTATCTGATCCAAAATTATCAAATCCGATATCGGAAATCCGATCCAAATTCTACACATCGGATTTTCAAAAATTTCAAACATTTTGATTCGAAATCGGATTTCGGATATCCAAAAGTGTGTCGGTTGGGCTGAGGACGATGTGGAGCGGGGCGTCGAGTAATGGTGTTTTCTGTTGTGGGTGTGCGGGTGCCACTGCGCCGCGGGTTGCCTACTACTAGCTACTTACCACCTGGAGCCAGCTGTCTCCGTCGTCGCACATTAGTGGGTCGGGCTGCCCGGCTGGTAGGAAATAGTATTCAAACAGTTGGGGTACGTCCTGGTCCGAGGGGAGGCTTATGACAGTGGAGAGGTGTTGTACATCGGCATAGGGATGGCGTCGTCGAAGTAAAATATCACCCTACTTGTTTGCCGTTCAAATCCGGTGTAGACGCGGTGGAGGAGGCACGTATCGAGCAACCCACACGTCACTCCATCGGCTGGCCGGCTTAGGAAGGGTCGTCGGGACATGAAAACAAAGGAAAGCATCAACGCAAAGGGTTCGGTGGGCTCGTTGTAGTGGCTGGTTTTGGATGGAACCAGTAATGAGAGTATTGATTATGCATAAACAAACAATGAACGCGTTGAGGGATGGAGATGGAGAGGTGATACGGCGAAGGCTGTGCGCTCCATTGACTGCTGCCGAAGCAACAAATGGATGGGTATAGAAATGGGTGTAAAAACTTCTAATTAGAAACTTAGATCCTCCAGGTTTTAACCAGCAAAGCAAATGAAAACACATTAGATAAAGGAAAAAAAATCAAAAAAAATCAATTTGGTAGAAATATTGATCAAAATAGACGAGTTTTGAATAAAATGACCGGAATAGACAAGTTTAAAGAAAGGAAAGAGACTGGAAACACCATTTAATCCGGGAAAAAAAATCAAAACAAACGGTTTTAACTAAATTATTGACCAATATAGACGCGTTTTGAATAAATTGACAAGAATAGACGAGTTTGTAGAGAGGAGAGAGAGTGAGACGCCGAGCGTGTGCCACATGGCAGCCTAAGAATGAAGACGCCAAATGGAATGGCGTCTTCACTGCCATGTGGCGCGGCCTCCTCACTATTTTTTATTTTATTTTTTTGTAATATTGTGATACCATATAATATTACATATATAATTCATATATCATATTATTCATACATAGTTTATAATTTACATTAATATATAATATTATATATTTTATATTTCATACGAACATAAAATGATATTTCAATAATATAATATACATGTGACATATGAATAATGTTTTATATATATATATATATATATATATATATATATATATATATATATATATATATATATATATATATATATACAGAGAGAGAGAGATGTATATATGTATAAAGTATATATCTACTGTTATATATACATATTCACATTTATCTATGAATTAGATATAATAATATTTGATGAAAAAATTAGAACTTTTAATTCAATTATACCTAATAAGTAAAATGTTATACTCAATATATCAAAACTTTACTATATTTATCAAATTAATGACTATGTGTATATATTAAAGAGATATAGTAAATATATAATTATAATATATATAAATATATATATACAATGTTTATATTTCTTATATTAGAAAATGTATATATTAATCCATTAATGTATTTAAATATAGTAATCCATTTATGTACACATACATTATATAGATTAATATATAATCATTTGATCATTCTAAAAAATATATAATTACTAATCCATTAATGTAACATAGATTTATACTTATATATGTACTATATATAAAATAGATTCATATATGTACTATATCTAAAATATGATATATGTAATATAACATTTTATTTATCATGTATATTTGAATGAAAAGAAATGGCGTCTCCCTATATTTTCCCGCAATGTGACATGCCTGCCCTGTGAATCGTTGTATAAAAAGGATTATAGTCAATCAAAATGGAGACGCCGAAAGAAATGACGTCTGCACTCTCTCTCCCCTCTACAAACTCATATATTCTTGTCAATTTATTCATGGCACATCTATGTTGGTCAATAATTTAGTTAAATTCATTTATTTTGTTTTTTTTCCTTACTCTGACGTCTTCATTCTAATTAGTCCACATCGGTAAAAAAAATTTGAAACTGCCTCGCAGCGACGCATGCCACTTGGCAGTCCAAAAATGAAGACGTCAAATAGAATGGCGTCTTCACCCATGGGCTGACACATGGCACAGCCGCTGGGCAACTCGTTTCGTTTTATTTCTTTTTGTTTTTATATACACTTTGCTACCATGTAATTAATCAATGTGTACTATTTACATTTCAATTAGTATACATTATTTTAAGTTAATTACATATTTTATCTAAATAAAAATATTACTTTAATATTACTAATATAATATATATTTGATATTTAAATAATTTGTTACATTTTGATATATTTTGTTATAAATTCATCAATTTCTGATATATTTAATAGCATACATACACTCATTATATATACATATATTTATTATTTAAATAAAATAAATTTTAAAATAAATTTTAATATTATATGACACAAAATATTATTCCAATGTTGTACGTAAGAGATTATGTTGCACATAAATAATAATTACTGAATTAATCAAAATGTTTATATGTATATTATACAAAATAAAAATATTCCATATAAGATAACAATATATACACACACATTTTATATATATCATTTTCTTTATATGTTATATTTAGTGGATTTGATTTAGATGTCTTGATACAAAAAATATTAGATAGATATAATTTTATGCATTCATTGGATTTGGATTAATAACTTATGTAAATAATTTATTTTTAATTGATAAATATATCTGAGTATAATAATTGTATGTATATATCATCAATATATTATTCATAAATAAGTATACAATATGAACATATAGTAGACATACAAAAATAAACAAAATATTAGATAGATATAATTATATGCATTTATTGGATTTGGATTTATAATTTATGAAAAAATATTATATTTAATTGATAAATATATATGAGTATAATAATTGTATGTATATATCTTTAATATATCATTAATAAATAAATATACAAATATGAACATATAGTAGACATAACGTTTTAATTTAATGTCGTATATAACTTATTAATATTAATGTGCATAGTATAATATATGATATAATATCGAAAACAATATTATCTTTATAACGAGTGTATATATAGTGCTATATTACATTGTATTTTTTATATTATTTAATATACTTATAAATATAATCTAATTAATATGGTAATTACTTTTATGTGTAATATAATATTTTACATACTACATTTGAATAATATTTTATCATATAGTTTGAAAGTTTACTTTAAAAACTTATATTCAACTCGTAAATATATCTATAAATAGTAATTTTATGCATATGTAGTTAAATATGTTAATAATAAATGGATTTATAAATCAATATATTAAAATGTAACATATTAATTAAATGTCAAATATAAATATTGTATAATTAATATTAAAGTGATATTTTTATTTATATGCACTAATTAATTATTGCAAAATAATATATATTAATTAAAATGTAAATATTGCACATTAACTAAATACATGGTATGAACGTATGAAAAAAAACGGATAGTGAAGCGAGTGTGCCAAGTGGCAGTTCGGGAGTGAAGACGACATTCCTTTTGGCATCTTCATTTTAGAACTGACAAGTGGCACGAGGTGCGGGGGGGGATTGTTTCAATTTTATTATATTTTTGGACCAATTGGAATGGAGACACCGGATCAAATGCTGTCTTCACCCTCTTTTCTTTTCAAACTCGTCTATTCCGGTCATTTTATTCGAAACTCGTCTATTTTGATCAACATTTCTACTAAACTCATTTATTTTGATTTTTTCTCCTTAGATAAAGCAGAGAACTTAATAGGGTGGTGATACATAATGATTATGGGTTATAGCCCACCACGCCGGATATAGTTGTTGAGCAACACTCATCACTTACTCAAACAAGCACACACACACTGCTAGAATAGCACACACATAGACATGTCATCTTCTCTTATTCATATGTTGTCTCATTATCCAAAGTAGGTTATCTTTATTTCACACAATGTTAAAATTCTAACTATGGGTTGTTAGACTGTGGACAAACTTAAAATAGATGTAAAATCCTCTAATTAGAGACTAAGAACAGTCTGCCAAGTTTAAACCAGGAAAGCAAATGAAAGCAAATTGGATAAAGCAGAATGAGTAATAGGATAGGGATACATAATGATTCTGGGTCATAATCTACCGACATTGGATATACTTAGGGCATGTTTGATTTGCCGTATTCGACTGTATTGGAATGTAATTATGAATCCTTTAGAAGAAAGTTTGAGTTTGGTTCATGGGAGCTGTAAAACGAGGAGAATCCAGTATTGTTGAAATATACAGTGGCTGCGGGATTGCCTTCCCCTTCTCAAAAACGCCGGACGACGCACTACAGTAACTTTTGCGTGAACAGCCATGTTAAGGACTACTGCCAGCTGTGTGTTCTGCCACACGACGACTGGTCCCCACCTGTAAATACAGAGACGGCGTCCAGGTGAAACAAACATAGCGCACTTTAGCTCTGGATTTCTGATAGTCCGGAAATTAGTGAAATCAGGACTGACGGAGTTCAGGATTCCTCCTTATCCGGCTAGATCCTACAAAGCAAACGTGCCCTTACTGACCCGCACTTGTAACCTACTTAAACAAGCACACACACTACTGGAATACCACACACAGACACATCACTTTTAAGTAGTAAGAAATAGTATTGGTCTTCTGCCCTTTTCAATGGTTTAACCTTTTGTGGTTTTCTTTTCAAAGAATAAGCAGACACAAATCCTCACGCAAAACTGCACACACTTTGTTTTTATACATACAAAAAAAAGTGAGCTCACATATCAAAATTTTCTTATTTTTTCTTTATTGTAACCTAACGAGAAGATGTGTATAACTTGGTGGGTAGTTTTTAATTCACATAACATATTTGTTTTTCAATAGTAATGATGAGTCAATGAATTAGTTGGGGGCGTTGTGTCAGCGTCATCTACACGCAAGGGGAGGGGGGCATTGAGTCTGATGAGAGCTGAGGATTGGGATGGGGCATTGAGTCTGATGAGAGCTGAGGATTGGGATGAGATTGTGAGTGCGTCGGTTTATGAGGTTCGTTGTTGTGGGTGTGAAGACGTTATTCCTTTTGGCGTCTTCATTTTAGAACTGACAAGTGTCACAAGGCGCGGGGGGATTGTTTCAATTTTATTATATTTTTGGACCAATTGGAATGGAGACGTCGGATCAAACGGCGTCTTCACCCTCTTTTCTTTTCAAACTCGTCTATTCCGGTCATTTTATTCGAAACTCGTCTATTTTGATCAATATTTCTACTAAACTCATTTATTTTGATTTTTTCTCCTTAGATAAAGCAGAGAACTTAATAGGGTGGTGATACATAATGATTATGGGTTATAGCCCACCACGCCGGATATAGTTGTTGAGTAGCGCTCATCACTTACTCAAACAAGCACACACGCTGCTAGAATAGCACACACATAGACACATCATTTACTCTTATTCATAGGTTGTCTCATTATCAAAAGTAAGTTACCTCTGTTTCACACTATGCTAAAATCTAACTACGGGTTGTTAGACTGTGGACAGACTTAAAATAGGTGTAAAATCCTCTAATTAGAGATTAAGCGCAGTCCGCCAAGTTTAAACCAGGAAAGCAAATGAAGCAGATGAGTAATAGGATAGTGATACATAATGATTCTGGGTCATAATCTACCGACATTAGATATACTTACTGACCCGCACTCGTAACCTACTTAAACAAACACACACACTATTGGAATACCACACACACAGACACGTCACTTTTAAGTAGTAAGAAACAATATTGGTCTTCTGCCCTTTTCAATGGTTTAACCTTTTATGGTTTTCTTTTCAAAGAATAAGCAGACACAATTCCTCACGCAAAACTGCACATACTTTGTTTTTATACATGCAAAAAAAAAAGTGAGCTCACATATCAAAATTTTCTTATTTTTTCTTTATTCTAACATAACGAGAAGATGTGTATAACTTGGTGGGTAGTTTTTAATTCACATAACATATTTGTTTTTCAATAGTAATGATGAGTCAATGAATTAGTTGGGGGCGTTGTGTCAGCGTCATCTACACGCAAGGGGAGGGGGGCATTGAGTTTGATGAGAGCTGAGGATTGGGATGAGATTGTGAGTGTGTCGGTTTATGACGTTCTCTGTTGTGGGTGTGCGGCTGCCACTGCCCGCTGTCTCCGTTGGCGCACATTAGTGGGTTGTGGGTGTGCGGCTGCCACTGCCCGCTGTCTCCGTTGGCGCACATTAGTGGGTAGGGCTGGCCGCCTGGCCGGCGGGTAGGAACTACGAAACAGTATGCAGTCCGGGTACGTCTGGGTCCGAGGGGAGGTTTATTAGTTATTACAGTGGGGAGATATTCGCCCTACTACTTGTTTGCCGTCCAAAGCTATCCGCCGGTATAAACATGGTGGAGGCACGCATCGAGCAACCCACACGTCACTCCATCGGCTGGCCGGCGTAGGAAGGGGTCGCTGGGTAAAGAAAACAAATCAGCGCAAAGCTGTGGGATTTGCCGTTCCCGAGAGTTCAGTGGGCTCGTTGCGGTGGGATGGTTTCGGATGGAAAGATTGATGTTTATTGGTTTGCATAATAAACAAACAGGAAAAATAATTCCGAGCCATATACGCCTACGCGTCCGATGGACCACTGGCTCCTGTATGGGCGGGTCAAAGAAAAGAGAAGTGGGGGCGCGTTCCGCTAAAGCGGGGGTCAAAGTAAAGAGAAGCGGGGACGGAAGGAAGACCGAGCGAAGGCTCTGCGCACCATTGACTGCTGGCGAGGCAACAAATGGAGTGTAGTGGACGATGGACCAAAAGTGATGCTTGCTTTTGGGGTTCGAAGAAGCCGAAACCAAAAGTGGCGTGGCGGAGATTCCTTCTTTGCCTGGTTCAGGGAAAGATGTCACAGGTCGCAACAGAAGCCCATCATTTCACGTAGAAGATGTCGCAACTTTACATGTTTAGAATGAATACATGTAAGTTCTTCCATCTCTTCTCAACTTTACATGTTATTCTTCTCATTTCTACCCTCTAGGCCATGGTTCTTGGCTATCAATGATGGAAATCTCTCTTTTTACCAAAATATCTCTCCTTTCAACCTTCGCTGGTCCAGCTGGTTATAGAACTATCTTGAAATGCTTTTCGATTGTTTGGTGAAGTTTAATGCTAGGGCTTCATGTTTTCTTGATGGAGCTCATGTTTTTTTATAACATATAAGTGTTTTAGTCTCTATTTAGTATTCTTTGCATACAATACCCACATGCAACCACTATTTATTAGTAAATACATGGTATAAAGGTTAAGGATGTCAATTTTATGAGCTTTTAGGCTATAATATAGGAAGTTTGGATTTGTTACCATTTTTTATGCTTGCATGTTGTTATAGAATGGAAAGAATAGGGTTTCTACTATCGTATTTTTGCAAACCCCACAATATACATATTTCTTGTCCTAATATGGCCTTTCTAGAACTTTTTCACTACTTTTGCTATATCTACCTCATAAGAAGTAATTTATTCAGGAAATTCGGCATGCGGCTTCCTTACTATTATACAAAGGGATCCCAACATCTGAATGTAGATCTTGAGATGTTGTGGTGGTTTGACATTTGCATGGCCTAAATGATAGAATGGCTAGCTATTAATTTGCGCATTTTATTTTTTAATTATGGTGTCCTTTTATTTGACACCCGCTAGTAAAAATTGGGCCATTATTCACGAGTGAGTCCTGTCACAAACCCCTCTCTACAGACCCTCACAAATAGGGACGGTTGTGGATCTGGCCCTCACAAATGGTCCGTGAAGAGAACTCACGTGACAAATACCAGTGGCCCTCACGAATACAATTGTCACGGACCAACTGACCCTCAAGAATGTTATATTGAGGGACTATTTAGCCTTCATAAATACATTTTTGAGAGACCATTTAGCCTTCATGAATACATTTTTGAGGGACTATTTAGCCTTCATAAATACATTTTTGAGGGACTATTTAGTTCTCATAAATACATTTTTGAGGGACTTGATGGTCCTGGAGAATATATTTTTGAAGGGATAATGCCTTCATTAATATTATTTTTGAGGGGTTATGTGGTCGTCAATTTTGATGGCCAATCTGGACCTTCATCAATATATTAATGAGGGACTACTGTAAATGATTTTGTTATTGATTATTGAATGATTTATTAAATGATAATTAATTGTTACTATAGTGAATATCAAATTTTAAATGAAAACTTTGTATACATAACCTCAAGCAAAATTTTTATACTAATTCACATGACATCATAAGAAGATTCAACACCAAAATGACACATAAAAATGTTAAATCGCCTCAAACCAAATTTTGTTATTGAAGCAAAATACTATCCATACATTGTGTGCTCAACGTTGATATAAATAAAGAGTACATATGGTTCAAAAATTTGAGATTGATGACAATCAACATATCATGCTAGAAACTCTTAAGATATATAATGTCTCCATATTCCTTCAAATGGTGTGGTGCTCTTCATCAATGCCAGGCCTCATACGGTTAGGTACTTGAATATTCTTCTCCTAAAAATGACAAATCATTATATTAATAGAATTTAAAGTTTATACATAAATCATAGTACAACAAACAACTTACCCTTATATTTCAATTTTGGTCTACTCCAAGGTGCATTGTCTGTCGAAATCCATCATTAAAAGTAATTCTACCCTATCAATATAAATACAAAAAGGATTCAGAGTGAGTGCGAAGTAGAGATAAATGTAAGTGAACCAACATAGCAGCAACATGCACCAGTAAACTAAAATTATGATTGAACTTAGTAAATAGTACATAATTAAAAACGATAAGGATGTTACAACGATAAGGATGTTAATTAGTTGCAGCTGCAGTCATTAGTTACAACGATAAGGATGTTAATTACTGTTTCTCATTGACAGCTGCAGCTGCAGTCATTAGTTTGTCCTATGCTTTTTAGCCAAGATCTGCTAAAACCACAAAACCAGGAAGAACCTAGAACCACAAAACATCATGGGGCCTGACATGAGGGGAGAGGGTAAACACAGGGCCAGCACAATTAAAGGTAGTGAAACCGTAATAGTAGCTGGATAATTCCAATTCAACCTTAGCAGGTGGTACTTACTGGTTAGTATCATGGCCCGATATACCACGTATGTCCACTACACCAAACCCTTTGCCGGCTGCATTTGTACTACTAGAACTAGGGCTTTTCCATTGTTCTTTAAAGATGGTATGCGCTTTCGTTCATTTTTTGAGATGGAACCTTCTAATTTCTTCAAAAAGAGGATACACCATAACACATTTGCTGTAAAAAATTATATTTTCAGCATCCTTTCAAAGTTCACACTGTTAATAATACCTACATAAACCAGCTTCTATATGAAGTAAATTACAAGCGAATCCCCTCTATGCTCTAGCCCAACCCAGCACTTAACAGGGTTCCAGACTTCCAGTTTGGTAGCCAAGGAAAAGAAAATAGCATTATTGGCCCGTAAATTATAACATACAACCTGACTTCATATCATAGATAAGATGTGTTCAATTACTTTTTCTTTGAAGATGGTATTATCCAGAAAAATTGATCAGCTTATATGTAAACTCTACAGAATGATCCACCTTGTATGTGTTAAATCCAAAACTCTAAAAAGTCTTGTGACAAATCCACATTACACCCTCTCTCTCCTGCACTGCTGTAATGTGGGTCACCCTCTCTTTACTGCCAATTTTACCAAAATTGACCAAGGACTAAACCAGACCACAAACAGAGTTTTTGCTGTACTCGTTGTCTTCATTCTGTAATCATTTATCAATTTCAAAAACTGATAATCAAATAATAAAATTGAAAACTAGCAGTAATACAGAGTAAATGAGATGTTGTCAGTTTTCATTGTTGTATCCTCAAATATGAGGATATTCAATGGATAACCAATTTGTATCAATGACAGCAGATCATAGGAATCAATCCAAAAGTTTGTGTTTTGTAATTTTTAGATTGATGCAAACATGATTATAGAAAACAAATGGGCTATGTGTTTTGCAACTATTGGATTGATGAACTTCAAATATAGACCAACATATCAATCAGTATTTGAAGTTTCTAGAATCGACAGGAAAAGATCAGTAAGATATGTTAAGATGAAACAATATACCAAAACGAAGTTTTGGTATGTAATAACATACATATGTATTCAAATAATTACATTTTCAAATGTAAACAATGTTGCATACCAGACTAACATACCAGCAATAGAAAACAAATGGGCTATATGTTTTGCAACTTTTGGATTGATGAACTTCAAATACATACCAGCAGAAGTTACTCAATTTACACTCAAGTTGAGAAATCTGAGTGTTATTTACTAGGATACATATTCAAACAAAGATCTATATAAAATGAGTTTGTATATTGCAATCCTCCTACATCATCTGTATATTGTAATCCTCCTTCAGTTTTTTTAAAATCATGTCATTCAGATCACTAGAAGTTTAATCAAGCATGTAAATGAGTTTGTATATTGCAATCCTCCTTCAGTTTTTTTAAAATCATGTCATTCAGATCACTAGAAGTTTAATCAAGCACGGATTGAATACCTGATTTAAACGCCGAGTTCTTGGTGTGAAAGACATCGATGAAGATGTGCTTGGTGTGTTCTGCATTTGAGGATGACTTTGTCGATTATTACCAGAAGAAGGGCACCAACTTTCAACTGCAGCCTTTAATAAAGTGTACATGTTAATATTCTTATGTGTATGAATATTGAAAATAATCTATAGCTGTTATGAGGTACCTGTGGCTGAAATCTTAGTGGATGTCCATTGCCTTGTATGGAAAACCTGCCTACTCCATTCTCCCTTGAATTGCCTTGTATGGAAAGCCTGCCTACTCCATTCTCCCTTGAATTGCCTTGTATGGAAAGCATGCCTACTCCAGTCTCCCTTGAATTGCTTGAATTGCTTTGTCTAGAAAGTCTTCCTAAGCCATCCCTGCTTGAATTATTTTGCCTGGGAAATATGCCTACATCTGCACCATTACTTGTATTGTCTTGTATGTGAAAAGAACCCACATCCGACCTATTTGTGCCACTTTGCATGTGTAAGACACCTGTAGTATTCTGATTGGGGTATTCAGCTGCACAATCAACATTAATACCGCCATCCTATAACAAATACATCAACAATAAAAAAAATTATATATTACATTGACATAGACAAGTGAATCTGAGTTACCTGTGATTGATTATACCAAGTCATTAATTGGGAGACGGAGTTCTTCAATCCATTTATTGTTTCTTCAAGTTCCTTAAGTTTATCCTGAAATAGAAAACAAATTACAAACATCGATCTAATAGACTAGTTGTAACTAATAGTTCAAGTTTAGTTATAATCCAACATACATCCTTTGCATTGCTTTCCTCAAGAAGCATTTCATATCTTATACAGGCAGCTTTTCCCCTATGTCCTATCTCTTTGTTCCCAATTCCAAGACCTCGGATCCTAGCCTTTTTGGAAGGATTTAAAACTTGCAAATAAGCAGCACGTGTTAGATTATCAACACTTCTAGGATCTATTTCTTCTTGGTTTGCTACTTGGTTTTCCACGATATCAGAGATTTCAAGCTGTAATTAGAAAGCATCATAAAAGGAAAGCTTAAATTGAGATATCTAAGCATATGTAGCTTTGTAGACATCATAGGAAAGCAAATATCCATTTTCTGACCACTTGTGGGCCTTTGTCGTAAAATTTTTCCAAAAATTTGTTAAGAGGCACATCGGGTTGATCTTCACTGACCTACACATGATAGATAACATAATCATTGTCCATGTTATATGTTCAACTCCTACTAAGAAAGACAAGTGTCCATTATTAATACCATTTCTGCCTGATAACAACTCCATGGCTTTGATCCTGTGGTATGATCCATCACTTTTTTTGCTCTGTTTGACTTGTTGATCTCGGAAATTTTCTAAACCATAAGAAACATATAATTAGAAAAAGTAGATAGGTATACATGCAAGTTATATGAAACCATTGTACCTTAGACTTCTCGGTTCCCCATTCTTTAACAAGATTTTTAAACTGGTCCATATCTATGGAATCATTTTTCTCAACTTTCTTCATCATCAATTCTGGTTCAATCTTGTACTTTTCATAGTAATCTTTCTTTACACGTGCCCTCCACACTGATATCCCTTTGCTAATGTGTTCATCAATGTGATTCCATGCATTTGGGTGACTGCCTAAATGGAAGTATTTCTACAAAAACATAGAAAATATTACTTTAGATATAACAATCATACAATTTGTTGGTCTTTTTATGAAAAAGATTACCTCAATAAATGATTTTCTATCTGCAAAAGCTTGTTCTGGTTGTTCATTACACTTCAAGTCTAGATGCCATATGTGTGGTTTCCTTGCTAGCATATGACAATAACGATTCAATTTGGCACCATTCTCCCCAATAGCATTTCCTTCATAATCCCATTGGACCTTGTGACGTGGCTGCCCTTACTTAGGAAGTAGGCTTTTCTCACTTGCAGGCCCACATCCATACTTCCTATTCTCCTGTTCATCCTCAACATTTTCTTCAACTGTTACATCATTTTCAATATTGTTGGACAGTAGAGTAGGTTCATCCTCACAATTTTCTGCAATTGTGGATGGAGGGACAACAATAGGTTGACTGGGTGTGTTGTTACAACTAGATCTAGTGATTCTTCTTCCTGCCATCCTTCAACTGACAAGAAAAAAAATAGATTATTAGTGCAGAAATGTCAGTAACAAAAGTAGTAGCTACATTTGAAAAACAAATAAATTGCGGAGAATATGAGACACCAACATATGAATATTCAGCATTTGAAAAACATATAACTTGTAGAGTACCTTGGTTTCATATCCCAAAAAAGAATAATGATGTCCTACTTGCTGGTAAATGAAACAAGACTAAATAAATGGCAAAGAAAATGCCATATAGTAACAGTTTGCCAAAAAAATGCAATAGAACATATTCCCCAAGTAAATTATTCTAGACTTGCAAACAAAATATCCCTCGGTGTCACTCCTCGTCCAAGACACATCACTAGTTACATGTGATGAAAACAGACAGATTAATGAAGTAAACATTAGCCCCATCATTCTTTTTTTTAGTTCTATCAACAAAATATCCCTCGGTGTCACTCCTCATCCAAGACACATCACTAGTTACATGTGATGAAAACAGACAGATTAATGAACTAAACATTAGCCCCATCATTCTTTTTTTAGTTCTATCAACAAAAGATCCCTCGGTGTCACTCCTCGTCCAAGACACATCACTAGTTACACCACCATCAATAGCTTCAGATTGTAAACCAGTCAAACAATTCTCAATAAGAGGTACTTCAGAATAATCTTTAGGAGGATGCTTTAGCACTGTGCACCAATCATCAGCATTAGGATCCTTCACATAAAAGCATTGCAATGCTTGAGAAGCCAGGATAAATGGTTCCTCCTTTTTTTTATCCTTGCAGTGTTGATTTGTGTGAACCCATATTCATCAATTCGCAACCCGTTAGAAGTGCTTTCATCATACCAAGAACATCTAAACAACGGAACTTTGATTCCTGGACCATAAGTTAGCTCAATAACCTCCTCTAAGTAGCCATAGTACGTGACTTCAGCATTTATAGGATTTCGATCTCTACCACTTGAATAACTTGAAGTGTCAGCACACATATACACTCCACTATTTTGTGTAGTACATGTACTTTCAATGTGCTTTGAATGAAAACGATATCCATTGACCGAAAATCCTTCATAAGACATTCCCTCAGCACAAGGGCCTTGGGATAACCATCTCAAATCATCGCTAATATTTTTCGGTCTAATCTCTCACATTTGCATTACCTTCATAATAAAGTAAAACATTAATGTAATATACACTAACTTGAACATTAAGAGTGACAACAATATTTATGTTTGAGACTTACATGCTCTTTCAACCACTTAGAAAACTCCTTTGCATGTTTTGTTTCTAGGGTCCATGGGGCAATGTTGGGTTCCATATCTTGAAGAATACACATGTGTTCACTACTTTATAAGAAGTGTCTAAATTAATGTACAACAAATATACAAATATCAGCAAGAATTTTAGGACGTAATTAAATCTTACCTTCTGTAAACATCCAATTCCTCTTTATTGAAAAGGACATAACGATGGGCTTGTTCCAAAGTGTGGATGTCGAAATTTCTTGACACTCCAACTCTAATTGGAGATCCATCAACATTATGAGGAGTGCTGTAACATCCCTGACCTGGGTTATAACCTAACCCTGGAAGTTTTGCCTAAATATGTAATTATATACTTGTGAATACTCCCTGGCATGTAATTAAGTTCCTCAGGAACATATATTTTCAATTTTGCTCCTTTTTAAATAAAGTTGTAGCATTGTGTTGTATGCAGGGACCTATGTGCAAATTACCCAGTTTAAGGGGTTAACTTGCAAAATTCACAAGTTAAGATGTTCCTTTGATGTTGAGACATCATGAGGATGTTTATGATAAAGTTTGAAGGATTTCCCAAGCTTGAGCACCAAGGTGCAGCTGTGGAAGCAATCCTTATGCTTGAAAACCCTAATTTGGAGTAAAGTGCAATTTACCCAAATTGAGGGGTCCAACTTGTAATTTTCACTATCTAGAACATCTTTTATAACTCTTGTAATCATTTAGAGTAGAAATGATGAAAGGGACACATCAATTAATAATCAGATAAGAAAGTGATCCTTGTGGTGAAAGTCACCTAATATGGGTATGGAGACCTTTTATGGATGTACCCTAGTTGAAGGTTGGCTTCCTTTACCCTTAGATCTTGAAACTTCATGAGATTTTCATAAGGATAGATGGGTTTGAACGTGTCCTTGAGCAAGGAGGGACCTAGATGTGATTTCCAATCTTGAGAGGTCCTTAAGGTGTAAAAGGGGCTAAAGTATATAAGCCTTTTCTTTGCAAAGATAAGTGAACGATCTTTCTTTCCTTCACTTCTCTTCTCTTCCTTCTCAAATGACCAAGGATAGCTCTGGAGCTCAGGGGGACGACCAACCTGTTCTAGGTAAGAGAACACCATCTTCTAGTTTGAATTCATGGAGGAATTCATCTTTTAAGGTTGGTTTTGTGGATAGCTTACTTAGTCTTCTTGTTCTAGCCAATCAATTCTACGTTTCCTTGGAGAATTCACCTCTGACCGAGTTGTGGAGCTCAAGGACGCCATTAAAGCTTGGAGATTGAAGGCTTGGAGCTCTAGGATCAACCTTTAGGCGGGTTTTATAACTCTAACTCCTTGCTTTATATGCTTGCTTTATTCTTGCAAAATTAGCATGTTAGTTCTTCTTCTACCTCCCTTCTTCCTTGCTCTTTTGCAAGCAAAACGGTGGAGGAACCGACCTTAACAGAGGTTGAAGATGAGGGGCGTGAATCCCTATGTTACTTTTTTAAACGACCTTGGACCCTTTTGGTCCAAACGGTCTTGCAAGACCGTTTGGATTGAAACGGTCTCAAGACCGTTTGATAGGGTTGACCAAGGGACGACCATTTGAGGGTCTGTTGGTTAAATATTGAATTTCATTCCTGCAAAGAATCAAAGTCTAATTCTTAACCAATTGAGAGTTGAAGGCACTTCAACATCCAAACCCTAATCGGGTCAAAATTGTTGATTTAGAACATAGATCCTGTTGAGTTTTGGGTTGAAGGACCCAAACGGTCTCAAGACCGTTTGGGGGTTCCTCCAAACGGTCTCAAGACCGTTTGGGCACAACCCAAGACCGTTTGAAGGTCTAGGGTTGAGATAATCTAATGGTTTGAAGGTCCAATTACAAGAAGTTGATGAATTGATAAAAATGCTGATTTTTGACCTAATTGGAGTTCAACCCTAGTCAAACCGACTTGGTTTTTGGTCAAACTGTGGGAAAACGGTCTCAACACCTTTTGGATTATGTCCAAACGACCTCAAGACCGTTTGGGCCAAGTTTGGGCCCAATTGGAGGTCAATTGATAGGTTCAACCTTGAATTGATTCACAATGTTGAATATTGATGACTATCTAATTTGAAACCCTAATTGAGAAGGATTCAACCCTAATTGGCTTTCAATTGAGGGTCAATTTGATGTCCAAAGGATTAAGGCTAACCCTAATTGACTCAATTTATAAGTGGTTAACATGGATTTGGCCAATTGAGGGCTTCAACATACATATCCATGAACAATTGTAACCTTTGAACCACTTTGGAGGTCCAAACAGTTTGAGCCCATTTGGACCAAACGGTCTCAAGACCGTTTGGGCTCAAACGATCTCAGGGTCGTTTGGTCCAATCGATCTCAAGTTGTCTTGATCAAACGGTTTCAAACCGATTGAGCTCCAAACGGTTTGGAAAGTCAACCCTTCCAAACGGTCTTCACATCAAAACGGTCTCAAGACCGTTTGGTGGTTGAAACCGTTTGAAGGTTGAAACCGTTTGGAGGTGTACATGGTGGTTTGTACTTAACCTATTGATGGAGTAATGGGTTCAATGGTGATCTAATCTAAACCCTAATGGTAACCTAGGTCATTAAGGAACTAAGTGATTAGTGAGTTAACCCATGATGGTGATCATGAGGCAAATTACCAAAATACCCTTGAGGGGTTTAAAGGAGTAAAACCTTGTTCTAATCAAACCCTAATCACATGATGATGATGTCTTGGCTTATGTTAGTCAATGAGGACTTAACCCAACCTGATCTAGAGTGGTGTTATCACCATCTACTAGTGAGAGGAGAGAGAAAGTACCCTAAGAGAAAGAAAGTACCCTTTTGAGGTGGAAACTCAAGTAAGATACTTCTAATACACATGAATGTGCATGATTAGGGAATGATTCATCTATGTGAGGTCATGGAAACCCTAATTATGATATCTAATGAATCTTAATCTTATTTAAGAGCTTGAATGATGATGTTTCCCTTACATGATGATGTAATGAGTACAATTCACCATGGAAATGAATAGTAAACCCTAATTTTAGGGTGATAACATGAAAGATGAATAGTAAACCCTAATTGTTGAATTGTTTACTATTATCACTTGAACTAACCATGCAGGTTGTCATGAGATGATGGTCATATCCAGGTATGGAATACCATATTATATTCATTGAAAGCATGCCTTAAGCTTTATGAATAAGTGAATTATCTTGATGCACTGCTAAGTGACATCTATTGAGATTTATGGGCTGTAAGAGCCATAAATATCATCAAGGTCATGCTTGACAGATGACTTGTGATGAGATAACTGAGGACTAATGATTGAAATGAGTTAGGCCTGCTACATTTTAGTATTCTCATATATAGCTGTTATGCTAATGTTATTGTTTTAAATAACAATGTATGATGTTAAGAATACTGAATGTACCTAACTAATCAAGTGAAATGTAGAGCCCTGATCATAGATCCATCATTGTCAGAGTCTAAATGATGGTGAAATAGGTTTTCCTCAGGGAACTCCTGGATCACATACTCTTGAGTATGTGGGGTACATGGATGTGTAGAACCTTACATCCTAGTGTAGGAATTGATGTAGATTTTATAGTCCATCAAACCTTCACTAAAAGATATCCAAGGTGAGAGGATTTGATGTAGATTCTTGTAGTCCATCAAACCCCACCACAAAGTCCAAAAGGTGATATGTATCACTACTCTCCCTTAAAGATACAAACACCGCATCGATGAGAGATAAACAAGAAATCTTCCGATGATGAAGAGAGTACAGAACGCCACTGTAACTCTAAAATAGCGAAGGTCCAGTTTACCCTGGAGAGCTATAACAAAAGACATCCCGCCAGATGTCTAACAATCAATCCTCTAACTGACTGAGGAAGATGAGGTCATAAGAATCCGGCTCTTTTAATGACCTATGTATGATACTGATGTAACTTCTTAGCGATCAGTTGGAGTATGAGTGGTATGCCTCATCTCCACAAGGCATAATAATGTTTGAAAAACATAATCAACAGCGTAGTATATCTGTTAGGGTTATCTATGAGTTATTTGATTGATGTTACTTTGAATAGTATAGATGTTCTTCATGTTTCATAAATGATTGGACTCTTACTTATCATTAAAACTGCTAATGAATACCTTGAAGGCTTTTACTGCTTAAGTTATTCCTTACTTTGCTTATAAAGCTTCTAGTGGAGAGTTATAACTCTCGCTGGGGCAATTATGTATAATTGTCTCACCCCGTAGACTTCAACTTTTTAGGTGGTCGTCGAAGACGGAGAAACAAGAATACAGGTGACCAATCCCAGCAACAGTAGCACCAGGAGTAGCAGCAAATCTCAGGTGGAGATTCAGTCTGTTATGTGGTGTAGTTAGAGTCAAGTCCTATGTGTCCTCTGTACTCTCAGGTCTTGGAGTGTTTTGGTTATGAGTTCTTGAGAATTTTGTATCATGATGTATATAATTACTCAAGAAGTAATTTGACAGAGATGTATACAGTTTAAATCCCTTTTCTATGGAAAAGGTTTGTGGTTTCAAGCTCTTGTCTCGAAAAGTTTTAATTTCCCGTGATTTTTGTCTTCCGCTGATTATCGAATGCTTCCTCACATGTTTAAATTGTGGTTATTTCGAGGTTTGGAGATTTGAGCCCACAATTAAGTGGTATCAGAGCTCTGGGTTCGCCGAGTCTACAGAGGCATAGGACTTAGGAAGTCGAGTCTATCTTTAGTATTCCTTCCTTATCTAATAGAATCTTCTGCTCCTCAGGAGAAGAAGATACTTAAGAATGTCAGAGCCACATGATGAGAACGTGGTAGAAAGTAGTGCTAGTGCACCTCAAGGCGGTGCAGGAGTACCAGAGATAGAACAACCTGCACCTGAGCAACCCAGAGAGCCACCCCAGTTCGACCCAGCCGACATGGGTAACCCAGCGGTTCAGACAATGTTTGGGCAGTTCATGACTGCCATGACACACATAACCGACAGGATGCCTATGCCTGTACCCATGGCACCTGTCCAACCAGAAGGTCAAGGTATCGGGAAGACGTTCAAGCGACTACGTCGTGTCGGAGCTACCGAGTACCTTGGGACTGCTGACCCCGCAGATGCAGATCTGTGGTTGACAGAACTGGAGAAGGCTTTCAGGATACTCAATATCCCTGAAGCTGAGAAGGTCAGACATGCTATCTATCTTCTCAAAGGAAGTGCTGGTCATTGGTGGACAATGGAAGAGCAGAAGAGACCTGGAATAGAGATCTCGTGGGAAGACTTTTGGCGGGAATTTGTTTAGAGATATTTTCCAAAGACCTTCCTAGACGAGAAGATCTCTCAGTTTGAGAGATTGAGGCAAGGATGTTATGCATTCTTGGCCCATGTGGTAGATGTTACCAAGAAGAGTCCCAATCATGCTGAAGTTCCTATAGTCAGGGAATTCGAGGATGTGTTTCCTGAAGAACTTCCTGGTATACCACCACCTCAGGAGATTGATTTTGAGATCAATTTGTTCCCAGATACGAAACCCATAGCCCAGACTCCGTATAGGATGGCGCCTGCCGAGATGGCAGAACTCAAGAAACAGCTTCAAGAGTTACTTGAGAAGGGTTTCATTCGACCGAGTACCTCACCTTGGGGTGCTCCGGTTTTGTTTGTTAAAAAGAAAGATGGATCAATGCGGTTGTGCATTGACTATAGACAACTTAATAAAGTAACAATAAAGAACAAGTATCCTTTGCCGAGGATTGATGATCTCTTTGACCAGTTGCGTGGTGCAACAGTCTTCTCCAAGATAGACTTAAGGTCTGGATATCATCAACTCCGCATTAAGGACAGTGACATATCCAAGTCTGCCTTTAGGACAAGATATGGTCACTATGAGTTCACGGTTATGTCGTTTGGACTAACCAATGCACCAGCTGCATTCATGGAACTCATGAATAGAGTTTTTCGACCCTCCCTTGATCAGTGTGTTGTCGTCTTCATAGATGACATACTGATTTATAGTAAGGATGCTCAGCAGCATGAGCAGCATCTTCGCCAAACTCTGACTTTTCTAAGGGAACATAAGCTATACGCTAAGTTTAGCAAGTGTGAGTTCTGGTTATCTGAAGTGTCTTTCCTTGGACATGTGGTATCTGCCTTGGGAATTCGTGTTGACCCTGCAAAGATAGAATCTGTTCTGCAGTGGGAACAACCGAAGACACCGACAGAGATTAGAAGTTTCTTGGGGTTAGCTGGCTATTATCGAAGGTTTATTAAGAATTTCAGTTCTATAGCCTTACCTTTGACCAAGTTAACCCAGAAGGATGTTCCTTTTGTTTGGAGTGATAAGTGTCAACAGTCTTTTCAGCTGTTGAAGGAGAGGTTGACAAGTGCACCTGTGCTTGTGCTACATGAGCAAGGAAAGGAATATATAATATTTTGTGATGCCTCCAAGAATGGACTTGGATGTGTGTTGATGCAGGATAGACAAGTGATTTCTTTTGCTTCTCGACAGCTTAAGAAACACGAGGAGAATTATCCGACACACGATCTGGAGTTAGCTGCTGTGGTCCATGCCTTGAAAATCTGGAGACATTATCTCTACGGAGAAACCTTCCAGATTTTCACAGACCACAAGAACCTTAAGTATATCTTCTCTCAGCATGAGCTCAACATGAGGCAACGTCGCTGGATGGAGTTAATCAAGGACTACGACTGTACAATTGATTACCATCCGGGCAAGGCCAATGTGGTTGCAGATGCCTTGAGTAGGAAATCAGCAACATCAACCATGGATAGAGCACAACTAAGTTCCTTAGTATGCTCTAGGAGAGATATGCTTATCTCTTTAAGGCAAGACAATGTGCAGTTGAAGGTATCATTGTTAGCTGGTTTGTTAGCTGAGATGCAGATTAAACCTACCTTAAGAGAGCAGATAAAGGAGGCACAACAAGTAGATGCTGCAGTTCAGCAGATTAGATCTGAGTTTGGTGATGAGAAGCGAGAAGGTTTTCATGAGTCAGATGACCATGTGGCATGCTATCAGGGAAGGATGATAGTGCCAGATGTGGATAACCTGAGGCAGTTAGTTTTGGAGGAAGCTCATTCTTCGATGTATGCTATGCATCCAGGGAGCACCAAGATGTATCGAAATTTGAAAGATATGTATTGGTGGCCTGGGATGAAGAAGGATGTAGCTGAGTTTGTTCTGAGGTGTCCTGTGTGTCAGCAGGTCAAGGATGAACACCAGAAACCTGCAGGAACAATGCAACCCTTACCCATACCACAATGGAAGTGGGACCATGTGACCATGGACTTTGTTGTTGGCCTACCCAGGACAAACAAAGGACATGATTCCATTTGGGTAGTTGTTGATAGTTTGACAAAGACATCACATTTCTTACCTGTCAAAACAACCTATTCTGCTGAAAGGTTATCCCAATTATATGTTCAAGAGATAGTGCGTTTGCACGGAGTTCCTGTCACTATAGTTTCTGACAGAGGTCCCCAGTTTACAAGTCGCTTTTGGGAACAGTTACACAGAGCCCTAGGCACCAAGTTAAGGTTTAGTACATCCTTTCATCCACAGACTGATGGACAGTCGGAGAGGACTATACAGACCTTGGAAGACCTGTTGAGAGCATGTGTTCTCCAGTTTACCGGAAGTTGGGACCTACATCTGAACTTGATTGAGTTTGCCTATAACAATAGCTATCAGCATAGCATTGATATGGCACCATATGAAGCCTTATATGGAAGACGTTGTAGATCACCCTTGTGTTGGTATGAGACTGGTGAGCACCAGTTTCTAGGTCCTGATCTCATGCAGCAAACTACAGAAAAGATTAAAGTAATACAACAACAGCTTAAGACTGCACAAGATAGGCAGAAGTCGTATGCTGATAAACGTCGTAGACCCCTAGAGTTCCAGGTTGGAGACAGAGTGTACCTCAAGGTCTCACCTTGGAAAGGAGTCCTTCGTTTTGGAAGAAAAGGGAAGTTAGCTCCTAGATTTATGGGACCTTATCCAATTGTTGAAAGAGTTGGAAAGGTGGCCTATAGACTAGAGTTACCTCAGGAGTTGTAGAAGCTACACCCTGTGTTTCACATTTCCATGCTGAGGAAATGTCACCCAGATACCAAGTCAGTTCTACAACCTTTGGAAGTAGAATTGAAAGAAGATATAACATATGAGGAGGGACCAATGTCAATCCTCGATAATAGAACTAAAAAGTTAAAGAAGAAGGATATAAGCCTTGTGAAAGTCCTCTGGAACCATCGTGGAGTTGAAGAAGCCACTTGGGAACTAGAGGATGAGATGAGAAGGAAATACCCTACTCTTTTCTTATAATACGCTTTACCGATTTCGGGGACGAAAACCTTTTGAAGGGGTGAAGAATTTGTAACATCCCTGACCTGGGTTATAACCTAACCCTGGAAGTTTTGCCTAAATATGTAATTATATACTTGTGAATACTCCCTGGCATGTAATTAAGTTCCTCAGGAACATATATTTTCAATTTAGCTCCTTTTTAAATAAAGTTGTAGCATTGTGTTGTATGCAGGGACCTATGTGAAAATTACCCAGTTTAAGGGGTTAACTTGCAAAATTCACAAGTTAAGATGTTCCTTTGATGTTGAGACATCATGAGGATGTTTATGATAAAGTTTGAAGGATTTCCCAAGCTTGAGCACCAAGGTGCAGCTGTGGAAGCAATCCTTATGCTTGAAAACCCTAATTTGGAGTAAAGTGCAATTTACCCAAATTGAGGGGTCCAACTTGTAATTTTCACTATCTAGAACATCTTTTATAACTCTTGTCATCATTTAGAGTAGAAATGATGAAAGGGACACATCAATTAATAATCAGATAAGAAAGTGATCCTTGTGGTGAAAGTCACCTAATATGGGTATGGAGACCTTTTATGGATGTACCCTAGTTGAAGGTTGGCTTCCTTTACCCTTATATCTTGAACTTTCATGAGATTTGCATAAGGATAGATGGGTTTGAACGTGTCCTTGAGCAAGGAGGGACCTAGATGTGATTTCCAATCTTGAGAGGTCCTTAAGGTGTAAAAGGGGCTAAAATATATAAGCCTTTTCTTTGCAAAGATAAGTGAACGATCTTTCTTTCCTTCACTTCTCTTCTCTTCCTTCTCAAATGACAAAGGATAGCTCTGGAGCTCAGGGGGATGACCAACCTGTTCTAGGTAAGAGAACACCATCTTCTAGTTTGAATTCATGGAGGAATTCATCTTTTAAGGTTGGTTTTGTGGATAGCTTACTTAGTCTTCTTGTTCTAGCCAATCAATTCTAAGTTTCCTTGGAGAATTCACCTCTGACCGAGTTGTGGAGCTCAAGGACGCCATTAAATCTTGGAGCTTGAAGGCTTGGAGCTCTAGGATCAACCTTTAGGCGGGTTTTATAGCTCTAACTCCTTGCTTTATATGCTTGCTTTATTCTTGCAAAATTAGCATGTTAGTTCTTCTTCTACCTCCCTTCTTCCTTGCTCTTTTGCAAGCAAAACGGTGGAGGAACCGACCTTAACAGAGGTTGAAGATGAGGGGCGTGAATCCCTATGTTACTTTTTCAAATGACCTTGGACCCTTTTGGTCCAAACGGTTGCAAACCGTTTGGGGTCAAACGGTTTCAAACCGTTTGCCCTCAAACGGTCTTGCAAGACCGTTTGGATTGAAACGGTCTCAAGACCGTTTGATAGGGTTGACCAAGGGACGACCGTTTGAGGGTCTGTTGGTTAAATATTGAATTTCATTCCTGCAAAGAATCAAAGTCTAATTCTTAACCAATTGAGAGTTGAAGGCACTTCAACATCCAAACCCTAATCGGGTCAAAATTGCTGATTTAGAACATAGATCTTGTTGAGTTTTGGGTTGAAGGACCCAAACGGTCTCAAGACCATTTGGGGGTTCCTCCAAATGGTCTCAAGACCGTTTGGGCACAACCCAATACCGTTTGAAGGTCCAGGGTTGAGATAATCTAATGGTTTGAAGGTCCAATTACAAGAAGTTGATGAATTGATAAAAATGCTGATTTTTGACCTAATTGGAGTTCAACCCTAGTCAAACCGACTTGGTTTTTGGTCAAACTGTGGGCAAACGGTCTCAAGACCGTTTGGATTATGTCCAAACGACCTCAAGACCGTTTGGGCCAAGTTTGGGCCCAATTGGAGGTCAATTGATAGGTTCAACCTTGAATTGATTCACAATGTTGAATATTGATGACTATCCGATTTGAAACCCTAATTGAGAAGGATTCAACCCTAATTAGCTTTCAATTGAGGGTCAATTTGATGTCCAAATGATTAAGGCTAACCCTAATTGACTCAATTTATAAGTGGTTAACATGGCTTTGGCCAATTGAGGGCTTCAACATACATATCCATGAACAATTGTAACCTTTGAACCACTTTGGAGGTCCAAACGGTTTGAGCCCATTTGGACCAAACGGTCTCAAGACCGTTTGAGGCCAAACGGTCTCAAGACCGTTTGGGACCAAACGGTCTCAAGACCGTTTGGGCTCAAACGATCTCAGGGTCGTTTGGTCCAATCGATCTCAAGTTGTCTTGATCAAACGGTTTCAAACCGATTGAGCTCCAAACAGTTTGGAAAGTCAACCCTTCCAAACGGTCTTCACATCCAAACGGTCTCAAGACCGTTTGAGACCAAACGGTCTCAAGACCGTTTGGAGGTTGAAACCGTTTGAAGGTTGAAACCGTTTGGAGGTGTACATGGTGGTTTGTACTTAACCTATTGATGGAGTAATGGGTGCAATGGTGATCTAATCTAAACCCTAATGGTAACCTAGGTCATTAAGGAACTAAGTGATTAGTGAGTTAACCCATGATGGTGATCATGAGGCAAATTACCAAAATACCCTTGAGGGGTTTAAAGGAGTAAAACCTTGTTCTAATTAAACCCTAATCACATGATGATGATGTCTTGGCTTATGTTAGTCAATGAGGACTTAACCCAACCCGATCTAGAGTGGTGTTATCACCATCTACTAGTGAGAGGAGAGAGAAAGTACCCTAAGAGAAAGAAAGTACCCTTTTGAGGTGGAAACTCAAGTAAGATACTTCTAATACACATGAATGTGCATGATTAGGGAATGATTCATCTATGTGAGGTCATGGAAACCCTAATTATGATATCTAATGAATCTTAATCTTATTTAAGAGCTTTAATGATGATGTTTCCCTTACATGATGATGTAATGAGTACAATTCACCATGGAAATGAATAGTAAACCCTAATTTTAGGGTGATGACATGAAAGATGAATAGTAAACCCTAATTGTTGAATTGTTTACTATTATCACTTGAACTAACCATGCAGGTTGTCATGAGATGATGGTCATATCCAGGTATGGAATACCATATTATATTCATTGAAAGCATGCCTTAAGCTTTATGAATAAGTGAATTATCTTGATGCACTGCTAAGTGACATCTATTGAGATTTATGGGCTGTAAGAGCCATAAATATCATCAAGGTCATGCTTGACAGATGACTTGTGATGAGATAACTGAGGACTAATGATTGAAATGAGTTAGGCCAGCTACATTTTAGTATTCTCATATATAGCTGTTATGCTAATGTTATTGTTTTAAAGAACAATATATGATGTTAAGAATACTGAATGTACCTAACTAATCAAGTGAAATGTAGAGCCCTGATCATAGATCCATCATTGTCAGAGTCTAAATGATGGTGAAACAGGTTTTCCTCAGGGAACTCCTGGATCACATACTCTTGAGTATGTGGGGTACATGGATGTGTAGAACCTTACATCCTAGTGTAGGAATTGATGTAGATTTTATAGTCCATCAAACCTTCACTAAAAGATATCCAAGGTGAGAGGATTTGATGTAGATTCTTATAGTCCATCAAACCCCACCACAAAGTCCAAAAGGTGAGATGTATCACTACTCTCCCTTAAAGATACAAACACCGCATCGATGAGAGATAAACAAGAAATCTTCCGATGACGAAGAGAGTACAGAACGCCACTGTAACTCTAAAATAGCGAAGGTCCAGTTTACCCTGGAGAGCTATAACAAAAGACATCCCGCCAGATGTCTAACAATCAATCCTCTAACTGACTGAGGAAGATGAGGTCATAAGAATCCGACTCTTTTAATGACCTATGTATGATACTGATGTGACTTCTTAGCGATCAGTTGGAGTATGAGTGGTATGCCTCATCTCCACAGGGCATAATAATGTTTGAAAAACATAATCAACAGCGTAGTATATCTGTTAGGGTTATCTACGAGTTATTTGATTGATGTTACTTTGAATAGTATAGATGTTCTTCATATTTCATAAATGATTGGACTCTTACTTATCATTAAAACTACTAATGAATACCTTGAAGGCTTTTACTGCTTAAGTTATTCCTTACTTTGCTTATAAAGCTTCTAGTGGAGAGTTATAACTCTCGCTGGGGAAATTATGTATAATTGTCTCACCCCGTAGAGTTCAACTTTTTAGGTGGTCGTCGAAGACGGAGAAACAAGAATACAGGTGACCAATCCCAGCAACAGTAGCACCAGGAGTAGCAGCAAATCTCAGGTGGAGATTCAGTCTGTTATGTGGTGTAGTTAGAGTCAAGTCCTATGTGTCCTCTGTACTCTCAGGTCTTGGAGTGTTTTGGTTATGAGTTCTTGAGAATTTTGTATCATGATGTATATAATTACTCAAGAAGTAATTTGACAGAGATGTATACAGTTTAAATCCCTTTTCTATGGAAAAGGTTTGTGGTTTCAAGCTCTTGTCTCGAAAAGTTTTAATTTCCCATGATTTTTATCTTCCGCTGATTATCGAATGCTTCCGCACATGTTTAAATCGTGGTTATTTTGAGGTTTGGAGATTTGAGACCACAAGTGCGGTTCAGTTTTGTCTCAAAATTATGCAAGTACCTAGCACAAAATGTCAAACTTTCTTCAGCTAAATAGCCACTAGTAATACAACCAGCCGATTTAGCTTTGTTTCTTACATACTTCTTCAATTTCTTCAAGTATCTCTCTATTGGGTACATCCACCTAGTTCGGACAGATCCGGCTTGCCTGGCTTCATAAGCTAAATGAATGGGCAAATGCATCATGATGGTGAAAAAGAAGGAGGGAAGATTCTCTCCAACTGGCAAAGAGTGACAGCAATTTCTTGTTCCAATTCTTTGAATTCCTCCACATCAATAATGTTAGAGCAAAGCTTGTTGAAAAATGATCACAAATTAGCAATAGGCTTGTACACATCTAAGCTTATGCAACGTCTCAAGGCAACAGGTAGAAGTTGATGCATAAGAACATGGCAATCATGACTTTTCAGCCCAACAAGTTTTCTATCAGATTTGCTAACACACCTAGATATGTTAGAAGAATAGCCATCAGGAACTTTCAACTTTTCTAACACAGACAAGAACTTATCTTTATGTGCATTCGTCATGGTGTAAGATGCTGGAGGCAAGTAATAGCGGTCACCTGCATCTACTGGCCATAAATCATTTCGAATGCGCATTTTCTTCATATCTTGACAAGCTTGTAAGTTGTCTTTACTTTTCTTAGAATCACCCAATAATGTGTTTAAAATATTCTTGCACACATTGTTTTCTATGTGCATCACATACAGATTGTGTCTAACAGATAAATACTTCCAATAAGGTAGCTGAAAAAAGATGCTTATCTTATTCCAACCAGGAGGTAATGGTTGAATTTGATCTCCAAGCCTCTTGTGCTTATTCATTTTTCCAAATGTGATATTTTCATATCCATCAAATTGCCTCAGTATATCTTCTCCAGATAGTGGCTTAGGTGGAAGTCGAAAATCTTTTTCACCATCAAAATTTTTCCTATCACGTCTATATGGATGATTCATTGGAAGAAAACATCGATGGAAACCATAGCATTGCTTTTCCCATACTGTAACCATTTTGATACAGTCTCCACATTACAACAAGGACATCCCAAATCTTTCTTACCTTTAGTGCTCCAACCAGATACGTCACCATATGCTGGGAAATCATTAATGGTCCATTAAAGCATTGCCCGCATAGTGAAGTTCCTTTTGCTATATGCATCATAAACTTTGACTCCAAGCTCCCAAAGTAGTTGCAACTCCTCAATTAATGGCTCCAAGTATACATCAAGGTCATTGCCAACCATATGTGGACCTGGGATTAATAGGGACATCATAATAAATTGTTCTTTCATAAGAAGCCAAGGCGGAAGATTGAGAGGTGTTACCAACACAGGCCAGATGCTATGTGATGCACTCATATTGCCAAATGCATTAAATCCATCTGTTGCTAATGCCAATCTAATATTGCGTGGTTCAGCAGCAAAGTCTGGATACCTGGCATCAATAGACAACCATTCTGGTGTGTCTGAAGGATGATGAATATGACCATCCTTGCCTTTTACTTCTGATGGCCAAATCATATCTTTAGCAATAGATGAATACATATAGAGCCTATATAACCGATGTATCAAAGGGAAGTGATACATGAACTAAGCAACTACCTTCTTTCCCTTTGTTTTGTATTGCTTTTCATTCCATCTTGAAGCACCACAAGTACCACAATTTTCTTTTGAAGCTGCATCTTTGTGAAAAAGCATGCAATTATTTGTACATATGTCTATAGTAGAATGATCAAGTCATAAATCCTTCACGGTCGCATTTGCTTCATAGTAAGTCTCCAGGAATAGAAAATTTTCTTCTGGAAATCCTGAAATAATCAACTATAACAACTTTGTGAAAGAATCGTTGGACCATCCAGATTCCTCCTTCAGAAATAGCAAGGCAACCAAATACGATAGCTTAGAATGACTTGTGCAACCTCTATAGAGTGGTTGATCCGCCTCTTTTAGTAGCTTGTAAAATCTTTGTGCATCTACATTTGCAGGTTCCTCTGTAGCTTCAGTAGAGTGGTCATTTGTTGTGTCACCCATACCAAACAAATCCTCCAGCATCTGATGCATATTGTCGGTGCTAGGCATGTTTGGTGCCACAACAGGATTGCTCCTATCAATCACCTCCCCATGAAACGTCCAAACATCATAGCTATGCACAAATCCTTTTTGTAATACATGTGAGAATACCTCCTCCTCTGTTTTAAGGTATCTGTTCAAACATACCTTGCAAGGACATATTAATTTCCCCTGTCTAGTTGGTCTCTGATGGATAAGAGCAAACTCAATGAACTTTCGTAACCCTGCCTTGAATACATCACTTCGCACTCTGTTCCCAATATACATCCAACTCCGATCTATTAGAAAATCCATCTACATGAAGGAAAATATATAATAAGTTAAGCACAGCTGTTTGAGATGTTAGGAAACAACTGTTAGGAAAATATAAGAAGAGATCAGGAAGCTTTAACAAATACATGCAAACAGCAACAACTGTTTGAGATGTAGTCATGTAGGAGCAAGAATAAGTAAGAAAAAGTAGAAGAAAACTTGCAAATAGAAGTGGTACTAGTAGTCTAGGTTTGAGTAAGAATCTGAATTTGTGACATGAGTAACAAGGAAATAGAAATAAGAGGGGACATAGAAGTAACAAAAATTTAGATGCAATAGCAGGAACAGGAAATGAAGGAGAAATTGCAAAAAAAGAAAAGAAAAGAAGCTAGAATAGGAGACACAAGAGGAAATAGAAAAAAAATCAAAGAAACAGTAGTATAAAAGGACTGATTTTTTTGCAACAATTGCAACAAAAGGGGGTCGAATATACAACATGAAAAGGAAAAAGAGAAAAGGGGAGGGAAGGGAGAAGACATACATGAAGTCTATCAATATACAAGAAGCAAAAAAAGAGGCAGACGAAACTTTTGTTGATCACTAAACATTCTTCATATGCATCCCCAGAGTTGAGCTTCCAAATAACAAGAAAAATCCTTCAAGAACTACAATAGCATAGGTACCCACCTAATCAATAATAGTTCACATATCCATCCATCCCAAATAGAGAGACTATATAACAGGGCCAAGAGACAATCCAATCACAAAATCTTCAAGAAAATAGATCATCAAGAGATCACTTCATATCACAAGATCACCAAAAGGATTCAGAAAGTAGACCCATCATCTCCCTTAGGCAACAACAACCTGATCTTAGACAAGACAATATACCTTAAATATTTTATATCATGAGTCCAATCTTCATGATAGGGGAATCCTATCAGTGAGTTTACACTCAACAACCTTACCCCGATGAAATCAGCTACATGGCAATTAAAGAATAAATGAATGATGAATTCATTAGAACTTTTACACAACAAACATATAGAAGTATAGAAAAACCCTCTTTTTTTAGGTTGTTCATCACTGAGATGTTGTTTCTAGCAATCTTTCGTAATAGGATTTTAAATTCAGATGTATGATCATCTGAATTAAATACCAAGAAAGTTGACCATAGATATCAATATTTTAGATAGAATCCTTAAAAGGTATTTCTCATGGATCAATTTGATCCATAGACTACCTTTCTTTGAAGCTACTATCCAGATATTTAAGATCATAGCAACCTTACAAACGTCCTTGACTTTTTTTATAGACATACCACCTTCATCCTTTACCTTGGTTACATCATCCCACTTAATAAGATGGATATCATTCTTGCCTTCACACTATCCCCACAAGAAATTTATAATAGTTATTTCCACTTTATCACAGATAGAAGTAGGAAGTGAAAAGGAAGAGGACCAAAAATTTTGATTGGCGGACATAGTAGAATTACAAAGTTCTAGTCTCCAATGGAAACTGAAATGATATGTAAATAAGTTTGGTATCTTTAAAAATCAATTGATGGGCATAGAAGCACTAAAGCATGGGCAGAAATAATGATGGTAACTTCTGGTTCACTTGTATGATATGTATCATTATAAGTTAGTAGCATACCATCTTTGTGCACACTTAGCATCAATTTGTATATTTGTCTTAGTAATGTGGGTTCCTCCTTGTTCCCTTTATTGTTAAAACAACATTTGTATATTTTTCTTTTTTCCTTTACCCCCTCCAGCTAAAATAATACCCTTTCTTTAACATGTGGTTGTGATGCAGGCCCTAAAAGCCAATAACTATGGTAATGATCCTCTGCTAACTGCAGCTCTGTACCTGGAGATTAATTAAAGGTCAACTGCCCAGTGCTCCCACGGGACACATCCATTCCTAATATAATAGTTGACTCTTAGGAGATCTTTGTCATGGATGGAAGATGCTCAGTTGTGGTGAACTTCTCTGCATGCTTATTCAGGATCTCATTCGTTGTGGAAACATTAAGTGCGTTGTCAGTAAATTTTTTTATGTATTTCGTTTAACTAATTTAAATGAAATACATTAAAAGATTTTACTTACAACGCCCTTCATGTTTCCACAGCGAATGATATCCTGAAAAATCCTGCAGAGAAGTTCACCACAGCTGAGCATCCTCCATCCACGCCAAAGATCTCCAAAGTGCCAACTATTATATTAGGGATGGATGTATCCCATGGGAGCCCTGGGCAGTCGGCCTTTAATTAATCTCCAAGTACAGAGCTGCACTTAGCAGAGGATCATTACTATAGTTATTGGCTTTTAGGGCCTGCATCACAACCACATGTTACAGAAAGTGTATTATTTTAGATGGAGGGGGTAAAGGAAAAAAGACATATATGCAAATGTTGTTTTAACAATTAAGGGAACAAGGAGGAACCCATGTTACTAAGAACACCCATTCTTTCTTGAGGCTTCTTCCTAGACTTCTCAACCAGAGCAGACCTCTGAAATGTTGACAATGACTTAGTGTGCCTCTGCAAAATGCAAAAACTCCAGGCTATATTATACTTAGTACCAAAAACAAAACATTCAAAAACAACGCAGTGAGAAAACAGAACAACACTCGTACAAGTGACCATAAATAGCAGTAAGAAGAAATCTTTTATCCCCAGTAGTGATTCTAGTATGTATTAATTTATCATATTAAAAAAGCTTTTCAACAGAGCATTAGATACCATTCCACAAAACAAAAACTCTCCCAATACCATGACTAGTGTGATGAGAAATCCACTATAACTACCCAAATATTTCTTGAGCAATTTTTGGATCTTCCCCACATGAACTTTAGTCTCATTCAACACAATAATATGAATCTTAAGCCTCAAAACCTCCTTTTAAACCTTATGATCTTTGATGTTGAGCCCATAACATTCCAGGAGATAATGGATAGACCTTCTTTGATCCTTGGAACCATTTTTAACCAGTACTTCACTGGCTTGAGCTTCTCATAAACAATTTCTAAGTTATCAAACTTATTGGATAAAGTAGCATTGTTATCCTCAGTTGACCCCTTTCTCCCTCTACCTCTGGACGTATTCTTCTTATTACATTTTAGAAACTCAAAGGAAGGTTCTAAGTTATTTTTCTCAACAGAGTTGGGAGGGGTAACAAGGTTAACCACTTCCCCTTCAAAAGATGGATGAGACTTAGATGAAATGTGTGAAGTATCCACAAAAGAATCCTAGAACTCTTGTTGATACTCTATAGAGTGTCCACATGAGAATGAAAATACATGAAAAATCAAATGAACCCCCATGATAATATTATTTCCATGAGAGTCAACTATCTAAACCATGTTGGCATGGAGGAAGATAAAAATATAATCCCATGTTGGTGATTCCATCATACATGTTTGACAAGATCTTTCCTAAGAAAATTGACTATGGGAAAAGAAAAGCCAACAATGCTGAGTTAGAAGAGAAGAATGTAACTCCCCAAGCTTTGCCTCACTTGAGAAGAAAGTTAATGCAGCCACCAAAGCAATCTACAATTTTCACCCAATAAGAAATGTGTTTATAGGAATGGGTTTAAATGTAAGGGTTTTTATCAGAATGATGCTTTGGTCACCTCTAGAACTGCTCTTCAAAAGAAAGGTCATTTTAGCACAACAGTTTACAAGCAACCATCTTGATCATCACTGGATCAATAGACTAAAAAACACCAGATAGAAGCTCTACTTCATCTTCTGAACATAAGGACAAGTAGGAAACTCCAAAAAAGGGAGACGGAACCCCCTTAGAAAAGAAGCACTTTTAACTTAGTATGGAAACTCCAACATTGTAGAACACATACAACCATCTTGATCACCACTAAATCAATAAACCAGTAACTTCAGATGGAAACCTTCTTCATCTTTAGAAAATAAGCACAAGCATAGCAATTCCAGAAAAAAGAACACAGGGCTCGTTTAGTAAAGAAGCACTTTTATCTCATTATGGATAATAGACTATAGCACACTCACATTGACTAACCATTCCTCAAAAATCACCTTATTTCTATACCACCAGATATAGTAAAGGATACATATAATAGATTTAAAGGAGGTATTGCTTATTTCATTCATACTATCTTCAAAGAAACTAGGAATATTATTAATACATTCATTATCAACTACTTTGGCTCTGACCCATATATATGGGTGTCATGAGAACACTTGTTCATATATAATAGAACAGAGTAGCAAAATTAAACATACATGCACACATGTGTATTGCTTTGAACCAAGCTTGAGCCTCAACAATTATATATGAGTAATATTTGATCAAGTATGACTTGGATTACATGATAGGTATTATATATAAATTCGAGTTTGTACAATTAATAGATATTGTACATATTCGAGAAAGACAATATTCAATCAAATACTATATCTACTCAATCACATCAGTAAATTATTCTTTTCTTATTGACAAAACACAAAGTTTTATGATATAAAATCATTATGAGGATGCTATACTATAGATGCATAGCCTAGGAATTTATGTACATCACAAATTTGATTCCCTTCCATTTAGGTATGGTAGCTACTCCCAAGGAGCTATTTCCTCACTTCTAAATATTGAACACGCCCCTGACTACTCTCTATTACTGTTGTAAGACCATCTCCATGCAACTGAGGATAGTCAAAGTTTTTCAACATTGTGATATGTTTCTTATACGTGTGAACGTTAACCCTTAGGGGAGGGGGAGATAACTCATATGAATACCAGATGGTTAGTATTTTTACAAAGTAAACCCATCTAATCCTGTGTAGATCACATTGGGGGGAGATGAGGCAGACACATGAGGTATGAACTGGAACCCCATTGGAGGAAGAACCAATGTTGGCTATCAGGGGTCGAAGTGGGGGCTAGTGCTCTCCCAAGTGAGAAAAAGAGAAAAAGATACGAACCTAGAGAGGATTCCAGTGGCCGAAGAAGCAATCCAGCTGCGTAGCAGAAACGACCAATGGCCGAGCAGGGCGATCGGCGGCAATCCAGCACGGTGACTGCGTAGCAGCAATGCGGAGGGCGATTGGCGTCAAGGATGAACGGCAGCAACCGAGCAGGGCAATTGGCATCAAGGATGACCCCATGCGGAGGACAACAACCGTCAATGGCGGCAAGGAGAGAAGAACCTTAATGTCGAGGCATTTTCTGAAGGTGGAGGAGTGCGGAGGAACCGATGAGAGAATCGGGAGGGGGATGGTTCAGTGGGTAGTTGCAACGGAAATGAGGGGGAAAGGAGGTGGACTTCGCTGCAAATAGGGTGCCCGTCAGACTGGGGGATTTTTTTCATGAATTTTGATAGACGAATCAGTGTTTTAGAATGGAGGGAAGGATTATGAGATGGAGGGAACATTTGGCATGGAGTTTTTGTGGGGGTGATTCGTGAGAAATGTATTTGTGAGGGACCAATGTTCACATAAAATGCCTAACGATGTTAAGATCACGGTTGAGGGATTTGGTCCCATATTTGAAGGATGAGCCCTCACAAATGGACATCATTATTCACGATTTTTGGTTCCTCACAAATATTATTCAACAAAGGCCAAATTTTTTGTAGTGACTTACTTAGGCTTGCCTTAGTATCACTATCTAAATTGTATCATTTTTTCTATGAAACATGAGGGAAAGACTTAATTAATCAAGTAAACCTCCGGTCTAATTTTTTTCATTCTTTCTATGAAAGATGAGAAGGCTAAATAATCAAGTGAACCCCTAACACATGTGGTGTCATGTGAACAAAAACACTATCACTATGTTCAGAAGTAGGGGTAGAGAAATGAGTATCCTCGTAGCTTTATTTGTGTACACATGTTACACTTCAACATTTTATTTTCTTTAATACTCTAGTTTGCCTTATTGACATTGAATTTCTTTAACGTAGACTACATTCTTGCTCATAAAATGCCTTTTAGAAATTGAGTTATAACAAATTTCTACTTCATTTTAATTTATGTTGTATATCCTTCTTACATAAATGTTTTTCAGATGTTGTATCTATCATGAAATCGTTTGTTACCCAAATCCTCATTCCTAATGGCTAGAAAGCCAAAGGCAAGAGGACCCGCACATCTGTCTGTAAAATGAGTTGCATAACTTATCCATGAATAAAATCATAAACAACAACTAAGGTATGTGACAACAAAGCATAAAAGATGATATTAAACTAGTACCTGAGAAGATATTAGGTCCCATATATCAACCATGGGTATTTAATTGCATGTCATTATATATCACTGGAGTAAGATCATATTATCATGGGTGTGTGGAAACAACGATCATTGTTACATATTCATAGTGTATTAAAATGGGTACACGTCTAGGCCAGTTGTGCTGAGTACGTTGTGCAAACATATAAAATCACAGGTTAATTAGAACATATATCGCTTGACAAAAGCATAAAGTAATAACAAGAAAGGAACAAAAAAAAATTAGAGACTTTTGTGTAAACATACAAGTATATTTTAAGTTCATTTCTATTATACCAACAATATCATAAGGCAGATAACCAACTTCTCACAGGAAAGGATCCGTGAGGGTTCTCAAGATTAGCTACCTTATTTCAACATGAGGGACTACAAGACTATATGTTAGGAGTTAACCATATTTGTAAGGGACCTAAAGGCCATCTTCAAAACCTAACCCTTATATTAACATGGTATACCCTAGATTTATAAATCAAGCAGGCTACCGAGACTTATGTCGTCACCCCGAGAATATAGACAGGTGCACAACTTTGTATAATGGACATCTATTTAAATTTTCAAGATTTTTCAAGATAGACTATTCAAAACTAAAACATAGTAGTTGTGGGGAACATATAGCTCAAACAAGTATATAAAGACAAGCATTTATAATACATACATATGTGTAACCTTCAATACCACTAGTATTGTTAATAGGAGGATAAAGTGTACCTTGATTGCGAGCATTGATTATGATACTTGATTAGAGATAGATGACTTAGATCTTTGTAAAGAGTCCTTGAAAAAGGACATGAGATTACCAGCGAGGATGACATGATTAACATCATACAGATTTAGGTCATCTTGATCATATTTATCAAGGTTGGATGTTTCATTTAAACTAAGTTCCATTTTTCTCAATGATTGATTTTGACATCTCTATTGTTCATGCAATAGTCAGCATCAAGCAACATACTACATAATATATCATTTCCTAACTTAGGATGAAACATCCTAACAAGATCATAGATTTCAAACTTAGGCTCCATCATCTTAATAGGTAAATCATAATGATCAAATTCAATTCAAATATCACAAGATATCATAAGCTACTGATTAGGATCAAAGTCATCAAGTGGGATCATATAATGATCATGGTCGAGCATTTAACATCATTAAACTTGCAAAAGAGGACGTAAGATGAGATTTTCAATGTAACATGAGATATGAGTGGAATTAGACTTCAAAACTTGATTCATTGCATAGATTTTTTTCATAGATAAAATTACATATATAACATGTCCCATTTGGCATTTATAAATCCTTTATACAAATTTTGCAAGATGTACGACTTTTCTAGCCTTATATTGAGATAGGGAGAAAATGAGTATACCATGGCGATGAGGAGGCACGTCATGATTGGGTACCCGCCCATGGGCCCAACAAGCTAGGGGACATGGATCCACGGTATTTGTTGACCAATCAACCATGAGAAACTAGAGAGAGGGGAAGATTGGGCTGGTCAAGGGCATCTGTGTGAGAATCAACAGTCACTGGGTCGTCACCCTTACCCAAGCATGGATGAAGCCAGGTAGCCCGCCGCGATGGCAGACACATCAACCTATAGAGTGGAAGTCTTCAAGAGGACAAGGGACGAGAAAAGACTAGCCTCCCACCATCGCATTGGCCCTGCAAAGCCAAGGCCAATCTCAAGCGGTCGTGAGGCGAATGGAATCAGAGCACTTCTCACTACATATTAGATAGAAAAGAGAGGGGCAAGCTTTCTAAAGGACAAGCATAGTAGAAACAATGGGAAAAAGAGAAAAAAAGAATACCATGGGGTGGTAGAAGAAAAATGCCTAAAACAAAAGCTATAGGTTGTGGCTCCCCATGCCACAGTGAGACTGAGATTATTCAAAAATTACAGTGGAAAAGAGATTAACGAGAAAACACTAAAAATTAAAACCTTTTTCATAAAACAACCACATAGCATGAACCTTTACACATGTGTCCTTTCATGCCTCAAAGCATTCACAAGGCATGGTGTCAACATGTAATGAAAGCACTGTTCCATAACATATATACAAGATCCCATCACATCTGATATATCAACAAAAGACATCTAACAACACTTCCAACCTTATTAGCTATTGCCCCTTTAGATGTTGCTCAACCTCCTCTGCATGATCTCTACCTCTTTGTACTCATCCACCTAAAAAGGTGTTTAACCAATGGGGTGAGACACACAGTCCCAGTGAGAGATATAACTCTGTGGCAACTCTATTATTATCACAGATAAGGTAATTGAGCAGCAGTATAAACATGACTAAGATGAATCAGGTAATGATTATTAACAGGATGAGCAATTACTGTTGAATTACATGCATCTTAATAACTAAAAGGAATATGAGGAACATGTATATTTTCTATCAACAACATTGTATAAAGATCAAGCAAGGCCTCAACCAATGTTTTCGTATTTGATCCTATACAATTATACTACACAGATGATTACAAATTCATTATGCCCTGAGGATTTGAATCATACCATCCAAATCCAACTGACCACTATATGTATATAGGCGAATTCAGTGCCATAAAAGGATTAATTGATGATCCAAAATCCATGACCTCACCACAACTCTTAGTCAGCACAAGAGAAAACACCGGAGAGACATATCAGTCAATTGCAAAAAATGACATATAGTCAAGATCGGGGATTGGCTCATGCATGGCCATCCACACATATATAATCATAACTAGCCCACCTTGGTAAAGGTACATCGCTATAAGAACATGCTCACGCATGGTCGTTCTAACAAAAGGAGTGGCTCACACATGGCCATCCATATCACACTGAAATTGACTCACGCATGGCCATCTCACACATCATGTATTTAAGGATACAAGGAATTACTCGACTTGTACCCCACATGTTCAAAAATATGTGCTCTGAGTTAAACTTGTTTCACCATCTAGTAATAAATCTGATATTTGAATGGATCTATGGCACAAGGCAACTACACTATAGGATTTCCCTTGATTAATTAGATCAATTCAACATCTTAAAGCATTAATCAAGTTACAACATATAATCACTAAACAAGATCTACATAAATAGGGCATGACTTATCACCAGAACATATTGAATCAAATTAAGTATGATCTCATCACATCATGTCTCTATATTCTTACCATTCATCATATGTCCACCACAAGGACCAGATTTCTGTCACAAAGACCAATTTCCATCACAAGGACCACATGTTCATCACAAGGACCAATGTCCATCACAAGGGCCAAATGTCCATCACATCATAACCCATAGATCATACATGGCTATGTACATCAAACAATATCACTCACATGGTTAGAAACTGATAACAAGAAGGCAAAGAATCATAATCTCATAGAACTCATGCTATACATTCACATCATACACTTTACGCCATAGCAATCATGGTTTCACTTATCCGGATTAGGGTTTACAAGGTTGGATCACCAATCACCCTTACATTATCATTTTCCTTATCATTATGAGATGTGTTATGATATATAGAAGCATGTTTCTCATTATCATTATAAAACATGTTATGTGGTTTAAAAACATAACCCTCACATCATGTGTTCAACTACTCCGTAGGATATCACATCATCACCATGAAACCCTCTCATCAACAAGTTGCATCACTACACATCACATAGGGTATAGGTTAGGGTTAAGGTATCAGCCAACACACTAAGGTAGGGTATCAGTCACCACACTAAGGTAGGGTATCGACCACCACAATTGAGGTAGGGTATTGGCCACCACACTAAGGTAGGATATCAGTCACCACATTAAGGTAGGATATCAACCTACCAACTCAACGATGAGTATCAGTTTATCATCACTTTATATCGGGCTCAACACCTCAATGAGAGGGTGTCGGCCAAAGCACAACAAAGGGTATCGATCTAGAGGTGACTAAGAAAGTGTAGCAGTCCACCCATCCCTTAGGGTATCATCCTCACCATCCATTAGGATGTCGGACTACCCATCAACTAGGGTATCAAACTATGCATCAACTAGGGTATCAACCTACCCATCAACTAGGGTATCAGCCTATGTGACCCTTAGTGTATCAGCCACATAGATCTCCATAGAATATCGGCCACTAGGGTTTGGTTGTAGTATCAGTTGAACCTCAAGAGAGATGTTTCTCACCTCTAACCAAGATGTGTCGGGATAAGGAGTATCAGTTTGCAAGATGTGTCGGGTTGCACATTTATCAGATTAGGGTTATCCATGTCGACTTCCATACTCAACTAATAGCATCAAGGTTCAACACTCTTCCTCCCTACTCACTACTATATCATAACAAACCCCAACATGGTAGGTGTATTGGTTTACACAAGAATGTATTGGTTTAGCATATCAGATTACAAGCATATCCTTTTAGTCATCTTCTACCTCATGATGACGATACTAACAAAGCAAAGGAAAAGAGAAACTTAGGGAAGCAACTTAGCAAAGTTCTATTCTCAAAACCGAACACAAGGCTACCAAGAAAAAACTACTAGCATGCAAGCAAGAGATAACGAGCTAAAGATAACTAGTAAGGTAACAAATAGAAAGGTGATAATAACAAAGTAGGTTTAGAGTTATATAACCCGCCTCAAGAACAACCACCAAGCGCTAAGCTCTAAGGTCAAGCTCCAAGATTCCCAAGCTCAAGGTAGAAGAAGATCCTCCTATCTTGATCTCCACAACACCTCCAAGAAGGAATATATAACCATGGTTAAGAAGGCAAAAGAGAGAAAATAAGGTACCAAGGTCCATGCCTAAGAAGAAGAAAGAAGAAGAGAAAGAGAGCTAGAAAACCATGGCTTATAAAGGAAGAAGATGAAAGAGAGCACCACAAGCTTAGGCTCTCCCACCAAGCTCCAAGGAAGAGTGCTCTTCAAGCTCAAGGTCCGCCACCAAGGAGAGAAAATAAGGATCACTAAAAGGGTTCTCTTGCATGGCAAGAAAAGGGTATATATACATGGCCGATGAGAGAGAGAGAGTAAGGGGAAGGTGTCACCACCTTAGAACCCTAGATGACAGATGTCCAAGAAGAAAGATGACATGCCACACCATGAAAGAAGGTGATAGGACCTATGTCTCTCCTACTTGATCACTAAGGAGGGTCAAGGTCGAAATGCCAATTCATCCCCTTTACAAATCGATAGGGATGAAATCCTAAGTCACAAACTGATAGGGCACTCCTCCTAGAGTCTCTACAACCCGACATGTTGATCCTCAAGGTTCCATAAACCGATAGTACGTCCCCCAAGACCCCCTCAACCGATACCAAGCCTCCTAAAGTCAATCACAAACTGATACAAGCTCTCACCAAGGCTCTCAAGCTCGAAACAACACTCTAAAGAGCAAAGCACAATTCAAACATGTGCCCAAGACATCACCAAGGATGTCTCCACTCCACCAAGGCCAAAACAAGGTACCCAACACTTCCTCTCTCCTCTACATGATGAAAAGAGAGAGAGAAGGAGCACTCTAGAGGTGGCAAACTTGCACATCAAACCCTATCCTGGGTGAATTGCAATTTGCACCAAAACCTCTCCTCAAAACACAAGCATCAAGCAACAAGCTCAAACAAGGAACAAAACCCTCCAACATGCCCTAATTACATCTTAGATGATTAGATCAAGGATCTAATCAACATTATTAAGCTAAATAAGAAGGGTTAGCTCAAAATGTGGGTCAGGGTCCTTACAAGCCATAAACCCCTAACAAGGATTTTGCCCCCAAAATCTTAAGAGAAAAGAGAAGGGTACTTCCTCATCATCTCCTCTTTGAGCTCCCACGTGGCTTCCTCAACACTACGATGATGCCAAAGAACCTTCACAAGTACAAGGTCTCTCCTCTTCAACTTATTCACCCTCCAATCAAGGATCAACACTGAACCCTCCACATAGGTCATATCCTCATCAAGCTCCACCTCCACAGGTTGTAACACTGACTATGTATCCGGATGATACTTCCTCAACATGCTGACATGGAACACTGGATGTAAACTATGTAACTCAGGTGGCAACTCCAACTTATAGGCCACCTTCCCAACTCGTGCTACAACTGGGTAAGGTCCCATAAACCTGGGAGCCAACTTACCCTTCTTCCCAAACCTCAAAATACCTTTACAGGGAGATACCTTCAGATATACCTTGTCTCCCACTTGGAACTCCAAGGGTATATGATGATTGTCTGCATACTACTTTTGCTTGTCATGTGTTGCTTTCAACTTTTTCTGTATCACTTTGATCTTCTCTGTCGTTTGTTGCACAAGCTCAGGACCCAGAAGATAATACTCCCTTATCTCATACCAACACAACAGAGATCTAGAACACCTTGTATGGTGCCATTTCAATACTTCTCTGATAGTTGTTATTGTAGGTGAACTCTAACAGACTGAGGTGTATATCCCAACTTCCTAAGAACTGAACAACACAAGCCCTCAACAGATCTACCAAGATCTAAATGGTCCTTTCAGACTGACCATCTGTCTGCGGGTGGAAGGAAATGCTAAACTTCAACTACGTACCCAAAGTTGTATGTAGTCTCTCCCAAAAGTAACTCGTAAATTGAGGACCCCTATCAGACAGGATAGTAGCTGGAACACCTTGCAAACACATTATCTCTATAAGGCCCCTAAACTTTCTTAATGAGTTCAATAAGCTTAATTACCATAATTGAATGCTTATAACCTTCATACAACCTTTTGATATGCTTTGAAATCATAATACAAGATTAAGTTTCAAATTTGGTCCAATTTGGACACCGGTTGAGCAAGTTATGCAATTTTATGCACATTTTGGACTTTTCTACAATTAACCAATTGAGAGGTGTTCTTTGCAATTTATCACCTGCATTATGTTCCTTGGATATTCTATCATCATTCTTGAGATTTTTGAGACATGGGTCACCTATTTAAACCTTGGTTTAAAGGTGTTTTCTCCAAGGGTATTTTAGGGTTTACCCCCTTCATGGATGAGCTACCTTTAGTAGCTATCAATTAATGAATTATTTGATTGGCTGGGAAATTTGACAAAGAAAAGTTAAGCAGGTCTATACAGATGTTGGGGGAGCTGCTTGTGTGTGTGCTTGTATATTCTTAATAAATTAAGGCCATGGACACTTGGATAGATACTAGAACTTCAACTTTTTCTTTTTATTTATCTTAAAGTTTCATATACTTATCCCCAAGCACAAAAACGAGCCATTTTCTCTCCACCACTTCCCTCCTTCTCCCAACCTCATTCTGCCTCTATGGTTCTGTGAATTTTCCTTTCCAAGGAAGAAGAAAGTGGGGACCTTCTTGGAAAAAGAATCTAGGGTTGCAATTGATTTCATTTTAGGGTTGAAAAAGCTTCCTTCTAGTGATTTTGACCTAAAAGAGTAAGAATCCCCTTATTTCCTCTATTAATTTCTCTATTATCCTTCCTCCTACCTTTCTCCAGGTCGGAACCTTGTTGTTCCATGGTAGAAATAGCTCTAAAGCTCGAAAACCCTACCTTTCTTGCTCCTTATGCTTAGGGTTTGCTCATTTGATGAAGTAAGGTGCTAGATGGACGAATTCATAGCTTATTCTTGGATTTTCTACCCTACCTGCTCAAGTTTTCTTCTCTTTGGGGTTTCATCTTCTCATTATAGGCAAGTTTTATAACTTGCTCCACATTTATTGCTTACCATAAGCTTTCTAGATCATGATCTTGCTTGAAAATGATGATCCATGCACTAAAAAGCTATGCTTGACTTGCAATTCGATTTTTATAATGTTCCCTATTCTGATTTCAGTTATATATGAAAATGTGATCATGTGTATGTTATTCCTAAGGTATAATATGACTTGGATCAGATTGGTTTGACAACCTATGGTGCTAAGCACCTATCAACCATTGGTCAATTTTAGGGTTTTAAGCTGATTTCTTCTATAAACCCATGACCCGATGATGGTACCATTGCAACAACCCTATGGTGTTGTCTTCATGACAACTGATGGTCATTATCAAAGGTTTCATATGATGGTGAAAACCTATGGTCACCCCCTTAGGTCAGGTTTTGGATCAATTAGAAGTTTAATGATCAACCATTAAGTACCCTACTAATGTTATTAATCAATGATGACATTAGCTTAATATTTGATGTTGATTAATGAATATAGTGTTGATATAACAACCTATGGTGACTTAATGGTCACTAATGATGGTGGATCAAATATTCAAAACCTATGGTGAGTTAATCATATAGTTGTAGCATCAATTAAACCTTTAACCAATGGTTTCTTGGGTCACTTGATGCAATGGTCGGACCTATACTGTAATTGATGGTTTTAAAATATGAACTTGACCCAATGGTCAAGATCTAATGTTTATTCCTCCATAAAGTGTAATGATGGCTAATGTAATATGGAAATCATAATACAAGCTTAAGTTTCAAATTTGGTCTAATTTAGACACTATTTGAGCAAGTTATGCAATTATATATATATTTTAGACTTTTCTGTAATTCACCCAATTGAGGGGTTTTATTTGTAGTTTTTCACTTACAATATGTTCCTTAGATGTTATCTTATCATTCTTGAGTATTTTGTGCCATGGGGCTCCTAGTTGAGCCATGGTTTGAAGGTGTTTTCCTCAAGGGTATTTTAAGGTTTACCCCTTCATTGATGAGCTACCTTTAGTAGCAGTCAACTAATGAATTAAAATGTGATTTAGATGGTTTCCTTTATATGATCAACTTAAGGAGCTTACTTGTTCACAAGGGATGCTTGTTTTGATTGAACAGTCGATTGTGGGTTTTACCCTACTCTCAATGGAACTTTTTGTGTTGTTAATCAAGGGATGTCTAGGGTTAGATGGTGACTCTTTCTAGAGAACAAATCAAGGACTTCATAGGTGGTTTATCCAAGGTGTTTACTTATGTAAACAACTAATGGTCTTACCTTTTAAACATCCAATGGTTCTGGGTGACATTGTGGTATGGTGATATTGGTTGAATGATGATGGAACAAATGGAGGGTTACCCTTAATAAGGTAGTATTACCTATTCACTAATATGAATAGAAAGGATGATAACCATATTGTGTTGATATATAATGCTAATGAGTATATCTTGTTATACCTAGCTTTAATATATCTAAATTATGGTAATTGGGTATGAATAGTCCTCGAATGACTAATACAATCATGGAGGACTCTGCTACTGTTGTTGAAACCCTAGTATGCTATAACTTGATGGTTACACCTTGATTTATGTGTGGATTCATACTTGAGAATAGTATAGAATGTGATGGTGATGCTTCACCTTATGCATCCATGATCCAATGGGGATGCCATGAGTTAGGGTTTGGGTATGAGTGTTGATTAGTAACATTAATATAATTTATCTTGTGAACCTAACTCTAATGTAAATAGATAAAGATGAGTATTCATGTTTAACATTATTATATGATGGAATGATGGTGGAATAACCTCCTTAATATGATCATAACCTTGATATGTTAATTGGTGGTTATCATAGCCACATGGTTGATACTTTCTTATGCTAAACATGTGCATTATGAATATGATGAGAGTTAATCATATCTAGATTCCTTGTATGTTGATGTATTAAATGAATGTTCTTAATGTTGATATAATCATGCTATGATTGTTTATGAATATCTCCTAGCTCATTAATGCAATATTGTGTTGATCTGGTGTATTATATGTAAGTGATGTTGTTGAGCCTTGTTATAAGGCATGCAAAGATAATGATGATCTTGCAGGGAATAGTATGATGATCTTAATGACCTTTGGGCATGGTTGAGCCCTGAATGAGGTCTAATCCTCTTATGTTGATAAGGGTTGATACCCTGTGATATTGTGAAAAGTATTTTATATCATTTGATAGTATGATGGTCTTAATGACCTTTGGGCATGGTTGAGCCCTGAATGAGGTGAAATCCTCTTATGTTGATAAGGGTTGATACCCTGTGATATTGTGAAAATGATTTATATCTTGTGATAGTATGATGACTAGTGTGGTCTCATGAATGGCAAGTGAATAGTACCATGTGATGATGAGATGAGAAATTATGTTTCACACATTTTATATCTTTTCAAAGTTGTGATATTTATATGCTTGCTAGAAGTAAATTAAGGTTTGTATGTCTATTTATTTGATGCAGCCTTAATTCACTCAATTGGCATAACTAATCAAGTGCAACTCTAATCATGTAGTGCCCTGTGCCGTAGAGCCATCTTTAGTGTCAGAATTTGCTGGATGGTGAAATGAGTATTCCTAAGGGAAACTGGGAGCACATACTGTTGAGTATGTGGGGGTGGCTGGTTGAGGATATATCCTTGTCATCCACAATGCATATTGTGGAGGTTGGCTATGGTCATTCCTCATACATATGATGTAATTGAGAACGGTTGTGGTCGTGTCTCTGTGATTATAACATGATGTGATTGAGGACAACTGCGGTTATACCTCATATTAGAGGGTTTTGTATACCCTAGTTTCTAGTGTCGTGACCTGTACTAAGGGCGGACTAGTGGTTATTAGCTTGACTATATGTCACTGTGGTGGCATATTTGACTGATATGTCACTGCCTTTTTACTAGTACTAACCGAGGGGAAGAGATCTTTGGATACCGACACTCCTAGATCTTAGGGGAAGAGAGCTTGTATGGAACTGAATAGCCCTTTGCAGGGGTCGGTTGGACTTTGAATGGTACGATTGAAATTCCCCAAGGTGTAATAAAAGATGTAATACAGTTGTGTAGCATATTTGTTTTGGGTTATACACAATGTTTCACATTGGATGATAACCCTTATTTGTTATCTTTACATAAAGATGATGCTTAGTGCAATTAAGAGATAGTAGATGTACTCAGGTTGTGGATATGGTTAAGATTGTAGATGTGTCCATATAGTAGCTATGCTTATATTGATAATTATACTGCTACTGCTGATTATAATCATGATGCTAGCTATCTCATGTTGTTAGTCATGTTTAGCATGCTAGCCAAGACTTTGTAACTAGAGATGCATATACTGGTAATCATGCTTATCCAGATAGGTGTGCTTATGTTGTTAGCACTTCTTATGATGTTGATATGTTCAACCAATTTGACATGCTCATGTTTTTATCTATGCTATGTTACTAGACTTGCTCATGATGCGAGATATGCATATGCTACTGAATTGATTATATTGTCAACAAGATAAAGGATGATCGTCAGACTAATATTGATAGTTATTATCTGATCGTTTATGTATTTTGTTAGTCATCATTACTGCTGATCTTATTTGTATCTGATTAAACTGCTTAACTATTTAATTACTCAAAATGTTGTAATCAATAAACGTTGTTGGAGGTTATATCTTTTATTGGGACATGGGTCTCACCCTTGTGGTTTGCCACGTTTTTTTTAGGTAATTGGAAGTGATGAAAACAAACATGTGGCAGAAAATAGGAGCTATAGTAATGAATCTTTCAGAAAGTTGATTAGATGTCTAGTGCATCCTAGAGTTGTCCCTGTACTCTCAGGTCCGGGCAGGAAAAATTTGTATATGGTGTTTCAAACGAATCAGAATTTTGTTAGCATGTTAATGCTTTTTTGGGTGACATATACAAATATTGTTCTCTTGTGTATACATGTTGTGGCTAAGGAAATAGAACAATTTGTATCAAATTCTTGGCATAGTATGGATATAAAAAAGTTGTTGGGCTCTTATGAAAATGTTTCTGAGCGAGTGTTGACGTTGAAATTGATTTTAATTTACCCATATTTTTGGGTATGTGATTAATTGGTGATTGATTGTATTTTATGTTTTGAGTAATCTCATTTAGTGTAACGGGTTCTCACAATCTCATCAACACAGATTTGAGTAAGATTCTCTAACATTAGTCTTCACAGAAAGGAAATGCACTGAATTGGTCAACCTGCCAACGATCACCCAAATGGAATCATAACCTTTGGCTATCCTAGGTAGACCATCTACAAAGTTCATAGTCAGATGATCCAATTTCCACTGAGGTATAGGAAATGGTTGCAACGTTCCTACAGGCTTCTGATGCTCAGCTTTAACATGCTGACACATATCACATCTTGCAACGAACTCAACTACATCTTTCTTTAAGCATGGCCACCAATACATATCTTTCAGATTGTGGTACATCTTAGTACTACCTGGGTGCATAGCATACATAGATGTAGGAGATTCTTCTAGAACCATCTTCCTCAGGTTATTCACATCAGGAACTACTATCATGTGGTGATAACATACTATCCCATCTTCCATATTATGAAAATCATCATGCTTCTCAGTGTTGAACTATGATGTAATCTGCTATGTCATAGTATCTATCTGTTGAGCCTCTTTGATATACTACCTTAGCATAGGATTCACTTGTAATCATGTCAACAATCTGGCTAACAAAGAGACTTCCAACTTGACATTCATTTGATGCAAAGATACCCACATGTCTCGCTTGTGACACATCAAAGAACTCAACTGACCTTTATCCATAGATGAAGATTTCCTGCTCAAAGAGTCTGCCATGACATTCGCCCTTCCTGAATGATAATCAATTGTATAGTTGTAATTTTTGATCAACTCCATCCAACGATGCAACCTCATGTTCAACTCCTTCTATGAAAAGATATACTTTAGGTTCTTGTGATCTGTGAAGATCTGACATTTCTCCCCATACAGGTAGTGCCTCCAAATCTTCAAACCATGTACCACTACAGCTAACTCCAGATCGTGGGTAGGATAATTCTCCTCATGTTTCTTATGTTGTCGGGAAGCACAAGAAACTACTTTCTTCACCTACATCAACACGCATCCCAAACAACTCTTGGATGTATCACAAAAGACAATGTATCCTTTTCCTTGCTCGGGCAAAACCAAAATCGGTGCACTTGTCAGGTTATCCTTCAACATTTGAAAAGCTCATTTGACATCTGTCATCCCAAACAAATGACACATCTTTCCTCATCAACTTTGTTAGGGGTAGGGCGATGGCGCTGAAGTCCTTGATGAACCTTCAGTAGTAGCATGCCAAACCTAGGAAACTACACACTTCTATCGGCAATTTTGGCAGCTCCCATTCAGTCACAGACTCTACCTTTTTAGGATCCATGCGTGCTCCTTCTATAGATATAACGTCCCCCAAGAAAGCTACCTCCCTCAACCAGAACTCACACTTGTTGAACTTAGCATAGAGTTAGTGCTATCTCAATACTATCAACGCTTGACATAGATGTTGTTCATGTTGTTGGCTATCCCGACTATATATCAAAATGTCATCTATGAAAACAACCACAAACCGATCAAGGAACAATCAGAACACTCTGTTCATCAAATCCATGAATGTTGTTGGTGCATTGGTCAGCCCAAATGGCATAACCATGAACTCATAGTGACCATACCTCGTCCTAAAAGCTGACTTTGGTATTACATCCTCCTTGATCCTCAAGTGATGATATCCTCATCTCAAATCTATCTTCGAGAACACCGTCATACCACGCAGCTGATCAAACAAGTCATCTATCATCGGAAAGGGATACTTATTCTTTATCATGACCTTGTTCAACTGCCAGTAATCTGTGCATAACCTCATAGACCTATCCTTCTCTGTCATAAACAACACTGGAGCACCCCATGGTGATGTGCTCGGCCTGATGAAACCTTTATCAAGTAGTTTTTGCAATTGTCTCTTCAACTCTGCCATCTCTGTCGGTGCCATCCTATACGGTATCTGAGATATGGTTTGTGTATCACGAACCAAATTGATCTCAAAAACAATCTCATGAGGTGGCAGAACACCTAGAAATTCTTCAGGAATCACATCTTCGAACTCCCTAACCACTGACATGTCCTGGATACTAAGACTCATCACCTATGTATCCACCATGTGAGCCAAAAATGCCTCGCACCCTTGTCTCAGAAGCTTCCTCACTACCATAGCTGATACAAGACACATCAGGAGAATCTTCCTATCTCCTTGGAAGATCTACGTCTCACTACCATCTATAAATGTTGCTTTCTTGGAACTACAATCCAACACCACTCTATACTTCTTTAGGGTATCCATTCTAAGGATCACATCGAATCTATGCATGTCAAGTAGTATGAGATCCACTTGAATGTTGTGTCCTAAAAAAGAGATAACACGGAAAGGACACACATCCTGCAACACTGTAGAACCGACCAACGAGGTTTCTAGCAGCAAGCAACTCTTCCTACACCTACTAGGAAAAGAGCAAATACTAAGCACTTCACGTGCGATAAAAGAGTGTGTAGCACCCAGGTCAACCAAAATAGATATAAAGTAAGAAGAAGACAAATCAAAATGAAATAACTCCATCTGACCTGTCACCACTCATAGGTTGACCACCACCTCCGGCTGACTCATGACATAGAATCTAGTTGTTTCCTGTTGTCGCCCCCATCCTCTGCTTCCCTAAGCAGATAATCTAGCTTGTGACACTTGGTCATGTCCTTGTCCTCCTGTGTTGCTATTGCTCTACTGTCTCCCTGAGCCCTACTGACTCTGCCTTAGTTGTTGAGTCACTTCATCCTCTTTCACTAGACAAAACTATCTGGTATGTCCAACTTGTCCACACTTGTAACATGTCTTATTCTCATACCAAGGCCTCGGTGGTCATGTCATCGATGCTGATGCAACCCTTTAGGCTCCTGAGGGAGGACAAATATGGCCTCTTCCCTTACTATGTGACCGCTAATTCGAAGCACTAAACCTTTATGACGCTGGAGGTGCAAAAAACTTCATCTTCTTGAAGCCACCTGACGACTTCCCTTAAAATTGTGCAGACCGCTTCTTGGTACTTACCTCTCTCTTCTCCTTCATTGATTATTCTATCCTCTGAACAGACTCCACAAATGCAGCAAACCTCTCTCAATTCTTCAAATTAGCAGTTGGGGTAGACAACTCATCATTCAACCCCTTCTCAAAATAGCGAATCCTCTCATCTTCTGTCACAACCATGTGAGGACAGAACCTCAACAACTCCATAAACCTTACCTCAAACTCATTGATCATCATGGACCCCTGTTGAATCCTCTCAAACTGACTGATCTTCTCATCCAGATACGTCTTTGGGAAGTACCGACTTATGAACTCCCATCTGAACTCCTCCCAACCAACCACCACACTGGGTTTCTTCTCCTCCTCTATGACCCACCAATGGCCAACACTCCCTCTCAAAAGGTACATTGCATGCTTCAACTTATCCTCTTCAGGGATACTCAGGATCTTGAAAGCCTTCTTGAGCTTAGTTAGCCATAGATTTGCATCTGCTGGGTTAGCTATTCTAGCATACTCAGCCACCCCAACACGACGAAGTCGCTCAAAATCTTCCCAGTACCCAAAGATTCAACATGGGGAACAGGTGCCCTAGGCTGAGGTGCAGGCATCTTGTCTTCCATATGAGTCATTGTGGCCATAAACTGCCCAAAAAGTGATTGAAAGGTAGGATTTCCTATCATGGCTGGGTCAAACTAGGGGACTTTCGGCATCCGATCTTCTTGTTCCTGGTTCTTTGCACCACCACCCAGTGCAGCAATACTGCTCTCGGCAGCATGTTCTTTATGTTCTCCACACATCTTTAAGATTTCTTTTCTTCTTCTTCATAAGCAGAATAACTATAAAATAGACTGAAGGATACTAGAATAGACACAAACCCTAGTACTAGGTCCCTGTAGACTCAACGAATCTAAAGCTCTGATACCAACCTAACACTATGGACCCTACGCCATGTCGAGACTGAGATTACTCAAACATATCTGTGGAAAAGAGGATAACGAGAAAACACTAACAATTGAAACCTTTTTCATAAAATAGCCACATAGCAAGAACCTTTACACATGTGTCCTTTTCATGCCTCAAAGTATTCACAAGGCATGGTGTTAACATGTAATGAAAGCACTGTTCTATAACATATGTACAAGATCCCATCACATCTGATATACAAAGACACATAAAGATAACACGTTTGCAAAGCATTTACAAAATGCTCCCAAAGACCCGAGTGTACAGGAACGACTCTAGGACTCTATCAACAAAAGACATCCAACAACACTTCCAACCTTATCGGCTACTGCTCCTCTGGCTGCTGCTCAACCTCCTCTATACGATCTCTACCTCTTCATGCTCATCCACCTAAAAAGGGGTTTAACCAATAGGGTGAGACACAAAGTCCTAACAAGAGATATAACTCTTTGCAACTCTATTATTATCACAGATAAGGTAACTGAACTGTAGTATAAACATGACTAAGATGAATCAGGTAATGATTATTAACAGGAAGAGAAATTACTATTGAATTACGAAACATCTTAATAACTAAAAGGGAATATGAGGAATATATATATTTTCTATCAACAACATTATATAAAGATCAAGCAAGCCTCAACCATTGTTATTGTATTTATGATCCTATACAATTATACTACACAGCTGATTATGTTTTCATTATGTCTTGAGGATTTGAATCATACCATCCAAATCCAACTGACTACTATATGTATATAGTCAAAGTCAGTGCCACACAAGGTCTGATGGAAGAGCCAAAATCCACGACCTCACCACACCTCTTAGTCAGCACAAGAGAAAATACCGCAGAGACATATCAGCCAACTACAAAAAATGGCATATAGACAAGATCAGGGATTGGCTCACGCATGGCCATCCACACATATATAATGATAACTAGCCCACCTTGGTACAGATACAGTTCTAGAAGAATAGGCTCACACATGGTCATTCTAATAAAAGGAGTGGCTCACACATGTCCATCCATATCACACCAAGATCAGCTAATGGATCGTCGTCTCACACATAATGTATTTAAGGATACAAGGAATTACTTGACTTGTACCCCACATATTCAAAAATGTGTGCTATGAGTTAAAATCGTTTGACCATAAAGTAATAAAGATGACACTGGAATGGATCTATGGCACAGGGCAAATACACTATAGGATTTCACTTTATTAACTAGATCAATTCAACATCTTAAAGCATTAATCAAATTGCAACGTATAATATCTAAATAAGATCTACATAAACAAGGCATGAATCATCACCAGGACATACTAAATCAAATTAAGTATGATCTCATCACGTCATGTCTCTATATGCTTACTATTCATCATTTGTCCATCTCAAGGACCAATGTCCATCACAAGGACCACATGTCCATCACAAAGACCAATGTGTATCACAAGGACCACATGTCCACCACAAGGACCAATGTCCATCACAAGGGCCAAATGTCCATCACATCATAGCCACCATAGCTCATACATGGCTATGTACATCAATCAATATCACCTGCATGGTTAGAAACTAATAACAAGAAGGAAAAGTATCATCATCTCATAGAACTCATGCTATATATTCACATCATACACTTTAACCATAGCAATTAGGGTTTCACTTATCTTGATTAGGGTTTACAAGGTTGGATCACCAACCACCCTTAGGTTATCATTTTCTTCATCATTATGAGATGTGCTATGAGATATAGAAGCATGTTTCTCATTATCATTATAAAACATGTTATGTGGTTTAGAAACATAACCCTTACATCATATGTACAACTACTCCATAGGATATCACATCATCACGATGAAACCCTCTCATCAACAAGATGCATCACTACACATCACATAGAGCATCAGTTAGGGTTAGGGTATCAACCATGACACTAAGGTAGGGTATCCACCACCACACTAAGGTAGCTTATTGGTCACCACACTGAGGTACGATATCGCCCACCATACTAAGGTAGGGTATCAACCACCACACCAAGGTAGGGTATCAACCTACCAAATAAAGGATTAGTATAGGTTTATCATCACTTTGTATCAGGATCAACACCTCAATGAGAATGTGTCGGCCAAGGCACAACAAAGGGTATCGGTATAGAGGTGCATGAGAAAGTGTATCAGTCATACCATCCCTTAGGGTATTGGCCTCACCATTCATAAGTATATCTACCTACCCATCAACTAGGGTATCATCCTACCCATCAACTAGGGTATCGGCCTACTCATCAACTAGGGTATCGACCTATGTGCCCCTTGGTGTATCAACCACATAGATCTCCATAGAATATCGGCCATTAGGGTTTGGTTGTAGTATTGGTAGAACCTCAGGGGAGATGTTTCTCACCTCTAACCAAGATGTTTTGGGCTAAGGAGTATTAGTTTGCAAGGTGTGTCGGGTTGCACATGTATCAAATTAGGGTTACCCATGTTGACTTCCATACTCAACTAAAAGCATCAAGGTTCAACACTCTTCCTCCCTAGTCACCACTAGATCATAAAAAAACCCCAACATGGTAGGTGTATCGGTTTACACAAGAACATATCAGTTTAACATATCAGATTACACGCATATTGGTTTAGTCATCTTCTACCTCAAGATGATGATAATACCAAGGTAAAGGAAAAGATAAACTTAGGGCAACAACTTAACAAAGTTCTATTCTCAAAAACGAACACAAGGCTACCAATAAAAAACTACTAGCATGCAAGTAAGAGATAACAACCTAAAGATAACTAGTAAGGTAACAAATAGAAAGGTGATAATAACAAAGCAGGTTTAGAGTTATATAACCCGCCTCAAGAACAACCACCAAGATCTAAGCTCTAAGGTCAAGCTCTAAGCTTCCCAAGCTCAAGGTAGAAGAAGATCGTCCTAGCTTGATCTCCACAACACCTCCAAGAAGGAATATAGAACCATGGTTAAGAAGGCAAAAGAGAGAAAAGAAGGTACCAATGTTCATGGCCGAGAAGAAGAAAGAAGAAGAGAAAGAGAGCTAGAAAACCATGACTTACCAAGGAAGAAGATGAAAGTGAGCACCACAAGCTTAGGCTCGCCCACCAAGCTCCAAGGAGGAGTTCTCTTCAAGCTTAAGGTCAGCCACCAAGGAGAGAAAACAAGGATCACTAAAAGGGTTCTCTTACATGGGAAGAAAGGGGTATATATACATGGCTGATGAGAGAGAGAAAAGGGGGAAGGTGCCTCCAAGACATCACCAAGGATGTCACCACTCAACCAAGACCAAAACAAGGTGCCCAACACTTCCTCTCTCCTCTACATGATGCAAAGAGAGAAAAGGAACACTCTAGAGGTGGCAAACTTGCACATCAACCCCTATCCTGGGTGAATTGCAATGTGCACCAAAACCTCTCCACAAAGTGCAATCCTCAAGAAACAAGCTCAAACAAGGAACACAACCCTCCAACATGCCCTAATTACATCCTAGATGATTAGAGCAAGATGCTAAGCAACATGCTTAAGCAAAACAAATAGGGTTAGCCCAAAATGTGGGTCAGAGATCTTACAGAGGTGGTGTGGGCTACCCTCTCCACCATGGTCACGGCCCAAGGTGGTCGACCATGGTTGGTGGGGTTCTCCATGCCCCTCCCATAGCCATTGTTTCTTAAAAAGGGTAGGAGGAAGTTTGTAGGGGTGAGGATATGACTTGAGTTACCTTATCTAGGGCTGGAAGCCAATGTGGCACCATGCCACTTTCTTGGCCGAGCATTCTACGACACTGTAGCGCCAGTGCAAGGAAGGAGACGATCATGAATCATTTGATCCTTAGATGGAGATCCACAATCATAAATCTCATGGTCTAGGGGTGCATGGGAAAGATTGTCTGGGCCAGGTCTTGGGTCAGGGCTAGTTGAGAGGAGTCTGAGGCCATGAAGGAGAAAAAGAAGGAAAAAGGCTAGAACAAGAGGTGAAATTCCAATGGCCATATCTTTCTCCTCAAACCTTTGATTTGTGTAAAATCTTCACCATTGGATCACAAATTTCATCCTATATCTAAAAGTCAAAAATTGAGATCAAGATCATGATGTTTAGTTGACACAAAAATTTAAACCCATACTCAAAGTAAATTATGAACCCAACCTTATATAATTGAGTTCAAAATCACAAATTAGCCATCATAACTCATCAACCAAGCAACATGTAACTCCAAAACATCCAATATGGTGACAAAGGTCATTGAATAAAATTGAGTAAATTATGAGTCAAGGTGTGAATAGTTGGAGGAGATAGAAAAAATCTAGGATGCTACATCCTCCCCACTTTAAAAGGAATTTTTTCTCAAAATTAAGGTAAATCCTTAAAAGACAATGAGACTTCACATTCCATATGATATCCATCATAATACTCCACATATAGTATCATCATACTTCAATCATCAATATTATTCTAATATCAAGAAACCAAACATCAATGTCCAAGCATAGTCAAATAGATCATCAAAAGATTATAAATTTGGAGAGAGTCACATTTAGGTCAAACAAATAGGACACTTTGATTCAACAGTGGATCATGACTTTCTATTCCAACATTTAGGGTTTTAGCTTCTGAATTTGCCCTAGGTGGATCTATACATTGATTGAGATTTCATATTCCAACAATTTGAGACCAACTTCATATTTCAATATCGTGGTTTCATTCTCAAAATAAATGGAAAGTCCCACCCTAGTCTACATGATAATTTATCCCTAATTTATAATTGAGCAGATCAAAATAATCATCATTTTAAATTTTTGGGGATTTGGGAACATGAAAGTCATCAATCATATATCAAGGGTGAGCACAAAATTCAAACAGGGTGATCATATGAGTCAAATTAATATTGAGATGAGTTATTACTAGTCAAGATTTTGCAACTCAATATCAAGATTCATGATTTTTACTACTGACCTCAAGAAGTCTACCATTAACAATGGCTAGTTACACTAACCATCACAAACTCTCTGGATCACTAATGCCCCTCTCTTAGTGGTAGACATGTGCGGGGACAATAACTATAGGGAAGTCCAATAGCTTGAGCCTGGTGGTCGTGGAGGGTCCAAGGAAAAAGGTGGTTGTGGGCTCTACCAACAAATGAGGGTTCTAGTCGTTGATATGTGGGGAGGAGAGACCGAAGAACATGCCACCGCTACACTGGTGACTAGTTAGTTTTTACTACTATTGTCTCCACTCTGGCACTGATGTACGTGGTCGACATAGCTACTCACTTTGGAAAGTTCTACCATTGGTGGCTTGGTGCGTGATTGTCATTTAAATTCAGAAGCTCGTCAGACTATACAGCCAGAAAGTATACCGTAATGGAAACATAGTGGGTGGTTTTGCATGAAGAAGTGAAGAAAGGAGTGACTAAGCGTTCGTACATGATCACCATCCTATTCTTTTCAACCACTGACCAGCAACATATGCCGTCCTTGCATGTTGTCATTGCTGGATGCAAGTGAAGGGAAGGGTCTAGGGGGAGAGGAGAGATGGGATCCATAGTTTTATAGGAGTAGGGACTGAGGATTCAAGAGAGAGAAGGATGTAAAGAGAGATAAGGGAGTGGCAAGTAAAGTGAGAAGGAGAGAGGAGATGCCTAAGAAAAAGGTGTAAGTGTCATGGATTCTCAGGTATTAAGTCAGAATTCAGTGGATGTGTGCATTTTCTAGATCTCATCTATACATAATCCAACGATAAAAAAACTTGATTGTATTGTAGCTGCAATACACTTACGTGCATTCTAGCCTCATCTCCAGCACGTGCGAGCACACGCACACACATACATACATACACACACACACACACACACACACACACACACACACATATATATATATATATATATATATATATATATATATATATATATATATAGACACACACACACACACACACACACTAGTGAACACACACACACACATGCATGTGTCTTTTGATTATGTTAAATTTTAATTTAATATTTCAAACCTTCAAAATTATTTCATGTATATTTATATTTGACAAAAATATCAAAAATCAAAATATCGCATGTTTCAATATTAGGTTTGGCCTCTAAATAAATGCATGAATAAGATTATATTATTAGATCATATTGCCATCTCAAGTTTGGTTCTTGATATGTTGAATGATTATAGGTATATATGCAACATTGCCATTCACACTCTTGATAGAACAATAGCGACTAATCAATTTATCAGTGAAAAGTCTTTGAATGAATACATTATTTTCTTGAATCTTTCATATGTAAATGTTAAATTACTATACAATCATATACATCATTTTAATTTTTATGTTATAAATATTGTTTATTATTAAATAGTAAATTACATTTCATACAAGCAATGCTTTCCATGTTCTATATATACACACTTTCAAGAAATCTATTATTTTGTAGTGCTCCTTATACAACGATGAATGGATTATGAACCCACAATAGATGAATGGAAAAAAACAACAACTATGGCAAGATAGAAGTCAATCAATGTGAATTGTCTAGACTCATTCTTGTTCACTTCAACAAAAGGAAGCTCAACCATCCTACCATAAAAAGAACTATGTATGGAATCTCCATTTTAAGTTTAATCACCATGGTTGGAAGGTCATTACTATGCTGCATGAACAGTTAGTAACAATTGATGTTTTCCTCTGATGTTGCATGGTATTCTTCAGTTTCTACATCACATACAAAAGTTTCTCCCACAAGGTAGTGTCGTAGTGTAAACCAGTGGATGTAACTGCACCTATGTACTTGTACAAAGGTGGTGATACATCTTTCTCATTCTTGTTCTACACTCACGAAAAAATACTAGTATTAGAGAAAATAAGCATTTAAAGAGGATTAACTTACCCGCCTAGAACAACAAAAGCTATTTTGTACTATCAAATTAGTGTCGCTTGATGGGATGTCAGTATTTTCTAGCGTCATATGTAGAATTGCCACAAGGAAACATCTTCATGAGGTGTAACTGGACATCCACTAAACAAGGTAGTTTTATAAAATTACATAATGATTACCTATTTATTGGGTGTTGCAATAACATCAAGTAATCGGAGATATAGCAAAGATACATAAGAGTTATCAGATGAAAAAGAATTGTTATTTCATAGAAAGGGGCCGTTAAGTAATCTTGGAATTGCATTCCTACTTAGCTTAGTTAGGAGCAAGGAATTACACAAGACCACACAATTGGAAATTAATCTTGGGGTTTATTCTAGTAACCACAAAGTTGAGAAAGGAATGGATGTTTTTCCCATAAATGGATTTTACCTATGGTATTGTATAGACGGTACAGTGGTCATCGTAGATATTTGTGGAAGCATGTGAATAGGTTGAATGTGAATGTGAACTAAGAGATATAGGAAAAACTAAAAAGGAAGGGCAAAGTTATGAGAAGATTGTGGTCAAAGAAAATAAAGGGAATGATAAAATGTTTGTTTATGGTCATAATGGGGATTATGATAGAGAAGGGCTTTGGTCTATTTTGTAGCATTGTAGTAACTCTATTTCTGGTCCTTGGGTCATTATTGGAGATTTTAATGCTGTTCGGAGGAATGATGAGAAAATTGGCATTCTTCCCCCCACTAAGAAGTCCATGGATGACTTTAACACTTTTATGATGACTAGTGGTCTGTTAGACTTGAACCTTGTTGGTCCTCGCTATACTTGGAAAAACAATCAAGACGGTGATAAGTTTATTTCTACTAAAATAGACAGAATCTTGTATAATCAGAATTTTCAAGCCGGGTTTGATGAATTTTATGGTGAAACCCTTTCTAATACTATCAGTGATCACTGTAGGATTTCACTAAAGGTTGGTGAACCTATTAAAAGAAATGCTCCTTTTAGGTTTATCAACAGCTGGGTGAATCATAAAGACTTTGGGAAGATCCTTGATGAGAGTTGGAATATTGATGTTCAAGGCTATGCTATGTTTCTTCTATATAGAAAACTGGAACATTTGAAAGTTAAGCTCAAAAAGTGGAACAAAACTAATTTTGGGAATGTGTTTGATAAGGCTGCTGAAGCTAAGTTCAAAGCCCTTGAAGCTCAGAAGAAGTCCGATATGAATCCTGAAGATGAGAGTCTTAGACTACAAGCTAATGTTCTGAGAAGAGAAGCCAATGATGCATCCATCAGAGAAGAAGCTTTATATAGACAGAAGTCTAGGGCGATTTGGTTGAAGGAAGGTAATCTTAACTCCAAGTATTTCTATTCTTCTATGAAATCTAGAAGGTGCAGGAACAATACCAAAAGTCTCAATGTTGATGGTGATACGGTTAGGGATAGCCAAATTTTAAAGGATGTTATTGCTGACCATTATGAGAATGTTTTCTGCAAGTTGAACGCTAGAGGAGTATGGATAGGGGAATGGAAAGGTGATAAAATTAATCCAAGCCAGAATGAGTTCCTTACTAAAGTTGTTACTAGAAAGGAGATGGACGATGTTGTTTCTAACTTGAATGAGGACAAAAGTCCCGACCCTGATGGTTTTAATGGCTGTTTTTATAAGAAAGCTTGAAAAGTTATTGGAGACGATGTTTTTGAAGCCGTTAAGGAGTTTTTTGTGAATGATTCTCTCCTGAAAGAAGCTAATAGAACGTACATTACTCTTCTACCTAAAGGAGATGATAAATCGTTGATCACTAATTGGCGGCCTATTGCTTTGTGCAATGTGTTCTATAAACTCATATCTAAGATTCATGCCAATAGATTGCAGAGCTGTATCCCTTCCATCATTGATATGAATCAATGTGCTTTCATTAAAGGGAGAAATACCACGGATGCTATTCTTCTTTCGAATGAGATCATGACTGATGTGTTTAATAAAAATGGCAAAAATATGTGTGTCCAGGTTGGCATTTCGAAGGCTTATGATTCTGTGAATTGGAAGTATCTGTTTTCTGTGATGAGAAGAATGGGTTTCTCCTGCAAGTGGATTAGATGGATTGAAGTCATCTTCAGTACTACCTCTTATCAAATCCTTGTTAATGGAGAGGTAACCAGAAATATTTTTCCTACGAATGGTGTTAGACAAGGTGATCCTATTGCTCCCTATGCAGGGTCTGTCTGAGATGATAAAGAATGAGCCTAACTATGCCCCTATCCAGGTGTCTAAGAATATGAGCTGTTCCCATCTTATTTTTGTTGACGATCTCATGATGTTTTCCAAAACTGGTAATGACAAGGCTGAGAATATGAGGTCCTTGCTGGATAACTTTTCTTCCTTGTCTGGCTTATGTATCAATAAAAATAAGAGTATGATTCTTATGAATCCTACCAAAGACGCGGAGGATATCTCAAATATTTTGGGTATAAAGATTGGCAAGTTAGAGGATGCTAAATATCTTGGCCTTCCTATCTTTCCCGGTAAGCTCAATAAGAATTATTGTGGTAGACTTATGGATAGAATCAATAGAGGAATGGAAGGGTGGAAATCGAAGACTTTGTCCTTGGCTAGTAGGGTAGAGCTGGTTAAATCCACTTTATATACTTTACATCTTTATTGGATCCTATCCTTCCCTCTACCTAGTTCTATTTTGGATGACAATGATAGAATCTGCCACAATTTCATCTGGGGGGACTCTGAGTTGAAATCTAATCTTCACCTTATAAAATGGGAGAGTATCACTTTACCTAAAGCTGAAGGTGGTCTTGGTTTAAGGAAGAGCAAAGAGGTGGCAGAAGCTTGCATCATTTTGAATGCTTGGGATGTGGCACGGAAAAAGGATTCGTTGTGGGTTAAATGGGTGAATGAGAAGTACTTAAGGAAACCTATTGGAGTGTGAATGTATCCACTAATTTTTCGTGGATGTTCAATAATCTCATTTGTATTAAGGATGATTTGCTGAAATTCTTTGAGATAAAGATTGGAAAAGGGGATAGTGTTGATATTTGGAAAGATCCTTGGCTTAATGGGAGATTCCTTTATGACTTTGTTGAGCTTAATTATTCTGTTCGTGCTGGTTTACCTAATGGTGCTAAATTGGACACTATTATCAAAAATGGTTACTGGAATATCAAGGATACGAGGTGTTCTAAGATTTTGTTGGATATTCTGGAAAATGTGCATATTGATAAGGAACATGATGGCAACTATTATTTCAAAGGACAGAAAGAGGTTAGGCTGAATGTTATTTGGGACCATATTAGATCTAAAGGTGAGAAGAAAGACATTTTTTTGTGGCTTTGGAAGACTAAAGCTAGTATGAATTCTAAGTTCCACATGTGGAAAGCTATCCATAATAAGCTTCCTACTACTGATTACTCCAGAAGAAGGGGGATTCCTGTTGTTTCGATCTGTTATCTCTGTATGAATGACTATGAGGACACGTTTCACATTTGCTTTGGATGTAGTTTCATGAAGGAGTTATGGAATAAAGCCCTTGATAAAGATTTAATCAGTCTTATTCCTACGAATTGGGAGAGTATCATCAATTTGAAGAGTACTAATGTTGGTGTTGCTATTCCTAGTATTCTCTATCATTCTTGGCTGGAACGAAACAGAAGGGTCCATGATAACATAAGCAAGGATGTGATTACGCTTTGGAGGATTATTGAACATGACATTACTCTTATTGTTCAATGATTTTTCTGGTTTCCTGAAGTTGATGGCTGCTCCTTCTTTTCTCTTGTTATGAGAAGCAGAGACAACTCTGTTCCCTTGTTTCTTGAGCTACTGACCTTTGTTCTATCTGTTGCTCTAGCAGGTCCTTGTGTTTGGTTTTCCTCTTTTATGCGATGAGACCAGTTGGGTGCCTTTTTGGTCGTTATCTTTGCTGCTGGTGGGTGTGATGTTCAGAGTTTGCTGGCTGGGTCCTCTTTTGTTCTTCTGTTTATGGATGAAAGTGGCTGGAGGTCTAGGTGTGTTGTTTGTTTGCTGGGATCGTTCCTCCTTTTTTCCTGCTGGTGCGGTCCTACTCCCCTCTCATTGCTTTATGCAATGATGGTCAAGTTCTTTATGCAGGTTTGGCGGTTTGGAGTGCTATTTGTCTGCTGTGATTCATTATCTTTTTCCTACTGTGCTGTCCTTCTCCCCTCTCATTGCTTTATGCAATGATGGTCGAGCTTTTTTTTGCTGGTATATGGTGCTTGCTCCTTGAGATTCTTTTATGCTGATATGCTGAAGGATGTGCTGACCTGCTTATCTGATCCGGATGCTTTTTGGTCTTCTTGTCTTTGGTTTTTTCTGGGATTCCTGAAGATTCCTTAACTCTGGAGGAGTTGGAGCTTTTCTGCTGTTCAGTTTTCTTCTCTCCCTCCTCTCTTTTCCCTTCTTACGAGTACACTGTATAGTTTTTCTTCCTCTTTTGCTCCTTTTTTCGTTCTCCGTTTTCAGTTGAAGATGGAATGCATTGTACAGAAACCAAAAAGAAAAATACAAAAAAAGCAACACGAATTTTTGACAGACCAAAAAAAATGTTTGTTTTGAGTTCTTATAGAAAAGTTAAATATGAAAAGGATAGGAAAAGTTGAATGATTACATAGTTTATAATTTGAAAAATTAGAATATTTATTTGTTATTTTATTTGAAGTAGGATGGACATAGTAAAATAGGAAATAAGAAGATAATAGAGGTGATGGACTTCGAAAAATCATAATTAAGGAGAGAATGGAGATGGTTGGTTGCAGTTTGAATAAAAAAACTATAAATAAAGAAAATATGGAAGATGATTGGGTTTCAACATAGAGAACTAATTAGCTACAGTTCTATTTGGGAAAGTGAGTGGAATGAAGATAGAAAGGAAATGGTAGCTTTAAAGAGGGAGGGAGAGGCCTTGAAGATTAATTGGGTTGCAATTTCAAAGATTGGTTAGTTATTTTTTCATTTGGGAAAGAGAGTGGAGTAAACATAAGAGAAAGTAAAGCAAACGATGGTCTTAAAGAAGGAGAGAGAGGCCCTGAATATGGGGAAGGTGGACGTTCTTAGGGAGAGGATCTAAAAGTAGTTGTGAAGACATGTCAATGAAAAATAAACTTTTCAAATGTACTGAATCCACTAAATAAGGCAAGTAGGTAATTGAGTCAACAGAAGGTTGAAGTAGTTGGTAAAAATAAACTATGTTGAATTAAGAAGTTGGACAGTTATTTTCTCTCCTCTTATTCATTTAATGAATTCTTCATATAAGAGAAGTACATAAATGAGTGAGGAGAAAGTTGTTATGGTAGAGGGGAGAAGATAAAACGTGGGGAATTAAAAGGTTGGTAATGGCGTGAATGGATAACTCTTTTATTAATTAAGAACAATAAATATTTACTGAATCTGTCAAATAATTTAAGAAAGTACATAAATGAGTAAACCAAAAGTTGGGATTTGTAGGGGAGAAGATAAAATGTGTAGAATTAAGAAGTTGGTGATGGTGTGAATGGATAAATTTTTTGCACAATTACGTAGAATAAGCTTTGTAGTCCTTGTCGTTAAATGAACACAATACGGTTCTATTATTTTGGATAGAACTTAGAAAAAATAGTACAAAAAATAGTAAATCATAGGGAAAATGAGAGAAGAGAGAGAGTTAAGGAGGGTGCAAATATTCCCATTGGCTGTCATATCAACTGTATTGAATCATGGACGTAAAAATTGATAATACAATGAAACACGTCAAAAATATTTGCTAGATAGGATCCAACTCCTAGTTGATTTCATATTACCTGCAAGCATATACCATGTTGTTGTTGTTGGCCTTCTTTAAAGAGTGACTCCTCTACAGTAGGCACAACCTTCAACACCAAAACATCATAATAATATGGATGATACAAGAAAAGAGAGCTTGAAATTTGGATGGAGAAGTTAAATCATTAGTTAGGTGGAGATTGTGTACGTGTTAAACGTGGTCTAAGATGAAATATAAGGAGATGAAAGCGTAAAATAACATTATTCGTGTAGTAGACTGTTGTAGATTTGAAATCAGTGATGTTCTTTGGTGCTTCAGTTGTAAGTAAACTGTCATTCTTCCAGACGCCCTTCTCAACCTGAAGTTTTTAGGAGATCAAAGCGTAAAATAACATTATTCATATTGTAGACAGTTGTAGATTTAAAATCAGTGTTGTTCTTTGATGCTTCATTTGTAAGTCTATTGTCATTCTTCCAGATGTTCTTATCAACCTGAAGTTTCTTTCAATTAGTATCTTCCTAAAAATAAAAATACACTAGTACAGAACTGACCTTTGGTGTCAGTTATTTAAGACCTTTGGTGACGGTTAAAAAGCGACACATATGTGGGTGACGTTAAAAGGTGAACCCTTAGGCGTCGGTTTGAAAACTAACGCCAGAACCCTTCGCGCCACCCAAAATGCGCCAGCAGGGGCACTACAACCGTCGGTTATTAGTGGAGAAACCGACGCCAGAACCCTTTGCGCCACAAAAAGGGCGCCAGTAGGGGCACTATATGCGTTGGTTATTAGTAGGAAAACCGTCGCCACAACCCTTCGCGCAACAAAAAGCGCGCCAGCAGGGGCACCATAGATGTCGATTTCGTAGTAATAACCGACGCCATATCACATTAGGCAGTGGTTTTTTTATTGACCAACGTAAGTCTTTGTTGTCGGTTTTCGACTAATAACTGACGCCTATATTTTGATTTTTTCTTATCAGTTTGCAGGCATGCTGTATGGTTGGTCGCAGGATGAAGAACCTGCAGTTCAGTTCTGAACTGCAGGTTTACAACATCCATTGATATCAGCCAACAACAAGCCACAAATATGCAAAATTAACAAGATTTATTTTCATACATTTAGCAACCTGCAGTTCCATTCAATTTTCACATTCACACATGTAAAAAAACATTCATGTAGCAACCTGCAGTTTCTTTCATTTTCACATTCACACATGTAGAAACATTCAGACCCATGTCGAAACATTTATGTAGCAACTTGCAGTTCTATTCATTTTTACATTCACACATGTATAAACATTCTTTAGTCATTATCTCTATCAACATCCCAATTATATTTCAAAACCCTCACTACTTGTATTGCTTTTTCCCATTTTTCTCTTACATCATTTAATTCTTCCGTCGTATAGGGAGCATGTACATCTGATAATGCCTTACCTGTAGTGGGGTCAGTTTTAAACACGTGCAAAGAGAATGATATATATATATAATTAATAATATATAAATAAGATTGATATATTTCATATTATCTAATGAGACTATATATAATACCTCATGTATGGTATCAATGTCCAGTGTGGTATGTTTGATAATCATGTGCATAAATCGCATCACATAGTATGTACAGCCTAGCCATTGTCTTGTGTAGCACACTATAAACTAATACATACAAAATATTAAAAAATACAACTAAGAACTATTCACATAAATAATATATACATTGGAGTTGGGAACTTACTTCCACATTCTCCCAAATTATTGGCTGGTTCTTTTTTCTGGGGATCTTTCCTCCAGCTTTTTGAACTCATGTAAACCCCTACATGTTAATGTAACACAGTAATAGTAATGTAATAACAGATGTTAACGAATATAAAAATGAAATATTTCTCACCAGAATAATGCCATTTTCATTACTGTCCATATGTTGGATTCAATTTAGTCCCCTTAGGATCTAGATATTAGACAGTTAATGTCCCGGAGACAATAACTAGTAACTCCCAATGCGTACCCCCTAGAGGTAAAAAAGTTAAAAATTAATAACTCAAAATCCACAATAAAAATGTAATTTTCTTAAGTTCAAATTATAAGCAAAGTAAACTTACTCCACATTGAATGGAGCTATTATCACCATCTTCTTATTTTGACCAAAATTTGTAAAAGTGTCACAACAGTATTGTTGAATTGACGAAGGGTCTTTAGCAACTAGACTAATCAAAGATGGAATCAAAAATCCTACATGTTCAAATGAAAAATCTGCACATATCTTGTCTAAGTAGCTGCAGAATATGTATTACGTATGCATTAATATATAAGAAACCAGATCACCGGATCCTACACAAGGTATATGGATGTATAAACAATATCTCACCTTATCCATAGCTCTATCATAGATGTATTCAGCCAATCATAGACAAACAACTCCAAAATATCTTTTATAAATAGTTTGTTTTCATATGATTGACTTCTAGCATCCACATCTATACAAACAGTTATAGGGCAATTTATATCATGTTCGCCTAACCATACCATCATAACCCTACAATTAGGACCTAACGGGGCAAGTATGTCTTGTGGAACCCAACTTGGTAATGTAGAAGGTGGAGGTGGAGGCCTAGAAGCTCTGGGTGTCTTCGTTTTAACCTGTATATATAATTTCAGATCAATTGACCTCATATATACACAGTAACAATTTAACGTAATGTAAATTTACCATACAATTTCAGTATAGACGACATCCACTTTCGGCCACAATATCACTCCGCCTTCTGCCTCACCAAACGTTTCACAAACTGGGTGGGCATATGACAATAGAAGATCTATCCAATTGGGGAACATATGTAGCAGGCTCACATGAACCCAACCATCTGGTAATGGAGACCCATGAAACATTTCCCCTGGAAGGGATGGGTAAGCTGACGCTATTGCAATGACATATTCTTTACTTTTTAGATGGCATAGCTTCAACCCCTACAAATTTACGTAAAGAATGTTAAATACATATATACATATCATCTTGAAAACATATCATCTGGAAAAGACTAGCTACTATGTCATTAAAATACTTACAGTGGATGTGCTAGGTGGTGGGTCTACAGGATTACTCCCAACCTCTACAGTAGGAGTAGAGCGGGACGCCATAGGTACTATCTGAGTGGCAGTTAGAGATGCCTATCACTTGCTCATTTCTTCATGGAGTGTCTTATCAACTACTTCCTTGACTCTCTTATCAACTACTTCATTGACTCTCCTATCAACTATCTTATCTACCTATACACGGATAAAAGAAACGTTAGCTTCTGATTATTGAATTCCCTTTTATAGTAACATTCTAAAAAAAGAATAGGTTACCTCTTCTTGTGAAATTTCCGCTTTTGGGACATATTTGCGCTGGGATGTCCCCAAGAATGCTTTGATGCCCACACCAGCGCCTGCACCCCTAACACGTCCAGGATGCTCTGAGTTACCCAAAGAAAATGTCAATTCATCCCTTGTGCCCTCAGGGATGAACTTGCCTTGTTTTCTCAGCTCGTGCAGCTCCCGCTAATCGCCATCAACAGAAATTGGTAAGTAAACACCACAAATAATCAATATTCGAATGATTGCTCTAAGAGTTGTATTTTACCATTTTTGCAGCCACCTCAACAGTTGCGGGCTTCTTTATTTCTCCCTTCTTATTTTGCCTCCCAACTATCCAGACATCATGGTTAGGCAGAGGTGTGATACCTATAGTAGAGTACTCCTGAGTAGCAGTAGACTGAGCAGTACACTCAACCTGTAGTCTTTGGGAAACGCCTGCATAGCCCTTTGGACCCATTGTGTGGTCATACACATTCAGTACACGCCTTGCTCTTTGCGCCTCACTCATAGCCTAGTTAGTATGCACATTGATTTGGTTAGTAACACTAAAGGTTAATCTTAAATAGGTGAATGCAATGTATATTAATTAAATAGGGAGTAACACCAAATACATTGAATTCATCAGTTTTTCTTGAAGCAACAAACACATCCCATTCTTCTGGGTCCAGGAAGTTCCACTGTTCCGTGGCTGACTTCTTCCTCTTCTCACCATCTTTTATGTATTCTCAGGTGAGATTTGTCCTATAGTTTCTTAGGACCCTCCCACAGCGTTGCATCACGCATTTACGATACAACTTTTCATCCAACACAAATATACTCTGCAAAATAAAATTGTTATTCACTAGTATCTAAAAAATTAGTAATCTACAAAATAGAATTATAAATAATAATAACTCACGCATAAATCCTTCCATATTAAGTATTTCTTCCCCTTAGGAACTTTATGCCAAGAATCTATCTTACAACCACAATGGCTACAACTAACAAACCCAAGATATGAAACAAACGAAATTGCATTTCCTACATTATCAAAATCCACAACCAGTTTGGGTCTGTTGCCCCTTAGCGTTGTTAACTTCTTCATCATAGTGATGCCCCTTCTCTTGTCAACTTTTTGGTACTTCTCATCAAGTGCCTCAAGTGCTTCAGATGGTACATGTAACATCCCTAACCTGGGTTATGTGTTAACCCTAGATGTTTTGCCTAATAAGGTTGAGTAGATTCTTAATCTTATCTTAGGAAAAGTAATTAGGGCTCATGAGAAACTTATGTTTTAATTTTGGTCCTGATTGAGCAATGTTGAAGCAATGTTTGCTTATTTTGGACTAAAGTGTAAATTACCCAAGTTGAAGGGTTAAATTGCAAATGTTGCATGATAAGATGTTCCTCTGATGTTGAGACATCATAAGAATGAATATGATGTAGTGATATGGTTTTCACGAACTTGGGCACCAAGATTAAGCTTGTAAAGCAATCCTTGTGCATTAAAACCTAGTTTTGGTGTAATGTGCAATTTACCCAAAACCCAGGGATCAATATGCAAATTACCACTTCAATAAGGTCTATAATGTTTCTTGGCATCATGTAGAGAAAAGAAAATGAGAGGGGCACCTCATTTGAATTAAGTTGGAGGAGAGAGAATCTTGATATTAAAATAATCAAGATTTAATCCTAAGTGAAACCCTAATTCAATTTAGGGCAAAAATGAATGTATTAATTAAAGGGCCTTCAACCAAAATTAAAATGGTTAAATTCAGATGTGTGTGGATGAGCTTAATGCCTTGCTAAGGCACGAGCATATCTTAAGGAGGTGAAATTCCACTCACCATTATAATAAGAAAAGGAATTTCCACTCAAATTTGGATATTCTAATTATAAGGGTTAATGTGCTTAATTTCTTTTCCCTTAATTCATGGATAATGGAAGGGATCTCGGTGGGGATAGAGATGCGCTTGCATGCAAGAAACCAAGGGGGAAGTGGTGGCAACAATTTTGGAATAAATACACTTTTATAAGAGATTTTCTCTCTCCTCAATTTCTTATAAAAGTACCTTTTCCAAGCCAAAACAAAGGCTTTTTCGGATTTCTTTCTTTTCCCTTGCTTGGAAAACGACCAAGAAGCTGTGGAGGATCAGGAGGACGACCCCCAACCTGTTGGTAAGATTCTTGACCTCCTTTCACCTTGAATCCATGGTGAATATAAAAAATCAATGCATGAATTCTTCATAACTCGATCCCCTCTTCAATTCTAACCAATTCTTTTCACTCAAATCTTGAGGATGACCCTTGGAATAGTGAAAGGAGTTTCATACACTATTGTTTCCGTGATCTTGGAGCTTTGGAGCTCAATTGGAGGCGGGTTTTATAACTTGAACCCTTAATTTTATTATTGCAATCAATTCCTTATCAATTGGTGATCATTTCTATATTTCCGAAATTAAGTTTGGTTGATTGATGCAATATCCATGGAAATCACAGTATATTTTGTGAGTTTGGAGGTTGATGATGATGACATCATCATAAGCACACACCTCCCCAAATATCTAGACCAAACAGTTTCAACATGTTTTCCCATTCGGTTTCACCAAACCGTTTGAGAGCAAACAGTTTAGACCGTTTGAGAGAAAACGGTTTCAAAACTGTTTGAAAGAGTTGACCAAGGGTTGACCATTTGAGAATCCTATTCCTAATTATGTTGGTTGATAACCCACCAAATTTTATGGATTAATTTCAAAGGAATCATGACTTGAAGGCTAATCAATTAGGCAAACCCTAATTGGATTAAGTGCTGATTTTCAACTTGATTGATTTGACTTTTTGGGTTATTTAGCCCAAACGGTTTCAAAACCATTTGGGGATCACCCAAACGGTCTCAAGACCGTTTGGGGGTCACCCAAGACCGTTTGGAGATCTAGGGTTTGATATGGTTAAGTGTTTGAAGGACAAAAGATATGGTGTTAACCCTAATCGGCTAAGTGCTGATTTTGCATTGAAATGAGTTGATGTTTTGGGTTGATTGGCCCAAACGGTTTCAAAACCATTTGGGGATCACCCAAACGGTATCAAGACCGTTTGGGGATCACCCAAGACCGTTTGGAGGTCTAGGGTTTAGCATGGTTGACCAATTGAAGGTCTAAAGGTACCAAATCACTTTGCAATCAAGTGTTGATTTGATGATCAACTCAATAGCTCAAACCCTAATGACTTTTCACTAGAATCCAAGGGTTGGATGATCCAAACGGTCTCAAGACCATTTGGAGTTCATCCAAACGGTCTCAAGACCGTTTGGAGGTCAACCAAGACCGTTTGAAGGTCTAGGGTTGAGTATGGTTAAGCAATTGAAGATCCAAAGATACTATGTTGGAGTGTAATCAATTGCTGATTTGGTGATCAATCCAATGATCCAAACCCTAATTGGTGGACTTGGATTTTGATGTTAACATGGGAAAATGGTTTCAAGACCGTTTGGAGGTCAACCAAATGACCTCAAGACCGTTTGGGGTCAGGTCATGCCCAACTTGGATGATGGTCCAATGGTTTTAAAGTAACTAGTTTCGCATTGGTTAATGTTGAAGGATCATCGATTCCAAACCCTAATTCAATTGATTCAAACCCTAATTGATGATCAATTGAGGGTCAAATCAGTTGAAGGTTGACCTAATTAACCCAATTGAAGTATGGTGATAGGTCCAATTGATGATTGGATACATGAATTCAATGTTTGAAGGAACCAACATTGGAAACCTTATTTTAATTTGATTGGTTGAGACCATATTTGGTCCATTCGGTTTTTAGGAGGTTTGGAACAAACGGTCTCAAGACCGTTTGAGTCCAAACGGTCTCAAGACCGTTTGAGTCCAAACGGTCTCAAGACCGTTTGGTACCAAACGACCAAACGATCTCAAACCGTTTGGAGACCCAAAGTGCAAACGGTTTCAATACCGACTTTGTCTAATCAATTTCAAGTACAACTTGTTTAAATGGTTTTCAACCAATTGATGTATGAGAACCAAGATCATTGAGGGTCTAAGTAATTAACTTTGTGAAGATCAACATGGTTAATCCATTTGAATATCTTATGTAATTGAAACCCATTTGGACACTTAATGTAATTGAATATTTCAATAGTTAACCCAATTGACCACTTTGTGGAATTGAAAGTTTAACTGGTCAATTCTTTTGAATTCCTTATATAATTGATGGTTTAATTGATTAGACCATTTGGACATCTAATATGATCAAAGGTCGATCAGCTATGTGATTAATAAAGATGTAGACCCGTGATGATTGTGAAGGTTAACCCTAGCTATGTGCACTCAAGTGAAGAGTTAACCTAGATTAATCTTGGAGTAGTTAACATCCTAAGAGGATGAGAGAGGAAATGAGAGGGATGAATGCTTATATAGTTAAGCCCTAATTCTCTCATTATGAGTAAACTATGTGATAAGGGTTGATCCATAATATTGAAGATCATGAAACCCTAATCAATGAGCCCTAACCCTAATTAGAACGAAGCTATGTGTGAAACCCTAATCTAGGGCAAAGCTGAGTGTTATCATAAATCCAGGGTGATGATGTAATCCTAACTTAGTGTAACAATGAAGGAAACCCTAATTTAATGGGACTTGTATATCCTAACCCAAATTTGGGTATGAGGTAAGAGAAACCTTACTTGGATATGAATAGAAAACCTTAATCCCTAAAATGGGGTAAGGTGCATGGAACCCTAATATAGGGTAGTGCCACTAATCCTATGTGAAGACCTAGCACTGGGTGATGTGTTGTGAAATCTTTTTCCAATAGGAATGCTTGGGATACGAAATTCCACCAAGAATAACTCCACTACACCTCTTTTCACTTATTTTCCACATTTTACCATTGTTTTCAATTTCTTTCTTAATAAAGAAATACTTAATTAATCCTTTCTTCTCTTATTGCTTTCTTTTTGCAACTTTGGACTCCTTGGGAGCTAAGGAACCCAAGAGGCACGAAATCCATCCTTGGATTGTATTCTTTTGCCTTCCAGAGGTTTCCACATCTCTCTTTTCTCAAAAACTCAATTATTCATTTATTAATTGAATTTCCTTATTATTGGGCCCAATAGACAATAAAGCCCACAACACAATCATCAAGGCTATTGTAAACAAAATCCATTTATTCAAAACAAATTGTTTGTTCCAATATCTTTAATGTGAGAAATTACATTCCTCACCAAAGGAACCCAAAAATTGGGGTTGTAACATCCTTCCCCTCTTATAAGAACTTTGCCCTCAAAATTCCATCAAGCAAGCAAACAAACAGGATAAGCCTTTCATGTGTCCATCATGGCTCCCATGTGGCTTCACCCTTTCCATGGTGCTTCCCAAGAACCTTCATCATCTCATATTCTTCCATCTGAGTTCTTTCTTACCTTGGTATATCGTACCCTCATAGGTGACTCAGGACATTTTGTCCTCTCAAAAGCTGAATAGGTTCAGGGCTCAACACATGGCTTGGGTACCTCACATAGTGCTCTAGATCAGACTTGTGTAACACATTTACATCATGTTATCCTGAGGGGCAAGGCTAAACACAACCATCTCCACCAATCCATCTCAAATGGAACCATATATCGGGGACTCAGCTTTCTCAGCTGTAGCTTAGAGAGGTCGAATTTTCACATCACATATTCTCCCACAGTGAATTGCATGTCAGTCTGCTTTGCATCGGCTCGTGACTCATGTCACCATTGGGCCCTCTCTCAGCCACTGCATGATGAAAGAAACTTTGTCTGCACACATTGTGGTTCTTTACTGACTTTCGTGAGGCCTCCTTCACCAACATCATCTTAATGAAGTGGTGACCGACACACCCTCTCTATAAGACTTCGTGCATCCCGATAGAGGCTATGGTGGTTAACAACACATCTTAAGAACTGTCTCTATGTATCACCCTGAATGAGAACATGTGCTCTCATCAGACCCTCTAGTCTAGATCATACTGTCCATTCGTATGGGGTGATAAACTATACTATCATCAAGTTCTTCATGTATCCACTTCAACCTCATGGAAGTGAACCTTGGTCATATCCAAGAACTTTTGAACTCGCATCATGGTGTAGTTCAACCATCTTTCTCTCTTAAGTAGTTCAACCGAATCTGTCCCGTGACAGTACTCTTTTTTTTCTGATACCAATTGTAACAACCCCGCCTCCCGGTAACCCCCAATTAAGGGAGACCCGAAGGTCAAAGACGTTATTCAATTAATAGGATCAAAGGTTCGACAAATAATCAATAATAATTATGCAATTCTACTACTAAACTGAAAACTGGTATAAAATAAAAACTTTACTTACCTTTTAAAAGCTGGGATTTCTAAACTTCTATCCATGAAGATACTAATCTAACTAATCCTCCTGTGTATGTTCTTTCTCATTTAGTTCCACATATGCCACTTTACTGTTTGTTCTTTTCATTGGGCATAGGTTCCTCAATTAATCTTTAATAATTATTAAATTTTACAAATTCTGTAGAACCCAAGGGAGTTATTAGAGGATTGTCCGAAAGATTGAGGTATCTAGAAAGGATCACGTCCGGGGGCTGGCAATATTTTCCTCCGCACCGCTAGTCAGAATATGAGGAATCCCAGATTGTGTGACTGCCTGGCCCATGTCTTAGGATATGACTCGAAATAAGATACCTTTAGGACTTTCTCATCTTGTTCATCCCTTCTCAACTCAAATTCTATTAAGGACCTTAAGGATTAGGGTTTCCTCTCTCTTCTCCTCACCCTCTTAAGGTATGGGTAAGGTTGATAAGGATTAAGGAATCCTTCACCAAATTAATAAAAAGCATGTAAATAAGATGTCATGGACATAAGATTAATATAATAAGCGTAAAGGAATAGATACATTCTTAGGTCGTATGACACAAGTTGTCATTGCCCTCAGGAGAGACTTGAGGATAGACCTCCTTGGCGGGAGGATGATGTTAACCCTAAGTGAAGGTTAGAGAGAGATGACATGATGAGTTTGATGTCATGGTAGACCAGGTGTTTGGATAGACATGCCTTGGATGCCATATGGGCCATGAGAGGTTGATAATCGAGTGCCTTTGGCAACCCAACCCTGGAAAGGGTTGTGCATGTTTGAGCGAAGGATAGCTCCTTCATGGAGGATGTTAGAGAAGAACCTATAGAAACCTTATGGGATGTTGCAAGAAGGATATAGCTTGCACCCAGAGTACATATGTAGTATGACCAGTGGGTGGAAACCCTGGTCAAGGGAGTATGATGGATGGCTTATAAGATAAGCATAAGGGGTTACAGATAATCTTGAGTAAACATAAGTTCGAGTATAGGCTTCACTCAGGTAGGGGCATGCTTATGAGCTTGATCCTTCATGAAGAAAGGACCTCTTATAGAGAGGTTGGTTGTAGGATTAGCTCTAGAGAGAGAGCATACCTCAGGCAAGAAGGTTGGAAGCCTAAAACCCCAAAAATTGAGGAACAGTGGGAGTTGAGGATGATGCGACCTAAGTGGATGATAGTGGTTGTTGTATTCTTGACCCTTGGAGGTTAGTGATGTCTTAGTTGCCATGAGAGGAACCAAACCCTAGAGAAAGGATGAGTCTACTGGTACCTCTATGCCTATGGTATAGGTGTTTACCTCCTGAGATAGGTAGAAGAGTTTCTTAGACTTGAAGAGGATGAAGTAGCAAGTTGTGGGGCATTATACCTAGTTGGTTGTCCTTGAGGAGGACTCAACTTTGAGGTGCTGCCTATATAAAAGGATCATGGAAGTACATGACATGCTTGATTCGTGGTTAAGATATTGAGCATGCAGTTGGATACCCAAAAGAGAACATAGGGTTCCTAGGCCTAAGAGGGGAAGCAGTGTATCCAATGCTCATGGTGAGATTTGAGTCTCTATAGTTTCGAGCATGTTACTCTTAATGTGTAGAGGTAAAGAAAACCCCTTAAGGTAAGGGTATGTTTGATGAACCCCTCACCACAAAGTTGGTCTAATGTTGAGGAAGAGAACAGGTGTGACCTAGCATGGCTTAGTGGGTACTCTGGTGCTTTAGTAGTTGCTGGTTTAAGCATGCTCATATGGATATAAACCCTAAGGATGTTTGTGACCTTGTTGTCAAGAGTTGTAGTTTCCTCCCATCCTAGGAGAGGGACCCTTTGGTAAGGTGTGTACTGGTTTGTGGGTTTGTGGAAACCTAAAGAGGTCTCATAGGATCTAGAGAAGCTAAGTGAAAAGTACATGGTATGAGAATGAACCTGTAGACCCATAGATTACCATCTCTAAGTGCATGTGGATGTGTTACCATGGAGGTAACCGGTATGGGGCCTGACCAAGGTAGGAAGGTTGTCGTGACCCCTATGAAGGGATGAAAGTCAGTCATGAATGCAGAGAGAGATGATGAAGGATTGGGTAAGGTTCTAAGTTGAACATGTACTATAATGGAATCCTAAGTCTATCCTAGGGTCGGGCAGGGATAAGACCGATGGAAGAAGGAGTTGCCTAATTTCCTAGTTGCACATGACCATAGGGTCGGGAGGTAACAACGATCATTGTCCGGGGGCCATGGGTTAGGAGATTGATCACCTTCATGAACTCATGGGACCCAAAGGGCAGATGAGTAGGGCACTCTCTGGATGCATAAGGGAAAGGGAATGACCCCAAAAGTGCCAGCACCCTATAGATCTAGGGGAGATGACTAAGGAATAAGTGTAAACCTCAGTAGGTCCGAGACCAGTTTTCCCTGGAAGTAATTTTTGATATCATAATGATTGTGATGTGGAGACATGAGTTGCACGTTTCAACAACTTAGATTTGAAGGTGTACTGGCAAGGTGGGATGTACCATCTCTACTCTTGGAATGGGAAGAACTCTGTATTTGGACGGCTGCCGAATGCTTATTTCTTCTTGTTATGGGAGGTAGAGATGGGACAGTACGCATGCCATACACCAAGGGTAAAAGATGATGCGAGTTGGAACGTTGCTACGAGGTATGAGGACAAAGATGATAACATACCTTGGTGGAGTGAATGGTACATGGATGGTTACAAACACTAAGAGAAGTAGTGTAGTCAGCTTAAGAGGATGTTTTATCATGAGCTATGTGGAATTCGCAAGTTATACAAAGTTGAGTTTGATCGTCAAGGAGATGAACTCAAAGTATTCTCAATGAAGATAGACTTAGAATTTGAGTTTGAGATGATACATGGAAGAGTATGTCTTCAACTTTAACTAGCACCTAAGGATAAGAAGTGGTAATAAATGCTCTGGTTGAGATATAGCTGCCTAGTTAGATGGAGGCTAGAATAGGTTGTTAGGTTAACCCTCAGTTGGAAATGAGATAAGTTCGGCTAACACACAGATGTAACAATATCGGTTGATCAAGTTAAAGGTTGTTTGGTTAGCCAGCCTAGTCCATGATATAATGAAAGGATGGTTGTAAAACCCAGATGCACTCCTATGAAAAGAAAGGTGATGAAACTCTGATTAGAGTGGTGTAGAGTTTCTGAGGAATCATGACACACTGGAGATCATGATTTTAAGATCACCATATACCATGGTATTACTGAGATAGTAAGAGATAGTAGCACTTTGGATGCTTAAGATGAAGATGCATGTGGCTTGTGGCCATGCATGATAGAGGTGAAGGACGAACACCAGTAACCCAGTGTATCGATATAGAGGATAAAAGAGTCCCTGAGAGGGAATGGGAGTTCATCACTATGGATGGTGTGGAAAATCTCCCCTTAACCAAGGAAGATCAATGTGGGTTATGGTAGATCGCCGTACCTAGATGACATGAGAAAGAAAGAGTACTGTCAAGAGATAGGTTCTGTTGAACTACATCAGAGAGAGATGGTTCAACCACATCATGATGCGAGTTCAAAAGTTCTTGGGCATGATCAGGGTTCACTTACATGAGGTGGAAGTGGATACATGAAGAACTCGATGATAGTATAGTTTAACACCTCATACTAATGGACAATATGATCTAGACTAGAGGGTCTGATGAGAGCACGTGTGCTCATTCAGGGTGATACATAGAGACAGTTCTTAATATGTGATGTTAACCACCATAGCCTTTATTGGGATGCAAGAAGTTCTAGAAGGAGGTTGTGTCGGTCGCCACTTCATTAAGATAATTTTTGTGAAAAAGGCCTCGCGAAGGTCAGAAAGGAACCACAATGGGTGCAGATGAAGTCGCTTTGATCAAGCAATGGTTGAGAGAGAGCCCAGTGGTGACACGAGTCACGAGCTGATGCAAAGTAGACTGACATGCAGTTCACTGTGGGAGAATATAATGTGAAAATCCGACCCCTCTAAGATACAGTTGAGAAAGCTAAACCCCCGATATATGTATCCATTTGAGATGGATTGGTGGAGATGGTTGTGTTTAGCCTTACCCCTCAGGATAACATGATGAGTAATGTGTTCCATGAGTCCGATCTAGAGCACTATGTGAGGTACCCAAGCTATGTGCTGAGCCTTGAACCTATTCCGCTTTTAAGAGGCTGAAATGTCCTGAGTCACCTATGAGGGTACAATATACCAAGGTAAGAAAGAACTCAGATGGAAGAATATGAGATGATAAAGGTTGTTAGGAAGCACTATGGAAAGGGTAAGGCGACATGGGAGCCATGATGGACATATGAACGGTTTATCCTGAATTGTTTGTTTGCTTGGTGGAATTTTGAGGGCAAAATTCCTATAAGAGGGGAAGGCTGTTACAACCCAAATTTTGGGTTCATATGATGAGAAATGTATCTCATATGGGACAAATAATGATGTAATTTCGTTTACAATAGCCTTGATGATTGTATTGTGGGCTTTATTGGATATTGGGCCCAAAAACAAGGAAATTCAATGAATTAAGAAATCAAGAAAAGAAGGATGTGGAAACCTCTAAAAGGTAAAGAACTTAATCCAAAGGTGGATTTCGTGCCACATGGGTTCCTTGAGTTCCAAGGAGTCCAGAGTTGCAAAGAAAAGCAATAAGAAAGGAAAAGATTAATTAAGTATTTCTATATTAAGAAAGAAATTGAAAACAATGAAAAAAAGGTGGAAAACAAGTGTAAAGAGGTATAAATGAGTTATCCTTAGTGGAATTTCGTATTCCAAGGATTTCTAATGATAAAAGGGATACCAATGAGGAAAATAAAAGAGAAATAAAGAGAAAACCTCAAAAAGGGACATTTTAATAAGAAATAAACAAGATAATGTGAAATAATGCATATTGATGCATTTATAAGGATAATGAGTATTCTTTAAAAAGGAATTTCTAAATATTAGAATTTCTTGGGGTCCAAGGAGCCCCAATAAAGAAAGAGGAAAGAGAAAATGCCAATAATGCAAAGTAAGAGGATAATGTACTACATAATTTATAATTTTGTTGATATTATCAAAGGGGATGTAAATTGCTTTAAGGAAGTTGATCCTCATGACCAATGGATTAAAAGTCGAGCACAAGGAGATTAAAACATGTAATTTTCGAATTTCCCTTTAAATGAATAGTTTCCTTAATAACCAAGAAATACTAATAAAGAAGGAATAGATTTAAGAAGAGAGTTGCGCCTAAACAAGGAAAGTAGGCTAATGGGACTTGTTTTCCCTGTGGTTAAGTATAATGGGACGTTTCCATCCTTCCCTATATAAGGGTTGGATCCAGGGCCTTGAGCCTAGGAGATCTCGTGCATCTTCCTCTTCGTTTCTTCTTCTTTCCGCCTAAACCCTAACCAATAGGGTATATTGCTGTTCTAGGGTAACGAGGGGTGTCGTTATGGTTCTGTTAGAAGTAGGGACCTTCCACGAAAAACCCCGAAGGGCTAGCTACCTCTTTCGTGCCTTCGTCTACCCGCAGTCCTTGCCGGAGATCTTCAAACCTGCAGCAGGTGCGGCTGCAACTCGGGGAGAACCTCATGCATATTCAGACGTCTTGGTCATGCTTTGCAGCATGGCTGGCTGCGAAAGGGTGGGGTCGAGGCAGGGAAGAGACCCTAGCAAGGCACGAGCCTCGAGGAGGTGGAAGAAAGGCCGCGGAGCACTGCAGGACAGCAGCTAGGGCGGTGGCCTGGTCTGTTCGCGAGGAAGGAGCAAAGGTGGCACTGGATGAATATACCCTTCGCGGACTACATCGTTAACTGACTTAAAGGAGGGCATAACGGACATTTGGTTATGTTTCCTTTTGGGCGAGCATGTTGCATGGAAGGAGTCACGTGGCAGCTTGCTATTGGCCAAGTAAGTGGTTTAATGCAAAATTCAATGATAAATATTGGTAGCTCCGATGAGAACATACAAAATATGAAAATTGCTCAGAAAAATGAGGGGAATCTAATAAAAATAAAATTGAAGCCGGATTCTGATTGCAATTTGAAAAGTAATGGAAGTTATTAACTTTAATGTAATGATGATTAAAGAAACCCTAATTGGGGATGATTAATGTGATTAGTGGGGTCAATTGACGATTAAAGTTGATATTAACCTGTTAATCATAAAGAGATACATTAAGATAGAAAATAAAGATGAACTTTGCATATAATTAGTTAATTTAGAGTTTCATATGCATGAATATACTTTAATAGGCCTTGAAACCCTAATGTTGACTAATTCGACTATTAATGGCTTTAATTGATTAATTTCATGATTAAAGTTGGAATATGCTGAATCTAAGCTATTTCAATCATTAAAGTTCCTAATTTGTGGATAAATACCCTAAATGTAGTAATTAGGGTTTTCTCATGAATAAAAGGTGGAATTAATAGCAAATCGAGTTCATATGTGATTTAGATCATAATGAACTATGAATTGATGATAAATGCATATAATGATATTGTCATGGATTAAAAGGATAGAAATAGTAGCTTAAATAAAAAGAGGCTTAATGAGATTAATTAATGAATAATTATGCCTTTAATCCGGAATTGAGGATTAGATGTGGAAATAATTAGGGTTTGTGATCATTGCGTTAAAGTAGGGTTTAAAATAGTAAAAGATGAAGGAAAGCCCTAATTGCAATGGAAACTATAAAAGTGGACAAGAAACCCTAAGAAGCGAGCAATGGAAACTTAATGATATGAGTAATAAAAGGAAATTGTATAATTGTTTCAGGATCTTATTGAATGCTTGCTTGCCCATTGTTGTTTGGATTATTTCTGCACCTGAATCTGCATGTACAGGTATGTGGTTACACCTATGAATATCCCGAATTAGTTTCTCCAGGATTTTCGAGGTTTTATCGATGACTTAAATTAAACTGTTGGTTGCATTTAATTCATGCAAATTATAATGTGAATATGACTATCACATAAGAGATGTGCCTACTAGCTCAGATCCTAGTCCCCTCTGTAGCTATATAGATTGACCTAGTAAATGGCTACCAATGGGGTAGGTCCATCAGGTCATTAAATGACTTAGTAAATGGCTACCAATAGGGTAGGTCCATCAAGTCACATTGAGTTAGAGATTGGACTACCTTTGGGTAGTGCCATGCGACTCAACCCTAGATATTGATCTACCTGTTAGGTAGGATCATGCGGGGTCTAATAAGGATCTACCTAGAGAGAGGTAGTATCTCAGTCTGCTGCAGGGACAACACAGAGATAGGGGATAGGAAAGGATTGAGTAGTATGGTTTAAAATGTAATCTTGGCTATTAAGTGATAATTGGTTGATTACTTTGTTATTGTAGTTGCATGATTATTGTTTCCCCCACATACCAGCTTCTTGCTGACCGACGTTTTGTTTGTCAGCGTTTTAGGTACAAATGAAAAGAACAAACAGTAAAGTGGCATATGTGGAAATAAATGAGAAATAACGTGCACAGGAGGATTAGTTAGAATAGCATCTTCATGGATAGAAGTTTAGAAATCCCAATTTTTCCAAGGTAAGAAAAGTTTTATTTTATACTGCTTTCAGTTTAGTTGGTAAATTTTATTAATTGTTATTGATTATTTGTCGAACCTTTGATCCGGGTTATTAGATAACGGCTCTGCTCTCTTGGTCTCCCTTAAGTGGGGGTTACCGGGAGATGGGGTCGTTACAATTGGTATCAGAGTGAAGGTTCCTCACTTAATCCTTAATAATTATTAAATTTTACAAATTCTGTAGAACCCAAGGGAGTTATTAGAGGATTATCCGCAAGACAGAGGTGACTAGAAAAGGATCACGACTGGGGGCTGGAAATGTTTTCCTCCACACCGCTAGTCGGAATACGAGAACTCCCGGATCCGTGTGACTGCCTGGCCAAAGTCTTAGGGTATGATTCGAAATAAGATACCTTTAGGACTCTCTCATCTTATTCATCCCTTCTCAACTCAAATTCTGTTAAGGACCTTAAGGATTAGGGTTTTCTCTCTTCTTCTCACCCTCTTGAGGTATGGGTAAGGTTGATAAGAATTAAGGAATCCTCCACCAAATTAATAAAAAGCATGTAAATAAGATGTGATGGACATAAGCTTAATAGAGTAAGCATAAAGGAATAGATACATGCTTAGGTCGTATGACACGAGTTGTCATTTCCGTCAGGGGAGACATGAGGATAGACCTCCTTGACAGGAGGATGAGTAGAGAGAGTTAGTCTTGGAGGTAGAAACCTCCATTAAAAGTAGAGACCTAGCACATCCTCTGAGGATGATGTTAACCCTAACCCTAAGTGAAGGTTAGAGAGAGATGACATGACGAGTTAGATGTCATGGTTGACCGAGTGTTTGGTTGAACATGCCTTTGGGATGCCATAAGAGGTTAGATGACCTAGTACCTTAGGCGACCCAACCCTGGAGAGGGTCGTGCATGCTAGAGCCAAGAGTAGCTCCTTCATGGATGAGGTTAGAGGAGAACCTATAGAAACCCTATGAGTGTATGCAGGTAGGGTATAGCTTGCACCCAGAGTACATCAGTAGACGACAATAGGTTGAAACCCTGGCCAGTATACATGAAGGATGGCTAATGGGATGAGCATAAAGGGCTAAGGATAATCTTGAGTCAAACATGAGTTGAGCATAGGCTTCACCCACGTAGGGGGTATGCTTGTGAGATTGAGCCTTCATGGAGAAAGGACCTCTAGTAGGAAGGTTGGATGTGGAGTTAGCTCTGGAGAGAGAAAGAAGGACCCAACATGGAGGTTGGAAGCCTAAAACCCCGAGATGTGAGGCACAGTGGGGAGTCGAGGATGATGTGACCTAGGTGGATGATAGTGGTTGCCTTATGATTGACCCCTGGAGGCTGATGATATCTTGGTTTCCTTTAGAGGAACCAACCCTAGAGAGAGGATGATGCTTCTGGTACTTGTGTGCCTATGGTATAGGAGTTTACCTGCTGTAATGAAACAAAGAGTGCCTTAGACCCAGAAGAGGGTTTAGTGATAGTTTTTGAGGCCTTGTACCTTGTTGTTTGTCCTTGAGGAGGACTCGACTCGGAGATGTACTCAAATAGAAGAATGACAAGGAAGTGCATGATATACCTTGGACATGATTGATTTGTGGTTAAGATATTGAGCATGCAGTTGGATACCCAAAGGTGAACATAGGGTTCCTAGGCCTAAGAGGGGAAGCAGTGTATCCAATGCTCATGGTGAGATTTGAGTCACTATAGTTTCGAGCATGGTACTCTTAATGTGTAGAGGTAAAGGAAACCCCCTTAAGTTAAGGGTATGTTTGATGAACCCCTCATAGCTAAGTTGATCTAATGTTGAGGATGAGAACAAGTATGACCTAGCATGGTTTAATAGGTGGTCTACTTGTGCCTTAGTAGTTGTTGGGTTAGGCATGCTCATGTGAATGTAAACCCTGGACATTAGGGAATTTGTGACCTTTGTGGTTAAGGTGTAGTTTCCTCCCATCCTGGGAGAGGGGCCCTTCGGTAGGGTATATACCAGTTTGTTTGTTTTGAGGTAACCTTAAGTGGTCCCATAGGATCCTGAGAAGCTAAGTGGAAAATACATGGTATGAGAATGAACCTGTAGAACCATATATAGCCATCTCTAAAGTGCATGTGGATGTGTTACCATGGAGGTAACCGGTATGGGGCCTAACCAAGGTAGGCTGGTTGTCGTGACCCCTATGAAGGGATGAAAGTCAGTCATGAATGCAGAGAGAGATGATGAAGGATTGGGTAAGGTTCTAAGTTGAATATGTACTATAATGGAATCCTAAGTCTATCCTAGGGTCAGGTAGGGATAAGACCGATGGAAGAAGGAGTTGCCTAATTCCCTAGTTGCACATGACCATAGGGTCGGGAGGTAACATCTATCATTGTCTGAGGGCCATGGGTTAGGAGTTTGATCACCTTCATGAACTCATGGGACCCAATGGGCAGATGAGTAGGGCACTCTCTGGATTCATGAGGGAAGAGGGATGACTCCAAAAGTGCCGACACCCTATAGACCCAAAGGAGATGACCAAGGATTGTGTGTAAACCCTAGTAGGTTCGAGACCAGTTTTCCATGGAAGTAATTTTTGATATCATGATGTTTGAGACATGAGTTGCACGTTTCAGCTTAGATTTGAAGGTGTACTGGCAAGGTGGGATGTATCATCTCTACTTCTGGAATGGGAAGAACTCTGTATTTGGACGGCCGCCAAATTATTATTTCTTCTTATTATGGGAGTGAGAGATAGGACAAAACGCATGCCATACACCAAGGATAAAGATGATGTGATTTGGAACGTTGCTACAAGGTATGATGATAGAGATGATAACATACCCTTGTGGAGAAAATGATACATGGATGGTTTACAAACACTAAGAGTATTAAGGAGATCATCTTGTGGGGATGTGATACCATGAGCTATCTGGAATTTTCCAGTGATACAAGGTTGAGTTTGATGACAATGGAGATGAGTACAAAGTATTCTCAATGAAGATAGACTTAGAATTAGAGTTTGAGACAGATGATAAGTGGAATACATGGAGGGGTATGTCTTCAGCATTACCTAACACCTATGGAGGTGAAGTGGTAATGAATGCTCTGGTTGAGATATAGCTGCCTAGTTTAGCTAGAGGCTAGAAGAAGTCGAGGTTGTTAGGTTAACCCTCAGTTGGAAACGAGATAAGTTTGGCTAACACACAGATGTAACAATATCGGTTGATCAAGTTAATGGTTGTTTGGTTAGCCAGCCTAGTCCATGATATAATGAAAGGATGGTTGTAGAACCTCCGATACACGCCTCTGATAAGGGAGGTGATGAAACCTTGATTAGAGTGGTGTAGGGTTTTTGAGGAATCATGACACACCGGAGATCATGATTTTAAAATCGCCATATACCATGGTATTGCTGAGGTAGTTAGAGGTAGTAGCACTTTGGATGCTTATGTTAAAGATTCATGTGGCTTGTGGCCATGCATGGTAGTAGGTGAAGGACGAACACCAGTGACCCAACGCTTTGACATAGAGGATAAAGAGTTCCCTAAAGGGAGTGGGAGATCACCAATATGGAAGGTGTGGTAAGTCTCCCCTAGACCAAGGAAGGTCAAGATACAATATGGGTTATGGTAGATCGCCTTACCTAGATAACATGAGTACTGTCAAGTGACAGATCGGGTTGAACTACTTATAAGAGAGAGATAGTTCAACTACACCATGATGCGAGTTCGAAGGTCTGTGAGTTTGATCTAAAGGTTTCCTTCCAAAAGGTGGGAGTGGGTACATGAAGAACTTGATGTTAGTACTGTTTATCACCCATTACTAATGATTAGTATCATCCAGAGTAAAGGGTCTGATGAGAGCATGAGTGCTCATTCAGGGGGATACAAAGAGACAGTTCTTAAGATGTGACGTTAACCACCATAGCCTTTATTGGGATGAAAGAAATTCTAGAAGGAGGTTGTATCACCACTTCATTAAGATGATGTTGGTGAAGGAGGCCTCGTGAAGGTCAGAAAAGAACCACAATGTGTGCAGATGAAGTCACTTTGATCGTGCAATGGCTGAGAGAGAGAGAGCCCAGTGGTGACATGAGTCATGAGCTGATGCAAAGCAGACTGACATGCAGTTCATTGTGGGAGAATATAATGTGAGAATCCAACCCCTCTAAGCTACAGCTGAGAAAGCTGAGTCCCCAATATATGGGTCCATTTGATATGGATTGGTGGAGATGGTTGTAAAATGATGTGTTGCATGAGTCCGATCTAGAGCACTATGTGAGGTACCCAAGCCATGTGTTGAGCCCTGAACCTATTCAGCTTTTGAGAAACTGAAATGTCCTGAGTCACCTATGAAGGTATGATATACCAAGGTAAGAAAGAACTCAGATGGAAGAATATGAAATGATGAAGGTTCTTGAGAAGCACCATGGAAAGGGAGAAGCCACATGGATGCCCTGATGGACATGGAAAAGTCTTATCCTGAATTATTTGTTTGTTTGGTTGAATTTTGAGGACAAAATTCTTATAAGAGGGGAAGGATGTTACAACCCCAATTTTGGGTTCATTGGCTGAGAAATGTAATTTCTCATATTAAATATAAATGAGCAAATAATGAATGAAAGCATGATTTTTGTTTAAGATAGCCTTGTGGAGTTATTTGTGGGCTTTATTGGCTATTGGGCCCAATAACAAGGAAATTCAATTAATTAATGGGTAAATGAATATTTGAGAAAAGAAAAATGTGGAAACCTCTAGAAGGCAGATCCAAAGAGGGATTTCGTGCCTCTTGGATTCCTTGGGTTCCAAGGAGTCCAAAGTTGCATAGAGAATGCAATAATAAAAGAAAAGATCAATTAAATATTTCCCTATCAAGAAATAAATTGAAAATAATAGTAGTATGTGGGAAATAAGTAAAAAGAGGTAAAATTGAGTTATCCTTAGTGGGATTTTGTATCCCAAGCATTCCTAATGTAAAAAGGAAAACCAATGAGGAAAATGAAAGAGAAATAAAGAGAAATCCTCAAAGAGAGATATTTTAATAAGAATAAAACAAGATAATGTGAAATAATGCATATTGATGCATTTAACGATAATGAGTATTCCTTAAATAGGAATTTCGAATTCTTTGAGTTTCTTGGGATCCAAGGAATCCCAATGAAGAGGAAAGAAAGATAAAATACCAAAATTGTTAATTAATAAGATAATGTGCATACATAATTAATGGATTATGTATTGTAAAGAAGGTGGTATTTTCTACTAAATGAAAATAGAATTTCTTGCCTTTAGAATAAGGGGCAAGTACTAAGAGGATAAAAGAAGTTATTTTCGAAATCTTGAGATCTAGAGCATAAAGAAATATCAATAAGATAAAATTCGGATTTTCCTAATAACTAAGGGATATGAATAATTAGAAAAGAGAATATTTCTTTGTAAACAAGGAAAGGAGTTTTCCTATTGACTATGGGACTTGCTCTCCTCGTAGGTAGGCATGCTAGGATGCTGCTACCCATCCCTATAAAAGGATCGGATCCACATACTCGAGCTTTTCCTTGTCTCCCACTCTTCTCCTCCTTCTTCTTCCACGTTTTCCGTCCAAACCCTAAACTCAGAAAAGCTCTATCCCGGGAGCAACAGGGAGTCGTGAAGGGGGACGCAATGGGGCATGATGCTTCCACTTTGACCTAAGGAGACTCTTCTATCATCTTCTTTCTCTAACCCTGGCGCAAATACCCGCAAGAGGTCTAAAACCTAGATGCAGATCGGGGGCTTGGCACTACTGACACGGGCCGACTTGGCCGTGGTTCGAGGCTCTGTTGGGAGCGGAAAGGGACGTCGGGGGCAGGGGGTGTGATTTCGGTGAACTTCATGCCGTGGAGGTGAGGCAGTTGGCCTCGCACTGGGCTGTAGGACGACGGTCGCGTAGGGATCCAGGGAGGAAGACGACCCCCCACTCATCGGACTGGTTTGCCCCTTCGCGGCTGAAGAGATGATCAATCAAATGGGGGCAAAAATGTAACTTGGTTATAAACTGAAGTCACGCCAACGATTGCATGGGTTGATGACGTGGCACTTCCCTATTGGCCAAGTAAGTGTTTTAATGCAAAATTCATAGATAAATATTGGTAGCTCCGATAAGAACATATAAAATATGAAAATTGCTCAGAAAAATGAGGGGAATCTAATAAAAATAAAATTGAAGTCTGATTCCTTTTGCAATTCGAAAAGTAATGGAAGTTATTAGCTTTAGATGTAATAATGTTTAAAGAACCCTATTTTGATATGATTAAAGTGATTAGTAGGGTTTAATAGATGATTAAAGTGGATTTTAGCCTGTTAATGATAAAAAGGAACATTAGGAAGAAAAAGGATGAACTTTACATATAATTAGTTAATTTAGAGTTTCATATGCGTGAATATACTTTAATGGGCCTTGAAACCCTAATGCTGACTAATTCAACTATTTATGGCTTTAATTGATTAATTTCATGATTAAAGTTGGAATATGCTGAATCTAAGCTATTTCGAGCATTAAAGTTCCTAATTTGTGGATAAATACCCTAAATGTAGTAATTAGGGTTTTCTCATGAATAAAAGGTGGAATTAATGGTAAATCGAGTTCATATGTGTTTTGGACCATAATGAACTTTGAGTTAAATGGTAAATGAGAATAATGATCTTGTCATGGATTAAAATGATAAAAATAGTAGCTCTAATGTAAAAGAGGTTTAAGGGGCTTAATTAATGGATAATTATGCCTTTAATCCGAAATTGAGGATTAGATGTTGAGATAATTAGGGTTTGTGATCAATTGCTTTAAATTAGGGTTTAAAATAGTAAAAGATGAAAGGAAACCATAATTGCTATGGAAACCCTAAAAAGTGGACTAGAAACCCTAGGAAGCGAGCTAGGTTTAATAGATCTTGATGACACGAGTAATAAAAGGAAAATTTATAATTGTTTCAGTATCTTATTGAATGCTTGCTTTCCTATTGTTGTTTGGATTATTCCTGCACCTGAATCTGCATGTACAGGTATGTGGTTACGCTTATGACTACCTGAATTAGTTTTCCGAGATTCTATCGATGTTTCCATCGTGGCTTGAATTAAACTGTTGGATGTATTTAATTCATGCAAAGTATAATGTGAATATGACTATCACATAAGAAATATGCCTACTAGCTCAGATCCTAGTCCCCTCTGTAGCTTAATGGGTTGACCTAGTAAATGGCTGCCAATGGGGTAGGCCCATCAGGTCATTGGATGACTTAGTAAATGGCTACCAATGGGGTAGGTCCATCAAGTCACATTGAGTTAGAGATTGGACTACCTATGGGTAGTTCCATGCGACTCAACCCTAGATATTGATCTACCTGTTAGGTAGGATCATGCGGGGTTTAATAAGGATCTACCTAGAGAGAGGTAGTATCTCAGTCTGCTGTAGGGACAACACAGAGATAGGGGATAGGAAAGGATTGAGTAGTATGGTTTAAAACGTAATCTTGGCTGTTAAATGATAATTGGCTAATTACTTTGTTACTATAGTTGCACGATTATTGTTTCCCCCACATACCAGCTTCTTGCTGTCCGACGTTTTGTTTGTCGGCATTTTAGGTACAAATGAAAAGAACAAACAGTAAAATGGCAGATGTGGAATTAAATGAGAAATAACGTGCACAGGAGGGCTAGTTAGTTTAGCATCTTCATGGATAGAAGTTTAGAAATCCCAGTTTTTCCAAGGTAAGAAAAGTTTTATTTTATACCAGTTTTTGGTTTAGTTGGTAAAGTTTATTAATTTTTATTGATTATTTGTCGAACCTTTGATCCTGTTAGTTGAAATACGGCTCTGACCTTCGGGTCTCCCTTAATTGGGGGTTACCGGGAGGCTCTGACCTTCATATTTTGTATGTTCTTTCAACGACTGATCTTGCTCCCTTGTACATGGATGGTTTGCAAACAATAAAAGGAATAATGTAGTCATCTTATGAGGATGTTTTTATCATGGGCTATGAGTCATACAAGGTTGAATTCAAAAACCAAGAGGATGAGCTCAGGGTTTTCTTGATTAAGATAGACTTAGAGTTGTGATGAGATAATAAGTGGAATACATGGGGGTGTATGTCTTCAATACTACCTAATACCTAAGGATGTGAAGTGGTAATGGATGCTCTAGTTGAGATATAGCTGCCTAGTTTGGCTAAAGACTAGAAGAGGTTGTTTGGCTAACCCTAAGTTTGGGAAGAAGATAAGTTTGGCTAACACTCAGATATATCAAAGACGGTTGATCAAGTTAATGGTTGAAATGAAAGGATGGTGGTAGAACCTCAGATACACTTCTTGGAATAGAAAGGTAATCAAACCCTGATGAGAGTGGTTTAGGGCTTTTGAGGTATCGATCTGGAGGAATCATGACATATAGGAGATCATGATTTTAAGATCACCATATACCATGATACTACAAATATAGTAGATGACAATATCACTTTGGATGCTTAATATGAAGTTGCATGTGGCATGTGGCCATGAAAGCTAGGGGGTGAAGGACGAACACCAGTAACCCAGTGCATGGATATAAAGTATAAAGAGTTCCTGAAAGGGAATGGGAGTTCATCACTATGGATGTTGTGAGTCTCCCCTAGACCAAGGAAGGTCAAGGTGCAATATGGGTTATGGTAGATCGCCTTACCTAGATAACATGAGAAAGAAAGAGTACTGTCAAGGGACAAATTCAGTTGAACTACTTAAGAGAGAGAGATGGTTTGACTACACCATGATGCGAGTTCAAAATTTCTTGAGTATGACCAAGGTTCACTTCCATGAGGTGGAAGTGGATACATGAAGAACTCGATAATAGTACAGTTTATCACCCCATACTAATGGACAGTGTGATCCAGACTAGAGGGTCTGATGAGAGCATGTGTGCTCACTCAGAGTGATACATAGAGACATTTCTTAAGATGTGATGTTAACCACCATAGCCTTTGTCAGGATGCAAGAAGTTTCATAAGGAGGTTGTGTTGGTCACCACTTCATTAAGATGATGTTGGTGAAGGAGGCCTCGCGAAGGTAAAAAAAGAACCACGGTGTGTGCAGATGAAGTCGCTTTGATCGTACAATGGCTGAGAGAGAGCCCAGTGGTGACATGAGTCACAAGATGATGCAAGGCAGACTGACATGCAGTTCACTGTGGGAGGATATGTGATGTGAAAATCCGACCCCTCTAAGCTACAACTGAGAAAGTTGAGTCCCCGATGTATGGGTCCATTTGAGAGGGATCGGTGGAGATGGTTGTGTTTAGCCTTACCCCTCAGGATAACATGACGTATAATGTGTCCCATGAGTCCGATCTAGAGCACTATGTGAGGTACCCAAGCCATGTGCTGAGCCTTGAACCTATTCAGCTTTTGAGAGGCTGAAATGTCCTGAGTCACCTATGAGGGTACGTTATACCAAGGTAAGAAAGAACTCAGATGAAAGAATATGAGATGATGAAGGTTCTTAGGAAGCACCATGGAAAGGGTGACGCCACATGGGAGCCATGATGGACATATAAAGGGCTTATCCGGTTTGTTTTCTTACTTGATGGAATTTTGAGGGCAAAATTCTTATAAGAGGGGAAGGATGTTACAACCCCGAATTTTGAGTTCATTTGGTGAGAAATATGATTTCTCATAATATGAAAAAATAATTATGTCTCTTGATTGAATGCATGAATTTCATTTACGATAGCCTTGATGTTTGTGTTGTGGGCTTTATTGGCTATTGGGCCCAATAACAAGGAATTTCAACTAGTAAATGAATAATTACGTTTTTGAGAAAAGAAAGGTGTGGAAACCTCTGAAAGGCAAAAGAATGTAATCCAAGGATGGATTTCGTGCCTCTTGGATTTCTTGGGTTCCAAGGAGTCCAAAGTTGCATAAAGAGAGCAATAAGAAAAGAAAAGATCAATTAAGTATTTATTTATTAAGAAAGAAATTGAAAATATTGATGAAATGTGGAAAATAAGTGTAAAGAGGTATAATTGAGTAATCCTTAGTGGAATTTAGTATTCAAAGGATTCCTAATGATAAAAGGAATACTAATGAGGAAAATAAAAGAGAAATAAAGACAAATCCTCAAAAAGAAATATTTTAATCAGAAATCCACATGATAATGAAGAATAATGTATTTAGATGCATCTTGAAGGATAATAAGTATCCTTAAAAAGGATTTCGAAATCTTAGGATTCTTGGAGGGCTAAGGAGTCCAAGACACCAAGATGATGGCATAAGAAAGAGAAATTACCAAATAATTTGGTTTTTATAAAGGATAACTTGATTGCAAAGGAAATACCCTTTTTCTTTGGAATTTGGGTTTCAAATTTAATACACGAGTGGATAATGCCAATACAAAGTTTCCAGTAAAATTTGAGTGAAAAATGTTAAACGAAGAGAGAGAAATGAATTTTCCAAGATTCCATGTACAATTCCCTTTTCAATTCGTTTTTTTGGAATATAGGAATAAGGGAGAAAGATCAGTCGTTGGATGCCCCACGTGGTCCAGAGGACCACGAATCCAAGGGCAGATGATCATCGCCCACCTTGTTTCATAGAAGGAAAGGGAGTGGGAAAGCAATCTGATTTTCTCAAGTTTGATGCTTTAACCTGAGGTGTGGATGAGTCCATCACCTTCGGGAGTCTTTTTCGAAGTGTCTCGACCCAATTTATGGGTAATTTCGTGGAGGATCGGAGAAGTACCCAAATCCTCTAACACCTGTAAGAAGTCCTATATAAGGGGAACGGTCTGGGCTTCATGAGAGATTGCGGGAACCCTGCCCTCAAGTTCAGAGCAGTGCGACGAGTGTTCCCATGCCCTCAATTGGACCAGCAACCTGTTCTTCCTCCTCGACTAGCCGCCGTCATCGCCGGAGAAGCAACCGCTTGCTGGCGGTAGAGGAATAAATCCAACCTACAATTGAGAGGTCGGGCAGGTTCGTGGTGAGCAGACGAAGCTCATGGACTAACTAGCTTTCTCGTTGGTGGAAGAAAACCCAAAGTCAACACTAAGGTTGACCGGAGGCTGGCGCTCGCTCGCGAGGTAGTAGGACGCGAGGTTGAAGATGAATAGGGAGAAAAGTCTCTCTTACCCCTGGTGTGCGAAAAGGAGAGCAGGGACAAAAAGGGTAAAGGTCGGATCAAAGACCCTGATCGCTAGAAAAGAAAATAGGAAGGACACGTGGTGCTCTTCCATTGGCCAAGAGGTAGATATTTTACAAAATTCGTAGTTAATTATTGGTAGCCATGATGGAAACGTATAATACATGAAAATTGATCAGAAAAAAATGAGGAATGCAATAACAATGTAATTGAAGCCTAATTCTACTTTCAATTCAAAAAGTATGTAAAGATGTTATCTTTAATGGTTTATCTATTAAAAGAACCCTAATCTTTATTGATTAATGATTTGGAAGGGTTATATGGATGATTAAAGTTAATCTTAACATGTGGTTAATAAAAAGGGCACAGTAAATCTAAAAGGTTGGTCTTTGCATATAATTGATTTAATTTAGAGTTTATATGCATAAATAGGCTTTACTGGGCCTTGAAACCCTAATGTTGGTAATTAGGACTACTAATGGCTTTAATTATTTGATTTCATGTATAGAATTGAGTTTCATGGGTATAAGCTATTTCGAGCATTAAAGTTCCCAATTTGTTGATAAATACCCTTAATGTAGTAATTAGAGTTTTCTCATGAATAAAAGGTGGAATTAATGGCAAATTGAGTTCATATGTGATTTGGACCATAATGAACTATGAATTGATGATAAATGCTTATAATGATCTTGTCATGGATTTAAAGGATAAAAATAGTGGCTTTAATGTAAAAGAGGCTTAATGAGCTTAATTGATGGTTAATTAGGTCTTTTCTGAAATTAGGGTTAAATGTTAATTAAAGGTAACCTTAATATCTTTCGTGATGAATAGATGAGATAATTAGGGTTTGTGATCAATTGCGTTAAATTAGGGTTTAAAATAGTAAAAGATGACGGGAAACCCTAATTGCAATGGAAACCCTAAAAGTGGATTAGAAACTCTAGGAAGCGAGCTAGATTTGATAAATCTTAATGACATGAGTAATAAAAGGAAATTGTATAATTGTTTCAGGATCTTATTAAATGCTTGCTTGCCTATTGGTTGATTGGATTATTTCTGTCTCACGTCAAATTGACAGGTATGTGGTTACACCTATGAATATCCTGAATTAGTTTCTCGAGGATTTTCGAGGTTTTATCGATGACTTGAATTAAACTGTTGGTTGCATTTAATTCATGCAAATGATAATGTGAATATGACTATCACATAAGAGATGTGCCTACTAGCTCAGATCCTAGTCCCCTCTGTAGCTTTATAGATTGACCTAGTAAATGGCTACCAATGGGGTAGGTCCATCAGGTCATTAAATGACTTAGTAAATGGCTACCAATGGGGTAGGTCCATCAAGTCATCATGAGTCAGGGATTGGGATACCCTTGGGTAGGACCATGCGACTCCATAACCCTAGGAATTGGCTACCTGTGTGGTAGGGCCATGGGGGTAAGGATCTACCATATGAGAGAGGTAGAATCCATGTCCACTGCAGGGACGGTACAGAGATAGGTGATAGGCAAGGATTGAGTAGTATTGCTTAAAACATAATCTTGGATGTTAAATGATATTTGGTTGATTACATTGTTAACATAGTTGCACCATTATTGTTTCCCCCACATACCAACTTCTTGCTGACCGACGTTTTGTTTGTCGGCGTTTTAGGTACAAATGAAAAGAACAAACAGTAAAGTGGCATATGTGGAACTAAATGAGAAATAACATACACAGGAGGATTAGTTAGATTAGTATCTTCATGGATAGAAGTTTAGAAATCCCAGCTTTTAAAAGGTAAGTAAAGTTTTTATTTTATACCAGTTTTCAGGTTTGTAGTAGAATTTCATAATTATTATTGATTATTTGTCGAACCTTTGATCCGGGTTATTAGATAACGGCTCTGACCTCTTGGTCTCCCTTAAGTGGGGGTTACCGGGAGACGGGGTCGTTACAAGTGTTCTATGGTGAGTTATGGGTTCAAATACCCAGATTCTATAATCATGATGATGAACTGGTTAAGAAGTGGAATTGTGCGTGATGAGTCGAGGGATTAAGATTCCAATACTTTGTGGAAAGAGTATGGCTACAGGCCATGACTCCACTATGACAATACCAGACATTAGATATATGAATCTAAGCCTGAAGTAAGTTAATGTTGTGGTGATAATTCTCTAGTAAATAAATGTTATACATGTTCTTCATATTTATGGGAGGATAAGTGACATGTTTCTCTTTCAAGTTACAGCTGCAATGTTTTTAGACAAGAATAATATTCTAATCAGTTAGACATTGAATTAACTGCTGCCAAACAAATATGATTCCTATGTGCATATTTATCTTCTTAAGCTGCAATAATAATGTTTCTCGCAAAGAGTTATATCTCTCGCTGGGGCAATTTACAATTGTCTCACCCCGTTGGAATCACATTTTTAGGTGGACGCGGACGAGGAGGCAGGAATCCTTCAGTAGGAGAAGGACAACAACAATAGCAGCAGGGTCAGTAGTGAAGTCTCAGGTGGAGACATTGGCTGTTATACCTTGTATAGATGTAGATAGAGTCCTATGTGTCGTCTCTGTACTCTCAGGTCCTCAGAGTAGTAGTTAGTGCTTTCGAGATTTTGTCTTAATGCCTCGAGATTTTATACTGCCTGTATTTAGCTTGACAGCACAATTAATGCTTGTAACTCTCAGAAAGAGATGATACAGAATATGTACCTTCAAACAAGAATGTAAATGTGTTGCTTGGGTTCTATGTGAGAAAGTTTTCCTTTGCTGGATCTCTTGATAAAAAGGTTTTAATTTTTAGTGATTTTTGGTAATCCACTGCTTAGTGAACGCTTCCGCATTAGTTAATTATGTTTTCATGAGTTGTATGCCACAGTACATGTGCATCATCAACCTAAAATTTGACAAAATAAACACACCTTCAGGATATAACTATAAATGGACATATAGAGAGAAATATATGATATTTTTAAAACTTACATTATGAGGCGGCACATTGGTATCCTCTCCATGCTCATCATGGACATCATGGTCATCATGCCCATGCTCAACCATCTGAAAATTTCATTAAAAAATCAAACATTTAGCATTTGACATAACTAGACGATAATGAAACATTGAAAAATGAAACATTGTATAGTTCACATATACAAATGAAACATTGAAAAATGAAATATATTAAAAAATATAAACATGCATGCCTCTAATATTGTGATCGTTTATCAATTAACAATCCTTCATTGTGATCTCCACGCACATACAAGTCATCATTAGCTTCAATATTTTGTGGTGTTGGCAACCCAATTGAGAATGGACTGGAGTCATCATACTTATCATAGTACTCTTATTCATCTATAGGATCTTCAATGAACTGTATTTTACCATGAAGAACAACCAATCATTTATCATTTGTAGGATCATCGATATAAAATACTTGTTTCTCCTGTGATGCCAATATGAATGGTTCACCCTTCTCACCAATCTTTTCAATGTTCACTAAAGTGAAACCCAATTCATCCACTATAACTCCTCTGGTGTTATCAACCCAATTACATTTGAAGAGCATAATTCTAAAATCTATGTAGTCAAACTCCCATATGTCTTCAATGACACCGTAATATGACATTTTAGCTTCATGTTGACTCTTATCCTTTACACTTGCAAAAAACATAGTCGACGCTTGAAGGGTGACCCCACTGTTTTAGATGACACTCTTATCATCTTGGCGCTTTGTGTTATATGTGAATCCATTAATGGCATACCCTTTATAAGACATAACATTCAATTTTGGTTTAAAGGCAAGGCATTTGAAAGTTTCAGTAATATCATATGGTGTTTGAGATAGTTGATGTAAGACTTTATCTTCAAACCACTTAATAAATGTCTTGTTATGAGATCTAGCAAGCCACATTGAATTGGCTCGAGGATATTGTCTCTTGATGAAATTGGTATGTTCCTCGATATAAACACTCACTACATCCATGTTGTGTAAAATATACAAGTGACCTTATTCCAACTTCTCACGGTCGATTACTTTCACTTGTGATCCCAAAATTCCTTTGCCAAATTGCTCCTCAATATTCTTGTCATTACCAGGAGTGTCATTACCACTCAGAAAGAACAGCTTGCCCGCCTATAGTGGCATCTTCGCTATAGAGCTACAGCGACGGCTGCACTCTCATTGCAATCGAGCAATTTCAAGTTTACCTCCATCGATCCGACATTAAAATCATCGAGAGATTCATGATACATCCATCCCGGCACATATAATGAAGGATTGAGAGGTTTAATGTTTACCTTCCATCAATACCCTCATTAGGGCGTACAAATATTTTCGCCCATCGACCCCCACATATTCAAATATATGCGAACTCCAAGAGATCCTATAGGAAAACCTATTTCACCATCACCAGCTACTGACGATGATGGATATATGGTCAGAGCAATACATGAAAAGATTTCACTTAGATAATTAAGTACATTATCATATTCTTTTAGCATCAGTAAAGTTTTCAAACATAACTTATCAGGACAAATGCTACAAAGAAACATGTACAGTTTCATCAGTTACTTCTCAGTCTTTATAAGACATTGGGATCTCAACACCTCATTTCAATATTGGGAATACTCATCCCTTCACAAACTCCATGCCATAATCATATGGTTCTGGGTATTCAAACCCTTAACTCATCACTGAGCATTGTTACCACTTTTTCAGGTAACTATCACCTTCAGGTCATCTGACCAAGATAAACATGATACTTGTTCACAAGCATCTCTCATGGCACTTAAGGCCCATTAATTCTCTTATTACCTCTTACCAGGCAACAAGGCATATTATGGCACATAAGGCCCAATGACAATTTTAATAAATAAAACCTCATAGCTCATACATGGCTATGTTCATCATCTCATGATACATGCATGGTTAGTACAGATGATAACAATTACATCAATATCATATCAGCACCATGCAAAACAATATAACATCACTATTCAAGGGTAACACAACTATTCCCTCACTAGGGTTAGGGTTTCCCATTTTAGGTCAATTGGGGATATTCATTCCATTACCCAGATCAGGGTTATGGTTTATCACCATATTGCCCAAGATTAGGGTTTCATATAACATTTCAAAGCATCACACTAGTTTTGAGTTCCACATCAACATTAATATATTAGGGTTTTACATAATCATCACCCTAAATTAGGGTTCCCCATAAAATCACCCTAGATTAGGGTTTACATTCAATATCCCACAATTAGGCTTTACTAATCATCCCAATTAGGGTTTCATATTCAATTACCCATAATTTAGGATTTAATATTCATCTAAATTAGGGTTTTACATTTCATAACCCTTATTTAGGATTACTCATGTCATCACCCTCAATCAGGGTTTCACTATTACCCTAGATTAGGGTTTCACTCAGAATTTCCCTGAATTAGGGTTAGGATTCAGTAACCTTTTCGATTAGGGTTTTCATGATCTCTTCACTAAGGATCATACCCTAATAACCACACAATTAATAATCATGTATGAATTCCTTTCTATCATCCTCTCAACTTGATTAGGTTACATCAACCCTTCAATCAAGTACATATAAGTATGATTGACATAGTGTACTAAGACATTGCTTTCATAACCTTTTAGGGTTAATTAACCTAAAGGGACTGATCATCTAGGTATTTTAGGGTTTCAACCTTTGTACCTAACATTGATAATCATCATTGGATCAATGGATCAATTACTATCTTAAATCTCCAAATGATTTGATCACATTGGACCTCCATTCGGTTTTGGGGTTTCAACACCATACGGTTTTGAATCCGTTTGCTTCCAAATGGTCCTGAGACCGTTTGACCCCAAATGGTTTCAAGACCATTTGGACTCAAACGATCTCAAGACCCTTTGGGCCAAATCAGCCTCAAAACCGAAAGGGTTCATATGATAGGTTCATCAATCAATTGATCAAGATTTGTTATATTGAATTGTCCTTCAATCTTGCTTTTAAATGTTAATCAATCCACACCATTGGATCTTCAAACATTCAAACATCAACCATTTGATCACCAAACGGTTTTGGTTTGACTTGGTCCAAACGGTTTGAAACCATTTAAGGCTCCAAATGGTTTTGACCTAAAAGTCCAAACGGTTTGAAACCATTTAAGGCTCCAAACGATTTTGAACTTATTTGTCCAAACGGTCAATCCATCCCCAAATGGTCAACTCAAGAATGTTCAAATGGTTTGAAACAGTTTATGGCTCCAAACAGTCAACCATCCCATTCGGTCAACATGTCTAAACGGTTTGGGGTTCAACCTCCAAACGGTTTGCAAACCGTTTGATCACCAAACGGTTTGGTGGAAACCGATTAGATTATTTTGTTGAAACCGATTGCAACTAGATATTATTGATATGTGTGCTTAAGATGATTTCATCATCATAAAGCTTCAACCCCTCGAAATCTACAACCATTTCCCTGATAGTTTCATCAATTAATCAAAGAGATTTCAAGAAGAACAATTGAACATATTGAATTGAGGAATGGAATTCAATAACAATGAATAAGGGTTCAAGATATGTAACCAACCTTCAAATGAGCTTCAAAACTTGGAGCTTCACGTCAACAATGGTGGGAGAAGCTTTCTCAAACCACAAGGTTCGTTCCTCAAACTTTTGAGTGAAAAGGATTGGTTAGAGTTGAAGATTGAGTGAAGAAAAGAAGAAATCAAGCATTAATTTGTGATTTCCACCATGAAATCATGGCGAAAGAAGGTCAAGAAGCTTACCAACAGGTTGGGGGCCGTCCTCCTATTGCTCCCAAGCTCCCTTGGTCGTTTTTCAAGCAAGAAGTGAAAGTGGATTCGAAATTACCCTTTCAACTCATGGATAAAGGAGCATATATATGAATTTTATTGAAAATTCATTTAAGAGAGAGAAAGTAAGGATTATCTCCTTCATTTCCTTTCCACTTGCCCCCTTCCCTTCCTTGGTTATGAGGCTATCTCCTTTGCCTCTTATTCCTCTCAATTATTCATGATTTAAAGAAAAGTAAATTAAGCACCTTAACCCTTATAATAATAATATCCATAAGTTAGTGGATATTTCTTTTATTTTCTTAATGTGAGTGGGTTCTCCACTCACGTAGATATTTCCATTGCCTTTGCAAGGAACTAGGTTGTCCATATATGTGGATTTCAACCTCTATAATTTTGTTTTAAGGGAAATCCATTTAATATAATTATTTTTGCATTAAATTGAATTAGAATTTCAATTATGCTTAAATCTTGATTATTTTAATATCAAGTTTCTTTCTTCTTCAAAGAGGTACAAATGAGACGCCCCTCTCATTTTCTTTGCTCAAAATGAAGCCAAGAAACATTAGGGACTATTTTGAAGTGGTAATTTGCATATTGAACCCTGGGTTTTGGGTAATTTGCACATTACACCAAAACTAGGTTTTAATGCACAAACATTGCTTTATCAACTCTTTCTTGGTACTCAGGCTTTCACTAGCCATACTTCTGCATCATTTTCATTCTCATGATGCTTCAACATTTGAGAAACATTTTATCATGCACAGTTTGCAATTTAACCCCTCAACTTGGGTAATTTGCACTTTAGTCCAAAACAAATAAAATATCATTTCAACATTATTAAAAAAGGACTAAAATTGAAATATGAGTTCCTCTTGAGCCTTAATTACTTTTCAAAAGATAAGAACACACATATAATCCACTTTATTAAGCAAAACATCTAGGGTTAAAGCATAACCCAGGTCAGGGATTTTACAAGTTATCCACCCCTTACAAGATTTCGTCCCCGAAATCATTAAGAGAAAAGAGTAGGGTACTTCCTTCTCATTTCTTCCTCTAGATCCCATGTAGCTTCTTCAATGCCACGGTGATGCCAGAGAACTTTTACAAGACATATGACTTTTTCAGCTTTTTAATTCTTCTGTCAAGAACCGACACAAGTCCTTCAACATAAGATACATCATCATTTAGTTCTACCTCCACAGGTTACAGAACTAACTCTGTGTCAGGATGACACTTTCTTAGCATAGACATATGAAAAACTGGGTGCAATCTATGAAAATTAGGTGGTAACCCATCTTATAGGGTACCTTTCCCATCCTTTCAATGATCGGATAAGGCCCCATAAATCTAGGAGCTAACTCCCCCTTCTTTCCAAATCTCAGGATACCTTTCCAAGGTGAGACCTTGAGGTATACTCTATCTCTGACTTGGAATTCTAAGGGTCTACGACATTTGTCAGCATAAGATTTCTGTCTATCCTGGACAGCTTTCAACTGTTGTTATATTACTTTAATCTTCTCAGTTGTTTATTGTACTAGCCCAGGACCAAAAAGTTGATATTCTTCTATTTCATACCAACATAAAGGTGATCTACAACGTCTACCATTTAATGCCTCATATGGTGCCATCTCAATACTGTGCTGATAGCTATTATTGTAAGCAAATTCTATTAAGATCAGGTGTAGATCCCAACTTCCTACAAACTGAAGGACACATGCCCTAAGAAAGTCCTCCAAACTTTGTATAGTCCTCTCAGATTGTCTCTCTGTCTGTGGGTGAAAGGTTGTACTAAAACCTAATTGGATACCCAAAGCTTTATGGAGTCGCTCCAAAAAATGACTCGTAAACTGGGGACCTCTATCAGAAACAATAGTAGTCGGAACCCCGTGCAAACACATTATCTCATCTATGTATATCTGTGTAAGATTCTCAATAGTGTAGGTTGTTTTGACAGGAAGGAAATGTGTTGTCTTTGTCAACCTATCAACTATCACCCATACGGAATCATGACTTTTGGCTGTTCTTTTGCATACCAACCACAAAGTCCATGGTTACATGATCCCATTTCCACTGCAGTATAGGCAGAGGTTGCATTGTTCCTGTGGGCTTCTGATGTTCAACTTCAACCTGCTGACACACCAGACACCGCATAACAAACTCGACTACATCTTTCTTCAAACCAAGCCACCAGTACATATCTTTTAAGTTATGATACATCTTGGTGCTCCCTGGATGCATAGCATACATTAAAGAATGAGCTTCTTCCAGAACCAACTTCCTTAAGTTACTGGCATCAGGTACTACCATCCTACCATGGTAACAGACTACTTGATCATCTGAATCCTGGACACCATCTCGTTTCTCACTACCATACTCTGACCTAATATTTTGAATCACAATATCAGCTTGATGTGCTTCTTTAATCTGCTGCCTCAGAGTAGGTTTTATGTGCATCTCAGCTAACAGTCTGGATAACAACGATACCTTAAACTGTAGATTGTTTTGCCTCAAGGAGATAAGCATATCTCTAATAGAGCACACCAAGGAATTCAACTGTGCTTTATCTAAGGCTGACGGTGCTGATTTTCTACTTAATGCATCAACTACCACATTAGCCTTCCCTGGATGATAATCAATTGTACAGTCGTAGTCCTTGATTAATTTCATCCAACGGCGCTGCCTCATGTTCAGCTCATGCTGTGAGAAAATATACTTCAGGTTCTTATGGATTGTGAAAATATAGAATATTTCTCCATAGAGATAATGTCTCCAGATCTTCAAAGCATGGACCAAAGCAGCTAGCTCTAGATCGTGTGTTGGATAATTCTCCTTGTGTTTCTTAAGCTGTCGAGAAGCAAAAGAAATTACTTGCTTATCCTGCATCAACACACATCCTAAGTCATTCTTAGATGCATCATAGAAAACTATGTACCCCTTCCCTTGTTCAGGTAACACCAGCACATGTGCACTAGTTAACCTTTGTTTTAGCAACTGGAAAGAATGTTGACACTTGTCATTCCACACAAAAGGAACTTCTTTCCTGGTCAACTTGGTTAGGGGTAAAGCTATAGAACTGAAGTTCTTGATGAACCTCCTGTAATAACCTGCTAGTCCAAGAAAAATATGAATCTCTGTTGGTGTCTTCGGCTGTTCCCATTGCAGGATAGATTCTACCTTCTTAAGATCAACACGAATACCTGAGGTAGATATTTCGTGTCCTAGAAAAGAAACTTCTGGTAACCAGAACTCGCATTTGCTAAACTTAGCATATAGCTTATGCTCTCTTAGCAAAGTCAAAGCCTGACGGAGGTGATGCTCATGTTGTTGAGCATCTCTACTGTAGATTAAGATGTCATCTATGAAGACTACTATGAATTGATCAAGAAAAGGTCTGAAGATTCTATTCATGAGTTCCATGAATGCAGCTGGTGCATTAGTTAGTCCAAACGACATAACTATGAACTCATAGTGACCATACCTTGTCCTAAAGGCAGAAATAGGTATATCACTCTCCTTGATACGCAACTGATGGTATCCCGACCTCAGATCTATTTTAGAGAAGATAGTTGCACCACACAACTGATCAAACAAGTCATCAATCCTTGGCAGAGGATACTTGTTCTTTATGGTGACTTTATTCAAATGTCTATAGTCGATGAACAATCGCATAGACCCATCTTTCTTCTTAACAAAGAGGACTGGAGCACCCCATGGTGAAGTACTTGGTTGGATAAAACCCTTCTCAAGCAATTCTTACAGTTGTTTCTTGAGCTCTACCATCTCAGTAGGTGCCATTCTGTATGGTGTTTGTGCTATGGGTTGCGTGCCTGGGATTAGATTAATCTCAAAATCAATCTCTCAGGACGGAGGAACACCTGGAAGTTCCTCAAGGAAAGTATCTTCAAACTCACAAACAAATAGAACTTCAGAAGGATGAGGGATCTCCATTGTGGTATCTACTACATGTGCCAAGAATGTAAGGCATCCCTGTCTCATCAACTTCTCATCTACCGTAGCTGACACAAGACAAGTTGGAAGAATCTTTCTGTGTCCCGAAAAGATCCATGTGTCACCGTTGTCTGTGAGCACAACCTACTTGGAACCACAATCCAAGACAACCTTATACTTTTTTAAGGTGTCCCTCCCTAGGATTATATCAAACCCATGCATTTCAAGTGGTATAAGATCCACCTGAATGCAATGATCAGAAAAGGAAAGATTATAGGGAGAACACACCTCCCGCAACACTACAGATCCCAGCAAAGGGGTTTCTAGCTTCAAACTACCTGCTCTATGACTGACAATCATGTTACATCACTTCTTGAGTGATAAAGGAATGTGTAGCACCCAGATCAATTAAAATAGATACAAAGTAGGACGAAGATATATCAAAATAAAATAGTTCCATCTGACCTGTCACAACCCGAGGGTTGACTACTGCTTCGGGTTGATTCATAGCATAGAATCTAGTTGTTGCTTGTTGTGACCCTATGCTCGATTGTTGGGTGCCGACGATCTAGATTGTGATGCTTGTCCACATCCTCTAGCGCCACTAAAAAATTGTCTCCTCTGTGAGCCTTGCTGACTCTGCCTCTGGGGTTGAGTTACAGTTCTGACTTTCTCAGGACAATCTCTCATCAAGTGTCCTGACCTCCCACATTAGAAGCAGTTGTAGCTTCCCAAACTCTGCCTGGGTGGTCCTGTCACTGATGCTGATGCTGTACTGGGGGCTCTACTTGGAGGAAAACTATGACCCCTACCTCTACTTGACGTCCACTGCGTCGGGGTATTAAACCTTGGTGGTGGTGGTGGTGCTGAGAACCTCGACTTCTTAAAGCTCTCGGACCTTTGTCCTTGAAACTGTGTGTACTCTTTCTTATCACTGGTCTGCCGCTTCTCAATCACAGACCTCTCTATCCGTCTCACGGACTCCACAAAAGTAGCAAACCTCTTCCTATTCTCTAAAGCAGACACATAAGTGGTCAATTCAGCGTTCAACCCTTTCTTGAAACACCAAATCCTCTCCTCATCTGTAGGTGCCATATGCGGACAGAACCACAAAAGCTCCATGAACCTAGCTTCATACTCACTAATGTTCATCTGTCCTTGCCTCAACCTCTCAAATTGAGAGATCTTCTCATCTAGATACATCTTGGGAAAGTATCTAGTAACAAATTCACGTCAGAATTCATCCCATCCGACTTCAACACCTGGTCTTTTGCCTTCCTCTATGGTCCACCAATGACCAGCACTCCCCTTCAGAAGGTATACAACATGCCTCACCTTCTCTACTTTAGGGATGTTGAGGATTCTAAAATCTTTCTCCAGCTTCGTCAACCACAAATCTACATCAGCTGGGTCAGCTGTACCAACATAGTCTGTGGCTCCCACCTGGCGAAGCCATTCAAAAGTCTTTGTAGCTCCTTGTCCTTCATTGTGGGCCAGTGCCTTTGGTGCAGGTGGTGGCATCCTATCCGCCATATGCGTCATGGTCGCCATAAACTTGCCAAACATGGTATGGAAAGGTGGGTTCTCTAATGCAACTTGATCAAGAAGAGGAATCTAAGGTACGAGTTCCTCCCTAGCATGATCCCTTGCACCTTTTCCTGGTGCAGCAACACTGATCTCAGCAGCGTGTTCATCATGTGATCCAGACATCTTCAAGTTCTTCTTCTCCTATATGAGCAGAAGACACTATCTGATAAACTGGAAGATACTAGAACAGACTCAACAACCTTAATCCTATGTCTCTATAGACTCAACGAACCTAGAGCTCTGATACCACTAATTTGTGATGTATCGTTTGAATAAAACATTATTAACTAAGCGGAAACGATCATTGATAGTGAATTACTAAAAATCACTAAAAATTAAAACTATTTACAAAGAGATCCATTCTCAGGAAAACTCTTTAAACAAAAACCACAGTATTATATTTACATACTGGTTCACAAAGTACATTCACTATACTATCTCTTCTCGAGGAATGTATATACATCATTGCTTTGCTAAAAAGCACAAGTAACAAAATTCTCGAGGCATTCAAACCAAAATCACAGATTAATTATAAAATACTATCCACTGACTCCTAGGACCTGAGAGTACAAAGATGACACATAGGACTTTCTATACACAGCTTGACAGCTAGTATCCCCACCTGGGATATCACTGTTGTCCCTGTTGTTGCTGCTGTTGTTCTTCCCCTACTACAGAGTTTCTGCCTCTTTGTCTACGTCTACCTAAAAAGTTGGATTCCACAGGGGTGAGACAATTGTAAATTTCCCCAGCGAGAGATATAACTCTCCGCCGAAAACATTATTATTGTAGTTTAATAGAAATAAACTAAACAGTGGAATCATATATTTCAATAGTAGATAAATCAAGATCTATGCAAATTAGAGCAACATTCCTATTCAAGTATTTCAACTATAACTTGATAAGACAGCATGTCTCTTATTCAATATGGAATTAAAGAACATAAGTAACATTTATGTATCAAAGACATGCTAAGCAAAATAACATCAACCAGTGGTTCTCATATTTCAGTATTATGCAAATACGCTACACGGCTGATTACATTTTACAAATATTCTTAAGCTATGAGGAGATGAGATATACCGCTCATACTCCAACCGACCATTGCGAAGTCAAAATCGGTACCATACAAAGTCAATGGAAGAGTCGGCTTCCATAACCTCCCACATCTCGGTCAGTGCGAGATCACATACAGGACATCTAGTGTCTCTGCTAAATATCTTTCCAGGGTATAGTGGCATCTTTTCTATAGAGCTACAGTGGCGACTACACTCTCTTCGCTATCGAGAGATTTCATGTTTACCTCCATCGATCCAACATTAACATCATCAGGAGATTCGTGATACATCTATCTCGGCACATATAATGAAGGATTGAGAGGTTTAATGTTTACCTTCCATCAATACCCCGATTAGGATGTACAGATATTTTCACCCATCGACCCCCACATATTCAAAAATATGTGAACTGCGGGAGATCTCATAGGAAAACATGTTTCACCATCACTAGCTACTGACGATGATGGATCTATGGTTAGAGAACTACATGAAAAGATTTCACTTGGTTAATTAAGTATATTATCATATTCTTTTAGCATCAGTCAATTTTTCAAACATAATTTATTAGGACAAATGCTACAAAGAAACATGTACTATTTTCATCAGTTACTTCTCAATATTTATAAGACATTGGGATCTCAGTCCCTCATTTCAATACTGGGAATAGTCATCCCTTCACAAACTCCATGCCATAATCATATGGTTATGGGTATTCAAACCCTTAACTCATCACTGAGCATTGTTACCACTTTTTCAGGTAACTATCACCTTTAGGTCATCTGACCAAGATAAACATGATAGTTGTTACAAAGCATCTCTCATGGCACTTAAGGCCCATTAATTCTCTGATTACCTCTTACCAAGAAGCAAGGTATATTATGGCACATAAGGCCCAATAACAATTTTAATAAATAAAACATCATAGCTCATACCTGGCTATGTTCATCATCTCATGATACATGCATGGTCAGTACTGATGATAACAGTTACATCAATATCATATCAGCACCATGCAAAATGAATATAGCATCACTATTCAAGGGTAACACAACTATTCCCTCACTAGGGTTAGGGTTTCCCATTTTAAGTCAATTGGGGATATTCATTCCATTACCCAGATCAGGGTTATGGTTTATCACCATATTGCCCAAGATTAGGGTTTCATATAACATTTCAAAGCATCACACTGGTTTTGAGTTCCACATCACATTAATATATTAGGGTTTTACATAATCATCACCCTAAATTAGGGTTCCCCATAAAATCACCCTAGATTAGGGTTTACATTCAATATCCCACAATTAGGGTTTCATATTCAATTACCCATAATAGGATTTACTATTCATCTAAATTAGGGTTGTACATTTCATAACTATTATTTAGGATTACTCATGTCATCACCCTCAATCAGGGTTTCGCTATTACCCTAGATTAGGGTTTCACTCAGAATTGCCCTGAATTAGGGTTAGGATTCAGTCACCTTTTCGATTAGGGTTTTCATGATCTCTTCACTAAGGATCTTACCCTAATCACCACATAATTAATAATCATGCATGAATTCCTTTCTATCATCCTCTCAACTTGATTAGGTTACATCAACCCTTCAATCAAGTACATATAACTATGATTGACATACTGTACTAAGACGTTGCTTTCATAACCTTTTAGGGTTAATTAACCTAAAGGTACTGATCATCTAGGTATTTTAGGGTTTCAACCTTTGTACCTAACATTGATAATCATCATTGGATCAATGGATCAATTACCATCTTAAATATCCAAATGATTTGATCACATTGGACCTCCACTCGGTTTTGGGGTTTCAACACCAAATGGTTTTGAAACTGTTTGCTTCCAAACAGTCCTGAGACCGTTTGACCCCAAACAGTTTCAAGACCGTTTGGGCCAAATCAGCCTCAAAACCGAAAGGGTTCATATGATAGGTTCATCAATCAATTCATCATTATTTTCTATATTGGATTGGCCTTCAATCTTGCTTTTAAATGTTAATCAATCCACACCATTGGATCTTCAAACCTTCAAACATCAACCATTGGATCACCAAATGGTTTTGGTTGACTGGTCCAAATGGTTTGAAACTATTTAAGGCTTCAAACGGTTTTGACCTAAAAGTCCAAACGATTTGAAACCGTGTAAGGCACCAAACGATTTTGAACTTATTTGTCCAAACAGTCAACCCATCCCCAAATGGTCAACTCAAGCATGTTCAAACGATTTGAAACCGTTTAAGACTCCAAATGGTCAACTATCCTATTCGGTCAGCATGTCCAAACGGTTTGGGGTTCAACCTTCAAACGGTTTGCAAACCATTTGATCACCAAACTGTTTGGTGGAAACCAATTGGATTATTTTGTTGAAACCTATTGCAACTAGATATTATTGATATGTGTGCTTAAGATGATGTCATCATCATCAAGCTTCAACCCCTCGAAATCTACTGCCATTTCCATGGTAGTTTCATCAATTAATCAAAGATATTTCAAGAAGAACAATTAAACATATTGAATTGAGGAAGGGAATTCATTAACAATGAATAAGGGTTCAAGTTATATAACCCACCTTCAAATGAGCTTCAAATCTTGGACATTCACGTCAACAATGGTGGGAGAAGATTTCTCATACCACGAGGTTCGTTCCTCAAGCTTTTGAGTGAAAAGGATTGGTTAGAGTTGAAGGTTGAGTGAAGAAACGAAGAAATCAAGCATTGATTTGTGATTTCCACCATGAAATCAAGGTGAAAGAAGGTCAAGAAGCTTACCAACAGGTTGGGGGTCGTCCTCCTGTTGCTCCCAAGCTCCCTTGGTCGTTTTACAAGCAAGAAGTGAAAGTGGATTCGAAATTACCCTTTCAACTCATGGATAAAGGAGCATATATATGAATTTTATTGAAAATTCATTTAAGAGAGAGAAAGTAGGGATTATCTCCTTCATTTCCTTGCCACTTGCCCCCTTACCTTCCTTGGTTACGAGGATATCTCCTTTGCCTCTTATTCCTCTCAATTATCCATGATTTAAAGAAAAGCAAATTAAGCACCTTAACCCTTATAATAATAATATCCATACGTTAGTGGATATTTCTTTTTATTTTCTTAATGTGAGTGGGTTCTCCGCTCAGGTAGATATTTCCATTGCTTTTGCAAGGCACTAGGACGTCCATATATGTGGATTTCAACCTCTACAATTTTGGTTGAAGGGCAATCCATTTAATATAATTATTTTTGCATTAAATGGAATTAGAATTTCGATTATGCTTAAATCTTGATTATTTTAATATCAAGATTCTTTCTTCTTCAAAGAGGTACAAAGGAGACACCCATCTCATTTTCTTTGCTCTACATGAATTCAATAAACATTAGGGACTATTTTTAAGTGGTAATTTTCATATTGAACCCTGGGTTTTGGGTAATTTGCACATTACACCAAAACTAGGTTTTAGTGCACAAACATTGCTTTATCAACTCTTTCTTGGTACTCAGGCTTTCACTAGCCATACCTCTGCATCCTTTTCATTCTCATGATGCTTCAACATTTGAGGAACATTTTATCATGCACAATTTGCAATTTAACCCCTCAACTTGGGTAATTTGCACTTTAGTCCAAAACAAGTAAAATATCATTTCAACATTATTCAAAAAAGACTAAAATTGAAATATGAGTTCCTCTTGAGACATAATTAATTTTAAAAAGATAACAGAAAGCATATAATCTACTTTATTAAGCAAAACATCTAGGGTTAAAGCATAACCTAGGTCAGGGATGTTACATTAACTTAAAAGGTAAAGACCAGTTAGGGGCCCTAATGATAGGGGTAGATGTGAGAGCATCTTTGAAATAAAGAAAAATGGTCATGCAAGCTTTGTCAAACACAAACGAGGTGTCTTTTTGGAAGAAATTAGTCAAGGGTTTGGTGATCTTAGAGAATTCATGGATGAAAAAATGGTAAAAGCCTGCATGAACAAGGAAGGCACATATGAATTTCATAGAAGGGGTGGGAATTTTGAGATGACCTCAATCTTAGCTCTATCAACTTCAGTGCCACGGTTGCTCACCCTATGGCCTAAGGTAATCCCTTCTGTCACCATAAAGTGACATTTCTACCAGTTGAGGATCAAGTGTGATTCCTCATATTTTTCCAAAACAAGAGATAAATGTTGGAGGTAAGAGTCAAAACTATCTCCATAGATAGAGAAATCATCCATAAACACCTCCATAATGGTCTTTGCCAATCCAACAAAGATAGCGGTCATGCACCACTGAAAGATGGCTAGAGCATTGCACAACCCGAATGTCACTCTCCTGAATGCATAAGTGCCAAATAGGCAAATGAATGGCGTATTCTCATGGTCATCCGGATGAATGGTAATTTGATAAAAAACAGAATAGCCATCAAGATAACATAAATATTATTGATGGGTGAGGCACTCTATTACTTGATCCAAAAAGGGAAGGGGGAAGTGATCTTTTCTAGTAGCCTTATTTAATTTTCTATAATCAATATACATCCTCCACCCTGTGACTATACGAGTGGAAATAAGGTCATCATTGACATTTTTCATGACAGTGGTTCCCCTTTTTTGGGGACGACCTGAACCAGACTACCCCAAGGGGAGTCAAAGATGGGGTAAACGATTCTTGAAATCAAAGGCTTGATAACCTCTAGACGTACAACCTCTTTCATGTTTGAATTCAATTTCCTTTGAGGGTCTCTAGAAAGGTTTATACTCTTCTACCATAGGAATTTTATGCATGCAAATGGTTTGATTGATCCCTGTCAAATCAACCATTTTGTATCCTAAGGCAACTTTCCTTTTCTGAATCTCGATTATTAGCTTGGTTTCCTATTCATAGGTAATATTAGAGTTATGTTAACAAGATAAAGTTGTTTCTCATCAAGGAAAACATACTTAAAACCTTCTAGGACGGGTTTCATCTCCTGTGCCTTGTGGGGTTTAGGTTTTGCATCTACAACAGAGGCCATTTTGAGATCCTCAAACTCTTCATCATGGATCTCCTCAAAGGTGTCTAGATGAACTCTATATTTCTCCAATTTCTCATCTTCATAGCCACAATCAATAGGGGTCGCAAGGGCATTTTGGAGGGGATCCTCAACTAGTTCCCATTCTTGTCTCAATTGTTGAAGGTTTTCAATACAATTAAGGATATAAACGTTTCCTAGAGGCTTGGACCGTGCATGCTTTCAAATACCCTAAAATTTAGGGTTTGTTTTCCTAGGCACAAGAAGGTGGTACCTGCATCTACATCAATCAAGGCATGAGCAGTGGCCAAAAAGGGACGACCAAAAATGATGGGGTAGCATAAGTCTTCCTTTATGTCCATGATGAAAAACTCACATGGGACATAAGCATCCTTTCCAACCCTTACAGGTATATCTTCAATGATACCCATAGGTTTTGTCATGAACGAGTCAGCCAACCGGATGGTCATGGAGGTAGAAAGCATGTCAACAAATCTCAACCTCCTGCAAAGACTATAGGGAATAATTGAAATACTAGCACCCAAATCTACAAGGCATTTCCTTCATGGTTTATCACCTAAGTAACATCCAATCCCAAAGGAACCAGGATCTTTCTTCTTCTCAGGCATTTTGATTTACATGATGTCTGAAGTGGTTCTAGCAAGCATTATCGTCTCATGCTTGTCGGTGTGGTACTTCCTGGTCAATAAGGATTTCATGTACTTGGACCAGGCAGGCATATCAGCTAAGGCATCAAGATGATGACTATCCACATGCAACTTTTTCATGGCATCCATAAACTTCAAGAAACAAGCATTAAGCCTAGTTTTCTTTAGGCACGCCTGGTAAGGTGGGCGAGGTTTGTAAACATGAATTTTTGGCTTGTCAATATCCACAGGTGGGATCAATAGATTAGGGATGGTAGGAGTGGGAACGACATGAGTGTGTGGAGGGGGGTTTCGATGACCTCGATATCATCATCCTTAAAGTCCAAAGGTACATCTACATGTTTCTCTGGGGGAGGAGTATGAGTCTTCCCTGTACGGATGGAGACAACCTTAATTTGTTCAGGATGTTTTGGTTTCTTCTCAAGTTTTCCAATAAAGGTACCTGCATGGGGTTTCTATTAGGAAATAAGGAGATCCAACTAAGCATCAATTTCTTTCTGATGAGCCTGTTATGCCAGAATGATTTGTTCTAAGGAAGACACCCTATCAACAGTTGAGGGTGTGGGGGCATTCTGTTGTGCTTGAGGTTGAGGTGGTGGTTGATTAAGATTTTGGAACTGTTGCCCATTGTAGGTCCCCTATTCTGAAAATTATCCCCATAATTCCCTTGGTTCTCAAAGTTTCTTTGATTGTTATTATATGGGAATCTTAGTGGTGGATGATTGTTGTTTGAAGAGAAAGATGGACGAGGATGTGGTCAAGCATCACCGGCTAGAACATCTTCTCAGGGAAGCTATGGACGGGGGCGATAACAGGTGATGGCTAGATTCTACACCATGAGTCAGGTGAAGGCGGCGGTCAACCCACGAGTGGTGACAAGTCAGATGGAGTTATTTCATTGTGATTTGTCTTCTTCCTACTTTGTATCTACTTTGGTTGACCCAGGTGTACTGCACTCTTTTATCGCTCGTGAAGTGCTTAGTATTTGTCTTTTGCCTATTAGTAATAAGAAGAATAGATTGTTGTTAGAAACCCCATTAGTTGTTTCTACAGTGTTGCATAATGTGTGACCTTCCTATGTTCTCTCCTTTTCAGGACACATCATACAAGTGAATCTCATACCACTTGACATGCATGGATTCAATGTGATCCTTAGAATGGATACCTTAGAGAATTACACAGTGGTCTTGGATTGTAGTTCCAAGTAAGAGATGTTTGTGGATGGTGGTGAGATGTGGATATTCCAAGGAGATAGGAAGATTCTTCAGATGTGTCGGGTATCAGCCATGGTCGCAAGGAAGATTTTGAGACAAGGTTGTGAGGTGTTCTTGATACATGTGATGGATACTGAGGAAAGGAGTCCTAGTATTCATGAGGTGTCAAGTGTTAAAGAGTTTGAGGATGCACTTCCCGAGGAGTTTCCAGGTGTTCCCCGACCCCCAGAGAATGATTTTGAGAACAACCAGGTTCCCAGAATGCAACTGATAGCTCAGACACCGTACAGGATGGCACCTTCGTCAGGCATTGACTGTGCTGAGACAACGCTAGCTTTATGCTAAGTTTAGCAAGTGTGAGTTTTGGTTTAAGAAGCTATCTTTCTTGGGGCATGTTATATTTGTCTAAGGAGTACGTGTGGATCCTAAGAAAGTGGAGTCTGTGACAGAGTGGGAACAGCCTAAGACGCCGATAGAAGTGCATAGTTTTCTAGGTTTGGCATGCTATTATAGGAAGTTTATCAAGGACTTCAGTGCTATCTCCCTACGCCTAATTAAGTTAATGAGGAAGTATGTGTCGTTCATTTGGGATGAAAAATTTTAGCGTGCTTCTTAGACATTGAAGGAGAAGTTGACAAGTGCACCGGTTCTAGTCTTTCCCGAGTAAGGAAAAGGATACATCGTCTTTTCTGATGCGTCCAGCAATGGTTTGGGATGTGTATTGATGCAGGACAAGCAAGTGGTTTCTTTTTCTTCCCAACAACTTAAGAAGCACGAGGAGAACTACCCAACCCATGATCTGGAGTTAGCAACAGTAGTCCATGCTTTAAAGATTTAGAGTCACTACATGTATGGGGAGAAGTGTTAGATCTTCACGGATCACAAGAACCTGAAGTAAATCTTTTCACAACATGAGTAGAATATGAGACATCATCGTTGGATGGAGTTGATCAAAGACTATGATTGTACAATTGATTATCATCTGGGAAAGGCAAATTTCATAGTAGATACGTTGAGTAGGAAGGCTTCATCTTTGCCTATGGATAAATCCCAATTGAGTTCTTTGGTGTGCCACAAGTGAGACATATTGATCTCCTTGCGTCAGATGAATGTTAAGTTGGAGGTCTCCTTGCTAGAAGGTTTGTTAGCATAGTTACAGGTGAAGCCTACACTGAGACGACAGATTAAAGAGGCACAACATATGTATATTGTGATAGAGAGGATTAGACCAGAGTTCTACAATGAGTAGCGTGATGGATTCTATGAGTCGGATGATGGGATAGTTTGTTACCATGACAGAATAGTGGTTCTTGATTCTAATATCCTAAGGAAGATGGTGTTAAAGGAGGCTCATTCGTCCATATATGTTATGCATCTAGGTAGAACCAAGATGTATCATAATCTGAAGGATATGTATTGGTAGCCAGGCTTGAAGAAGGATGTGGCTAAGTTCATTGCAAGATGTGTTGTATGTCAATAAGTTAAAGCAGAACACCAGAAGACTGCAGGAATGTTACAACCGTTGCCAATACCACAGTGGAAATGGGATCATGCGACCATGGACTTTGTGGTTGGTCTACCTAGGACAACCAAAGGTTATGATTCCATTTGGGTGATCATTGACAGGTTGACCAGGTCAGTGCATTTCCTTCCCATGAAGACAATGTTCATAGAAGACAAGCTTTCGTAGATCTATGTGGATGAGATAGTGCGTTTGCATGGTGCTCGAGCTATTATCATGTTTGATAGAGGTCCTCACTTCACGAGTCACTTTTGGGAGTAACTGCACACATATTTGGGTAAGCAATTAAAGTTTAGTAATGCTTTCCACCCATAGACGGATGGTCAGTCTAAAAGGACCATTTAGACCTTGAAAGATTTTTTGAATACCTGTGTTCTTTAGTTTTTAGGAAGGTAGGATGTACATCTCAGTTTGATAGAGTTTGCCTACAACAATAGCTATCAGAGTAGCATTGACATGGCACCATTTGAGGCATCGTATGGGAATCATTACAGGTCGTCATTGTATTGGTACGAGATAGGTGAGTATCTACTTCTTGGTTCAGAGCTTGTGCAGTAGAGGACAAAAAAGATCAAAGTGATACATCAACAGTTGAAAGCAACACAGGACACACAAAAGTTGTATGCAGACAATCATCATAGACCCTTGGAGTTCCAAGTGGGAGACTAGGTATATTTGAAAGTCTCTCCTTGGAAAGGTATTCTAAGGTTTGGGAAGAAGGGTCTATTGTCCCCTAGGTTTATGGGACCGTACCCAGTGGTGGCACATGTTAGGAAGGTGGCTTATCGTTTGGAGTTGCCACCTGATCTGCACAAACTGCATCCACTATTTCATGTGAGTATGTTGAGAAAGTTCCATCCAGATAGAGAGTTGATGCTACAACCTACGAAGGTAGATATTGATGAGGACATGACCTATGTGGAAGGTCCGATGTTGATCCTTGTCCGAAGGGCAAAAGAAGCTGAAGAGGAAGGACCTTATGCTTGTGAAGGTTCTTTGGCATCTTAAAGGTGATGAGGAAGCCAGTGGGAGCTCAAGGAAGAGATGAGGAGGATGTACCCCTCTCTTTTTTCTTAGGATTTTGGGGGAAAAATCCCCATTAGGGGTTTATGACTTGTAAGGACCCTGACCCACATTTTGGGATAACTCTATTTGTTTTGCTTAAGCATGTTGCTTAGTGCCTTGCTCTAATCATCCAAGATGTAATTAGGGCATGTTGGAAGCTTGAAGTTTCTTGCTTGAGCTTGTTTGGTTGATGCTTGTGTTTTGTGATGAGGTTTTGGTGCAAATTACAATTTACCCAAGATTAGGGTTGATGTGCAAATTTTCCACATCTAGTGTGTTCCTTCTCTCGATTGGAATCATCTTGAGGATAGAGAGGGAAATGGACACCTTGTTTGGACCTTGGTTGTGTGGTGATAACTTTGGTGGTGTATTGGACACATGTTTGAGGTGTGCCTCGCACCAAGAAGTGTTGTCTCAGGCTTGATAGCCTTAGAGAGGCCTTGTATCAGTTTGTGGGTGTCTTGAGTCACACCATATATGTTTATGGGTATGTGGAGATGTGGTATCGGGCATGACCATGATAGGTGACCTAGTGGCAAGACCTTGCCTAGATCTTATCACCTCGTTTGCATGGTGTTGTGCATGTAGCTCTTTCTCATGGACAAGTGGCTCCTAAGCTCCTAAAGTGGTGACACCTCTTACATGATCCCTCTCTCATCCCTCTTGTATATATACCCCTTTATCTCCATGCAAGAGAATACTTTTGGCTATCCTTGCTTTCTCTCCTTGGTGGATGACCTTGAGCTAGAAAATCTCTCTTGGAAGCTTGGTGGACGAATCCCAAGCTTGTGGTGTTCCCTTCATCTTCTACCTTGGTGTTGTGGTGACCAAGCTTGGAAGATCATCTTCTACCTTGGGCTCGTGAAGATTGGAGCTTGACTTTGAATCTTGGATCTTGGTGGTAATCTTTGAGGCAGGTTATTTAACTCTAAACCTTCTTTTTTATTATCACTCCTTACATGATATCTTGTTCGTCATCTTTGGTTTGTTATCTCTTGCATGTTAGTAGTACTTCTTGGTGGTTTTAAGATCTATTTTAAAGAAGGAGTCTTGCTGAAGTTTCTGCCCATGTGTTTTAACTTCTTTCTTTGCTATAAACGAGTGACCTTAGGTTGAAGATGACTAGGTTGACAAGTTCAGATGGGTGACCATCACAACTTGTGATGCCACAGATCGTCACACCTTGTGATAGCTCGTAACGACCTTAGGGAATCCTAGGTCGACACATCTGGGTAGCGTCTAGGTCGTCATGCCTTATGCATGAATAGGCTATTGTGAGTCGAGATGGTTATCTTGGCATGTGGTTGTTTAATGATATGGTGAAGGGACCTTAGTGATGATAGTTTGTTGTGACTTTGAGACACCTAGACCGATATGGTGTATAAATTCTATATCCAATCATTATACAAGGGTGTTAGTCATCACAACTGTGGTTGAACCTAGTGGGGTTGGTTGGTGTTGAGGGAAACGGTGATGCCCTGATAGGGTAGAGGCCGACACACCTTGGGAAAGCGTTGCTCGATCCATCCTTAGTTGTGATGCCTGGAAAACCCAAATCATGATGCCCAGCTAACTTTAACCCCAACAGCCCATCACGATATGTGATTCCCGTCATGCCTTGGGCTGGCATTGCCCGATATGCCTTGCTTCCCGTCACACCCAGACATAGGTTGCCCGTTACACCTTGGAGATGATGTTTTTGGACGAGCTTTGCAGATGGTGTAGGATGACACACCCTCCATAAGTGTTGTTGTCTGATACACCTCACATGTTATGGTTGTATGACACACCTATGATGCTAAAATGATACCCTCTCAAGTTAATTTAATCTATTACACCATATGCTAGCTTTAATTGAGATCTTGATGGTGGTAGTTATGCTACACCATGTTGATGATAGGGTTGCATGTTAATATGTGACTCCCTATGAGATGGTTGTGCAAATAAAAAAGGAAGTGTTGTTTCTATAGTCTTTATCTCATAACATATTTATAATGATGATGAAAGTAATGATCCAAGGGTGGTTGTTGATCTAACCTTGTAAACTCTAATCGAGTAAAGAGAATCTGCAACCCTAAAATGTAATATGTATGGCATGGATGTTATAAGATGATAGTGTTGATGATGTATTGCTCTTATTGTTACCAGTTTCTAACTATGCATGTAACACCTATTGATGTACATAGCCACATATGAGCTATGGTGGTTATGATATGTATGAATAATCCATGTGAGGTACATGTGAGGTGGAAACACAGAAAGAGGAGTAAATGGTTCTATGACCTAATGATGGCTTAATGCCTCATATGAAGTAATGATTTCCTCACTAATGAGAGGAGGGGTTGTTACCCCATTATATGTGATCCTTGCGATATAAATTATGATGAATGTCAATTATCAAGTGATGATGTGATGAAATTGCACCCTAAGTACTCAAATATGTATGGTGATGTGTTATGCTCTTATTTATGTAGAATTTGTTTAGAGGTTCTACGTTGTAACTTGATTGATGGTAAAGATGTTTAAATAACCTATTTAATCAAGTGGATCCTAATCTTTTAGTTTACCCTCCCATAGATCCATTTAGTGTCAGCATTTGTTGGATGGTGAAATGAGTTTAACTCAGAGTGCATATTGTTGAATATGTGGGGTGCAAGTTGAGGTATCTCCTTGTATCTTGAATATACAGGATCGGCTATGGTCATACTCCAATAAGAGTGCAGCTGTGGTCATAGCTCAGTATATGATACATGATTAGTTGTGGTCATACCCTGATAAGAGTACGACTGTGGTCATAACTCACTAACGTCGTGACCTATACCAAGGCAGGCTAGATTTGTATAGAAGGACTATATGTCGTTGATAGCAGTCTAACTCATGATGTAACTACATGATTACTTGTACTAACCGAGGGGGTGAGGTCATGGATTCTGACTATTCCATTAGATCTTGTATGACACTAATTTTGACTTATCAAGTGGCGGTGGGATTTGGGTGGTACGACTCAAATCCTCGGGGCATAGTAAAAATGAGTAATCAGTCATGTAGTATAATTGTATAGGATGTAAGTGCGGACACATTGGATGAGGCCTTGCTTGTTCTTTATACAATGTTGTTGATAGGACTTATACATGTTCTTTATATTCATTATAAATTATTAAGATGTTTCACAAGTCATTAGAAATTGCTCTTCCTGTTAATAATGATTACCTGTTTCACATAGTTGTAACTTTACTGTTGCTTTATTTATCATATCTGTGATAATAATAGAGTTGGTCGAGAGTTATATCTCCCATTGAGATTTGGAATCTCACCTCGTGGGTTTTCCACACCCTTTTTAGGTGGACGTGCACGAAGAGGTAGAGATCGTGTAGTGGAGGTTGAGCAGTAGTAAGAGGAGCAATAGCTGACAAGGTTGGAAGTGGTGTTGGACGTCTTTTTATGACAGAGTCCTAGAGTCGTCCATGTACACTCGAGTCCTTAGGGATGATTTGCAAACATTTTTTGGATGTTCTTTCGGTACATGTTTGTCTTGTGTGCCCCTTTTTGTATACAACTTAAATGGATATGTGTATATATGTTCTGGAATAGGTTTCCTGGTAAAATGTTGGTGGAACACATAGTAAGTGCTTTGAGGCATGAAAGCACTTCTATGTAGAGGTTCTTGCTATTTGGCAGTTTTATGAAACAGTTTAAATTTTTAGTGTTTCCAGTAATCTGTTCATTAATCTTTTTTCGTAGTTTTATTTTGAGTAATTTCTCTTTGTGTGGTGTGGGACACAATAAAAGGCAACATCTAGATGTAGAATAAAGAACCATATTTTATTGCTGAATTAAAAGATTACAACTAAGAATTAAATGAATAGAGTTTCAAAGTAAAATGATAGTACAAAAACTAAAAACCCCTTTCTTAGTTGATTCCCCCCTCCTTTTATAGGGGAAGAGGGGTGGAAAACAATGAAAGGGGGCAGGAACAAGTGGTGTGTCGATTGCTGAAAAAAAATGCTCGTGAGCCACAAAATGGTCATCTCACTATCCAAGACAGACATCTAGATTAGCGTGCCTCTAGAAGCATCAGATCAAAACCCTAAGGATGGGGGTGGTGGTGCCCTTCAGTTGCATTCTTGGGCTCAAAGCAATGTTCGACACGGTTGTCTGGATGATATAGGACGCCCGTCTCATGATGTCTTTGGCGTGATCAAAGAATTGAACCCTAATTAAGTGGAAACACCCATTGTGAATTGGTTTGATCTTAGGTAAAGCTGACACAGCCGTATGGGATAGCTTGGATGATTGTCTGGTCCCATTAGACAATCATTTTGCTGAAGTGAGACGCCCGTCTAGATTGTTGTGGTAGTATGTTGAGTCGAGGGCCAAAATGGCCATTTGGCTCTATACATGGGGGTCTTTGGGGATGAGTCAAACCTCTAGGCTTAGCGAGACGGGCGTCTCATAGTCTCAGTAGGTCAAAAATTAGTTTTGGAGTAAAACCCAACAACAAGTGAGAAAGAAGATAAGTATTTGCAAAATAAATAAAAAAGTGGGTAAATTGTAATTTGTCTTAGAAATTATTCAAAAGAGATAAGATCTAATGAAAAGAACTATGACAAATATGCAAAAAGAAATTCATCATCGGATTGATAGGTAAGAAAAACTAAAAGATATGGAAAACCTCGTTAACATCGCGTCTAACCACCTAGAAAGGGTGTGGGAGAGGAAAGGGAGGCTAGGCTAGGCAAGGGAAGAATTGGTCCACCTAGGGTTGAGGTCAAGAGGGGCTAGAGCTAGGAATCAGTCACATTTTCTCTAGTTGAGAGGGAGAAATTTCGGTCGAAACCTATTTTAAGTTTGGTCCAACCTGGAGATCAATCCAGTTCTGAGACTGGAAAACTCGACCGATCAAGAGAAAAACCCTTGATAGGATCAGTCGAGTTGTCAACGCGACTGACAGGTAGCTTGTCCAAAATCTTAGATACTTAATTCTATCCTCTAGTGTGACTATTAATTTTATTTAGTTATCCTATTATGCATTTTAGACATATTAAGGCACATTTCACTTATCATAGGGTACTATTTGTGATAAAACACACATTTGCAAAAAAATACCCAAAACATGGCAAGAAACAAGATAACTATAACACATATCAAGCAAGAGATGATCAATTTAAGAAAGAAACATATAGGTATGATAACAACTAGCTAGAAGACATGTCAATATCATTAAGAGCAGTTATAAGTAGTTTTGATCTAATGAAAGTAAATTGCTCTCTAGCTAGATGTTTAGTAAAAATATTTGTAAGCTGATTTTGCAATGTAGAATTGTAAGACAAGTTACTTGCACTAGTATTATCACAATAGATAGGAGAAGAATCAAAATAAATGTTAATGTTTTGGAGCATTTTCTTCATCCATAGGACTTGGGTACAACAACTCCCAGTTGCAATGTATTCAGCCTCGGTAGTTGAAAGAGCCACACTACTTTGTTTCTTAGAGAACAAAGAAACTAGGCAAGGTCCTAGGAAGAAGCAAGTGTCACTTATGCACTTTCGATTAATCAAGCATCTTGCATAATCCGCATCACTATAAATAGTAAGAGTAAAGTCCCTTGACTAAGGATACCATAGTCCAAAATTTAAGACTTTGGCTAGATACCTTAAAATCCTCTTAACCTCTATAAGATGTGATTTCTATGACTTGATTGAAAGTGAGCAAACAATCCAACACTAAACATTATATCATGTCTAGAGGTAGTTAAATAAAGTAAACTTCCAATCATACTAGTATATAGCTTGTCAACTACCTTTTCTCCTTCTTCATCTGTATCAAGATTGACAGTGTTTGATATGGGGGTGTCCATTGGCTTGGTGTTATCCATCCCAAAGTGCTTGAGTAGGTCACTTGTATACTTGCCTTGGTTGACAAAATTCACATTCTTTGTTTGCTTGATTTGAAAGCCAAGGAAGAATATAAGCTCCCCCATCATGCTCATCTCCAATTCACTCTGCATAAAATCACTGAACTCCTTATAAAGATCAAGATTCGTTTTGCCAAAGATAATATCATTAACATAGATTTGAATGATCAAAAAATTATTAGAAGTCTGCTTTAGAAACAAGGTAGAATCTACTTTGCCCATGATATAGCCATTATCTAACAAAAGGTTCTTTAGTTTCTCATACCAAGCTCGAGGTTCTTTTTTGAGACCATAGAGAGCTTTTTGCAACAAATAAACATGGTCAGGCAAGTCATCATGTTCAAAGCCCGGAGGTTGTCAAACATACACTTCCTCCTCAATTGTACCACTCAAAAATGCACATTTAACATCCATTTGATAAAGAAAAAAATTGTGACTAGTAAAAGCAAGCAACATTCTAATTGACTCAAATTTATCTACTGGTGCATATGTTTCATCAAAATCTATACCTTCTTATTGATTGTAGCCTTGAGCAACTAACCTTGCTTTGTTCCTTACCACTTTTCCACTTTCATCCAATTTGTTGTGGTAGACCCATTTGGTAACCATGATATTTCTATCACTTGATCTTGGCACAAGAGTCTACACTTTGTTTTTGTAACATACCAGATCTTGGACCCTACCCTAGAACTTTGATCTTTTGGGCTTAGCCAAACAAGTTTGAGGCTAGATCTAAAGGATGTTTAGAATAATCCTAATGAGATAAAGCATGTATACATCACCTTAATGTAACCTAATGTTCTCACATTAATCATAGGCCAACAACATACACAAAAAATATGTCACCTAATGCAAGGTTTCATAATATCCCATGCAAAATAATCTTACGTAATTCCTTTGGTGATAATATGAAAAAGATGAAGCATAATTGGATGTATAATGGTGGTAATAATAATAATGAGACACAAATAATAACTGTGTCATAAATCTAAGGGAAACCCCAAAAGTGGAATATAAGTTGAAAATTGTGTTCCTTGGGTCCCAAATAGCCTTGGGAGTCAAGTTTCACATTATTCACATAATAATAATTAATTTAATTCCTTTTGGAAAGAGAAGATATGTGTTTCCCCCAAAATATCAAATATAATAATAAATGACTCCAAAAGAGGAAAATAATCTTGGATTCATAATCTACATACTAAATATAGCATTTGGGTGAATTTTCATCCAATTTGGAAGATGTTTGATTAAAAGATGAATTTAGGATAGAGAAAGCATGTAGAAATTTCAAAGTATTAGATAATTGTACAAACAACTTCAACATGTAAAATTGATGGCAAATTTGTATCCAACACATTAAATATGACTTGAGGGTGAAGTTTCATCAAATTGGAGATTCTTATAATCATTAATGCATGAGGAAAGAGAAAATATGATTTGATTTATTTAACACATCAAAAGTTCTCAAAAGGCAAATCTAATTTCATATTCATGTTCCTCATGTCCAAATTAGTCTAGGTGCCAAATTTCATTAAATTTGGGATTTGTTTGCACCCTCAAAAGACGAGAGAGAAAAAGAGAAATAAATTTAATGCATCATTTTATTTGATTTCGAATTGGATAAGGTTTTCATTTTCATCTGTCATGTGCCCTTAAATCTTGTGCTTCAATCTTAGTCGTTGGTTTTCATGATCGGACGGCCTGAACGTCATCATCAAGATAGCATTAGAACTGGCAATATGCGCCATTTTTGGGATTTTTAAATCTTTCTCTCTACACACAACCTATCCACGAGATTCCTTCACCATAGATTCGATGTTTGATTTTGATTGATTTGATATCCTACTCAAACCCTAACTCTAGATATTTGAGTTTTTCCCCTTTCTCACCTCCATCTTCTCGAAGCGTCGAGTTGCAGAAATCGTGATAGGCAACCCTATATATATCAGAGTACTTCTCCAATTCTGTTGAAGTGTTTCCATCACCTCAATTTACTCTTTGGATGCATGTTGTACCACAACCAAGTTGCTTTTCTTCGTTGGCCTTACAACATCTCGTCAGAGTGGCTGGTTTCACTGATCCTCTATCGTGTGGAGAGGTGAGTTCTTGAAGGTGCTTTCTTCAATTTCTTTTCATCAAATAATTGTATCATCTCTGTGTTGGGTTTTGCCCAAATTCACAGCCTACTTCTGCTTTGGGTTGTCACAACCATGGATGGACGTGTGGAAGGATCAATCCCCACGATGAAATCACTATTCTACCCCTATGACTTCCTCTTTTCTTGTGTTTTCCGCCAGGGGTATAAATGCCATTTTCCCCTTTTGTTTCCTTTGATTTCATACAGGTCTCACTAGCATTGACTAGGTGACTTGGCCACACTCAATTGGGCCAAGTTATGTGGGGCCCAACCTCTCTCTTTCGCAGGTTCTCTGATGATTAATTGGCTTTTTGGAATTTTATGATTGGTCAGATTTTGTAATACTCATAAATAATTATTCCTAGCTAAATAAAACAAAATAAAATAAAATATGTTTTGAAATAAAAAAGGCTATCTATTGGTACTGACTTGTTGATCGAATTCAATCTTGAAAATATGTGATTTTAATGGATTAATCTAAATAAGTAATAACTTGTAAAATTCATAACTAAATATATATAAGTCAAAAAATATAATAAAATAAGTTTTGGACTCAGAAAAAGGTAGCCTAAAATACGGCATGGTTTTAATAACTGAAATCGTTGTAAAGAAAAAGGTAATTTTTAGGGTATGAGTAATCGATGTGAAATTGACCTAAAAATTGCATATATGCTTAATAGGTTCTTTTGAGGCCTAGACTTGGATCTAGAAGTGACTTGGTTTTGTATAGACTCTAAAGTGATGTATGTTTGAATCTCCTATTATTCTTACTGAGCAATTATCCTACTTTCTTCTCTTGGTCCTATGGACATTAGCCTATACACAATGTCTTTTCCTCTAAAAATAATGGTTCATGTGAACTACCTTATTTGATATTGATCTTATGATCATGGATATTCTCTTGGACTCTTTTTCATATGGTTGGTGCATGTTGGACTAATTTGATGATAAGTGTCCACTTTGAGGTGGATGTTTATATATGGATATGTGCTTCTTTTCCCACCTTGGCAGTGGATATATATGGCACATTATGTCATGCATATTTTTGGGATGGATGTTCTCATATTTCCTATTATCTTATATTCTTGTTTATCTTTTGATATGCATCATGTGATGACTACTAGTATAATGTTGAATGTGTTCTTATGTGGATGTTAAATTCCTACATGTGAGTGCATATGTTAAATTCATGTATAATTATATACAGGGGCAAATTTTAAATTCCTACTCGGAAGATGTTTACAGACCCTGCCACCACCCTATTCTAGAGGGGATGTATATAGTTCCCCCTCACCCCAAATTTATGGTAGATGTGTATTTCCTACCAACATGATATATTATTCTGGTATTGTCAAAGGTGGAACACATGGATTCCTTGTTTATATACTATCTTACTTCATTATTATTTTGTTGTTCATTTTCATTTATGCATGATTGGGTAGTACTTGTTTTTTTATGGGAAGCCTTTATACTTTATGTCCTTTATTCTTTTAAATTGCTCAATTTTCTATTTAGTATGAAAATACCAAACTTTGTTGATGTTATCTATTTCTCTCTTCTTCCTGGGGTATGCTTGTTGGATAAATTGGACATTATGATAAATCCCTTTGTTTCGATGATAAAAAACATTTCATTCTTGTTGATCTAACGTGCTACTTGAGTGTTGCAGGAATAAGGTGGATGACAAAGCTCTAGGGAATCTATATGCTTGAATGATTGTAAATGTCATGCAATGTAATCAATTGTAAACTTGTACAAATATATAATGTACAAGTACTTAGATTTCATGTAAATCAAGCGTTAGATCTTCCCTAGCCAATCACCACACTTAGATAGGTCATCCCCTTCAATAGTGTCACATATGCACACTCATACACACGCTTAGTGCCTTAATTGAAAGATTGAAACAGGGTCAATCTCGGTCGACAAATTCCTCGACCGAGACACTCTCGGCCGACAAACTTCTCGACCGAGAATGACCCAAGTAGCCGTTAGACACAACAGACAAGGTAGTTGGCAGTTGGAAATGAACGTTGCTAACACTTGATCCAGAGAGCCTGTCGGTCGACAAAACTTCGACCGAGTAGGTATTTCGGTCGACAATTCCTCGACTGAGATGGACTCTGACAGCAACTGCAGAATAAAGTAACTAGTCGTTACTAATGCAACTAACTTATACCTAACGGCTAGTCAAGCACTTAGAACCCTTTAGAAAGTGTCTAGAACGTCCTTAAGCACTTGTAGGTCATTCCTATAAATAGGACATGCCTTAGGACACCTAAATATATCTAAGCTACATTTTTTATACACTTGAGCATACACTTACATTGGCAATCTATTTTGAGCAATAGAGCAATTCCAACATTGGCTATTCATTCCCATTGCTCCAATTTCGTGTCCTATAGGCTAGCATCTCCTTTTCACAGCACTTACACTTCTACACTCATTTGTTAGGAGATCATTACGCTTGATATAGGCAAATCAAGCCTTGTGCTTCAAAGGATAAGTTGTAATTTCTATTTTCCTTCTTGTTCCTTTTATTCTTTGTATTCTCCTTGCTACTCCTAGGGTTGGAGGCTGCAGATTTGAGAAGGTTCTTCTCGGAGGAGAAGGTGGACTTCAAGCTACTTCAAGAAGGCTATCGCAATGGGAAGCTACTTCAAGAAGGCTATTGCAACGGGAAGCTACTTCAGGAGGAAGGCTGCTTCAAGGTTGGTGCAATTACTTCTAGGTGAAGGCTGCTTCAAGGTTGGTGCGATTACTTCTAGGTGAAGGTTGCTTGAAGGGTTTAGGGAGAGAATTGTAATTTTATGTAAAGTCCTTGCGAGGTAATAAAATTAAATTCTTTCCAAATCCCAGTTGGGTAAGCAACCGGGTAGTGGACTGACTATCTTAGTATTTGCTAAGGTAGGAACCACTCTAAATCCTTGTCCCCTTGTCCAATATTCTTGTGGTTGATTGTTTGAGATCAATAATTGTTAAAATAATTTTAAAACTCTATTCACCCCCCTCTAATGTTTTTCAATTGGTATCAGAGCAGGCTTCAAGGAACCCTAACCAGGTCTTGAAGAATGGAGGGTGATGGTGATTACAACCGCAACAAAAGGTGCAACCTGGACAAATCTACAACATGTTGCAATTGGTGCTTAGGAACAAGCCACACAACATCTAGTTGCCCATGGAGATCTAAGAAGGAAGATGAGCACAAAGATTGTCTTATTGCTACAACTAGTGAAGAAGAAGAAGAGGTAAGTCTTTTTGATTTATCTAAAGAAGAACTAGTTGCTAGTCTTGAAGAAACACATAATAAATATGTTGAGTGCAAGAAGAAATTAAAGAAATCTAATAAAGCAAATGATGAATTACATGCTAAACTTCTTGCTATTACATCTGAAAATGAAGATATTAAAAAGATCATTGAAGATCATGATATTAAGATAAAATCTATAGAGGCAGATTGCAATCTTCTTTCCTTAGAAAAGATTAATTTGCAAACCCAAGTGAACGATCTTCAAAAACAACCCATCTTGTGCACCCATCTAGATTATGACACTATTGTCAAAGAAAGAAATTTGTTGTCATCTAATCTAGATCAAGCAAAACTAGATATCAAGAAGAGAATAGATGAGATTGCTAAGTTACAACAAAAAGTTAGTAGTTTAAATAATAATGGCATTCTTGATCAAATCTTAGATAATCCCTATCATAAAATTGGGAGAAGAGGACTAGGTTACAAGCCTAAGGGGAAATCCTATCAACAACCTAGTTGGAGAAAGACACAATCACATCAATCTATATATGTACCTAAAGGAACATCTTCACCCAAGAACAACATAGAACACAACCATAGAAAAAGATATGAGGTTGACTCGATATGTTGTCATTATTGTTTGCGCCTTGGTCACTATTCGTTTTCATGCCCTTACAAGAGAAAGGATGTCGAGTTAGTTTGGGTTCCAAAACCTCCAAACTAAATGAACGGAATTAAGTTGAGATATGACCAAGGACCTTAGTTGCATATTTCTATGTCTATCTCAAATGGGATAACAAATTAAATTCAAATACCTAAACATCTAGCTTGCATAATTGTGTTTTACTTGGAAACAATTAACAGTAAACATTTCAGAAATCTTGTCGGTCGAGAAACTTTCGACCGAGAGGACCTTCGGTCGAGAAATTGTCGACCGAGCAGGTCACTGATTTCCAGTCTGCTGTAAAATTGCTGAATTTTTTAAACTGATCAAATTACTATATATTTGTGATTAATGACTGTATATATTTTGGAAATCATCCCTGAAAACTTATATGAGATTAATTTGGTTTATTCTCTAAATGATTTAAGTTAAAACTGAAATTATGCTTAGTTTAATAAAAGGAAATTTCTGTTTTATCATTATTCACATGATTTTTCCTAAAGTATTTTCTGGTCTATCCATATAGAAATCATGTGATTACAATCATGGAATTATCATTATATGTTTTTATTGTTCTATCATTACATCATTCAGCTCATAAAGATGATGATGTGTTAGCACGAATAGATAATGATAATTGTATGCATGGATCCTTGATGATACATAGGCAAGAAAAATGATTCAATAATGATATGTCTCTTAGAAATGCTTGCAACACATAAGATAAAAATTTCTCAATTGGTATTTAAAAAAAAAAGACTTGAGATATTAATCGTGCTTTCATTTTTAAGAGGATGTTTTCATATTGAGTATCACTAAACATGCTTCAAAATTGATATCTAATCAAGTACTTCACATATGAGTGCTTAAATTGGAAATCTGCAATTTTTGCCTCTTGGTTGAAATGAAATTTGACCAAGGGGCGCTATGGTTGTAGTCAAGGATGACCTAAAATAAGATTTGACAAAATGCTTATTTGGACATCATTTTATTATACTTAATCTTAGTATACTTTTGATAAAGGTCAAAATCTAAATTTAAAATCATCTGTGACCTTAGAAGCTTTAAATTGCTTTAATGGTAAGATTAAGGGGGAGCTCATACAAACAAATTTGATTATTTGGTTAAGAAGCTTACAAAAATTTTGTAAACATCATATGAAGCTTGTTATGATCTTAGTATGTTTAAGAACTATACAAATATGACACATATCTTGTTCTTAATGGAATTCTCTAAACAAATCAGGGCTTAACATCCCGGGTATTTGGTTAGAGACATTTCTATATACTCTAAGATTAAAGGATTCTCATTTGATTTAGGGCTTAACATCCCTTGATAAATGAGAAATCAATATACATTCATAAGCTTAAGGGAATCTCATATCATTTCAAGGCTTAACATCCTTTGCAAATGATTGAGAAACAAATTGTGGCTAAATTAGACAAAAATGATATTAAATCCATATTCCTAATAGAATATCTATTTAAGGGGGAGCATAGTATAAAATTAAGGGGGAGAAGAAATATAAAATATTCAACTTGGATATCTTTTTGAAATGACAAAGGGGGAGAAAGAATATAAAAATCAAAAATATAAATGAGTTTCATAACATCTTGGCCAGCACTCACTTGCAAAACAAGAATGCCTACAAAAGGTAATCTTCAGGTATGAAACTCACATACTTTATATTTCTTATTTAGGAAATGTTTGTCATCTTCAAAAAGGGGGAGATTGTTGGATAAATTGGACATTATGATAAATCCCTTTGTTTCGATGATGACAAACATTTCATTCTTGTTGATCTAACGTGCTACTTGAGTGTTGCAGGAATAAGGTGGATGACAAAGCTCTAGGGAATCTATATGCTTGAATGATTGTAAATGTCATGCAATGTAATCAATTGTAAACTTGTACAAATATATAATGTACAAGTACTTAGATTTCATGTAAATCAAGCGTTAGATCTTCCCTAGCCAATCACCACACTTAGATAGGTCATCCCCTTCAATAGTGTCACATATGCACACTCATACACACGCTTAGTGCCTTAATTGAAAGATTGAAACAGGGTCAATCTCGGTCGACAAATTCCTCGACCGAGACACTCTCGGTCGACAAACTTCTCGACTGAGAATGACCCAAGTAGTCGTTAGACACAACAGACAAGGTAGGTGGCAGTTGGAAATGAACGTTGCTAACACTTGATCCAGAGAGCCTGTCGGTCGACAAAACTTCGACCGAGTAGGTATCTCGGTCGACAATTCCTCGACCGAGATGGACTCTGACAGCAACTGCAGAATAAAGTAACTAGTCATTACTAATGCAACTAACTTATACCTAACGGCTAGTCAAGCACTTAGAACCCTTTAGAAAGTGTCTAGAACGTCCTTAAGCACTTGTAGGTCATTCCTATAAATAGGACATGCCTTAGGACACCTAAATATATCTAAGCTACATTTGTGATACACTTGAGGATACACTTAGATTGGCAATCTATTTTGAGCAATAGAGCAATTCCAACATTGGCTATTCATTCCCATTGCTCCAATTTCGTGTCCTATAGGCTAGCATCTCCTTTCCACAGCACTTACACTTCTACACTCATTGGTTAGGAGATCAATACGCTTGATATAGGCAAATCAAGCCTTGTGCTTCAAAGGATAAGTTGTAATTTCTATTTTCCTTCTTGTTCCTTTTATTCTTTGTATTCTCCTTGCTACTCCTAGGGTTGGAGGCTGCGGATTGGAGAAGTTTCTTCTCGGAGGAGAAGGTGGACTTCAAGCTACTTCAAGAAGGCTATCACAATGGGAAGCTACTTCAAGAAGGCTATTGCAACGGGAAGCTACTTTAGGAGGAAGGCTGCTTCAAGGTTGGTGCAATTAATTCTAGGTGAAGGCTGCTTCAAGGTTGGTGTGATTACTTCTAGGTGAAGGCTGCTTGAAGGGTTTAGGGAGAGAATTGTAATTTTATGTAAAGTCCATGCGAGGTAATAAAATTAAATTCTTTCCAAATCCCAGTTGGGTAAGCAACCGGGTAGTGGACTGACTACCTTAGTATTTGCTAAGGTAGGAACCACTCTAAATCCTTGTCCCCTTGTCCAATATTCTTGTGGTTGATTGTTTGAGATCAATAATTGTTAAAATCATTTTAAAACTCTATTCACCCCCCTCTAGTGTTTTTCAATGCTTCCAACCCTAGGTGAAAGACTTGCTTGACATGGAATGAAGGCTTGGACTTAACTTAAGGGTTAAAGCTTGGAGACAAAGTTTGTATGGTTTATATTTCCCTTTACTAGATCCTTATGAGGTACCCCTTTATGTAAACCCTTATGGGAGACAATGTGGAGGTACTTGTGTAATCTTATTTAAACTGAATATAGTCAATGTTTTTATTCTGCTACTAAACTTTGGTTGTTTTGTATATCGTTAATAAGATTTGAAAATTTTACACCCACTCCAAGCATACCTTTGAAGTGTGTTTGTACTGGAGATTCTATTCTTCAAATTTTTAGTAGAGAGCTGGTTTCACTTCTTTATAGCATGATATCAGAGCCCATGGTAGTTGTAATCTGGCTATTTCAATTTTGTCAACCTTATTATGACCCTTGACTTTGCTAAGTTACCTCAAGGTGAGATGTTCACCCTAGAATTGATCCCTGGATGCAATAAGGTTGATTTGAGGATAATTTTTGGTTATGAGGAAGTAGTAGGAAAAAGAGGTCTTGTTATGGATAAATTGTGACTTGGTTTATCTCATTGATTTTGGTACCATCTGTGTTTTATCTCCAATGTTTCTTATCGACAAAAAATATTTTCATTATACTATTATATGTACAAAAAAAATTCTGATTTGTTGATGTTTTCTTGAGCTAAGTTACAATTAAGAAATGTGTGAAGTATGGATAGTGAAACCCTTGAATGAGTTAGAAAAGAATCTAAACCTAGTTTTGACTTTGGAGTTGTGACGAGGATTAATATAAAAGTGTAGTTGATCTACCCTATGACCTTTGGATGTTTATGGAGGATTTTTAGGTTAGAGACACAAGGACCTAAAACTCAACCCTAGATGGTATGACTTTTAGTTGGATACATGATAACATAAATCTCTAAAACATTCACAACTAAAAGATATGTGGGTAACTCTAAATGTTGCTTAGTTTGACTTGTTAGGTAAAAACTTTTTAAGGGGTGAAGAGTAGTTGGTTTTTGATGTTTGGATCAATATATTTAGACGACGAAATCCTTTTAAGAGTTGGGGTGGTGTAACATACCAGATCTTAGATCCTACCCTAGAACTTTGATCTTTTGGGCTTACCCAAATAATGTTTAGGTTAGATCTAAAAGATGTTTAGTATAATCCTAATGAGCTAAAGCATCTATACATCGCCTTAATGTAACCTAATGTTCTCATTTTAATCTTAGGCCAATAATAGACACATAACATATGTCACCTGATGGAAGGTTTCATAATTTCCCATGCAAAATAATCTTACATAATTCCTTTGGTGATAATATGAAAAGATGAAGCATAATTGGATGAATAATGGTAATAATAATGAGCCACAAATAATAATCGTGTCATAACTCATTAAGGGAAACCCCAAAAGCGGAACATAAGTTAAAAATCGTGTTCCTTGGGTCCAATTACCTTGGGAGTCAAGTTTCACATTATTCACATAATATTAATTAATTTAATTCTTTTGGAAAGAGAAGATCTGAGTTTTCCCCAAAATATCAAATAAAATAATAAATGACTCCAAAAGAGGAAAATAATCTTGGATTCATAATCTACATAATAAATATAGCCTTTGGTTGAATTTATATCCAATTTGGAAGATATTTGATTAAAAGATGAATTCAGGAGAGAAAAAGTGTGTAAAACCTTCAAAATATTAAATAATTATACAAAACTCCAACATGTAAAATTGATGGAAAATTTGTATCCAACACATTATATATGAATTGTGGGTGAAGTTTCATCAAATTTGGAGAATCTTATAATTATTAATGCATGAGAAAAGAGAAAATATGATTTAATTTATTTAACACATCAAAAGTTCTTGAAAGGCAAATCTAATTTCATATTCAGATCCTCATGTCCAAATTAGGCTAGGTGCCAAATTTCATTAAATTTGGGATTCATTTGCACACTTAAAAGAGGAGAGAGAAAAAGAGAAACAAATTTAATGCATCACTTTATTTGATTTTGAATTGGATAAGGTTTCCGATTTTCATTTGTAATGCGCCCTTTAAATCTCATGCTTCAATCTCAGTCATTGGTTTTCACGATCAGACGGCCTGAACGTCTTCACCAAGCCAACGTTAGAACTGGCAGCAGGCATCGTTTTTGGGAGTTTTTAAAACTTTGATTTCTCTCTCTACACGCAACCTATCCACAAGATTCCTTCACCATCAGATTTGACGCTTGATTCTGGTTGATTTGATCTCCTACTCGAACCCTCACTTTGGATATTTGAGTTTTCCACTTTCTCACCTCCACCTTCACAAAGTGTTGGGTTGTAGAAACCGTGATAGGCAACCATATATATATGTATATGTGTATATATATATATATATATATATATATATATATATATATATATATATATATATAAGACCCCTTCTCCAGTTCTGTTGGACCACATGAATGATTTCCATCACCTCAATTTCCTTGTTGGGTGCTTGTTTGACCGCCGCCGAGCTACTTTTGTTCGCTAGCCTTGTGGCATCTCATCGGAGTGACTGGTTTCACAGATCTTCAATTACATGGAGAGGTGAATTCTTGAAGGTGCTTTCTTTGATTTCTTTTCATCAAATTGTGGTATTATCACCACATTGGGTTTTGCCAAAATTCATAGCCTACTACTGCTTCAGGTTGTCGCAGCCATGGCTGGTCGTGTGGGAGGAGCAATCCCCATAAGGAATTCACTATTCTACCCCCATGACTTCCTCTTTTCTTGTGTTTTGCTGCCAGGGGTATAAATGTCATTTTCCCCTTTTGTTTCCTTGGATTTCATGAGGGTCTCATTGGCATTGACTGGGTGACTTGGCCACACCCGATTGGGCCAAGTCATGTGGGGCTCAGTCTCTCTCTCTCTCACAGGTTCTCTGGTGATTAGTTGTCTTTTTGGAATTTTATGATTAGTCATATTTATAAAATTCATAACTAATTATCCATAGCTCAAAAAAATAAAATAAAATATTTTTTTAAATTAGAAAAATAAAGGCTATCAAATCATACCAGTTTTGATGATCAAATCCAATCTCAAAAATAAGTGATTTTAATAGATTAATATAAATAAGTAATAACTTGTAAAATTTGTAACTAAATATATATATGTCAGAAAATATATTAAAATAAGTTTTGTACTCAGGAAAAGGTAACCTAAAATAAGACATGGTTTTGATAACTGAAATAGTATGTATAGAAAAAGCTAATTTTTATGGTTTGAATAATCGATGTGAAAGTGACCTAAAATCTACATATATGCTTAATAGGTTCTTTGGAGGCCTAGACTTGGATCTAGAAGTGACTTGGTTTTATATAGACTCTTAAGGAGGTATATTTACATCTCTGATTATTCTTATTGAGCAATTATCCTACTTTCTTCTTCTCTTGGTCATATGGACATTAGCCTATACACAATGTCTTTTCTTATGAAAATCGTGGTTCATGTGAACTACCTTATTTGATATTGATCTTATGATCATGGATATTCTCTTGGACCCTTTTTCATATGCTTTGTGCATGTTGGACTTATTTGATGATATGTGCCCACTTTGAAGTGGATGTTTATATGTTGATATGTGCTTCTTTTCCCACCATGGTAGTGGATGTATATATGGCACATTATGTGATGGATATTTTTGGATGGATGTTCTCATCTTTCCTATTCTATTATATTCTTATTTACTTTTTGATATGCATCATGTGGTGACTACTAGTATAATGTTGAATGTGTTTTATGTGGATGTTCAATTCCCACATGTGAATGCAGTTGTTAAATTCTTGCATAATTATATACAGGGACAGATGTTAAATTCTTGCTCGATAGATGTTGACAGACCCTGCCACTACCCTATTCTAGAGGGGATGTATACAGTTCCCCCTCACCCCACGTTTATGGTAGTTGTGTATTTCATACCAACATGATATATTATTCTGGTATTGTCACAGGTGGAACACATGGATTCCTTATTTATATACTCTCTTGCTTCATTATTATTTTCTAGTTCATATTCTTTTATGCCCAATTAGGTAGTACTTTTTTTCTATGGGAAGCCTTTTATACTTTATGTCCTTTATTCTTTTAAATTGTTCAATTTTCTATATAGTATGCACATACCAACCTTTGTTGATGTTATCTATTTTTCTCTTCTTGTTGGGGTATGCTTCCAACCCTAGGTGAAGGACTTGGTTGACATGGCATGAAGACTTGGACTTAACTTAAGGGGTTAAATCTTGGAGAGAAAGTTGTTATGGTTTAGATTTCCCTCTACTAGATCCTTATGATGTACCCCTTTATGTAAACCCTTATGGGAGATTATGTTGAGGTACTTATGTAATCTTATGATAAATTGAATATAGTCAATGTTTTTATTCCACTGCTAAACTTTGGTTGTTTTGTATACCATTAATAAGATTTGAAAATTTTACACCCACTTCAAGCATACCTTTGAAGTGTGTTTGGACTGGAGGTTCTATTCATCAAATTTTTAGTAGTTAGGTGGTTTCACCTCTTTACAGTTTCTTTCGAACTTCTCTAACTCTTCTTGCATGGCAAGGATCCACTCATGTTGTAGGCATCCCGCGTTTTCATCCTTTCAAAAGAATTGCCTATGATGATCTCTTTAGGATGATGCTTTGCAAAGTGATGGGTTGGATCCTTCTTTTCTTCTTCATCAGCTAACACCTCTTTTTATTTTTCACTAATGTTGAGCTCTATCAAATGAGGGATAACCCTATCTACAATGTTATCATAAACATTCTTGGAAATAGAGAAGTTAGTCTCAAAAAATCTAACATCGAAGGATTCTTCTACTTTACACAATCCTATGTTATATACTCTATAACCCTTATTGGTAGTGATATAGCCAAGAAAGCCTTATAAGATTTTGGATCAAACTTTCTAAGGGAATCCTTGGTGTTCTAAATAAAACAAGGACAATCGAAAACATGAAAGAAGTCATAGGGTGTTTTCTTCAAAGAAGGATGAGTCAAAACTGAGTTTTGCACAAAACATGAAGTACTTATGACTTCAGACCAAAATTTATTTGGAGTATCATACTCTAGAAGCATAGTCTTAGCCATCTCCTGTAGTGGCCTATTCTTTCTCTCTACAACCACATTTTGTTTAGGCGTTTGAGGTGAAGAAAAGTTATTTTCATACCTGAATTCCTCACAAAACCATTCAAACAAATCATTTTCAAACTCTCCCCATGATCGTTGTAGATTGAAATGATCCATCAAGAAGTTTCACTTTAAACTCATTTACAAAAAGTCAAGAATACAATGAGAGTATCAATTTTTGAAAAAAGAAAGAATGTCCAAGCATATCTAGAAAAATCATCGACAATCACAAGACAATACTTGCTACCACGAAGAGATTGTGTATGCACTGGCGCAAAACGATCAATGTGAGGAAGCTCAAGAACTCGTTTGGTACTAAGGAAACCTTCGGATTTGAAGGAGGACTTATCTTTCTTTCCTTGGGTACAAGGTTGACAATCCTCATCCTTTTCAAAATCAAGTTTGGGAAGTCCCTTGACCAAATCCTTTTTTATCAACTTCTTCGTTTGATGCATATTTACATAGCCAAGCCTACGGTTCCATAACAAAATATCATTTGAATGGGAAAGAAGACATCTACCAACAATACTTTTAATATATTCAAGCACAATAATATAAAGATTTCCATTTCTAGTTCCCTTATATATGACATTGTAGGAGAAGAAATCTAGAAGCAAGCATTATAAAGAAGTAAATAAAATAAAATAACTATTATCACAAAGTTGACTAAAACTTATTACATTGTGATGTAGGACATCTACAAGAAAAACATTCTTGATGCATAGTGAATCACCTACATCACCCTCAGCTATTACTTACCCTTGTTATTGTCCCCAAATGTCACCGATCCTCCCTTATTTTTGATGAATTGGTTGAAATGACTGATTCACTCGTCATGTGTTTTAATGAGCCACTATCAACAATCCATTTTCCTTTTTCCTACAAGAAAGGAATATAATCAGTGCCCAATTCAAAGTTTGAATCTGGGGTTAGCTTGGGGTCCCACTTCATCTTTGGGTTGGTCCCCTTCTCCCTATAAGGACACATAGTAGGAGAATGGTCATCACTCTTACAATGAAGACAAAACATAGTGTTCTTAGAGTTGTAAGACTATCCATGGAAGATTGGAGGTTCCTTGCTCTTCTTCTTACCTTTACCTTTACCTTTACTTTTTGGAGCACCCTCATATCCTAAAACACTCATACCACTATGTTTGGTGGAGTGATCTAAGACTTAATCGAATGACTTCTTTCCTTCAAGGAAGGTTTGCAAATTAGCTCTCAATTTGTGATTATCAATGGTAAGAGTGACAACAACATAATACAATAGAGAAATATCATCATTAGAATGCAACATGTCAGCTTCAAGATAGAGGGCTTTAGTCAAATATGAATATTTTTCAAGAGTAATAGAAGCAAAATCATTGCTAGGAAAAATTGGTGTAGGGGATAAATCATTCACTTGAGCAAGAAACCTAGCATTTTTAGTTTTAAGAAGTTTAAGTTCATCAAGATAAGCATTTTGCTCATCCATACGAGCATCACAAACAAGCTTAAGTTCAACATTTTCAATTTTAAGAAAAGCAATCTTATCTACTAGGACTTGGTTTTCTTCCTTAAGACTAGTGACATTCTTAAGGTAGGCAACCATTCTCAACTTCAACTCCATTGTATTTGACCTCAAGGTTAAGAAACTGCCCTTGCTAGGAATTAATGCGATCAAGATGCAACTTTTCATTTTGATCAAGAATCTCAATTTTAGCATATAAATCATCAATGATCTTACCCAACCTCTTCTTCTTAGATTTACATTCATAATAAGAAGAATGGCTAGAATTACGAATATCAATAAGAGTTTCTTTCGATTACTCATGAAAGCTTACCTCGCTTACCTCACATACCTCACATATGTCTTTGCTTGTGAAGGGCATGAGTGCAAGATGGCATTCACCTTCATCAGAGTTTGATCCACTTGAAGTCGATTTTTGTCAATATGCATGAGTTGCATCCTTGCTTCTTTTCTCCTTCTTATCCTTCCTCTTGTACTTTCCTTCCTTCTTGTAATCATCCTGCTTCTTATGGCTGCTTTTTTGGTGGCTCCTCTTGGTTTTTGGGCATTCATTCTTGTAATGCCCCTTTTTTCCACACTCATAGCACCTTGGAGTTGAGTATGAGGAAGACTTTCATTTGAAGTACTTTCCCTTGGATTAGTTGGCTTCATGATCACTAAGGCTTTCATCTTCACTTGAGGAGGTAGGAGAGGATTGGGAAACAAGTTGTTGTTGAAGGATCATTGCCTCCACTAGGGATTTGAAGGAATTATCTTTAACTTCCTTTGAATTCTTCTCTTCTTGCTTTTAATCTTCCACTTTCTTTTCTAGACTTGGTTCATGGGGCTTGAAGGTTTCCATGAGCTCCTCGGTAGCTAAGTTTCTAAGGCTTCTTATTTCTTCAATTGATGTCACCTTGGGTTCCCATCTCTTGGGAAGGGACCTAAGATCTTGGAGTTTATTGCCCCTCTATATAGGGGTTGTCCCAAGTCTGCAAGTCTGTTGATGATGGTGTCGAGTCGATAGTACACGTCTACCAATATATCCTTCTTGCCCTGCTTGAAGTTCTCAAGCAGTCCATTGAGCATGTAGATCTTTGACTCCTTGACTTGTCGTGTGCCTTCATATGTGATACACAACTTGTTCCAAATCTCATGGGTTGTGTCGCAAGATGAGATGCGGTTGAACTCTGAAGGAGAGAGGGAATCATAGATGATTCTAACCCCCTTGGCATTGAGATGCACCTTCTTGACTGTAGCTTGATGCCAAGTGGCTACATCACTGGTTGGATCCTTGTATGAAAGAATCACCACCTTCCACATGTCATAGTTGGTTTCTTAGAGGAACAACTACATCCGTCGTTTCTAATAGAGGAAGTTAGTGTTGTCAAAGACCAAAGGCCTCATGTAGAAGCTTCCCTCTATGTTGAGAGACCTAAGTAAGTCACCCATCTTCTCATCTTGTCAGAGATGTGTCGGACAAGACAAGGCCTCATGGAGAAGCTTACCTCTATCTCTGATACCATTTTTTGGATCAGAGGGCTCTAGAGGGGGTGAATAGAGCTTAAAAACTTGCACAAAACTAGTTAGACCTTCAATTTACTTCAACTAGGCATAATTTCAAATAGTTGATTTGATGGAAATCTAAACATGCATAGCAAGGATAAAAGAAATTGAAAGCCACTAATTGGAAAAGTTGTTTTTGAGTGGTTCCCCTCTCCAAACTAGGAGAGAGAGTCAGTTTACTACCTATATAGGTCAACCTTTAGGATTTCTTCATCTTGTCTACTCCTTATATTCACTAATAATATTTACAACAAATGACCTTCCTTTTCTGGGACAAGGATACCCAACTTCCCTTTAAGGTTAAGGGAGCCAACAAGCTTATAATCAAGGTCTTACCTATCAAAGGGCTAGTCTCCTACCTCACCAAGGTCTTACCAACTCTTGCAATCAACTCGATGCCATGCAACGAGTCTTCATATTTGAGGCTTTACCCACTCAGATCGTTGGATCTTCCACCTTCTTCTCCAGCTGAAGAAGCTTGCTCCTTCTCCTTCTCTTGGGAAGCTTCACCAAGCAAGAGCTTTTGAGAAATGTATGGGAAAGAAAGAGCTTGAGATCTTTACAAGCATACAAATGGGTACATCTCTTCACATAGTGCCTATCTCACTCATAATGACGAATTGAGTTGCAATCAAGAGAGAGAAAGGGGCTCAAGTGGACTAATAGCACTCAACTATAGTAAGGACCTTGAATAGCATGAAAGAGAAGCCTTGGAATGAGCTCCAAGAGGTCCTATTTATAGTTGGGGTGTCCACTAGAGTGTGGGAACAATAAACTTTTACTAGCCATTTGGAAGGTTGCAACGGAAATAATTTTGAGTTTTGCACCCCTCCAACAGTTAAAATTACTTTTTCTACATTCTTCGTACAATGCATTCGGTTGAGTTTCAACAAAAGATAACTCGACCGATCACACTATGCGACAATGCCAATTTAAACCATCAATTGAGTTTGTCCTGAGGTAACTTGACCAATCTACTTAAATTGAGTTTGGTCTGCAGAGGGATCAATCAAGTTATGTGAAAGTGAAACTCGACCGATCAACATTCATTCTCAAAATTCATTAAGGATCTGTCGAGTTTTTAACTCGATCGATGAACAACATGTAATGAATTCTACCAAATGAAATTTAAGTGATCAAACTTTGGAATTAAGTGTCCCTGACATTTTCTCATCTTAGTTACAAGTCATATCATCAATACAAATGATTACAAAAATGTTCTAAAGTGGTTTGGAGTGTTTTCCCGAATTGAGCGTTTGTATTGCTTTGACCTAAACTAAGCCAAGATAGGTCATGAGAGATTTAATCCTTTTCATGTACCTAATACCTAAAATCAATCTCTAACAATAATATTAGATACATATGAATGGAATGGTTAACTCATTATCAGAATATGGACAATGTATAACACTTAGGTCGACAACATGTAATCAAGATAAAAAAAATTAGTTTACAAGCACATGACCAATTCATAATTCTAAATACATGGGAAAAATATATATTGCTACCATTGTGGGATTTCCTACATAGTAAATGGAGCTTTATTAGAAAACTAAAAGTCAATTCATAATTCTAAATAAAAAAAATTTGTGTTTTACACAACAAGGACTAGTTTGATGATAAAAAGATCTTGAAGAAAGTTACATGTGCATCCTTGTATGAGCTTTATTATAAAATAAAATGAATTTAAAAGGCTAAGAGAACAGTATAATTTGCACCCGCAAGACTAAATAATATTTGTAAAAGTAATAAAAGAATTACAACTAATCCCCTTTTTGAGTTTTCATATATGTATATAGGACTCTTATTATATATTATAAAATTTTAAAAAGTAAAGACTAAAGTATAGTTTACACATAGGGACTCATTAGCAGTTTTACAAAAATAAGAGAAAAATTGTGTTTAGCTCAATGTGGACTCTCTTATTTAATAAATTGATTTTAAAAAGTAAATAAAAAATTACAGTTCGCAACAAATGGAAACCAATTTGTAATTCCAAAACAATAGATTTTTCTCATTTAATCCACTCTACACGCTTTATTATATACTATAGGTTATTTGAAGAAGTAAAGATAAAAATTTAGTTCATAATCGGAGTTTGTATACTTTGTGGTCTTGGTGATCCATCGTGCTCTTCCTCCCTGAGCCATTTTCTTGATGAATTCTTTTAAGGTTTTGACTATATTTAGTCTTATGCCTTGTTTCCTTTTCTTCTTTTTACGTAGTTATTCTAGATCACAGAATAGTGTTGAAGCAAGAATTTGGTGGAGAAATCCCAAATATTTGGAGGGATTACAAATTCCTCATGTTGGGTTCATCTTAGATCTTGAAGGACAAAGCTCAAGGTTTCCCCTGCATTATATTGAAGTGAGCCCATTTCCGCAGTTCACAAGGTGAGTGATATAAGTTTTGATGAATTCAATGCCTATCTTATACATGCACATAATTATTTTTTAGTGATCTCCATTAAAATGCTAAAAGCTAGAATCATGTACTATTCTAAATTGGTATATAATGGATATGTATTTGCATGTTCTATTTAGAATTCATAGACAATTTCTTGATGCTAGAAAAATAGTAGTTTATCATGTATATGGGTATTTTCAATCATGAAGAAAGAATGAACCTAAAGTTAGTACTTTTCCAAGTTGATAATGCCCTAGGAGTATATTGGATTCAAAGGGTATGTCACCCTTACTGCTAGAACTTTTCTAAGAACATTTTGAGAGATTTTTACTATTGTTGTAATTTATGTGAAATCTATGTAGGAATGATGTGCTTCTCTTATTTCTTAAAGTTTGGGTTAGTTATATTTATAAATAGAATGATAGTATATTGATGATATAATATGATGCTCGTGAAGGGATCTGGCCTTGGTATGGTCTTAACATCCTTAAAACTTTTGGTGTTTGGTTTTTCATGATAGGTACTAATATGGTTTAAAAGTGTTGTTGTATAACTTGCATTGAAAAGTTGGGTTGTTTCAATCATACATTTCATATCTACTGAATATATAATACACTAATCTACTTTTTAATTATTATGTAGTTACATATTTGCAACTTGACTAATGTAGTCATAAAGAGGAATGAACCCACTTGATCAAGTATAACCTTAATTTAAATTTCCCTAAGTCTGCAAATCTTTTTTCAATGGTCGCTGAGGGAAATTATGAAATGAGTTGATCTTGTAGCAAACTAGGAATTGTGAGAAGATGCTCAGACAATATATTGTTTAACATAGGGGGTGTGTTCGAATAATGTAACCTAACATACAGGTTTGATGACACCCAGTTATAATTTGTATCTCGATATATTTGCCATGATATACCTGATAGAGAACAGTTGTAGTCGTATCCCCATTTTATGATGGATTGATAGTCTAAGTTTCATTACTTAGCCTTTGTACCCAGGATGGACCTGGGATATGTGGATATGCCTTTGATCACTATATTGTGCTTTACCTTTCTTCCACCCATGGTTATGTGTAGGGATCTAGTGAATCTGAATAGCCTTATATATTATAAATAATTTCAAGTAATACTTCATATCACTTGTTAGTGGTTTGAGTGGTACGACTCAAACTACCTAGGTAATAATAAAATTTATGTAGCACAATTTGTTAAGTTTATTTGGTGAAGAAAATGGAGGCACTCTTCGTGTGTTATATCCTCATTACAAATACAAATATACAAGTCCTATATCTTGTTCAAGTACCCATGGGAGATCATGTACGATTAGGGTAAGATGGTTCTCTTGACTATACCAGCTTATAATCTAAATGTTTATTACTTTATGTCAGTTGATATGATGTAAGTAACAAATGTTTCAACTACAACATCATATCATTGGGACTTTGGGTCATACCCCATGGTTTTTAACAACTCCTATGGTGCTCAACAAGTTTTAGATGATTGATTGAGTTTCCTGGGAAGCAGTGGTGAGGATCAACCCGATACAGAGTTTTGAGGTTGGATATATCTATGTGAAGGGGTCCAAGAGGTAGGTAATGTTTTTGTGACCTTCCTATTTATATTAAGTGAAGATTATGTATAGAATAGTGGTATATGCCTTCCATGTATACTTTGACCTGGGTGGGAAAGTTTTGTAATAAGTTATGTACCCGACTTAAGATTTAGGCATGCGTCTATGGCCTTTATGGAAATAGTCATATGAGTTGTAAGATTCATGGTCAAGTTTTGTGATAGTTCATTTTGTGATGTATGGGACAATGGTAACCATGTTTAAAATTGTATATATGAAGGTGGTAAGTGAATACATATATGGAATCAAAGCTTGTTGTTTTCCATCTTTTATGATGTTTGAAATTTTTGGACCCATGTTGTTATTGTAATGTTATGTTTTGATGACACTTGTTGGCTTTAAGTTGGGTTTTTTGTAAGTAATCCTCTCTTGTGATGGTAGGACGTAAGAGGTCGTATCCATTATTTTCCATTTGATATGGGTATGAGGTTTTGTGGGAAGAGGGACTTGACAATATAGTATAGGGGTTACTTTGATTGACATCATGTAAAAGGACACTTTGCCCTTCCTTACATCATGGTGGATATGGAGTTGGTGAGAGTCGTCAGGATATTCTGGGTTCCATATGTCAATTGTATCAAGTTTAGGAAAACCTACTTGACGCTAACCTTGAAAGAGAGTTCAATACACAACTATAGTTGCACAATAATTGGTTATCTATGTGTTTTCATGACATAATTTTTGCATCTTTTGGTTGGTTTTTCATGTGTGAAAAATATCATGGAAACCTGTTCCTTAAGTAATAAAGGAGGAATGGTGCAATTGTGTAAGTAATGAAGTTCCAAATCAAAGACTATCCCACCTAGTTGTTGGGACTTGATAAGTCATTTGACAACCTTTCTAATCATGTTGTTTAGATAAATCTTGTTTTATTGACCTGGGGAACAATCTATACATAGGTGCTCCCAGTGGTGGAGACCTTTGACTCAAGTGAGTGCATCCCTTTTGTTATCCTATCCCAGTTATTCCAGTGTCTAACTACTACAAAGAATCATAGTTTTTTAGAAGTTGGAGTTGCTCTTTCCCTACATATTGGTTGGCTATTCACCTTGGGTGTGCTTGATTTGATTCATTTATAGCAAGGGATACAAGTTTCGTGCATTTATATTATAACTCCTCTTGAATTGTGGGTGTTGGACTACCCCAAGCTTCAAGTCAATGGGCACGCCAGTTGGCGACTTTGACTACTCAATACGTTTGTTGGCTTTGGGTGATAGAACACATAAGTATCAAGTCACCTTCATTTGTTATGGAAGTGTATCAAAATCTTATTACACTCCCAGGGCTTAGGCCTAGTGTGTCTTATTACCTTGAGGTATTTCTCTGTAAGTGTGGGATATTCCAACTTAATTACAAAGAGATGGTGAGAGAATATGTTTGTTAATCAGGTTGTTGACGTACTTGATAATCAATGACATTTGAGTCACTTTTTGCAGCCAACTATGGAAGATTATCCCCATGTCTTTAGTTTTACTTGATAATATGAACTTTTTCATAATAGGTGGTTATTCCTTGGGTTACCTATACTGTTATAGGTGAGTTGCAAGAAGGAGTGGCTTGGTTTCATTTCTTGTTTAAATTTCTAGTTTTATGGTAGTTCAATATCTATTTTTGTCATGGAGTTGTATCCAGAATTTTTTTAACAAAATGAAATTGTATCTCTTGTTTTAGATGCACCCTCTGTATGCAACATTCTTACTTTACAATCTATAACTTAGCTTCATATGTGATCTCAGAAATCCTGATGAAGGTTGAAATAGTCCTTTTTATAAGCAAGGCAACATAGGATATTGTGTAGGGTGGTGATCGAAATCTTGAAGTAATATGTATATATTCCACCTACTTTCCCTTCAAGTCCTATACCTGATGTCCTCAACATCTAATGTAGGTTTGAGTAGGGTTCATGTATTATTTCTATGTAGACATTACCACATGAGTATTCACCTTCTAGGGAGAGTAGGATTTGGTGCTCTGCTAACTCCAAACATCTATTTTCCCGTTTGTTTAGAACATATGAAGGTTTGTTTTAGGGTGACATTCAATCAGAGGTACTTGACATAGCATTTTATATCAGTTTCAAATGAAAATTTTTGATATCAATATTACACCCTTAGATGAAGGTTGGTTCCTCACTAGTTGTTGATGTGGTGTGATATGGCTCTTTTATAATATTGTTGGGTGTATGTTGTCTTGAGTGCATACCATGCCAAAAGTGGTCTCAAATCCTTATGATGGGGGCAGTTTTTTGAACATGCATTGTGCATGGGGAATGTTCAGTTTAAAAGTTTAGTTAAAGTCAAGGTTATGGATGCATTCTTCCATTTCAACACTAGTGTAAAAACATTGGTTGTAGGAACCATTGGGTAATGGACGAGGTGGTAGGTGAATGTTTCTCAGATGAAGGTTATATATACCAACATAAAAAAGTTTTTGGAGAGACACTTAAGTGTAGTGGTCTAATCATTTCCCTTTGAAGGGTATAAAACAAATCACATTATATTGCATGCTCGTTTGGGAAGCATCTCTTTCAGAAAGAGTAATTGTGTAATCCTATTAATTTACATAGGTGAAATTGATTGAGTGGATGGATTATAAGCAATTCTTTGTTTAGAAGCAAAGAGGATGAGGATAGTTTTTTATGGCATGTTCCACCTCATCCCCAAAGCTTTGATGATTTAACCCTTGTCTTCTCCAGCGATCCATGATTATCACAATCTTAGCCGAAAATGAGTTTATCGTATTATTTTCTAAGATTCACTCCCACACACCTTCTGTGACAAAGTGGATCTTAGCATAAGAATAAAGTATTTAGTCTTTTTACCTCATTATACTCACTCATGGCCCCAAATCATATTTCTTGTCTTCATAATCAATGTTGAGACTCAAATTTGAAATATGGTGATCAATGTGGACTTTATACACATTATGACACCACAAATTAGATTCATTCATCACTTTGTCCAAAGAAGAAAACTCGTCCATCAAACTTCATCACATGGTTCTCAAACTTTTTCTTGATATTCTCCACATTTTTGTGAATCTATGGTCCAAATTTCATCCAATTTGGACATTAATTCCTACTATTTTCTATGAATTTTGGAATTTATGTGCTCAAAATCCATTTTTATTTGCTCTTTTTCTTGACTTTGCCATGTCAGAGATCCATACAAAGGATCCATAATGATTGTTGGCCCTTGGATCTACCTCTCACAAATCCAAGCCTGATCTAGTGGCTGTGAGGTCATCATCAACCTCTTTCAATCAGTGGGGAGGTGTCTTTATGGTCGAGACTTGCAATCTCGCACCCTTGACCAAGATTCAAGATTCTATGTGAGCCAAAATTCTTCTCTCAAGATTTTGAAACCATCAAAACCTATTTTGAAAAGCTTTTGTACAACCTTGCACCACCAAAATGATCTCTTTGCTCTCCTCTCTCACTTTGGCGGCCATGGTTTCTGTCCCAAACCTTGAACTAGCCCTAAACCTAGCCTAGTGCTATAAAAAGCCCCCCCCCCAAGGATTGCATACACTGTGCCTTGATACATCCTCTTTTTCATGCTATCCCTCAGCCTCAAGCACCCATCCTTCCTCCTCAATCTCTTGTTGCTCCAAGCAGCGTCACCGCCGGGTCGTTTTGGGCATTTTTCCCTCACCTCTTCAGCCAACCGATCAAGGAGCCCTTCCAGCTCATGAATTCGTGACGAGGTCAGGCGACACTTCCTCGACCTCCATATGATCCTCATGCTCTAGCTCCCTTCCATGCCAGTGAGCTTCCTCTGCCATGTCTGTTCTTGCATGCACGGGGCTGGAATGGAGGAACCAGGGAGGCAGACTCATGAACTGCCAGGTCCAAAGAAGGAAACCAAATTGTCCACTCAAGAGCTTGAACCGGCCATTTAGCCTCTGAACTGGGCCACCAAGTAAGGGATTCGTGCACCTACATGGCACCATCTCGGCCATCCAATCGTGTAATCCAACAGCCCTCACATTTCATAATTAAGGTATTATACCTCTCTCTGCTCAAAGTTGCAATATATAGCCAGATCTTGTTTTAATTATAATAAAAGCCTCCTAGCACCAAAATTATGTATAAATCGTCAATCTTGATCAGAAAAATCTAATGAATCATTTAAAATTACTTTTGAGACTTGATTCCAAATGATGCACTCTAATATACCTAAATCATGATCTCTTGCTTAATTAACTTATCAAATGAATCTAATTTGTGATTAGACTATGGAAACACTAATATTTGACTCTAATGTTCATATTGAGACTCAAAATGCATACTTGACCCATTAGTGATATAAATACATATTTTTGACTTGATTCAATCTTGAATATGATGATGAAATCTTAATATTATGCTTGTCCTGAATCTCGTGGAATACTATGATCTTTTGACCTAAAAAGTTGATATCTGATTTACTCATTATGCTAATTGGAACATGATCTAATCTTGAACAAAAATGACGTTAGAACATGATGATTATCTAAAAACTTGATTATGACTTGAATATCAATCATGAAAACTAGGGTTAGCACATACAGTCCTAGAAAACCTAGGTAAGTCATTCACACTCAAAATACTTGACACTTGAAATAATGTTGACATATTGAAATATTGGTTGATAATAAGGGAATGACCCAGCCCTAAGGTTGACATAGGAAAAGTGTAGCCCTAATCTCGAATATTGAAACATGATATTCTGAACATCATGATCTTAACCCTTGATCCAATCTTGATGATTTAGGATCTGACTCGAAGGGTTGACCTATTGATTTAGATATTGATTATACTCAAAATCCTAGGTGAAAGGTACGCTATTATACCTCCTCTTTGGTTGTAATGAAGATATTTTTTATGTATCTCTTAATTGTGTACTTGGCTATATACTTGGTTGAGCTATTGTTCCCTATTGACTAGGATTCTATATTTCTTATATTATATTTTGAGACAAACTGGAAAACACAAATGACATGCCCATTATGACTAAACGTATATTCTTAATGATGATGATGTTGATATTGAGTGCAAACAAACCATCTTTCAGAGGTGGACTTTTACATTAACCTCCTATCTCCTATGGTGAGAAATAGTCTTGTGACCTCCCCATCGCATTGGGGTAATAGAGTCACACAAAATATATAAGCACGCATATTGATTACAGCATAATGGGAACTCATAATAAAGATAAGTGAATTGTTTTGAAATAAACATCTTGTTGAATAATTGTTGGTTTTTCAAATTCCTCATTATACTTTTGAAATATAAGTCCTGCCAAGTACAATAACTTTGTTATAAACCATTTTACTTTTTTTATATAGCGTACCATGCAATTGCATTGACTTTATGTCTTGGTTTTCTTGATTTTAGGCAAACATTGGAATCTTGACTATATCGCTTCCGCACTCATATACTATGATGACAAGAATAAATTGGCTATATCTCCTATATTGGGTTATTTTTATTTAAATATTCAGTTTTGAGTTATTATTTCTTATTGTATATGCCAGTGTGTTAGATCCTATCAGGCCAGATAGGGACAAGCGCTTCAATTCTTTTACTATTGTCTAGGCAGTAGGATTGGGATTGGGGTAAGAATGGTTTCTGATAGTTGGTATCAGATCTTACACACTCCAATATACTTCAAGTAAATGATTTCTCATGTCTCTTACACCCAAGAAACCCTAAAGTCCATAATGGTGAAAATTGAGGTGTCTAGACTCGGGGTCCTGACATAATTTCGCCTATCCATCTTCACAATGGTTGAGATCTCCCATTTACCTGGCCTCAATTAATCCATAACTGGACCTAAAGGTTCTCTTGTGAAACCCTAGAGAGTCTTCTGGAATCTCATCTCTTCTTTAAGTAATATCCTAAGCCACCCATGTAGATGAAGGTTAGGTAGTCTTCTCATCCCCTCAGGTGGCCCTTTCTTGTGTCCTTTTGCCACATGATGTCTCGATTATGGGTAACTTATGCATGGGAAAAATAAATATCATTTGATTTTGAAAGTCGATACCATGACCTGACCTTAATTTGAAAACTCAATTTTTATCAATGAAATTTTGAAATCAAATACTCATGCTTGACCCTTCATGAAAACCTGATTTAATCATAACTAAACTACATGCTTTCTATGTTGTGGTAAATCTTGATATGGTGAAATAAGTATGAGTTATAGCTTATACCTCATGTTGATGAGGTCTCTATTTGATTAATATCTATGTTGCACTATTGTTGATTAAACCTCAAACATAGTTAAGCGAACATTTTCCTAATTTGATACACATCATGATTATGCCATCAAATTATTAATCTTAGTGACTCACAAAATCATGATGTAAGACTATGATGCAAAAAGTAGTTTCCCTATTGACTATTGATACCTTTTGCAAACTCGATTTTGATATGATGATGTTGGGCCTAGATTTTACACGATTATCCTCTAATTCCTCGAATGCAAATTATGACATTATTGCCCTATTATGATCTTGAATTTTGATCTCATGGCCTTATGGAATATGATTTAATCATTGATACTCTCCCTATTTGGATAAGTTCAGTGGATCATGACCAATGTTGGTAATGTGCTAGATTAGTATGGTAGTTGACTCATGACTCCCCTAACCTAGGTCACATCCCTATTTTTAACTACCTCTAAATTTTAGTATTGTTGATTATTTAGAGTAGGGAAGGTATTCCCTTTTACCCTATTTGGACTAGTTGACTTAAGCCTAATAGGTTAAACCCATGGTTGATACTCGATCTTTAATACTGATAATGACCTTGATATATGAAAATGTTGACCAAAGCTTGTGGTTAATTTCCTAGATAGACATAGGTCTAGATCATTCATCAACCTTGGATACCATGATAATGAAATCCTGATATGTTTATCAAATATTGCTTGAATATTTTTTCTCAAAATTGAATATAGATGAGTGATCTCCCCTCAGGTCTAAATAGGAATCTAAACCCTAGCCTTGGAATATATATACAAATTATATTGATATTGAAACTTCAACTCTTGATATTGACGTACTAAATCTTGACATGTGATATGGATCTTGGGATCACCCACGATATGACTAATGACTTCAAAATCCCAAATCTGGAAACTTTTGAGATGATGACTATTTTGACTCTCTCGATGTATAACTTAGGGTTTAGCTCTCATCACGACTAGGGTGGAACCTCCATTTGATTTTGATCTTGAAATAATGATATTGAAAGCATGATGTTGTCTTGAAATGTTGAAAAATGAAAAATCTCAAATCATTGATGTATAACCCCACCTAGGCCAATGTAGAGACTAGGACCCTGAGATATTGGGATTGAAAGTCACCTGTACACTTGATTTGAGAACTCTATTCATTCGACCTAAAATGTGAACTCTCCAAATTTGTGATCAATACGATGATTTCTATATTTGTGAATCATATGATGACTTTGAACAATATATGCATTGACCTTGATACTCAATTGCTCGATGATGAAATGATATTAGCACCAAGTGGAATATTATATGGAACATGGAATCCCAATTATGATGATTGTAATACTTGAACATTTAGGACATGATTTTGGTTATATAGTTGAGGATGTTGTAGTAATTGAGGATATGATCTGAATTCGGTTAATTCTAATTTTGAGGATGGTTTTGAATTTTTGGGACAAAATTCCTTTTAAGGAGGGAAGGATGTGACAAAGTGGATTTTAGCATAAGAATAAAGTAATTACACTTTTGACCTCATTATACTCACCCAAGGTTTCAAATCATTTTTCTTGTCTTCATAATCAATGTTGAGACTCAAATTTGAAATATGGTGATCAATGTGGACTTTATACACATTATAAATCCACAAATTTGATTCATTCATAACTTTGTCCAAAGAAACAAATTCTTAAATCAAACTTCATCATATGGTTCTCAAACTTGTTTTAGATATTCTCCACATTGTTTTGAAGCTATGGTCCAAATTTCATCCAATTCGGACATTCTTACTATATTCTATGAATTTAGGAATTTATGTGCTCAAAATCCCTTTTATTTGCTCTTTTTCTTGACTTTTCCATTTCAGTGATCCATACAAAGGATCCGGAGTGATTGTTGGCCCTTGGATCTGCCTCCCATGGATCAAGGCCTGATCTAGTGGTTGTGAGGTCATCATCAACCTCCCACAATCAGTGGGGAGGTGTCTTTATGGCCAAGACTTGCAATCTCGCACCCTTGAACAAGATTCAAGATTCTATGCAAGACAAAATGCTCCTCCCAAGATTTCAAAACCATCAAACCCTATTTTGACAAGCTTTCATACAACCTTGCATTGCCAAAATGATCTCTTTGCTCTCCTCTCTCACCCCGGTGGCCATGGTTTCTTCCCCAAACCTTGAACTAGCCCTAAACCTAGCCTAGTGCTATAAAAGCCCCCACATGGATCGCATACATTGTGCCTTGCTAACATCCTCTTTTTCATGCTATCCCTTGTCCTCGAGCACCCCTCCTACCTCCTCGATCTCTTGTTGCTCCAAGCAGCACCTCCGCCAAGTCGTTTGGGTGTTTTGCCCTCACCTCTTTAGCCAACCGATCAAGGAGGCCTTCCAGCTCACAAAGCCATTATGAGGTCAGGCGGCACTTCCTCGACCTCTGTCTACTCCTCATGCTCTAGTTTCCCTCCATGTCGGTAAGCTTCCTCCACCGTGTCTATTCTTGCATGCATGGGACTGGAATGGAGGAACTAGGGAGACAAACTTCTGAACCGCCAGGTCCAGAGAAGGAAACCAAACCGGCCACTCAAGAGCTAGAACTGGCCATTTAGCCTCTGAATTGGGCCACCAAGCAAGGGAGTCATGCGCCTACATGGCACCATCTCAGACATCCAATCATGTAATCCAACAGCCCTCACATTTTACAATTAAGGAATTATATCCCCCTCTTCTCAAAATTGCAATATATAGTCAGATCTTGTTTTAATCATAATAAATGCCTCTTAGCTCCAAAATTATGTATAAATAGTCAATCTTGATCAGAAAAATCTAATGAATCATTTAAAATTATTTTTGAGACTTGATTCCAAATGATTCACTCGGATATACCTAAATCATGATCTCTTTCTCAATTAACTTGTCAAAAGAATCTCATTTTTGTGATTAGACTTTGGAAACCCTAATATTTGACTCTAATGTTTATATTGACACTCAATATGCATACTTGACCCATTAGTGATATAAATCCATATTGTTGACTTGATTCAATCTTGAATATGATGATGAAATCTTAATATTATATTTGTCCTAAATCTCATGAAATACTATGATCTTTTAAACTAAAAAGTTGATCTCTGATTTACTCATTATACTAATCAGAACTTGATCTAATCTTGAACACCAATGACGTTAGAACATGTTGATTATCTAAAGACTTGATTATGACTTGAATATCAATCATGAAAACTAGGGTTAACACATACGATCCTAGAAAATCTAGGTAAGTCATTCACATTCAAAACACTTAACACTTGAAATAATGTTGACATATTGAAATATTGGTTGATTATAAGTGAATGGCCCAACCCTAAGGTTGACATAGGAAAAGTGTGAACCTAATCTCAAATATTGAAACATTATATTCTGAATATCATGATCTTAACCCTTGATCCAATCTTAATAATTTACGATCTGACTTGAAGGGTTGACCTATTGATTCAGATATTGATTATACTCATAATCCTCAGTGAAGGTACGCTATTATACCTCCTTTTTTGTTGTAATGAAGATACTTTTAATGTATATCTTGATTGTGTACTTGGCTATATGCTTGGTTGAGCTATTTTTCCCTATTGATTAGGATCCATATTTCTTATATTATATATTGAGACAAACTGGAAAACATAAATGACATGGCCATTATGACTGCCCGTATAATTATAATGATGATGATGATGTTGATAATGTTGATATTGAGTGCAAGAAACCCCTTTTTCAGAGGTGGACTTGTACGTTGACCTCCTATCTCCTAACAGTGAGAAGGATCCTGGTGACCTCCCCGTGGCATTGGGGTAATAGAGTCACACAAAATATATAAGCATGCTTATTGATTACAACATAATGGGAACTCATAATAAAAAAAAAGTGAATTGTTTTGAAATAAACATCTTGTTGAATAAATGTTGGTTTTTCAAATTGCTCATTATACTTTTGAAATAATTAGTCCTGCCAAGTACAATAATTTTTTTATAAACCATTTTACTTGTTTTTATATAGTGTACTGTGAAATTGATTGACTTTGTGTCTTGATTTTAGGCAACCATTAGAATCTTGACTATATCGCTTCTGGACTCATATACTCTGATGACAAGAATAAATTGGCTATATCTCCTATATTGGGTAAGTTGTTATTTAAATATCCAGTTTTTGAGTTATTATTTCTTATTGTATATGCCAGTGTGTTAGATCCTATTAGACCAGTCAGGGATGGGTGCTTCAATCCTTTTACTACTATCTAGGCAGTGGGATTGGGATTGGGGTAAGAATGGTTCTATGACACTTTCCATGTCGTCAAAATTAGTACCTCTTGATGTGGGTGGGTTAAATAAAAAATAGATGGATTCCATCGTCCAAATCTAGAAATCGCATGGCACCAATACTATATATATCATGAACAATATTGGTCCTCCTCACTTTTGATTTACTTACCCTGAGCGTCATCTTTGGGATACATGTGTAACACAAGGTCACCTTTCTATAGGATTTAAGGATATACCATACTGGACTAGATACAAGTCATCTATGCATGGTATCATTGTGTGTCCATCATTCTTCAATCACATTTAGGGTGGATATGTGGTCTTGTATCCATCTTCCTCATAGATGGCCGCCTCTTGAAGACCTTCTATTTGATGACTAGCATAAAAGCTTGGTCTGATAGAATGGTCTCATAGATGAGGAGTAGGTTGTGGCACTAGTCAAAGTGGTGATGAAAGTTCTATAGATGAGGTAGTATAAGGTTTGGCACCATTCAGAGTGGTAATGGAAGTTTTATATGCCAAAAGACTCATGGAAACTGCTCATGCCACACTCAAGTGGACACGATGGTTTTGTTGAGTATCATTATAACATACTTGTTGGTTGCTTCAAGTGTTCCATTCGTTTGAGGTCAATAAGAAGAAACATACTTGTTGTACTTGATGTGGGATTGAGCTATCCCAAATTTCTATGACATGATGAGCTAACGGTGGCCAAATTTAGTGTGAACCTAACTTCATCCGAACATCAATGAGAAAGCATTTAGATGGCATTAGTGTGAAAATTAAAATCCAAGCGGGTTTCATACCCATCTGTATAGGGCCCTATAGCTTAGTCGTAGTGACGCTATAGCCCTATATTTGATGTGATATCGGTTGGACCTGCAAAATCTTCCCTAAACTAAGCAAAGAATCTCCACCATGTTACTATTGATTGGCTTCTTCAAACACAAATGCACAAACACCTCTTAGACCTACTATCAACTACTCTTCATTTATCTCCTTTTCTAATTCGGGTGGATAAGGAAAATAAGAAAATTGAAGAAAAGGGTAAGATGTCAAGTTATGTGTGCGGAAGGTGTTAGGAACCCACATGACACCCGTGTGGCATCATAAGTTCCTATACGATCATACTATTTTTTTCTTATAATAAGAGTTTCTTGTTCAAAGAAGATATAAATAAAAAGGAATTTCCTAACAAACAAATGTTATAGGTAATATAAGTATATAAGAGATTCTCAACCTTGGATGTTCATATCCTCACACCACTGAGGTATTGGTAAGGGGAGAGGAGGGAATAAATCATATTGTGGTTAGTACACGTGTCTACCTTGATTGACCATTGTTAGGAGGGGAAGGTACTCTTTATTTTCTCAAGGAAAGAAGCATGATTCTATAAGGAGTGGGACATGAGAGGGGATCCACTCACTTACTGAATCAAATAAAAAGGAAACATCCCATATATCAAACACTACTATAAATTTTTCACAAAAGGGATGATAACCAAGTTATTTAAAATGTATGTATCATGATACCAAATGTAGCAGCGGAACACAAAACATCTAATTATTACAAAACTTGATATTGTCACTATACTTCGCCACACAAGGTGATACATATGAAAACTAACTATAGTAAAGGATTGGAAGAGGGTCATATAACTACCTTGAAACTGTCTCCAAAAGGTTCAACTACACTTGATTATGTTCTAGTCCAACTTGATGAACTTCTCCTTGACCTACACCTCAGGTTGGAAGCGTACCCCAGTAAAAGGGGAAAAGTAGATGAATCAACACAAACAATGGTATCAGCATATTAAATTGGGATTGAGCAATATAAGGAATAAATGATGTCAAATAAATAATACTTCCTGTAGAAAACAAAAGGACTACCCAAGAAGGTATCAAAAGAATACGAATATCAAAATGCAGGAGATAAACAATAAAAGATTTCTTGCCTTTTCAACTATTACAAAGCATATAAAGTTGCACGGTGAGTAAAACACAGACTAGCATATACTAAAAAGTAGGGTAGGAACCAATATGCATTCCATACCAAAGGACTAAAACCTTAGTGGCAAGTAAATATAATATTTTGTAGGGGAATAAAACCCAGTTCATGGTACCGGAAAAAATCCAGTTCCTAATATCATATGTGGCAGGGGAATAAAACCCAGTGCCTGAAAGGGGAACAAAACCTAGTGCCTAAACATAAAAATGAAATAAATCCAAAGAAGAGAGAGATTGTGTAGGCTATTAAGAGAGAAATAATTTGGGTTAATTTCTAAATATAGAAAAATAGAGCATGCAATCATACCTCAAGAAGTTTACATCTATCCAAAGTCAAAACACCGTTTCCATCTTAGTCCATGTGATGTGATCAATAAACATGGTATAGTAAATGCATCGAGTGCCTCCGTCAGAGCCTGACATGATGACTTTGTGGGATGAGAGGGTTCGAGACCCACTGTTGAAGAGTTGATGGCCAATGATAATGGGGTACCAATGGGCATATTAGAGAAAAAAGAGGTGATCAACCAAGTCCTTGGATAGGTATTATAGAGGCTAACATACATGGGCTCTTTTGGGGAGAGGCGCCATGGTGGTAGGAGATGTTTCTTTATGGTCATGGTGGATGGGAAGAATAGGGAAGGGAAAAGATAAGAGAAAATCGTGATCAACCTTCTGTGTAGCACTAACTTAAATAGGGTCATGGATTGATAAAGGAGGTGAGAGGTTTTATAGAACCAAGAATAAGATTCAAAGGTTGATTTCTGACTAGTTTCTTTTTGTAGACATAAAATTTATTGTAGTAGGAAATCTTTAGGAAAAACCAATCCAACTAACGCAGCGATATTCCCCTATATGCTAGTATATTTATCCTTTATTTTATATTTATTTTAGGAAAAAATATTAACTAAACAAATTAAATTTGACTTGTAGTCTAATTATCATGTGTATAATACAAAGTTAACATGTCTTTCTTATTTTGAAACAATTTAATAATTCATTTAATTTATTTGAGTCCTTTTGGCACTATCATGATAATTTATTTTATAACTTATTTATGACAACTTAGAATTATGCAATTGACATGAAATATGATTAATAAACTAACTAATATAGAAAAATCCAAATTTAATATTAATTCTTACTTTTATCTTGTTTATAGGAATATTTAATATATAAATATGTTCTGGCATTTTGTAAATAAATATTATCAAAATATATATTTCATTGCTATATTTGGTTTATATGATTCTATATGAATTATCTATTGATGAGAGAAATATATCCTTTTGTATTTATTTAAATACATATTTTCATGCTAATTTTTGATTAAGTACATGGAACACAATTTTCTTTTAAGAAAAAGGCATATATGTAATTAGTGTAAAGATAGATTCTAATTTTGATTTCCAATCTTCCCAACTATTAGACTTGCATATCACATATTTGATTATAATAATAAATTATAAGAGAAACATGTGAAGATACTCTATGGTATCTATAGTATAGCATTTTTGTTAAATTTGTCTTAAATCAAAAGAATGATGACGAGATTACCAAATTGATGATTTTCCATTTTCAAGGAATTGTAGAAGAAAGTGGTAAATTATTCTTAGGAAAATTGTACAACAATATTGTCATAATGTTTCAAATGGCACACATTCATTTATTAGATGTGTTTTATGTTCCAATATATTTTCAATGGAATGTAAACTTCATAATAGAAGTCAAATTCCTTTACGGTAGGGTAGAGAGGATAATCTACCTACATGTCATTTTTATATATAAGAGAGAGAGAGGTACCACGTGAGATTTTTGTGAAGTTCATATGATGTATTAAATGGGACAATGTCATTAAATTCTATGTACTATCACCTCATTTAGAAATGAGAATTTTATTGAAATTCTTTTAGGACGAATAATTTCACATTTACTATAAATGATACACTAGTTTTCGTAAAGCCATTTGTTAATCAAAGACAAGACAAATTGTCCCGTTAATATTTAGTTAGACGTTTATGCATGTTTTTAACATTAATTCATATATATGTATATCGTAATATATATTGCCACATCCCTTGTAAGTATTATTGGGGATGTTTACTGAATCATGACATAACTATATAAATACATTTGTAGAGTAGAAACTAAGTTTACATATTTTCTTACAAGTTACTCGAAATCACAAAAAACATTATATTGCTTTTCATTCAAATGTCCAACAAATAACGACTTAAGTTTCCCAAAATAAGTTGATTTTCTCATTAATAAGAATACAAATTATATAGCCAATGAAAAGAACAAAATTACTTTCCTCACAAGATCCACCTTTTAATTCATTTATTGTATCATTTAATATGTTGGAGTTCAACTTACATTTTCTTTACTTAATAAAATTAAGGCATCTACAATTTGTTCAAATAATGTAAAACTTGGAAATCAAACTAACCCAGACCCAAAGAACATGAATTTTCCATTACATTTCACTTTTGGGATTTTCTTTTATGATTTATGGCACCATTCAGATATTGCCTCATTAGCGTTATATTTATCATAATATTATATCTTTATTATCAATATTCATTGAATTAAATGTTATTATCTTTACCTTGTCACCAAAAGAGTTATCTTATATTTTTTACACAAAATTCCACATTTAACATATTTCACAAATTCCACATTTAACATATTTAGTCATTAATTACATATTTATTTAATAATAGAATATTATTAATATTTATAGACATCGAATTATCAATTGTTACTCCAAAGAATATTATTCATTTTATTTAGCTTGATTGTTAGTAAAGAAAATATATGTAACATATTTCATGATTTTATTTACATGTTGGAACATAATTAATTCATTTTGTAAATATGTTTTAATTTTTACCCTTGTTTGGTCAAATATATGAAATCAATCTTGCTAGATTTATAATCATGTAATAGGGTAAGATTTTGAGTTTTTGGTTCGTTACAACACTCCACCCCTTAAAGGATTTCATCCTCAAAATATTAAAATCCATATATTATCATCCAATTACTATCCATCACTTAAAAGGTTTAACCTAATAACACAAATATTATAGAAATCATGGTTACTTATACATCTTTTTATTGTGTATACTTTTTATGTTGTTCATGCATCAAATTGACATTTCGATTACACCTAGTATTGAATTTTATGTCCTTGTGGTCCTAACCTAGAAACTGTATGTTCACATATCAAAAGTAAAGATTTACCTAGTACAACTTTCCACATATTGGAGGGTAAGGAAGGTAGGTCCACTAAACCTTTTATTTTGTACATGACAAATCTTCCTAGGGTAAACTTATTAAGGGAGACAAGATTGAAATTGTTAGATCAAACCACCCACTAATGACTCTGATACCATACTATAAGGAGTGGGACCTAAGAGGGTATCCACTCACTGAATCAAATAAAAAAGAAACATCCTATATATCAAACACCACTATAAATTTTTAGCAAAAGGTATGATAACTAATTTATTCAATATGTATGTAACATGGTACCAAATGTAGCAGTGGAATACAAAACATCTAACTATTACAAAACTTGATATTGTCACTATACTTCATCACACATGGTGATAGATAAGAAAAGTAACTATACTAAAGGACCGATAGAGGCTTATATAACTACCTTAGAACTATCTCCAAAAGGTTTAGCTGCAGTTGATGATGTCCTAGTCCAACTTGGTTAGCTTCTCCTTGACCTACACCTGGGGTTGGAAGCATGCCCCAGCAAAAGGATAAAAGTGGATAAAACAACATAAATGTTGGTATGAGCATATTAAATATGGATTGAGAAATATAGAGAATAAAAGATGTCAAATATATAAGGCTTCCCATAGAAAAGGAAGGACTACCCAAGCAGGTATCAAAAAAATATGAATATCAAAATAAAGGAGATAAACAATAAAAGATTTCTTGACTTTTCAACAATATCATAACAATTATATTACATAGCATAAAAAGTTGCATGGTGAGTAAACAGAGACTAGCATGTACTAAAAAGTAGGGTAGGGACCCATATGTATTCATACCAAAGACCAAGAAGACTAGCACCTCAGTGCCAAGTAAATATACTATTTTGTAGGGGAATAAAACACAGTGCATGACATGGAAATAAAACTCAGTGCCGAATACCATATGTGGCAGGAGAATAAAATCTAGGGCCTGACGGGGGAATAAAACTCAATGCCTAAAAATCATACATGGCAAGGGAATAAAACCCAGTGCCTATATGGTGTCACTAGTTATAGTTATGACTAGTCAATCATCCATACAAATAGAGAAGGCAAGTTAAATATAGTCAAGCATGAATAAGGGATAAAATCATGCAAATGATATAAATGGGGTCAATGGACCCATAAATAAGCATTCAAACATTTCCACAATTAAGACACTTCACATGACCTCAAATTCCACAACTTGAAATTTGGGTTTCGCAAGGAATAAGATGAACAAGATACATATTTGAATCCACTAAGAATATACAAAAGAATAAGATGATCATAAGATTAAATTAAATATAGGATACTTCATATGAAATAAATCCAAAGAAGAGAGAGACTACTCAAGAGAGAGATAATCTGGGTTAACTACTCAATATAGAAAAATGGGGATTGCAATCATGCCTCAAGAAGTCTACATATGTCGAAATTAAAAACACTAATTCCATCTTAGTCCACAAGCCCCCTATGATGTGATGAAGAAACATGATATAGGAAAAGCATCGAGGACCTCCGCCAAAACCTGTCGTGGATGACTTTGTGGAAAAGTAGGTGATCAAACAAGTCCGTATATGGGTATTATAAAGGTTAACATGGATGGGTTTCTTGGGGGAGAGACATCATGGTGGTAAGAGATGTTGCGTCATGGTCATGGTGGAGGGTAAGAATAGGGAAGGGAAAAGAGAAGAGAAAATTGTAAGCAGCCTTTTGCATAACACTGAATTAAATAGGTCATAGATAGAGAAAGGAGACGAGTGCGTTTAATATTACCAAGAATAAGAGTCACAGGCTATTGTCTGGCTGGTTTCTTTTTGGGGACATAAAATTTGGTATAAATGAACAAGAAGAAATAACTCGAAGTCCCATTCATACTTTGCCAATGAGTGATGTTATTATTTGACTAACCAAGTTTGGAATAAGATCACAGATGAAAATAGGAAATCTTTAGGAAAAACCAACCCAACTAAAGCAGCAATATTCCCTTATATACTAGTATTTTTATCCTTTATTTTATATTTTATTTAAGAAACAAATATTGACTAAAAAAATTAAATTTATCTTCTAGTCTAATTATAATGTGCATAATATAATATTGATGTGTCTTTCTTATTTTAAATTATTTAATGAGTTGTTTAATTTATTTGCATCCTTTTAGCATTATTATGATAATTTATTTTATTACTTATTTATGGCAACTTAGAATTATCCAATTGACGTGAAATATTATAAATAAACTAACTAATATATGAAAAATCTGAATTTAACATTAATTCTTATTTTTAGCTTATTTACTGGAATATTTAATATATAAAGATGTTTTGGTATTTTTTATATAAGTTTATAACAATGTATATTTTATTGCTATATTTGGTTTATATGATCCTTTAGGAATTTTCTATTGATTAGAGAAATGTATCCTTTTTTTATTTCATTAAATACATATTATTATTCTAATTTTTCCTTAAGTGTGTGTAAGACAATTTCCTTTTAAGAAAAACACATCTATTTAATTAATGTAAAGTTAGATTCTAATTTTAATTTCCAATTTCCCCAACTATTAGACTTGCATATCACGAATTAGATTGTAATAATAAATTATAAGAGAAACATGTGTAGATATTCATTGTATCTATAATATAGTATTTTTGTTAAATTTGTCTTAAATCAAAATAATGAGGATGAGATTACCAGATTGACAATTTTCCATTTTCAAAGAATTATAGAGGGAAGTGGTAAATTATTCTTAAGAAAAGTGTACAAACAATATCATTATAAGTTTTCAATTGGTACTCATTCATTTATTAGATGTGTTTTTTGTTGCGACATATTTTCAACAGAGTGTAAACTTCATAATGGGTGTCAAATTCCTTTACGATAGGCTAGAGAGGATAATTCTAATTGCATGTCATTTTTATATATAAGAGAGAGATACCGCATTGGATTTTTGTGAAATTCATATCTTGTATTAAATGGGACAATGTCATTAATTTCCATATACAATCACCTTATTTAGAAATAAGAATTGTATTGGAATTTTTGTATGACAAACAATTTCACACATTTACTGCAAATGATGTACTAGTTTCTGTAAAGCTATTTGTTAATCAAAGATAAGACACATTGTCTCTGTTAGTATTTAATTAGACATTTATACATTTTTTTTGGGTGTGAAGCGGCGTGGTACTTCCATTAAGCTGAGACATATAACTGTACAGAATGGGCTCTAGAGAGAGTGTCAAAAGGCCACCAACGAAAGATGCCCACAAAAAGGCAAAAACAAAACCTACCTACCAAACAGCAAACAAAACCAGGCCCTAGACAGATTGTCCAAAGACCCCAAAAGAAGTCGCCCACAAAGGCCAGAAACAAACTAACAACCTACCTACCGAAGAAGAAAGAAAACAAACACTACTGCTGTACAGAAGATCAAAAAAGCCAGCAAAAAAGCCAGCTAGCAGCCACACCCCGCTGACCCTCCCTACTGAAGCAAACTGTAAGCATCATTGCAGGCTCTTTTCCATAGATTAACAGGGGTGCGCCGGCTTCCTGCTATCATCCTACTGTTCCTTTCAGTCCACAACTGATAGAGGACAACCGTCACGACCAACTTCCTTTCTCCTTGAATGTTCATAAGATTTCCAGTAGAAACAGGCCTCTCCCCAAATTTCTGCAAGTAGAACTCCCAAATCTCAGAGCTAAAGGAGCAGTGAAAGAAAATATGCTCAGTGACATCCTCATTCTCCTGACATAGCGGGCACCTGGAGGCAAGGTGATACCCCACCTTCTTAAGGAATTCGGAGCTGGGTAAGCGCTGAAGGAAGAACCGCCACAGAAAACATGCCCAGTTTCTAGTCACTTTACCATTCCAAATCCACTTCGACCACACAACACGTTCCTTAGATTTTCTAAGGATCTCCCACGCATCTCTGACCTTGAAGATATTTCCCTTCTTGAAAGTAATATTATCATTTCCTTCAAATGTCCCAACAGGGAAATCATTTAAAATCCTCATAACCTTCTCAGCCCCTCTGATATCCGGATAACACCACCTTCCTTCCACTAAGAAAGAATTCACTTTACAATATTCACCTCTCCCAAACCTGATCATTTGTTGCTTATCACATAAATCCAGCAAGGTTTTCTTCTTCGGCAACTAAGGGTCCTTCCATAGCAGAAAACAACTCCCATCTCTTAAGCAAAAATCCACATTATGTTTAAGAACTTCTCTATACTTCAAAAGCTTCCTCCACAGCAATGAAGAGGTAGATTTACTCTCCACATATATCTACTTCGACCACACAACACGTTCCTTAGATTTTCTAAGGATCTCCCACGCATCTTTGACCTTGAAGACATCTCCCTTCTTGAAAGTAATATTATTATTTCCTTCAAAAGTCCCAACAGGGAAATCATTTAAAATCCTCATAGCCTTCTCAGCCCCTCTGATATCCGGATAACACCACCTTCCTTCCACTAAGCAAGAATTCACTTTACAATATTCACCTCTCCCAAACCTGATCACTTGTTGCTTATCACATAAATCCAGCAAGGTTTTCTTCTTCGGAAACCAAGGGTCCTTCCAGAGCAGAAAACAACTCACATCTCTTAAGCAAAAATCCACATTATGTTAAAGAACTTCTCTATACTTCAAAATCTTCCTCCACAGCCATGAAGAGGTAGATTTTTAACACTAATTCATATATATATATATATATATATATATATATATATATATGTGTGTGTGTGTGTGTGTGTGTGTGTGTGTGTGTGTGTATTTGTATATCATAATGTATATTGCTACATGTCTTGTAAGTAATATTGAGTTTGTTTACGAAATCATGACATAATTGTATTTATACATTTATAAAGTAGAAACTAAGTTTACATATTTGTTACATGTTACTCCAAATCACAAAAAAATATATATTTCTTTTCATTCAAATGTCTAGTTAAATTTTTATTATAATTCTTTCAAGAAACTACTTAAGTTTCCCAACATAAGTTAATTTTCTTATTATTAAGAAATCAACTTCTATGGCCAATAAAAAGGACAAAATTACTATCCTCTCTAGATTCCACCTTTAAAGTCATTTATTGTATCATTTAATATGTTGGACTTCAACTTACATTTTCCTTCCTTAATAAAATTAAGGCATCTAAAATTGTTCAAATAATGTAAAACTTGGAAATCAAGTTAACTGGGGTCCAAAGAACACAACTTTTCCATTACATTTGACTTTTGGGATTTTCTTTTATGAGTTATGGCACCATTCGAATATTGTCTCATTACTAGTATATTTATCTAAATATTATATCTTTATTGACAACATTCACTTAATTAAATGTTATTATATTCACATTGTCATCAAAAGTGTTATCTTATATTTTTTAAATGAAACTCCATATTTAACAAATTTAGTCTATTAATTCCATGTTCAATTAAATAAAAGAACATTATTAATATTTATGGACATGGAATTACCAATTGTTACTTCAAAGTATATTATTCACTTTCATTTAGACATTATGTTAGTGAAGAAAATATATGTAACTTATTTTATGATTTTATTTACATGTTGGCACATAATTAAGTCATTGCGTAAATATGTTTAAATTTTTACCCTTGTTTTGTCAAATCTAAGAAACCAATCTTACAAGATTTCTAATTATGGATTAGGGTAAGATTCCAAGTTTTAGTTTGTTTGCATCGAGTTCCAGCCTTCTTTGTGATCTTATAAAAGATAGCTTTTCTAAATGACATTTCAAATGTCTCAGCTTTCTATCCCTTACAAATGGTAGGTAGGGGGGCTATGTTTAAAGTGGATAGGGGTTAGCTAGAGCTAGGATTTGGCTTGGAGTGTTCTCAATCTAAAAAAGTTCTTAGAAGGTAGTAGGGAATGAAATATGCAGACCTCTTCCTTTTAGAGGATTTTGGGTGTGTTCAAATGAGAGTGAGTTATCGGGTTGAAGAGGAGAATGAGGGTAAGGGAGTTTAGAAAGTGCCATAAATTTTGGAGTCCTTTGGGGGATTTGAATGACACAAATTTTATAAGCCAGGACATGAAGTGTAGGGCATGTGTTGGTGCATGTTTACACATGTTCCTATGTCTAGAGTATTCCCAACTTGGATATGAGGGACTTTAGGGACCTAGACTGGGTAAGGGTGGCATGTTCCATGTAGATAACCTACCTATCAAGGCATGGTTTGGCTTGATTTAGGCAACTCGGGGACAATTTGAGGTGGGATCTGACTTCCCAAATAGAGCGTACACTTATTATGTGCCAAACCATTCCTAAGACCTGATGCACACATAGGTTAGGATCAGGCGGGTTAGGACCCTAATATTGTAAGACCACGGACCTAGCTTAATTCTTAATCTTTCTTTATTTTTCTTAATAAGATTCTTAGACCTTTATTTAATCATGTGATGATCTTTAATAACATGTGATGTGCTTATGTTATCGGTTTGGTCCAGTTTGCATGATGCTTGAGCTAGTTATGCTATATGTGTGCTTGTTTTGGACCTAATTGAAATTTACCCATGTTGAGGGTTTATCTTGCAATTTTCACATTTTATATGTGCCTCCTATGTTTTGGTATCATGATAGAGATAATGATTCTTAGGGGTTCCTTGTTACACCTTGGCTGATGAGGAGAGAAGTGGTGACATGTGTCAATCTGTCTAGGGTTTGCTTGGATGCCCTAGTTTGGTGTCAACCAAGTGTTGACCATTTGAGTTCTTGGTTTTTCAAAAACCGCCCTTGTGTTTTCTTGGCTCAAATCTATACGGTCGATGATGTTTTGGGTGTCCTTGAGCCCTCTTTGATCAAAGATGCTTGGATCTCTCTATTGGGTCGATGAGAGACCTAGGGTGTGGATGTGCTTTGTTCTTTGATCGATGAGCCTTATAGGACATGATTCCCTTTGATCAATGGTCCTCTAGGACCAAGTGAGGTCATTGAACCACCTTGGTTTTCATGACCCTTCTTGCATACATGGTTTTAGTGGTTGCATGGTTATTCTTTGGTAGACAAGTAGCATGTTTAGTTGGACATCTAACATGTTTCATCTCTCTCCTACAGTTGAGTATATATACATCCCTCTTTACATGCATATTAATCTTTACACCCTTCATTCCTCTCTTCTTGCTTGGATTTTGACCCTTGTGTTCTTGGTTGTGAATAGGAGCTTGACCTTGAAGCTTCAGTGGAAAATCATCTTGGTGGTGGAGTTAGGGTTTGGTGTAACCATCCCCCTTGGTTACGTTTGGCCTTAATGAGTAATCTACCTTCTTGGTCTCATTTTCTTGAACCTTTCTCTCTCTTCTTCTCTTGGACAAATCCATGGTTCTCCATGGTGGTCTTTTTGAGGAACTCCTCTCCTATAGCGGTTTAATATATGATTTTCCGTAGTAGTACCTATGAGAGATGGATATCCCCTCATTCTTTCTTTTTTTGGCCTAGGGTTTTTACCCTCTTCTCTTGAGGTTTCCTTTAACCTTGATTTTCTCCTCTTCTCTTGAGGTGATCTTTCTTGTAGTAGGAATTGATCCAATCTATGGTTTTCATCTCTCTTATAGAGCTTGTGTCTTGGGAGTTGATCTTCACCTCAAAGAGGGTTATATAACTTTCCCCTCTACTATTTTTGCACCTTTATCTTGCTTGCATGTTACTAATTAATATAAAAAAAGATCATAAGTTGCTATATTATGCTATCTTGTCTTAGGGTTTAAGATTATGAAAAATTCTTGTATAGATTGTTCTTTCCCCTAAACCCTAATTCTTGTACCCAAACTTTAAGTGATGGTGGAGTTGTTGTTTCTTACATGCATCTCAATTGTTGGTTTTGCTACCATGTTTTGGTTCAGACTTAACATGAAGATGGAGATTTTGGTTCTTTATTACATGTGTTTGATGTATGGTTTTCTCTCTCTTATCATGGTTTGGTTTTCCTATGTTTGGGGATTGGATTTCTAAGGTTTTGAGTGATACTTTCTATCATGAACCCATCTTCATGCTTGGGATCAGTTTCATGGTGGTGATCACCTTGTTGGTCTTCGTTTTGAGATGTTTTCTTTCTCTTGATAGTTCTAAGTAGCATCTCCTTTGGTTGATGAAGGGTGAATTTACTTGGGTCATTTTGTGGTTTCCTTTGATTGGTCGAAGGCTTGGTGGTGGTTCTTGGTCGATGAGGATGCTTTTGGTCGCTGACCTTTTGGCTGTTTTGTTCTCTTAGATGGGTGTTTTTCTCTATCACTGATGACCCTTAGCCATGTTGGTTGGTCTGTGATCTCCCGTGATGAATGATCACTAAGATGACCATATTCAATGATCAATTGGTTGCATGATCATTAGGGATCAATGTTCATATGATAGTATAGTTTTCAGTGAGCACGCACTTCAGTTCTCTACGGTCAACCTTAATTTTCAGCGGTCAACTATGTGCATGACCTTCAATGACCAACTACCCAAGTTTTTTAGCAATCATGTGGTGTTAATCAACATTCAATATGGAGTTCACTGTGATGATAATAATGTTAACCCTATATGTTCCAATAATGTCGGAAGTGATGATATTTAAGGTTGATGTTATATGTTGTTTGGAAACTCTAATCAGTTGCATTGTTGAAACCCTAACCCTTATCTTGAATGCTTGGTGATAATTCTTACTTGTTTAAATTATTAGCATGTAATAAAGTATTCTATCTCCTACTTGTGTAACCCTAATGTTATGGGTTGGTTGAACATCATAGCCTGAGATTGATATAGTATCTCTTACATAACACTAGGTGATGATTATAAACCCTTATGAGATAATGAAGATGTGCATGAACTATATGATTGGGTCTTATGACCTGGCAGAGGCTTTGTGCCTAGTTTGAGGTGATATCCTCTAGTGATGATATGAGGTATTGTTATCCCCTTGTGATGTGATAATGTTCATGGCCTTGTATGGCAGTGATATCATGTGATGATGTTACTTCATACATTTTATATCTTTTGGAGTTGCAATCTACCCCTATATTTGTATAACTTGTTCAGGGTTAATACGTTGTAACTTGATTGATGCTTAAGAGATACCCAATTGGCAATAACTAATCAAGGGAAACCCTAATCATGTAGTTTCCCTATTCCATAGATCCATTCCAATATCAAAACTTGCTGGATGTTGAAACAAATAATTCCTAACAGAAACTTGGAGCACATTTTTTTATATGTGGGGGCACAATTCAAGGATATATCCTTGAATCCAAAATTATAGGTTGTAGATGATGATTGTAGTCATGCCTCAGTTATTGTGATATGTGAAAGGCAACAATGAGTACAACTATAGGGTGCCTTAGATAAAACGAGCATGTTTGACCTATTCTTTAGTATCATGGCTTGTACCAAGGTGGGCTAGTTGTTTTCAGCTTGACTATATTTCGATGTTTGTAGTTGATTGTTAAGCATCTATGTTGTCTCTCATACTGACTGGGAGTTGTGGATAAGATCATGGAGTCAGGCTCTTCCATAGATCATGTATGGCACTTATTTCAACTTAGAAGTGGTTAGTTAGATTTAGGTGGTACGACTCAAATATTTGGGGCATAATAAAAGATGTAATATAGTTGTGTAGTATATCTACTTAGGGTTAAACACGAATCACATTGGATGACTCTATGACTTGTTTCTTATATTTCTTGGTTGTTATCTTTTATAGATGTTCTTCATATTCCATCTAAAGGTATAAGATGTTCTATTGATCAACTGTAGTTGCTTAAACTACCTAATCTATGTTATCAGTTTCACTTACATCATTTAGTTGAATCTGCTCATCATGTTGACAGATTTACTTTCCTGCTATATAATCTATCTATGTTAATAATAGTTGTTGGCAGAGAGTTATATCTCTCACTGGGAAATTAATCGCACCCCATGGGTTTCCACATCTTTTAGGTTGTTGTGCACGACATTGTAGAGATCGTGTGGTTGAGGAAGAGAAAAAAAGGAGAGAAGTAGTTGTTGAAGGGTGGATATGATGCTAGTGTTTTGTAGTAGAGTCCTATGTATCATCCATGTACTCTCATGTCCTTGGGGGTGTTTTGTATATGTTATACCTCGAAATGTGGTTTTGGTAGTCTGCCGTTGTTGTGCATGTATGGCTTGTAAATATAAGCATGTTACTTTTGTGACAGGTTGTGGCAAGTTGTCTAGTGAACCGTGATGTATATACCTTTGTAGTATGATATGTAATACAAGTGGCACGGTTTGTGGACTTGGATGTTATATGTTTCTACTTGTGAATATATAAGTAATCAGTTCTAATTTACCATGCTTTCTGTTTATCTAGATATTTAGTGTTAATTCCACACTTTGTTTTGAGTTATCTCATTTTGGTGTGATTGGTGTGTCACAGTATAGGTTGGTATCAAATCTTTAGGTTCACTGAGTCTATAGGGACACATGACTAGGGTTTGTGTCTGTTCTTGTGTATCTCACATATCTGATCGTAGCTTCTGCTTATGCAGACAGAGATGAAGAAGGGAAACTATATGTCTGGAGAACATGTAGAACATTCTCAGAGTAGTGTTGTTGCACCATGAGGTGTTGCAAGGAGGCAGATAAGAGTACATGGAGTGCCTAAGATGCCTTAGTTTGACCCAACAACTATGGCCAATCACACTTTCCAGGCCATGTTTGTACAATTTATAGCTACATTGACGCATATGGTGGATAGAATACCCATAACCCAAGAAAGGGAAGCTATCCCCATTGCAGAATCCTAGGGTTCTGGGAAGACCTTTGAAAGGCTAAGACGTGTGTGAGCATTATAGTACGTTGGAACGGCAGACCCTGTTGATGTAGATATGTGGCTGACAAAACAAGAGAAGGCCTTTAAGATCCTCAACATCCCTAAAGAGGATAAGGTGAAGCACGTGGTGTACCTATTGAAGGGAAGTTCTGACTATTGGTGGGACATCAAGGAGGAGAAAAGGCTCGTAGTGGTGATCGGTTGGGAGGACTTTCAGCGGGAGTTTGTGAGCCACTACTTCGTGGTGACCGATCTGAATGAGAAGATCTCACAGTTTGAGAAGATTCTATAGGGATCTGTGACGATTCATGGAACTTATGAGGTTTTACCCACACATGGACATGATGGATAAGGAGAGGATCAGACATTTTAAAAAGGGTTCGAGCTCAAAGTTGATGACTACAGTCTCAACTTTAGAGAATAGAGAGTGATTTGCCACATTTTTGGATTCTGTGAGGAGGTTAGAATGGTCAATTGTGGAGAATCGTGAGGCGGACTCCAACAAGAGATTGGCACGGTATTAGGGACAATCATCGAGAGGCTTAAATAAGCCTAGGTTCTCAAAACCTTAGTCACAACAAAAGTCAGTTGTTCAATCTTAGTGGTCGTCGAGTAAGGGCATAGGTCGTAGTTATCCACCGGTAGGAGCTCACAACACAACATCAGTTTCATTGACAGGGCCATCTAGGCTATGGTATGAGAACAAGACTTGCTTTAGGTGTAGACAGACGGGACATACAAGGTCGTATTACCCAATCTAAGGAGAGGAGGTGACCCAACAGCTAAGATAGAGTCAACAATGGTGGTAGCAGTGACAGTTCAAAGTGGTGGTGGTGGCAGATGACGTTGTCAAGTGTCACATGTTGGTTCATCTGGACATTCCAATAGAGGAAAGGGGTGACAATTGGAAATAACTCAATTCTATGTTGTGAGTCAGTAGGAAGGAGTAGTCAACCCCCAAGCCGTGACAGGTCATGTGAAGTTATTTCATTCGGATTTATCTTCTTCCTTCTTTATATCTGTTTTGGTTGACCTGGGTGCGACACACTCTTTTATCTGTAGAGAAGTGATAGCTAGTTGTTCTTTGTTTGTTAGTCGTATAGTGATAGTCTCCACTTAGAAATCCCTTTGGTTGGTTTCGCTGAGTTGCGGGAGGTGTGTCCATCCTATGTTCTTTCTTTCTTAGGATGCAACATTCAAATAGACCTTATACTACTTGACATGCATGGATTCAATGTAATCCTTGGGATGGATACTTTGGAGAAGTATTGGATGGTCTCCAGTTGTAGTCTAAGGTGGCGATGTTCTTATATAGTGATGTTTTGTGGGTCTTCCAAGGAGATAGGAAGATCCTTATGATGTGCTTGGTGTCAACAATGACATCGGAGAGGCTGATGAGACAAGGTTGTGAATCTTTTGTGGCACGTGTGGTGGATACCAAGGTGAGGAATCCTAGTATTCAAGAGGTTCCAGTTGTTCGTGAGTTTGAGGACATGTTTCCTAATGATTTCCCAGCGTTCCTCCTCCAAGAGAGATTGATTTTGAGATCAATCTGGTTCCTAGTACACAACCAAAAGCACAGACACCGTACAAAATGACACAAACTAAGTTGCAAGAGCTGAAGAAGCAGTTGTAGGAGCTATTAGAGAGGGGATTTATTAGACTGATCACTTCCCCTTAGAGTGATCCCATGTTATTAGTAAAGAAAAACTATGGATCTATGAGATTTGCTTCGATTATTGATAGTTGAACAAGGGGATGATCAAGAACAAGTACTCGTTGTCATGGATAGATGGCCAATTTGATCTGTTGAGGGGTTCGTGGTTCTGAAATAGATATCATCAGTTGTGGATCAAAACGGATGACATAACCAAGTCATCTTTTAGGACTCATGATGAACAAAGTGTTCCTATATTATCTTGATTAGTTTGTGGTTGTGTTCATTGGAGAGATTCTAATATACTCCATATATAGACAACAACATGAACAACATCTATGACGTGTGTTGACTTTGTTGAGACAACATAAGATGTACACCATCTTCAACAAGTGTGAGTTTTGGCTGAAGGAGGTGTCATTCTATGGGTACGTGATGTCAGCTGAAGGTGTGTGTGTGTGGATCCCAAGAAGGTTTAGTGAGTGCTAGAGTGGGAGTAGCCTAAGACACCTACAATGGTTCATAGTTTCCTTGGATTGGCATGCTATTATAGGAGGTTTGTCAAGAACTTCAGCGTAGTGGCTTTACCCCTAACAAAGATGGCAAGTAAAGGTGTATGATTTGTTTGGGATGACAAGTGTCAGCGTTCTTTCCAACCTTTAATGGAGAAGCTGACTAGTGCACCAATGTTGGTTCTGCAGAAACAAGAAAAAGGTTATATCATCTTTTGTGATGCGCCGAAGAATGGTTTGGGCTGCGTGCTGATGCAAGACGAGAGCATGATTTCTTTTGCTTCGTGATAGCTTAAGGTTCATGAGGAGAGCTACTTGATTCATGATCTAGAGCTTATTGTTGTGGTCTATTCCTTGAATATATAGAGACACTACCTTTCTGGCGGGAAATGTATGATCATCACTGACCACAAGAATCTACAATACATCTTCTCAAAGCAGGAGCTAAACATGCGATAGCAATGCTGGATGGAGTTAATCAAGGATTGATATTGCACCATAGACTACCATCGAAGTAAGGAGAACATGTAGTAGATGCTTTGAGAAGTTAGCATTCATCATCATCATCTTCTGATAAGGCACAATTATGTTCCTTGGTGTACCATAAGAGAGACATGTTGGTGTCTCTTCTCCAGATGAATGTGAAGTTGGAAGTCTCCTTGTTGGAAGGCTTGTTGGCCTAGTTACAAGTGAAGTCTACACTAAGGAAGTAGATCAGAGATGCATAGCGTGATGATACTATGATACAACAGATCTGAGTAGATTTTAGCAGTGAGAAGCGTGATGGCTTCCACGAGACAGAGGATGTGATGTGTTACCACAATAGGGCAGTGGTTCTTGATGTTGATAATTTGAGGAAGTTAGTTCTAAAAGAGGCTCACTCTTTCATGTACATTATGCATCTAGGAAGTACCAAGATGCATCACAATCTGAAAGAACTGTATTGGTGGCCTAGCTTAAAGCGTGACATGTATGAGTTCGTGGCTAGATGTCTAGTGTGTCAATAGGTTAAAGTTGAGCATCAAAAACCTACAAGGGCATTACAACCATTACCTATACCATAGTGGAAATGGGATCATATCATGATGGACTTTGTGGTTAGACTTCCTAGGACAGCCAAGGGCCATGACTCCATATGGGTGATAGTAAATAGGTTGACCAAGTCAGGACACTTCCTTCCTTCTGGCATAAGTGTATGTCAGATAGAGGTCTTCAGTTTACTAGTTGGTTTTGGGAGCATTTGCATACAACCATGGGTATGCAGTTGAGGTTCAGTATTGCTTTTCACCCACACACAAATCGATAGTGCGAGAGGACTATACAAGCACTGGAGGATTTGTCGAGAGCTTGTGTCTTACAGTTTTTGGGCAGTTTGTGTGACGACCTGACATCAAATCCAGCCAAACCGCCACCTGTAATAATTGCAAAATAATCATAAGCACCGGATTAACAAAATCACTAAAAATTAAAACCATTTTGCAAAGAGATCCTTTTCCAGGAAACTCTTAAAGAAAAAACCAAACTGTATATACATCATGGTTCACATTGTACATACATTGTACCATCTCATTTCGAGGATAACATATAACAGTTGCTTTGCCAAAACCTATATATAAGAAACATAAAACCCTCGAGGCAATCAATCCAAAATCTCAGATCATTCATGAAACCATCACATTCTAACTCCAAGGACCTAAGAGTACAGAGACGAAGCATAGAACTTCTATCTACAAGACACAACAGACAGTAAACTCAACCTGAGTTTTTACTACTACCCCTACTATTGTTGTTCTCCCTCTGCATTACGGTATCTACCCCCTCGTGCACATCCACCTAAAAAAATGTGGATCCCACATGGTGAGACAATTGTCCCAGCGAGAGATATAACTCTTCACCAAAAATGTTATTATCATAGGTAAATCGTATAAAACTGAGCAGATGTTCTTTTATATTAATAAGCAAGATTAATCACTGTTGACAAGCAATTTATAACATTCTCATCATTTAAAGCATTGCAACTGTCTATGATAGAGCAGTAAATCATCTATTCACTTTATAAGGAATATGAAAGACATGTGTATCATTTACCCTCATATTATGCCAACATCTCAAGCTTATCCTGTAATAATCTTATCATGGTATGATATCCATGAATCATTCTCATTTTTAATTGTTGGCCTCAACCAATATTCTATCCATGTATTGGATTATACGAATCATGTGAGATTACAACCAAGTATTAGATTATACCAATCCTGTGAGATTACAGCCAGGTATTGGATTGTACCAATCATGTGAGATTACGGCCAGGTATTGGATTGTACCAATCCTATGAAATTACGGCCAGGTATTGGATTGTACCAATCTTGTGAGATTACAGCCAGGTATTGGATTGTACCAATCCTATGAGATTATGACCAGGTATTGGATTGTACCAATCTTGTGAGATTACAGCCAGGTATTGGATTGTACCAATCATGTGAGATTACAGCCATGTATTTGCTAAGGATCCCATAGTGTTTGGGATACCTTTATGTTTCCCTTTCACTTTCATTATGGGATATCAATCCCTTAAACTCATCATTTAATACTACATCACCTTTACTAGGCATTATACCTCAGCCAAGCCATCATATCCATTCACATCCTTTATGTGATACAAGTATTCCTCATATCTCATTTTAGCATATTCAAAACACTATAGCCCTTATTTTTCTATAACCATAAAGCATGTATGACCAAGATTTCATTAGTATTATTATAACCATTTAGTATTATTATTATGTTACGGGGTTCCCATTTCCCTAGTTCATTTTGAGCATTTCCATCTCGTAGATCAATCTATAGATCATGAGACTTTTATAAACATCTTGTCACCTCCCACTAGGCAACATCCATCTCTAGGTCATACTTGTTTACAAGTATTTCATATGACTTACAAGACCCATATAATTTGTATTATATGAAACACCATAGCTCATACTTAGCTATGCTCATTATCTCATGATACCAACATGGTTAGTATTTTATGATAACAACAATCTCAAATGCATATCATTACCATGTAATACAAGAGAAATACAACCTTCCCATCATTAGGGTTAGGGTTTCCCCTTCTTACCGATTAGGGTTTCCCTCTATTAACCGATTGTGGTTTTCAGTACGTTCATCAAGAATCAAAACCCTAATTCATACTCCACACATATTAGGAGTATTAATGATACTCATTACATGAGTATTATACAAGTATAAGTTTCTCTTTCACCCTCACTAGGATGTTGATTACATCATACTCTTATTGGGTTGGCTCATTCCTTCTCCCAAGGTACATTGGTCCATATTTATCAAAATGCATTAAATTCTTTATGTCTTAATGTATCATTTGACATAACACACTTCATGTGTCACTCAATCAAGTGTATTAGATTGAGGTTCTTCCTCCATATCGGGTATAGAGGTGTAGGTATGCTCCCATATCGAGTATAGAAGTGTATCCTCATCACCATATCGTGCATCCATATCGGGTTACTCAACCTTTAAGGTTTGCAAATGAGTTTAACCCTTATGCTCATATCCCATCAAAACCTTCATGGTATCGTCCTACCCTTCATCATGTGATGAGTGATAGGATAGATAGTTGATTATCTCAACTATCTCAAGGGTACAAACAATATGGGTGTGGGGTTCCAATGCCTATTGGATTTCACAATATCATGTTGGGTTTCACATCATATCGAGTTAGGGTATATACTTGACACCATATCTTATATAAGGTGAATTCTAGACCCCATATCGTGTTCAAGGTGTGTGTATGTATCACTCATATCATCCATGAAGTATAAAGTCATCAATATATCCTGCTAGTGGTATGTTCATTTACTATATCAGGTCACTCATTGTCTGGGGTTTGTCATATCAGGTTTGAGAATATACTTGACTCCATGTCGTGCATAAGGTGTATACTTGACCTCATATTTTGCACAAGATGTATACTTCCTCATTATATCATGTACAATATATATACATCCTCATTGTATCGTGATAGTGGTATATTTTCACCATATCGGGTTAGAGGTGCTTATCCCAATATCAGGTTGAACCATGATGATGTCATCCAACCTATAGAATCTTATCCTTACTGTTCTAATTCATGGAAAACAGTCCTAGGTCACTAATAGAACTCATGGATTCATCCATTATGCAAGAAAATTCGAATTGAAAGTAAATCATCAACTATGGCAGGATTGATGGTAAATAATAACATGATTGAGTTCAAGTTATATAACCTGCCTCAAGAACAACTTCAAAGCTCAAAGCTCCAAATCTTCACTTTCCCAAGGTTGAATATGAGCTTATCAAAGTTCCAAGGCTTGATCTCCTCAACACTATGCATGATACCTCACCACTTGTGGCTGATATCCCTCACTTGTGGCTGATATCCCTTCACTTGGCTGATATCACTTTGCTATGACTGATATCACTTTGCTATGGCCGATACAAGGATCTATGCATGATACCTCTCTTCCTATGCATGATACCAAGACACTATGCATGATATCTAAGATAAAGAGGATGGTAAATCTCCAAAAATTTCACTAATAGGTGAAATGAGTGGTATATATATGTGAGGTTCATGAAAAAGTATGTATATGAGGTATCATTTTTTAAGCTACTTGGTGCTACGTGTCCATGCATGGTTTACACATGTAAATGCATGCACTCATATTTATCTTGACATACAAAACAATTGAGGATAATCTAGAGATAATATTTCGGCCATCACTTATCTCTTTGGATAAGATATATCAACTCAATCACCACTTTATTCACAAGCCGATACAACTTTTTCAAGGAAGTCGTAAATCAATATACTTCACCTCCTTGATGTTCTTAGGACATAATGGACAAGGAAAGGAGTTCACAAAATGATATGAGACTCCCCCTATGGCTCCTTAGCCGATAGGCACTCTCATGTGAGCTCTACAACTCAATACAACCCAAGTTAGGGTTTCAACTATACATCATCTCTTGGTCTTTTCATCACCAAGAGTACCATCATTCAAAGATGATTCAACATGGTGTATACTTCTTTCTATCTCCTCTAAATTATACATATATGGAGTAGGGACACTCTAGAGGTGGTAATTTGCATATCAACTCTATATTTTGGGTAAATTACAATTTGTACCAAAATTGGTACACAAGGCACTAACATTCTTCAAACAAGCACATACTTGGAATTTAGGCGTTCCACAAACCACCACCTAGAATCATTCTCTCTCTTATGGTGATAAACACATGGGGTATATTTAACATGTGATATATTACAATATAACCCCTCATCTTGGGTAAATTGCATTTTGGTCCAAAACAAGAGAACATTGCTCAAACATTATTCAAACAGGACCAAACTTGAAACATAAGTTTGTCTCCTGATAAAAGAACACTTTAGAGAATTATATTAAAGTTATAAGAATCTTTTTTAAGCCATAAAAATAGGTTTAGCACTAAACCCAGGTCATTGTTGTTACAGTTTGGATGTACATCTCAGTTTGATAGAGTTTGCATACAATAATAGTTATCAGAGGAGTATCAACATGGCATTGTATGAGGCTTTGTATAGGAGACATTGTAAGTCTCTATTATGTTGGTATAAAATGAGTGAGTATCAGCTTTTGGGGACTGAGCATGCACAAAAAACAACAAAGAAGATTAAGATGATAATTCAATAGTTGAAGGCAGCCTAGGACAAGAAGAAATCTTATGTTGATAATCATCATAGGGTGTTGGAGTTCCAAGTGGGAGACAAGGTGTATCTCAAGGTTTCTCCTTGGAAAGGCGTGTTGAGGTTTGGGAAGAAGGGTAAGTCAGATCCTAGGTATATGGGACCTTACCTTGTGGTGGCATGAGTTGGTAAGATGGCTTATAGGTTGGAGCTACAACCTGAGTTGCACAGGTTGCATTCAGTGTTCCATGTTTCCATGTTGAGGAAGTGTCACCTAGACATAGAGATGGTGCCACAGGCTATGGAGTTTGAGTTAGAGGATGACATGTTGTATGTGGAGGGTCCTATTTTGATACTTGATAGAAGGGTGAAGAAGTTGAAGAAGAATGATATTATTTTGTTTAAAGTTTTTTGGCATCACCTTGGTGTGGAGGAGGCCACGTGGGATCTTGAGGAAAAGATGTGTAGGAAGTATCTGTCTCTTTTTGTGTAGGATTTTGGCGGTGAAATCCTTGTTAGGGGTTTATGGTTGTAAGACCCCTGACCAAGATTAATTCTTAATCTTGCTTGCTTTTTTATTTATAATATGAATAGACCTAAATCTAATCATGTGATAAGATTGAATAACATATGATGTGTTTATGTTTTCAGTTTTGTCCAGTTTGCATGATGCTTGAGCTAGTTATGCTATGTGTGCTTATTTTGGACCTATTTGCAATTTAACAATTTTGAGGGTTTATTTTGCAATTTGTCACATGTTGAATGTGCCTCCTATGTTTTGGCATCGTGAGAAAGAGAATGATGTTTATGGGAGTATTATTACCCCTTGGTTGATGAGGAGAGAAGTGGTCACATCTTGTGTATTGATGTTTCTAGGGTTTGCTTGGATGCCCTAGTTTGGTATTGACTGTGTTGATAGTTGGATTTCTTGGTTTTTCAGCGACCACCCTTCTACTTTCTTGGCTCAAATATATGTGGTAGATGATGGTTTGAGTGTGCCTTGAGCCCCCTTCTATTGAATATGCTTGGAGCTCTCTCTTGGGTTGATGAGAGACCTAGGGTGTGGATGTGTTTTGTTCTTCAACGATGAGCCTTATAGGCCATGATTCCCTTTGATCGATGGTCCTCTAAGACCAAGTGAGGTTGTTGAACCACCCTGGTTTTTACAACCCTTCTTGCATGCATGGTTTTAGTGGTTGCATGTTTGTTCTTTGGTGCACAAGTGGCATGTTTAGTTGGACACCTAACCTATTTCATCTCTCTCCTACCCTTGAGTATATATACCTCCCTCTTTGCATGCATAACATTCTTCATTCCTCTCTTCTTGCTTGGATTTCAGCCCTTGTGTGCTTAGTGGTGAAGAGGAGCTTGACCTTGGAGCTTCGGTGTCCGATCATCTTCGTGGTGGTTAGGGTTTGGTGCAACCCTCCCTCTTGGTGATCTTTGACCTTGGTGAGTAATATACCTTCTTGGTCTCATTTTCTTGAACCTTACTCTCTCTTCTTCTCTTGTTCAAACCCATGGTTTTCCATGGTGGTCTTTTTGAGGAACTCCTCTCCTATAGAGGTCGAATTTATGGTTTTCAATAGTAGTACCCATGAGAGATAGAGATCCCCTCCTTCTTCCTTTCTTTTTTTGGCCTAGGGTTCTTACCCTCTTCTCTTAAGCTTTCCTTTGACTTGGTTTACTCTTCTTCTCTTGAGGTGATACTGCTTGGAGTAGGAGTTGATCCAAGTTGTGGTTTTCATCTCTCTCTTGGAGCTTGTAGCTTGGGAGTTTATCTTCACCTCAAGGCGGGTTATATAACTTTTCCCTCTACTATTGTTGCAACTTTATCTTGCTTGCATGTTACTGATTAATCTAAAAAAATTATCAAAAGTTTCTACATGAGTCTATTTTGTTTTATGGTTTAAGATTATGAACTATTCTTGCATAGATTTCTGTTTCTCCTTAACTCTAATTGTTGTACCCGAAATTTATGTGATGGTGGAGTTGTTTTTTCGTATACGAAATTTAAGTGATGGTGGAGTTGTTATTTCTTACATGCAGCTCAATTTTTTGTTTTTCTACCATGTTTTGGTTCAAATTTTACATGACGATGGAGATTTTGGTTCTTTATTACATGTGTTTGATGTATGGTTTTCTCTCTCTCTCTTATCATGGTTTGGTTTTCCTATGTTTGGTGATCAGATTTATAAGGTAGGTTTGGTTTTCCTATGTTTGGTGATCAGATTTATAAGGTTTTGAATGATGCTTTCTATCATGAACCTGCCTTCATGCTTGGGTTTGGTTTCATGGTGTCGATCACCTTGTTGGTCTTGGTTTTGAGATATTTTCTCTCTCTTGATGGTTCTAAGCATGGTTTAGGAAAGCGGTATGCGGTGTACGGGCAGAGAGGGCACTGCATAGAGTATATGCAGTATGCGGGAGTATATACAGGAGTATATGCGGTTTTGGATTTTTGTATATCAATAAACTAATTATATATAAAATAATATAGCGAGATCATAAATTAAAATATATAGAGTAGGCACGTACATCTATTTACTTATAGACATATTAATATGCATGTATAATGTATGATATGCTTATATATGTATATAAGTCAATATATAGAATGTGTTTGTAATATATGTACAAATTCTAAAATGTAGGTAAATCAATGTACACATATATGCATAGTGTGTATAAATGTGAATAAATCAAAATGTATATATACATGCACAAATATGTGATTGTATATTTAGGTATATTGTATATGTATCTATACATGTTAATATATCAAAAGGTATTCGAATAAATGTACAAATGCATGTGGAAAAATTTTATATGTATTACAATGTATACATATACTTCAAAGAATATGTATCTCAGTTTAAATATATAATGAAATGTGTGCATATATATGCATGTATGTACGAAATGCATGAACATTCGTTGCAGGCTTTTCAAAAGCGGAGTTTAATCATCCGCTTAATCGGCCAAGCGGGAGTATATGCGGCCCATGACCGCTTAGTGGACCGATTAGTAATATGCGGTGCGGTAGGGTGACTGAATAGGTATATGCGGGAGTAGATGCGGCCGTGAGGACCGATTTCCCGAATAATGGTTCTAAGTAGCATCTCCTTTGGTTGATGAAGGCTGAATGTACTTGTGTTGTTGTTTGGTTTCTTTTGAGTGGTCGAAGTCTTGGTGGTGGTTCGTGGTCAATGAGAATGCTTTTGGTCACTGACCTTGTTGTTGTTCTTGTTGCTTAGATGGGTGTTTTACTCTATGACTGATGACCCTTATCCATGTTGGTTGGTCATTGATCTCCCCTCATGAATGGTCGCTAAGATGACCATCTTCAACGATCATTTGGGTGCATGATGATCACTGAATGATGATCATATGATATTATAGTTTTTCAACGAGCGTGAACTTCAATTTTTAGCGGTCAACCCTAAAGTTCAGCCGTCAACTATGTCCATGACCTTCAGCGACCAACTACCCAAGTTTTCAGCAATCATGTGGTGTGGTCTAGCATTCAATATGGAGTTTACTATGATGATAATAATATTAACCCTATATGTTCCAATAATGTGGGAATTAATGATATTTAATGTTGATGTTATATGATGTTTGAAAACCCAAATCTGTTACATTGTTGAAACTCTAACGCTAATATTTAACGCTTGGTGATAATGCTTACTTCCTAGAATGATCAACATGTAACAAAGTATTATTCTCTCCTACATGGGTAACCATGGTGTTGCAGATTGGATGAACATCATAACCTGATATTTCTATAATATCTCTTATATAACACATGGTGATGATTATGAGCATTTATGAGGCAAGTTGAGATAATGAAGATGTGCATGAACTATATGATTGGGTCTAATGACTTGGCAGAGGCTTTGTGCCTATTTTGAGGTGATATCCTCTAGTGATGAGATGAAGGATTGTTATCCTCTAGTGATGTAATTATGTTGATGGCCTTATAGGGTAGTGAAATCATGTGATGATGTGACTAGTTTATACCTCATACTTTCTATATCTTCTGGAGTTGCAATCTACCCCTATCTTTGTAGAATTTATTTAGGGTTTATACGTTAAACTTGATTGATTCTTAAAATATACCCAACTGGCAATAATTAATCAAGGGAAACCCTAATCATGTAGTTTCCATATGCCATAGATCCATTCCAGTGTCAGAACTTGTTGGATTGTGAAATGAGTAATTCCTAAGGGAAACTTGAGCACATATTTTTGAATAGTGGGGGTGCAAGTCAAGGATATATCCTTGCATCCGCAATTACAGGTTGTAGAGGATAATTGTAGTCATGCCTCAGTCATTTTGATATGTGAAAGGTAGCAATGAGTACAACTGTAGGTTTCCTCATATAGAACAAGCATGTGTGACATATTCTCTAGTGTCATGACCTGTATCGAGGCAGGCTAGTTGTTTTCAGCTTGACTATATGTCATTATTAGCAGTTGACAGTTATGTATCTACATTGTCTCTCGTACTGACCAGATGTTGTGGGTGAGATCATGAAGTCTGGCTCTTCCATAGATCTTGTATGACACTACTGTGGTAATGGATTTTAGTGGTATGACTCAAATAGTTGGGGCATAATAAAAGATGTAATACAGTCATGTAGTATATCTGCTTAGGGTTGAACACAACTCTCATTTGATGACCCTATGCCTTGTTTCTTATATTGTCTAGTTGTTATCTATTATACATGTTCTTCATATTCCTTCTAAATGTATAAGATGATCTATTGATCAAGTGTAATTGCTTAAAATACCTAATATATATTATCAGTTTCACTTATATCATTTATCTGAATCAACTCATCTTGTTAATAGTACTACTTTCCTACTATATAATCTATCTATGTTAATAATAGTTGTTTCTAGAGATTTATATCTCTCACAGGGACGTTAGTCTCACCCCGTGGGTTTCCACATATTTTAGATGGTCTTGCATGATGTGGTAGAGATCATGTGGATGAGGTAGAGCAGCAAGGAGAGTAGTAGTTGTTGAAGGTTGGATATATTGTTAGTGTTTTGTAGTAGAGTCGTATGTGTCTTCCATGTACTCTCAGGCCTTGAGGGTGTTTTGTAGATGTTGTACCTCGAAACGTGGTTTTATAAGTATGCCATGGTTGTACATGTATGGCTTGTAGATATAAACATGTTACTTTTGTGACAGGTTGTGGCAAGTTGGCCAGTGAATCGTGATGTATATACCTTTTGGGTATGATATGTAATACATGTGGCATGGTTTTTAGAATTGGAAGTAATATGTTTTTGCCTATGAATATATAGGTAATTGAATTTAATTTACCACATTATTTGGTTATCTGGATGTTTAGTGTTAATTCCACACTTTGTTTTGAGTTATATCGCTCATGTGGCATCGGGTTGTCACATTACAAATATGGCATGGATCATATCCATTTATATGTTTGTGATGCATTTTCAAGGAGAACTTGCTCAGGGTGATGGGGACCATGTTCATGGGAAAATTTAAGGTTGATGTCCTATCAACAACATACAATCAAGGTAGTCTATAATGAATAATCCATGACTTGATTGTTCATTTAGGTTAGGGGTATTTCCATTGATGGAATTTCATCTTTGAATTGTACATAAATGACTTATAATCACGAGAAATTTCAAGTGGCATTTTTTCTAACTCATCATGTGAATTTGTCACGTTGGTTGTTGAATCAATTTCAATATTTATACATAGATATAGTCATTTCGGGGCTGGTTCAATATGTTTATCGTTACATGTTAATCATCTCCTTTTTGTCTTGACATCCCACAAGATGTTACTCGTAGATCTATGGTTCAATATGTTTATCATTGCATTTAAATCATCTCCTTTCTATCTTGACATCCCTCATGATGCTACTTGCAGAACTAAGATGTTCTTACAACTTTATCGCTCTCCATAATGACATTTAGCAAGAATTTTAGTGACAATGTTTACACCTACCGTTCATCTCCAAATCTTCTCAGATTTTGAAGTTTGTTCACATATCTATATTTTCTTAATTATTTGTCATGATGGATATTTGTAACTATTTCGATCATTCAAGAACAAGATCACACATGTAAGGACCCTGACCCATGTTTTGGGCTAACCCTGTTTGCTTTGCCTAAACCTGGTGTTTAGAGGCTTGCTTAATCTCCAGAGGTTGATTAGGGTTGTTGTCCTTCGTGCAGGTCTTTTTGGTGCAACTTGCAATTTACCCAAGTTCTAGGGTTTTTGTGCAAGTTTGCCACCTTAAGGGATCTCTTTGTATCTCTTTGCATCCTCTAAAGTTGAGACGATGAGTTGGGCGTCTTGCTTGAGTTGTTTGGGCCTCGTTTGGGCTTGCTTGTTTGGTTTTGGACCTTGGGGCGTGCCTTGCTACCTTGTGTCAAGCAAGAGTGTTGCCTTGACACCTTGTATCGAATAGTAGTACTTTGTGTGTGTCGGGCAGATGGGCGTGTCGGCCAAGAGAGTTGGAGGTATGTTGGGTTGGTGTGCTGGGAGACACACACCCCTTCACCTAGCATCGTTTGTGTCACCCTCTCTTGGACACATGGTGGCTGCTTTGCTAGCAAGTGCAAGAAGTTGGACAAGTGGTGTTGGGGTGATAGCATGTGGTGTGGCTCTTGGACAAGTGGCCCTTAGTGGATGTCACCTTGCCTTGCTCTCACCCTTTACCCTCTTGTATATATGCCACCCACCTTGCTTTCCAGTAGTCCCTTTAGTCGTTGCTCTCTTTTCCCTAAGTGGCCGAGAAGAAGAGAAGGAGAAGAGATGGTGGCCGATACATCTTGCTACAATAGCTTTCTTCTTCCCTAGTGGTGGCCGATACACATAGTAGTGCTTTCTTATTTTGTTCTCTAGATGGTAAGTCTCTCTCTCTCTTGATGTCATCTTCTCCCTTATCTTTCGGCCATGGAAAGTGATGGGTTCCCCTCCATAGTTGGCACTCTTTTGACATTGCTTTCTCTTCTCTTCTGTGAGGTGGCCGAAGCTTCAAGGTGGTGTTGTGGAGCTTTAAGCTTGGAGAAGCTTGTGCTTAAGGCAGGTTACATAACTCTCAATCATCTCTATTATTTTCACTCTTCATATGTGCTTAAATTGATTCTTGTCTTTAGATCGATACCTTTCCCTATGATAGTTGTTTATGTTGAACTTACGATCTAATTTAATGGAAACATTATGTTTCATTACTGCCTGTATCTTGTACTCCTTGTGCGGTATGGTATGGGGTGTTTTGAGGTTGAAGATGACCAACCCGATATAGTGCTTTGACCGATATAGTCCCTTGCTTGATATAGTTATTTGCCTGATATAGTGTTTTACTCGAGAGGTTATCCTTTGGTTGATGGATTGTGAGCAATACCCCTCTCTTGTTTAGTTGAGAGGTGAGCTTAGGATTTCTTGATCCAAAGATGTATTTTGAAGTGGTGATTCCTTGGGCAAAACCCCTCTCTCACTTTGTTGTTGAGAGGTGAGTGTAAGGACCCTGACCTGCGTTTAGGGTTTACCCTATTTGTTTTGCTTGATCTTGGAGCTTTGGTGCTTGCTAATCACCTTTAGTAGTGATTAGGGTTTGGTTGTGCTTTGTTGAGAGTTCGAGGGGCTACTTGCAAATAATCCAAGTTTAGGGTTTTGTGGGCAAGTTTGCCATCTTGTGAGATGTTTTCCCTCTTTGCTTCCTCTAGGGTTGAGAGGAAGGCTTGGGCTTGTTGTTTGAGTCCTTTGGGTCTGAGTTGAGCTTGTTTGGGCCTTGAGGTTCCTTGTTTGGGCTTGCTTGAGCCTTGTGTCACCCAGGGCAGGTGGTGTGTCGCCCAGTTGCTTGGTGTGTCGCCCATGCTGCTTGGTCCAGCTTTGACCATGTTTGGTGGACACATGGTGCACATCTTGGACAAGTGCCTTATGGCTTGCATGAGAGGTGGCTTGAGTTGGTGGACATGTGTCCCTTGGGTGGACGACACATAGCATGGTTGTACCTTGGTTTCTCCTCCCCTTCTTTCTATATAGGTAGCTCTTTTCTTTGCCTTAGTCTCTTTTGGTCCTTTGGTCTCCCCTCCACCCTTGGTGCACGATACCCCTCTCCATCTTGCTTGTGTTGGCCGATACACTTCCATGGAGCTGAAGTGGTGGCTGATACACCTTCCTGGAGCATCCTGGTGGACGATAGCCTTGGACCTTGGAGCTTAAAGTGCATCTTCTTCCTTGGATCTTAAGGCGGGTTGCATAGTTTCTAACCCTAACTCTTTTACCTCTAGCTTTAACTTTGTTACATGTTAGTAGACTAGCTTAGTTCCTTGTTAGAGCATCTTGCTTATGTACCTTAGTGGCCAATATCCCCCTCTAGGGTTTAGGGTGTCCTTGTATACCTTGCTTTTTAGGGTTTGTTCTCCCTTGTGTTGGAGGTTGAAGGTGACCTAGGGTTGGGCGATACCCCTTCCTTGTGAGTGTGTTGGGCGACACCCTTGTCCTTGAGTTGAACGATATGAGTGCTCTTGGTGTTGGGAAACACTCTTGCTTTCATGTTGCACGACATAGTGGGGTTCTTGGTGCTGGACGATATGGTGATTTAGGGTTTGAGTTCCTTGAGTTGGAGGTCGATAGGTTGACCTAGCTTGAGTGTTGGTCGACATGGTGACCATGTTGGGTGACATGGTGCTCTCTCTGGTGGCCGATATGGTTCCTTGGTGGATGACATGTTGAGATCTTGAAGGTTGGCCGATACCCTTGCCCATGAGTGGGCGATAGGGTGAGCTAGGGTTTGGTTGGCCGATATGAAGGGAGACATAGTGATGTTCTTTGTTGGCCGATATGTGAGTGCCCTTGGAGATGGGCGATACTCTCTCTCTCTCCCTCTCTCTCTTGATGGGCGATATGGTTCCCTTGTTCCTCTCTTGAACGATAGGCCTTAGTATCTTGGTGATCTTTGTGGTGGAAGTTAGGGCCAAGCATGGCATGGCATGTTGGACGATAGGCTATGTTCCCTAAGGGCCGAAACCATGATGGGCGATATCTTGATGGCCGACACCATGGTGGGCGATACCCTAAAGGCCGACACCATGGTGGGCCATACCCTAATGGCCGATAGCCATGTTGGGTGATACCCTACCCTATGTGCATGAGTGTGATGGTCGATAGGGTTAGTAGAGTGTGTTGGCCGATATGGTAGTAGTGGGTGATGGTCGATAGGGTTAGTGAGGTTGGCCGATACCCATGTTGGATGATAGGCTTTAGATGAAGGTTGTGAGGCTATAGTGAGGGTATGAGTTTCTTTGGTGACGGTCCCTTGTGTGATGGAAGTGGATGCTTATCCATTAACTAATAAAATGATGGTGGTGTTTGTGATATCATCAATATGTAATATGTTGCCTTGCAAATAATAAGGATGCTTATGATAGTAATGTATATGATGATAGCCCTCATGTAATAGATGCATGATGTGACCCGTTATGCTTAATTGTTAATGATAATGAAGATGATGATAACTACTCTAGTAGTTTGTTTAATGATAATAATGTTGGTAATAATGATGCTAAGTGACAGTTATGTTAAAGGTTGCTTCATGATAAAGATAACAATAGTTGATGGCAATAGTAATGACCTTGTTAATGATAGTGTTGGTTCTGTAAACACAGCATGATTTCTATATTCCTTGATTGCTTGTATAATCCTGAGATTGAGAGCAAGCATCAGTATGGTTTGTTAATGATGTACTTAACATACTTGGTTACCAAATAAGTGTCATATTGGTAATTAGATTATCTTGAATGATATTTCATGATAGTGAGCATATTCCTTATGTTGAATCTACAATTATTGCATACCTTAACCTTGCAGGTGATGACTTAGCCATGAAAGGGCTATGTGACATATGTAATGAGTAACATTACTTTGATAATTGCTCTATAAGATTATGTATGTGATGTGTTGGTCCCATGATGATGATGTGAGCCTTAAGAGGCAGTGGCAGTGCATGATGAAGGGTTGAGACCCTGTGGTATGTGATGATCCTTGAGATGGATCTGGATGGTTGGCAAGAGGCCAAGTGATAACATGTGATGTTGGATCCTTAAGATGGATCATGTTGATATGAATAGATCATAATATAATGTTCTTTACTTTCTGTTATATCTTGCATGTTATATATAACTTGGTTGAATCTTGCAATCCATCTAAAAGATACTAATTAAGCACAGTGAAATACATCATGTAGTATGCCCTGGCCATAGATCCATCATCGTCAGGACTTGGTGATGGTGAAACGGGTTTTCCTACGGGTTAACCTGGAAGCGCATATTGTTGAATATGTGTAGGTTGCTCCTAGCCTAAAAATGAGGAGGTAAGAGTGTAACTTCGGTTGCAGACTCAGATATGTGTTTAGAGCATGGTGAATAGGCCCATGGCTCAGAATATGTGATGTATGGAGCATGAATGCATTCATGGCTCAGAGCACGGTGATCAGGCACGTGGCTCAGTTGTACTAGCGCCGAGACCTGTACCAAGGCGGGCTAGAGTGAGGGTAGCCTATGGAGCTAACTCTGTGGCTTAGACCACTTCATCATGTGATTGCGGTCCTGCTTATGTTGTATTCGTGTACTGACCACGAGGTGAGAGGTCGTGGAGTCCGGCTCTTCCATTGACCTTGTATGGCACCGGCTTGGGTTTCATAACCGAATGTTGGATTTGAATGGTACGATTCAAATCCTCAGGGCATAATGAAACGTAATACATCCGTTTAGTATTTACTGATCAAATCAAACATGAAACATTGGTTGAGGCCTTGTTTGTGTAATATCTCTTCTATATCTTGCAGGTTATGTGCCAATCCGTCTTATTTTGATAATCAGGTTATGTAGCAATATATCTTGTTCTGGTAACCCCTGTTACATGTTGATATATCTCATCTTGATAATCTTGTTCCTTTGAAAGACATCAGGATATATATATACTTTAGTACAGCTGGTATGCTTTCCGGTAAGAATAGTCTTGCTTTATACATAACTGCTCATGTTATATCTGCTTTTAATGGTTTGCTGCTATAATTTATCTTGCTGAGGTTCTGTGGTTGCGGTGGGGAGCTATGTTTCCCGCTGGGACAATTGTTCAATTGTCTCACCCCGCTGGTTTACAGCCTTTTTAGGTGGTCGAGGTAGACGTGGTCATGGTTGTGGTGTTGCGGACGAGCAGCTTGAGGAGAAGTAGAAGGCAAGCGACGAACATGCTGCTGTTTTGGATGTTTTGTAGTAGAGTCTAGAGTCATCCCTGTACTCTCAGGTCCTTGGCAGTGTTTTGACGATGTTTCACGAAGATCGTTCGATGATATCTGTATATCCTGTTGTTGGCCGGATGTGGGCCTTTATGTATATATGAACATGTGGTGAACTCATGTGATGGATGGACAGCTATTCTTGAGCTGTGGACACGTATCGGATCTTGTGTATGCGTGTATAAATATGAATATGACATGTTTCTGTGCAGGATATGGACTGGAAAGTAATAGTTTCACAGTTTATCAGTTTTCCGCAATCGGTTTTAATTAACCCGTGTTTTTTATAATCTGTGGTTATGGTGTTTTCCGCATGTTTTCGCGTAACACCTCGTTATCTGCGTGATAATGGGATGTGTTACCACAAGTCTTGGTATCAGAGCTCTAGGTTCGCTGAGTCTACAGGGATCTAGGACTAGGTTGAGTCTGTTCTTATGAGTTTTCCAGGTTATCTTACAAAAATCTTCTGCCCTAAGAAGAAGAAAAGCCAAGATGTCTGGAAACCACGAAGAACATGCTCCTGAGCATAGTGATGCTGCATCGGTTGATGGAGCAGATGGACAGGCACATGAAGATTGGGTGCCTGAGGTCCCCCAACCAGACCCAGCCATACTTGAACACCCTGCCTACCAACAGCTTATGGGGCAGTTAATGGCTACGATGAATCTCGTGGTTGAGCGATTACCAGTGCCTCCTCCGCGAGCACAGGTTCCCCATGGAGAAGCATCGGGTATTGGGAAGACCTTTGAGCGGCTTCGCCGAGTCGGAGCTTCGGATTATGCTGGAACGGCTGATCCAGCGGATGCAGATCTGTGGCTGACAAGTCTTGAAAAGGCTTTTCGGATCCTCGACATCCCTGAAGAAGACAAAGTAAAGCATGCTGTCTACCTTTTGAAGGGTAGTGCTGGTCACTGGTTGACCATCGAGGAAGAGAAGTGGCCTGGTGAGGTGATCTGTTGGGAAGTGTTTTGACGTGAGTTTGTCACCAGATACTTTCCGAAGACGTACCTGGATGAGAAGATCAGTCAATTTGAGAAGTTGCGGCAAGGAACAATGAACATCACCGAGTATGAAGCCAAGTTTATGGATCTGTTGAGGTTCTGTCCTCACATGGCGGCGACAGATGATGAACGGATCAGACGTTTCGAGAAGGGTTTGAGTGCTGAGTTGACAACCCCTGTGTCTGCACTGGAAAACCGAGAGCGGTTTGCTACGTTTGTGGAATCAGTTCGACGGATCGAGAGGACAGTAAGGGAGAAAAGAGAGTCGGTGTCTCTTAAAAGACATGCTCAGTTTCAAGGACGAAGGTTTGGTGGCTTCAAGAAGCCCAGGTTTTCGGCACCGTCAGTGATGAGAAGTGCTGGTGTACCATCTCAGTGGTCTCTGAGTAAGGGAAAAGGTTATGTTTCTTCACCGTCCAAGGCGCACAGTTCAGCTTCGGTGGCAGTGACAGGGCCATCTAAGCCACGAGTTGACAATAGAGCATGTCATCTCTGTGGACAAGTCGGGCATTGGAAGTTCAATTGCCCGAATAGAGATGTTGAAGTGACGCAGCAACCGAGGCAGAGTTTCCAGAAGTCTGAGAGACCACAGCCCAGTGGTAGAAGAGGACGAGGACGCGGTCAAGCGTCTCAAGCTGGATCGTTTGCTCAAGGAAGCAGAGGTCGTGGACAGCAAGCAACGACTCGATTCTATGCCATGAATCAGCCGGAGGCGGTAGTCAACCCGCGAGTGGTGACAGGTCAGATGGAGTTATTTCATTCTGATATGTCTTCTTCTTGCTTTATATCTGTTCTGGTTGACCCGGGTGCTACACACTCTTTTATCGCCTATAGTATGCTTGAAAACTGTCATCTACCTGTTAGTTGTAAGAAGGATAGCTTGTTCCTAGAAACCCCTCTTGATGGTTCTTCGTTGCTTCGAGAAGAATGCCCATCTTGTGTTTTGTCTTTTTCAGGACATAGCATTCAAGTGGATCTCATACCACTTGATATGCATGGTTTCGATGTTATCCTTGGGATGGATACCTTAGAGAAGTATAAGGTTGTCTTGGACTGTGGTTCCAAGCAGGCGGTGTTTGATGTTGCTGGAGAGAAGTGGATCTTCCAGGGAGATAGGAAGATTCTTCCGACGTGTCTGGTGTCAGCTATGGTGGCAGATAGGTTGTTGCGACAAGGATGTGAGGCGTTCTTAGCTCACGTTTTGGATACCGTTGTGGATACCAAGGCAGAAGGCCTTAACCTTGAAGAAGTTTCAGTGGTCCGAGAGTTTGCAGATGTGTTTCCCGAGGAGTTTCCTGGTGTTCCTCCACCCCGAGAGATCGATTTTGAGATCAATCTGGTTCCGGGAACACAGCCGATTGCACAGACACCTTATAGGATGGCTCCAGCAGAGATGGTAGAGTTGAAGAAGCAGTTACAAGAGTTGTTGGAGAAAGGTTTCATCAGACCGAGCACGTCACCTTGGGGTGCTCCCGTGTTGTTCGTTAAGAAGAAGGATGGTTCGATGCGGTTGTGTATAGACTACCGACAGTTGAACAAGGTCACGATCAAGAATAAGTACCCATTGCCGAGGATAGATGACCTGTTCGATCAGTTGTGTGGTGCTACAGTGTTTTCGAAGATCGATCTACGGTCTGGATATCATCAGTTGAGGATATATGCGGATGACATACCAAATTCAGCCTTTAGGATGAGGTATGGTCATTTTGAGTTTGTGGTTATGCCGTTTGGGCTAACCAATGCACCTGCTGCTTTCATGGACCTGATGAACAGAGTGTTTCATCCGTTCTTAGATCAGTTTGTTGTAGTTTTTATAGACGACATCTTGATCTATAGTTGGAACCGGCTAGAGCATGAGCAACATCTTCGTCCAGTGTTGACTCTCCTTCGTCAACATCAGTTGTATGCTAAGTTTAGTAAGTGTGAGTTCTGGTTGGATGAAGTGACTTTCTTAGGTCATGTGATATCTGCTGAAGGAGTCAAAGTAGATCCGAAGAAAGTGGAATCTGTTGCGGATTGGGAACAGCCGAAGACGCCGATGGAAGTTCGTAGTTTCCTTGGCCTAGCAGGATACTACCGGAGGTTTATCAAGGACTTCAGTTTGATAGCTCTACCGATGATGAAGTTGACCAGGAAGGATGTACCTTTTGTTTGGAATGATCGATGTCAGCAAGCTTTCCAAAGTTTGAAGGAAAAGCTAACCAGTGCTCCAGTGTTGATCTTGCCAGAACCTGGAAAAGGCTATGTTGTTTTCTGTGATGCGTCCAAGAAAGGTTTGGGTTGTATGCTGATGCAGGAAGATCATGTGGTTTCTTTTTCTTCGTGACAGATTAAGAAACACGAGGAGAACTATCCGACCCATGACTTGGAGCTGGCAGCAGTGGTTCATGCGTTAAAGATTTGGAGACACTATCTTTATGGGGAAGTGTGTCAGATCTTTACAGATCACAAGAATCTGAAGTACATCTTCTCACAGCAAGAGTTGAACATGCGACAGCGTCGGTGGATGGAGTTGATCAATGATTATGATTTCACTATCGAGTATCATCCTAGTAAGGTGAATGTGGTAGCGGATGCGCTTAGCAGAAAGTCTTCTACTCCCAAGAAGGCACAGATGAGTTCTTTGGTATGCCATAGGTGGGACATGTTAGTCTCCTTACGGCAGATGAACGTACAGATGGAGGTTTCCTCGTTAACTAGACTTTTAGCACAGATGCAAATCAAGCCCACGTTGAGACAGCAGATCAAGGATGCACAGCAAACGGATGATACAGTACAGCTAATCAGATCAGAGTTTGGCAGCGAAAAGCGTGATGGGTTCCATGAGTCCGAGGATGGAGTGGTTTTCTATCATAATAGGATGGTGGTTCCAGATGCTGATAATCTGAGGAAGTTGGTGCTCGAGGAAGCACACACGTCAATGTATGCTATGCATCCAGGTGTCACCAAGATGTATCATAGTCTGAAGGACTTGTATTGGTGGCCCGGCTTGAAGAAAGATGTAGCTGAGTTTGTGGCTAGGTGTGCGGTGTGTCAGCAAGTCAAGGCTGAACATCAAAAGCCGGCAGGTACGTTGCAACCTTTGCCTATACCGCAGTGGAAATGGGATCATATAACCATGGATTTCGTAGTTGGTCTACCCAGGACAACTAGGAATCATGATTCCATTTGGGTGATAGTGGACAGATTGACGAAGTCTGCCCATTTCTTACCTGTGAAGACCATGTATATAGCTGAAAATCTCGCTCGAGTATATGTGGATGAGATAGTTCGTTTGCATGGTGTGCCAGCAACGATAGTTTCTGATAGAGGTCCTCAGTTTACAAGTCATTTTTGGGAACAGTTGCATAGGGCAATGGGAACGCAGTTGAAGTTCAGTACCGCTTTCCACCCGCAGACAGATGGACAGTCTGAGAGGACTATTCAGACTTTGGAGGATCTTCTTCGTGCTTGTGTTTTGTAGTTCCTAGGCAGTTGGGATGTACATCTTAGTTTGATAGAGTTTGCCTACAACAATAGCTATCAGCGGAGCATTGACATGGCTCCCTATGAGGCTTTGTATGGGAGGAAGTGCAGATCTCCTTTGTATTGGTATGAATCAGGTGAATATCAGCTTTTGGGCCCTGAGTTAGTACATCAAATGACAGAAAAGATCAAGGTGATACAACAACAGTTGAAAGCGGCACAAGACAGGCAGAAGTCTTATGCAGACAATTGCCGACGACCCTTGGAGTTCCAGGTGGGAGACAAGGTGTATCTCAAAGTCTCTCCGTGGAAAGGTGTGCTGAGGTTTGGACGGAAGGGTAAGTTAGCTCCCAGATATATGGGGCCTTACTCAATCTTAGCACGTGTTGGCAAGGTGGCTTATGAGTTAGAATTGCCTCCAGAGTTGCACAGGTTACATCCAGTGTTCCATGTCAGTATGCTGAAGAAAAGTCATTCGGATACAGGGACAGTGATACAGCCAGTTGAGGTTGAGCTTGACAAAGATGTGACTTATGAAGAGGGTCCTATGATGATCCTTGAAAGAAGAGTCAAGAAGCTGAAGAGAAAGGATCTGGTTCTTGTGAAGGTCCTTTGGCATCACCGTGGCATTGAGGAAGCCACGTGGGAGCTTGAGGAAGAGATGAGGAGGAAGTATCCCTCGCTTTTCTCTTCAGATTTCGGGGACGAAATCCTTTTGTAGAGGGTTATGGCTGTAAGGACCCTGACCTGCGTTTAGGGTTTACCCTGTTTGTTTTGTTTGATCTTGGAGCTTTGGTGCTTGCTAATCACCTTTAGTAGTGATTAGGGTTTGGTTGTGCTTTGTTGAGAGTTCTAGGGGCTACTTGCAAATAACCCAAGTTTAGGGTTTTGTGGGCAAGTTTGCCATCTTGTGAGATGTTTACCCTCTTTGCTTCCTCTAGGGTTGAGAGGAAGGCTTGGGCTTGTTGTTTGAGTCCTTTGGGCCTGAGTTGAGCTTGTTTGGGCCTTGAGGTTCCTTGTTTGGGCTTGCTTCAGCCTTGTGTCGCCCAGGGCAGGTGGTGTGTCGCCCAGTTGCTTGGTGTGTCGCCCAGTAGAGCTGCTGGTTGTGTCGCCCATGCTGCTTGGTCCAGCTTTGACCATGTTTGGTGGACACATGGTGCACATCTTGGACAAGTGCCTTATGGCTTGCATGAGAGGTGGCTTGAGTTGGTGGACATGTGTCCCTTGGGTGGACGACACATAGCATGGTTGTACCTTGGTTTCTCCTCCCCTTCTTTCTATATAGGTAGCTCTTTTCTTTGCCTTAGTCTCTTTTGGTCCTTTGGTCTCCCCTCCACCCTTGGTGCACGATACCCCTCTCCATCTTGCTTGTGTTGGCTGATACACTTCCTTGGAGCTGAAGTGGTGGCCGATACACCTTCCTGGAGCAGCCTGGTGGACGATAGCCTTGGACCTTGGAGCTCAAAGTGCATCTTCTTCCTTTGAGCTTAAGGCGGGTTGCATAGTTTCTAACCCTAACTCTTTTACCTCTAGCTTTAACTTTGTTACATGTTAGTAGACTAGCTTAGTTCCTTATTTGAGCATCTTGCTTATGTACCTTAGTGGCCGATATCCCCCTCTAGGGTTTAGGGTGTCCTTGTATACCTTGCTTTTTAGGGTTTGTGCTCCCTTGTGTTGGAGGTTGAAGGTGACCTAGGGTTGGGCGATACCCCTTCCTTGTGAGTGTGTTGGGCGACACCCTTGTCCTTGAGTTGAACGATATGAGTGCTCTTGGTGTTGGGCAACACTCTTGCTTTCATGTTGCATGACATAGTGGGGTTCTTGGTGCTGGACGATATGGTGATTTAGGGTTTGAGTTCCTTGAGTTGGAGGTCGATAGGTTGACCTAGCTTGAGTGTTGGTCGACATGGTGACCATGTTGGGCGACATGGTGCTCTCTCTGGTGGCCGATATGGTTCCTTGGTGGATGACATGTTGAGCTCTTGAAGGTTGGCCGATACCCTTGCCCATGAGTGGGCGATAGGGTGAGCTAGGGTTTGGTTGGCCGATATGAAGGGAGACATAGTGATGTTCTTTGTTGGCCGATATGTGAGTGCCCTTGGAGATGGGCGATACTCTCTCTCTCTCTCTCTCCTTCTCTCTCTTGTTAAGCGATATGGTTCCCTTGTTCCTCTCTTGAACGATAGGCCTTAGTATCTTGGTGATCTTTGTGGTGGAAGTTAGGGCCAAGCATGGCATGGCATGTTGGACGATAGGCTATGTGCCCTAAGGGCCGACACCATGATGGGCGATATCTTGATGGCCGACACCATGGTGGGCGATACCCTAAAGGCCGACACCATGGTGGGCGATACCCTAATGGTCGATAGCCATGTTGGGCGATACCCTACCCTATGTGCATGAGTGTGATGGTCGATAGGGTTAGTAGAGTGTGTTGGCCGATATGGTAGTAGTGGGTGATGGTCGATAGGGTTAGTGAGGTTGGCCGATACCCATGTTGGATGATAGGCTTTAGATGAAGGTTGTGAGGCTATAGTGAGGGTATGAGTTTCTTTGGTGATGGTCCCTTGTGTGATGGAAGTGGATGCTTATCCATTAACTAATAAAACGATGGTGGTGTTTGTGATATCATCAATATGTAATATGTTGCCTTGCAAATAATAAGGATGCTTATGATAGTAATGTATATGATGATAGCCCTCATGTAATAGATGCATGATGTGACCCGTTATGCTTAATTGTTAATGATAATGAAGATGATGATAACTACTCTAGTAGTTTGTTTAATGATAATAATGTTGGTAATAATGATGCTAAGTGACAGTTATGTTAAAGGTTGCTTCATGATAAAGATAACAATAGTTGATGGCAATAGTAATGACCTTGTTAATGATAGTGTTGGTTCTGTAAACACAGCATGATTTCTATATTCCTTGATTGCTTGTATAATCCTGAGATTGAGAGCAAGCATCAGTATGGTTTGTTAATGATGTACTTAACATACTTGGTTACCAAATAAGTGTCATATTGGTAATTAGATTATCTTGAATGATATTTCATGATAGTGAGCATATTCCTTATGTTGAATCTACAATTATTGCATACCTTAACCTTGCAGGTGATGACTTAGCCATGAAAGGGCTATGTGACATATGTAATGAGTAACATTACTTTGATAATTTCTCTATAAGATTATGTATGTGATGTGTTGGTCCCATGATGATGATGTGAGCCTTAAGAGGCAGTGGCAGTGCATGATGAAGGGTTGAGACCCTGTGGTATGTGATGATCCTTGAGATGGATCTGGATGGTTGGTAAGAGGCCAAGTGATAACATGTGATGTTGGATCCTTAAGATGGATCAGGTTGATATGAATAGATCATAATATAATGTTCTTTACTTTCTGTTATATCTTGCATGTTATATATAACTTGGTTGAATCTTGCAATCCATCTAAAAGATACTAATTAAGCACAGTGAAATACATCATGTAGTATGCCCTGGCCATAGATCCATCATCGTCAGGACTTGGTGATGGTGAAACGGGTTTTCCTATGGGTTAACCTGGAAGCGCATATTGTTGAATATGTGTAGGTTGCTCCTAGCCTGAAAATGAGGAGGTAAGAGTGTAACTTCGGTTGCAAACTCAGATATGTGTTTAGAGCATGGTGAACAGGCCCATGGCTCAGAATATGTGATGTATGGAGCATGAATGCGTTCATGGCTCAGAGCATGGTGATCAGGCCCGTGGCTCAGTTGTACTAGCGCCGAGACCTATACCAAGGCGGGCTAGAGTGAGGGTAGCCTATGGAGCTAACCCTGTGGCTTAGACCACTTCAGCATGTGACTGCGGTCCTGCTTATGTTGTATTCGTGTACTGACCACGAGGTGAGAGGTCGTGGAGTCCGGCTCTTCCATTGACCTTGTATGGCACCAGCTTGGGTTTCGTAATCGAAGGTTGGATTTGAATGGTACGATTCAAATCCTCAGGGCATAATGAAACGTAATACATCCGTTTAGTATTTACTGATCAAATCAAACATGAAACATTGGTTGAGGCCTTGTTTGTGTAATATCTCTGCTATATCTTGCAGGTTATGTGTCAATCCGTCTTATTTTGATAATCAGGTTATGTAGCAATATATCTTGTTCTGGTAACCCCTGTTACATGTTGATATATCTCATCTTGATAATCTTGTTCCTTTGAAAGACATCAGGATATATATATACTTTAGTACAGCTGGTATGCTTGCCGGTAAGAATAGTCTTGCTTTATACATAACTGCTCATGTTATATCTGCTTTTAATGGTTTGCTGCTATAATTTATCTTGCTGAGGTTCTGTGGTTGCGGTGGGGAGCTATGTTTCCCGCTGGGACAATTGTTCAATTGTCTCACCCCGCTGGTTTACACCCTTTTTAGGTGGTCGAGGTAGACGTGGTCGTGGTTGTGGTGTTGCGGACGAGCAGCTTGAGGAGCAGTAGAAGGCAAGCGACGGACATGCTGCTGTTTTGGATGTTTTGTAGTAGAGTCTAGAGTCATCCTTGTACTCTCAGGTCCTTGGCAGTGTTTTGACGATGTTTCACGAAGATCGTTCGATGATATCTGTATATCCTGTTGTTGGCCGGATGTGGGCTTTTATGTATATATGAACAGGTGGTGAACTCATGTGATGGATGGACAGCTGTTCTTGAGCTGTGGACACGTATCGGATCTTGTGTATGCGTGTATAAATATGAATATGACATGTTTCTGTGCAGGATATGGACTGGAAAGTAATAGTTTCACAGTTTATCAGTTTTCCGCAATCGGTTTTAATTAACCCGTGTTTTTGATAATCTGTGGTTATGGTGTTTTCCGCACGTTTTCGCGTAACACCTCGTTATCTGCGTGATAATGGGATGTGTTGCCACATTGAGCCTATGCTCTAGAGGTTTGGGTGATATGATAGTTAGCTTGGATGATAGAAGTGTTGACCTTAGTGCTGAGATGATGATCTACCCTAGTTGCATGACATGTTCTTGGGGTTGAACCCTTGATTGGTACCTTGACAATATGGGGTGGTTATGCCTTTAGTGATGGGTATCCTTGGTTAAGTATAGGGAACCCGATAGGCTGATCCTTTGTGTGGGCGATACCCTTAGAAATAGTGATGCCCAATACCATATAAACGTTTGGGTGATATGATGTGGTTTCCCGATATGGATGGTTGTGTCTTGGTTCTTGTTTCCCGATATCCCTCTCCTTCCTTTGAGTCATAGCTTGGGTGATACAGTAGTATGAGGCTTGGTCATTACAATAGGTAGATGTCTTGTTGATCCTTCACCCTATATGGTGCTTGATACTTGAGTTAGTTTGGCGTCGTGAGGCTTGTGCCCCTTGGATGATAAGTGGTCTATGTGGGGTGTTATGGTTTGTTAGAGCTTACACGACATCCGATTTTCTTGTTTTGTTATAATTTTCTGAAAGGTAACTATCTCGATTTCATATATAAAATTTATATAGAATTTTTGAAAAAGAAGGTGTTGCCTGACATTCTGCTTAGATGCGTTGCCCGTTATGATGTATTGCTCGTTAAAATGCATTGTGCGATATGTCTATGATGTGCTTTGCACGATACCTTTAGATGTGAACCCTACCCTTGAGTAAGCTTTTGGGCGATACTAAGTATCCCTACTTGATATGCCTTGGTGAAGGACCTAACGTGACACCCTTTCTTACCCACAACACACCTGTAGAGGTCTTGGTCAATGCATCAGTATGATCTATGTTTTATGGGGACACCTAGGTGCATGTTGTTGGTTTTCCCGATATCATCAGCCCTAACCCGATATGAGCATGTTGTGTACATGATAGCTTGGGGGACACAAGGGTTGAGTGTTTGGTCGATACCCTATATGAAGATATGATGCCCTTGTCTGGTACATGATTGGTTACTCGACACATAGGGAGTTATAGGTTGTTATATCTCTGAGCTTGGGTGATATGGTGTCTCAGATGACACATGTTGAGATCTTTGGTGGTATGGCGTTATATATGAGATCCATATATTCATCCTTATGTAAATATGCAGCCTAGGGTTAGAAGTTTATTGGCTTAGATAGTATGCATGAAAATAATGATCATGGACGAGGTTAAAGGGAGTTGCCCATGCGAGGGTTGACCTAGAGAGTACCCTAGTGGCTATAAGGTTGTGTGGTCCTTGGTCGGCAGGGTTATGGGGTTGCCTAACTTGAGATGAGGTTAGACATGTTAGACATATGAGTTGTCCGATATCCTAGAAGATGGTCCCTTGACCAGGATGGGCTGAGGGGTGTTTGAACGATATGACCTTGGTGGCTTCTCTGCATGACATGATTTGCCCCGTACCAGGCACAGGTGGAAATTGTGGGTCTTACCCAATATGAATCTTGTTTGAAATCACCTTGGTTTGTGGTGTTGAAGCTTTGTAGTTGATACCGGTTTTTAGTGAGGGTTTGTTTGGTCATTGCCTAGTTTTGGTGAGGATAGGTGAAACCTTTAGTGAAGGTTGTACCCTAACCCAATAACCCTAAGTGTTATCTTGAGCCCTAGATGTCAGTATGCTTATCGTGTTACCTTGGGCCATATCTTTGGTCATGATGATGAGATATGATGAATAGGTGGTAAACCTTAGTATGATGGTTACCTACGGTTGATGATAGGTGAACATTTGATGAAGGTTGATGATAGTTCATGGTTGTATGATCCTTAAAAGATGAATCCTTAGGGATAGTACTCATGATGACATGGGAAGTAGGGTGTGGTGGGATACCCTTGGTATGGTGATAGTAATGTGAATTGTTTAACATACCATTTAAGACTTTATGCTCCATGTATGTTCCAAATCCTAATGATGTGATAATTATGATATGTTTCTTTAATAAGTTGTTGTTGGTGATTAAGTTATCTCTATTGGTGTGCAATCTAACAGTGCAAGTATTACTATTTGAAATACATAGCCAGGTAGGGGCTATAATGCTTATGTGAATGTGTGTCCTGTGTGACACCTGGTATATGTGAAATATCTGAGAAATAATAATGTTCCTTGTTGTTGAGATAACATGTATCACTAGTATGATGTGAGAGGTCTTGTGACGTGATAAAGGCTAAGTGCCTGATTGAGGTGTTATCCTCTAGTTGTGATATGAGATATTGCTATCCCATGATGATGTATGATGATGAAGCTTTGTGAGAGGCAGTGGCTCTATGTAATGAAATGAGGGATTGATATCCCATGGCAAACTGATAGTGTTGATGGCATTGAGAATAATAGTAACAGTGTGACACAAAATAATGGAATCTATGTTGTTTACATGTTTACAACTCTTATTTATGGTTTGCATAATACAACTTGGTTGACCCTTATAATCCACCTAAAATGTATTAATTAATTACAGATGAACCTTTCATGTAATTTTCCCTGGCCATAGATCCATCATCGTCAAGATCTGGTGATGGTGAAACGGGTTCTCCTACGGGTTAACCTGGAGTGCATATTGTTGAATATGTGGGGTTTCTCCTAGCCGAAAATAGGAGGATTAGAGTGCAACTTAGGTTTTAGACTCGAGATGTATATAAGAGCATGGTGAACCGGCCCATGGCTCAGTGTGATAGAGCATGAATGCCTTCATGGCTTAGGAGTACAGTGAACAGGCCCATGGCTCAAGGTATGCTAGCGCCAAGTCATGTACCAAGGCGGGATAGAGGAAATGGTACCCTACGGGAGCTAACCCTGTGACTGAGGTCACTTAAGCAAGAGACTACGGTCCTGCTTGGATATCGTGCATTGACCATGAGGAGGTTGAGGTCGTGGAGTCCGGCTCTTCCATTGACCTTGTATGGCACCGATCAGGGTTTCACAACCATCAGTGGATTTGAGCGGTATGACTCACTTACTCTGGGCATAATAAATTATAATCAAGTCGAATAGTATATCTATTGTAAGGAAAATACGGAACATTAGTTGAGGCCTTGGATGATGTAAGCTTTCTCATATGTTCTTTATATACATGTTCTTCGTAGTCCTTCTTGTATAACTGGTTAGTGATTACCTGTAGTTTAGTTGAACTATCTGTTCAATTATCTGTGATAATGCTAAAATAAGTAGAGGGTTATGTTTCTCGCTGAGACTGTGTGTCTCACCCCGTTGGTTAATAACCTTTTTAGGTGGACGTGCCTGGCGAGATAAAGATCATGTAGCTGAGAATGATATGCAGAGGTATCATACCTGGTGGAATAGATAGTGTCTAGCAGTAGAGTCCTATGTGTCATCCTTGTACACTCAGGTCTCGGGAGAGTTTTCAATGTTTCTTATATGAGGATCGATGTATGGTTTTCGACTTATGTACCTTGATGTAATAAATCAACATGTAGAAAAGTTATTCCATGTAACGAGATGATGGGAAATTATGTTGTAGAACTTTGAAAATATGTTATGAAAAGAAAGTGTTGGCTTAGATGTAATATGTCTCATCTTATGATGCTTGTTGTAAATCAGTTTTAATTTTCCGTGATTTTTGGTAATCCGCTGGTTAGTATGTAATCATATTTTGTTTGAGTTGGGATGTTTCAACACAGATTAAAGAATCATGTCAATAGTGTGCCCCTCTCAAGATAAGGTTCAAAACATGGGTGTGAATCAATTCATTATGAAGGATGATGATTTGATATCGACAAGAATTCATTTTTAGTTGTATGTGTCAATCTGATTACACCAATTGTGATATGTTATTTGTTGCAGTCATACTTATGGAAGGAGAATGATCTAAGGAAATCATAGTTTTCTTATATGAGTAGGAATCTAAACTCATATGCATGACATCGTGCTCGCCTTCCATTAGGATTTGAGGTAAAAATAACTACCTACAAGTACAAGGATTGCAATGGAATGCATATAACATAAGGCTTTAGAAATAGAGTTTTTCATCTTTATGACGCTTATTTGAGGTGGTAGTTGGGGTCAGGTAACCAAATCCAAAGACTTGCAGTGTGTCCCATATTTAAATAATGACTAGGTTGCAAAATGCCTTCAAAGGGCTTCAAAATGTTGAAAATTAGCATTCCTGAGAATGGAAACCCAGTAGGAACCGAACTTGAGAGGAACATGCATCCGATCTACACCTTGTTCTTGTGCACAAGCATTAAGGTCTAAGGCAGGGGACACTTCCGCAGTTATTTTTTATTTTTTTTTGCCATAGGGGGTGCCAAGAGGCTCGTGCCCTATTCTTTGTATGTCCTAATAGTCAGTCATATGATGATTGTAACTTTATAGTCGAACTGATTAATAATAAAGATAATTTTATTTTTTTCATAGTTCAATATAAAATAATAAATAAATATGATAATATCCTGAAATGAATGACTCAATGACATGTGATTTCAAATTGATGACCGATCTATATGTCAAAAGAGCCGTGACAACTGCTCGTGCCACACTCAAGTGGACTCGATGGTCTTGTTGAATGTCTTGATTAGATGTTTGTCGCCTCGGTTGCTTCAACCGCTTCATTCATTTGAGGTTAATAAGGCGAAATACATGTGGTGCATGAGGTGGGGTTGAGTTAACCCGGATTTCAAGGTCATGTTGGGCTAACGGTGTCCAAATTCGGTTTGCACCGAACTTCATCCGAACATCAACGAGAACGGATTTCGGTGGCATTAGTGGGCAAGTTAAAATCTAAGCTGGGTTTGGTTCCCATCTAAATAGGAGGGCCCTAGAGCTAAGTCATAGCGACGCTACAGCCTATATATGATGTGATATCGGCTGGACTTGCGACATCTTCCCCGAACCAAGCAAAGAATCGCCACCACGCTACTTGTGCTTGGCTTCTTCGAACACAAAGCATCATCACCTCTGCGGCCCAACGTCCACAACTCTTCATTCGTCGCTCTTCAGCTGTCAATGGACGGCAGAGCTTTCGCCCAGTCTTCCGTCTAACCACGCAACCTCTCCATTTCTTCCGTCCATTTTTGCACTCTTTATTTTTCAGCATTTGTTTGTGCACATATCAATGCTTATCACTGGTTAATTAATTCCTTCCAAAACCAGCCCACCGCAACGAGCCCACTGAACTATTGCGCTGATGCTTTCCTTTGTTTTCTTTTCCCGTGACCCTGATGGATGCGTGCCTCCTCCACTGCGTTTACACTGGATTTGGACAGCAAACAAGTAGGGTGAATATTTGACCTCGACGACGCCGTCCCTATGCCAATATGCATTCCCCACTACGGGATGTGTGACGACAGAGACGGCCAACCACGGTGCACTGGAACCCGCGCGCACACCCACGACAGCGAACGCCATTACGTACTCGATGCCTCGCTCGACATCGTCAGCCCAGCCGACAAGCTCACAAAATCATCCCAATCCTAACCTCTCATCAAACCCAATGCCCACCCTTACTTCATTTCTTCTTCTTTCTTTTCTGCTTAGTGCTTACCGATTGGTAGAAAAGAACTGCAGTTCCCAATTTAAAATCTAGTGATGAAGAATCCAAAAGTACAACTACAAGATTACAAGGAAATAGAAGGGAGGCGGGCAACAAGCCCTTTTTGAATATCAAATCCAATCCTCCGAAACACCACATCCATAGATCTGGGAGTCATTACATTACTATGCATAACTTTTTGAACTCTCTTAAGAAGCTCCACAGTCTCAGGTGCTAGGAATCCAAAAGTGTCAAAACCAAACGGGATAAAAACATGTTGATTGTCGATACATGCATTCTCATGTTTGGCCACTTTAGCAGAAACGGCTTTACGGGCAGCATGTCCCACAGTAAAGTCGCCACCCTTTAGACCAACCAATAGGGAAACTTCTGTTAGATCTACACATGCATGTTTTCCTCCAACCCAGCCAAAAATATGAACGTCTGCTGACCTAAGTGTCGACCTACCCTCCTGAGGATCAGTCAAAAAAGTTCACAGGAGCTTCCTTCTTAGCTGCAACTCCTGCATGTCTAAGAACATCATAAATAGCGTCTCTTACAAGATCATGCCGATACTTGAAGCATGGGAGCTCCCTACAATGAACTGCATGCTCCCCAAAAGTGTCTAAGCAAGATTTGCGGTACACTGGACATACCTCATCAATAGGAAAAAGTGGAATCATAAGACGATATCTGAGAACAGTACGATACTCCACTGGAGACATATGTAGTCCGAGGCCATCAATAGGTATAGCAAGAAGAAAGTCATGAGCATGTTCAACCTGTAAACACTGGAAGACTGCTTTCTGGTCATATCAAATTCAACATCCATGTCCTTAACGATTTTGCTAAAAAGGGAACTCGCCAAAGCATTTTGGGCTGTAGGGGGGACAGTGTCCTTATTAGCAAAATAATTAAGATCGAAAGACGGAATTGTAACACGTAGACAATCTAAAGCGTAGTGAAAATCAAAGTTCATACCATGTATCCCGCTATCTTGCAAAATATGGTCTTGGAGTACCCAAGATTAGGCTCTAGAGGCCACGAACACATATAAAGAAGCCTCCATTGCTGAATATATGCCCAAACCACCGAGTCTAATAGGTAAGGATGCCACACGCCATTGAAGATCCCCAAAGAAAGGACCTCCACATACCAAAATATCCTCAATAGATCCACGCAACCCTTTGTCAAAAAAGATTGCAGCCTGATGTACATGTGTGGGTGGGCATGTCCGTAAGACAAACATAAGCTTAGATGTACCCATGCAAGGCTGTAACAAAAGAAGCTCACTTTGTGGGTCATGCAACTGAGAAAGTAGATGCATTAAGTCAACAACTTTAGTAGCCCTTCTCATGGCCAACTCCTCAATAAAACTTTTGTTCTTGCTAACAACTCCTCCAAGTAGTTTTACTCCTAACATAGGCCTCCCAATGTCTATAGGGAACAACCCCTTCTCAACCTTCCTTCCATCACAAGTAGGCCAGAACACCTCCGTTTTATGAATGTTGAAAATAAGCCCGAGCTCTGGACCACTGCGCTGAATAATGTCCAACACCTTGGCTACCTCCATAGTGTCTCCGATGACGGTCACATCATCAAGATACCAGGCATGAAGAAGAAGCTTACTATTGTCTCTGATCTCATGAATAAATGGGTGTAATACAAGGGAGAAAAGAAGTGGGCCCAGAGGATCACCTTGTTGCACCCCAGTGGTAGACCAGATATGTTTGTCTCCAATGTACAACCTAGTTGTTTGAGCGTAGAGAAACTCCACCCATAAAGAGATAGATGGGCACCTCTTCCTCACCTCACGGAGCAGCGCAAACCTATCCACCAAGTTGAAAGCATTAGAGAAATCTACGGTAAGCATGGAGAGAGACTCGTCTTCATGATATGCACTCAAAAGCCTATTGACACTATGTAAAACTGCTTCAGCTCCACCTGAGATGCCAACTCCGAATTGAAAGTCATTGAGATATTTAGCCATATCCTTGCCTACTCCTATCATAGCAACTTTAGACACTAGCCGTCTCTAAATAGTACCCACTGCAATAGGACGAATGATTGTCAGGCTTAAGTAATGGAGTAAGAGGTGTAGAAGCTACAAACTCTACCAAACTCAAAGGACATCTCCCTGCCAGCCATAGATTAACCACCGAGGTGATAGCATGTATAAGATCTGTGGCAACACCAGAACCCTCTCCATACAAAGCGTCCAAAATGTGTTGGGCTCTCAAGCCATCTCTGCCACATGAAGTCCCTTTAGTTCAAGTTCGTTTTCAGTAACTACTAACTTGACTTCCAAGACTATATCTAAGTTCAAGTTCTTGAGTTTTGGGCCAAAATTAAGGAAAAATGACTTTCTATCGCTAGCGGAATTTTTAAAATTTTAACCATAATCACTTATCTACTCATGACTATATTCAGAATACGAAAAAAATGTGTGTTTTAATGTATTTTAGAGACATTCCACCTGCAGTCGTTTTATTTATTATTGCCCATGCAAAAGACACGCAAAACCCATGCCAAGTGCATTAATTGTCCATTCTCCAATGTGATGCACTTGTGATATCTTAGTCCACCATGATTACAAAAAAATTTAAATTTGTTTTTTGTTTCTAAGTCTTTTCAAAAAAATCAGATAGCTTTGTTGCCTCCCAATTTCTCCACAATCAGATTTTCTCTCATATACGCACGTATTGAACGTATATTTACTTATATTTTTTGTTTGTAATTTATTTTATATGTCGCGTCTATTTTCGTTATATATACACAACAATATAACTTCCAATTTTTAATCTTATATACATTATTTTTATATAACATTACATATTATAATATTTGCTCATGCATAATCATTATCATTTTTGCTCAATTTATGTACAATGTAAGATGTGCAATACAGAGAAGTATAGTACTAACATCTACTGATATTCTTCCTTATTCATATAGTGCTTAAATAATCCATTTTTCAAACTAAATTAATTCCACTCTCCCATCATGATCCCCCATCATGATCCCAGGTTGTCTTAACTTTCTCAGTGTATAATATCGACACAAATTACAATGTGTACATTAGAAGATGTATTGTACATGTCGTACAATACTAACACGCACAAAGCTTGCACACTTTCATCAGACATATAGTACGTAATTTTTCCTTCGTACGGTGCTAACTCACAACAAAACAACTTCAAAAAATTAGTCATGCATAATGTAATTTTACCGGCATACAATACTAATACTAATTACAATACCCTAGATATTATATATCATTTGTTTTACATAGCATTACACATTAGAATCTTTACTCAAATTATAATACCAACACAAACTACAAGACATATAGTACAAAATTTATATACAAGACGTACATCACTAACAATCATATTTTACATGTATCCTCCTGCTAGTCCATGAACAATTGTGTTGCAAAAGCTAGATCATTTGTTAATCTTTGAATTAATTTCTTTTCCCGTTCAAGTGATTGTTCCTGATGATCGGAGGTTGTCTTAACTTTTCCGGCATACAATATCAATACAAATTACAAGACTTACAATACAAGATCTAAAAAGTATAAGAGGTACATTACAAGATGTACAGTACAAACATCCATATGTTACATGTATTCGTCCTACTAATCGATGAACAATCTAGATCATTTGTTAATATCCATTTACTCAAAAGGACTTGATGAACTATGTTGTACCTGAAAGCACATATTTTAATACATTAACAACACACAAAATATGATTGTACCGTACTGTAAAAATTTGAATATGTACTATACTAGATTATAAAATATTGTTGGACACAATAAAAATACAATACTTACAGAGATCTTATAAATTATTAAACCATACATAGACTAATGATTTTTAGAACATGTACTATGCAAGTTCGGGTGAAAACACATACTATGCAAGTTTTGGGGGAAAGTAGGTACTGTGCAAGATTTGGAGGACAGATGAATGCATGATTTTTATACACATTTGAGGACAAAAAAACTATAATGTGCTGGTTGAAACAATCTATAATTACCTGAGCACAATAGAAGAGAGTCAAAGAACCGTAATGCTCTGGAAGGGATCCTAACTTCTGTGAAGGGATCCTAACTTCTGTATTGGATCTCAGTTTCCATTGCCTCCAACCAGATCAGCAGAGCGTCCGAAAATAGAGCGGCATGACTGAACTCTGGTATTGTACGTCGGTGATAGAGAATGCTCAACAGAGGAGGAAGATGTGGTCGGAAGTATTGTACGGGCGCCGAAGCGTTAGTGGGATGGAATGTGTTAGAGAGCTACATTTAGTCAAAATGTGGGAGATAGAAAGATTGTTTAGCTTCTACACGTAATTAATTAGTTTATGTAGAAAAACGGCTGGGGCAGTGAAAAAAAAGAGGGGAACAGATTTCTTGGTGATTCCCAATGTATCTGGTGGGTAGCTGAGTGAGAACCTGACCATGTGTAGCACTACTTAACATTTAGGGCGATGGAAATGAGTCAAGCAGCCGCCGCCCGTTGAAGGTCTGGTGTATCAGTCGTAGTACGAGACAGTGAGCAGTGAGAAATCATTGCGGAACCCCAGATATCTGAAGAAGTTTACGCTGGCTAGCAGAGACCAGAGATCTTAATAGGAACTAAGTCAATGATTCTCAGTTTACTCCGACGTTCACCGTTGTTCGCCGCCATTCATTTTCTAAATCAAAAGCTCTCGCAGTTAGCAAATAAATCCTGTATTTCATATTCACCTTCTTCTAGGCACAAATCAAATCCTAATGCTCACCACCTTCCGCAGACAGATTAGAACAAAAAAAAAATATAAACTTTTTAGGTAATCATGTTCCACCGCAGTACTTGGTCGTTTATATATTTCTATAACCTAAAGATGTTATCTAATCGGTGCATCTTTGATTATAGATGTTTCTTGTTGATTAATTGCAATGTAGTAAGTATGCGATTTATCATGGTATTAATTAGTTTGTGTGTTGATGGTGACAAACATCGTGTAATATTTTCATACACATGATATATCAAACCAATCTTCTGAATTCTACTTCCTGGAACTGTATTTCTATTCTTGAAAAATGACTTCTTGAATTGTTGACAGTTGCAACAAATCAATCAGAGTCTTACAAGAAAAGAATGCTTCGTGGAGACGCTGACGTACGCTCCCTCCACATATTCATTGACCCGCTACCATTGAAAAAACATACACAATGGTACGGACATAATCTCCATTTCAAAATACATAAATAAATAAATATTTCATAATAATAAACAAAACTAGACATAAACCCATAATATGCACGTCTATTTTGCTTAAATAAAGACATATCACCCCAAAATAAAATAAAAAAAAAGACATGCAAATTGTTATTCGGAAAAAAATAAAAAAATATTAATCCAATTTCCTCTATATTTTTCATTTATAGTATAAATAGGCATACAATTTACAGAGGATTTATTTATAATTTTAAATATTATATATAGTATTTCATCCAATTCCCTCCACACCTAGATACTCTTTAAAATACATCTGACTTTATTCATATTACTTCATATAGGGGTGAGCATTGACACCAGTCATCCTGATCTCGATCCAATGTGTTCGCATAACATACCTAGGTCCAACTTACATAAGAAATTTTGAACTAGATCAGTATATGGGCCTGGCAAGGTAAACTCAGACTCAAAAACTCAGATATCCATTAAAAAATTAAATTTTTTACACATGACATGTATGTGATAATATTTAAACATTGTTCAAGCCTGAACAAGGCTCACAATCTATTTAACAATACAGTTATGGACACTGAGGTTGTACTTTTATATATAAATATGTAATATGCATGAAACAAAGAAAGACCAATTATAATTTAAGAAAAACAAAACCTAAATTTTGCATCTAACTTCTTCCATATATTTTATTTAAAAATATTTACATTCACATGTTATTCAAATACTTGAATATATTACAAATAAAAATGTATATATAATATCTTCGATAAGTACATGTGTTGTAAAGGGTTAAGGAAAATATCCTTGTGTATGCAGATTAATTAGGATAGAACAAGATCAATTGTAAATATTAGAAAATAAAAATAACATTATATTTTACAGACACAAGGTTTGATTTATAATTAGAACATGGGAAAATGTCTATTTAGAACCTTCCATGGGTGTCCTAATATAGTATATAATTAAAAAAAGTTACAATAGAAATTAAGTATACACACAAGTGGACAAAACTGTAAATATGATCTTTGCGAGTTTTCTTATATAGTACATGCAGTTTTATTACAAAGACATAATTATAATTTTAAAAATAAAAAAAAAATTTGTACTTACACACCATAGACTAATTTGTAAATGAAAAATTCTTAAAAATAAAATATTGTCCTTCTATGAGCTTTCTTATTAATTATATAATTGAAAGGTTGCAATCTCAGAAAATAATGGAGAGTTTTGCATTTAGTCCCATTTATAGAATACCTTATGTAACAAAGATATAATCTTCTTATATAGTATACAATTTTAAAACTTAAAGATAAAATTATAGTTTGCACACACGAAGATTCATTTTTAATTCAAAAAAAGATAGAAAAATTGCATTTATCACACTTCAAGAGTTTTTTAATGTAGTATAGATGAGTGTTCTTATATAGTATGTAATTTAGAAAAATAAAGACAGAAGCTTAATTTGCACACACTAATAAGCTTGTAAATTCCTAACATAATAAAAAAGATTACATTTAGCCCTTCCACAAACTTTCTTAAATATTAAAGGTATAGACGCATATTATTAATTAATACAAAAATACAAGTGTACATAAAAAATGTGTCAATATGATTTTATATGAAGTATATAACATAAAACCACGCATACATTATTTAAAGTATCAGATATATAGTACACAAAAATATTACATTGCATACCCTTCTGATCTTCCTAGATGTTATTGAGATACTAACCCACGATAAAAGTATTTTCTACTGGATATCTTAGTAAATTAACTAATATAAAAAGTACACATAGTCCATACATAATATATTACACTATAAATATCTGAATTGTTGCAAAATATTACATAAAGTTAATGGAACATTATGTGTGCTCTTTTTTGGGTTTAATATAAATTTTATATAGAACGGTCCATCTTGATACAATATCGAGCACATACATTATAATATAAGGTAATTTATTTTCTAGAAACTATCGCTCATGACATTTTGGGTTTGGATTAGTAGCGATGCTGAAACTTTGATATATTTCTAAAATAGTTTTAGGTGCATGTTTAAGACATTGTTAATAATAATTCATGGAATGGTTCATTCGTTGTCACCTCTAGGTTTGTACTTCTTTTGTTATTACATTTTATTCCTTACAATATAAATTATATTTGAATCCATTTTGCATTGTAAAATTCTCTTAGTATATAAATCTTAGTCAATTAAGAACTCAGAGCTTTACTAGACATATTTGTTTGCTATGTGCTAAGTAGGTCATTTATGGATTAAGGAATTTATTTAGATTTTGGACAAAAAATTGTTATGTGTTTAAATATTTGCTTATTTTTTAGGTCATAAGTAATTAAAAATCAACACTTAATTGAAAATTCATTGAGTACGAAAATGAAGAAAATAGAAAAGAAAGAGCTATTCATGAAGAGAAATAAAATAAAACAATGTATGGTAAACTTACATCTATTAGTACGATCCATTGAAAAATATTATCACCTGGTCTAAACTGTAGCCTAGTCTTTTAATTGGGCATGTGTTTGTAACTAGCTATACTAATATGTCTAGGTATCACTATCCAATTGATCATTCTACCATTTTGGCATTTGCACTAGGTTTTAATATGCATATTTTTCTTTTGGGCACCCAATCCTGATATTAGCACACAAGCACACCGTTAGTGGAGCAAGCACATCAAAAAATTAAAACGATCTTACTAACATCATTAACAAAGTGCACTGAGTAAAAGCATAAGACTGTATTTACATAAGTATTCTCATAAGTAAGAACATATATATAACGACTCATCAACATGTAAATGTAATTGGTATGTCATTTGGATAAAGACACAACATATTATTCATATTTTATAAAGCACAAAATAAAATTCAAAATTACTACTAATATATGACCCATTTAACCAATAGACAAGAGAAAATAATATGTTTTTTGTAATATACCCGACCTCCTAATACATAATGACTTCCTCATGTTTCCTCTCTAGTTTTTATGCCTTCCTCCATAGTCTTCAACTCTTGTAGGTATTCACCTTTAAGCCAATATGGGCATGTTGTTATCGAGTCTAAGGTCCCACCATTCCTCAGTGCATACTTAACCAATTGGTCTACCAGAGTATTCAATTCCCTACATCTAAATATGACTTCTACATGATCTGATGTGTTCATGACTCTTTTGACAGTGCCTACTAGATTGTTGAGAGTCGGAGGACATGGCATCCTGCCAAAGATAAGATCCACTGTCTGTTTTGAGTCACTCTAAACATAGCACCTTCCATTTTGTATATTGATCCCCATCTGACAACCCATCAGGGTAGCATTGAGTTCACATGTGAAAAGGTCAAAGCCATAGATTTTCTTTGTACTTGTCTGTAGCCACCTTCCATACATGTCCTGAACCACACATCCTGCCATGGTGATGGACTTGACTCTACTTGTCACTGTTCCCACTATAATAAGCACACTCCCATCCGAAGGGATCTTGTTCTTATGTCTTGTTTGTGTCTCCTGTATTGCATATCATCTATTAACTCTTTGTTCACAACAATTGTTCTTATATTGGTCAAAGCTACAGTTTTGTTGGTCGGCTTCTACTTTAAAAACATACTCGATCCTTGCTTTCCAGTTAAACTAGCACCCGGTAGCAAATATAATCCTTCTTCCCTCATTTCCTGGTTCCATCTTGAGGTGCTCTTCTAGCCATTCCACATGAAGCTGGTTAAAAGACTCAACAGTTATTGATGTGTGCAATTATTCCCAAATTGCTCTACTCATCAGGAAATCCCTGATGGCATGTAGTCTGGTTTCCTCCAACACTCCACATCGTTCACAAGTAGGTGATTTCGTCATCTTCCTCATCAGGCATCAGTCTATTGTGTTTAAAACACCACATAAATGTTTGCACTCTCTGAGGTAGATGGTTCGACCAAACACAGTTCTAGTTTCCTTCAGTTTGACACTCTCTTCCTTCTGTAAGTAGTTTGTATGCTGAATTAGTACTGAACCTCACATACTTGTTCGATAGGTTAGAATTATCCATATTTTGATATACATAGTCCATATCACCATTGTGGCTCAAGAAAAACTAATATTAATTATTGGATTCACATCTTACAATAGTAAGAAACCATTCTAGAAACTTTCTACTAAATAATTCATAATATAAGCTCAATTTGCTAAAAGTAGTAAACAGTACCCAAATTAGCATTTTAGGGCAAGTTCAGACCCCAAATATGTATTTTTCAGCTACATGATAGTAGAAATATCCTTCTTTTTGAACAAGAGCATCAAGTTACACTAGACATGGAGATAATTCAAATCTCCCAAAAGTTTTAGTCTTCATCTTTAGATCATGTTCATACATTTAGGTGACACTATATGATTATCAATATGAAATGCACCCAAAGATTAATAAATAGGAACTAAACCACGTGTCTTAATGGAAGAACATGTCTTTAGCAAATGCATACCCAAAATCCTAGCTACAAGTTCCCCCAAACAACTCCAAAACACCCAACTTAGCAAGCTCTAGATTCAACTAGTTCAAAGGGAGAAAAGAAGTGATTTTAGGTAGACATGGGAGATTTCTAACAAACATTGTGGAGAGCTTCATCCCAAGATGGTAGAGAGGGCAAAAAATAGTAAAATAATATGATGAAAAAATAAATAATTACATGGATTTAGTCATAGTAGGTTAGTAATATGATTCCATGCTTTGATCTTTAAAAGCTTACAAAATCATCTATACACAAGAACAAATAATCTAAAATTGCCTTCTTTTAGCTTCCAACACATTCTCTCTACTCTAAAAAGATGTAGAAGTACTCTAAGGTTGAAGAGGGGGAGGGTATACACATATAGTTAGGTTTCTGGTAAAATTGTATTTTCACCAATAACATGTTCACTTAACCAAAACTAGCCCTGATTTGACCTCTAACTGGTCAATTGGCCTTATAAACAACAAGGATCAAACATCTTCAACAACATATCACCTCTTGTCAACCCACTTTAGCCCAAAAATGGATTTCATCCACCCATACCTCACACACACCGACCCCTAACATGTCACATCAACCAAGGTCAGGTGGACTGACCAAGGTTGGACTTATTTTGACCTAGCCCATAACACATCAACCACATGTTACATCGAAGCACTCCAACCCATTCCTTTTCAATCTGCTTACTGCAGTCAAAGTGGGCTAATCTGGGTCTTCTTTGTATCTGTCAACCATTCATCACTACAATGAATAATCTCATTGATAGTGTAGTGCACAGATACCACCTCAAAGTCTACAAATTATAGGTTTTTTTTAAACAAGTTAGTACCATATATTCTCCACATCATATTAACTGTGTCTATCAATTATTAGTAAACATGATTTATATATTATACAAAATACATAAACACATAATTAAGGGAAATAAAATGTGATTAAGCAAAAAACCTGGTTAGAGATCTCAGAACTCACCCCTAAGATAATGACAAATTCAACTGATTTCTATTCTCTGATAACTCCTAGGTAGCCTCCTATACACCATGGTGATGGAACCTTCACAAAAGGTATATCTCACTTCATCAACTTTGTGTCTATCTATCCAAGATTTAGAATAGTGCCTCCTCATATGTAACATCATATGCTAGTTGAACATTAATAGGATGTAATGCATATTCTTAGGATGTTGCATATCATTGAAATCATCATACAATATTTTGAACTCATGCATAAACTCTAACTTTTTGACATATTTTACAACAAGTTTTATTATAGGATAAGTCCCCATGTAACATAATGCAATCTCAAACTTCATTACGAACCCCAAAACTCCTTTCTAAGGTGAAAGCTTCAATTATATAAGATATCCAACCTGGAATTCAAGTGGCCTCCTACAATTATAGATGTGATACCCCGCCACACCAAATGACATTACTCAAAACAAAATATGCAATCAACAACTAATCATTCATATTACCAGAAAATCATATAAATTACAACCAATTTTCCAACATTAGCATAATGTCAAAAAAACATCACATAAATGTTGGTATAATATGCCCATATAGCCAATCATATGGTGATTGCAATGAGGCATATGATACTTGATTTGATAATGATAAAAGGTAATTCCATCTATCATGTTTATCTCACTCCTGACATGATGACACATACATGATAGATGTCTAAAGAATGATGTGACTCAATGACATATGTCTTCAGGTTACGAAACTGAACAATGGACCATATGTATGATAAGTGTACATACATTCTTGTTATGTCCCTATTCAGATATTACTATGGAAGAAAAATAGACAACAGTAATACATAAGAGTAGAGTGTGTGTTGACTGATGACAGAGTCTCATTAGTCATGATATGTGATATCAAGTCAAGCACATAGATATATGTTAGAGAATAGGATATTGGACAGACCCACCTTGAGAGTGATAATGGATACCATGGAATGGTAGTCACAATCGTCTCTCATAGTGATGGTGATGATTGTGGTTCTTAGACCTGAAATCACTACACTCATCACATGTGATTGGGTACACTTTGACATCATCAAACGCAGTCTTAAAACATGGGTTATTATAACGATGATGGTTGGGTGACTTTGACACATGGGGACTTGACTGTGAGTGATAGATATGGTATTTGTCCCCCCTACAAGGAGTATGATATCTAGGGCCCCTTGATAAGAAAGACTGAGAATTGTATGGCCATACTCATGTGATTCAATATATGATATGTGAATTTACATGCATCTCAGACAGTCTACTCTTGGTCAAGAAACATGGATTGAATGTTGAAGAGGATGGCGTTCCATGCCTCGAGTTCAATCCAGATGTAAATGACAAAGGAATATACGATCACAGTGACACTAATCACATATTGTAGGTTGAATTTGTTCTCCAACTTTCTGAGTTACTTGGGTAGCAATGATGAGTTACTAGATTCTGCTCATTGCTTGTGATGTCATAAGTTGTTATGAACATTCACTGCCAACGTAAATTGGAACCTGCAGGGTCACACACATAGGATACCCCTAGAAGAGGAGATTGTCTATGAATGATGTTTAGATTGAGACTAAAGGTGTTTAGTTACTCAATTAAACATACAGTTGACTGACTCGACTTAGAACTATCAAGTTATAGTGTTGAACTAGCTGGTTAGAGTGTCAGGTCGATTGGAGATTGCATTGGCAATGTCAGGACTGCCAACTGTATGGTTCACCCATGTGAGCCGATCGGCTAGTGTGAGCCAACCGACCGGTTGACTTGGTGAACTGGGCAGCTCACGGTCCTGCTAACTGAGGAAATAAGGATTTTCTCGATTGGAGGAAAACTTTCACGTTTCACTTGTTCAATTCAATTGAAATAAGGATTAATCTTTGCATTAATTGGAAACGATTGGGGAAAGTCAATTGTAGGCAACTTTGGGAAGTGAAACAACTGGTTCACTGTATGAAACAATTGGCTCACACTCCCAACTGACCAGTTCATTAGTGAACTCATCGGCTCACCTTGCCAAATGACCATTTTAGTTATGAAATAATCGGTTCGCCTTCCGCAGTACAGACTATTCATGGAATTTCTAAATCCTTCTACTCTCGAATAGTCTAGGAACCCTGACCCTACCCTCTATTATAAAAAGAGGGGTACTGGGGGCTTCTCAAGACACACAACTCAAAATATCAGTTTCTCTACAAAGTTGTTGTCCTCTCTGGTTTTGGTAACCGAGAGAGCCCGAGCAAGTGCTACCTGACTAGGGAGGCACAACGAGGGAAAGACAATGGTAAAAAAAGCCATATGAGTTTGGGAGAGTAGGTTGGTGCTAGTATACCAATAGGAGGGCCATCTCCTTCCTTCCAGTTCTTCTAGAATGGTAGGATTTTCAGGTGGTCCGTATGGACTATCTATAGAGGCAGGAGATGTCTGTCGCTCAGGAGGACACATTAACTGTAGCCTGTGGTGAAGGCCAGAGTCCATGGCGAAGACCAGGAGCTGCACAGACATCGTCCAAGACATGGTGTTGAAGACAACACATGGATGTGAGGTATTATCACTAGACAAGCCCCAGGACCAGGTTTATCTCGTTAAAACCATCCTTCCCATTACATAGTCATTTATGCGATCTCTAGTTATGGGTTAATGGCCAGTAAAAAAATTATGATGTCTACTCTAAGGCCATAAAACCCAATGGTGGTATCAGAGCCACATCAATGTACTGTGTTTTGGGATAAATTGATATGATCATATTTTGGTTTTATCGTAATTTATTTAATGCATACAATATGAATATTTAAAATGACTAAAAGAAATGAATAATGTGCATATCCAACTAAATACCACATTCGACCACAAACTAATATACATATATGATATGGTATATATACAACATGTCTCCCTAAAATGGTTTTAATGGTGGATGTGTCGCATGGTTATGGCCTATAAACCCTATGTGTGCTTGGTTGGTTATGGTTTTTTGCATCTCGGTTTGCATACTGAGCCTCTACCTTCTATTCTAGATGTAACTCAAAATAACTCAATCTTTCTCTTCTACCTTTTCTCCCCTCAAATGTAACTCTAGGTTTCCTAAAGATTATGTAAAAGTAGGATAGTTTATTTTTTGTTACATCGAAGAGGAAGACTGTAACATACCTAACCTGGGTTATGGCTTAACCCTAGAAGTTTTGCTTAAGTAAGTTATTTACAAACTTGTTCTAATCTTATGAAAAGTAATTAAGACTCTTTGTGAAGTTTATTTTCAAGTGTGAGCTTAATTGCAAACTATTTGTTCATTATATGATAGTCTGAGTGTAAAGTAAAATTTAACCAAGATGAGGGGTTACATTGCAATATGTCACAAGTTGAATATGCCTTAAGTGTTTTAGTATCATAAGAGAGAGAATGATGCTAAGTGGTGGCTTGTGGAAAGCCTAAATATTAAGTTTGAGCTTGTTTGAATAATGTTGCCTTGTGTACCAATTTTGGTACAAATTGTAATTTACCCAAAATATAGGGTTGATATGCAAATTACCACATACAGAGTATCCCTACTCCCTCTATGTATCATTTAGAGGAGATAGAAATAAGGAGACACCATGTTTGAACCATCTTTGAATGATGGTACTCTTGGTGATGAAAAGACCAAGAGATGATGTATAATTGAAGCCCATACTTGAGTTGTATCGAGTTGTAGACTTGAAATGGGAATGCCTATCATACAAGAAGCCATAGATGGGATCCCATATCGATTTTTGGACTCTTGGAAAATACCATGATGGCCAAATCACCTCAAGGAGGTGATCCATGACAAGTTAGATGCTCCTTGGAAAAAGTGTATCGGTTTGCATAATTTGTGAGATAAAGTTGAGGTATGTTATACAACAAGATAAGGGATGGCCTAAATATCATCTCTAGATTATCCTCAAGACTTTTTCATGTCAATATAAATGTGAGTGTCAACCATGCATGTTCACGTGTCACCTAGTGATATACGGTGATGACACCTCTTATACACCCTCTCTCATAAACCCCAAGTATATATACCTCTCCTTTCACCTACTAATGAAAGTTTACGAACCCCACAACTCTCTTTCTTAGAGATATCATGCATAAACTCTTATATATCATTCATAGTAGCTTAAGGATCAATGGAAGCTCGAGCACCAAGCTTAAGGTAAGGCCATGGTCATCTTCAACCTTAGTTGAAGCATGATTCTCGGGTTATAGTTATTCCTCTCTTTTCTTCCTCACCAAGTGCTTAACTATGGTGATTATTCATATATGGAGGAGTTGTGAACAAGCCTTGGACCTTGGATAAACTCATATTCAACCTTAGGAACGTGAATATTTGTATCTTGGAGCTTTGAAGTTGTTCTTGAGGCATGTTATATAACTTAAACTCAACTATGTTATTATTCACCTTCAATTTTGTTATACTTTTTGATCTACTATCAATTACGAATTCTCTTACATATTGATGAATCCATGAGTTCTATTAGTAACTTAGAACTATTGTCCATGAACTTGAACAATAATAATAAGAATCTAGAGGTTGATGATGATGACATCATCAAGGTTTGACCTGATATTAGGTTGAAGTACCTCTAACCCGATATGATGGAGTGAATACACCATTAATAGGATATGGTAATGAGTATGTACCTCTTGCACGATATGATGATGAAGTGCACACCTTATGCATGATATGTTGTTAAGAATACACAATGTACACGATATAAGATCAAATATATACCCTATCAACAACATGGAGTCAAGCATATACTATAATCCGATATATCAAACCCTAGGTGATAAGTAATCTGACATGTTGATATGCATACACTATAAACACGATATGGTGAGGAGTGTGTACCTCATGGGCGATATGAGTGAAACATATACACACCATGAGCACAATATGAGGTCAAATATTCACCTCTTACACGGTATGGTGTTAGTATTATACCCTAACCCGATATGGGTTGAAACTCTAGTTGATGATATGAAACCCGATATGTCAAACCCAAGATGATGGGTAACTCGATATGGAGATAAGTGATAACCCATGAATGATATGAGTGATACCTACATATACCTTGTGCACGATATGAAGTCAAGTCCATACTTCATGGATGATATGTTGTCAAGTGTATACTTTAACCGATATGGTTTTGAAACCCTAGGTGATGGAATGAAACCCGACACACCCTATCGTGTTTTCTAGAGGATTGTTGTGAAAGAGATCAACATGATATCTAGATATCATTCAAAAATATGATAGGATTGATTCCTTGAAGGCATGAAAAGTTATGAGCATAATGGTCTACCCAATATGTTAACTAATATGATAACCTGATATACCAATCCAAGGTGGTAACCCGATATATTATTGTGTATATATTACTTGAACAATACCATGATGAGGCATATACCCTATGCCAGATATGGTGCATACCTTGTGCGAGATATGGCATCAAGTATACCCTTTTACCTGATATGAGGTCAATTATATAGTTCATACATGATATGAAGCTAAATATCTCTAACTTTAGGTGATAAAACCTAAATGATAGCCAACGCAATATGGGTACACATTATGGTAATAGGGGATACACCCTAAATCAGATATGATGTTGAGGCAACACCATGTGCCCGATATAGATGCATGATATAGTGATGAGGTTACACCTCAAGCCCGATATGAAAGTATGATATGGTGTCAAGTACACACCTTGATACCCAATATGATGGAAGCATCTCCCTTCAATGTAATTGATGAAGTAACACATGAATTGTGTTATTTAAAGTAATACATTAAGACATAAAGAGTTTAATGCAATGTGTTAAGTATAGGCCAATGTATCTTGAGAGAAGGATTGAACCAAAGTATGAAGCAATCAACATCCTAATGAGGATAAGAGAGAAACTTTTACATGTGTGATAAATCATGTTAATAAGCATGCATTGATACTCCTAAAATGAGTGGAGTATGAATTAGAGTTTGATTCTAGATAATATGATCTTGAACCCTTAATTTGTTAATAAGGGGAAACTTAACCCTAATGAAGGGTGATGGTATTCACTTAAAACCCTAATCAGTTAGATTGTGAAACCATAACCCTAATTATGGGAAGGATGTATTTCTTATATATCACATAGTGATGATGTGAATCTGAAACCCCATTCGGTCAAAATGGGAAATCCTAACCCCATAATTGATCTACTACCAATTATGAATTCTCTTCCATATTGATGAATCCATGAGTTCTATTAGTAACATAGAACTGTTTCCATGAACTAGAACAGTAAGAATAAGAATCTAGAGGTTGATGATGATGACATCATCAAGGTTCATCCTGATATTGGGTTGAAGTACCTCTTACACGATATGATGGAGTGAATACACCATTAACATGATATGGTAATGAGTATGTACATCTTGCACAATATGATGATGAAATGCACACCTTGTGCATGATATGTTGTTAAGCATACACTATGTGCATGATATAAGATGAAATATACACCCTATGCATGACATGGAGTCAAGCATATACTCTAGTCTGATATATCAAACCCTAGGTGATAAGTAATCCGACATGTTGATATGCATACACTATACAAATGATATGGTGAGGAGTGTGTACCTCATGGGAAATATGAGTGAAACATATACACACCATGAGCATTATATGGGGTCAAGTATTCACCTCCTACACGATATGGTGTTAGGATTATACCCTAACCCGATATGGGTTGAAACTCTAGTTGATGATATGAAACTCAAAATGTCAAACCTAAGATGATGGGTAACTCGATATGGAGATAAGTGATACCCCATGAATGATATGAGTGATACCTACATATACCTTGTGCATGATATGAAGTCAAGTCCATACTTCATAGATGATATGTTGTCAAGTATATACTTTAACCGATATGGTGTTGAAACCCTAGGTGATGGAATGAAACCCCGCACACCCTATCATGTTTTGTAAATGATTTTGTGAAAGATCTCAACCTGATATCTAGCTATCATTAAAAATTATGATAGGAATGATGATGAATGCATATTCATCTTAGTTTTGGTCACCATTTTTGGCCCAGTTTTTCACTGAATGCTAATATTCACCCCTTGAATATGCTCATATACAATTTTCCTCAGTTCCATATCATTATTTAGAGTTTTGATCAAATGTATTTGTCTCCATTGTAGGATTGAACATCGTGCTATATGTGGCAGTGTAGGAGGTGTAGAGGATGGTGGTCCTACTATAGCCAGAGGATTCATCAACGCAGGCCATTCGACCCTCAGCAATAGCCCCCCGGGCAGGGGTGGGTTTGATTCATGATGATCGCGACCGTGGCCAAGCAAAGAAGGACGAAGACTATGATCTCAAAGAAGGATCGTGACCGCGATCCCAAGGAGACTATGACCGCAACCGTGACCTGGTTGCACCTTGACCTGACTTGGTCCGCGACCTCAAAAGATCACAACCTACATGGGATACCTCAACCTCAGAGGACCGCGACCTCAGAGGAACTCAACCAGAGGAGACCACGTGCTAAAGCAGACCTTGATCGTGGTCGACACCTCGATCGCAGCCGAAACCTCGATCGCGGCTAGTACCTCAACCGCGGAGTTGAGTCGGTGGTCTGCACCTATAAATAGTCGACCTCCCCATCCATTTGAGGCATCTCTTCCATGACACGGGAGGCTGTCGCTCTGGACCCAGTCCTCAGGAAGATGATCTCCGCTGCCAAGGACTACCTCTGTGGAGTTCATACCTCTCCTCCATCTCCACTCCATCCAGATCTATCTTCTAGCCACAAAAGTGGTTGGACTTCAGATCTATAGATCTACTCCGCCGTCAGCCACCTACTTATCCTACAAGCAAGTACATAAGAAGAGAAGGAAGAAGGAGAGAGAAGATCTGCCACACCATCCTTGGTGTTCTCTCCCTCCTTATTTCAGATCTTCCCTGACATCGTGTAGAAGATCGTTTCTCCACCGAGCTCTGGCCATCTTCTTCACCATGACCATGGCGGAATCTTCCCTCTTTCTTGTTTTTCTTGTTTCTATCATGAAGAGCAAGTAGTCCTCTTCGGTGGGGTGCAAGTCCTAGCCCCACTTCCCATGCTTGCATGTTCATCCTAAAACATTCCATGGCTTGTATATAACTTTTCATCTCGTGTTAATCATTTGATGCGTTCTTGTAGACTAATCACCCACCTTGCAGGATCTATTATAACCCTTTATTGCAAGAACTTCAATACTTATGTTTATTAATATCATTTAACATGGTTGATGCCTTGACAAGAACTTCTGAAAGATATCTTTGGAGTAGTACGTGTGTGATCTGCAGGTGACGAGACATGTGATGCTTGTAGGTGATGCTTACGTGAACCTAACTTCCATACAGAGGGTTTGCAACTCCATTTGGATGGTTTTATCTTTCCTGGATGTATTTTGGACATGTTTGCATGTGTAGTGATGGTGAAACCCAGTTCCACCCCAGTGATTCCCATCATTAATCTAGACTCTATTTTAATCAGGCTCTTTACTTTCCTTGCATTTAGTTTAACCAAACCCAATCAACTCTTCTTTCTAAATATTAGTCTTACTTGGACTGGATCCGACTAGTAAGATTCTTAAAAACATTTTCCTTTGGGATTCAATCCTTAACTATACTGCGATAAGACCCGTCCACTTGTGGGTGGTATTTTTGCACGAGGTTTTGGTAAAAAAACTCAGGGATTTCAGCCCTGGGTGAATTTGTTAGTACAGTAAAAAACCACGTCAAATTCTAGCGACGTTGTCGGGGAAAATGAAATCATCTAGTTCAATCTAGTTCCGTTAAGGCAAATTTAGGATTTTGCTGTCATTTTGATACTATTGATTATATACTTTAATCTAGTTCTACTCCATCCATCTTACTCCTGTAAGGTCTATCCATCCTAGGTACCCCCAAAGACTAGTACATGCACCGCTCAAACAGTTTCGGCCTTGCTGCTAGCTTTGACCCTGAGATAGAGCAAACCTTTCATCGTCAGAGTAGAGAGGACCAAGCATGGATGGAACAAGAGGAGGAAATTTCCCAAAGGGTGGATCAAGCCCTTAATGCCCAAGGAGATAGGCTTATGCAAGAAGCCCAAACTGGAGTTCAAGAAGAGATCCAAGCAGCTCAAGCAACAGAGTTATAGAAGGACCTTAGAGAGTTCTCCATCCCTAAGGCTACTGACGTTCATCACCCAGTACAAACTCCTCCCATCAATGCTCCAAATTTTGAGATCAGGGCACATTGGGTTACATTGCTTCAGAACAACCCTTTCTATGGTAAGCAAGGAGAAGATAGTCAAGAACATCTTTTAAGGTTTATAGATCTATGTGCTATGAGAAAGAAGAATGGAGTCACAGATGACGCCATTAGACTCTATCTCTTCAAATATTCTCTTGTTGATAGAGCCATGAGTTGGTATAACTCCTTGCAATGCAAACCCATCACCACCTGGGAACAACTTCAAAATATTTTTTTGGAAAATTTCTATCCTCCTTCCCTCACCTATGAAATTAGGGGCCGCATAACACAATTCATTCATGTCCCTGGTGAAACCCTTGCAGAAGAATGGGAAAGATACAATGAGCTTCTACATAAATGTCCACACCATGGCATTCTTAAGAATCATCTCATAAAAATCTTTTATAGGGGTGTGGATGATTATATCAAGAAGTTTTTAGATTCCTCATCTAGAGGAAACTTCATGCGTCAAAGTTATGATAGAACATGGAAGGTTGTCACTCTTGGAGTTGAAAATCAAGCCAACTGGGGAAGATCCGTAGGCAAAGGAGTGTTGAAGGTGGCTATGGCAGAAGCTACTCCTGAGTACAAGTCTATCGTTGAATCCTTAAAGCTACTAGTTGCCAAGCAAGACAACCTCGAATCATCTTTCGACGCCTATGAGAGGAGGCGCTCACCCCCTTGAAAACAAGAACAAGTCAAGTCAGCTTCTCTATTTTGTGAATCATGTAAAGGCACTGATCATTCTACGCTAGCCTGTAGCATTCTCTATGATGTTATTCTGGGCAAAGCTTGTGCCCAAGGAGGCGATGGTCAGATGGAAAATCTAAATGTTGTCCACACTATCCCTGGTCAAGGATATTATAATCTGAATTAGAATAGGAACCATCCAGGTTTTCAATATGGAAATCCTTCAGGAGCAAAAAACTCACAACAACTTGGTTCAGATAATCAACAATGAGGTCTGTCGGGATACCAATATAACCAACAACAAAATTTCAAGAATCAAGGGAACTTTAGATGTAACTTCCAGAATAGAAACTACAACCAGTATCAAAACAACTCTCAATTCCACAATCCAAACCAAGTTCCTTATCAACATCAACAACAAGGGCCACAAGCTGGTCCCATCTCTTCTGATGACAAACTGTCAGCCATTGAAAAGATGCTTCAATCACAATTGACTATGATAGCAAATCCGCAAGCCCATCAGAAGGTTATTGAATCCCAACTAGTTCAACTTTCATATAGCCTCAAGCCACCTGCTGGAGCATTTTCTGGACAACCTAAGAACAATCCTAAGCATCTAGAGAAACTGAAGGTTGTCACCACCCGATCAGGAAAAGACTATTCTGATCCTCCTGTGAAGACATCTGTGGTAGTTACGGACGATGATGACTTTGTGACCACCCAAGATCTATAGTACGTGAATCTCAACCGAAAGAACCACCAAAAACTGATAAGACAGACAAAGCAAGTTCTGAAGAACCTATTGTTGCAGAGGATGAAGACACACCTGAGCTAGTTGTGCCATTGTACAAGCCTCATCCTCCCTTCCCAGCTCGACTAAAGCAGACAAAGCTTGACACACATTTCAACAAGTTCAAGGAAGCAATGAAGAATCTTCATGTTGATATACCCTTTCTAGATGCTTTGGCCGAGATACCAGCCTGGACAAAGTACTTAAAATGACTCCTCACAAGGAAATATATAACTGAAGAATATGAGACAATTAAGTTAGGAACAACTATTTCTGATATTATTCAGAGCAAGATGGGAAAAAAGTAGAAAGATGCAGGATCCTTTGGAATTTCATGTCATATCGGTGACTCTTCATGTAAGAAGGGACTAGACGACCTTGGTGCTAGCATCTCTATCATGCCACTTAGCCTTTGCAAGTGGCTAGGATTTGTAGAACTTCTTCCGACTGGCATTACCATACAACTTGCATACAATTCTATGACTCTTCCTTTGGGAATTATTGAGGATGTCCCAGTCAAGGTAGGCAAAGACTCTTATTTCCCATGTGACTTTGCCATCATGGACATAAAAGAGACTCCAGATACCCTCTTATCTTTGGCCATCTTTTCCTCGCCACTACAAGAGCTTTGATTGATGTCAAAGCAGGAACCTTACTCCTCATACTTGGCAAAAAATACTGGAGTTCAAAGTTTTTGAAAGTATGCAAAGACAAGTCTAGTTGATTGATTGCATTGAGAAAATGTCACTCCTCATGCAAGAGGATTATGAATAAGACGATCCTTTAGAAGTGTCTCTAACAAACCCATCTACTGATGACTCCATTGATGAACAAATAAAGAATTTTGTTCTCCAACTCAACGCTACAGAAGAAGACCCTGAAGCTAAATTTGAGGAACTCAAGACTGCGAACGTAACTGAAGACCTATGCGAAAAACCAGAGGCCCCCTAAATGAAGCCCCTACTCGAGGGACTGAAGTACGTGTTTCTGGATGATCTCAAGGTTTGCCCAGTTATCATAAATTCTGATCTAACATCTGAACAAGAAGATAAACCTATGTCAGAATTAAGGGAAAGAAGAAAAGCTATCGGCTATAAGATGAGTGATCTCATCGGGGTCAGTCAAGAACTTTACATGCACAAAATCCCAATGGTGAAAGACCACAAGCTGACCGTTGAACATCAAAGGAAGTTGAATCCTAATATGAAAGAAGTTGTTCGCCTTAAAGTCATCAAACTGCTCACTATAGGAATCATCTATCCTATATCTTACTCGCCATGGGTGAGTCCTGTACATGTTGTCCCAAAGAAAGGTGGAACACTATGATTCAGAATGAAAAGAAATAACTCATCCCCACTCGAATAACCACTGGCTAGAGGATGTGTATCGACTACATGAAGTTAAACAAGGCCACGTGTAAGGAACATTTCTCGATGCCATTTCTAGATCAGGTCTTAGAGCAATTGGCTCACCAGGAATATTTTTGATATCTTGATGGTTACTTTGGATTCTATCAAATACCCATAAATCCATATGACCAATAGAAAACAAATTTCACTTACCTCTTTGGAACATATGCCTTTAGAAGGATGTCGTTCGGGCTTTGCAATGCGCCTACAACCTTCCAATGTTGCATGGCAGTCGTATTTGCTAGACTCATTGAAACCATTATGGAAGTTTTCATGGATGATTTCTCCGTATATGGGGATTAATACGACTCATGTCTGAATCACCTCTCCTTAGTCCTCAAACGATGCGAAGAAGCACATCTAGTGTTAAATTGGGGAAAATGTCATTTTATGGTACAAGAAGGCATTGTCCTCAGCCATAGGGTCAGCAATCGAGGAATTGAAGTTGACAAAGCAAAAATCAAAGTGATTTATAGACTCAGTATCCCAACCAATGTAAGGGAGGTCCACAAATTTCTTGGCCATGTAGGCTTTCATAGAAGGTTCATAAAGGATTTCTCCAAGATAACCAAGCTTATGACAAACTTAAAACTAAAGGACGTTGATTTCCAATTTGATGAAGAATGCATCAAGAGTTTCAAAAATCTCAAGCATGCCCTTACGTCAACCCCCATCATAAGAGCCCAGATTGGGGGCACCCATTTGAAAAAATGTGTGATTCTAGTGATTATGCATGAGGGGTAGTTTTGGGCCAATATATAGAAAAGAAACATCATGTCATCTACTATGCATCTAAGACCCTTGATGAATCTCAAAGGAATTATGAAACTACCGAGAAGGAACTCTTAGCAGTTGTGTATGCCTTTGACAAGTTCAGATCCTACCTCATTGGTTCCAAGGTCATTATCTACACAGATCATGTTGCAATTTGTTACCTCCTAGCAAAGAAAGATGTAAAACCCAGGCTAATCAGATGGATTCTCCTATTGCAAGAATATGATCTTGAGATATAAGATAAGAAAGGCACAGAGAATGTTGTGGCAGACCACTTGAGTCATATCCACACTCTGGAAACTAAAAAGATCCCGATTAATGACTCTCTTCCAGACAACCAGCTCATGAAAGTCTTAGAAGCTACTCCTTGGTACTCAGACTACGTGAATTACCTTGCAGCCGGTGTCATCCACCCGGAATGCACCGGCAATGCACTGAAGAAATTCATGCATGATGTGAGGCAATATCACTAGGATGAGCCATACCTTTTCAATATTTGTGTTGATGGTCTCTATAGATGATGTATCGCCGAGGAAGAAGCTCATCTTGTTTTAGAACAATGCCACTCAGGTCCTGCTGGAGGCCATATGAGTTCTAAGAAAACAACTTTGAAGGTTTTGCAATGTGGCTTCTTTTGGCCAACCATATCCAGAGATGCCTACAACTTTGTCTTGGCATGTGAAAAATGCCATAGGATGGGTAACATTACAAAAAGAGATGAGATGCCCCTCAAGCTCTGGCAAGAAATCGAGATTTTAGACGTTTGGGGAGTGGACTACATGGGATCATTCCCACCCTCATCTGGGTTGTTCTATATTTTAGTTGCAATGGATTATGTCTCTAAATGGGTAGAGGTCATACCAACCGTCACCAGTGATTCAAAACCTATCATCAAAATGTTTTTCCCCATTTTGGAGTTCCATGAACTGTGATCTCTGACGGAGGTTCTCATTTTATGGAAAGAAGCTTCGAGGCTCTATTGAGAAAATATGGTGTGACACACAAGGTAGCTTCCCCCTACCATCTGCAAATGAGTGGGTAGGTAGAGGTTTCAAACCGTCAGCTCAAAGCTATCCTGGAAAAGACAGTAGGTCACAACCAAAAGGATTGTCAGTAAAAATCAATGATGCCTTGTGGGCCTACCGAATTGCTTTCAGGACTCCTCTTGGGACAACACCATTTAGATTAATCTATGGAAAGTCATGTCACCTACCCATAGAACTTGAACACAAAGCTTGGTGGGCAATCAAACAGTAGAATTTTGACATGAAGAAAGCTAGTCAAGCTAGGATTCTGCAACTTCAGGAGCTGGATGAGCTCCGGATGACACCCTATGAGAATGCACGAATCTACAAAGAATGCACATTATTATGGCATGATGGTCATCGCAAGAGGAAATATATACAAGTGGGAGATCAAGTTCTATTATTTAACTCAAGACTGAGATTGTTCCCAAGGAAACTCTATTCTCACTGGTCTGGACCATACATTGTCAAGAGCATCTACCCACATGGTGCTTTTGTTTTATGAAGTGAAAAGTTAGGTGATTTTGTGGCAAATGGCCAATGCTGGAAGATATATTTCACCACAACTGATACTAGCAATGAAGAATCATTGAATCTTTCCAAACCAACATATCTACCAGAAAACTGAAGGAATCATGTCGAGCCAACGACATAAAACAAAGGCGCTTGTCGGGAAGCAACCCGATCCTTAACTTAGATTTTACATTTTAGTTTTAAATTAGAAAATTTTGCACCCAGTAGATATTGCATCGCAAGATGCAGTCTTAAGTTTTGATAGTTTTCATTTTTGAAATTTCAGATGGAGGACACGTTGCTGAGAGGAACACAACCACATCTGGTGGTCCAACCGACATGATTTTTCCCCTCCATCTCGGATTTAGAGTTTGCTCGAGACGAACAAATTTCTAAGTTTAGGGTGGAGGGTGGGTGGTACATACTTTACTTTCCACCTACACCCATCTTTTTTAAACTTAAGATTCCATCTTTGCAGTTTTGATCAAAATTTTCAAATTTTTGAAGTAGTTTTGTATAGAAACTTGATGAAGTTTTGACGCTTTTTTTCAATCAAAGCCTTTATCTAGCTGGCTAGTTCCTTTGTCTATGCATTTTTGAATCATTATACCCTCCTTATTCGAAGCAAAGCTTCAAGAGGGATAATTTTTTAAACTAGCCATGGTTAGAAATCACCATGTGAAGCTTATGAATCCTAACATCACGATCCTTCAGTAAAAATGAAAAGTATCTGTCGAATTGAGAGGTATCAAACTCATCATGCTTCCAAACTGACCAGTGGAATAATAGCATGAAATCTCCACTGGATCCACATCAGGTAATTATTTGAGAATAGTATGATAAAGAGAACAACCCGGTGTGCTGAAACATAAATCAAGTTGCATTATGATCTGAACTCTCTTCTACACTTCTTCTACCATCTTCATACCCCTCCATCCATAAAAAAGAAACAAAAAGCCATAAAAAATAGTGCAAACCCTAAGTTCGGGGTGGCACACCATCCCTCTCTTTATTCACTTCTTCCATACCCCTCTCTATTTAATAGGGGCATACCACCAAAAAGAAAAGATGCCAATGAGCACACACACACAAAAAAAATGCAATCTCGAGTCGAATAGAGGAGAGATTCACACAAAAAATGCAATCAATGTAATCACAACCATATAATAAAATCTCGATCCGAATAGATGAGAGATTCACTACTTCCTTCCATACCCCCTTCACTCCCTTTTCCACCTATAGGCACAATGAATGCCTCATTTTTTCCACTCTTTTGAAAAACACATGTGTCAGATCAGACACATACTTTTTGATTCTACGGGTATCTCTGGACTCTTACGAAGCTCTTAGACATGCTTGATATCGAAAAAAGTGGGGAGGAAGTTCTTTTGGGAAACGAACTCAGGAACGAAGATGTTGTAAGATGTGTTCAGTGATCTCAGGAAGTTGGTATGCTCACCCATACAAAGCAGTAAAGAAACAAACGTGATGTGAAGATGAGGCAATCACAAGAGTTGAAAGTATTCAATTGGTGGATGTTTCATATTTTGTGTTACTTGAGGACGAACAACGTTTTATTTCAGGGTGATTTGATGAATGCATATTCATCTTAGTTTTGGTCGCCATTTTTGGCCCATTTTTGCACTGAATGCTAATATTCACCCCTTGAATATGATCATATACAATTTTCCTCATTTCCATATCATTATTTAGAGTTTTTATCAAATCTATTCGTCTCCATTGCAGGATTGAACATTGTACTATGTGTGCCAGTGTAGGATGTGTAGGGGACGATGTTGGAACCCTAGGTGATGGAATCAAAACCGACACACCCTATCATGTTTTGTAAAGGATTGTTGTGAAAGAGCTCAACTTTATATCTAGTTGTCGTTCAAAAATATGATAGGACTGATTCCTTGAAGGCATGAAAAGTTATGAGCATAATGGTCTACCCAATATGCTAACCCGATATGCTAACCAATATGATAACCCGATATACCAATCCAAGGTGGTAACCCGATATAGTATTGTGTATATATTACTTGAATGATACAATGATGAGGCATATACCCTATGCCCGATATGGTGCATACCTTGTGCACGATATGGAAGCAAGTATATCCTTATAACCAATATGAGGTCAAGTATTTAGTTCATACATGATATGAATCTAAATATCTCTAACTTGAGGTGATAAAACCTAAATGATAGCCAACCCGATATGGGTACACATTATGGTAATATGGGATACACCCTAAATAAGATATGATGATGAGGCAACACCATATGCCCGATATAGATGCACAATATAGTGATGAGGTTACACCTCAAGCCCGATATGAAAGTAGGATATGGTGTAAAGTATGCACCTTGATACCCAATATGATGGAAGCATCTCCCTTCAATGTAATTGATGGAGTAACACATGAATTGTGTTATATAAAGTAATACATTAAGACATAAAGTGCTACAACCCCAATTTTTGGGTTCAATTGGTGAGAAAGGTAATTTCTCACTTTAAAGATAATTGACAAATAATGATATAATTTGTTTTGCAGACATGGATTTCGTTTACAACAGTCTTGATGATTGTTTTGTGGGCTTTATTGGCTATTGGGCCCAAATAATAAGAAAATTCAATTAGTAAATGAATAATTGAATATTTGAGAAAGGAAAGAAGTAGAAACCTCTAGAAGGCAAAATGATGTAATCCAAGGATGGATTTCGTGCCTCTTGGGTTCCTTGGGTTCCAAGTAGTCCAAAGTTGCAAAAAGAAAGCAATAAGAAAAGAAAAGATCAATTAAATATTTCTTTATTAAGAAAGAAATTGAAAATAATGATAAAATGTGGAAAATAAGTGGAAAGAGGTGGAATTGAGTTATCCATGATGGAATTTCGTATTCCAAGGATTCCTAATCTTAAAAGGAATACCAATGAGGAAAATAAAAGAGAAATAAAGAGAAATCCTCAAAATAGATATTTTTTATAAGGAATAAACAAGATAATGGGTATAGATGCATAATGAGTACCCAATAAAGTTCCATGTACTTCCATATGTTCTTTAATGGCTTTTGTGTATCCAATAAGTAGTTTTGGGTCGTAGATATATGTGGTTACGTAGAGGAAATGTATCAAATATCTTTATTTGGGCAACTTGCTTGTATGGTAAGCGAAAAGAAAGGAAAATCGTAAAAGAAGTCTATGGAAAGGAGTATATAGTCAAGTTAATGAGAATAGAAATATTTCCCATATCAGAAAAACACAAATCCCCAATTATCTACGTATGAGTTTGCGAGAAAGGGAAATTTTGACCTCCCTCTCCCTTCCTTTCATGATACATGGGAAACCTTTAGGGTTTTAAGTAATGTGCCTATATAAAGAAATCATATGTAGCCCTCTTGCCACCAGGAACACCCTACCCCTAGTCGTCCATCCTGGATGTGTTTTTTTTTCACCGTTCCTCATTGTGCTATGCCCTTCCTCATCCAAGACATCCTAGGGTTCTCTGTGAGGCAAGATGCATGTCAACCCAATGAGCTAAGGGAAACGATGGATGATCTGCTTCAAGTTGCTCTATTTTTTACCTTTCCATGGGAAGCAATCACAACATCCCGCATGATCCAAACCAGCAACACTCGAACTAGAGCCATACCAGCAGTGCCATGAACTCCACCCCTTTTATCCTTGGGACTGCAACCCTTGAGGCCGGAACCATGACTACTGAGAAGTAGTAGCGTCGAAGATCGTCCAGGTGGCCCGAAGGAGGAGGCCAAGGTAGCGGCGGACATCTCTGCATGTCCAAGCGTGGCCTCGGGCCTATCATGCACAAGTCGGAGGAAGAGGACATGGGAGAAGAGATGCTCCTAAGGTGGCGGTGCTCTGGCCGCCGTACCGCATGAACCCAGGCAACCGCCACACCCTGCACAAGGAAGAGAGGGTACACGGCACCGGCCGACTGACTGATGCACCAGGGAGCGTCAGTGTTCCGGGGAGAAAGGCGGTGGATCCTAAACGGGAGCAATAGCGGATGGCGTTGCGGAGAAGGCATTAGTGTAGGCAACGATGGCGCTCTACGACCTGAATTACTGACCGGGGATACACGGACCTGTAGGCATGCGGAGGAGGAAGGGATGAGTTCCCTATGATGCTAGATGTGCTCCTACTGGGACTGGGTCTAGTACTCACATGCAGAAGAAGGAAGCTTCGTCAGGGCTTGGAGCTCCCACCGGCGTCGCCTTGAGCGACATCGTCCGTGGGACGAGTGCGGCAGACCTCAGTAGGATCTCGTAACTCGCGAGGATGGAGATCGGGACCCTAGGTCGTGGGTTAGATGGATCCTAGCAAGAATCTGCAAGTCAGTGCTTAAAGACAAATAAAATGAAGATAAAAGGTAACTCTTTTGATGACGTGGCATCTCCTTATTGGCTTAGAAATACTAGAATTGCATTTACTCTAGAAAATGATTGGTAGCTTGAAATATAATGATATTGTATATCATTTTGATCAAGAAAAGAAGAGTAATACAAATAAAACATCATTGAGACCTAATTCTGATCCTAATTCCAAAAGTAGTACAATATACATTAAAGTGATGGTGTATTATGATGCTTAAATCGGTAAATATGGTTAATTTGAGATGTTATCTAACGTTGATTAACATAATGGTGATTTAAGATGGTAATGATGCTAATAATGATATGTAGAATCCTAAATGTGTATAATCTTACTTATGAGAATTAGGGTTTTAAAACTAACATATGGTTAGTGAGTGTAAATTGGATCTAAGTGATCATAACGAGCACATTTGTTGAATATATTAATTAGGGTTACACATGATGTCTAATTTGGACTAATAACTCTAATAAACAATTATGTGATGGAATTAAGGGTTTGTACCTCTATTCCTTAACCAGACCCTAATACCCTAGATTTGGACCGAGTACGGTTACTTGGGATAATATGTGATGGTGACAATTTAGAATTTACATACGTGCAGATTAAACGATCAATTGCTTGGTTTGCTTGCTCGGATCTATTGATTGGTTGATTGAATCTACTTGAAGCATAACTGTATATTCTGCATGGAAAAAGGTATGTGGTTACACATATGAATAATTGCTCTAGTTTCACGGCGATTCCCGAAGTTTTAATCGGTTGCTTGAAATAACTATTGGATGTTTATTTATTTCATGCAACTATAAAGTGACTATGATTATCACTATAAATGTGCGTATATAACTGGCTAGATCTGGGTCCACCTCTATTTCTTTGAAAAGGCTAAGAAAAAAAGGGGTAATCCTAGAGCAAGGTCTAGGTTACCGAGAGTTAGAAACTGGGATACCTACGTGTAGTGCCATGAGACTCATTAGCCTGCCATGAGTTAAGGAGTGGGCTACTTACGAGTAGTGCCATGTGACTCAACCCTAGAAATTGGTTCACTTATAGGTGGATCATGAGGGGTTTAATGGGGACAAAATAGAGGATAGGGTACTCTTGGATCGCGGAGTTATATCTAAAATGTAATCTTGGTTGTTAAATGATTAGTTGAACGATTACATTGTTAATGTATTTACATGATTATTGTTTCCCCCACATACCAGCTTCGGCTGACCGACATTTTGTTTGTCAGCATTTTAGGTACAAGCCAAAAGGACAAACATTAAATCGTCATATTGTGAAATACATGAAGTAAAATATAAGGAGGATTAGTTAGATTAGAATCCTTAAGTGGATAGAAGTTTAGAGATCCAAGTTTTCAAAAAATGTATGCAAAAATTTATTTTTCTTACAGCTTTCAGTATAGTATGTTAAAATTTGATAATTATTCTTGGTTAATTGCCGAACCTTTGATCCGGAAGTCATGGGTGCGGCTTCGACCTCTCGGTATCCCTTAATTGGGGGTTATCGAGAGGTGGGGTCATAACATTTGGTATCAGAGCATAGGTTCCCCACTTAACCATTAATAATTATTAAATTTTACAAACTCCATAGAACCCAAGGGAGTTATTAGAGGATTATCCGAAAGACGGAGGTGTCTAGAAAAGGATCACGACCGAGGGTTGGCAATATTTTCCTCTGCACCGCTAGTCAGAATACGAGGACTCCCGGATCCGTGTGACTGCCTGGCCAAAGTCTTAGGGTATGAATCGAAATAAGATACCTTTAGGACTTCTCATCTTATTCATCCCTTCTCACCACCAAATTTCTGATAAGGACCTAAAGGATTAGGGTTTTCTTTCTTCTCCTCACCCTCTTGAGGTATGGGTAAATTTAATAAGGTTTAAGGAATCCTCCACCAAATTAATGAAAGGCATGTAAATAAGATGTCATGGACATAAGCTTAATAGATTAAGCGCAAACTAAAGAATAGATACATGCTTAGGTCGTATGACATAAGTTGTCATGTACTCAGAAGAGACCTGAGGCTAGACCTTCTTGTCAGGAGGATAAGTTAGTCTTGGAGATAGAGATCTCCATTACAAGTAGAGACCTGGCACATCCTCTGAGGATGATGCTAACCCTAACCCTAAGTGAAGGTTAGAGAGAGATGAGTTGAACCAGGTGTTTGAAAGAACATGCCTTTGGGATGCCATATGATCCATGGGTGACCTAGCACCTTTGGCAACCCAACCCTGGGAAGGGTCGTGCATGTTAGGGTAAAGGATAGCTCCTTAGATGATGATGTTAGTGAAGGACCTTAGAAACCCTATGGTCTTATGCAAGTAGGGTATAGATGGCACCTAGGGCACGTCATAGTGATGACAGTAAGATGAAACCCTGGATAAGGAATTATGATGGAGCATAAAGGGTTATGGATGATCTTGAGCAAACATAAGTTCGAACCTAGGCTTCACCCATGTAGGGCATGCTTTGAGGTTGATCCTTCATGAAGAGAGGACCTCTAATGGTGAGGTTGGATGTAGGGTTAGCTCTAGAGAGAGCAGGAAACCCAGCAAGAAGGTTGGAAGCCTAAAACCCTGGACAATGGATGATAGTGGTTGCCTCATGATCGATCCTTGAAAGTTGATGATATCTTGGTTTCCTTTAGAGGGACCAAACCCTAGAGAGTGAAGATGAAGCATCTGGTTCCTATGTGCCTACGGTATAGGTGTCTACCTTCTGAGGTAGGAAGAAGAGTTCCTTAGACCTAGAAAGGTTTAGTAGCAGGTTATGAGGCCTTGTACCTTGTTGGTTGTCCTTAAGGAGGACCCAACCCTAAGTGTTGCTCGAGTTAAAGGATGACAAGAAGTGCATGTCATGCCTTTTGCATGCTTGGTTCGTAGTTAAGAGATAGAGCATGCAGTTGGACACCTACAAGTGAACCTAGGGTTCCTAGGCCTAAGAGGGGAAGTGGTGTACCTAATGCTCATGATGAGAAGTTGAGTTCCTATAGAAGTGAGCATGATACTCCTCATGTATAGAGGAAAAGGGAAGCCCCTTAAGTTTAAGGTGTGTTTGATGAACCCCTCACAGCTAGGTTGATGATAAAGAAAGGTATGTTCTTGATCCAACATTGAGGAAAGAGGACAAGTATGACCTAGCATCGTTCGGTAGGTGATCTGTTGTGCCTTAATAGCTTGCTAGGGTTAAGTAGGCTCGTGTGGATGTAAACCCTAGACCTAAGAGCTTTTGTGACCTTATTGTCAAGAGATAGTTTTCCTCCCATCCTCGGAGAGGGACCCCTTTGGTAGGGTGTATATCAGTTCTGTTGATTTAAGGTAACCTGAAGAGGTCTCACAGGATCTTGAGAAGCTAAGTGAAAAGTGCATGGTATGAGAATGAACCTGTAGACCCATATATATCCATCTCTAATTGCATATGAATGTGTTACCATGGAGGTAACCAGTATGGGGCTTGACCAAGGTAGGCAGGTTGCCATGATCCCTATGAAAGGATGAGAGCCAGCCCATGAATGCAGAAAGAGAGATGATGAAGACTTGGGTAAGGTTATAAGTGAGCATGTACTATAATGATGAATCCTAAGTCTATCCTAGGGTCAGGTAGGGATGAGACCGATGAAAGTAGGAGTTGCCTAATTCCCCAGTTGCACATGACCATAGGGTCGGGAGGTAATAGCTATCATTGTCTGAGGACCATGGGTTAGGAGATTGATCACCTTCATGGACTCATGGGACCCAAAGGGCAGATGAGTAGGGCACTCTCTTGATGCATGAGGGAAGAGGGATGACCCCAAAAGAGTCGGTACCCTATGGACCTAGAGGAGATGACCAAGGATATAAACCTCAGTAGGTTCAAGACTAGTTTTATATCATGATGTCTGTGGCGTAGAGACATATGTGGCATGTTGCAACTTAGATGTAAAGGTGTATTGGCAAGGTGGGATGTACCATCTATACTCTTGGAACAGGAAGAACTCTGTATTTGGACTGCAGCCAAGTGCTTATTTCCTCTTGTTATGGGGGTGAGAGATAGGACATTACGCATGCCATACACCAAGGATAAGAGACGATGTAGGTTGGAACGTTGCCACGAGAAATGGGGATAAAGAACCTAACCTACCCTGGTAAAGTGAATGATACATGGATGGCTTGCAAACACTAAGAGGAATGAGGTAGTCACCTTACGAGGATGTTTTTATCATGAGCTATGTAGAACTTACAAGTTATACAAGGTTGAGTTTGATTACCAGGAAAATGAGCTCAAAAGTGTTCTCAATGAATTTAGACTTAGAGTTTGAGATGAGATGATAAGTGGAATACATGGAAGTGTATGTCTTCAATGTTACCTAATACTTAAGGATGTGAAGTGGTAATGGATGCTCTGGTTGGGATATATCTGACTTGTTTGACTAGATGCTAGAAGAGGTTGTTTGGCTAACCCTAAGTTTGGAAAGGAGAGGTGTTTGGATAACACTCAGATGTAACAAGATACATTGAAAAGTTAAGGGTTGTTTGGTTAGCCAGTCTAGTCCTTGATGCAATGAAAGGATGGTGGTAGAACCTCAGATGCACTTCTTTGGAAGAGAAGGTGATGAAACCCCGACTAGAGTGGTTTAGGGTTTCAGAGGAATCGATCTTGAGGAATCATGACATACAGGAAATCATGATTGAAGATCACCATACACCGTAGTAAATGGCAATAACACTATGGATGCTTAAGGTAAAGTTGCATGTGGTTTATGGCCATGCAATCCAGGAGGTAAAGGACGAACCCCAGTAACCCAGTGTATCGATATAGAGGATAAAAGAGTCACTGAGAGGGAATGGGAGTTCATCACTATGGATGTTGTGATAGGTCTCCCCTAGACCAAGGAAGGTCGAGATGCAATATGGGTTATGGTAGATCGCCTTACCTAGATGACATAAGAAAGAAAGAGTACTGTCAAGGGACAGATCTGGTTGAACTATCCATGAGAGAGATGGTCCAACTACACCATGATGTGAGTTCAAAGGATCTTGAGTTTGACCTAGAGGTTCACTTCCATAAAGTGGAAGTAGGTACATGAAGAACTCAAAGTTGGTATATTTTATCACCCCTAACTATGGTTAGTATTATCCAGACTAAAGGATCTGATAAGGGCATATGTGCTCGATTTGGGGTGATAGTTAGAGACAGTTTTTGTCCTATGAAAGATGTGAAGATAATCACCATAGTCAGTAACGGGATTTATAAGAAGCTCTGTAAGGGAGGTTGTGTCGGTCACCACTTCAGTAAGGTGATGTTGGTGAAAGGACCACATGATGGTTAGAAAAGGGCCACAATGCGTGTAGATGAAGTCGCTTCGATCGTGCAATGGCTGAAAGGAGCCTAGAGATGACAAAAGTCATGAGCAGATGCAAAGTAGACTGACATGCAGTTCACTGTGGGAATATGTGACATGAAAATCTGACCCCTCTAAGTTATAACTAAGAGAGCTGAGTCCCCGATGCATTGGTTCTTTTGACATGGTTTGGTGGAGAAGGTTAAGTTTGACCTTACCCCTCAGGATAAAGTAATGTGTGATGAGTTCCATGTGTCCAATTTAGAGAAATATGTGAGGTACCCCGACCATGTGCTGAGCAATGAACCTAGTGAGCCCCAAGGGAGGCTGAAATGGTCTGAGTCCACCTGTGCAGTTTATAGACGCCAGGATGGAAGAACTCAGAGAAAAGAATATGTGATGATAAAGGTTCTTTGGAAATGCCATGAGTACGGTAAAACCACATAGGGGCCAATGATGGACATGGAAAAGTCTTATCCTGAATTGTTTGTTTGCTTGATAGAATTTTGAGGACAAAATTCCTATAAGAGGGGAAGGATGCTACAACCCCAATTTTTGGGTTCAATTGGTGAGAAATGTAATTTCTCATATTAAAGATAATTGAACAAATAATGATATAATTTTTTTTGAAGAAATGGATTTCTTTTACAATAGTCTTGATGATTGTTTTGTGGGCTTTATTGGCTATTGGGCCCAAATAATAAGAAAATTCAATTAGTAAATGAATAATTAAATATTTGAGAAAAGAAAGAAGTAGAAACCTCTAGAAGGCAAAATGATGTAATCCAAGGATGGATTTCGTGCCTCTTGGATTCCTTGGGTTCCAAGGAGTCCAAAGTTGCAAAAAGAAAGCAATAAGAAAAGAAAAGATCAATTAAATATTTCTTTATTAAGAAAGAAATTGAAAACAATGATAAAATGTGGAAAATAAGTGGAAAGAGGTGGAATTGAGTTATCCATGATGGAATTTTGTATTCCAAGGATTCCTAATCTTAAAAGGAATACCAATGAGGAAAATAAAAGAGAAATAAAGAGAAATCCTCAAAATAGATATTTTTTTATAAGGAATAAACAAGATAATGGGTATAGATGCATAATGAGTACCCAATAAAGTTCCATGTACTTCCATATGTTCTTTAATGGATTTTGTGTATCCAATAAGTAGTTTTGGGTCGCAGATATATGTGGTTACGTAGAGGAAATTATCGAATATCTTCCTTTGGGCAACTTGCTTGTATGGCAAGAGAAAAGAAAGGAAAATCGTAAAAGAAGTCTATGGAAAGGAGTATATAGTCAAGTTAATGAGAATAGAAATATTTCCCATATCAGTAAAACACAAATCCACAATTATCTATGTATGAGTTTGCGAGAAAGGGAAACGTTGACCTGCCTCTCCCTTCCTTTCATGATACATGGGAAACCTTTAGGGTTTTAAGTAATGTGCCTATATAAAGAAATCATATGTAGCCCTCTTGCCACCAAGAATGCCCTACCCCTAGCCGTCCATCCTGGATGTGTTTTTTTTTCACCGTTCCTCATTGTGCTATGCCCTTCCTCATCCAAGACATCCTAGGGTTCTCTGCGAGGCAAGATGCATGTCAACCCAATGAGCTAAGGGAAACGATGGATGATCTGCTTCAAGTTGCTCTATTTTTGACCTTTCCATGGGAAGAAATCACAACCTCCCGCATGATCCAAACCAGCAACGCTCGAATTGGAGCCATACCAGCAGTGCCATGAACTCCACCCCTTTTATCCTTGGGACTGCAACCCTTGAGGCCGGAACCCTGATTGCTGAGAAGCAGTAGCGTTGAAGATCGTCCAGGTGGCCCGAAGGAGGAGACCAAGGTAGCGGCGGACATCGCTGCATGTCCAAGCGTGGCCTCGGGCCTATCATGCACAAGTCGAAGGAAGAGGACATGGGAGAAGAGATGCTCCTAAGGTGGCGGTGCTCTGGCAGTCGTGCCGCACGAACCCAGGCAACTGCCACACCCTGCACAAGGAAGAGAGGGTAGGCGGCATCGACAGACTGACTGACGCACCAGGGAGCGTCAGTGTTCTGGGGAGAAAGGCGGAGGATCCTAAATGGGAGCAATAGCGGATGGCGTTGCGGAGAAGGCATTAGTGTAGGTATTGATGGTGCTCTACAGCCTGAATTACTGACCAGGGATACACAGACCTGTAGGCGCGCGGAGGAGGAAGGGACGAGGTCCCTATGATGCTAGATGTGCTCCTACTGGGACTGGGTCTAGTACTCGCATGCAGAAGAAGGAAGCTTCTTCGGGGCTTGGAGCTCCCACCGGTGTCGCCTTGAGCGACAGCGTCCGTGGGACGAGTGCGACAGACCTCAGCAGGATCTCGCGACTCGCGAGGATGGAGATCGGGACCCCAGGTCGTGGGTTAGATGGATCCCAGCAAGAATCCACGAGTGAGTGCTTAAAGACAAATAAAATGAAGATAAAATGTAACTCTTTTGATGATGTGGCGTCTCCTTATTGGCTTAGAAATACTAGAATTGCATTTACTCTAGAAAATGATTGGTAACTTAAAATATAATGATATTATATATCATTTTGATCAGGAAAAGAAGAGTAATACAAATAAAACATCATTGTGACCTAATTGGGATCCTAATTCCAAAAGTAGTACAATATACATTAAAATGATGGTGAATTATGATGGTTAAATCGGTAAATATGGTTAATTTGAGATGTTATCTAACATTGATTAACAGAATGGTGATTTAAGATGGTAATGATGCTAATAATGATATGTAAAATCCTTAATGTGTATAATCTTACTTATGAGAATTAGGGTTTTAAAACTAAGATATGGTTAGTGAGTGTAAATTGGATCTAAGTGATCATAATGAGCAGATTTGTTGGATATATTAATTAGGGTTACACATGATGTCTAATTTGGACTAATAACTCTAATAAACAACTATGCGATGGAATTAACGGTTTGTACCTCTATTCCTTAACCAGACCCTAATACCCTAGATTTGGACCGAGTAAGGTTACTTGGGATAATATGTGATGGTGACAATTTAGAATTTATATACGTGCAGATTAAACGATCAATTGCTTGGTTTTCTTGCTCGGATCTATTGATTGGTTGATTGAATCTACTTGAAGCATAACTGTATATTCTGCATGGAAAAGGTATGTGGTTACGCTTATGAATAATCGCTCTAGTTTCACGGCGATTCCCAAAGTTTTAATCGGTTGCTTGAAAATAATTGTTGGATGTTTATTTATTTCATGCAACTATAAAGTGACTATGATTATCACTATAAATGTGTGTATATAACTGACTAGATCTGGGTCCACCTCTATTGCTTTGAAAAGGCTAAGAAAAAAAGGGGTAATCCTAGAGCAAGGTCTAGGTTATCGAGAGTTAGAAATTGGGCTACCTACGTGTAGTGCCATGAGACTCATTAGCCTTCCATGAGTTAAGGAGTGGGCTACTTACGAGTAGTGCCATGTGACTCAACCCTAGAATTTGGTTCACTTATAGGTGCATCATGAGGGGTTTAATGGGGACAACATAGAGGATAGGGTACTCTTGGATCGTGGAGTTATATCTAAAATGTAATCTTGGTTGTTAAATGATTAATTGAACGATTACATTGTTAATGTATTTACATGATTATTGTTTCCCCCACATACCAGCTTCGGCTGACCGACGTTTTGTTTGTCGACGTTTTAGGTACAAGCCAAAAGGACAAACAGTAAATCATCATATTGTGAAATACACGAAGTAAAATACAAGGAGGATTAGTTAGAGTAGAATCCTTAAGTGGATATAAGTTTAGAGATCCAAGTTTTCAATAAGGTATGCAAAATTTTATTTTTCTTACAGCTTTCAGTATAGTATGTTAAAATTTGATAATTATTCTTGGTTAATTGCCGAACCTTTGATCCATAAGTCATGGGTGTGGCTTCGACCCCTCGGTATCCCTTAATTTGGGGTTATGAGGTGATAAAACCTAAATGATAGCCAACCCGATATGGGTACACATTATGGTAATAGGGGATACACCCTAAATCAGATATGATGATGAGGCAACACCATATGCCCAATATAAATGCACAATATAGTGATGAGGTTACACCTCAAGCCCGATATGAAAGTAGGATATGGTGTCAAGTTTGCACCTTGATACCCAATATGATGGAAGCATCTCCCTTCAATGTAATTGATAGAGTAACACAAGAATTGTGTTATATAAAGTAATACATTAAGACATAAAGAGTTTAATGTAGTGTGTTAAGTATAGGCCAATTTACCTTGAGAGAAGGATTGAGCCAAAGTTCAATGCAATCAACATCCTAATGAGGATAAGAGAGAAAATTTTACATGTGTGATAAATCATGTTAATAAGCATGCATTGATACTCCTAAAATGAGTGGAGTATGAATTAGAGTTTGATTCTAGAAAATATGATCTTGAACCCTTAATTTGTTGATAAGGGGAAACCTAACCCTAAATAAGGGTGATGGTATGCACTTAAAACCCTAATCAGTTAGATTGAGAAACCATAACCCTAATTATTATGAAGTGCAAACCATTCATGAATCATGAGATGATGAGTGTAGTCAGGTATGAGCGATGATGTTCTAGATGATACAAATTTAAATGAGCCTTGTGAGCCATATTAAATATCTGTACAATAAGTATAATGATTATACAGTCTGATATCTTAAAAGATAGTTGTTGCCTAGTGAGAGGTGACAAGATATTTAATGAACCATGTGAGCTATGTGAAATATTTGTACAACAAATGTGATTCATACCTTGGTCTGAGGACCTAGAGGTAACAATTACATGTTACAGAGGTAACAATGTTCAGTAATGATCTAAGGGTTTGAATACCCATATCTAGTAATCACGATGATGATAATGTTAAGGGATAAGAATCCCCAGTAATATGATAAGGGACTGAGATCTCGATTGTTATGTATCTAAATGTGTTCCAAAGATTAGAATAGTACTTGATAGATGTATTACACCTTTCTTTGTAGCATTTGTTTATGATTGATAGTTATAACTTGTTTGATGCTAAAATAATACTATAATGCATTTAATATATCATTGGAAGCATAAAATATAGTTACCCTGACCATAGATCCATCAGCTTCAGAATTTGCTGAAATGGTGAAACGGGTATTTTCCATGGGATTACCTGGAGCACATATTTTGGAATATGTGGGGGCATGAGCTTGCACGACCATATGTTGACTGATCCCCTTACGTCCACAATCTTGGGAATTTGACTATGCCATATCTTGGCTCGAGTGCAACTGCAGTCATAGACTCAGTAATGAGCACGGTGAACTGGCACATTGCTCAGAGTATGGCTATATGCCATGACTCAATAATTTTATAGTCTGGGAAGGCTACGTGGTCTTCTACCGAAGAGAGTACATGTTGTGACTGTAACTCTATAGTGAAGATGCCTCTATATCACATCATGCTATTTACAGTTGACACAAGATGTCCTGCCAGCAGCTAACATGAGATGCCCTGCTAGTTGTCTCATACTGACCAAGATGGGTGAGGTCTTGATAGCCGACTCTGCCATTAAACTTGTATGGTACCGATGCTTAACGTAGTCATGGTCGGTTGGAGCATGAACGTAATACTTCATCTCCTCATGGCATAAGTGTGATTGTAAATATGTAATCAGCCGTGTAGTGTATTTGCTTAAAGATTGAATACGGAAAACATTGGTTGATGTACATTTCTTTTATACATCTTAATTGGATATATGGTATTCATGTTTCTTTATATTCCTTGTAAAGTGAATAGATGATTTATTTCTTTATCGTAGATATATGCATTATTTAATGAGAAGAAATTACTTTGTTCTGCTTATAACAATGATTAATCCTACTTGTTAATTTAAAAGAAACTCTGCTCAGTTTTATACTGCTTAACTATGATAATAATATTGTTGGCAGAGAGTTATATCTCTCACTGGGACAATTCTCTGACCCCATGAGATCCACAATTTTTAGGTGGACGTGCACGAGGAGGTAGAGACCTTTCTGCAGAGGGAGAACAACAGCAGGGATAACAGTAACTACTCAGGTTGAGTGTACTTTCTGTCATGTCTAGTAAATAGAAGTCCTATGTGTCATCTATATACTCTCAGGTCCTTGGAGTCAGTACGTAATGGTTTTATGAACAATCTAAGATTTTGCCTTGTACGCCTCGAGGTTTTATGTTGCTTATGTATAGGTTTTTTACAAAGCAACTGTTATATGTTGTCCTTGAGATGAGATGGTACAATGTATGTACAATGTGAACCATGATACGTATAAAGTTTTGGTTCTTTCAATAAGAGTTTCTTGGAAGAGGGTCTCGTCGCAAAGTGGTTTTAATTTTTAGTGATTTTTGTTAATCCACTGCTTATGGTTATTCCACAAGTATTACTGGTGATGGCTTGATTTGATGTCGGGTCATTACAAAGTTTTGGTATCATATGCTAAGGTTTGCTGAGTCTATAGAGACATAGGACTAAGGTGTTGAGTCTGTTCTAGTGTCCTCCAGTATATCTTATAGTGACTTATTCTTATGCAGAAGATAGATTAAACCTTAAATATGTCTGGAGAACACAAGGAATACATTACTGAGAGCAATACTATTGCACCAAGAGAAGGTGCAAGGGATTAGGCGAGAGAAGAATGAATGCCTGAGAATCCCTAGGTTGATCCAGCCATGATAGAGAATCCTACTTTTTATGCTCTTATTGGGCATGTTAGGACAACTGTGATGCATATAATGGACCGGAAACTAGCAAACCAACTTAGATTACCAGTCCCTAATGATGAAATTCTGGGCTCTAATTGGATTTCTGACCAACATAGTTATGTTTGAGCAGTAGAAAATGTCCAAAGAATTAGGTTACGACACAGAATCAGAGTTTGCTACAGGTGTGGGCAACCAAGATATTTTTTAAAGGATTATCCAGTAAAGGATCATGAGGTAGAAATTAAGAAAAGATCTGTCCAAACATAGGAATAGATGCCTAGTATCTTTAAAAAGGGGAAGTTTTTGGTGCCACCAATGCATCAAACACCTAATGCACCAGGGTAGTGGCTACCAAGAAAGGGAAAAGGACCTAATGTTTCACCAGTTAGAACTCTTGATTTAGCTTCTACATCAGTAATAAGGTCGACAAGACCAGAGAATGCATATAAGATATGTCATAAATGTAGAAAGATTGGGCATATTAGATCCTCCTATCCGAAAAGAAAGGAAGGAATGACCCAACCACCAAGGCAGAGTCAACAAGACTCTCAAAGGCAATGGTTTTGTAGTGGCACACGAGGACGTGGATAGGCATCCCAAGCAAGTCCATCTGCAGCAAACGATAAAGCACGACGCTGGAAACAAGCAAAGACAAGATTCTATGCAATGAATCAACCTAAGACAGTAATCGACTCACGACTTGAGATAGGTCAGATTAAATTGTGTCGTTCTGATATGTCTTCTCCTGATTTTATCTGATAATTATAAGAAAAGTAGTTGTAGTTGAGCTTCCTTTGATTAGTCCTGTGAGGACATAAGGAAGATGAGAACATATATTTGTCTAGTAATCTTTAAAATGTTTTATAGTTTCATTTATCTATATAAAAGAGGATGAGGTGTAAAAGAGATGCTTGGAAAAAATCCAGGGATACTAAGTTCTATGATTTGGTTGATATGAAAAAGTAAGGTATATGATACAAACAAGGTGCATACTACCTAATCTCAGTACTTGTATACCCTGGCCAAGTATTCAACTATTGAAGGCAAGGTAAGTATGGGACTCTTAGATCGTCATCTTTCTGATTACTCTAATCAAGTAGTCATTTTGAGACAATCTAAAGAGCATAATGAAACTAAAAATATGGCATGGATATTTCTATCCTATTCTAACTACAATGAAATAGAAATTGAATTTATCTCAAACCAGTCTGTGTGTCTGAGGAAGTAAAAATAAATTCCTCATGATAAGGCAAAGGGGATAAGGGAGACGATCCATGTTCGATAAAGAATATGTGAAAAGTAAAGCTCTTTTCCATGATAAGAAAGTAGATAAAGTCAGAAAATGACTCATGAACAGTTGAAAGTTCATGCAATAAACCAGAGGAAATGATAATCTCTTCTCTTTGGTAAACATCTATGGGTGATGATGGGGTGATAAGAGGAATATATTTCCTTATGTTCTTTCCCTGTAGGGACATGACAATTATGTAAATCCTACGACACCTGATGTGCATGGATTAGAAGTAATATATTAAATGGGTACTTTGAAAAGTATCAACCAGTCTTAAATTTTGGTTCAAAGACAAAGTTATATGTGATAAGTAATGTCCCAAGATGAAATAAAAGTCTTATTATATGTTTGTCTTTGGTAATAACAACAGGGAGATGGATATGATGAGGATGTGATGTGTTTTTGGCACATATAATGGATACCAAGGAAAAGAATCCTAGTATCCAAGAACTTTCAATGGTACGAGAAAATGAGAACACGACTCCTAATAAGATATCGGCTCATCCCTTGTCCAGTTCCAATATGCCTATGAATTGTGAATCAATAAGATTCTGTCGTGTGCCAATAGAGTCGTAGTGTTTGCAAGTAGAGAAATCAAATGTATAGCTTCATCAGGAGAGAGCGAAGTGTGGCCCCCTGTTGTATAACGTCCCTCTGGTGTTGGCGATCTACACATCGTTTCCATTGTCAGCAAGAATATACGCCAATGACACATCCGACGAGTTAAGAAGCCATGTGATCCCATCCTGAGATCAATCAGAAATTTCAAACGTCACAACACAGCAAAAATGTATATATTAAGTACTACCATCATAAGGCCATGTTGCAACAGAACCATTAAGTTTCCATCGCCAGTTCTACCACGCCCATTTGGGATCCGCTGCAAGCTTAGAATATAGCCATCTTCCGTCGTCACCTACAACACGAGTTAAAAATGAGTTAGAATGGTAAACGCCATTCTTGATCCAGTGCAACAAAGTTCTTTAAGAAAACAATTGCAATACCGTGTGCTCCTCACAGTCGTACCCAAAAATCTCCACCCTCAACTTGCATATGCCAACTGCAGTTAAGCTAATTAAGTATTTTTTACTTCATCATTCAAGTTACATACAAACTATTTGTGATTCTTATAAAATAAATATGGATTGAAAATCTAGAAGATATAAATCATATGAAACCATTCCACATTACTCAGTCATAGTATATTACCTAGAAGGGACAACTTTGAAGCAACTATGGTATGAATATCATTTGTCAGGGGTTTATGTTCTGCATAAACATAACATCGATAAGGATGTATCAATTGAAGGAACAATTGTATAATCATTTTGGGAAAAAGTTTATCAAGATACATATAATTCCTTAGAATATCCCTATATAGATCTGTTGAGGAAGCTTATACATAACAACTAGAGATACCTCTGAGATAAGTTCTTCTTTGATAAGTAGCCTTTCCTTATGACAAGAAAATAGACAGCTAATGTGATAGTTGGTACAAGTCATAAGAAAGTTTAGTGTTGTGTCAACATATTAGAATGGCACAGCAGATGCATGATAAGACTTGTAGTTCCAAGTGGGTGACAGAACGTAACCCTAGTATTTCCTTGGAGGTGGAATTCTAAACTAAGGAGTATGGAAGACTCCCAAGGTCAATAATCTTATCACATAAAGATGCAAGTTGAGAAGGGGATAAGTCAATAAGGTTTGACACTACAGTCATTAGATGGAAGGACTTTGTACTGATCAAAGTTCTATGGCATTTCCATGACATCAGGATGTTATGTGAAAACTTGATGATATGATACATGAATAACAATTGTCTTCCTTCATCCAGGATTTTAGGGACAAAATCCTTGTTAGGGGTTTATAATTGTAACATTCCTGACCTGGGTTATGGCTTAACCCTAGAAGTTTTTCTTAAGTAAGTTATTTACAAACTTGTTCTAATCTTATGAAAAGTAATTAAGACTCTTTTTGAAGTTTATTTTCAAGTGTGAGCTTAATTGCAAACTATTTGTGCATTATATGATAGTCTGAGTGTAAAGTGAAATTTGCCCAAGATGAGGGGCTACATTGCAATATGTCACATGTTGAATATGCTTTAAGTGTTTTAGTATCATATAGAGAGAATTATGCTAAGTGGTGGCTTGTGGAAAGCCTAAATTCCAGGTTTGAGCTTGTTTGAATAATGTTATTGCCTTGTGTACCAATTTTGGTACAAATTGTAATTTACTCAAAATATAGGTTTGATATGTAAATTACCATTTCTAGAATGTCTCTACTCCCTCTATGTATCATTTATAGGAGAGAGAAAGAAGGATACACTATGTTTGAATCATCTTTAAATGATGGCACTCTTGGTGATGAAAAGACCAAGAGATGATGTATAGTTGAAGCCCTTACTTGAGTTGTATCGAGTTGTAGACTTGAAATGGCAATGCCTATCGGCCAAGGAGCCATAGATGGGATACCATATCAGTTTTTGGACTCTTGGAAAAGGCCATGATGGCCAAATCACCTCAAGGAGGTGATCCATGATGAGTTGGATGTTCCTTGCAAAAAGTGTATCAGTTTGTATAATTTGTGAGATAAAATTGAGGTATTGTGACAACCTCGATTTTATCTCTCCTCTACTGTACTCCTCATCTCTAATAAAGTGTCTTTTACTCATTTTTATATTAATTTCATTATTGGATAGTTGTGATGTTCCAATTTGGCAACTACCATAGTCAATTTTGCAAAGTACGACTTTAATTTGTACTTTTAATCAAGTACATTGCTATATCATGTCACCTCCTTGTATCTGATTTTGAAACTCATCACCATAACCCTTTGGATTTGTAATATGTATCATATTGTAGAAGATTCAATTATGAATCCAGCGTAACAAAAATCACCCAAATCGGACATCCAGAGCCCAAGTTATGAAGTAAAGAAGAATGGCCCAAATTATACTCGATTAAATCTTTTCCTTGGCTATTGAAACTCTATGGGCCGAATCTGGGTGGCGCGCAGCCCAGCAGACGCCACCCTCTTTGGGGGAAGCCCTAATTCGCTCCTCCTGTCATCCGTCAGATCTTGGATCCATGAGATCCAAGGGCTGGGGACTCGTCCCCCCTACTTCCATACGCACCACCAGCGCAAAAGGTGTTGCCGCAACCTAGCCACCCCATGGCGCTCACCATAAACCCCTTTCCTCGCCCTTTTCGATGATTGAAGATATATTCTCACCATACTCGACCTCCCTAGGTCGTTCCCTGTTCTTTCCCCTCTTGTTCGCACACCCCAGGTCGCTCCAGTGCCCTTCTTCTTCTTCCCCTATCTGCAGCGCCGCCACCAAGAAGCCCACTCGACGGGCCGTCACAACGCAAGATTAATAGACCAACGGCTGCGTCAAGCCCTGGGGATGGTGACCGACACCTCGATTAGTTCCCCCACTGCCTCCAGTGCGGCATGCGTGTGACTCCGGTGAGCTTGGCTTGGCCAGCCGCCGCAGCCGACTGGCCTCGCATAGGCAGGCACCACGGTGAGGGGGGGGTGACATCCCTCAACCACTAGATTGTGTCCGAACCACGATGCTCCCACAAGCGGACGACCCAGATCCCTTGCACGATGTCATAGGTAATGCCCCATTTTAACATAGTTCTAAAAGAAATGTTGTAAAATCAATAACTCCCTCATCTTAAGGCCAAACATAGAAAAATTATATATCAAATCGATCATCTCAAAAAGATCTACAACATGAAAATGGTTTCAGACCCTGAATCTTCTTCTAGTTTCCTTATATTTCTAAAGATGTAAACTTTGACTACTTTGAATATGCTTAACACATGATTATGATTAAAGCTTGAAACTTTTGATAAACCTATACCCTCCTCACTATGAAATCAGTAAGCTTGTGATGTTGTGAGATCCTAATGCATAGTTTCATCTCCTCTTGACCTATGTCAATGGTATATCCCTAAGTATCCTAGTGGCTACCTTATGTGTTTTTGCATTACTCGATTGTCTTCATAGTGCCCCAATCCTAATATGGATCTTAATCTCTTCTCTTTAATCTCCTAAATTAGACATGTTTTATACCTCATGATATCTTGTATGTGGGTGTTCCACTTTAGTCTCATGTTGGATATTGATGGCATACATGAACCATGTTGATGTTAAAATGAATGTTGATGATGATACCAAGTTTGGACAATGATACCTAGACCCTAAGGGACCTCTACCCAACCTTGTTTATGCCTCTTATGTCCTATTCTTGCTGATCTAAACCATCCCTTATGCTTGGATTTTATTCATTTATGATTTTTGACCTTGATTACTTATTTGTGAGTCCTTCGACCCTATAATGCATGTAAATACCTTAAACCTTGATATGATCATAGAAAGTGCATGGAACATAGTAATGGCATGAAGCTCGACCCACACCATCATCATGCCCTCTAAATCAGTATAAGATCACCTAACGTACCAATAAGCAACTTGTAACCCATCTTGGCCAAAACCCTAAAATGCATCTAATTAGGGTTAATGATGAGAATCTAATGCATATATGTAATCTTGTTGTTAATCAGGTTTGGCATGTGGCTAGATGATGAAGGATATGTTAGGTTATGAAATCTCTGAATCAGGTATGGGCCTTATCTAGTTATATAATACCGCTTTCTTTCTTGAAAAGACATATATTGTATGCTTGTTTGTCTATTTTCTCAAATATTGCCATGTACTATTGCTATGTCTTACTCGATGTTTGTCTCATCAGTTTTATAACTTGAATACATATATAGATAGAACTCCATTATAATATTTTTGATAAAGGGATCTTGGTTACGACCTTGAGGTCCCTCTCGTATAAAAGGGTTAGCTAAGCTTGAGCACCCTTACGGACCCTTCCGACGGGAAGATGGTCAAAGGCCTTAAACATGTTTGATATTGTTGGTATAATGGAGTGAAATGACATAAAATATGATTTTGCATTTGTTAAACAATTAACTTGTTTATTCTTGTTCGTTTAGTCTTGAAATCTTTTCAAAATTATGCAAAGCTTATATATATGTGTGTATCTTTCAGCCCCATACTCAACACCTCGTGTGTTGACCCATTTCTCGTATGTTGTTTTTAGGTTCAGAGATGGCTAGAAGGTTGATGGGCTTGGTGAGCTTTGCTAGGTGTACTTGTTGTAAGATCCAGATATAGTATGCATGAGCAGACTTGTTCAAAGTGACTCTTGAACATGTAATTCAAATCATGTAATATAATGATGTTTCTTAATATATCTTGTTGATTGTTGAGATTATGTTGGTGCATTTATCTTGTTATCTGTTCATGTGTGCTAAGCTTTACGCTTCCACATTTCACCTTTGGTATACATTTGGTTCATGGGACTGGGATTCCGGTTCCGTGACAGATGGTATCAGAGCATGAACAATAACTACACCAAACATTGCTCACATGAAACACAAACTAAACTCACCCTACATCTCAACCCTAGAAACTTAATGAAATATCCTTGTGGATTAGGTTGACTTAGCCTCTAGGTTAGAACCTAGATGTTATAGAACTAGGTGTAGACTTGTGTAAGTTACCTCCCTGGACATGACTCGCGACATGTGCTTAGGATGTCTACACAAGTGTGCACAATGTTCTTGCTAGTTCTCTAGGTGTCATGATACTAGACTGCCTAATGAGTGTGGTAACTCATTTTGGTTTTGGTTTTGTTCAAAATGGAGTATGGTGGTTTTCATCGCATGTTTAAACGTTGGAGAAAATATATTTCAAGTATTATTATATGTACATATGAAAAATGTTACCACACACAGAAAGGCAGTGAGTTTCCATGCAACCTAGGAGAAAGAGATGTAACATCAAGTCTAGATGAGAGAGTTTAGATGATAGTGATAGTCTCTAGAGTTGTCTAGAGCCATGATATAGGTTAGGCAAGTGAATAACCTAGAAACCTAAGATGATGATTATGATATTGATGATGATGTTGATAAGACCCAAGTTGTTTGAGGAAGGTCGATATGTTAAACGATATGGAATGAGTTGGACCATGCAACCCTAGCTAAACCTAGCACCTTGTATGATACATACGGCTTGGTTGATGTGCTAAACATAGTTAGTAGGTTGGCATGCTTGCTTGTACCTAGTCTTGTATGTGTGGAGATATGATATATGGTTCGAGACCAACATGGACCTCAATCTCTTTACAAAGGAAGACCTCTAGCATGGGACATATGAATAGGAAGACATGTTGATATGAGTTGACCCGTATCGGGAAAAGGTTAGAGTACCTAAACTCCAAAATATTTGAAATGTTGAATAATATGAATGATGAAATACTTGATGATGAGTCCCTAGTTAGAATACTTCTAAGTATATGAGTTGAGTGACCTAGTGGACGGTTTCCTTGAAATGTTGAACCCTAGATGTCATATGAAAAATATCTAACCCTAGATAAAGAGGCAATTGAAAATTTGATGCTTGATATATATGTGAGGGAGATGTCCCAAGACCTAAGATGATGTATATGATGTGTGATATTCATGATGAGCCTCATACTCAGGTTAGTAGTTGCATATAAAGGAATCTAGTGGTTACCCTTAAGGTGGGAAGAAATTTATGTTACGGGTAGAAATTGTGGTTAACATGTTTTGTTGGACACACATATGTCGTAGCTTGAGTGGCTTGAGCTTGTGGAGCTGTTTCTATATATAAGGGAGATAATTCAAAAACTTGGACATTGATGATAATGTTGTTCCTAGAATGATGTTTGATACATGAAGTATCTCACTAATGTTTAAAAACTTGAATATGCACGATAAGCCACTCTCATAAGCTATACCTAGTATGAAATCAAACTATACATAAAAGATGTAGCCTTGAAATCATGAACTTGATATGATGATGTCTAGAGATCTTACCTTGAATAATTAGGGGTAACATGCCTAATATCATACCTAAATGAAATTAAATCAAACTCAATATGACGTTGCACTTGGGATGATAACTCAAATAAACAAGATGAATAGATTGCTTAAATTCAGATCCAAAATGAGAAATGATGAACGTGATTGGGTAAAGTTGATAGAATTTTGGGGAGAAATTTAAAACATGCATGAAATCTAGTCTACACGTCCCGTGGTGATCACTTTTGGAAGTCATGATCACAAACATGTTCACTTGAGAATTGATAAACATAGATTTTGATAATAAACTCTAGTCGTGTATGAAGATTAGTACAAAAACCCTGATATATGGATACTAAAGGATGGGTAAACCCTAATGCCATAATAATTCCACATTATGAGGGAACACTAAGTAACATGTGCATTATCATGATGGGCACACCCTGAATGATGATAGCCTATGTATGCATCCCATTGTGGGGAATGCCTTGACAACCATGGTTGAATAGCCAGACCCGATGGATCCTAACTTGATGCTTAACTTTAATCACGGATGAATTTCGAGGACGAAATTCTTTGTAGGAAGGGAAGGATGTGACAACCTCGATTTTATCTCTCCTCTACTGTACTCCTCATCTCTAATAAAGTGTCTTTTACTCATTTTGGTATTAATTTCATTATTGGATAGTTGTGATGTTCCAATTTGGCAACTACCATAGTCAATTTGGCAAAGTACGACTTTAATTTGTACTTTTAATCAAGTACATTGCTATATAATGTCACCTCCTTGTATCTAATTTTGAAACTCATCACCATAACCCTTTGGCTTTGTAATATGTATCATATTGTAGAAAGTTCAATTATGAATCCAGCGGAACAAAAATCACCCAAATCGGACATCCAGAGCCCAAGTTATGAAGTAAAGAATATTGGCCCAAATTATACTCGATTAAATCTTTTCCTTGGCTATTGAAACTCTATGGGTCGAATTTGGGCGGTGCGCAGCCCAACAGCCGCCACCCTCTTTGGGGGAATCCCTAATTCACTCCTCTTGTCATCCATCAGATCTTGGATCCATGAGATCCAAGGGTTGGGGACCCGTCCCCCCCTCCTTCCATACGCACCACCAGCGCAAGAGGTGTTGCCGCAACCTAGCCACCCCATGGCGCTCACCATAAACCCCTTTCCTCGCCCTTTTCGACGATTGAAGATATATTCTCACCATACTCGACCTCCCTAGGCCGTTCCCCGTTCTTTCCCCTCTCGTTTGCACATCCCAGGTCGCTCCAGCGCCCTTCTTCTTCTTCCCCTATCTGCGGCGTCGCCACCAAGAAGCCCACTCGACGGGCCGTCACAGCGCGAGATTAACAGACCAATGGATGCGTCAAGCCCTGGGGATGGCCACCGGCACCTCGATTAGTGCCCCCACTGCCTCCAGTGCGGCATGCGTGTGACTCCGGTGATCTTGGCTTGGCTAGCCGCCGCAGCCGACTAGCCTCGCGTAGGCAGGCACCACGGTGAGGGGGGTGACATCCCTCAACCACTGGATTGTGGCCGAACCACGATGCTCCCACAAGCGGACAGCCCAGATCCCTTGCACGATGTCATAGGTAATGCCCCATTTTAACATAGTTCTAAAAGAAATGTTGTAAAATCAATAACTCCCTCATCTTAAGGCCAAACATAGCAAAATTATATATCAAATCGATCATCTCGAAAAGATATACAACATGAGAATGGTTTCAGACCCTGAATCTTCTTCTAGTTTCCTTATATTTCTAAAGATGTAACCTTTGACTACTTTGAATATGCTTAACACATGATTATGATTAAAGCTTGAAACTTTTGATAAACCTATACCCTCCTCACTATGAAATCAGTAAGCTTGTGATGTTGTAAGATCCTAATGCATAGTTTCATCTCCTCTTGACCTATGTCAACGGATATATCCCTAAGTATCCTAGTGGCTACCTTATGTGTTTTTGCATTACTCGATTGTCTTCATAGTGCCCCAATCCTAATATGGATCTTAATCTCTTCTCTTTAATCTCCTAAATTAGACATGTTTTATACCTCATGATATCTTGTATGTGGGTGTTCCACTTTAGTCTCATGTTGGATATTGATGGCATACATGAACCATGTTGATGTTAAAATGAATGTTGATGATGATACCAAGTTTGGACAATGATACCTAGACCCTAAGGGACCTCTACCCAACCTTGTTTATGCCTCTTATGTCCTATTCTTGCTGATCTAAACCATCCCTTATGCTTGGATTTTATTCATTTATGATTTTTGACCTTGATTACTCTTTTGTGAGTCCTTCGACCCTATAATGCATGTAAATACCTTAAACCTTGATATGATCATAGAAAGTGCATGGAACATTGTAATGGCATGAAACTCGACCCACACCATCAGCATGCCCTCTAAATCAGTATAAGATCACCTAACGTACCAATAAGCAACTTGGAACCCATCTTGGCCAAAACCCTAAAATGCATCTAATTAGGGTTAATGATGAGAATCTAATGCATATATGTAATCTTGTTGTTAATCAGGTTTGGCATGTGGCTAGATGATGAAGGATATGTTAGGTTATGAAATCTCTGAATCAGGTATGGGCCTTATCTAGTTATATGACTACCACTTTCTTGCTTGAAAAGACATATATTGTATGCTTGTTTGTCTATTTGCTCAAATATTGCCATGTACTATTGCTATGTCTTACTCGATGTTTGCCTCGTCAGTTTTATAACTTGAACACATATATAGATAGAACTCCATTATAATAGTGTTGATAAAGGGCTCTTGGTTATGACCTTGAGGTCCCTCTCGTATAAAAGCGTTAGCTAAGCTTGAGCACCCTTACGGACCCTTCCGACGGGAAGATGGTCAAAGGCCTTAAACATGTTTGATATTGTTGGTATAATGGAGTGAAATGACATAAAATATGATTTAGCATTTGTTAACCAATTAACTTGTTTATTCTTGTTCGTTTAGTCTTGAAATCTTTTCAAAATTATGCAAAGCTTATATATATATGTGTATCTTTCAGCCCCATACTCAACACATCGTGTGTTGACCCATTTCTCGTATGTTGTTTTTAGGTTCAGAGATGGCTAGAAGGTTGATGGGCTTGGTGAGCTTTGCTAGGTGTACTTGTTGTGAGATCCAGATATAGTATGCATGAGCAGACTTGTACAAAGTGACTCTTGAACATGTAATTCAAATAATGTAATATAATGATGTTTCTTAATATATCTTGTTGATTGTTGAGATTATGTTGGTGCATTTATCTTGTTATCTGTTCATGTGTGCTAAGCTTTACGCTTCCGCATTTCACCTTTGGTATACGTTTGGTTCATGGGACTGGGATTCCAGTTCCGTGACAGGTATCTTATCCAACAAGATAAGGGATGGCAGAAATATCATCTCTAGATTATCCTCAAGACTTTTTCATGTCAAGATAAATCTGAGTTCATTCATGTACACATGTCAACCATGCATGGCCACGTGTCACCTAGTAATATACGGTGATGACACCTCTTATACACCCTCTCTCATAAACCCCAAGTATATATACCTCTCCTTTCACCTACTAATGAAAGTTTACGAACCCCACAACTCTCTTTCTTAGAGATATCATGCATAAACTCTTATATATCATTCATAGTAGCTTAAGGATCAAGGGAAGCTCGAGCACCAAGCTTAAGGTAAGGCCATGGTCATCTTCAACCTTAGTTGAAGCATGATTCTCGGGTTATAGTTATTCCTCTCTTTTCTTCCTCACCAAGTACTTAACTATGGTGATTCTTCGTATATGGAGGAGTTGTGAACAAACCTTGGACCTTGGACAAACTCATCTTCAACCTTAGGAACGTGAATCTTTGGAGCTTGGATCTTTGAAGTTGTTCTCGAGGCGGGTTATATAACTTGAACTCAACTATGTTATTATTCACCTTCAATTTTGTTATACTTGTTGATCTACTATCAATTACGAATTCTCTTACATGGTGATGAATCCATGAGTTCTATTAGTAACTTAGAACTATTGTCCATGAACTTGAACAGTAATAATAAGAATCTAGAGGTTGATGATGATGACATCATCAAGGTTCGACCTGATATTGGGTTGAAGTACCTCTAACCCGATATGATGGAGTGAATACACCATTAATAGGATATGGTAATGAGCATGTACCTCTTGAACGATATGATGATGAAGTGCACACCTTGTGCATGATATGTTGTTAAGAATACACAATGTACACGATATAAGATCAAATATACACCCTATGCACGACATGGAGTCAAGCATATACTCTAATCTGATATATCAAACCCCAGGTGATAAGTAATCTGACATGTTTATATGCATACACTATAAACACGATATGGTGAGGAGTGTGTACCTCATGGGCGATATGAGTGAAATATATACACACCATGAGCACAATATGGGGTCAAATATTCACCTCCTACACGATATGGTGTTAGGATTATACCCTAACCCGATATGGGTTGAAATTCTAGTTGATTATATGAAACTCGATATGTCAAACCCAAGATGATGGGTAACTCGATATGGACATAAGTGATAACCCATGAATGATATGAGTGATACCTACATATACCTTGTACACGATATGAAGTCAAGTCCATACTTCATGGATGATATGTTGTCAAGTGTATACTTTAACCGATATGGTGTTGAAACCCTAGGCGATGGAATGAAACCCGACACACCCTATCATGTTTTCTAGAGGATTGTTGTGAAAGAGATCAACCCGATATCTAGCTATCATTCAAAAATATGATAGGATTGATTCCTTGAAGGCATGAAAAGTTATGAGCATAATGGTCTACCCAATATGATAACCCAATATGTTAACTAATATGATAACCCGATATACCAATCCAAGGTGGTAACCTGATATAGTATTGTGTATATATTACTTGAACGATACCATGATGAGGCATATACCCTATGCCCTAAATGGTGCATACCTTGTGCACGATATGGCATCAAGTATACCCTTATACCCGATATGAGGTCAATTATATAGTTCATACATGATATGAAGCTAAATATCTCTAACTTGAGGTGATAAAACCTAAATGATAGCCAACCGATATGGGTACACATTATGGTAATAGGGGATACACCCTAAATGAGATATGATGATGAGGCAACACCATATGCCCGATATAGATGCACGATATAGTGATGAGGTTACACCTCAAGCCCGATATGAAAGTATGATATGGTGTCAAGTACGCACCTTGATACCCAATATGATGGAAGCATCTCCCTTCAATGTAATTGATGAAGTAACACATCAATTGTGTTATTTAAAGTAATACATTAAGACATAAAGAGTTTAATGCAGTGTGTTAAGTATAGGCCAATGTACCTTGAGAGAAGGATTGAGCCAAAGTATGATGCAATCAACATCCTAATGAGGATAAGAGAGAAACTTTTACATGTGTGATAAATCATGTTAATAAGTATGCATTTACTCCTAAAATGAGTGGAGTATGAATTAGAGTTTGATTCTAGATAATATGATCTTGAACCCTTAATTTGTTAATAAGGGGAAACCTAACCCTAATGAAGGGTGATGGTATGCACTTAAAACCCTAATCAGTTAGATTGAGAAACCATAACCTTAATTATGGGAAGGATGTATTTCTCATATATCACATAGTGATGATGTGAATCTGAAACCCCATTCGGACAAAATGGGAAATCCTAACCCTAATAATGGGAAGGATCTATTTTTCTTGAATTGCATGGTAATATCATATACTACTAGTGTTTTAATCATTCATGAATCATGAGATGATGAGCGTAGCCAGGTATGAGCTATGATGTTCTAGATGATACAGATTTAAATGAGCCTTGTGATCCATGTTAAATATCTATACAATTAAGTATAATGATTATACAGTCTGATATCTTGAAAGCTAGTTGTTGCCTAGTGAGAGGTGACAAGATATTTAATGAACCATGTGAGCTATGTGAAATACGTGTACAACAAATGTGATGAATACCTTGGTCTAAGGACCTATAGGTAACAGGTACCTATTACAGAGGTAACAATGTTCAGTAATGATCTAAGGGTTTGAATACCCAGATCCAGTAATCATGATGATGATGATGTTAAGGGATAAGAATCCTCAATAATATGATAAGGGACTGAAATCCCGAGTGTTATGTATCTAAATGTGTTCCAAATATTAGAATAGTACTTGATAGATGTATTACACTTTTCTTTGCAGCATTTGTTTATGATTGATGCTTATAACTTGTTTGATGCTAAAAGAATATTGTAATGTACTTAATATACAATTAGAACCATAAAATGTAGTTTCCCTGGCCATAGATCCATCAGCGTCAGAATTTGCTGAAATGGTGAAATGGGTATTTCCCATTGGATTACCTGGAGTGCATATTTTTTAATATACGGGGGTATGATCTTGGACAGACATATGTTGACCAATCTCCTTATGTCCACAGTCTTTGGAATTTGACTATGCCATATCCTGGATCGAGTGCGACTGCGGTCATAGTCTCAGTAATGAGCACGGTGAACTGGCCTGTGGCTCAGACTATGGCTATATGCCATGACTCAATAATTTTATAATTCGAGAAAGCTACGTGGTCTTCTCCCAAAGAGAGTACATGTTGCGGCTGTAACTCTATGGCTAAGATGTTGCTATACCCCGACATGCTATTTGCAGTTGACACAAGATGTCCTACCAGCAGCTGACATGAGATGTCCTACTAGTTGTCTCGTACGGACTGAGATGGGTGAGGTCTTGACAGTCGGCTCTTCCATTGACCTTGTATGGTACCGATGCTTAACATAGTCATGGTCGGTTGGAGCATGAATGGTATACTTCATTTCCTCAGGGAATAAGTGTGATAGTAAAAATGTAATCCGCACAGTAGTGTATTTGCTCAAGGATTGAATACGGAAAACATTGGTTGATGTACATTTCTTTTATATCTCTTAATTGGATAGATGTTATTCATGTTTCTTTATATTCCTTGTAAAGTGAATAGATAATTTATTGCTTTACCATAGATAGATGCATTATTTTACGAGAAGAATTACTCTATTCTTCTTATAATAGTGATTAATCCTACTTGTTAATATAAAAGAAACACTACTCAGTTTTATACTTCTTAACTGTGATAATAATATTGTTGGCGGAGAGTTATATATCTCACTGGGATAATTGTCTCACCCTGTGGGATCCACAATTTTTAGGTGGATGTGCACGAGGTGGAAGAGACCTTTCTGGAGAGGGAGAATAGCGGCAGGGATAGTAGTAACAACTCAGGTTGAGTGTATTGTCTATCATGTCTAGTAAATAGAGGTCCTATGTGACGTCTCTATACTCTCAGGTCCTTGGAGTCAGTACGTAATGGTTTTATGAACAATCTAGGATTTTGGCTTGAATGCTTGAGGTTTTATGTTACTTATGTATAGGTTTTTGACAAAGCTATTGTTATATATTGTCCACGAGATGAGATGATACAGTGTATGTACAATGTAAACCATGATATGTATCAAGTTTTGGTTCTTTCAATAAGAGTTTCCTGGAAGAGGGTCTCTTTACAAAGTGGTTCTGATTTTTAGTGATTTTTGTTAATCTGCTGCTTATGGTTATTCCACAATTATTATTGGTGATGGCTAGATTTGATGTCGGGTCATCACAAAGATGCTTAGCACCAGACGAGCCGACCACCTAGAGGACCGAGGAGGATTTTGATGGAGCCATATCGACCGGCTAATGGCCCAACCACTTTTTGGAGGTGTCCAGACATCAGAGGCCAGACCGACCAACCAACTAACCAGGAGGCAAGCCGATCGTGTCATAGGATGAGCCGATCAAACCCGAAATGGTTCAAGCACAAAGATCTTCATCAACAATAGGTTGCATATGATGTAGACCTTAGATGACCGTAATTCCTTGTGGCTCCAAGGAATTACAATAGGATGGCCATAATCATCACTTTTATCAATATTGCATGTTTCCCATTGTGTTAATAGCATGTGTATGATACGTACTATAATAATGTGGTGATTGGATATGAATATGTATTTATATAAAATCCATCAATATAATATTAAGTCTTAGATGCTTTCCATAAGAAGCACACATGAAAAGCTTGATCGACAAGCATGGGCATCCCAAGGGTGGTGCGTTGTCTATCTCATAGAAGTGTGATGGTATTTGTGTGGGCCCGCCAAATGGGGTGCACTCCTATCGTGTTGGCTTTTGGGTCATGCTTAACTAAGTGGTCTTAATGAGATTAAGCAACTTAGAGGCATGCAGATAACTATGACAAAGAGTTGTGCATATCATATATCTAAGAATTGCATGTGATGCAATTGGTAAATATTATCTACCTTAATAATTGATTATGGATGCTGGCGTTGGTCGGGTAATAACTCAATTGTTTTGGATCTCGGCTCACTAGAAGGTTGTACACTGCAATCTTCTGATTGATGGTGAAGGCTATTACCTGAACAAAAATTGTGGGAGTGATAATTAAGTATAGACGTGATTAATATCGTCAACTTTATCGAATAAAAAATGTTTTGAAAAGTTGCAAAATTATTTTGTAGAATCCAAATGACAAACACAAATACATTATCGTTGTGATCAGTTCATAAATGGGATAAACTTCAAATCTGGTTTGGGACCTTAGAGAAGTGTTCTCAATGGTGAGTGTAAACTCTAAAGTCCTTGAAAGACCAGAGCCAGTTGAACCACTCCAAATGCACCTAAGGCTAAAATTGGATGCTTACTTGAAGTATGCCAATGATGCCTAAGGCATCAAAAACCTTATGTTGAGCTATATAAAATATGAGTTGCATAAATAGCTTGAAGCATGTACATTCTTGAGATGGTTATACATCTTAAGAATCATGTAAAGCGTGAAAGGTATAATGCCCTCAAAGCAATGTTTGAGTATAATCAGATATATGGAGATCAAGTATAATCTCATATGCTTATATGATTGTGCATATAGATTAACTATGATTTATTATAGGTCAAGAGTTGACCAAACATATGATTCTACAAATCTTTGTGTGAATCATATAGCTAGTTTATCAAATGTTGAGAAACTTGGTCAAACCACTGTCTAAGGTTCTTGCATTGTTGATGCCAAAGCATGAATGAAGAAAGGACAAAACCTGTGATAATGATAAGTAGAGTGAAGTCCATAGACTAAAGCAAGGTAAAGAAGTGTTCTGAAGCCAATCTTAGGTCCAAGTATTCACCACTCAAGATATGGAGAGGGGTAAGTAGGAAAGGGAAATAACCTCTTTATAGAGGATCTCAAGAACATGATAGAGATAGAGATCTCTACTTCAAGACCTGAGAGGAAGTAAGCTAGAAACTATGCAGAGAAAGAGTTGCTACCATTACAGTTACATTGTGACATTCATGGGTATGTAATAGAATTAGTAAATTGCTACTATATACTTGCCATCAATGAAAAACATCATACATCTTGTATGGACAAGGATGTAATGGACTGATATTTCATTTTAAAGATATGATCATGGATGGCAGTTCCTATTTCATTTTTGGGCATGTGAGCTTTGAGAGGTCTGTGTTTGTGTGCTCTTTGGGCAGGTGTGCTTAGAGGCTCGAGTTTTCTTGTTTGTGTTTATGTGTTGGTGTGGTTCGTGTGGGGGTTAGACCTGCATTTTTCAGCAGGAGCTGTAATTGTTTTCTTTCCTTATGCTCACACGAGGAGGGTGAGATGAATAGATGACCTCCTGGCTTAACCCAAAAAAAATGTCTCACTAACTATACTTGATAGTTAAAGAGACAAATGTGTATGACACATGTAATGAATGACATGATAAATCAAACTTGAATGCCTACAGAATAGTCATTTGTAGTGCATAAATGATAATTGCATTTCTATAAATCTATATGATGGTTATCTAGACTCATTTTGGTTATTGAACCAATAGAGACATGCTAATCTCATTCATTGAGCAATATGACAAAGTTTCTTCACTAGATGTAGTGGGAGGATGATTATTCTATTATGGATTATACATATTAATGTATATAGACCTTTTAGAATAAATGCTAAAGGTAATCAATAGAACTTCAATATATTTATAGATGACCTCAGTAGATATAGTAGTTTGTATTTAATAAAATACAAACATGAATCTCTTGAAATGTTCAATGATATCATAAATGAAGTACATAACAAACTTGGTATAAGTATTAAATTTTGATATGATCGATATAGAAAAACTTTGAATCAAGATTTTCAGAACCTTCTGGAAGATCATGATAATGTATCATGATGGACTCCGTCTAAAACACGATGATATTGTATCATGAGAAGTGTATCAGAAAGAAGAAATCACACCTTTGATAAGTTAGAGTGTGATTACTAGCTAAACTTCAAATTTCCTTTTGGGCACATGCTTAACACTGGGAATAAAGAGAATCACAAAATGTTATGGAATCTCAAAGTTCCTTAAGTAAGACACAAAATTCATGGTTCTGGTAGAACATGCCTAGAGATAGAATGATATATGATATCTTATAGACAAGAAGGTAGTGAGTTGATCATATGATGAGTTAACAGTCGACCTAGAAGTGAGAGCTAGAAATTGATATATGGCTTGAATCCATGAAATCCAAGATGGACTCCATGTACATCGACAAAGTATGACCTTGGTTGATCCATATGAAGGGGTAAAACCCATAGGGTACTTTTTGGTCTTTCAGAAGAAGACTGACATGGAGGGTAAGTTGGTTAAAAAGAGTTTCTAACAATTTCAAGGTGTTGAACATGGTGAAATATTTTCAGTAGTTACCATGGATAAATCCATCTGGATAATGCTTGATATTGTAGCTTAATATGACTATGAGATTTGGCATATTGATGTTAAAACCACATTCCTTAAATGGAATATTTTTTAGGATGTGTATGTAACACAGCCTAAAGGTTTTATAAATCCAATAATGCAAATAAAGTCTATAAAGGTGCATAGATCAATCTTTGGATTGAAGCAAGCACCTCAGAACTGGATCTTCAATTTGACAAGATATTTAAAGAGTTTGACTTGAGTCAGAATGAAGATGTAATGTATGATTACAAGAATTTAGTGGGAGAATATATATATATATATATATATATATATATATATATATCACATATTGATGGGGAGTATATTCTTATACTACAAAATCTGCCAATGAAGTGCATTCTAAAAGGATTTTAGAGAAGCATCCTATGTGATAGGAATCAAGATCTATAGAGATAGATCAAGAGGGCTTCTTGTCCTAGGAAAGAGAACATACTTTGGCTAGATGTTGAATGAGTTTAGCATGGTGAGAGATAACTTGTCCATGTTCCATGAAGTTAGTCTCTCAAGAGCCAAGTGTCCAAATTCTTATGAAGAATAAGGAACACATGGATAGATATCATATGCATTTGTAATTGGATATATCACATATGAGCTCATCTCATTATCTTGTATGTATTGGACATGACAAGAAAATATGAACTAATTATCTTGTATGTATTGGACATGACAAGAATATACGAACTCATCATCTTGATGTATTGGACATGACAAGAAGATATGAAACCATCATCTTGTATGATAAGATGATATAAATATCCAATTTTCTAATATGTATTGGACATGACGAATGAATATCTTTCGAACTCCAGTAAGAGTTACTGGAATACCATGAAGGACATCTTTGTGTACTTGTAAAGTACTAAAAGGACTAGTTCTTGAATTATGGTAATAAGGAAGAGTTGGGTGTAAAGAGTTACACCGATGCAAGCTTCCAAAATGACAAAATTGTATTTTGACCTTGGAATAAGAATTGTTAGTTGGAAATGTTCCAACATAAAACAATTTATTAATTTTATAATAAGAAGTCGATTACCTTAGTGTTACAAACATTATAAAGGATATTGTATGGATCTAGAAGTTCATATGGATGAACTTATGGGAGGTTCTGACCATTGGTGACTTAGTATTAATATTGTGACAATAATGGAGCTACTGGTTAGGAAAAGGAATTTCAGATAGCATACTACAACACTTCCATCTCATACGAGTTGTCATATAGCGAGGGGATGTGAAACATGAAATATATTGGCCTGAAGAAAATGTTGCTTACCCTCTATAAAAGCACTTGTGTAGTATAAACATGATGGGCATGTTAAGATCACTTGGAATATGATTCGTGGGTAATTGGCTCAAAGTGCAAGTGGGAGTCTGTTGGTATAGTATTCCCAGAGAGCCAATCATATGATTATTTCAATGAGGCATATGATACTTGATTTGATAATGATAAAGGTAATTCTATCTATTATGTTTGTCTCACTCATGAGATGATGACGCATACATGATAGATGTCTAAAGAATGATGTGATTCAATGACATATGTCTTCATGTTGAGGACATGAATAATGAGACCATATGTATGATAAGAGTACATACATTCTTGTTATGTCCCTAGTCGGATATTACTGTCGAAGCAAAATAGACAACAATAATACATAAGACTAGAGTGTGTGTTGACTGATGATAGAGTCTCATTAGTCATGATATGTGATATCAAGTCAAGCACATAAATATATGTTAGAGAATAGTATATTGGACAGACCCACCGTGCGAGTGATACATGGATAACATGGAATGGTAGTCACAATTGTCTCTCATAGTGATGGTGGTGATTGTGGTTCTTAGATCTAAATCACTGCACTCATCACATGTGATTAGGTACACTTCGACATCATCAAACACAGTCCTGAAACATGGGTAGTTATAACAGTGATGTTTGGGTGACTTTGACACATGGGGACTTGACTATGAGTGATAGATATGGGATTTGTCCCTCCTACAAGGAGTATGATATCTAGGGCCCCTTGATAAGCGAGACTGAGAATTGTATGGCCATACTCATGTGATTCAATATATGATATGTGAATTCACATGCATCTTAGACAGTCTGCTCTAAGTGAAGGAACATGGATTGAATGTTGAAGAGGATGACATTTCATGCCTCGAGTTCAATCTGGATGTCAGTGATAAAGGAACTATACGATCACGGTAACACTAATCACACATTGTAGGTTGAAGTTGTTCTCCAACTTTCTAAGTTACTTAGGTAGCAATGATGAGTTACTAGATTCCACCCATTGCTTGTGATGTCATAAGTTATTATGAACATTCACTGCCAACATAAATTGGAACCTGTAGGGTCAGACACATAGGATACCCATGGAAGAGGAGATTGTCCATCAATGATGTTTAGATTGAGACTAAAGGTGTTTAGATACTCAATTAAACATACAATTGACTGATTGGACTCAGAACTATCAAGTTCAAGTGTTGAACTAGCTGGTTAGATTGTCAAGTCGATTGCAGACTACATTGCCAATGTCAAGACTGCCAACCGACCGGTTCACCCTTATGAGCCGATGTCTGGTGTGAGCCAACCGACCGGTTCACTTGGTGAACTGGGCGGCTCACAGTCCTACCAACTGAGGAAATAAGGATTTTTCTGGTCGGAGGGAATCTTTCACGTTTCACTTATTCAATTTAATTGGAATAAGGATTAATCTTTACATTAATTGGAAACAATTGAGGAAAGTCAATTGCAGGAAAGTCTGGGAAGTGAAACGACCGGTTATTGGGTGAACTGGTCATCTCACACTCTCAACCGATCAGTTCACTAGTGAACTGATTAGCTCACCTTGCCAAATGACCATTTCAGTTATGAAACGATCGGTTTTCCTACCGCAGTACAAACTATTCATGAAATTTTCGGATCCTTCTACTCTCGAACGGACTGGGAACCTTGAACCTACCCTCTACTATAAATCGAGGGGTACTGGGGGATTCTTAGGACACACAACTCAGAACATCAGTTGTTTTGCAAAGTTTTTTTCCTCTCTGGTTCTGGTAATCGAGAGAGCCCGAGCAAGAGTTACTTGACTAGGAAGGCACAATGAAGGAAAGACAACTGCAGAAAAGCAGTCTGAGTTTGGGAGAGTAGGTTGGTGCTAGTACACCAATAGTAGGGTCATCTCCTTCCTTCCAGTTCTTCTAGAATGATAGGAGTTCTAGGTGGTCCGTGTGGACTATCTACAGAGGCAGGAGATGTCTGTCGCTCAGGAGGACATGTCAGCCACAATCTGTGGTGGAGGCTAGAGTCCATGGCGAAGACCAGGAGCTACACAGACATCATCCAAGACAAGGTGTTGAAGACCACAGATGGATGTGAGGTATTGTTGTTGGGCAGGCCCTAGGACCAGGTATATCTCACTAAAACCATCCTTCTCATTGAATAGTCATTGATGTGATCCCCTATTATGGGTTAATGGCCAATAAACTTTTTTGCTTCCACTACCTAATATGAGGCCATAAAACCCAACAATAAAGGTCCATCAACTTATATCACATCACATATTATATCATGTATTTACATGTATGTCCAGTGGCATCAACCACAACCTGTATACAAGAGTGATGTTCCACATATACATGTCATATACAAGGCATATGCACAATTTTAAAAAGCACATGTTGATATACATATCATCTACAAAACATCCCATGCTTAGACCTGAGAGTATAGGGATGACTCTAGGACTCTACAAAATTGCTATCCAACCTTCTGCTTCTACTACTCTACAAGCTGCTCTTTCTCAGCACCACGATCCGAATCATGTCGCTGACGACCACCTAAAAAGATGTTGTAACCGACGAGGTGAGACTCATGTCCTAGCGAGAGATATAACTCTCAACGAACAGTTATTGATTACATCCAAGTTATACTATTTAGCAGGTTAAGCAAATTAAGCAATTTAAACAGACTAAACAATTCAAGCAGGATAAGTAACTAAAAGAGGTTATTTAGGATTAGCTCTCTCTATATAAAAATAGGTAAGGGTAACACATTTTATAGAGTTTATTTCTCTTATCATATTATATAATAACTAAACATTATAAGAAAATTAGGCAGTGGTTAACATCCAATGTGAATCATGTTTAATCCTAACTAAATATACTACTTGACTGTGTTATGTCTTTTATTAATCCCTAGGGAATTTGAAGCATACCACTCAAATTCAAATTGACCACTGTCAAGTACAAATCAATTCCATACAAGATATAGGAGAGTCGCGTCTATCACGTTTATCAAACCCTATGTGAAGGATATTATCTTTCTTACTTGTAACTATGTTTTAGAGAAAGATTAGGTGCGTGCAAAATTGGCGTGCAAAATTGAAGTAAGTAATAATCATGGAAAGTTTTATATTACTCGCCTTAGAGTTTATATAGAAACTCCAAACAGCAAAGTATCTTGAAGAAGATAGGTAGGAACCCTAGATTTAGCACTCCTCTCAGCTAATCTATCTCCACCTCCAAGAAAGAAGCAAACCCTAGGTCATGGAAGCAAAGAAAGAGTAATCCTTCAAGCTCTAACTCAAGCACTACCATGGAACACCATGGGTTTGTCCAAGAAGAGAAAGAAGAAGGGTAGGGAAGCAAGGAAAATGAAGTTAAAGAGGGAGATCTCAGTTACCAAGACCAAGAAGAAGAGCAAGATAGAACAAAATAATCACAAGAAGGGTAGATCCAAACTCTATCTCAACATGCAAGGGAGATCGATCCACCTTCTTCAACCTTGATCTCCTCCTTGACCACCAAAAAAAGGGGATGATGTCCAAGAGTAAGAAGAGAGAGATAGGGTTCAAATGGTATAGTTAAAGGTAAGGGGAGGGGTCTATATTGTTGGGAAATATGGCTACAGAGCAGGCAGTAGAAGCAAAAAAATTAGCTATCATATTCCCCGTAACCAACGGATTGTGTCAATACCTATAATATGGAAAGGATGGTTTCGAGGATATATCTGGTCCTGGAGCAAGTCTCCTGATCATCGTAGATGCACAACTATGAATCCTAGTTACATTGGGACTCATCTGACTATTGCACCTCTTGGTCTACACCACAGACTACAACAATGAACCTCGTCTTCTTCAACAACTCCTCTTGTCACAGACTGTTGGTTGACATAGTCCTCTTGGAGGCAGACAATAGCCTCCCACTTCTATGGTAATTCCACACAAACCACCTAGAACTCCTGTCATCCTATTAGAATGACTAGGAAGGAGTTATACCTTTTGTTGACATACTAGTCACCAACTTGCTCTCCCACAACAATGACCTTATTTGATCTCTCCCTTGACTATACCTCCCTAGTCTGGTAGGACTTGTATAGGCTCTCATAGTTACCACAACCAGAGAGAACAATATTTTTTAGAACATTTGTTTCTCAATTGAATGTGTTGTGCCCTAGGAAGCCTCATTAACCCCTCTATTTATAGGTGGGGTTTGGGTCCATGTTCCCAGTCGATGCGGGAGTGGAAGGGACCGGAAGATCTCAAATTTTTTCAATAATACTAGAATTCTCACAATCTGTGACAGTCCATATGGTCATCTGACATGCCAGAGGTCGTTTGGCACAGCCTACACAACCATTTGGTTGTTTCCCAATTGTACACAAAATTGGCAATTTGTTTCCAATTAATATCACATATTAATTTCCTTGCACAACAAGTAATGGAAACTCAAATGAATTAGGAAATATCTAGAACCTTCCTTCAATCAAACCACATCATCTCGCCCATGAGAGATGGTCATCTTAGTCACCCAGATGGTCATCTGGTGACTCAAGTCGAGCCGATCAGTTTGGTCAGTTCACTTCCTTAACCAATTTGAACTCATAATAGGCTTGACTCACCAGACGCTTGTCTCAACATTTGAGATGGTAGTTTGGAACTTTCGAACAACCATCTTAACACCTGAGATGGGTGTTTAGCAGTGTTGTTAGCCTATATGTTGCGTGAAACCTAAACACTTTAGTACTTAATTCCTTTTTCATTCAAGATCTGAACTCCTCTTTTAGGTCGAGACCTATGTGTGTGACCCTATAGGTCCCATATTATGTTGGCAGTGAATATCCATAACATTTATGACATCACAAGCAATGAATGATGCCTATTGGCACATCAATGCTACTCAAGTAAATGGAAAGTTGGAGAACAAGTTTAACCTACAATCTGTGTATGGTGTTACAATGTTTGTATAGTTCCTTTGTCACTGATGTCCAGATTGAACAAGAGGCATGGAACTGTCACCCTCATTAATATTCAATCTTGTTTCTTGAACCAAGAGCATACTACCTAAGATATATGTAATCTCAATATCACATATTGACTCACATGTGCATGGCCATGCATTTCTCAATCTCACTAATCAAGAGACCTAGGACATCACATTCTAGTAGGAGAGATAAATCCCATATCTATCACTCGCAATAAATCCCCATGTTTCAAAGTCACCCAATCGTCACTGTTATTACAACCCATTTTCAAGATTGTGTTTGATGATGTCAAAGTGTACCCAATGACATGTGTTGAGTGCAGTGAATTCAGGTCTAAGAACCACAACCACCACCATAAATGTGAGACTTTACTATGACTGCCATAATGATGGCTTCCATGTGTCAGTCTCATGGTGGGTCTGTCTGATACACTATTCTTTAACATGTATTTGTATTCTTGGTTTGATATCTCCATATCATGACTAATGAGATTTAGTCATCAACCAACTCACACTCTGATCTTATGTGTTATTGTTGTCTATAAACCTTCCACAATAACCACCGATCAGGGACATAATGAGAATATGTATATGTACTCTTAACATCTGTATGATCTCATACACAAGGGTAGTAACTTGAATACATACGTCATTGAGTAATATGATTCTCTAGATATTTATAATGTTACATCATTATCTCATAACTGAATTAAATAGAATACATTGGCAGCTTGCCTTTTATTAATAATAAAAACATTTTACAACTATGCCTTTACAATAATCGCATGATTGGCTCTCTAGGCATACATAGAAATAGACTCCCACTTGCACTTAGAGACAATCACCCACGAATCTTATTTCGAGTGACCTAACATGACCATCAGGCTTCTGCTATGAAAGTGCCTTCGTCAAGGGATCACCAATATTGTTCTCAGTTGGTACTTTGCAAATCTTTGGTTAGGTGGGTTCAAGGAGGGGTTATAGGTGGATGATGTATATAAGAAAAGCTAGACTCTGTAAGAGGAGCAAAAAATTGCATTTGTCAAAAACCAATTTTGATTTGATTTCATTTAAAAAATTTTGATGATATTAATTAGATATTTAATTATATCACTCCCACTATTTTATTCGAATTGATAGCCCTCAACATCAACTCATAATATTGCAGCGTACAATATTCTAGTAGGTCAGATCCAAGATAATTCAACGGTGGCCCGATCAACACCACAAACACAGTCCATCAAGGTAGGAAAGTGTTTCCAATTGAATCATATGTCATTATGGATAGATGATATGAAAACCCCCTTGCCATAATCACATGTATGCTTCTGGGACCAGACGCTCTGAGAATCACCAAACAAGCCTGACCAAAATCCGACACGATAACAATGCACCCTGCGGAGGCGGAACCTACACTATTACCATCACACTTCCACAAGATAGATGATGCACCCCGTAGAGGTGGAACCTATGCTTAGTCGGTCAAGCTTTTCATGTGTGCCACTTTTGGAAAGCATCTAAGACTTGATATTTTAATTGAGGGAGTATGTATAAATACATATACTTTATCCAATCACCACATATAAAGTATGTATCATATACATGCTATATCCTACAATGAAAACATGTAGTAAACAAAAGTGATGGTTCTAGCCAACCTAATGTAATCCCTTAGAGCCACCAAGAATTATGTCATCTAGGTCTATATCACATGCATAAACCTATTATTGATGAAGGTTCGTGTTTGCTAATCTGGGTTGATCAGTTCAACCCTTGAACTGATGGGCTCACCTCCTGGCTGGTTGTTAGGTCATCTCACCAGTCTCTGGTCCATCTGTCCACCATCTGTTGGCTCCTCCATTAGATTAGTCAGGTCTATCAGGAGATCGGTTCTCGTCCTCCATGTCCTCCATGGTCTTTCATGGTTCTTCAGTCGGTTGGCTCGCCTTCAGGACAACTTCATCTTTGAAGTGGTGGAGGTAGATGACATATATATCATTATCAAAGCACAAAGTTCCTGACTTACTTGTCTTCTTGTCATACTCCAACTCACAACTTTCTTGAATATTTGCTTTGTTCCTACCATACAATATGAAAGAACTATGTAAAATAAAGAAAGTGCTTCATCTTTTATCACTTTTTTTGGATTCTAAAGAAAAGGTTATTGTTCCACATTTTCTCACACTAATGTCGCATAAAATTTAGAAGATATAATAAAGTCCCAACAAATGGAAAATAATAGGTTACCATTGGAGATCTATGAATACCATGGTTTCATGATCATTACATTACACTTTAGATTTTATATATTTCATGTATTATCCATGGTAGCCTCAACGATTTTGACTTTCTCATCTTTGGGACAATACAAATGTCCTTTAGTTGTTGCAAAATTATGAACAAATAGCTCATGTATGTATATGACATGGTTATCTTGATGCCTTAATTCAAGTTTGATAAGGTTTCATGAATGGCCAATGTGATGCAAAATTCTAAAAATAGTTGAATGCAACTAGGAACAAGAATCCTAGTAAAATCTGAATGAATTAGTCACCCTTCTTAATACCGAGATCATCTTTGCAATAAATATTTTTTGTTGCTCCAATTTTTTGTTAGTTCAAGATAGGACATGTAGCACGCTATTTTCACCCATGATCTTAAACATATGATATATAAACATGATACATACGGCCCAACACAACTATAACTTAGGAACAAAAACCATCCATTGAATGAATTAGGTGAACATATAGATTGTGGATGAATCCTAACTCAGATTGAATGGAGACCACAAGAAACAAGTTCAAGTCTTAGATGTATGAAATTGAGAATTTATAATAACCACTAACAATAATTTATCTATGCCAAACATTACATTTGGCTATATTCTCTTATAGAGTATCTACTTCATACACATGATCATTTAATGTTGTGCCGTAAATTTATAATGCAATATTGAATACAAAAAATGTAAATATAGTATTTTGTAATGTAAATATACTAAATAGAATACTTTATTATGTAAATATACTAAAATTTTCGTCCCTTAATATCAAAGAAAGTATTGTTGTATGAATTACAAGAGTAATACTTTTACCGGATTTGTAGATTCAGCCATAATCATTCATTGTCCCCAGAACAGATCACACATCTACCATCCTAAATAGAGCACACATCTGCCATTATGTCCTCACCACCACAACAAAGCAATTGTGTAGTGGCTATTGTTGCGAGAGGCTATTATTCTAAGAAGTAGAATTCCCTTTATATCTTCTACTTGAGCAATCCAGTTAAGTTTGCTCACTACTAGGTGGTTGAAGATGAGGGTTAGTCTAGGTAAGGGGTTGGCATTTAGAATATTTGGCTTTGTAGTTTTCAAAAATACCACAGCTTGATAATATATGCTAAAAATTTATTGAGTAGGTATAGATTTGTGGAAGAAAGTGCTCAGATAGAAGGTGGGAAAAAAATAAAAGAAACCATCATGTCTTTTGAAATATTTTAACTTATACCTTTTCCCAATTCATGTATGTCTTTTTAACCCAAAAATTTTGCATTAGTTGTATATCCCATGGTAAACATTTATATTGACGTTGTATACATACACTATCATGAAATCAAGTGATGATTGTTGTAATTAGCACTTGTCCTTTTAAATCTAATCATTGTTAATATTAGTACAATCCAGTCTGTAAGTGTGAAGAGAGTTTTGGAAACAACTGTAACCGGTTGCTCAGATGACAAAGGAGTCGCGGATGAGCTCCCCCTGTCCAGCAATAGGGTAGGCAGGTCAGATGACTCATCGTACACTAGTGGGCTCGGAGCTGTAGGCACGACCTCGGAGGACACATGTTGCGGATCAACAGGAGAAACAAATGGAAACTCGTCTTCATAGAACTTAACATCATGTGACGTAAATATTTGATGAGTATTATAGGCGCCACCCACAGTGGTCAGGAGGATATCCAATAAATACAGAATGGCGTCCACGAGGTGTAAATTTATCAGACGGCTTTGGATGCTTAGAGGCATAGCACAAACAACCAAACACACGAACATTATCATAAGAGACAGGCTGACCAGAGATAAGTTTAAAAGGGGATTTTCCGTCCAGCAGAGAGGTAGGCGTCTGATTGATCAAATAAGCGACAATAGTCACGCATTAACCCCCAGAAAGTGAGCGGAAGATGAGCCTGAAACTGAAGTGTATGAGCAACGTTTAAGAGATGTCGATGCTTGTGTCCAACATGACCATTCTGATGAGGCGTGTAAATGCAAGACTTCTCAAATAATATTCCCAGATCAACAAAGAACGAGCAAAGCGGGGAGAACTCTGTCCCATTGTCTGAGTGGATACGACAAATGATCGTCTGAAACTGCGTCTGCACCATTACACAAAAGGCAATCACAAGAGTTGGAACCTGCATCTTACTACCAAAATGCAGAACCCAGACAACACAAGAAAAATCATCAACAATGGTAAGAAAGTAAGAATCACCCATAGTGGACGGAGTACTATAAGGTACCCAAACATCAATGTGAATCAAATCAAAGAGCGAACTGGCTTTATTAATGCTTTGATAAAAAGAACCAGTTTGTTTACTTTATGACAAGCATCACAAGGTAATAAGCTATCTAAACAAGACTTCTGTAGAGCTAAGCTAGGGATAGATGCAAGCACTAAAGATGCAGGATGACCAAGTCGACGATGCCAGAGAGATACAGAAGACATGATAGACTAAATAGCAGAGACACATGCTGGCGAACCAAGATGCTAGAGCCAGTAAATCCCTCCTCATTCTTCACCCACGCATATCACTATCTGTGTAGTTATTTCATGTATGATGCAGAATCGATCAATAAGCAAGGCAAGAGTACGAAGTGCCCGTTGAAGCTTTGCGAAAGAGAGAAAGTTGCAGCCAAAACTTGGAATATATAGAACAAAAGATAGATGAATAGATGTAAAATAGGTTGTGCCAGCTTGTGTGGTAGCAGTGATATTGTCGTTCGATAACACAATAGAAATTGGATTGATTCGACGTATGTCTGTAAGGATAGAGCAATCATCGGTCATATGAAATGATGCACCAGTATCAAGAACCCAAGGTAGAGACGGATTACCCATATCAGGAGATGCAGATGGAGGAGCTAGAGTACAAAACATGTTAAGAACCGACGTCCAGTGATCTTGAGATAAGGAAGGCTCGAAATCTTGACGGTCCTGTTCGGTAGGCATAGTAGGAACATGGCTCGCTGCAGGTGCCTAAGCCGAGTTCACAAAACCTGAACCATGACCCTTACCACGCCCCGAAGATGACGATCCACATCCACAGGCTACTGAAGAGTCTCGTTTTTCCTTGTACCAGTCGGGAATACCATTAAGCTTAAAGAAGGTGGATTCATCATGGCCCGACCGCCCACAATGAGAGCAAGCAAGAGACTTGCGTTCCATGGGACTCATAGTAGCAGGAGGATTTCAACGAGCAGATAGTGCCAGGGACTCAGATGTTGTGTCGCGGGACACAACAACAGAGTGGTGACTTTCTTCTTGGAGAACAAGCGTGTAAACGCGATCAATATCCCGTAGAGTAGCCTGTGACATAATACTTGACCACAGGGTGCCAAACGTGACATCATCGAGACTAAGAAGAAAATAATAAATCATATCCTCCTTACGTTGTGTAGCAAAATAAGTGGAAAGATCGCACTTACAATTAGTGCAAGAACAAATCTTTATCGCCGAAAGAGAAAACATATCATCCTAGAGCTTTGTAAACGCAGCATAGTATTCATCGACGGTTTGGCCATTCTGACGGCAAGTCATCACCGTAGATAAAAGATGAAGTTTTCGGGGTCCGTTTCCGACGGTAAATTGGTTGCGGAGGTGATCCCAAAGATCCTTAATAGTGTCGTAATACTTGATGGAAGTACGGAGAGGAGGATTGATAAATTTGTGGATCCAACCTATAAGCATGGAATTCACCATATTGCAGTCCTCGATCTCGGCAGAAGTCTTCGGCACTGGTAGAGTTCCGTCGATGAAACCCAATTTACGGCGAGCGTGAAATGAATTCTGCATCGCAAGAGCCTAATTGGCACTCTTAAGAGTGACAGAACAAATATTCAGACCCAGATGATCCGACAGGTGTAAGTAATAAGGAGACAAAAAATCTGACAGAGATGATTTATCGCCAATGGGAGACGTGAAGCAAAGTGGCAAAAGCAAGGGGGTAGGCCGGTGAAGTAACGGCGGCAAGGCGCATACCTGACGATGACGGCGGCTGCGTAATAGGGTTAGGGCATCAATTGTTTTTTACACAGAATCAAAGTATAGGCTTGATACCATGTGAAGAGAGTTTTGGAAACAACTGTCTTGCTTATTATTGATAATCAATCATGTATATATACAAGTATAGAGAATTTATCAATAAGGAAAGAATCTATCAATAAGAAAAGAAATAATAACGTCTAGAGAATAACAAGAAAATAGATAATAAATCAATATATTCCAATAGTAAGACAACCTTTAACTGTTGCCTGTAAATCCCATTAGTCTATCTAGATATTCAATTTTTACAAAAAGCTTCGAGTTAGGAGTGTCCCAGACTACTGTAAAATTGTTAACAGGTGGTATAGTGACAAGTCACTGGGAAGATGGATTCACACATAGATTTTCTTAAAGATTGCAAGGTACATTCAATTTTATATTACTTAATTTGAATATTTGATATACTTGGCCTTATTCATTAATAAAAGTTCAGCATCTTTGACTTTCTAACATAGATTTTAGTGATACTGTTGCGTTGCGAATTACAAAAACTAACAAGCTCATGTGCTAATTGTCTGAAAAAAGTTCCATGCTCAAGCAGCTAGAGTTCGTTGCTGCCTCTAACAGACTTCAAACAAGATGGGAGAATTGGTACTTGACTTTGATTTCATCCATCATCCCCTACGCATACAAGCAATTCACCATGATCCCTCCGGAGGACCTATTCGTCTCCATCTTGGAGTTCGAGTGAATAGAAGAGGTGGAGGGAGATCGGCACATCAAGCTCGGAAGCGATAGCAAGAAGAGGAAACCCAATATAATACACTATATTCCCAATTTTATTATTTGTTTTTTAATGTCTAATATACTGATTTATGCATAAATTCCACATGTTTTCTCTCCAGATTCATATTTTTCATACTATGAAAGGTTTGCCATGAGAGGTTGAATGTCAAGACCATGATTTACCGTAGACAAAGGTGTATTATTTAATAAACTAATAAACCCTTTATATGGATATCTTTATCATATATGGAAATCATCCATCCTAATAAGAAAAATTATACACAATTCTACGTGACAGTAACACCATGGTATAGTCCATATGGAACGCGGAATGCATCAAACAATTATCTAAAATATAGAAGAGACATAAAAAACTACTTGCATAATAAGGAATATGATGTTTGTGTATCCAGTCAAAAGTTGTCTAAGGGAACCTAAATGATCACGTTCCCAAATGTATCTTACTCCAGCAACGTTTAGAGAACATCCATGTTTCACACAAACATGGAATCCATTCATGTTTAAAACAATTTTTTTAATTCTTAACATAAAGATATAATATGTCTTATTCTTCTTGTACATGACACCGTAAAAATAAAGAAGATAATAAATTGAAGTTCATTTACTGTTTACAGGATTTTTATTCAATAAATATGGCATGACTCCTGAATGTCCTATGCAAACTCAAATTGTGAGTTCTATTCACATATATTAGATGTCTCTTCTTATGCTCTTCTCTACTCTATATATACTCGATGTTGGTTGTAGCCCTCATCACAGACAAACAATAATTATCGTCTGTGTTGGAAAAGTTAGTTTACGCCAGCCAATAGCTCTGCAACTTTGAAGCAGAAGGACAATCTACGACAACCACTGCTCTTCTCTAATATGTTGTGCACAATCAACAATAAATGATGACAAATATGCTTTCTATGCATAAACAACAGCCACAAACTACAAATCGGACTGATACGATTGGTAAGAGATGTAAATATAATTATAGTTGCTCATTCTTCTCTCTGCAAATCTCATTTCTGTCCGGCCCATAATTCTTGTAGTTCATTATGTACATCAATACATCTGGTTACAAGATGTCGTATAAATTTATTATTTTTTCTGGCACTTCTCAACCACATCAACTGATTTGTTGCTCTGTATTAGCATGTTGTCCATCTCTATTCATGGTTAGCCGCATCTTTGGATCTTGCTCACATTCAACCTTGATACTTCCCAATAATCTAATGCTATGATATTTTTTAAAATTGATTATTGACAAGCTTCGTTCAATAGATTTATCCATTTTTGTTCTTTCAACTATGACAATACACGTGGTAGATAATCCAAATCACTCAGAAGTGTATAATACACATTAGAATATTCACCATGGACTAACATATTTGATATGTAATAATCATCCTAATACAATTCTTTAAATATGTAACATGTCTCAAAAATTAGTTTGGGCATCTACCTCATATTACAAGACATTAGTTGCAACACAAAATATTATGATAAATACATTTCTTTAAAGAGACACTTTAAAGGAAAGTTTTCCTTGGTATTTTTATTAGCGTAAGAGTTTCATTAATATCATCCTACTTTTCTAATCTACCAAATTATCTATCATAAAAGTTGGTCTTTCGGAAGTAGGCATTAAAATAAAAGAACAAATTTGTACCAAATTATCAGTTGTGTCGACATTTACACATCAAATCATACTATGGACATTCTTCCTTTATAAGATAGTTCTATATAATGTTTGAATTTTATGATTTTTGCATCCTTATTTCTAATATTGCATAAACGATTTTATAGATCAACATATTTGCTGAGTGATAATCTTGACATTGAAACTAAAGACTACACATATTGATGACTATGATTATATTTTAGGTACACAAATACAGTTGCAAAGTATAACAATAGAAAATTTGACACCGACCCTGTCAAATTGGGAATTAAGTTGCAAGTTGGTTCGCAAAGATGAGGTAAAGAACTTTAGAAACTCAACAAGATCTGGGAAATACTTGAGATTGAAATTTATAGAAGCAAAGGTAATATTTCCCAAATTATAAAATATCTTACAATGATCCATTATACTAATATCCCTTCAATATAGGGTCAAATCGTACGGGCAGTGATGTTTAATGATGTGGTTGACAGTTCGATTTTATTTTGCAACACAGTTCATTCAATAAGCTATCCAATGCATCAATTAAGGAAGTGCCACCACAATATCAGATAAACAAAGATCAACTAGAGTATGAGATGAAAATTAATTCTTCTACAACATTAGAGGTATCAAATTCTTTAGTTTGGGACACTTCAAATTTCAAAGATGAAAGAATACAAACTCTCACATCTATTAAGTCTTTGCTTGATAGCAAACTAGACAATCATTATGCAAGTGAGCTTGTTTTACATGTTCGGTTCTACAAGATTCAAATATACAACTAATTTTCTATTCAATATCTAGATGTAGTTGGTGTTCTTATTAATGTTGATTCAAAGACATATGTGACAAAAAGAATTGATGGAACACTTGTACCATGCCAACATTTCTTATTAACTGATCGAACGTAAGAACACATTAACTCATTTGTATCTTATTAATATTATTGTTTAGCATTAGTAATTTTTTACTTTTCCTTTGTGTTTATTAGTTGCGCAGAACCTATAGTCATTACCTTATGGAACAAATTTGCATCATATGACGATGCAACTGTGAGAAAGATAATTGATGACAAATCAACAATATTAGAAACTTCTCTTAAGACAAACACATATAAAGGTGACACTTGTGAATCACTGGAACTATTTAAAATATCTTAGATTCTAATTATATTCATTATAGGTACATTTGGATTGACTAGTACAAGTGATACACTCATTGACATTGACTCTTTGCATAAAGAGGCAAAAGAACTCAAAATATGGTTCTATATCTACCTTTCTACATATCTCTTTTCGGTCCTCTTTAAGTTTCACAACATCACAACAACTACAATCATTGTACATGGTTTCTGATAAAGATGAAGAAATATCCAATAGGAGGGAAACATCTTCATCGTTTGGTTTTGGAAACTTCAACATAAAAAATCAGAACTATACAACTAGACGATGGCAAATTCCCACAAGTACTTACCATTTTCAACTTTTCATTCAACCAATTCATTGTGCCTACATATCAAAGTACTTACCAATTATACATGTATAATTAAGATGCATATATCTTTACTCATGTGTATAATTATGATTTTCATATCTCACAAGATAATATTTATGAAGTTGAAGCAAGACTTGTTGAAATTGATAAAACTCAGGACATGGTTTACTTATCATGCTCTCAATGCAAAAATAAAATCAAGATTGAAGATGATGATAAATGTTGTCCTAAGTGTAAACATATAGTAGATAAGGTCGAATTCAGGTAACATCATTATATATACTCTCAAGTTATTCTATCTTCTTTAAAGTAATCCCATTGATTTACTTCTCTATCAACACCAATATAGATATTGTTTGTGAGTTAAGATGGCTGATGATACTGGAACTATATGGGCAACTTTCTTTGGGAAGGAAGCAGAAAACTTGATCGATATATCCGCTAGTGATCTAATAAAACAAAAGGTATTGTATTCCATCTTTCATGGTATCTCCAAATATCTATACATTATCATTATGTTAGTTTTATTTTTTTATAGGATGAAAACTATTGCAATTATGAGAGGACTTTGGAGAATATACTTACAAAGAAAGTCACTTGCACAATCAAGGTTAATATAAAGATTGGAATCAATAGAAAAGACTACACAAGCATTTCAATGAAAAATGTTGAAGACATCATCAAGAAAGAAGTCGATGACCAGATTGTTCTAAATGAACCTGAACAAGATTCTCAACGCCAAGAAAAAGTTCGAGAAAATGAAGAGATGGTCAACTCACATGATCAAGACAAAATTGCCTTTGCAATAAATAAAAGAAAAAAAGTATGTACTCATAATAAAAAAATAGACAGGGAATGGAGATAATAGAAGACATTGCAAAGACAAGGCGAAGAAGAACATCAAATACAAAATAGTGACTATAATGATACTAATCTTCTATAGTGTTAGCTTCTAGCAAACAATATCCATTGAATAGTTAGCTTTGAATTATATTCCATAACTTTTTAATGGAATAACCTACATATTTCCAATAAGTTGATCATATCAAATATTCCTATAAAAATGTCACGTGCAACGCGCGTGCATCTACTAGTTGTATATATATATATATATATATATATATATATATATATATATATATATATATATATATATATATATATATATATATTAGCTTGGGATTTTGTGGTATTGGATTTGGTAAGATATTATTCACATCGCATGCAATAATAGAACGAAAAAAACCAAAATCCGTTCATATGGGTTATTCCATAATATTGTAAATTGATGTTGGCTCTGATACCACTGTTAGGAAATATGACTACAGAGTAGGCAATGGAAATAAAAAATTAACTACCATATTCCACATAACCAGTAGATCACTTCAATAACTATAACATGGAAAGGATAGTTTTGAGGATATACATGGTCCTAGAGCAAGTCTAGTGACAATCCTCGTCATCATAGATGCACAATTCTGAATCCTAGTTGCATTGGGACTTGTCTGACAGTTGTACCTCTTGGTTTGCACAACAGATTGTAACCACAAATCTCATCTTCTTCAGCAGCTTTTCTTATCACAGAGTGTTGGTTGACGTAGTCCACCTAATGGCAGACAATGGCCTCCCACCTCTATGATTGTCTACATGGACCGCCTAGAACTCCTGACGTCCTGCTATAACAACTTGCTCTCCCACAACTAGTTTTGGAGTACTAGTCACCAACTTGCTCTCCCACAATAATGATCTTAGTTTCTCTCTCCCTTGGCTATCCCTCCCTAATTGGGTAGAATTTGTCTAGGCTCTTGTGGTTACCACAACCAGAAAGAATAACATTTTTTAGAGCAACTATTTCTCAATCATTTGTGTTGTTCTCTGTGAAGCCCCAGTACCCCCTCTATTTATAGGTAGGGTTTGGGTCTAGGTTCCTAGTCGATGTGGGGGTGGAAGGGACCGAAGATCTCAAATTTTCACAACAATTCTATAAATATCACAATCTGCTATAGCCCAATCAATTGTTTAGCACAGCCTGGACAACCGTTTGGCTGTTTCTCAATTGTACACAAAATTGGCAATTTGTTTCCAATTCATACCCCATATTAATATCTTTGCACAACAAGTAATGTGCAACTCAAACGAATTAGGAAATATCTAGAACCTTCCTTCAACCAAACCAGACCATATTGCCCATGTGAGACGACTATCTCAGTCACCCAGATGGTCGTTTGATGACCCAAGTTGATCCAATCAATTTGGTCGGTTCACTTCCTTAGCCAATTCGAACTCATAATAGGCTTGATTTCCCAGACGCTAGTCCTAACATTTGAGACGGTCATTTCGCACCTCCATACGGCTGTCTCAACACTTGAGATGGGTGTTTGGCAATTCTATCAGCCTATTTGTTGTGTGAATCAAATACCTAAACACTATAGTACTTAATTCAATTGTCATTCTAGATTTGAACTTCTCTTCTAGGTAGAGACCTATGTGTGTGACTCTATAGGTCCCATATTATGTTGGCAGTGAATGTCCATAACACTTATGACATCACAAACAATGAGTGGTGCCTAGTCACACATCAATGCTATCCAAGTACATGGAAAGTTGGAGAACAACTTCAATCTACAATCTGTGTATGGTGTTATAGTGTTTGTATAGTTCCTTTGTCGCTGATGTCCAGATTGAACTAGATGCATGTAAAAATCACCCTCATTATTATTCAATCTTTTTCTTGAACCAAGAGCAGACTGTCTGAGATATATGTAAGCTCAATATCACATATTGACTCACATGTGCATGGCCATGCATTTCTCAGTCTTGCTAATCAAGAGGCCTAGGACATATCACTCCAGTAGTAGGGACAAATCCCATATCTAACAATCACAATCAATCCCCATGTGTCAAAGTCACCCAATCATCACCGTTATAACAACCCATGTTTTAGGACTGTGTTTGATGATGTCAAAGTGTACCCAATGCCATGTGTTGAGTGCAATGATTTTAGGTCTAAGAACCACAACCACCACCATCACTGTCAGACCTAAATATGACTTCCATGGTGATGGCGTCCATGTGTCAGTATCATGGTGGGTTTTCCAATACACTATTCTCTAACATGTATTTGTTTGCTTGGTTTGATATCGCCATATCATGACTAATGAGATTTAGTCATAAACCAACTCACACTCTGATCTTATGTGTTATCATTGTTTGTCAACCTTCCACAATAACAAGCGATTAGGGACATCATGATAATATGTATATGTACTCTTAACATCTGTATGATCTAATCCACAAGGGTAGTAACTTGAATACATACGTCATTGAGTAATATGATTCTCTAGACATTTATAATGTTACAGCATTATCTCATAATTTAATTAAATAGAATAAATCAGAAGCTTTCCTTTTATTAATAATTAAATCATTTTACAATTAATTCATTACAATCATCACATGATTGTCTCTCTGGGCATTCATACCAACATATATAACTTAGGTTTGAAGAGAGTGAAAAGGGGTTAGGTGTCAAGCTAAACATGCCATGTGTCAAAGAGATCTCACGCATGCAAGAAACACACTCATCCATAAAGTTAGGGTGACCCCACCAAGAAAAACCATTGACTAAGATGGTCCAAAAAAATCAAACGACCGTTGAACCAAGATGTTGGTGACTGAAGAGATCAGAAAAACAAACGGTCGCTAACCCTAGGTGATGTTTGGTGACCAAGATGAATGGGGAACTTCATCGACTGCCAACCCTAGGTAGCATAAGGGAGCATCGTCGACCTCCAAAAACTAAGGCCAAAGGAAAACTTGGCTATCACCAAAACAAGGTGGTCATCTGTTGACACACTTCAAGGTCAACCATCAACTTAGGGCACCCATGCAAACTCTAATCTCAACATGAGATGCCACCGCTCAAACCAAGGTGTGACAAGGTGCCCTAAAGCTCAACCATAACCAACATGATGTGGAAACATGTGAGGCACAACAAGCATGTGAAAAATTGTAAGAAAAACCCTAGATATGGATAAATTGCAAATAAGTCCAACATAAGGACATATACACATAACTAGCTCAAATAGTGTCCAAAATGGACCAAACTTGAAACATAAGCTTGTCACATAATATCAAAGAACATTACAAGGTTTTATTAAGGTTTTAAGCATATAATTATGATAATCAAACATGTTCAACAAAAAACAAGGTTAGCGGTCTTACAATAGACAATAAAGTGCTCAATTTAAGTCAGATTACTATCTTTTGTATGGGATTCCATGTGATAATATTTTTCAAAGAGCTATACATGGGTATGGAAACCATTACATCGATATGTTGACCGCATTACATGTACACACACACCACACCATGCTAGTCTTGGAATGGGCATATGGCTTGCAAAAATTGTCCCCTTCTTCCTTATATTTGTGCACAAAATAATAAATATGAGTTACAAATCTATCAAGACTACAACACTTTCTTGATTAGCCTTACAAAGTGAAAAGAAAAGTGACTCTTCATATTATATTTATATGTAGAACATGTGATTCTAACTTCCCAAAAGTTGTTATGTAAGTGTGCGACTCCTTTAATGTGTTATCAATGACCCCCCCACCCCCGGGGCACTAAGGTTGATCATTGTACACACTAATTTCATGATTAATTGTAGACGTCATTGACTTATTCATATAAATACCTTGACCTATCTTAGCCACTAATCATGTTTTATAACCATAATTGAATGATTAGTTAAGTTTTGAAACCAATTGATTAAGTGAAATATCTAATTTGACTAAAATACCACTATGTTTTGCTTATTTTTCATAATATCTTGTACATATGTGGAATGATATGTAAGTAAACATAATTGAGGACCTGTTGAAATTTGTGAGAAAATTATATATGCTGCCTTTTCCTTCATGTTATGCTTATATTGACAACCTTTTGATTCTTGTAAACTTATATTGATTAGGGTTTTGATCTAGGATTCTTGTCCAAAAACTAATGTATGTCTAGGGATGGAAGGTGGAGTTGTGATGGCTTGTTCTTGAGCTTTGAACTCTTATTGCATTAGTGGTCTCAATTTTTGACTTGAGAGTTATACATTGCCCATATTTTGATAATGACTTAACCATTCCATTCCTATGTATCTAATATGTTTGTTCAAGATTGATTCCAGGCTTTAGGTACATGAAAATGATCAAACTACACAAGCCCTAGCTTGTTCAAGTTCAAGTCAAAAGTATTGCAAGTGCGTGTTTTGGGAAACCACCCCACATGACCTTAGATTATTTTTGTAATCACTTGTATTGATGATATGATTTATAACTAAGATGAGAAAAAACCAGGGACACTCAATTCCAACGTTTGATCATTCAAATGTCAATTTAGAAAATGTGTCATAGGCTATTTATCGGTCAAGGTGGAAACTCGACTAATCCAGTGATGGATTTTCTGGAGAGTCCAATCGACCGAGTTGTACACTCACAGAACTCAACCGATCGATCAACTTAGGAAAATTGATTTTGACTCATCGGTCGAGATTCATAGAACAAACTTGACCGATAGTTTGAAAATTGACTTTGTTGATTAGTGGATCAGTCGAGTTATCTTTATTGAAACTCGACCAAATGTAATGTACAGAAAATGTAGAAAAAGTGATTATAACCGTTGGTGAGTTGTTTTGAGCAAGAATAGATATGTTGTGTTACACCCTGATCTCACATTATCCACTAATCATGAGATTAGGGCGTAAGAAGGATTAACACGTTTCACAAGAACCACACTTAACATTTTAAATTTCTGAGTCACATTAAACATACCAACATGAAAATCTTACAAATTACTTAAATAGTGAAACTTACACAACTTGCGGAGGCATTTTAAATTTTACTTGCTAGAAACATAAACAGAGTAATTGTCATATTACATTTACATGCGGAATATAAAGTTGACAGTTAATTACAAAACTGATTTACATATTAAACACACTCTCTCTCCACACCATGTCCCAAGGACCGAGGGGAAAGGACTAAGAGACCACTATCTAACTAACTACATATACCTTCTACTGACTAGGGTGTATGACCCTTCAGACTCCTGGAACTGGCGCTGACCTGAAAATGTTTGAGTAGAGGAGTGAGCCTACTCGCTCAGTGAATAGTTTTTCATTTAACTATCACTAAACAACTCATCAAGTTTATTAGATTGAAATAAAGGATAAGAACAATACTATACAGAGCAGTTCTAACGACATAGTGAAACTAGCAGATAGTACATAACTATGAAGCATTTAATATTAGGATTTGCATATCTTAAACATAAAAACAACTATCGAGATTTTTTCACAGTGATTCTAGACTCTTAATATTTTAAATTACCGTGGTTCTACATGATTACATATTTTATTATGCCCCAATCATATGCAGTGCACTCTGCATATAAAGATCTGTAGCGAACTACGATCCCACTGTACAAGACTTAGCGACACACCCGAGAAATGCTAAGTCTGACTGCTCTCATCCTGGTCTGCTACAGGACCACAGGCTCTCTGGCCTCACTGCACTCTCGAAGAGTGTAAACTGGACTCCTCCTACCTGAGTACACAGGTGGAGTGTCGAGCCGTGCCCATCTGGACTGTCCTCCAGTAGGTAACACGACTACTCGGCCATCTGGACTGTCCTCCAGTATGCCTCACAAAACTACTAGACCATCTGGACTGTCCTCCAGTAGGTCTCTCTCTCCAACCATCTGGACTGTCCTCCAGTAGGTTGCCGACCATCTGGACTGTCCTCCAGTTAGGTCGTTTCATCCCCTTAAGATCGCAGACCGCACAAAGGGGATTCTACGGTGTTAGGGCACCTAAGTCTATTATTTTAATATTATCAAAAGACTTCAATCTGAATTACATAACTCAGGTTCTTGTTCCAAATCTCTGTTTTCTACATAATACCACATTTACTGATTTCAGATCAAATCACAATACACTGTCATTCTAAAACTGTCAGAACAATATATTTCAAATCATTGTAATTTCTGAGAAATTCTCATACCATGCATTCAGACAAATTAGAATGCATAAATAACCCAACTTATTTCAATTTGGCACATACATAGCAAATTTACGCAATTGAAAATCTTATTGCACAAATTAAAGAAATTTACTTCACATATGAGAATCATACTCAACATTTGTCATTTCTCTTAAATTCTCGAAAAATGTGCACATTAACCCTAATCCTAGTTTGTGCATCACTTAACTCAATTAAGAGTTAATTACATATCACAACACAATTTAATAACAATACTTGAGAATTTCTGGTAATATTTCAGAGAAATGTGCCATTTCATGTAAATATCAATTTACACATATTAACGTCAAAAGATATATGCAATTAGGGTTTTATTGCATATTTTTATTTATTCATATCAACTTTGAAATCGCACATCTGATAATTTATCAGAAATCCTCATTGTCTGGGTTCATACCCAAACCATACCATTTTCAGACATGAATTTCTAATTTGAACATTCAAATGAGAAATTTAGGTTCCAATGAACCATATAAATCTACTGATTCAATCCATATTGTTCAAATGCTAAATTTAATCATATAACAGCCTCTAGAAATAAAAAGTCGAGCGACGCCAAACGCTGCCTGACGCCTGATAATGCATGTTATCGGTGTAATTCGCGCACATAACTGAAAATATTCAAACGCCTGAGTTTATTAATGATAAATGAATGAAACCCTACTCACAGCTATTTGGTCATCCGGAGATATGCCCAGGGCCGGTTTCCGGCTGATTTCTAGGTTGTCTTCAACCTTGTAAAAGTCATGTTCACGCCCAGTTGCTTTACGTTTACAGCAGATTGGCGGAGAACTTCTTCGGTAGCCAAATTGTAGCTAGGGCTATGGATTCATGACCTAAACTCCACGGCAACTCCAAGCAGCTCCCTCCCACACAACTGGGCGCACCCAGTGATCTCCCTGGCCATACGCAGCAGTAGCTACTGCAGCTTGGCCGTCGGCCAAAGCCGCAGGGCAGCCTGCTAGGCTAGGCGGGTGGAGTGGAGAAAATAGAAGAAGAAGAGGAAGAGGGGAGGCAGACCGCCGGTTGAATCACCCTAATTCGTTGCTACGGCTGCCCAGCAAATCGGTGGCTAAAGGGCACCTCTAGGGCATGGAGGACGAGGAAGAAGAGAAGGAGAGGAGTGGGCAGAGGTAGGCGCAGCTACGCGATGCCATGGGCGCTCAAAATCGCCCCATAGATCCCCCCCTTTCCGCGGATGATCGGGCGTTAGGCGCCGCTCAACCTGACGAAGACGAAATCTTGTTTTATCGGGATAGAAGTAAAGGAAAAGAGGGGTAGCCGACCCTCTTAAAGGGGTGAAAAACAAAATTGGAGAAATTGCATCTCAAGTCCAATATTCTCAAAAATGCCATAACTATGGCCTCGGGGTCCGATTTAGATGATTTCTTTTGCATCATTTCAAGCACGAACTCCTCTACCTACTCAAGGCATGAAATCATACCGATTACACTGTTTCACTGGATCAAAGCTCAAATTGCATCTGTGCTTACTTGATTCAACTTAATGAACTTTATAATCAACATTGATATCATCATTAATTACCTCATATGAGTAAATCTCAACTATTGATTCATGACTTAGCTTATCTTAATCAACCATTCTATTTAATAATATGCCCAACACTAATCAAGGTGTTTCATGTTAATTGGGGTATTTACTAGCTAACCTCAACATGGGTCATAACATGTTGTAACTAAAAAAATGGCTATATTTTTCCCTTAAGTGATCCCACACTCAAGGGAACACCCCCTGCTATAAATAGGACCCCTTGGAGTTTATTCCAAGTTTTCTCATTCATGATATTCTAAGTCCTTTCTATAGTTGAGTGTGTTACAACTCCTTGAGCCCCTTTCTCTCTCTCTTTACAAAGAATTTCGTGATTAATAGTGATTTAGGCAAGTTGTAAGAGAGATACCTCCATGTTCTTATAAAGTTCTCATTCCATTCCATCTTCCCTACCCCCTTTTTCATAGAAGAAAAGGTTGAAGCAAGCTACTCTGAGTGAAGGTGAAGTTGATACTGTCCTTCTTCAAGGTTGAAGAAGAGGTGAAGGATAAGGAGAAGGGAAAGGCCAATATTCAAGAAGAGTGGGCAAATTCCTTCAAGGAGAAAGACTTGATGCAAGTGTGGGTAAGTCCTTGTTGAAGGATGAAGACATCTTGATCAAGTGGTTAAGTCCTTCTATAGATGGAAGACTCTTGTTATGAATAGGTGTCCTTGTATGTATGGCGGTCTCCTCGTATCTCTTATGAATGAATATAAGTATAGACGGATTGCAAGGTCCTAGAGGTTGACCTCTCTAGGTAGTGGATTGACTCTCTCTTAGTTTGGAGAGTTTAACAACTCTAAATCACCTTGTCCACATGCATGTTTCAATTTCTCTCATCCTTGCTATACTTGCTTAGTTAGGACTTCAAATTGCTTTTAAACTATTGGTTTTTATTGATATAATTTGAAGGTATAACTTATCTTGTGAGAATTTTGAAGCTCTATTCACCCCCCCTATAGAGCCCTAGATCCAATAAGTGGTATCAGATCCAAGTATCTTCTCCAACAATCTCCCACGAGACGAGAAGATGGGCGACAACCTATTTGGTTCAGGAGGTTTCTCCATGCGTCCTCCAATATTCGACGACACCATTTTCCTCCATTAGAAGAGGCTTATGCATTTCTACATTCAAGGGATGAACTTTGATATGTGGAAGGTGATGGTCACACCATATAAGGAGCCAACCGAAGTTGTTTCAACATGGAATGAAGCTGCACTAAAAGAAGCCCAGCTCAATGCCAAAGCCATAAGCATCCTCTATGAAGCCCTTACCCCAACGGAGTTCAACAGCATCTCATCTTGGGACACCGCCTATGAGATTTTGGATAAATTGTGCATCACCTATGATGTCACAAAGCAAGTCAAGGAGGCTAAGATATACATGTTGAACAACCTGCTAGAGAACTTCAAGATGGGAAAGAAAGAAGGGATTGTGGAGATGCACTCTAGGCTCAATGTGATCATCAATGGCCTAGTTGCCTTGGGTAACTCTTTGGATAGAGGTGTAATCAACTCCAAGATCTTGAGGACTCTACCAAATAGATGGAAGTCAAAGATGACCTCCATTAAAGAAGTGAGGATCCTTGGTGACATTCCAACTGAAGAGCTCATTGGCAACCTCCAAGCTCATAAGCCAAGGCTTGACAAGAAAGAAGAAGAAGAAGCCAAATAAGAAGAGAAGGAAGCCAAGAAGATCAAAGACAATGCTTTCAAAGCACAAGTGGATGCGGTCATCCTTCAACTACAACTTACTTTCCAAACATCTCCCTCCTCCACTAGTGAAGATGATGGCCCTAGTGAGCATGAAGCCAACTACACCAAGGGTAAGCACTTTAAGGGAAAGCAATCCTCCTCCTCTACTCCTAGATGCTACAAGTGTGGACAAAAGGGACTCTACAAGAGTGAATGTCTCAAATCAAGAAAGTCACACCACAAGGGAAGCTCCAAGAAGGAGGAAGAGTACAAAAAGGAGAACAAGTACAAGAGATAGGAAAAGAAGGATAAAAGGCACAAGAATGTAGCTTGGAAGGAATCATCCTCAAGTGGCTCTAGCTCTGAAGAAGATGGAGAGTGCCACCTTGCACTCATGGCCTCCGTGTGTATCCTGAATGTTCTTTTTGTGGATGGCCTACATCACAACTTAATAAGTGTAAGTCAATTATGTGATAATGGTTTCCTTTTATTATTTACTTCTTTTGAATGATTGATTCCATATTCCCTCACCTATCAAGTCATATATAAGGGAACTCGAAGTGGTAATATCTATGTAATTGTGCTTGACTCTATTAAGCATGTTATTGGTAGATGCCTTGCAGTCAACTCGAATGATATTTCTCTTTGGGGAAAATCAACTCGAATGATATTTCTCTTTGGCATCGTCGGCTTGGTCATGTAAATATGCATCAGTTGAAGAAGTTGAGCAAAAAGGACTTGGTCAAGGGACTTCCTAAATTGAATTTTGAAAATGATAAGGAATTCCAACCTTGTACTCAAGGAAAGAAAACCAAATCCTCCTTCAAATCCAAAGGATTTCTTAGTACCAAGAGAGCTCTTGAACTTCTTCACATTGATCTATTTGGACCAATGAGAACTCAACCGCTTCTTGGTTCCAAGTATTGCCTTGTCATTGTCGATGATCTCTCTAGATATACTTGGACCTTCTTTCTCATTTCAAAGAGTGATACACTGGATGTTTTCTCAAGTTTTTGTAACGAGTTGAGAATGAAGCTTCTTACCGAATCATTTCTATCCGTAGTGATCATGAGGGAGAATTTGAAAATGACTTTTTGGAATATTTCTGTGGAGAATATGGCTATGCACATAACTTCTCTTCACCTCAAACACCTCAAGAAAATGGGGTCGTACAGATGAAGAATAGGTCACTACATGAGATGGCTAGGACCATGCTTTTAGAGTATGACAATCGAAAGAAGTTTTAGGCTGAAGCCATCAATACCTCATGTTTTGTGAAAAATTGGGTTTTTACACATCAATCTTTAAACAAAACCCCCTATGAGATATGGCGTGGTAGGAAACATTCCATCGAGTATTTCTATATTTTCATATGTCCTTGTTTTGTTTTGAATGTGAAATATTCTCTCGACAAGTTTGATCAAAATCTTACAAGGCTTTCTTTCTTGGCTATAGCACTACTAGCAAGGCTTTTAGAGTATTTAGTGTTGATCTTGCTAAAGTAGAAGAATCTATAAATTTTAAGTTTATTGAGACTAACCCCCCTATTCTCAAAGATATTGCTCCAAATGATGATGTTGCAGGTGAAGTAATTTCTATTCTAAAAGAAATCAACATCACCCAAAAGGGAAAAGAGATGGTTATTCAAGAAGAAAAGAAAGATGAAGAAAAGAAGGATCCAACTCCCCAGTTTACAATGACTCATCCAAAAGAGCTGATTTTAGATGATCCATTTGAAAGAGTGAAGTTGTGGGCTACATTCAACAAAGAAAAAACCAACATCACCTTCATCTCACAACTTGAGCCAAAGAACATCAAAGAAGTTCTTGGAGATGATGAATGGATACTAGCCATGCAAGAAGAGTTGGAGCAATTTGAAAAGAACAAAGTATGGATCCTAGTGCCAAGAACAAGTGACAGAAAGATCATTGGCACCAAGTGGGTCTACCGAAACAAGCTTGATGAAAGTGGCAAAGTGGTAAGGAACAAAGCAAGGTTAGTATCTCAAGGCTACAATCAGCAAGAAGGTATGTATTTTGATGAAACAAATGCACCTATAGCTAGACTTGAGTCCATTCGTATGTTACTTGCTTTTTCCAGTTATAAAAACTTTCTTCTTTATCAAATGGATGTTAAAAGTGCATTTTTGAATGGTACAATTGAGGAGGAAGTGTATGTTGAACAACCCCTGAGCTTTGAATATGATAGTTTACCTAACCATGTTTATTTGTTGCAAAAATCTCTCTATGGACTCAAACAAGCACCTCGAGCTTGGTATGAGAAATTAAAGAACTTTTTGTTAGATTATGGGTATATCATGAGCAAAGTAGATTCTACCCTATTTCTAAAGCACACTTCTAACAATTTATTTATCATTCAAATATATGTTGATGATATCATTTTTGGCAGAACTAACCTTGATATTTGCAAAGAATTTAGTGACTTATGTAGAGTGAATTTGAGATGAGTATGATGGGTGAGCTCACATTCTTTGTCGACTTTCAAATCAAGCAAACTAAAGATGGGAACTTTATCAGCCAAGGCAAGTACAAAAATGAGCTACTCAAGCACTTTGGGATGGAGAACACCAAGCTGATGGACACACCCATGTCACACACTGCCAAACTTGACAAAGATGAAGAAGGTTAGAAGGTAGATGAGAAGCTCTATAGAGGTATGATTAGAAGTTTACTTTACTTAATTTCCTCTAGACCTAATATAATATTTTATGTTGGCTTGTGTGCTCGCTTTCAATTAAATCCTAAGAAATCACATCTTATAGTCGTTAAGCAGATTTTAAGGTACTTAGCCAATACCCCAAATTTTGGCCTATGTTATCCCAAGTCAAGGGACTTTACTCTTATGTCTTATAGTGATGTAGATTACGCATGCTGCTTCTTTGATAGAAAATGCACAAGTGGAACTTGCTTTCTCCTAGGACCATGCTTGGTGTCTTGGTTTTCCTAGAAAAAAACACAGTAGCATTATCAAGTACTAAGGCTGAATACATTGCAATGGGGAGTTGTTGTGCCCAGGTCCTATGGATGAAGAAAATGCTCCAAGACTTTAACATTCATTTTTATGCTTCTCCTATCTATTGTGATAATACTAGTGTAATTAACTTGTCATATAATCATATCTTGCATAGTAGATCTAAGAATATAGAGATTCATCATCATTTTCTTCGTGATCACATTGCTAAAAAGGATATCTATATCACGCATGTGGACACAGAAAATCAGTTGGCGGACATTTTCACCAAACCTCTAGCTAGAGAGAAATTTAACTTTATTAGATCTAAACTGCTCATAACTTCTCTAAATGAATATGATATGCCTTCTAGTTAGTTGTCATCTATCTTATATGTTTTGTCTATGTTTTGATCATCTTTGCTTGCTAATATGCTAAAAATTAGCTTTCATGTTCTTTTTGCCTTGTTTTTCTCTTTTTTTGGGTATTTTTTATAAATGCTTCTTTTATCACAAAATAGTACCCAATGATGAGTGATATGAGCCTAAGTATGTTTAAAATGCAAAATGAATTTGAAAAATATATTTAATTAGCACTCTAATGACTAGAAATTAGAATTTCTAATGTTGGTTCAGTTAGACCATCGGTCGAGTTGCCAGCTCGACCGATCAATGGCCGAGAGCTTTTTTAAAGAGCCGATCGGTCGAGTTTCAAAGTCACATAACTCAATCGATTGTCGGGCTGGAGCAAATATAAGTTAGGTTTGGCCGACTTTTCTCTCTATGAACTAGAGAAAATTCAACTGATCCAACCTCTGGCTCCCTCAAGCTCTCAACCCTTACCCCAACCCTCCTCTGTGTAGCCCTAGTTCAAGCTAGATCGACCTCCATTGACCTCTTTCCCATCAATCCTAGGTGTGTGGATGGGTTTTGGTGGTGTTTCTCTTGCTTTTTCTCTCTCCATCCTCTCTATTTTCATCTCCATGATGTCCAATAGGAGAAAGAGGGTGGCCCCAGCTGGAGCACCATCTTGGTCTTCCAACTCGCGTCTCATACCCTTTGACGATACCTTCTTTGTCTCCAATGAGGCCCTTAATAGGTACAAGGAGCTCCTTCATAGGAATCTTTTTCTGTTCCGTGCCCTTTTTGAGCCAACCCCATGTAGACAAAGGGTCATCGATTAAGTAACCAAGTTGCTATACAATCACCATCTCTCTACCTTGTGTGTCGAATGCTTGTGATACAAGAATTCCATCACTAGCACAAAAGTCATTCATGAATTCTATGATAACTTGGAATGGAATTATAACACACTCGTACCACCACCCAATACTCAAGTAGTCCTCACTTCCATGATAGCTGGGAAGAGATTCCAAGTCTTTGAGGATACCATGAACATCTTCTTCTCGGGTACTCAGGTGACTACACTTGGAGTAAGGACTTCCCTGAGTATTTTGACCTAGTTGACCCTAAGGCCTTCTATAAATAGTATGATCTTACTCTCCCAGATATTCATAAATACTTGAAGAATCCTCAATTTCCTTATAGAAAGAAGTGTACCCTTCCCTCCTCCAGCTTAGACCTCAAGAACTGCATACTTGACCTAGTTGTTAACTGCAATATTTATCCCAAGAAAAATTAGACTCTAATTGTAAAAAACACTGCAGTAATTATGTTTTGTCTCTTAAAGAACATTAGAGTCAAATGGTCTTGTTATGTCCTTCACCACATGACCTATTTTGACTCTAGTAAGAACACCCGTGGCACACACCCCCCTACCCAGTCCTAATTTGTGGTCTTTTTCAACTTGCCAATGGAAAATCTCTTTTCCATGACCTTCACTACAAACCAGCCCGAAAAGGAGTTTACATCAACAAGACCACACTTCAGAAGTTTTTGCCTATCCCTTCCTCCACCACACATGGAGCCTCTACCTCCACCCGTACACCTCCAACACCTCAGCCTTCCTGATCTTCTCGCGCCTCTTTCCATGTGTCAAATGAAACCCTTATGGGCTACATAATGCATCAAAAGGTGTATATCCTTTAGGTTCAGGAGCACATGCATCAGGATCTTTGTGCCATCATGTCCAACATGAACCTATCCTGTGCACACCCTTATCCTGCCTACCATCTCTATCCAGGAGGTGGCTACGCATTTTTTGCATATGATCACTTTTACCCAGCTCCTCCACCTACTACTTCCACTACTACACCCTCTGTTGTTGGTGGATCTACCCCTAAAGTGTTGCCTCTGCATGCTGGCTCCTTGCTCACCTTGCTTGTTGGTCTTAGTACTTCTGCTCCCTCCTTCCCACAAACCAATGAGTTTCATGCTCTTGGCATGTCTTGGGCTGAGAAAAATGCTTGTTGGCCCGACCGTGGTTTTGGTTCCCTTACTGATGAGGAGATGCCAGACCAGGCTGATGAGGAGGTTGTTGCTGCTGATGAGGAGGCTTCTGAGGATTATGAGAATGATGATGGTTCTGATGGCTTTGTTGGTGCCTCTGATGATGAGAGTGATGTTGTTGTCTCTACTCCACCTTCAGATAGAGATGATGACTACGATCCAGAAGCTTCTGATGCTGATGACGATGTTGATGATGTTGACATAGATGACCTAGATGTTTACATGTTCTAGTTTTTAGTCTAGATGATGATCATGTATATCTTTCTAGGCTATTTTGTATTAAAAACATCTGGGCATATTTTCTGAGATGTACTATTTTATTATCATGTTTTCATTGTTTTGGCTTGTAGTTATTTCTGAGGACATGCTCTCTGTGTTGTTATCTTAATCATTTGTAAACTTACTCTTTGATTTACTATATCTCATGATTTGGTGCCATGTTTACCATATTTTGATTATGACTTAGTTTGTTTGTGTCTCTCATCTCTATTTGGTGTATGTTTTGAGATTGCATGTTGTTGATGTATGTTTGGTTGTGCTTGGAGAAGACTTGTTTCTATGCTCTTCTACCCCCCTTTCTTTTTGATAATGTCAAAAGGGGGAGAAAATTTCAATGCTTGAAGCTCAACCATATTGCCTTTATTGTCTATGTGATCCTTTTCTTGTTCATTATATGCTTTATCATGTGACTTGTTAAAGGACCATATAATATACATGTTATATTGTATTGTGTAGATAGACTAACTATGTAGGTAAGAGTAAGCATAGTTTGAGGGGGAGCAATTCACATTTTTCAAATCATGAATCCCCATGTAATTCACAAGGCAAAGGTATAACTTTACATATCCTTTTCAGTATGATTGAGGAACGATTTGCCATTGTCAAAAAGGGGGAGAATGTTGACTTGGGAGTTATACATTGCCCATATTTTGATAATGATTTAACCATTTCATTCCTATGTATGTAATATGTTTGTTCAAGATTGATTTCAGGCTTTCGGTACATGAAAAGGATCAAACTACACAAGCCCTAGCTTGTTTCAGTTCAAGTCAAAAGCATTGCAAGTGCGTGTTTTGGGAAACCACCCCAAATGACCTTAGATTATTTTTGTAATCACTTGTATTGATGATATTATTTATAACTAAGAAGAGAAAAAATCAAGGACACTTAATTCCAACATTTGATCACTCAAATGTCAATTTAGAAAATTTGTCATAGGTCGTTCATCGACCGAGGTGGAAACTCTACTAATCCAGTGATGGATTTTCTAGAGAGACCAATCATTCGAGTTGTACACTCACAGAACTCGACTAATTGATCAACTAAGGAAAACTAATTTTGACTCATCAGTCGAGTTTCCCAGAACAAACTCGACCAATAGTTTGAAAATTGGCTTTGTCGATTAGTGGATCGGTCGACTTATTTTTATTGAAATCTATCAAATGTACTGTACGAAAAATACTAAAAAAGTGATTATAACTGTTAGAGAGGTTTTTTTAGAGAGAATAGATCCATTGTAACTAGAAAATCACTATATTTTTCCCTTAAGTGATCCCACACTCAAGGGAACACCCCCAGCTATAAATAGGACCCCTTGGAATTCATTCCAAGTTTATTCATTCATGCTATTCTAATTCCATGTTATAGTTGAGTGTGTTGCAACTCCTTGAGCCCTTTCTCTCTCTCATTTATAGAGCATTTCATGATTATGAGTGAGTTAGGCAAGTTGTGAGAGAGCTACCTCCATGTGCTTGTAAATCTCTCATTCCATTACATCTTCCCACTCCCTTTCTCACAAATAAAAAGGTTGAAGCAAGCTACTCTGAGTGAAGGTGAAGCTGTTGCTGCCTTTCTTCAAGGTTGAAGAACAGGTGAAGATCTTCTCCATGTGAAGGAGAAGGGAAATGTGACACCCTGCCATCACACAGATAGCGAGATGACACGTGAAAACATGCGGAACCACATATTACCGAAAACACGGGTTAATTAAAACTGATTGCAGAAAGCATACATAAGAGAACTTTTGCATCCAGATCCTATAGAGAAACATGTTATAAAAATATTACAAGCCTTGATACATGTCTACAACTTATAGGAACCAATTGTACTGTCAGCACCAGAGTTCATCACCTGTTAAAACATACATAACGGGCCATGTAAGTCCAACAACAGGATATACAAGATTACAACAGCTAGTCATCGTGAAACGTCGTCAAACACCTCTGAGGACCTGAGAGTACAGGGATGAGTCTAGGACTCTACTACAAAACCACCAAAACAGCAGCATGTCCATCTCTTCCCTTCTACTGCTCTTCTTGCTGCTCGGACGCAACCTCACGACCACCACCACGTCTAGAGCAATCACTTAAAAAGGTTGTAAACTAGTGGGGTGAGACACATAGTCCCAGCGAGAAACATAACTCCCCGCCGAAACTATAAAAACTCAGAAGATTAAATCAATAAAAGTAGATAACTGATAAAGCGTATAACAAGAGCAGTATACTGACCCAGACCATTATCCCCATCATTATTACCAAGATATCCAGGAGGCATATAACCAAGTATTTCTTTATGGAACATGATTGACAAGATAAGCTTTACATGATCTTACCACAAGATATCAAAATCATATAAGGAACTGTAATAGGTAACTGGATTATCTGTAAACAAGGCCTCAAACAATGTTTTGTATTTATTCTGTGTAGCATATACTATCCAGTTGTATTACATTTTATTATGCCCTAAGGAAGTGAGCCTTCCCTTCTCAAATCCAACCATTGGCTATTAAGCCCAATCCGGTGCCATATAAGGTCTAAGGAGATCCGGACTCCATGACCTCACCTTCTCGTGGTCAGTACAAGAATCATCAAGCAAGACCACAGTCTTATGCTTATAGGGCCTCAGCCTCTTGGTCAGCTCCGCAAGCTACCCACATCTCTAGCTCACCTCATCATAGGTGCTAGTGCATACATCCGAGCCATGAATGCATCATGCTCATCATCACATATCCTGAGCCATGGGTCTATTCACCATGTTCCATATATTCACAGTGGTACTCAGATTCCTCCTATTTTAGGCTAGGGGAAAACCTTGCATATTCAACAATATGCGCTCCAGGCAGATCCCACAGGATAAATATATTTCACCATCACCATGATACTGATGATGATGCATCTATGGCCAGGGCAAACTACATGATATGTTCATATGTAATTAATTAGTATATTTTAATCCAATTGTTGAGGCAACCAAAGTATAAACATAGCCTTATAGAATTATATCATTATCACCATCATCATACTGTCTTGGGACCTCAATTCCTCATTATATCAACCACTGCCTCTCAAGGCATCATAATCATGCATCAACATTGTGAAAACGCATCCCTTATCTCATCATCAGAGGATAACACCTCAACTAGGCACTCAGCCTTATATCAGGTCCTCAGACCTATCAATGTGTTTTCTCATTACCACGTGGTGCTACTCAAGCACATACATCTCATAGCTCTTACCAGGCTATGAATCCACATAAAAATACCTGCATGGTTAGTATACACATCCATAGAGATAAATGAAGCCATCATGGATTAACGGGATTATCATGCTATCAAGTATAAAGCAACATCCATGAGTATATTACACATAAGTTGTAGAAATCAAAGTTTTATTATCAATCATAAGCATATATTATGCCCCATACTTATGTCACATTATCATGTGTGGCAACATCATATCCTTCCGAACTTCCTGGTTCACAACCTATCATCTTATCTCATCATTTAACATAGATGTGGGTTCAAGGTAATTAATCCTTTGATTAGGTTTTTCCCCGAGTTATCCTATCATCCATATCATGCTTATCATCAAAGATATAACTACATGATCAAGAACTATATTCTCGGTTCCCGAGTTATCAAAACCCTCACCAAAAGCTCCTGCTACCTTCACTAAAAGTGTGGTGGGTAGTGTGTCCCTCACTACAGGTGGTATCGGGCAGGGTAACAAACCTCACCAAAAGCTTACCGGCCTAGGCATTTTGCCACATATCGGCCAATCCTAGAAGATATCCAACCACCCCTCAAGGTGCATCATGCATCCAGAAAACATGGTGTTATCATGCAACCTTGTCGTGCATACCAGGTGCACAAGGTGTATCGTGCAGCTAACTCAAGAGGTGTATCGGCTAGAACCCTATCGGCCAGCTAGGGTTAGGGTTGTATTGGGCAACCATTCTCACCACTATATCGGACAAGATCATGGTGCCCCAAGCCAGCACCCAACATGTTCATGACACATGTAACACAAAAGCACCTCAAGAGTCTATCGGTCAACAAGGGAAGCACTCCATACCGGTCTATATCAAAGCAACAACTAGGGTATCTACTCAACCCATATTGGGCAGCTCAAACTCACCCAACTTGTGTCGCCCAAGGGACCAAACTTGGATCATATCGTCCAAGGGAACGACACCACTTAGGTCAAGAACGCCATAACGTCCATCTAAGTCAAGCTTCTCATATCGGCCACCACTTAAAGCACCTACTAGGGTTTCTCTATACCACCATATCGGGCACCAAACCAACCATCTCAACTAGGTGTATTGGCCAAGGGTAAAACCCTAGACAAGAGGCTATCGGGAAGCACTACTCCAAGGTCATAACGTGCAAAGCACAACTCTACAAGGTCATCTTCAACCTCAAGCACAAGGGCACCAAACCCTAAATGATCAAGAAGATCGGCTCACCTCTCAACACCCAAGAGAGAGGGGTTTTGCACAACCTCTATCACAAATCGGGCAACCACAAAGATCAACCTCAACTTAGGTCATCACATATCCAAGAGCTCACCTCTCAAATCCATGGTGAGAGGAGGGTGTTGCCCAAGCAAATAGAATGTAGACTCACCTCTCAACTTAAACGAGAGAGCGGTATTACCCACATCACTAGAGCTCAAACTCACTTCCCAAAACCAAGGAGAGAAAGGGGTGTTGCCCAAAAAGAAAACCCCAAACTATGGTTCGGCCAACTAGATCCAAAGGAATATAAACCATCAACAACATCATGCTCACTATATCCATAAGATCAACAACATGTACTATAGCAAGAAACATAACATGCAATGGCCGATCATCAACATATATGAATCATGAAACATAAATGAAGGTAGTATAGCTAGGGTTAGAAGTTATGTAACCCACCTTAAGCAAGCTCCTCAAGCTCCAAAGCTCCAAGCTCCAAGCTCCTTGCTCCAAGCACACCACTTTTGGCCACCTGAAGAAAAGGAACAAGAATCATAACCACCATGGCCGAAGAGTAGGCAAGATGGAGAAGAAGATGCTAAGGAGAGAGGGAAGATGCTTACCAAGGAAGAAAGGCTCACCTAAGGTTCGGCCACCAAGCTAGAGGAAGAAGAAGAGATCTCGACCAGGGGGGAATCGGCCACCAAGCACCAAGGGAGGTGTGTCGTGCACCAAAGAATAGAAGGGCAAAAAAGAGCTAAAGGGTTCCTAAGGAAGAGAAAGGCACGACATATATAGATGAGGATCAAAGGGGAACCATGGCAAGGTGTCGCCTTACTCAGGGACACATGTCCACACGTTTTCCACCTTGTAAAACACATGCACAAGTCATGCCACCCACTCATCCAAGGATCGGCCACGTGTCCAAGCTAGGGTGATACAACCAATGCAAGAAGGTCAAAGAGGTCAAAGGCCGACACACACATCATACCATGCCTGATACACCACTCCATCTTGGCTGACACAAGGCATCCTTGCCCGATACAGGGCTCCTCAAAGCAAGTCAAGGCCCAAATAAGGGAAAACAAGGCCCAACAGAGCTCAACCAAGCCCAAGACAACTCAAGGCACGAGCCCAAACCTTCCTCTCAACTCTAGAGGAAGCAAAGAGAGAGAAAGACATCTCTCAAGGTGACAAACTTTCTCTTCAATCCTAACTTAGTTTATTTTGCAAGTAGCACCTCCAACTCTCAACACAACACAAGCAAACCCTAATCACCACTAAAGGTGATTAGCAAGAAATCAAGCACAAGGTTTAGGAAAAACAAATAGGGTAAGCCCAAAATGGAGGTCAGGGTCCTTACAAGCCATAAACCTCTACAGAGGGATTTTTCCCCCAAAATCCAAAAAGAAAAGTGAGGGATGCTTCCGCCTCATCACTTCCTCAAGCTCCCACGTGGCTTCCTCAACACCACGATGATGCCAAAGAACCTTCACAAGAACCAGGTCCTTCCTCTTCAGCTTCTTTACCCTCTTGTCAAGGATCGTCACCGGACCTTCCTCATAGGTCACGTCTTCATCAAGCTCAACCTCAGCTGGTTGTATCATTGTTCATGTGTATGAATGACTTTTCTTCAGCATACTGACATGGAACACTGGATGTAACCTATGCAACTCTGGCGGCAGTTCTAACTTTTAAGCTACCTAGCCAACACGTGCTATCACCATATATGGCCCCATATACCTGGGTGCCAGTTTTCCTTTCCAGCCAAACCCCAGCGCACCTTTCCAAGGTGAGACCTTGAGATACACTTTGTTTCCCACCTGGAACTCTAAAGGTCATCAACGATTGTCTGCATAATATTTCTGTCTATTCTGTGCTACTTTCAACTATTGTTGTATCACTCTAATCTTTTCTGTTGTCTGTTGCACTAACTCAGGACCCAAAAGTTGATACTCACTAGACTCATACCAACATAAAGGGGATCTGCACTTCCTTCCATATAGAGCCTCATAAGGAGCCATGTCAATGCTCCTCTGGTAACTGTTATAGTAAGCGAACTCTATCAGACTGAGATGCACGTCTCAACTTCCTAGGAACTACAAAACACAAGCTCAGAGAAGATCCTCCAAAGTCTGAATAGTCCTTTCAGACTGTCCATCCATCTGCGGGTGGAAGGCAGTGCTGAATCTCAACTGTGTTCCTAATGCTTTGTGCAACTGTTCCCAGAAATGACTCTTGAACTGAGGACCTCTGTCGGAGACTATTGTTGCTGGTAGACCGTGCAAATGCACTATCTCATCTACATACACCTGAGCAAGCTTCTCTGCTGTATATGTCGTCTTTACCGGTATAAAATGAGCAGATTTTGTCAGCCTGTCCACTATTACCCAAATGGAATCATGATTCCTAGCTGTCTTAGGTAGACCAACTACAAAATCCATGGTTATATGATCCCATTTCTATTGTGGTATCGGCATGGGTTGCAACGTACCTACCAGCTTTTGATGCTCAACTTTAACTTGCTGACATACTGCACACTTAGCCACAAACTCAGCTACATCCTTCTTCAAGCCAGAGACCACCAATACAGGTCCTTCAAATTATGATACATCTTGGTGACTCCTAGATGCATAGCATACATCGATGTGTGTGCTTCCTCTAGCACTATATTTCTTAGATTATCAACATCGGGGACCACCATCCTACCATGATAGCAAACTAGTCCATCCTCAGACTCATGGAACCCATCACGCTTTTCGCTGTCGAGCTCTGACCTAATCAACTGCACTGTATCATCTACCTACTGTGCGTCTTTGATCTGCTATCTCAATGTAGGCTTGACTTGCATTTGTGCCAATAGTCTTGCCAACAAGGAAACTTCCAACTACACATTCATCTGCCGCAAGGAGACAAACATATCCTTCCTATGGCATACCAAGGAACTCAACTGAGCCCTCTTCATGGGAAGAGAAGAAGACGTTCTGCTAAGCACATCAGCTACCACATTTGCTTTATCAGGATGATACTCAATGGTGCAATCATAATCATTGATTAGCTCCATCCAATGACGTTGTCGCATTTTCAGTTCATTCTGCGAAAAAATATACTTCAAGTTCTTATGATATGTAAAGATCTGACACACTTCCCCATAAAGATAGTGTCTCCAAATCATTAACGCATGGACCACCGCTACCAACTCCAAATCATGTGTCAGATAGTTCTCCTCATGTTTCTTAAGATGTCACGAAGTAAAGGAAACCACATGATCCTCCTGCATCAGCACACATCCTAGGCCCTTCTTGGAAGCATCGCAGAAAACAACATAGCCTTTCCCAAGCTCTAGAAGTACTAGAACTGGAGCACTAGTCAGCTTCTCCTTCAAACTTTGGAAAGATCGCTAACAACGATCATCCCAAACAAAAGGTACATCCTTCCTGGTCAGCTTTGTCATCGACAACGTGATCACACTGAAGTCCTTTATAAACCTCCGGTAGTATCCTGCCAAACCCAGAAAACTACGAACTTCTGTCGGCGTCTTTTGTTGCTCCCAATCTGCCAGTGACTCCACCTTATTAGGGTCCACAATGACTCCTTTTGCAGATATCACATGACCCAAGAAAGTCACTTCTTTCAACTAGAACTCACATTTACTGAACTTGGCATATAACTGGTGTTGGCGAGGAAGAGTCAATGCTTGTCGAAGATGTTGTTAATGCTCTTGACTATCCCGAATGTAGATCAAGATGCCATCTATGAAAACTTTAATAAACTAGTCTCGAAATGGATGGAACACCCTATTCATCAGATCCATGAAAGCAGCAGGCGCATTGGTTAGCCCAAACGATATAACCACAAACTCAAAGTGACCATACCTTGTCCTAAATGCTGACTTAGGTATATCATCATCTTTGATTCTTAAGTGATGGTATCCAGACCGTAGGTCTATCTTCGAGAACACTATAGCACCACACAACTAATCAAATAGATCATCTATCCTTGATAATGAGTACTTATTCTTGATCGTGACCTTGTTCAACTGTCGGTAATCTATACATAGCCGCATTGACCCGTCCTTCTTTCACCCCAAGGTGACGTGCTTGGCCGGATGAAACCTTTCTCCAATAACTCCTGTAACTGCTTTTTCAACTCTACCATCTCTGCTGGATCCATCCTATACGGTGTCTGTGCAACTAGCTATGTTCCTGGTACCAGATTGATCTCAAAATCAATCTCTCGGGGTGGGGAAACATCAGGGAACTCATCAAGAAACACATCTACAAACTCTCAAACAACCGTCACTTCCTTAAGGCTAGGAAATTTCGCCTTGGTATCTACAACGTGAGCTAAGAATGCCTTACAACCTTGTCGCAACAACTTCTCTGCCACCAATGCTAACACTAAACGCGTTGGAAAAATCTTCCTGTCTCCTTGGAAGATCCACTTCTCTCCATTGTCATCAAACACTGCCTTCTTGGAACCACAATCCCACACAACCTTAAACTTTTCTAAGGTATTCATCCCAAGGATCACATCGAATCCATGCATATCAAGTGGTATAAGATCCACTTATATATTGTGTCCCAAGAAAGATAGAACACAAGATAGACACTCCTCTCGGAGCATCGAGGAACCATCGATAGGGGTTTCTAACAACATGCTATCTTTCTTACAACTAACAGGTAAAGGATAGCTATCAAGTAGACTATGTGCGATAAAAGAGTGTGTAGCACCTGGGTCAACCAAAATAGATATAAAGTAAGAAGAAGACAAATCAGAATGAAATAACTCCATCTAACCTGTCACCACTTGTGGGTTGACTATCGCCTCCGGATGACTCATAGCATAGAATCGAGTCATTGCTTTTTGTCCACGTCCTCTACTTCCTTGAGCAGATGATCCTGCTTGCTACGCTTGACCGTGTCCTCACCCTCTTCTACCACTGGGCTACTGTCTGTCTGATCCTTGTTGATTCTGCCTTAGATGTTGTATTACTTCAACATCTTTTCTTGGGCAATTTGACCTCAAGTGTCCAGACTGTCCACAGTGATAACATGACTTGCCTTCTATTTGCGGCCTAGATGGCCCTGTCATTACCACTGCAGCTGTACTATGCACTTTTGACAGTGAAGAAACATAACCTCTTCACTTACTCGGAGACCAATGAGATGGTACACGAGAACTCTGCATCGTGGAAGGTGCCAAAAACCTTGGCTTCTTGAAGCCACCAGGTCTCTGTCCATGGAACTGAGCAGGCCTTTTCCTGGTCATGGACTCCCTTTTCTCCCTGACAGACCGTTTAATCCTGCGGACGCACTCCACGGACATGGAAAACCACTCCCAATTTTCCAAAGCCACAACAGGTGTTGACAGCTCAACACTCAAACCTTTATCAAACCGCCTGATCCACTCATCATCTGTCACCGCCATGTGAGGATAAAACCTCAATAAGTCCATGAACTTGGCTTCATACTTGGTGATTCTCATCGACCCTTGGCGTAGATGCTCAAACTAGTTGATCTTCTCGTCCAGATACATTTTCGGAAAGTATTTTCTTATGAACTCTTACCGGAAAACTTCCCAACCGATCTCCTCACTGGGTCGCTTCTCCTCCTCGATGGCCTACCAGTGGCCAACACTACCCTTTAGAAGTAGACAGCGTGCTTGACTTTGCCTGCTTCGGGGATGTCGAGGATCCGAAAGGCCTTCTCGAGACCTGTCAGCCATAGATCTACATCCGCTAGATCAGCCATTCCAACATAATCCGAAGCTCCGACTCGGCGAAGCCGCTCAAAGGTCTTCCTAATGTCTGATGATTCACCATGGGGAGCTAGTGCTCTTGGCAGAGGCACTAGCACTCTTTCCACCATGTGATTCATTGTAGCCATCAACTGCCCCATAAGTTGTTGGTAGGCAGGGTTTTCGAGAATGGTTGGGTCAAGTTGGAGGAGCTCAGGCACCCGATCTTCATGTGTATTCACTCTTGCTCCATAAACTGATGCAACATCACTGCTCTCGGCAGCATGTTCTTCATGGTTTCCAGACATCTTTAAGCTTTATCCTCCGCTGAGGGCAGAATGTTATTGTAAGAAAATCTGGAAAACTCACAAGAACAGACGCAAACCTAGTCCTAGATCCCTGTAGACTCAGCAAACCTAGAGATCTGATACCAAACTAACTGTGACACCCCGCCATCACACAGATAGCAATATGACATGTGAAAATGTGCAGAACCACATATTACTGAAAACACGGGTTAATTAAAACCAATTGTGGAAAGCATATATAAGAGAACTTTTGCATCCAGATCCTGTAGAGAAACATGTTATAAAAATATTACAAGCCTTGATACATGTCTACAGCTTATAGGAACCAACTGTACTGTTAGCACCAGAGTTCATCACTTGTTAAAACATACATAACGAGCCATGTAAGGCCAGCAATAGGATATACAAGATTACAACAACTAGTCATCGTAAAACGTCATCAAACACCTCTGAGGACCTGAGAGTACAGGGATGACTCTAGGACTCTACTACAAAACCACCAAAACAACAACATGTCCATCTCTTGCCTTCTACTGCTCTTCTTTCTACTTGGCCACAACCTCATGACCACCACCACGTCTAGAGAAATCACCTAAAAAGGTTGTAAACCAGAAGGGTGAGACACACAGTCCCAGCGAGAAACATAACTCCCCACAGAAACTATAAAACCTCATAAGATTAAAGCAATAAAAGTAGATAACTGATAAAGTGTATAACAAGAGTAGTATGCTGAGCCTGACCATTATCCCCATCATTCTTACCAAGATATCCAGAAGGCATATAACCAAGTATTTCTTTATGGAACATGATTGAAAAGATAAGCTTTACATGAACTTACCACAAGATATCAAGAACATATAAGCAATTGTAAGTAGGTAACTGGATTATCTATAAACAAGGCCTCAAACAATGTTTCGTATTTATTCTATCTCGCATATACTATTCGACTGTATTACATTTTATTATGCCCTGAGGAAGTGATCCTTCCCTGTTCAAATCCAACCATTGGTTGCAAAGCCCAATCTGGTGCCATACAAGGTCTAAGGAGATTCAGAGTCCATGACCTCACCTTCTCGTGGTCAGTACATGTAACATCAAGCAAGACCGCAGTCTTATGCTTATAGGGCCTCAGCCTCTGGGTCAGCTCCGCAAGCTACTCACATCTCTAGCTCACCTCATCATAGGTGCTAGTGCATACATCCGAGCCATGAACGCATCATGCTCATCATCACATATCATGAGCTATGAGTCTGTTCACCATGCTCGAAATATTCATAGTGGTACTCAGATTCCTCCTATTTTAGGCTAGGGGAAAACCTCACATATTCAACAATATGTGCTCCAAGCAGATCCCACAAGATAAACCTATTTCACCATCACCATGATATTGATGATGATGGATCTATGGCCAGGGCAAACTACATGATATGTTCATCTATAATTAATTAATATATTTTAAGCCAATTGTTGAGGCAACCGAAGTATAAAAATAGCCTTATAGAATTATATCATTATTTCCATCATCATACTGTCCTGGGACCTTAATCCCTCATTATATCAACCACTGTCTCTCAAGGCATCATAATCATGCATCAACATTCTGGGAACGCATCCCTTATCTCATCATTAGAGGATAAAACCTCAACTAGGCACTCAACCTTGTATCAGGTCCTCAGACCTATCAACTTGTTATCTCATTACCACATGGTGCTACTCAAGCACATACATCTCATAGCTCTTACCAGGCTATGAATCCGCATAAAAATACATGCATGGTTAGTATACACATCCATAGAGATAACTGAAGCCATCATGGATTAATAGGATTATCATGCTATTAAGTATAAAGCAACATCCATTAGTATATTACACATAAGCTATAGAAATCATAGTTTTATTATCAATCATAAGCATATATTATGCCCCATACTTGTGTCACATTATCATGTGTAGCAACATCATATCCTTACAAACTTCCTAGTTCACAACCTATCATCTTATCTCATCATTTAACATAGATGCGGGTTCAAGGTAATTAATCCTTTGATTAGGTTTTTCTCCAGGTTAGCCATATCATCCTTATCATCAAAGATATAACTACATGATCAAGAACTATCTGCTAGGTTCCCGAGTTATCAAAACCCTCACCAAAAGCTCATGCTACCTTCACTAAAAGTGTGGCGGGTAGCACGTCCCTCACCACAAGTGGTATCAGGCAGGGTAACAACCCTCACCAAAAGCTCCTCCTACCTTCACTAAAAGTGTGGCGGGTAGTGTGTCCCTCACCACAGGTGGTATCGGGCAGGGTCACAACCCTCACCAAGAGCTTACCGGCCTAGGCATTTAGCCACATATTGGCCAAGCCTAGAAGATATCCAACCACTCCTCAAGGTGTATCGTGCATCCAGAGAACATGGCGTTATCATGCAACCTTGTCGTGCATACCAGGTGCACAAGGTGTATCATGCAGCTAACTCAAGCGGTGTATCGGCTAGAACCATACCGGCCAGCTAGGGTTAGGGTTGTATTGGGCAACCATTCTCACCACTGTATCGGATGAGATCATGGTGCCCCAAGCTAGCACGGTGTCAAGGTGACACAAAAGCACCTCAAGGAAGCCTATCAGTCAATAAGGGCAGCACTCCATATCGGTCTCTATCAAAGCAACAACTAGGGTTTCTACTCAACCCATATCGGGCTGCTCAAACTCACCCGACTTGTGTCACCCAAGGGACCAAACAGAGATCATATCGTCCAAGGGGACGACACCACTTAGGTCAAGAAGGTCATAACGTTCATCTAAGTCAAGCTTCTCATATCGGCCACCACTTAAAGCACCTACTAGGGTTTCTCTATACCACCATATCGGGCACCAAACCAACCATCTCAACTAGGTGTATCGGCCAAGGGTAAAATTGTAGACAAGAGGCTATCGGACAACACTACTCCAAGGTCATAATGTGCAAAGCACAACTCTACAAGGTCGTCTTCAACCTCAAGCACAAGGGCACCAAACCCTAAATGATCAAGAAGATCGGCTCACATCTCAACACCTACGAGAGAGGGGTTTTTCACAACCTCTATCACAAACCGGGAAACCACAAAAATCAACCTCAACTTAGGTCATCACATATCCAAGAGATCACCTCTCAAATCCATGGTGAGAGGAGGGTGTTTCCCAAGCAACTAGAATGTAGACTCACCTCTCAACTTAAACTAGAGAGGGGTATTGCCCACATCACTAGAGCTCAAACTCACTTCCCAAAACCAAGGAGAGAAAGGGGTATTGCCCAACAAGAAAACCCCAAACTATGGTTTGGCCAACTAGATCCAAAGGCATATAAACCATCAACAACATCAACAACATCATGCTCACTATATCCATAAGATCAACAACATGTACTAGAGCAAGAAACATAACATGGAATGGCCGATCATCAACATATATGAATCATGCAACATAAAGGAAGGTAGTATAGCTAGGGTTAGAAGTTATGTGACCCTCCTTAAGCAAGCTCCTCAAGCTCCAAGCTCCTTGCTCCAAGCACACCACTTTTAGCCACCTCAAGAAAAGGAACAAGAATCATAACCACAATGGCCGAAGAGTAGGCAAGATGGAGAAGAAGATGCTAAGGATATAGGGAAGATGCTTAACAAGGAATCAAGGCTCACCTAAGGTTCGGCCACCAATCTAGAGGAAGAAGAAGAGATCTCTACCAGGGGGAATCGGCCACCAAGAACCAAGGGAGGTGTGTCGTTCACCAAAGAAGAGAAGGGAAACAAAGAGCTAAAGGGTTCCTAAGGAAGAGAAAGGCACAACATATATAGATGAGGATCAAAGGGGAACCAAGGCAAGGTGTCACCTTACCTAGGGACACATGTCCACACGTTTGCCACCTTGCAAAACACATGCACAAGTCATGCCACCCACTCATCCAAGGATCGACCACATGTCCAAGCTAGGGTGACACAACCAAAGCAAGAAGGTCAAAGAGGTCAAAGGCTGACACACACATAATACCATGCCTGATACACCACTCCATCTTGGCCAACACAAGGCATCCTTGCCCGATACAGGGCTCCTCAAAGCAAGGCAAGGCCCAAATAAGGGAAAACAAGGCCCAACAGAGCTCAACCAAGCCCAAGACAACTCAAGGCACAAGCCCAAGCCTTCCTCTCAACTCTAGAGGAAGTAAAGAGAGAGAAAGACATCTCTCAAGGTGACAAACTTGCTCTTCAACCCTAACTTAGGTTATTTTGCAAGTAGAACCTCCAACTCTCAACAAAACACAAGCAAACCCTAATCACCACTAAAGGTGATTAGCAAGCAACCAAGCACAAGGTTTCGGCAAAACAAACAGGATAAGCCCAAAATGGAGGTCAGGGTCCTTACAGACAAGGCTAAGATTCAAGAAGAGTGAGCAAATTCCTTCAAGGACAAAGACTTGATACAAGTGTGGGTAAGTCCTTGTTGAAGGCTGAAGACATCTTGATCAAGTGGGTAAATTCTTGTATAGGTGGATGACTCTTGTCTTGAATAGGTAAGTCCTTGGATGTATGGTGGTCTCCTTGTCTCTCGTATATATGAATGAATATAAGTATACACATATTGCAAAGTCCTATAGGTTGACCTCTCTAGGTAGTGGGTTGACTCTCTCTTAGTTTGGAGAATGGAACCACTCTAAACCACCTTGTCCAAGTGCATGTTTCGATTTCTCTCGTCCTTGCTATGCTTGCTTAATTAGGACTTCAAATTGATTTTAAGCTATTGGTTTTGATTGATATAATTTGAAGGTCTAACTTATCTTGTGAGAATTTTGAAGCTCTATTCACCCCCCTTTGGAGCCCTAGATCCAACATCAATAACCATTTAGTAGAGATAACCCTCGATAGCTAGCTATTGAGATTGACCCTCTGTAGGGTTGGGTGTTGAAGTCTTAATAGGCTTTGTGTACATATTCTCTATGGGTGTAGATGTGCGTGTCTCAATGGGCTTTGATCTTTAATCTCAATACTATTAGCCTTTGGACCTTAATGGGTCTTGACATGAGCCTAGATATCTCTTTGGAGGTTGACCCACAATAGGTCCCTTTGATAGGAGGACCCTCGAAAGGGTGCCTCTATACCTTGAGAGCAAGGTGCATCAATAGCTTTTCCCTTGCTTCCCCTTCAATAACCCACTTAAGTTGAGGTTGTTTAGTCTTTTCACACTTGCCTGTCATCCAACTCACCCCTATTTGGCTCCTAGGAGAGTTTCTTGGACGTGGAGGAGGAGACCAAGTGTCTCGAAATCCCATTTTGGAGGTCAATATCTTGCTTTGAAGGATTGTTAAAGCTTTCATGTGCTATTAATTTGAAGATGGAGACTCTTCTGGTGCATCTAAGGATTGATATCTTGTTTGTCATCCCCAACCATGTAATATTTTTTCTATATTCTATTTTCTATTGATTTCTTTCTCTTTTTCTTCCCTTAATCGAGCTCCATGAATTTGCATAATAGAACTTGATGCGTATAGCTAAAGAACTCTCTTTTGCCCTAGTTTGTCTTGGATTTTGTTTGGAGGTTCATTTTGAAGATTTTGTGTGTAGAGGCCTTATGTCAGAGTTATAGTTTGTGCATGTTTATACAGTCATCTAAACTGAGTCATATAATTTTTGTTAGTTCTGGGTGTTGACATTATGCATGCAAAACCCTAATCTTGCATGATTCTTGCTTAATATGCCTAGAAATGGCTTTCCATGGATATTGCTAGAATGGTGTATGACTATAAATTCCTTCATATTCCCTACTTTATTATTTGTATAAGTGTTGAAATTTCAATATATATGCATTTAAGCCCTAAATACACTCATAGTAGTTTTCAACCAAGATGGTGGAAAACCAATTGTAGAACATTCCATACATTTGAAGGTGATTCTAAGATGAAATTAGTATTATTTACTTACTTTCATGCTGATGGGATTTAACGGAAATATTTTCTATTTCTAACACTAGCTCGTTTATGCTTAAAGATGTAGTTTAGGCCTAATCTTGCTTTCAGTTCAACTTTCACGTACATGTGAGTTTTAATTTGAAATATTTCATTGGGTTGTATTGATTTCATGTGAAGAAATTTGCACAGTTGCATATGGATAAAAACTATCTATGTGGTTTTGGCCTTGATGAGGCCTAAATTGATTAATCGTTCCTAGTTATGGCCACCAATGGTAAATCACACCTTGTTTGGGTAACTCAATACATACATTATAATATGTTTTGTATCTAGTTGTTGGTACTTAAGTTTTGTCATAATATATCGTTATACCCATATTTTTTTTAATCTTGATTGAGTCATGAAAGATGAGTAATTATTGGCCTAACTAATTAATTATAACCCTAAGCATGTAATGTCCTAAGACTGTAGATCTATCTCAGTATCGAGTAATTGAAAGATGTGGTTGGAATATCTAACTCCCGATATTTTCTATTCTACTCCTATGTTCTTCTGAATTCATTTGCATATAAAAAGTTGGTCGAGTTAATATGTTTATGTTAATTACAATTCTATGGTGACAATCATGTGAAATAAATCTCAACTGTTTGTATTGTATGTACCACTTTAATTCGTAACAGCCCCTCCTATTAACAAAAATCAACGAATATAAACATGCAGCCTTGCTTCATTTCAGCTTCCTTAGTATCTATTTTGATACTTCTTAACGTTGATGTACGCACCCTCACAACTTTTTCTTTTGTACCCACAACAATAATCAAGAAGACCAAAAAGCTTCTTGTTCTTACATTATTCCACACGAACGCATGCCAAGTGGCTGAACCTAGACGGACATTTGCAAAGGCGGCTAGGTGGGAAGCCTCCTGTCGTAATAGACAATAATGTGATACACGAAATGACGAAGGTTTATTGTGTCCACATCTCCTGTTACATGCTTGATCGAGCAAGGAGGAAAAGCAATACATCTGACTGACTCTAATCCACCCAACCCAACCTACTACTTCAATATCAAGGCAACTTCTCCTCCTCCCAACGCCATCGCATCACATGCTGCGTTTTGCGTCATGGGTGGCGATGGACGAGTCGTCCAGGAACTGGAGGATGGTTCTCCTCGCAGCCATCTCTATCCCGCGGTACGCGTACCCAGCTCTTCTACTTTCGCTGTTGGTATATGGTACAATATGTAATATTTATATTTAAAGTCCCTTTTGATTTTCAAAACAAAAATTGAACCGCGGCAAGGTACCCACCGAACCCCGATGCTGTTTTGCGGAATCTATTTTACTTCCACGAGCCAACCGACGGCACACGGTGCGTGAGCGTGATGCGTGGGCGTGACGCGATAGACGCGGCTCTATCCTGGTGCCTGCCTCCCCTCCACCGTAGCTGACCCGTTCAAGTCAGGACTCGTGTGATTTTCCTCCCTTTTAAGTTTTAATGCAACAACGTCATTTCATAACCCCTACTTTTTTTTGAAAGCACTCATAATCCCTACTTAATTCAATATTAACCCCATTACACCACCAATGCCACTGTGCGTCGACGAGCGGGCACGCCAACCAGTAGCCAAACCACTATCCCACCACCCAATGCCGACGCAACACCACTACGCCAACCAATTCCCGCCATCAGCTTCCCCGTCGAATCTCATATAATAGATCCTCTCCCTCGCTATCACTACTGCTCTCAGCCTCTCAGCGAGTTCCAACAAAAAAAATGCTGCACGCTAACGCTGGTGTGCACGCCTACAATTCATTTAACAAGGGCAGCAGGAGCGGGTGCGGATAACCCAAGCCTTACCTCTTTACCCATTTCACTTATAGCTTGCTTCGTACCTGCCTTTTTAGGAAAACAAGTATGAAAACACATACACATATGTCCGGTCAATTGGCACAAGGAACCAACTACAACCCACATTAACACAACACCACATTAACAAAACAATAAAATCTAGGTAACCATCCATAAGCTCGCATGATAGGCGAAGTTCTCATTTTCTGTGGGTAAGGTATCCATAGGTAAACTCAAAATGTGTGCAAAAATCATTTCACAGATAAACAGATAAGCACCGTTGGGTAAAATCCAACTTCACAATCACTATATATACCCAATTAACTGCTAAATTGGTGTGATTAAACTCTTTTCCATATTTGTCTTTCGATTGGTCAACACACGGGTATCACTGGGTGATTGTCCATTGTGATTTCTCTATAACCATTGTAACCAATTTTAAGAGTATAAATATGGTGCTAACGGTATCCCAAGATTATTCATACAAACATATGACATTAGTATATTACAACATAGTAGTTTACCTTACATCTAATACCACCACGTTATCATAGTATGTAACATACAAATGTAACTTGCACACTAAAAAATCATGTATTCGGTTAAAACATAGCAATTAATGGCATTCTTCTACTTTTTGTCAAATATATATACTTCCACTATAAAAAAAACTCCAGAAAAAACACCACTACGGAGATGTTGTTGTTTGGATAAGCTACAATGAAGAATGGGCATTTCAACAATTAGTTATGTACATTCTATAGTAAATTTTGGCAGAATGTTGCATTTTTTTGTTTGTTTAGGTGATCCTACTCAAAACATAGTCATCCCAAAAAAGAAGAAGAAGAGAGATAACTTGATGTAGTTGAAATCCTCTCACACGCTCTCATGCGTCCCGATGGAGCACCACTAGTCGGTGGTCCAAGCAACATTGATGGTTGGTAGCCAAAGTAAAGTGGCATAAATGGAGGAAGACAGCGACAAACTACGGCAGCTCGGGTGGCAACTACTGCAACAACAAGAATAACAAGAATGATAGAACAATTATTAAAAGTCTATCGAGGGCACATGGCGAGAATTCTTTGTTATCAGTTTTGTCCAATCGAGTTTTTAGAGAAAAAATCGATTACTAACCCAATTTAGAAGGAAAGATTTAACGACATATGCCATAAAAACCAATGCAATTACACTACTCTAGTGCTACTGAATCACATAGCATGTTAAATGTAGAAGCAAGTAGAAAGTATAATCAGAATATATAAACTAGTCACCACATAAGTGACCAACATATACATCCACCTCATAAGTGGGAAAAAGACATCACATGTCATCTTTTAGAGTTCCATCATGAACAAAGCATAAGATAAGAGTTCAAAAGAATATCCATGATCACATGTTCAACATCAAATAAGGTATTTTACATGAACAATGATTTTCAAAAGAAAATATATTATGTATAGGCTAATGTCCATAGGACAAAGAGAATGAATAAGCATAGGTGAATTGCTCAACATAGAGGAATAGGGGATACAACATACACAAATAGGGATTTATAGCACATACATAGATAGGGATAGCACATACATATATATGGATAGCACATACATCTTACTTAGAGTCTTATTAACATATTTTCCAAACCTTTAGTTGAAATCAAGGTCCATTTGTCCTATTTCCAGTTTCATATTCATGTATTAGAATAACATATATACATTAAAGAGTTGAAACCCTAATATATGAAATTTTTACACATAACCTCGATTCATACCTCAAAAATATCACCACTAACTTATTTAGGTTTTTCTGATTAAGAAAACATATAATTTTGCATATATTGGAGTTATAAAGGTTAAAGTGTATTTTTGGTGATTTTTAGGTATTAAATTAATTTTCTAAAACCTTTTTTCAACAAACTGAAAACCAATACTTGGAAATATTTTTATTAAAAAGAACATATTTTCCTGAGTTCAGAACATATTTTACTTCAATTTTTGGAAAAACGAATCAAAAGTTATGAATTATTGAAAATCGACCAATTAGAAGTCGACACATCGTCAATTTTAAAAATAAGATCATGAGTTCTAAGCATGTAATAAGAAATATATGGGAAGGGGTTATGACGATCACACCTAGGGAAGATAATAAGGTCCAAACAACAAGGATCCCGAGCTTAAAAGGTCTAGTTGTTCCAAGCTTAGCTTCTTTCTTGAACAAAGATCTCCTTCTCAACTTGGAGGTGATAAACCCTAGCAAAAGAGCATAGAGATGAGGTGTTTTAGGATTCTAGGTGGAGTTTTACCATGTATGGTCATGGTTCCGACCTAGAAGAAGGTGTAAGGAAGATTAAAATTATGAAAATAGGGAGGAAGGGAGGAAACCTATTAGTTTTGGTCAAAATTACCAAGGAGGAGCTTTAGAAATCCTAATAGAGCAAATTTGGAAACCATATGGGCCTTCTTCACCAAGGTAGGCTCCCTCTATTACCTTGGATTAGCAGCTTCATGGCTAAATATAAAAGGAACTATTATCTAAGTTAGAGGAAAGAAAAGGATACCAAGAGTTTCAAATTTGTGAGTTGGGAAAGGGGTATGTATGGCTATATATAGAAAGAGGTGAAGCATGAGGAGTCTTAATGGACTTTCCATGTATCTTTAGCCTAGGGATTGATGGCCATGCAAGAGGATAGCTCATCGAGGTTTCATGCATATAAAAATTTGGTTCTAAGAGCCCACAGATTATTCTAGGCCATCCCCACCATTTTTCAAGAAAGAAATAACCTCATTGGTTGATAGCTTTTAAGGATAAGCATCTTTATAAAGAGGGTTATCCCTATAATGCCCTTGGAAAGAAATACCATCAAAACAAGGTGAAAATAGGTTCTTAAATGGTTTCAAATCACGTTAATAGTAAGTGAATATATAAGGATTAAAATTCAGGAGATAATTTGCAAAGAAAACCTCCCAATTGGGTAAATTGCATAAAAGTCCAGAATGTACCTAAAATTGCATAACTTGTACAAACAACATCCAAATTGGACCAAACTTTATCCACAAGTGATATTTTATGTGTACAATATTAATTTTCCATTATTTATATAGTTGTAAGTTATATATTCACATAATTTATTACTTATGTCTTTTACTCATTTTCTCTCTCTTAAACTTATCCTAATATTTCAAGGTTGTCCATATTAGATAAAATTTGACATGTAGGCTAATATTGATATGTAGAATTAGAATTTGAATTTTTTTTCCTTTTTTGAGATTTATATATATGAGATATGTCATATGGCCCATTAACGACCCATTATCTAAATTGTTCATCCAATTACGTTTCTTATCTTCATATTACCACCAAAATGAGTTATGTGGCATATTTTATGCATCCATTATAAACCTAAGATCAATGTTATAACATTAGGTTATATTAAGGTGATCTATACATGCATTATCTCATTGGGATTATACTAAACATCTTTTAGGTCTAACTTTTAACTGTGTTTGGCTAAGTCCAAAGCATCAAATTCTAGGGTAGAGTGTGAGATCTAGTATGTTACAACACACCACCCCTTAGAGGGATTTCATCCTTGAAATCAAAACATCCATATATAAGTGATTATTATTCACCACCCCTTAAAGGATTCATTCTATTAAGACAAAACTACTCTTTACTTATTAAAATGTCTAACCTATCAAGTTAAACTAATCTAGAGGTGAGCATATTACTTAAAGGAAACTATGCAAGTCTGAGGTTCTAACTAGGGAGACAAAACTAAAATAGTCAGATTCCGACTACCATGGGCTCTGATACCATTATGTAAGGAGTTAAATCACCCCTTTACTAAAATATGATAATCAAAACTCATTGGAAAGCAGCGGAATAAAAATTTCTCTGACTATATTCAATTTCATAAAGGTTTACAAAAAATACATCAGATTCTCCCATTTAGGGTTACATCAACATACAAAATAGGATCTAGATAGAGGGAAGTCCAAACTACTTCAAATCTTATCTCCAAAGAAAAATCTCCAAGAGCTATGTCCAAGCCAAAAGCTATATACTCCTTAATCTAACCTGGGGTTGGAAGCATACCCCAGCAAGAAGAGAAAATAGATGACATCAACAAAAGTTGGTATGTGCATACTAAATAGGAAATTGAGAAATATGTGGAATAAAGGACATAAAATATAAAAGGCTTCCCATATAAAAGAAAAGGACTACCCACACGGGCATAAATATAAGATTCATAACAACAACAAAAAAAGATACTTGCCATATGTAAAATAATAAAGAAGTGCCACATGCACATTTCATGATCAACATCCTGCATACATGTGAGATAAGCATAACACTAGAATATTATAAAAACAAAGGTGGCCAAGTCTCATAAACTTGAAACCTAGTAGAGAAAGGAATACTTCCAATCTCCCAAATATATAAAACATGGGCCAAGAATCACACATCTTGCCCTGGGTATGAGGTTCCTTTCCATCCCAAAAGAGTAGGAAATATCACATCTGCTCGACAAGAAATAACACATCTTCCATAAAAACCAATACAATTACACTACTCTAGTGCTACTGAATCACATAGCATGTGAACTATAGAGGGAATTAGAAAGTATAGTCAGAATATATAAACTAGTCACCACATAAGTGACCAACATATACATCCACCTCATAAGTGGGCAAAATACATCACATGTCATTTTTAGAGTTCCATCATGAACAAAGCATAAGATAAGAGTTCAAAAGAATATCCATGATCACATGTTCAACATCAAATAAGGTATTTTGCATGAACAATGATTTTCAAAAGAAAATATATTATGTATAGGCTAATGTCCATAGGACAAAGAGAATGAATAAGCATAGGTGAATTTCTCAACATAGAGGAATAGGGGATACAACATACACAAATAGGGATTTATAGCACATACATATATAGGGATAACACATACATATATAGGGATAGCACATACATCTTACTTAGAGTCCTATTAACATATTTTCTAAACCTTTAGTTGAAATCAAGGTCCACTTGTCCTATTTCCAATTTCATATTCATGTATTAGAATAACATATATACATTAAAGAGTTGAAACCCTAATATATGAAATTTTTACACAAAACCTCGATTCAGACCTCAAAAATATCACCACTGACTTAGTTAGCTTTTTCTAATTAAGAAAACATATAATTTTGCATATATTGGAGTTATGAAGGTTAAAGTGTATTTTTGGTGATTTTTAGGTATTTAATTCATTTTCTAAAAACTTTTTTCAACAAAACTGAAAACCAATACTTGGAAATATTTTTATTAAAAAAAATGTTTTTCTAAGTTCAGAACATATTTTACTTTAATTTTTGGACAAACGAATCAGAAGTTATGAATTTATTGAAAATTGGCCAATTAGAAATCGACACATCGTCAATTTTTAACATAAGATCATGAGTTCTAAGCATGTAATAAGAAATATATGGGAAGGGGGTGATGAATATCACACCTAGGGAAGATAATAAGGTCTAAACAGCAAGGATCCTGAGCTTAAAAAGTCTAGTTGTTCCAAGCTTAGCTTCTTTCTTGAACAAAGATCTCCTTCTCAACTTGGAGGTGATAAACCCCAGCAAAAGAGCATAGAGATGAGGTGTTTTAGGATTCTAGATGGAGTTTTACCATGTATGGTCATGGTTCCGACCTAGAAGAAGGTGTAAGGAAGACTAACAGTATGAAAATAGGGAAGGAAGTGAGGAAACTTACTAGTTTTGGTCGAAATTACCAAGGAGGAGCTTTAGAAACCCTAATAGAGCAAATTTGGAAACCATATGGGCCTTCTTCACCAAGGTAGGCTCCCTGTATTACCTTGGGTCAGCATCTTCTTGGCCAAATACAAAAGGAACTGTTATCTAAGCTATAATAAAGAAAAGGAGACCAAGAGTTTCGAATTTGTGAGTTGGGAAAGGGGTATGTATGGCTATATATAGAAAGAGGTGAAGCATGAGGAGTCTTAAGGGACTTTCCATGTGTCTTTAGCCTAGTGAGGATATCTCATAGAGGCTTCATGCATATAAAAAGTCAGTTCTAAGAGAACATAGATTATTATAGGCCATCCCCACCGTTTTTCAAGAAAAAAATAACCTCATTGGTTGATAGCTTTTAAGGATAAGCATATTTATAAAGAGGGTAATCCCTATAATGCCCTTGGAAAGAAATACCATCAAGACAAGGTGAAACTAGGTTCTCCAATGGTTTCAAATCTCGTTAATGGTAAAGGAATATCTAAGGATTAAAATTCAGGAGATAATTTGCAAAGAAAACCTCCCAATTGGGTAAATTGCATAAAAGTCCAGAATGTACCTAAAATTGCATAACTTGTACAAACAACATCCAAATTGGACCAAACTTTATCCACAAGTGATATTTGATGTGTAGAATATTAATTTTCCATTATTTATATATTTTAAGTTATATATTCACATTATTTATTACTTATGCCTTTTACTCATTTTCTCTCTCCTAAACTTATCCAAATATTTCAAGGTTGTCCAAATTAGATAAAATTTGACATGTAGGCTAATATTGATATGTAGAATTAGCATTTTAAGTTTGTTTCCTATTTTGATATTTATTTTTATGAGATATATCATATGGACCATTAACGGCCCATTATCTAAATTGTTCATCCAATTAAGTTTCTTATCTTCATATTACCACCAAAATGAGCTATGCAGCATATTTTATGCACCCATTATAAACCTAAGATTGATGTTAGAACATTAGGTTATATTAAGGTGATCTATACGTGCATTATCTCATTGGGATTATACTAAACATCTATTTAGGTCTAACTTTTAACTGTGTTTGGCTAAGTCCAAAGCATCAACTTCTAGGGTAGTGTGTGAGATCTAGTATGTTACAATGGTGGACTTAGCACAACATCACATATATTATTGGGCTCATTCCCCATGTACCTTGTACTCTAAGGATCTTCCCTTATATCATGTACTCTAGAGAGGTGCTAGTCAACATTAATGTTTTCCCTCTCTAATAGTAATATTAATTAACCATCCGTAAATACATTCTATCTTCTTTCCTTAGTGTTCTTACTGTTCAAGGTGGAACAATGACAATATGTATACATATACATCCAACAAGATTATACAACTACATGCAAGCAATTATTCATAATTATATCATTCAACAAAACTAGTCATATACTTATATCCACGTACCTTGAATCTTAGATATTGATTTCAACAAGCCTAAATTAAGAGAGTAGATTACCCTGAAAGAGAAATAAAGACCTAATGTCATTATGGGTCCTCAACACCTAATATTAGGGTTTTGAATTAAATAGGGTTATCATCTAGAGTCATTGGCTCGGATCATAGTATTCAGAGGGGGAATCCTCATTATAGGGTCGTGAGAGTGGATCAAGGTATATTGGATAATTGGTTTTCCTATAATTGCCATTATTGAAAGAGAGAGAGAGAAAATAGATTATTCATGTGATATTAGGGGTTTTGAGTCTATTATTGATCAATAACTTAAGGTTTCGAGCCATAGGACTCAGGGTCAGATTTGATATCTCAAGGTTTAAAAAAATGGCATTTTTTGTATTCATTTTCTACATGTTAATACTAAAAAGGACATAAATCAAAATCATAAAGGGTACATCAATTTAGGATTGGATTTAGGTACATGTGATAATTTATAAAGATTCTCCTTATTTTTCTGAGAAAGTGGGTATTTTATGGAGATTTTTAGGTACTGGAATCATTTATCATGGATTTTGCAAGATCAACCAATAAGAAAAAGGCTAGAGTTTATAAAAAAAAGGTTGGTCCTCGTGGATCGGAGGAGGCATCTGACTCCGTAGATCCTCCTCTTAACCCATGAGCCAGCCTCATCTAACAGGGTCGAGCAAGGAGGTGGAAAGACACCATTACTCGAGGGATTATGATACATAATCATGACAGGGAGTTACCAAGAAGGTGTGGGTGAGTCCAATTGGGTTCCAACTCCATCTACTTCCTGTGGACGTCACCAGAGTTTAGGATGGAGGATGAGATGGGGAGGGAAGCACAACTATAACCTTCAGAAATTGAGTGGAGAGGAGAGGAAGATGGAATCTTGTGCTGGTTTCTAAGCACTTGTGCGTAGAGAGGAGGTGACAAAGAGGGTTCTGTAGAAGATGGTTGAGAAGGCAAAGTTGTGGGTTTATTATATATAGAGATTTAGGGTTCGAGGGAGAAATCATCATGTGCATAATCACAAGAGGAAACCAATGACGAAGGAATCGAGGGAAATATATGAGAAAAGAGAAATCTAGAAGAAAAGCAAAATTTGAGTTATTGTTCCTAGCGGGACGCTCTCCTACTCAAGGTAGGAGATGACTCCAGAGCCGTCAGATCAAAGATGTAATGGTGGAGAAAGCTAGGCACATAAGGGGAATCCCAAAATCAAAGACTACAATGTGACAATGTGACAAAAATCCATTTCATTTAATAAAGTGACATTGCATTTAATTTTCTTTTTCTCTTTCTTCAATTAAGGATTAAAACCTATACAAATTAAGTGAAATTTTGCACAAAGGCCAATAAGGCATGTAGATTCCGAGTATGCCATTAACACTTTCCTTTTGAAGACTTTTGATGTATTATTTAACCAAATCTTAGTTTCTCTTTCCTCGTGTATTAATGACATTAGGGTAATCCAAATTTGGTAAAACTTCATCCACAAGTTATCTTTGATGTGTTGAATATGAGTTTACTTTTATTTCTATCTTTTAGAGTTATTTATATTATTATTCCACTTATATGGCTTTTACACATTATCTCTCTCCTAAACTCACCTTACATATCAAAGTTGTCCAAATTAGATGAAAATTGACACATAGGCTATTTTTAGGATGTAGATTATGAATTTGAAGTTTGTTTTCACTTTTGTGATTTCCTGTTATGAGATATGTCATTTTTGATATTTGTCGCCCTTTATTACATTACTTATCCCATATATCCTTATTAGAACTATTCTTCCTTCAATTATGCTCCAAAACTTCATATTACTCTCCTAGGAGTTATGTGTGGTTATTTTGCATGAATTATTATGAAATCTCCCTTTATCACATGTGACATATTTTATGTGTCTATTATTAGGCCTAAGACTAATGTGAAATCATGTATTAACTCAAGACGATTTTACCTTAGCATCGTTTAGGTCTCAACTTTGTTTGGCTAAGACAAAAAGGTCAATGTTCTAGGCTAAAATTCAAGATTTAGTCTGTTACATGAGTAATATCTTGGAGGTTGACTGTGACCTATTTTGGTGTGTCATAGGGTCATCCATATACTCTCAGGTCCAGACATGATGATTTTTATCAGATGTATCTATGATACATTTTTGACCTACATGCCTTTTATAGTTGCACATGTTGTAACTATACGAGCTATATACCTTTTGGATATAGGTTGTGATAGTAGCTACTGAACTTTATCTTGTACAACAACCTATTATGAATGAAAATGGGCCAAAATGTGCAATCTTTTGAAGAAAAATTTGGAATATTTATTTCAGTGACTTTAATAATGTGTTGGTTGATGATGTTCATCAACGTAATTTGATGTTTTGCTTTAGGTAATCTTATTATGGTGTATTGTTTTGCAACACCAACCACTGCGTTCTGGTCAATGTTGTTGATTGCGGATAATTCTTCTCATGTGCGGACGACAACTCCTGACACCTACTCGCTTCCCGATATCATGATATCTTGGGTGGTGGTATCTAAAGGATGTTGAGTTGCACTAGTGTTTCTTCTTGATATCTTTTCATTTGTTGGACGACAACCTTCTACAAGTTTGTGAATGAGTCATCTAGGAATACAACACTATTATCGATGAATTGCATGTCATGGATTACTATAATTTTTTGTACTCATGAACGATGTGGTTAGAGTTTCTGACTGCTAATATTTTATACTCTTTTACTGTGTAATCCTTTTCAACTCATCTAAATTAATACATTAATCTTAGTTATAATTTTACCGTGACCATTCCATGAAATAGGTTGTAAGCTTATTTTTATCATCCCCTTCTATTAACAAAAGGAAAATACTTATTCCATCACAACATCCACCAAGATCTACACCCGTACTTCTATGATAAGCACAAAACACTACACACATCGCATCTTGATTTTTAAAGTATAAATAACTATTTTGTGACAAGAAAAAATAGAGTAATATATATCAATGGATGGAAATAGTGTGAAAAATATAATAGTGACATGGTGGATGGAAAAAGGTAGTAATTGATAGCAAGAAGAAGATAATGGATTATGAGAATGTGTGTAACATATAAAAAGAAGAGATTTTGGATGGAGAGAGAATGTGTAATAGAAATAAAAGGAGATAGTGGATGGAGAGAGAGTGTACTAAATATAAAGAAAAAAATGTAATAAATGAAGAGAGAACATGACATAATAAATCATACATGTATTCCTACCATTGCTCAATTCTGATGTATGTATTGTAGTTCTTAATAAAGAACACTTTTTTAAGAACACATTGTACTTATAGTATTTATCTATGATATTTTATTTAGAAATACTTACATTAGGATATATTAATAAGTAACACGTAAGTAGTTTTAAATAAATATAAAACTTTTATACAACTATAATACATCATAAATGAAATTTATAAGTGGAGCATTATTTAGCACTTATATTTGTACTTTTTCAATTTACTTTTATCACCAATAACAAGTACTTATATATAATTTTGTTTTCTTTTTCTTCTGAAAATCTTTCAATTACAGAAAGTCCCTTTCTGTGCCTGTGTTAATTAAAATCTGAATTTAGCATGGAGTAAAAAAGTGTGCTCCATACCAGTACTTAACAAAAGTCCAAGGAGTATATAGACAGTCTTGCTTTATTTATACCTCTTGTGTACCTGTTTTGTGCTTCTTTACGCTGATGTACGGGGTCTCACAAATCCTTTTTGTACTAATTACAATAATCAATAAAACCAAAAGCTTCTTGTTCTTACATTGATCCACACGAAGGGACCCCAAGCGGCTGAATCTGGACGGACATTTGCAAAGGGGGCTAGGTGGGAAGCCTAATGTCCTAACATGCAATGTGATGCACGAATTGGCAAGGTATGGTGCGTCCACATCTCCTGTTACATGCTTGATTGAGCAAGGAAAATAAATACGTCTCTGACTCTGACCGACTTTAATCCGCCCAACCCAACCTGCCAATCCATTCCACTAGTAGGGTGTGGGCCGGGTCATCCTGGTCTTCCAGTTGCAGCAGGCAAAGCCGGCAACTCCTCCTCCACCTCATGTCTTCCATCAGATGCTGCTTTTTTGAGTCGCGTGGCGATTGACGAGTCGTCCATGAACTGAATGGTCTTCCACACTCATCCCCGCTTTACGCGTATCCAGCTCTTTTACTTATGTTGTTTGTTCATGGTACAAATATTTATTTTTATGTTTGCGGTTCCTTCCGATTTCCGAACAAAAATGCAACCGCGGAAAGGAACCCAGGAAACCCGGACGTTGTTTCCCCTCCACGTCTATTTCATATCACTTACACGGCCAACCGACGGCACACGGCGCGATTCAGACGATGCGTGGCCGTGACGCGATAGACGTGGCTCTACCGTCCCGGGCGGGGCTTCTCCTCAACCGCGCCCACCGTCGAAAATTTTATTTTTTATATTTTTTACTATTGTTTATGGAAAATGTTAGGGAAGGCATCACAACCGTAACGTAAGATTTTTAGTGTTATTTCCTTCCTATTCGATGTCCCTGTACGTTTTGAACCTACAACATACTCTACGACGAGTATTATTCTCTACCACTTAAATACACTCTACATTGTACGATGATCTACCGCTTAAATACACTACATTCTACGACGAGTATTATGCTTTACAGCTAGGCCCTGTTTGGCACAGTGTAGTCGGGCTGCAAATAGTATTTTTCAATTCATGCTATTATTAAGATATAAATTCAATCTGCAACTATTTTATTTGGTAAGGTGTAAGATGAACTCATTGAATTAGTTTTTTTTATTTGATTACTCGCACGGTCATTTGTAACGTGCAATTTTATTTGTGGCATGAGCGAACAATTTGATCCTGGTAGCATGTTGTTCACGTTCGTTACAGCTGGAACACAGTATCACGTCGGCTTTTTCGCTACTTTTTCTACGTGCGCGATGGCAGGAACGCGGAGGCCTTTGTTGCCTTGCACCCAGTTTCTCATTTGACACCCGACCGCAGCCTATTCAGGCGCGGTACAAAATCAAGGAATTTGGCAACAAAAGGAAAATCCAGTGCAGTTGTTTTTCAGCCAACATCACCCAACAACACCCTACCAAATGATAATTCAAACTCAAAACATGACATTAGAACTCAATGAACTGAAATGACACCCTACCAAACACTACCAAACAGGCCCTAAACCAACAGGTTAAATACACTACGGATACAGTTGTATGGAAGACTAATAAATTCAGTTGTGGCGGTCACAATATTAGTTCTGGTTCAAATTGATTCGAACCAACTTTACGCATTGGCTAATCATGGTTGCACGGCCAGCGTTTAAATCGAACGTGTTGCCAAAACAGAATTTATAATTCAATATTGACCCCACTACCAACTGACGAACCATGGTTCGACGAGCCGGTATGCCTACTGTACTAAAAGCCAACCCACTTCACACCACCCGGTACCGGCCCAACACCGTCACGCTATCTAATTTCCCCCTCAGCTTCCCATCGAATCTCATCTAAATCCATTCCTTCGATATCCTATTGCTCCAGTGAGTCCACCACAAAAATGTCGCACGCCAACATTGGTGGTGAATGCACGCCTACAATTCATTAAACAAGGGTGGGATTAGCGATGTAAACGGCTAGAGTAGTGTTATAACCTCTTTTTTTTCAATACATGTAATGAGATTTGTAAATCTCTTTCAAATAAATATATAAGACCAATGTGTGTTTTCATGGTTGTTTTTGCATGAATTTTGTTGCTAATGGCCTTGCATGTTTTCTTGATGGGCCTTACAGGCCATTAAGCCCAATTGAGAGAAAAAATGAATTCCATGAAATAAAAGAATATAAAGGAATAATGGAATAAGATAAGATAATGGTTGAAAGTGATAAAAAGGCTAGAAAATAATTTTCCATAATAAGTTTTCGTACTATAAAAGATCCTTGGGGTTCAAGGAACCCAAGTGAATAGAATAATAGCCAAGGAAATAAAGAATATGTGGGAAATGCCATTAAATAGGGGATAATGAGAAAATGGAATAAAGGAATACGTTTCCTTGGATAATAACTCCAATTTTTGCACAACGAAAGATAAACATATAAAATACTTTCCTTTAAAATTTGAGGCCGAAAGGGCCTATGGATTAGGAGTTATTGAATTTTCAAATTATCTACAAAAATAGATTTTTCCTTGGAAATTTAAGGAATTCTTTCCTTTTGGTTCAGAACGCGGATAATATGGAACGTTGGATCTAAATCCAACGGATCGGGCTGATCGCCCAGAACCCCGATAGAACTCGGACACAGCACGTTCACAGGGGATTTTCCCCTTGACTTTCCGTTTTGATACAGCGCATATGCGCTCATGCTTTTGATCCCGATAGTTTCGGGAGACTCAGACGAGGAGGGTGGACCCTGGTTTTGCCGTCTTTGGCGGCGTATATCCAAAACGCCCAATTAGGGCAGGAGCAAGGTTTGGCGGCGGCTTGGGAAACCCTAGGATAGCCCCCATATCCTATAAAAAGGACTCCACACGGTCCCTCGCTCCTTAGCGATCACCAACGGCCTATCTACGAGCTCCTACACCCTCTGACCTGACCGTTTCAACCCGCGCCGACGAGAGCTCCGCCTTGCTCCGCCGCGGATCGAGTAGCGAGGAAGAAGAAGAGGGCGACGCGCAGGTGTCGTTGGATTCCGGTCCATCGTGATCCAGGCGGGATCTGACGGCTTAGGACGCGGTCGCTTAAGTGAACGCCTGCAACCCGAGGCGTTCGATCGAGATCTGACGGTCGTAGCGGGAAGCGGCGGGCCGCGTGAGTGATTCAGTGGACGGATTCGACGAGGAGCGTCGGATCTACGCGGGCGCACCGGCACACAGATCGAGCGGCTACCGAATTTCCGGTATTTCCCTCTCTCTGCTCAATAATCCAGAAAATGTATTGTTCTTGCTAAAATCATAGTAATTACTAGGATCATCGGATAAAGAAAAGTTATACATGAAAGTTGTATAGAAAATTATGAGGAATCCGATAAAAATAAATTGAGAACCTAGTTCTTTCTGTTTTGCAAAAAGTACCTTAATTGGTTAATAAAGTGTATTAAGATTTGATGAAAAACCCTAAATACATGTTTAAAGCGTATTTTGGTGAATCAACTGATAAAACTGATAAGTTTACCTTTGTTAATGATAAAAGCAATATGATTATCAGTTTGAGTGCAAAAGTGATTCAATGGTTAGTAAAATTTCAAATCTTTTAGAAATCTTAATTACATGGAAAAGGTACTTCTTTGTAACCTAATAGGTTGAATAAGAGGATAATAACATGTTTATTAATAATATGAAGTTCTAAGCTGTTTTAATTACAAAAGTGCCTAAATTAGGGTTTATATCTAAAAAGGGAAGATGGTATACATGAAAACCCTAAATTAGGATTACAGAAAAAGGGAACATTATTATTCTAGTAATTGTTAAATTATGATCCTAAAAGTGTTAAGAAATATTAAAAGGAATTGAGTAAAGGGTTTCAAGGTAATTTGATGAATTAGGGTTTATAGCAATTGAAATTGGAAGCAAAACCCTAACTTTCAAGAAAACCCTAAAATTGGATAGAAACCCTAAGGAATATGATGATGTTGGATAAAATTTAATAAAAGTGAATTGTACTTTTATTTTCAGGGTTTCTTTGCCTTTGATTGCTTAAGTTGGCTTTCTCTTTCGTTCTATATCTGAGACTGCACTAAAGAGGTATGTGGTTACGCTTATGGCTATACCGTTAGTTTTCTGAGATTTTACCGATGTTTCCTCGGATGTGTGCAATAACTGTTGGATGATTTAAATTCTGTCTTATTAAAGTGACTATGGCTATCATAATGATTATAGATGTATGACTAGCTAGATCCGAGTCCAACCCTGTGGCTGAGTCAAGGCTAAGGATATCCTAGAGCAAGGTCTAGGGTATTATGAGTCAGAAATTGGGCTACATAAGTGTAGTGCCATGAGACTCTTAGCATATCATGAGTTAAGGAGTGGGCTACCTACGGGTAGTGCCATGTGACTCAGCCCTAGAAACTGATTCACCTATTGAGTGAAGTCATGAGGGGTAAATTAAAAAAAAATAAAAAGGGGAAACTACCATAAGGAAGGTAGTAATCAGGTCCACTGCAGGGACAACACAGGGGATAGGGTACATGTGGATCGCGTAGTCATACTTAAAACGTAATATTGTTTGATGCTTGATAATTGGATGCAATAATTGCTACGGATAATTGCACGATTAGTGAATCCCCCCACATACCAGCTTTGGCTGACCGACGTTTTGTTTGTCGGCGTTTTAGGTACAAAACAGAAAAGGACAAACAGTAAAATGTCATATTACGAAACTTATTAATTAAAGGCAAAGGAGGATTAGTTAGTGAGCCAGAGTTTTGGATAGAAGTATTAGAGATCCAAATTTTCAAAGGTATGCAAAAGTTTTATTTATTACAGCCTTTCAGTTTAGTTTAGTAGAATTTATTAATTGTTATCAATTAATTGCTGAACCATGGTCCGGAATTTATGTGTGCGGCTTCGACCTCTCGGTCTCCCTTAAGTGGGGGTTATCGGGAGGTGGGGTCGTAACATTTGGTATCAGAGCCACGGTTCTCCACTTAATTGTTAATAATTAATAAATTTGACAACCTCCATAGAACCCAAGGGAGTTATTAGAGGATTTTCCGAAAGACTGAGGTGTCTAGAAAAGGATCACTTCCGGGGGCTGGCAAAATTTTCCTCCGCACCGCTAGTCGGAATACGAGGACTCCCGGAATGTGTGACTGCCTGGCCGATGTCCTAGGATTTGAATCGAAATAAGATACCTTTAGGATTTTCTCCTCTTATTCATCCCTTCTCATCACAATTTCTATTAAGGACTCAAGAGTTAGGGATTTCTCTCTCTTCCCCACCCTCATGTGGTATGGGCAAATAAGATAAGGATTAAGGAATTCTCCATCAAATTAATAAAAGATACGTAATGAGATATCACTGGCATAAGTATAATTAGTTTAATGATAAACTAAAGTTTTGTTGTTATACTTATGTAGATGGCTCGTACAAAGACTGTTGCTATCCCTGAGGACTCCGGAAAACCGGCTAGGAGTGTTTGGCCTCCCCGTAAAGTAAAAGAGTCTTCTAAAAGGAGGAACAGGAATCATGAGGGTGGATCCTCTAAGAAGAGGAAGAGGCCTGAGGAAGTCACTCAAGAAGCCCCTGGCCCTGACCCGGTACCATTTAGTAACCTGAACCAAGAAGAAGACCAAGGATATGAGGAGCAGCATGTGTATGAGGAAGAAGCCCAGATGGATGAAGACCCAGTCGATGATTCAGAACCTACCATGATGATCCATACCCCTGATACCTTGTGGTTAGAGCAACAGAGGAAGTTGACAGAGGCTATTAATGCTTTGGCCCTCCGAGACATAGCTAGAGCTGAGAATGGTGAACCACACCCTGTTCGTCCACGTGTGGGAGCCACCATCCTAGACTTTGTCAAGCTGAACATAGAGAAGTTCTGGGGAGAGGATAAGACGGAAGTGGTTGATAAAGCAGAAGCATGGATACTTGCAATAGAGAATGGTTTCCGCATGCTTGAAGTTCAACCGAGCAAGAAGGTCCTCTTTGCTGCTCATCTCTTGGAAGGGGCAGCTAAGATATGGTGGGAGACCCACATCACTGGCAGAGACCTGACAGAGGAGCCTATGGCATGGGCTGATTTCAAGACAATCTTCACCGCCAGATTCGTCCCAGTCTCAGCTAAGAAGGAAAAGGAAAGAGAGTTCACCAACATGACCCAAGGAAACTCTTCTGTGGCAGACTTCGGGCGCAAGTTCCGGATCTTGGAACGCTTTGGGTACAAGATGGATGAAGAAAGGAGGGTGGATCACTTCATAGAGCGCCTTCACCCTACCATCAGGCCCCATGTGATGGCAAGCAAGCCAAGGACTTTCGCCGAAGCCTACAACACTGCTTTAGACATGGAGAGGACTGTGATGCCTACCTCTTTTCCACCTAAGGGGTACTTGGGTTTCACTGAAGGAGCCCAAGGCCCAAGGAACAACCACAAGAAGGGTCCAGGACGACATCAAGCTAAAGGTAAACATGGAGGAAAGGGGAAACCTCGTCAGGAGAACAACCGACCTCCTTGCCGCACCTGCGGGAAGGGCCATGCTGGTGAATGTCGCTACAAGAAGAAGACTTGCTTTCGTTGCCACCAAGAAGGACATCTGCAATCTGTCTGCCCTATGCCAGAGCCCAGAGGACAGGGACAAGTTGTAGCCCCACCGGCAGCAGCACCACCTGTGGCAGCTCCACCTATAGCTGTAGCCCCACCTGCAGGAGAAAGAAGGCAAGCTCGGGTGTTTGCCATTGACAATGAGGAGGCTCAGGCAAATGCAAATCGGTTGATCGAGGGTAATAACCCTTAGAATTTTCTTTTATGTTTTAAAGTTAAGCATGTAATGGTCTAATGCATGATGAAAAAAAAAACAATGTAGGCATGCTTGAAGTTATGGGACATAATGTGAAAGCTTTGTTTGACTCTGGATCTACTAATACTTTCATTTCGAGAAATCTTGCAACTATGCTTTGTTTGGATATCAAGGATCTAGGTTATATCTTAGATGTTGCAACCCCGAGTGGTCGGATCTTTACTTCCCTTTTGAAAACTCCGGTGATACCTGTGAAATATCGAGATCAAGAGTTTCCTACAGATTTTATCCTTCTTGACATGAATGATTTTGATGTAATCATTGGCATGGATTGGCTTTATACCTATCGGGCCAATATTGACTGTAGGGAGAAGAAAGTGATCATTAAGAGACCAGGTCACCCACCTTTTGTCATTAGGGGTAGGAAGGATGCCACCACCAGCCCGTATGTGTCGGCTTTGAAGGCAGAACAAATGATGAGTAAAGGATGTCAAGCTTTCTTGGCGGTAGTCACTGAGCCAGAATCCAAGGTCCAACCCTTAGAGGAAATAGAGGTAGTCCGAAGCTATGCAGATGTTTTCCCCGATGATCTACCCGGGATACCACCCGAGAGAGAGGTAGATTTTTCAATAGAGCTAGCTCCCGGTACAAACCCTATTTCCCGAGCACCCTATAGGATGGCCCCTGCTGAGTTGCTTGAACTAAAGAAGCAATTGCAGGAATTGTTGGACAAGGGTTTTATCCGCCCTAGCACATCACCATGGGGAGCGCCGGTTCTTTTTGTAAAGAAAAAGGATGGTTCGCTCCGAATGTGCATAGACTACCGGATGATCAACCAAGCTACCATTAAGAATAAATACCCTTTACCCCGGATAGATGACTTGTTTGACCAGTTGAAGTCGGCTCGAGTCTTTTCCAAGATCGATTTGAGATCGGGTTACCACCAGTTGAGAGTCAGAAGTGAGGATATCCCAAAAACCGCTTTCAGGACCCGGTATGGCCACTATGAGTTCGTGGTCATGCCTTTTGGGTTGTCCAATGCACCTAGTGTGTTCATGAACCTTATGAATAATGTGTTTCAACCCTTCCTTGACTCGTTTGTCATAGTGTTCATAGATGACATACTGGTTTACTCTGATGACCTAGATCAACACCGAGACCACCTAAGTAAGGTCCTTGATATCTTGAGGAAGCAGAAGTTCTATGGGAAATTCTCTAAATGTGAGTTTTGGATAGACCGAGTCATGTTCCTTGGACACATCATCTCGGGAGGAACGATCGCCGTAGATCCAGCTAAAGTGTCGGCAGTTCGAGACTGGCCGGCACCGAAGAACCCCTCCGAGATACGAAGCTTCTTGGGGCTGGCAGGATATTATCGGCGCTTCATCGCGGATTTCTCAAAGACCGCATTGCCACTGACTATGTTGACTCGGAAAGATGTGAAGTTTGTTTGGACTGATGTCTGTGAGGCTCGTTTCCAGGAGCTGAAAGAGAAGTTGACCACTGCACCCGTGTTGGCTTTACCTTCAGGCAATGAGGGTTTCATGATTTATACTGATGCATCAAAGATGGGACTTGGCTGTGTGTTGGAACAGAATCGGCACGTAGTTGCATATGCCTCCAGACAGCTCAAGCCAAACGAGGTGAATTACCCAACCCATGACCTGGAGTTAGCTGCTATCATTCATGCTTTAAAGATTTGGCGACATTATCTATATGGTGCCACTTTTGAGATCTTCACTGACCATAAGAGCCTGAGATATCTTCTGACGCAAAAAGACTTGAATCTACGACAACGACGATGGATGGAGTACATGAAAGATTACGACTTCACCATTGCCTATCATCCAGGGAAGGCGAACGTCGTAGCTGATGCCTTAAGTCGAAAGCAGCTCAGGTGTGCAGCTGTTTTGTCTAGTCAGTGGAAGAGCTTAGAGGAATTGGTAGAATGGTCACCTCAAACTTTAGACGATCGAGTTCGTTTGGCCAATATCCAGATACAGTCTGAACTACTAAGTGAAATTGTCACAGCACAGTTGGCCAGTGGAGGACTTGACAAAATGAAAAGCTTGATGCAGAAGCCTCAGACTCGACTTTCTTTGGGAGTAGATGGAGGAATCAGATTTGAGAATCGTATATGGGTTCCTGAAGACTCACCACTGAAGGAATGTATCTTACAAGAGGCTCATGGTTCTAAGTACACAGTGCACCCAGGGACTACGAAGATGTTTAAGGACATGCAGAGGTTTTTCTGGTGGCCGGGGATGAAAAGAGACATTGCAGCTTATGTAGCCAGTTGTCTTACGTGTCAAATGGTGAAGGCGGAACACCAACGACCCGGCGGACTTTTACAGTCTATAGAGATTCCAGAGTGGAAATGGGAGCAGATCACCATGGATTTCGTGGTGGGTCTACCCCGGACCAAGAAAGGTCATGATGCGATATGGGTCGTGGTAGATCGCCTTACCAAGTCAGCACACTTCCTTGCCTTAAAAACCACTGCCAAGGTGTCCGATTTAGCTGAGCTGTATATCAGAGAGATAGTACGCTTGCATGGCGTACCTGGTTCCATCATTTCTGATAGAGACCCAAAGTTTACTTCCAAATTGTGGAAGCAGGTTCAAGAGGAATTAGGAACAAGGTTAAAGTTCAGTACCGCCTATCACCCCCAGACAGATGGTCAGTCAGAAAGGACGATTCAGACCTTAGAGGATCTGCTGCGAGCTTGTGTGCTCGATTGGGGTGGATCATGGGAGCAGTATCTGCCTTTAGCTGAGTTTGCCTACAATAATAGTTACCAAGCCAGTATCGGGATGCCTCCATATGAAGCTCTGTATGGGAGACTGTGTCGGTCACCACTTCACTGGGATGAAGTTGGTGAAAGAACCTTATTGAGGTCAGAGGAACTCCAAGTGTATGCTGATAAAGTCACTTTAATCAGGCAAAGGCTAAAGAGAGCCCAAGACAGACAGAAGTCGTATGCTGATGCGAAGCGGACTGATGTGCATTTCGCTGTGGGAGAACATGTTTTTCTAAAAATCCGACCGCTCCGAGCTATAGCTAAAAATAGAGGAAAGTTAAGTCCCCGATACGTGGGTCCGTTCGAAGTATTAGAACGGATTGGTGAAGCTGCATATCGTGTGGCGTTACCCCCTCAATACAGTATGATGCATGATGTGTTCCACGTGTCCAATCTGAAGCGATATGTGCAAGATCCAAGCCATGTGCTGAGCATTGAACCAATTGAGCTTCAAGGAAAGCTGTCTTATCCTGAGTTGCCTTTGCGGATTCTAGATACCAAGGTAAAAGAGCTCAGAAATAAGAATATAGAGATGGTTAAGGTTCTATGGAAGCACCATGGAGAGGATGAGGCCACATGGGAGCTGAAGACGGACATGGAACAGGCATATCCAAATTTGTTTGTGTAATTGTTGAATTTTGAGGGCAAAATTCCTATAAGGAGGGGAGGATGTTATAACCTCTTTTTTTTCAATACATGTAATGAGATTTGTAAATCTCTTTCAAATAAATATATAAGACCAATGTGTGTTTTCATGGTTGTTTTTGCATGAATTTTGTTGCTAATGGCCTTGCATGTTTTCTTGATGGGCCTTACAGGCCATTAAGCCCAATTGAGAGAAAAAATGAATTCCATGAAATAAAAGAATATAAAGGAATAATGGAATAAGATAAGATAATGGTTGAAAGTGATAAAAAGGCTAGAAAATAATTTTCCATAATAAGTTTTCGTACTATAAAAGATCCTTGGGGTTCAAGGAACCCAAGTGAATAGAATAATAGCCAAGGAAATAAAGAATATGTGGGAAATGCCATTAAATAGGGGATAATGAGAAAATGGAATAAAGGAATACGTTTCCTTAGATAATAACTCCAATTTTTGCACAACGAAAGATAAACATATAAAATACTTTCCTTTAAAATTTGAGGCCGAAAGGGCCTATGGATTAGGAGTTATTGAATTTTCAAATTATCTACAAAAATAGATTTTTCCTTGGAAATTTAAGGAATTCTTTCCTTTTGGTTCAGAACGCGGATAATATGGAACGTTGGATCTAAATCCAACGGATCGGGCTGATCGCCCAGAACCCCGATAGAACTCGGACACAGCACGTTCACAGGGGATTTTCCCCTTGACTTTCCGTTTTGATACAGCGCATATGCGCTCATGCTTTTGATCCCGATAGTTTCGGGAGACTCAGACGAGGAGGGTGGACCCTGGTTTTGCCGTCTTTGGCGGCGTATATCCAAAACGCCCAATTAGGGCAGGAGCAAGGTTTGGCGGCGGCTTGGGAAACCCTAGGATAGCCCCCATATCCTATAAAAAGGACTCCACACGGTCCCTCGCTCCTTAGCGATCACCAACGGCCTATCTACGAGCTCCTACACCCTCTGACCTGACCGTTTCAACCCGCGCCGACGAGAGCTCCGCCTTGCTCCGCCGCGGATCGAGTAGCGAGGAAGAAGAAGAGGGCGACGCGCAGGTGTCGTTGGATTCCGGTCCATCGTGATCCAGGCGGGATCTGACGGCTTAGGACGCGGTCGCTTAAGTGAACGCCTGCAACCCGAGGCGTTCGATCGAGATCTGACGGTCGTAGCGGGAAGCGGCGGGCCGCGTGAGTGATTCAGTGGACGGATTCGACGAGGAGCGTCGGATCTACGCGGGCGCACCGGCACACAGATCGAGCGGCTACCGAATTTCCGGTATTTCCCTCTCTCTGCTCAATAATCCAGAAAATGTATTGTTCTTGCTAAAATCATAGTAATTACTAGGATCATCGGATAAAGAAAAGTTATACATGAAAGTTGTATAGAAAATTATGAGGAATCCGATAAAAATAAATTGAGAACCTAGTTCTTTCTGTTTTGCAAAAAGTACCTTAATTGGTTAATAAAGTGTATTAAGATTTGATGAAAAACCCTAAATACATGTTTAAAGCGTATTTTGGTGAATCAACTGATAAAACTGATAAGTTTACCTTTGTTAATGATAAAAGCAATATGATTATCAGTTTGAGTGCAAAAGTGATTCAATGGTTAGTAAAATTTCAAATCTTTTAGAAATCTTAATTACATGGAAAAGGTACTTCTTTGTAACCTAATAGGTTGAATAAGAGGATAATAACATGTTTATTAATAATATGAAGTTCTAAGCTGTTTTAATTACAAAAGTGCCTAAATTAGGGTTTATATCTAAAAAGGGAAGATGGTATACATGAAAACCCTAAATTAGGATTACAGAAAAAGGGAACATTATTATTCTAGTAATTGTTAAATTATGATCCTAAAAGTGTTAAGAAATATTAAAAGGAATTGAGTAAAGGGTTTCAAGGTAATTTGATGAATTAGGGTTTATAGCAATTGAAATTGGAAGCAAAACCCTAACTTTCAAGAAAACCCTAAAATTGGATAGAAACCCTAAGGAATATGATGATGTTGGATAAAATTTAATAAAAGTGAATTGTACTTTTATTTTCAGGGTTTCTTTGCCTTTGATTGCTTAAGTTGGCTTTCTCTTTCGTTCTATATCTGAGACTGCACTAAAGAGGTATGTGGTTACGCTTATGGCTATACCGTTAGTTTTCTGAGATTTTACCGATGTTTCCTCGGATGTGTGCAATAACTGTTGGATGATTTAAATTCTGTCTTATTAAAGTGACTATGGCTATCATAATGATTATAGATGTATGACTAGCTAGATCCGAGTCCAACCCTGTGGCTGAGTCAAGGCTAAGGATATCCTAGAGCAAGGTCTAGGGTATTATGAGTCAGAAATTGGGCTACATAAGTGTAGTGCCATGAGACTCTTAGCATATCATGAGTTAAGGAGTGGGCTACCTACGGGTAGTGCCATGTGACTCAGCCCTAGAAACTGATTCACCTATTGAGTGAAGTCATGAGGGGTAAATTAAAAAAAAATAAAAAGGGGAAACTACCATAAGGAAGGTAGTAATCAGGTCCACTGCAGGGACAACACAGGGGATAGGGTACATGTGGATCGCGTAGTCATACTTAAAACGTAATATTGTTTGATGCTTGATAATTGGATGCAATAATTGCTACGGATAATTGCACGATTAGTGAATCCCCCCACATACCAGCTTTGGCTGACCGACGTTTTGTTTGTCGGCGTTTTAGGTACAAAACAGAAAAGGACAAACAGTAAAATGTCATATTACGAAACTTATTAATTAAAGGCAAAGGAGGATTAGTTAGTGAGCCAGAGTTTTGGATAGAAGTATTAGAGATCCAAATTTTCAAAGGTATGCAAAAGTTTTATTTATTACAGCCTTTCAGTTTAGTTTAGTAGAATTTATTAATTGTTATCAATTAATTGCTGAACCATGGTCCGGAATTTATGTGTGCGGCTTCGACCTCTCGGTCTCCCTTAAGTGGGGGTTATCGGGAGGTGGGGTCGTAACAAGTAGGGTGTGGCTTGTCTTTATTTTTATATGTCGAAGTTAAAGGGGGTTGCATATAATGATGATTGTATCTAACATGTACAATAGATAGCAGAAGATAATATACGTGTAGACTAGTTATACAAGATCGTATACAAGATCCAATATGTGTGCATAGCGCAACAATGTAATAAGTAAGATATATATAAAAGTATAAGAAAAATAATTACAAACAAGCAATCACAGAAATACTAAGATTTACATAGAAAATCACAAAGTGCGGACCAAAAATCACGGAGCCAAACCCCTAAGGAGAAATCCACTAACCAAGATAACACATTTTGTCTCAAGTTTTGATCTAAAACTTTATGCATATGGAAACAAAAATAAGTATACCAACTCAAAGCATCACCATACCAAAAAGCCTCTTGGAAAAACATCTTCTCACAGAGAATACACGGGTGGATAAGAACAGAGATGATGGAATAAAGACATGGGAAGAAATCGAAGCGACACAACTCTCCTTTCTTTTCTTCCTCCTTCATTTCCTTTCTTCTTTTCGTCTTGTAGCAGATGAGAATAGGTGGAGGCTCTTGTGTAGTTGCTAATCTTGTGGTTGTTAATCTTTTATGGTTGTGTGGGCATGGGTATTCATACCTAACGCCATGACACTAGAGTTTCCCTAATGGGCCTTACTCACCATTGGGCTGGAAAAGACTAGGGAAGATGGTCCGACAATTTCCCCCTCCAGTCCAAAAGAGAGATTGTATTCGTGACTCCTCTCGTAAAGTCTAACCCATCAAGTTCCTTAAAAATAGCAAGCTCCGTTGTAGGAACTGTCTTTGTCACCATGCCAGAAATATTATTTTTGGTGTGAAATTTCTTCAGCTTGAACTGGTTATCACTAATAGCTTCAGACAACCAATAGTATCTCAAATCAACATGCTTTGTCATCGAGTGATAAGATGATTTTTTTTCTCAAGTCTATGGAACTCTGAGTGCCACATTAAATAACACACTCATCATGTGTCAAACTCAGTTCTTGTAAGAAACATATCATCCAAACAATCTCTTTGTCTACTTCACAAGTTGTGATATACTCTGGCTCATTAGTAGATAAAAAAACACACATTTAACTACCAGCTAATAGACCCCCCAAGCAAAAGCGAACTAAAAATCTGAGGTGAACTTCTTGTGATCAAGATCACATACTAAATCTGCATCTATGAAACCTATAAGAACTAAAGCATGAACAAGCACTACATGTACCTCTCAAATATCTGAGTATCCATTTAACAACATTTCAATGCTCCTAACCAGGATCATAATTCGGCTAATCACGTCAACTACATGTGCAATGTCAGACTTACTGCACAACATAGACAACATCAAACTTCCTACTACAAAAGAGTAGGGTATGTGAGCCATCTCTTACTTTTCGTACTTGGTGGAAGGAGATTATTTTCTACTTAGTCTGAAATGACTAGTTAAGGGAGTATCAATTGGCTTTTATCCTTTCATGTATAATGTATGTGACAACCAATGCTTCTTTGATTTCCTGTCACGTGTGATGTCCATGCCAAGAATCTATTTGGCTGGTCCTAAGTCTTTCATGTCAAAAGACTTAAAACAATTCTTTTTTGAACTTGACAATCATCTGAACATCAATGCTAACAACCAAAATATCATCAATATAAAGCAAGAGAATGATGAAACTTCACTTGAAAATCTCCTAAAGTAAACAAAAATAATTTGCCTCTATCTTGTAGTGACCTTGCTTGAGCATAGAAGAATCAAAAAAATTTTACCACTGTCTGGGTGCCTATTTCAACCCGTAGAGACTTTACTTCAACCTACAAATCGTGTTTTCTTTGCCTTTTACAGCAAATCCTTCAAGTTGTTGCATATAGATATCTTCCTTTAATCACCATTGAGGAAGGCTATCATAACATCAAGTTGTTCAATATCTAGGTCTAAGCTAGCTACCAAGCCCAACACGGTACTATTGGAAGTCATTTTCACCATTGGAGAAATATCTCATCAAAGTCAATCCATCATTTTTTCCCAAACCCTTTCACCATGAGTTCAGCTTTGTACCTCACAGTGTTTCATTCCCATATTTCTTTACTTTGAAGACCCACTTGTTCTTTAAGGCTTTTCTGCCTTCAGGAAGCTTTCATAACTCATAGGTATCAATTTTCATAATAAGTTCATCTCATCTTGCATTTCTTGCATCCACTTACCATTTTCATATGAGACTTTGATCCCTCATAGCTTTCTGGCTCCCCTTCTTCAATGATCAATGACCACTATAAATTAGAATATCTAGTAGATGCCCTTTTCTCTCTAGTGGACCTCATAAATTGTGTCTCTACTGGATTTACTTGTTGGTGTTGCCCCCCTGCTTAGGAGCCTCCTGCTCATGGATGTCACCTGCACCGGGATCATCCACTTTCATATCATGAGGGATCTCGTCATTCTCAATCTTGTCAATATTAGCATTCTCTAGGACTAGAGAGGGAACCGGTGTATCAATCACAATATCACCTGCATCTTGTGTAGTCTCTATAGTCACAATATCAAAATGCATTTGGTCCTCAAAGAAGATCACATCTCTATATATGATCATCTTTTTCTTTTTTGGGTCATAAAGCTTGTAGACAAACTGCTCATCACCATAACTAAGGAAAATACAAGGAATATATTTGTCATCGAGCTTCTTCCTTTTCTCCTTAGGAACATGTGCAAATGCCTTATAGCCAAATACTCTAAGTTGAGAGTAACAAGTTGGTTTCCATGTCCACACACTTTCTGGAGTATCAAAATCCAAAGAAACATATGATGACTTGTTGATCAAGTAGCAAGAAGTATTCACATCCTCATCCCAGAATTGCTTAGGTAATTTGGTATTCTTCATCATGCATCTGACTCTCTCCATAATGGTTGTATTCATCCTTCTATTGAACCATTGTGTTGTGGGTTTCCTAAAACTGTCTTCTCATGTTGAATACAAGATGCTTCATAATAAGGCTTGAATTCTCTGGAAGTATACTCACCTCCATTGTTAGAAAAGAGACACTTTACCTTTTTACTTGTCTCTCTTTCAACCATTGCATGTAACTCCTTGAAGGTATCAAAGACTTGATTCTTTCTCTACAAATAGTAGACCCACACTTTTCTAGATGCATCACCAATAAAAGTTACAAAAAAATTGCTTCTACTAAAGGAGTTGGCTTTCATAGGACTACAAACATCAGAGTAAATCTTGTCCAAGATATCCAATTTTTTCTCACACTGATCACTAAATTGTACCCATTGTTTCTTCCCAATCAAGCAACTTTCACAAGGATTCAGAATTGCATTTTTTGCACAAGGGGTCAAATCTTTATTTAAAAGCACATGTAGTATCATGTTACCAAGCCACCTATGAAATATATTTGGATAACTAGAGTTGTTCACAACATTGACATTGTAGTACGGTCCTTTATGTTCATCATGTACAAGGTTCAAAAAATGTTTCTCCTAGCCACAACCAACTGCCCTTTGGTAATTGTAGATTTCAAGTCATTGAAATGATAATAAAAGTCCTAAATGTTCAATCCATAAATGAAGATGATATTATAATCAGTGGAATGAATATGTTTAACATTCTTCAGAAATATGGTATAACCCAACTCTGTCTTCAATGTGCACATCACCTATCCCATGAATTAGATTTTACTGGCCATTTTAGTCATTACAAAGTTTCCATACTTGAAACAAAACATTTATCTATCAGGATTGATGTGGTAAGAAGCACTAGTGTCCAACACCCACTCAGTACTGTCACTAAAATGTAGAAAATGTCTCATGACAACTCCACATGTGAGTACCTCTACAACATACCATACAACAATGTCTCTATTGCTATCATCATTTGTCATTATAACTTTCCTTCTACAATTTCTCTTTTGTGCTACCTACAGAATTTCATTAACCAAATTTTTTTAGTGATGGCAATCCATCTTACTTTTAGAATTTGACACGTGCTTTGACTTTCTTCTATCACCACCCTAGTTGTGACTCTGACTCCTCCCATTGTCCTCAACAATAAGAGCATGTGAAACAGATAACTCTACTAGAGGTATGTTGTCTATTCTCTTCATTCAATAGGTTATAGGGCACTAAGTCCAATATCATCTTTCCAAGCAGAGTTGCTAATAGAAATAACTATAGTCCCCCAACTATCAAGTAAAGAGCGAAGAAGTAGAAGTTCTTGCAAGTCGATGGAAACCGGAAAACCCATTGTGGCTAACTGATTTACCATGGTTTTGAAATCATTTAAGTGCACAGAAAAATTGATGCCTTCCCTAAACTTAAGGTTCACAAGCTTTTTAATAAGAAATGATTTATTTCTTATTGTATTCTTCTTGTACAAAGACTCAACCTTCTTCCACAAAGAGTGGAGACTAATCTCGTTGTCTATGTGGTGAAAGACTGACTCATCAACCAAGTGATGGATAAGTCAAATGCATTTCCTATCCATCTTTTTCTATTCCTATTATTTTGTGCATGTGGGATTGCTGGCATCTCCCTTGACCGGTTCATATAAGTCACTGCAATAAATAAGATCCTCTATATTAATCTTCCACATAGGTCAATTAGATGTCTTCAATTTTACCACGTTGTTGCGCTCTTTATCTAGTGCATGTAACCCAATACTTCTCTGATACTACTTAAAGGGGATCGCATGTCAAAATGTGTGTATCTAACATGCACTAAAGATAGTGAAAGAACCCACATATGCAAAATAGGCACACCAGATCCAATATGTATAGTGTAGTGTGATAACGTAATAAGCAAGATCTGTATGCAAGTACAAGAAAAGGAAACACGGACAAGCAACACATAGAACGCCAAGATTTACGTAAAAAACCTCACAAAGTGTAACAGAAAAACCAAGGGGTCAAATGTCGATGAAGAAATCCACTAATCAAAAGATTACGGAGTTTGTCTCAAGTTTTGACCCAAAACTTGAGGAATGTAGAGAAAAAGGAAGAGATACATAATATACCAACTTGGTATGTCACCATACCATACGACCTACCAAAAAAAGAGAAGAAATGGTGGTGGAGAAGTCTATTAAAAGACTAGTGAAGAAATCAGAGCGGCACAACTCCTCCTTACTTTTCTTGCTCCTTCCTTTACTTTCCACTTTACATACTATAGCAAATGAGAATAGACAATGGCTCTTGTGTGGCTGCTAATACTTGTGGCTGCCCATCTTTTCTAGATGTGTGGGCATGGATATTAATACCTATTCTCACGACACCACAATTTCCCTAGAGGGCCTTGCACACTATGAGTATTAATACCCAACACCTTGACACCACAATTTTCCTAATGGGCCTCACCCACCATTGTGATTGAAAAGACAAGGACTGTTGACCCAACACAAGTTGTAGGTAGCAGGTAGGGCTATTTCTCTTTCATTAAAAAATCATTATCCTACTCTTAGAAGCACTCGTTTATCTACAGGGTAAATAGGTAGAATAAGAATGAAACGGATGAAGTAACATGTATATCGATATACAACATTCTTAGTGATAGTTTACATTACATTCTAGACATCAAACATGTGACAGTTGTAGACAATAATAGTAACCATTTTTTATTGATAACTAAAGATACTAATATATAACCTAACTTTTAATGTTATAAACAAGTTCTAGTCTTTTTTGTATATTATTTTTATTGTGGAATTATTTTTCTTAATATGATATGATCATAAAAAGTAAGACATGCTACTATTTTCTTAAAAAGTTTTCTCAAATCAAATAATAGTACAAATTAAGAAAGTAAGGGTGAGGCTTGTTGGTATTTTGAACATGCATTAATAAATGTATTCGAGTTTAAGATTACAAATTCGACTTGATACTACTGGGAAAATGAGTAAAGATTGGAGTAGGTAGGATATAGCTTCTTCGACTACCTACTTGGATCCAGATAAAAGAACAGTTGGTGATTAAAAAAATATGTTTATCCTTACACCACCATGCAGAAATTAAGTAGTGGATAAATGGGTAAATGCCCTACCCATTTATAGCCCCAAGCTAGGAAAAATAGGAGTGAGTGTGGGTGAACCAAGTGCAATCCTCTTTAGCCATTTCATTTTTGGTGTGATCTCTATCCACATAATTAGGAAACAATGTATAAGAACACATATATAGATATGATCCTTTCGGGTCACGGAACTAAATACAATCCATGATAGCCAATCACGACACAAATAAATATGTGATTACACATAGCATTCCACACTAGCCAATTGTAAGAAAATAAACATGGTGTTAATGTAGGTACCCCAGAATAATTCATACAAGCATATGCTATTACTATGTCACGATATAGAAACTTACGCTACATCAAGTGACACATTAACATAGTAGTAATACATACATGTAACTTGTACAATTATATTTTGGTTTATACATAACAGTCAATTGCATACCGCTACTTTATTGTACATAAGACAAAAATACTAGAAAAGACCAACTGTGAGGATATTGTTGTTTGGTCAAGCTAAGTGCATTTCAACAAATAGGTTATATGCATTGTAAAGGAAGTCTTGGAAAGAATGTTAGATATTTTTCAATTGTTTCAATGATCCTATACTCAAAACATAGTTGACCCAAAAAATGAGGAAGAAGAGAGATAGGTTGATGATGTTCAAAATCCTCTTCCTCGCTCCCATGCAATTTGTCATAATACACTGTATGCAAATGTGAGTGGTGTATGCACACACACAACTCATTTAACAAGTTGTATTACACTAAAACACTTCTTTGTTCTAGATTTTGCATGGTTGCATATTCAATTATTATTATTTGTAGTGCACTAGAGGTATACATGTGTATTTTCTTCAGAGTATGTTATATACAAATGTCTAAATAATTCAAACCCTCTTTTTGCTAATAAAAGGATTAGAGTTTCAAGGAAATCAAGCTTTTTATGGTAATCAAATGATAATTTTCATAAATTAGACATATACACCAGAATTTTATACGAATGGATTTTGTCATTAGAAAATGGTTAACAACATATCAATCTTTTATTTGGTCACAAAATTTATCCACTATATCAAGGAAAATATCTTAAATGTCATTATTTTACATTTACATTCTTCATCTAACCCACCTTATATCAACTATTACACTCAGTCTTTGCCACGCCGACACCACCACCATCCCCTTAAGGATCATCACCTCACCTTCCCTACAAATTTACTCTTCAGTCTCACTTTTTGACTTCATATCACACTTACACATACACATCCTCACCCATTGATTGAAGCATAGAAATGCATTATGCACAACCATTGTCACCAATTCATTGTATATTCCCAATGTAACTTCAATTCCTCTTCTATCTCTCTATTCCCCCACCTTTAATTCTTATAATTTTATTTGTTCTCCATTCCATCATATACATACACTTTGTTTTCCCCTTGTAGATGTAAAAGCAAGGAGGTGGAGGGTGCTAAAATATAAAAGGGAGAAATATGTAGGATACAAAGTGTTGATACCCCCGATATGTACTCTTCACATTTTTTGAACAAATGCTTAGAATCCTCTCAAAATTTGAACTCCAGTTCTTTACATTTTAACCATATATATACACATACATATATATATACATGTATATATATATACACACACACACACACACATATATATATATATATATATGGGCGTTCATTCGTTGCCCGCGCGGGTAGCCTGGATTTTCGCTACCCGGCAGCCAAAAAAGTAACTCTCCTGGCTAAAAAAGTAACTCTGCTGTCAAAAAAGTAACTATGGTGAACAGAAAGTAACTACACGAATAAAAGAGTAACTTTGTACAAAATCTACAACAGATATATATAAAAACGGGTTTTTTGATTTTAGAGGGGCAAATGATATTATTTTTGGCTAAAATTTTTTGGAGATCTAGACAAAATAGTCCTCTACAATTGCGAAAGAAAAAAATTGAAAAAAAGTGGTCGGAAGGGTGGGCGGGTAGCTACCCGCGTGGTTAATAAAGATGGGCCCTATATATATATGTATATATATATACATACATATATATATATATATATATATATATATATATATATATATATATATATATATATATATATATATATATATATATATATATATATATATATATATATATATATATATACGACTCAAGGTCTAAATTGACTAAACCCGTATTTTGATGATGAATAACCATTCCACTTATTTATGTCTAATGGTTCTGCTTGAGTGATTTCAGATTAGGTATAGATACACTCCAAATTTCCTAACTTGCGCATCCTAACTTGGAGAAAAGACAAGTCAAAATTAATGCAAGAGCACTTTTATGGAATATGATGTATCTCTATTACAATCATGTTGTAAATTACTTGTAATGATTGTATGACTTGTATTAAGCTTAGAAAAAAGTAGTAACACTTAAATCAAATATTTAAACACTTCAATGATATAATCCAAAATTCATTACAGACTGTTTTTCAGTCGAGTTACTAACTCCACCGATCTCTTGATGGATTTTAAAAATGCCCAAGTTGGGTCGAGTTACAAGCTCAACTGGTATGTTAGGTTGATTTATAAACTCGACTGATCACTGCATTGGACAAAATTGATTTAAGTGATCGGTCGAGTTTCATCTAGGATAAACTCGACAGATTATTCAAATCTAATTTGTCTAATAGGGCAATTGGTCGAGTTTCCAACACAGAGAACTTGGCCGATCACAATGTACGAAAAGTGCAGAAAGCATGCTTCTAACGGTTGGAGTATTACAAATTTAGAAAGAATATCCGCTGCAACACTCCAAACGGCTATTATTCATCCTTAAGTGTTCCCACTGGCTATTAGGCATCCCCAACTATAAATAGTACCTCTTGGGCTTCATCCCATGGCTATCCAAGAACTATGAAGGTTCCTATTATATAGTTGAGTGAATCCTAAAGCCCCCCCTCTCTCTTTAATATTAATCACTTTCTACATCCATTAGAGTGAGTAGGATATTCATAAGAGAGCTAGTCCTACATGTATATCTTGTGAGGCTCCCACTTCCGCCACCCCCAATCTCTCATTTCCCCCATGAAGATGAAGATGAAGTTTCTCTCTCTTGTCTAAGAGAGGATAAGATCAAGAAGGGAGGGAGTCCCTTGGTGAAGCTTCTCCTTGGCAAAGGTGAAGTCAAAGGCGGAAGATCCAAGAAGAGTGGGTAATTCCTCAAAGGTGGAAGACTTGTGCAAGAGCGGGTAAGCCCTTGGTGAAGGTAGAAGATTCAATGTAAAGTGGATAAGTCCTTGGTGAGGTATAAGACTCTTGGTTGGATAGGTAACTCCTTTGGTTGGTTGTTGGCTCCCTTACCCTCAAAGGGAAAGGTAGGTATCCTTGTCCCGAAAAAGGAAGGTAAAATGTTATAACTCTTATAAGTGATATAAGAAGTGAGACATGGTTGAGAAATCTGAGAGGTTGACCTCTCCAGGTAGTGGACTGACAATCTCCTAGTTTAGAGATTGTAACCACACTACATAGCTTGTGTTCTTGTTCTTGTTTCAATCTCTCTAATCCTTTCTATGTATGCTTAGTTGCATTCAAATTCCTAATTAACAACCTTATCTTGTGATATATCTTGAAGGTATAATGAATTTTGTTTAAGTGATTTTTATCTTTAGTCACCCCCTCTAGAGAAAATCACCCATCCTAGATCCAACAAGTGGTATCAAAGTATGTCTTATCCAAGTATACTTCCAAAAGTAGAAGAAGATGGGCGATTATTAAGGTGGGAGGTACCTCATCAACATTCCATTCTTTGATGGGAGCAATTTCCTCTATTGAAAAAGAAGGGTACAATTCTACATCCAAGGATCAAGTCTTGAGCTATGGAAAATGATGGACCATCCATACAAGCTATCGGAGACAAAGATAGAAGAATGGGATGAAGCTACCTTGAAAAAGGAAACCCTGGAAGCAAGAGTGATAACACTCTATTTTATGTACTTTCTATATATATTTTACACTACTTTTAGTATATCTTTTGTTAGCTTTTCACATAATTTTTCTATCTTTTTGACTAAAGCCTCACTTACATGGTTTAAGGTATATTCACAATCCAGATCGTGGATCAAGATCGCGACCGCGGTCCACTTATACCTAAATTGTGATCGCAGTTCCAGAGTTCCCTAGAGATCATGATCATCAGACGACAAGGAGGGATCATGGCTAGTTTATAGACTGCGGTCATCGCTCAACCGCGACCTCATGGATGGTCGCAATCAGAACATGTGCCTCAAAGATAGACCAGTGGTCGCGATGTGGATACAGACCGTGATCAAGAAAGACGGTGATCAAGAAGGACCACGGTCAGATTGGAAACCGTGGTCACTGACAAGCTCTTGCAAACCGCGACCGAGCGGGAAGACCTCAACCTCGACCACTCGGATGCAACCCACAAGCAGACCTTGACCGCGGTTATCACCAGGCCACGACCAAGCGCAACCACAATGAAAGATGAATAAAGCACATACCGTGACCACGGTCTCACCCTCACTTAACTAAAATTGCGACTGTGGTCCGGGCTTAAGTTGGTGGAATGTGCCTATAAATACCACACCCACCTATCTTGTCAAATCATCAGATCATAGATCAGATCCCGAGGACCACGAAGTGCTGCTGCATTCCATATTTGTCCCAAACCATCCCATCCATCAGTCTTGGATCTCTAAAGGCGGAAGCTGAGGAGAGAGAAGATTGAATACCCCTTCTTCGAGAGAAGAAAACCGTCCACTCCATTGACCGGCCTAAATCGCACATCCAAAAGGAGTGCATTTAAAGTAGTCAGACTTTTAAAGAGATAACCCGACTCTCAGGCCCCCGCAATGATAAACGAGGTCTGATGTAGCGATCAGAGTCAAACACAGGGACAAGGTTGGTAGTCTTAAGAATGTAGAATCTAACACTTGTATACTCCAGCCGAAGGGGGGTATATAAAGGTGTTCCCTAAGGAACGGTAGTACACAAACAAGAATAGAAAGAACAAAAGAAACAAAAGAAATAAGATGAAACACTATCTCTCTCTCTCTCGCATACTCTTATAAAGATTACAAGCATCTCACCAACTAAAGCATCTCACCAACATGCAACACTATCTCTCTCTCTCGCATACTCTTATAAAGATTACAAGCAACCATCAAAAGTGTCTATTCCCCTCTCTCTCAAGATGAGGATAGAACTAAGTCTAGGAGTAGCCTCTCTCTAGAGATGACCACACATAAACTTCACAACATAACATATGGTTAAAGATTTAGCATTCCAACACCCTCATGCATTCATACTACTCCATGACACGGGATAAAAGTGATATTACTCTCTCAAGATATCAACAATCGAACATCACAAGATGGTAGCTAAGCATACAAGTGAAGCATTAAAACAGGTGCATGGAGATAATCTTGATAAGAATATGTATATTCAACAAAAAGAGACAATATACATATTAGGTGAGCCGTAGGGGCTACTCCCAACCCAAGTTAAGGTGTTTAGCTGCTCATGCTTGTGGACAGCATAACGACATTACAGAAGGATAGATCCATGAGATACCACGAAGAGAGGGAGGAAGTACAGTAGGATGGAATGATAGATCTAGAAAGGAAGAGACGTGATACTACACACTACTTCTTCAGATTTGGATCAATCATGTAGATGGCGTGGATGGTATTCTTCTCTCGAAGAAAGGATCTTCAATCTTCTCTCTCCTCAGCTTCCACCTTTAGAGATCCAAGACTGATGGATGGGATGGTCGGGGACGAATCTGGAATGCAACAACACTTCATGGTCCTCTGGATCAGATCTTTAATTTCCCCCTTAACAAGACAAATGGGTGCACTATTTATAGGCACAGTCCACCGACTTAGAACCACGGTCGCAGTCTGGTGATAAGTGAGGGTGAGACTACAGTCGCGGTTTGTGCCTTATTCATCCCTTGCCGCGGTCCAGTGCGGTCACGGTCTTCTGGTATCTGCGATTGCGGTGTTGTGATAACCGCAATCGCGGTCTGGTGATAATCGTGGTCGCGGTCTTCAAGAGTCCATCAATGATTGTGGTCGCAATCTTTCCTTATTGCCTGATGATCAAGATCTCTGGGGTACATTGGAACCGCAGTCGCAGTTGAGAAATAAGTGGACTGCGGCCGCGGTCCCCAAAACTACGACCTGAGCTGTGGATGTTCCTGAAAACATGTAAGTGAGTTTTTAGTAAAAAAGATAGAAAAATTATGTGAAAAGCTGACAAAAGCTATACTAAAAGTGGTGTAAAATATATATAGAAAATATGTAAAGTAGAGTGTTATCAACTCCCCAAACTTAGAATCAAGCTTGTCCTCAGGCTAAGTGTAGGTTTGAGAACTCAAAGAGAGAAAGAATGAGCAATCTTAAAAGACAACATAATAACATGACTGAAATATCTCATTCTTGCATCAAGACTGTTGTGGTATGTACTCAAACCCTTAGGTCTCCATCTTCCCCCCTTCAACTGGAGTTGCATAACTTCATTTCTCTATCATAACCTTCAATTGTAAAAGGCTCCTCCTTCTCAACTTATCACCCCTCCCTTAGGTGATGACCGTACTAATGCTAGATCTTTTTCGAAGGGTAGCTTTCACACCAATTCGTTATTTTTCAACTGACCATATGCTAATGTGTTCGGGTAGGCTTAAGGCTTTTAGGTGTTTTCCTCTTCCCCCTGAACTCCTCACCCACAACTATCGTAAGAACAGTGTTGCCCTTTTTGGGCTTCTGACTTTAATTCTGGTGGTTTTGTGAGATTTCATTCAGAATTGGAGGTGTGTAAGCTTGGATTCAAGATTCTACTTACGGGGACGACATATCTGCATTCATGAGTGCAACAATATACCGGCCGTGCGAAAACTTTTGGCATCTTTTCAGGAATAGCTCTCATATATTTTTTTTTCTTTATTTATTTTTGGCTTTTTACCTCTCCTTTCAGGCTTGGATTTGGGGAGTTTTACTTGGTCTTCTGGGTGGCCAAGCCTCTTTTAGATATTCTTTGAAGAGGGCAGCTTTTTCCCTTTCTGCGGAGATAAGGATTTTCTGGTCAAAAGTGTCAGGTGAGGGTGGTTGGTCCGGAGTATGACTATGTGAAGTTCTCTAGTCTCTGAGGGTTTCTTGAGTTAAGGTTGTTACATTTACAATGTCTTATTGCAAGAATGAGGTATAGCAGTATTGCTATGACTGTTGTTTTACTTGTATATACTTGTATATGTTTGTCATATATTTCTCTCAAAGAGGGCTGAAACATTACAATCAGAAAAGCGAGAGAGGAGGTGAGCTTCTAAAAAGTTAGTTGTAACAAGAATTCAAAATTTTGATTTTAAAATAGGGCAAATTCAAAATTTTCAAAATTTTAGCGGTAAAAGGGAAAAAGGATGGTAAATGTACCTTTGTAGCCCGTTTATGACTCCTCCCCCAGAATTATCTTGCACGCCATCTCGGGGTGTCAAAATTTGAGTGAGATGTATAAACGGGCTTTCTTTATTTGTTTTTGTTGTTGTCGGTGGAGGCCCACTTGGACTCTAGGAGCATGCTTGCATAAATACCCCTTAATGCGTGATATTGTTCATACTGCATGTTTTCCACCTTGAAGTCAATAGTGGTTATGGCCACCATCCATGATAGGTAGAAGAAACCGTAGTCATTAGATAGGGGTACCTACTGAGGGAATCTGTGGTAGAATGTGTCTTCTTGAAGTCCTTGCCTTTTGTGTATTCATACCCTCTGCAAAGCCTTGTTATCATGGCGATGATAGCTTCGGCGCATGTGTTTGCCTTTTCTTCTGTGTGTGTCTTTGTTGTTGTCATATTGGTCTTCTTGTTGAGCATGAAGGTTGCGTCGGAGCTATTGTATAGTATTGAAGTACTTTTAAGAAGGTTGACATGCAGCAAAGTCCAATGGTTGTCATGAAGAATAGGCAGGAAGATGTGCTCTACTGGGGCCGTCTCCAGGTGTTTTTGCAGCCGCTCCTTCTCACCTGACTTTTTGTCTTTGAGGATGCCATCTACCAGTAAGAAGTATGTCATGTGGGTATTTGACATGTTATCGCCTAGTATCGCCTGGTAGGCTGACATCGTGCTTACAAAAAGGTATCCTCCTGTTTTCAACGTTTCTCATAGGTCATCTTTTAGCACGCAGATGCCATCTTGCTCGAAGATGACATCTCCCGATGAATCATCTTCTTTCAGAGAATTCATAATGATAGTCATCTCTTCTAGTGACAGGCTGAAACAACTCCATCTATCAAAATTTTCGAAAGAAGACGTAATTTCTCCTACCGGTCCGTCTGGTCTATCATCCCCCATATCTTCCTCTTCAACCTCTCCTTCATCAGGCTGTTCTTTTGGAGGTTGATTTTCAGGAGCTTCTACTATTGAAGGTTGTCGTGGCTCTTCATCTGTCGTGTGCTTCATAGCTTCTTCAGAGCCTTCATTCCAACATGCCTTCCATGTTGTAGCCTTGGCTGGTTCTGTCGGATCGACCCACATGGCTTTTAGCTTTTCCCTCCAAGCGGCCTTTTCGGGTAAGGGAATGTCCATGTGAAGCCTGCGGGGTACAACTTTTGCAGGCATCGCTGGATCGTTGAAGAACCGATGATCATAGATAACTTCCATAGCATACATATAGGCCTGGCAATGGGTCGGGTTTCCCAGACCCGACCCGAGACCCGACCCGACCCGATGGGCTTAGGGTCTGGACCGGACCCGACCCATTTTTTTTTAAATGAGGACCCAAAATTTACCCGACCCGAGTTTGCCCGACCCAAAAGTCAGGACCCACTGGGACCCAAAATACCCGAACTTTATTTTTTTGACTATATTTGTCCTGCCCGTTTTGGACCCTACCAAAGGAATTGGACCCGACCCAAGGGATTGGACCCGACATGTACAGATCAGATGCCCTGTTTAGCATCTTGTCCTGGCTTCTGAGGTTATTAATAATCAACATCACATACAAATCAGTTTCACCTACGAATATCTCTGGTCTAATCACTCATTCATTTGAAGCAAGCAATAGCACAGTTATCTAATAAATACTAATAATATAATAACAGAATCAGATACAAGTAGCAGCTGGAAACACGTTTACATTCTGTTCGTGGAAACAAGTAGCAGCTGGAAGACAAAGCTTTGTTAGCTCAAAAAACAAAGCTCAAGCTGCCTTTGGTACTAAAAGCAACACGTACAAAAATTGTTTGGCATTCTGTTTGTGACAAACACCTTTTCAAATTTGAACACAACTATTTGAAACATACATAAGTAATCCAACGAGGATTAGATTCCTAAGTTCTTTAAACTAAAAGTCTACTTTCTAATTAATTGATAAGTTTGAAATAGCTCTTCAACAACGAGGATTAGTTTCCTAAGTTGCTTCAGATCCACTTGACTCTGAGGATTAGATTCCTAAGTTGCTTCAAATCCACTTGACTCCTATTTCACACATAAACACAAACACATATTTCACACATAAACACAGACACAACACATGTATCATGGATGGATTAGCAAAGAATCAAGCAGGGTAAAAGGTCACTGGTAGTTGGCAAGCCCAACATATAATACGAGTTCAATTTATATGTTAAACTAACCGAAAACTAGCAAGAGAAATCAGTCCATTACTGTCATGCAAACAAGTCCATTACTAATCTATACATGCATTCAATTTTATAGTAATTCTATATCACACGGCTGATCAATTCACTGCGGCACTCTACCAACTGCAATTGACAGCTGCTCTACCCGTCTAACCCTTTGGTGATCGTTTAGTGTTGGTCAAGTGTAATGAAAGTCGCTACTAGATAGAGCAACTGGGCACCTCAAGCTCAGCTGCCCTATTGTTTTTTGCCGCAAGAGTATTGTTCTTCTGGATCGTGCAAGTAATATAGTAGCAGAACGTTGAAAGCAGGAGATACATGACAAAAGAAACATGTAAAGCAACCGGTGGAAAGAATGGCTAAAGGGAAAAGGGCAAGCGTAGATTTGGGGGGTTTGCGATTCATGAACATCAGAACAAGATGTCGAGAGAAAATAGTAATCCCCAACATTCTGAGAAGAGAATAGAAGAGTTGGAGGCGGCAGAATCGATGGCAGACTCATGAAGGAAGACGAACTAAAAGGAATAGCAGAGTCGGCAGTGAGTTCAGGTCTCACGGAGGAGAAATTGACTCCAGATCGCATCAGATTAGAAGAAAACACATGTAAAGATGGAGAGTTGAAGAAAACGAATGGGAGCGAGCCGCGATCGAGATGGTCTAAAGAAAGAGGAATGTGGGTATCGAGATACTAACCTGGAGAGGCAATCAAAAAATGTAAAATCCCGATTCTTGTCTCCACATCACCGTGGAAGAAGGATTACCTACAAACCTTGCCCTATTTTGTCTCCTTGCAGGCTGGCCGTCACTGAGAATCACGCAAGACCTATCTCCTTGAACGCTGGCCGTCGCCAAGAATCGCCCAAGACCTATCTCCTTGAACGCTTGATGTCGCCGAGAAGACTAAAATCTCACCTTTATCCCCTAAGTCCCCTTCTTCTCCAAGCCTCAAATCTCGATTCTCCTCTTCTAATTTGTGGCGGCTATCGGCTAGGGTTAGGTTGAACGAGCGGAAGAGCTAAAGAAGACTGAAGGCTCAAAACTGAGGGTTTTAGTAACCGAGTCTCACGACTCGCGATCACAGACTCTCGCAGCCAGCGCTGTGTGCCGGTGTCTACCCCTGGGTCCCTCGGGTCTTTGGGTTTTACGGGCTGCAGTTGTGCCTGACCCTAGGTTAAAAGACCCGATCCGGGTCTGCCTGAGTTGGACCCATACCCTATTTCAAATTTAAAAAACCCAAATTTTGGGTGCGGTCGGGTCGGGCCGGGTAGGGTTGGCTCGGGCCGGGTAGGGTCGGCTCGCAACATTTTTGCCAGCCCTACGTACATACCCCGCAGTCATGTAGGTCTTCGGTGTCTAGGTCTTCCAGGGGGATGCCCTTTTTGATGGTCTCCATCATGCACAATACTATGAAGGCTCAATCCCCCGAACTAGCCTCTTCTTGCAGAACTTTCTTGTTGATGGAAAAAAGCTTCCAGGACCATTCAAATTTGTTGTCCGCCTCCTTAATTGCTCGTTGTAGGCACAGTAGTATCTTCAAGGTGTCTCTGGCTTCCTTCCTATTGTGGACTAGTGAGGTGCTATCCATTTTAGCTACACATAAATTGAGCACCATCGTCTTACGCTCATGCAGATCGACGACTATTAGTGCCCAATGCTTTACATTTCTTATGGGCAGCACCATAGACTTCGTCCCCTTTCGCTGAACTGCCACCTTTAGTTCAACTACATCTTCCGCCATATAATCTTCATTATATAGGATGTTGGCTAGATGTGTCATCCCATTGAAGACCGGTTGTGGCTTGTCTGGGTGTAAGAATTCTTCTAGGAGGGTGGCACAGAGTACTTTGAACAACCTTTTGTGTACTCGCGCCATCTTCAGAAATATCCCCCTGAAGTAGTCTCTGGACAGATGTCTACCCTTATTGTTTTACAATATGTCTGACCCAGGTAGATCGTCATTGAGAACATCTGCCAAGATATGGACATCTCTACATGAGATTGGTGATACCGTAGTCATGTCTATATCTTTCATCTTGCAGGGCAAAGGGCGAGTTGCTGCAAGTATTTCTACTTTAGTCTATGCACTACGCTCCCCGGCGGGTTCATCTGTGAAGAAAGTTGCCAGTCCACCATCCTCATCATCAGACGTTCCCTCCTGTTTCAACGGTGCTGAGGCTTCTTCTATTGTTGACATGACCTTGGCCACTTTTTCAGCCACTTTATACATCAGTTGTGTAGTGTCTATTGGTTCAGCTACTTCTGAGGAGGCTTCAGCAGCTGTGTTGTCTTTGAAGTGACTCTCCTCAGAAGTTTTCCCCAACTTGGCTTCCGCCCTCATTTTAGCATTGCCTCCATATTCCCATCATAAAGATAGTCACTATGCTCGCGATGTAGATGGAAGAGGAGGAACTCGCTAGTCTCCTCAAGCTCGGTCCCCAACTCAGCTATCATTCTGTCAAGCTCAGCTGCTCCTGCTAAGCTTAGTTCTACGACCACCTCTCCACGATGAGCACAAGAAATCTTCTCTTTTAGTGTGTTGGTGGAGAGAGGTGATGATCCGCTAGATTTCCATCGTCTTCAGTGGCTTCATTGAGTCCTTCTTCTAGGTCACAGTTGAGGTCGAGCTCCCTTGTTGTTGTCGCATATTACTTTGTTTGATTTTTTTTTTGGGAGATCGACCACTGTGGTGGCTGGTTTCTCTTTAGTTCAGATGTGGGTGACACCCTCGGGTTCACACTCCCAGCATTTGGTGTGCCAGTTCCTATCCCTGGTCCTCCCACATTGTCATCGTAGCTGGAGGGGCTGGCTGAGGAGTGCACGGGGCTCGCTCAGCGCCTTGTCTTCTTTTTCTCCCGCCAGTCCTTGAGTTCTTTGCATTCCTTCTCGAGCTTCCGGCGATCTTCTCGTAGGCTTTGACGCTCTTCTTCGAGGACAGTCATCGCTACATCGTACCCCCGATGCATGAGCTCGTTTTTGGTTCATATGGCTTACCTCTCCTTCTGCAGGTCTTTCATCTCGTCCTGCATATTCTTAAGCATCCCCATTATCATCCAATGATTGTTTAGAACTTCTTGGAAGAAGTCTAGGAGTGCTTTTATTCTTTCCTCCAACACCTGTACATGTGTTGTTAGGTTTGACAATGAAGTAGAAATTGTGGTATTTATTTTATTGGTTTGATGCATGTGTTCCCACATTACATCAAACCTTGTACCTAAGGCACCTCCGAAGGAAGGTGCGTATTGAGGCTCCTGGTGCAGCTGATGCTCCACGCGTGTCATTGATGAGCTTGGCATCGTGGGTTGTGGAGGTGGTGGTGGTGGGCCTTGTTCTTTCTCCTTTGGCTCCTCCGATTGGTCCATATCCGCTCTGCCGATCTCTGCATCCGGTACCACCTGAGAGCCTTGTCTTTCTGACTCTGCCTCCGGTTTCATGCTGGGTTGTGGGTCGGCTTCTGCGACCTTTTCTTTTCCCACCTCTAGCTCCATAGTAGTTGCTTCCTCGTGTGTCTTGAGAGGTGTGGGTTCTACAGCTCCCACTGGGTCTTCTTGAGGTAGAGCCGTGGGGATGGGTTGTGCTGCGGCCTTCTCACTTGTGGTTGGCAGAGTAATTGTTTCTATTTTCTTTTTCTCTACTTCCAATTTCTTCCGCGGCTCCATGCTCTTCTTCTTCTTTAACAAAGTTGGGGCATTGCTTTCTCCCGTTGTATGTATTTGATCTACAATTGTGCCAGCGTGTAGTGCCCAAGAGCACATTTTCTCTATGTCATCTTGGGTCGGTCGTAGCTTGTGGGCGTCATAGTACACCATTTCAGGAAGGGGGAGTGGTCTTTTTGACCCTCTCTGTTTTAAGTACACCTTCTCATCCTTCAATTCCAGAATACCTATTCTGGCTAGAGACTTGATGTCTATTTGTTGTTGTCCCTCCATTTATTTATATTTCTGGACCTCTCCTTTATCCAGTAGGTAATCAGCAATCATGGCTATCTGTCCGCCCATGCAGAATGCATAATTTCTTTTCACATCCCCGCCTACTACCACTGATAGATGCTTGATTAATATTTTTCCAATATTCACTGGTTTTCTGCTGATCATGGACCAGATGAGGAACAAATCTCCCTTACTGACTGTCCCTGTCTCTGACCTTGCGTCAATCGTGTAGGCAGTGATCTTCTACATTATGTGGATGAAGCATGAGGTGATTTGGGAGGCCTTGGAGTTTTTAAAACTTTATTTCTCCTCCCCAATTAGTTCTCCCCACATCTCATCACTATCATATGCGATCGTCTCTTTTTTGCTTGGGGCTGCGGAGCAGGCCTTGGCTTCTTCCTCCGTTGCGGTGAAAATTCTATTCAGATCTACCTCTGAGACCATGTGGGTTTCGCCGCCTAACCTTACTTGAAGCTGGAAATCTCCACCTCCTGTCCTTTGTGTCTCAGTACTGGTAGTGACCTTGTTTAATGAGGACAGGAATTCTAAGGCCAGCTTCCTGTAGGATTTCACCTCAGGCGTGCATAGGGTGCGTATATTTGCACCTTCTAGGAACATCATTGCCCTATCATAGATCCCCATTTTCTTGAAGTCGTCCATGTCTAGGTAACGTGTCAGGTAACATTCTTTGTGCAGGTACATCCAGTCGTAGGTGGACTGGTGCGATGCATCCCTGGGAACAAATGGAGGTTCCCCGGACTGTGCAGATGTTTCCCCTACTACCTCCTTGCCCTTGCTTTCCTCCTTCTTGATTGGTTTGCCGACAAATTCTGGCTTTTCCCTCTTGCTGCCCTTGGTTTCCTTGGGTGCAACTTTTCTCTTTTTTCTATGAACTTGGCTCTCAGACTCTCCTGGCTGGTATTCAGAGGTCTCGGTACCCTCGGTTTGTTCTATCTCTTCTGGGGATTCTTCTTGTGGCAGCTCCCCCAATATCCTTCGATACTGCTCCAACCTCAGCTGTATTTCCACTCATTTTAGCACTGGTAGAGAAGTATTTCACCTCAGTGCTTTTGTTAGGTCCTAAACTATCTTTTCTACCTCCTTCAAGGAAGTAGCCTTCTCATATAGGGGGTCGCTGGTTGTTGGAGAAGACATTCTGCTGAATTTTTGAATGAATTAGTTTTTAATCTGATTTAACAGAAGTTATTATTATTGCATTTAGCTCAGGATAGGTATTCAGTAAATTGTTTAAGTTTCAAGTTCAAGGAGAGACAATAGAAACTGCGGAAGCGGTCTTGTAACTTCAGAGTACACCGCGATCGCGGTCTCTTGAAAGAGATCGAGATCGCGATTTTCTGAGTAGGGACCGCGGTCGTGGTTTTCTTGTGAAGAACAATCACGGTCGTGGTTTTTCCGGTAATCCTTATGACACTGTGGTCACGGTTTCCTGAGTAAAGACCGTAGTCACGGTTAAGATCATGGTCGCAATTTTCTCCTTGTCTTAGGTAAGTTGCAGTTCTGGTAGTCAGAGAAAGCATTGCGGCCGGTGTTAAGGTTTAAAAGTGCACCGCAGTCGCGGTCGTAGAGGTGATGGTCATGATCATGATTTTTCTTCTCCCAACCCTTTCGGTTCCTCTCTCCATCCAATGATCTGTTCTTCATTTTCTCCAGCAATAGTCGTCTCATTTATAAAGGGTTTTAGTGTTTTTAGAGGTTATGAGAAACCGCCGCCGTGAGGCGTTCAGGATAATAAAAAACTAGGACAACCGTCGAAGGAGAGACTTATGGCCACTGAGGGACATGGAGAAGAGAATCAGTTCAGGCGAGGGTTTAAAATGGGGGTGACAAGGTGGTCCGGCGATTAGAAGCACAAAATGGAGTTTATCCCAGACAACTACCTTAACGGCGGTTGCGACCACAGAAATGAACGCGGTTGGGATTCAGATGCGGCGGCAAATCATTGGTCACGATCAGAGTGGAGAGTAGGGTTAAGCTTAGCGAAGACTGTGAGAGAAAAGAGCTTAAGATGCGAGGGTTTAAGTATATATATATATATATGCAGGTAACCGTTACCAAACAAATAAAGGGGAAAGACCGCGGTCGTGGTTTTCATCCAAAAGAACCGTGGTCACAGTGTTCTCATGAAAGAACCGCGGTCGCGGTGTTCCTAAGGAAGAAGACTGCGGTCGCGGTTTTTCAGTTGTTGCAAACAACAACTGCAGTCGCGGTCTCGTGTAAGCAAGCGCTAAACTGTGGTCGCAGTTTAGACCACGACCAGATCAAACAAGGGTTGATTTTCTTAGGTGAAACTTGAAATACTCAAAAGAAGATGAACATGTACATCAAACAGAAGAAAACTTAAACAAAGCGAAAAAGCAAGAGAAAACAAAGATTAACTTGGGTTGCCTCCCAAGAAGCGCTTGTTTTAAAGTCTCTTAGCTAGACTTCATAAAACTTCATTCTTGGGGTACTGTAGTTGGGTGTGGTAACTCTTCATTGCTTCTCTCATTTGGCTGGCTTGGTTCCTCCAAATTGATCTCAGATCTTCTCACAAAGGCCTCATCTTCGTAAAACCTTTTTATCCTATGGCCATTAACCTTGAAGATTCCAATTTTCTCTCATTGGATTTCCATCACTCCTGATGGGTAAATTTTTACCACAGTGTAGGGACCTGACCACCTAGTTCTTAGCTTTCTAGGGAACAACTGAATGCTAGAGTTGAAGAGGAGTACTTTGTCTCCTTCATGAACATCCTTGTTCTTCAGGTGGGTGTCGTGCCACACCTTAGTCCTTTGTTTGTAAATTCTTGCATTTTCATAGGCATGCAATCTCAATTCTTCTAATTCTTGCAGTTGCAGATAACGTCCTTGGCCAGCCTTTTCCATGTCCATATTCAGAAACTTAATTGCCCATAGGGATTTGTGCTCGAGTTCCAATGTCAGATGACATGATTTCCTATATAAGAGTCTATAGGGTGTAGTCCATGTAGGGGTTTTGTAAGAAGTTCTATATGCCTAAAGGGCATCATCCAACTTCATCACCCAATCCTTCCTTGCTCTGCTAACTGTCTTTTCAAGGATTTGTTTAAGTTGTTTGTTTGACACTTCTACCTGCCCCTAAGTCTGGGGGAGTAGGGTGTAGTGACTTTGTGTTAGACCCCGTACTTTTTCAGCAAATTTTTAAACTGCTTCTCCCCAAAGTCGGAGCCTCCATCACTAATCACAGTATGAGGTACACCAAATCTTGGAAAAATTGTCTTCTCAGAAAGCTTTATGATAGCCTTGGAGTCACATGTTTGGGTGCCTACAGCCTCAACCCATTTTGAAACGTATTCGACAACGATAAGGATGTACTTATACCCCTGGGATGGCAGAAATGGGCCCATGTAGTCAACTCTGCAGACATCAAAAACTTTTACTTCAACCCATTCTGCCATAGACATTTCATTTCTTCTTCCAATATTACTCGTCATCTGACATTCCTTGCAAGATTTGACGTAAGCAGCATCATCTTTGAACAGTGAAGGCTAATAGAAGCCAGACTGTAGGACTTTAGTGACAGTCTTTCCACCTCCTAGGTGTCCTCCATAAGGTGAGGAATGGCATTCCCATAAGATGTGAGGCACCTCTTCCTCAGGAATACATCTTCTGTACAAGTTATCAGAGAATATTTTAAAGAGTATCGGGTCATCCCAATAGTAGTTCCTTACATATGAAAAGAGTTTCTTTTTCTGATGATATGTTATATCCAGGGGTAACTCCCCACAAGCAAGATATTTGCAGATATCTGCGAACCACAACGACTTTTATTCTTTGACTTCTATCATAAGCAAATCCTCATCTGCATAGTTATCGTTGACTGGTGGCTCATTCTTGTCTTCGACGACAATCCTTGACAAGTGGTCGACAACTATGTTTTCTGCCCCTTTCTTATCAATGATTTCGTGATCAAACTCTTGGAGCAGTAACACCCACCTTAGCAGTCTAGGCTTGGTGTCCTTTTTTTGCATTAGGTATCTTATTGCTCCATGATCTGTGTAAACTTTTACTTTTGCCCCAATCAGATAAGACATGAACTTGTCAAAGGCAAAGACGATAGCGAGCATTTCTTTCTCTTTGGTTGTGTAATTTATCTGCGCTTTGTCAAGAGTGTGGCTAGCATAGTAGATGACATGGTGTTTCTTATCTTTCTTCTGCCCCAGGTCTTCTCCAATGACATAGTCACTAGCGTCGCACATCAGCTCGAAGGGTAGCTCCCAATCTGGAGCTTGAAGAATAGGTGGGGTTACAAGTGCTTCCTTCAATGTCTGAAAAGCCTTCAAACAATCATTTGTAAAATCAAATTCGACATCCTTGATCAGAAAAATCGATAAAGGCTTTGAAATCTTAGAAAAATCCTTTATAAATCTTCGATAATATCCAGCGTAACCAAAAAAACTTTGTACTCCAGTCACAGAATTAGGTGGAGGCAGTCTAGAGATAGCCTCGACTTTGCTGATATCCACTTCAATTCCTCTTTTTGAAACCTTGTGGCCCAGGACTATGCCTTCTTGTACCATGAAATGACATTTCTCTCAGTTGAGAACTAAGTTCTTCTCCTCACAGCGCTGTAAGACCAACGATAGGTTCTTCAAACAACCATCAAAATCTTTTCCGTAGATAGAAAAATCATCCATAAAAACCTCCACAGTATCCTCTAGAAAATCTGAGAACATCGAAATCATGCAACACTGGAATGTTGTAGGAGTATTGCACAATCCAAATGGCATTCTTCGGAAAGCATAGATGCCATATAGACAAGTGAAGGTAGTTTTCTCCTGGTCGTCGGGTAAGATAGGAACTTGGTAAAACCCATAATAACCATCTAAAAAGCAGAAGTATTCGTGATGTGCCAGTCTTTCTAGAACTTGATCGATAAAGGGTAGCGGGTAGTGATCTTTCTTTGTCGCCTGGTTTAGCTTTCGATAGTCTGTACACATTCTTCACTCGGTGACAGTCTGGGTGGCTACTTCATCTCCTTTATCTCCTTTCACAACAGTAACACCCCCTTTCTTTGGCACAACATGAATAGGGCTTACCCAATTGATGTCACTGATTGGGTAAATAATACATGCGTCTCTTAGCTTAATGACTTCCTTATTCACAACCTCTTTTAACATTTGATTTAGCTTCCTCTGGGGTTGAACCAGAGGTCTTGCTGATTCTTCCAAATTTATGTGGTGCATGCATAGGGCAGGATTAAGCCCCTTGATATCATCCACGGAATAGCCAATAGCTTGTCTATGTGGCTTTAACTCCCTAAGAAGTCTTTCCAATTTCTCTCCAGTTAGATTAGCATTAACTATAATAGGGTTTCTCTTTTCATGATCTAGAAATTCGTACTTCAAACCTTCCGGTAGCTGTTTCAGTTCTGGTTTGGGTTTAGGTGCCTTCTCTTCCTCTGATGCCTATTCCAGAGAGGTATACTTAACTGTATCGGTTACTTCTTCCTCCTCGCTCAAATCTTCTTCATCTTGATTTAGGTATTCGAGGATCTGAGTAACCTCGGGGTCTTCAAATTCTGAATCATGATTGTTTAATGCCCTCATAAGAGTGTCTACCACTACGGTATCTTCTTTTCGTTCTTCACAATATTGATTGTAGCTGTCCATGAAGTAGGCAGATTCGATCAAAGACGGTCCCTTCAGGGTGTCTTTTACCTTGAAGTCAATGTGGTCGTTTCCGACCCTCAGAATTATGATGCCTTCAGCAACATCAATCAGAGCCCTCCCGGTTGCCAAGAAAGGGTGGCCGAAGATGATAGGACACTTAGGATCTTCTACATTATCAATGACAACAATATCACATGGGATGAAGAATCTTCCCACGTGAATCATAACATCTTCAACTACTCCCACGGGTCTTTTGAATGTGTGGTCCGCTAACTTGTTTTCATATTGGTCCTGACCATATCAGTCAGTCCCAATCATTACGCAAGGCTTAAAGGCATCAGACTGATGCTAGCCCCTAAGTCAACGAGATCTTTTCTTTCAATGTTATCTCGCACAACAAAAGGTATATTGAAGGCTCCAGAGTCCTTCTTCTTGGTAGGTAACTCTGCCTTTATGAAAGCAGTTGACATACTGGCTAGGTGCACTGTTTCAATTCTTCCTCCTCTTCTTTTCTTTGTGATTAGGTCTTTGAAAAACTTGGCATATGTTGGCATTTCTTATAAAGAATCTAGGAATGGTACATCAAGATGGAGCTTTTTTACAACTTCCATAAACCTTTCATATCTCTTTTTAAGATGTTCCTTTATGAGTTTTTACGGAAATATCACTCTTGGAGAATATGGACTCCTTTTAGTGAATATGTCCTCAACAGGGTCTCTAGCTTCAGCTTGTTGTCTCTGTCCTTCAGCTGACCTCTCAAGAATAATTTCTGGGTCATGGTCTTCAAGTCTTGTCGCCTCAGGGCACTCTATAGTATTTCCCCACCTAAGAACCTCCATATTGGCAGACTCGGTGTTAGATGGTATCTTCCATGAAGGGTTCTTTACTAGCTCAACCAACTGTACGAGCTGTTGGTCAATCTGGCATTGATGTGTTTGCATATCTGTCATTTGAACTTGCATCGTATTCAGAATGCCAGAGTTGGACAGTGCACTTTGTGGTAGTTGATTGTTCACTACATCCTGCCTCTTACAAAATCGAACAATTGAGTCACTAAGTCAAGTTGACTGTTATCCTTTTCCTAACCCTGTCCTTGATCTTGTGCTTGTCCTTGACTTGTGTTTGCCGCTTGGCAGTTTTGATACTTCCCCTAACCTTGATAGTTGGCCTTGTTTGTCTGGAAAGTACTTTTTTTGGTATACTGAGCTTGTCCGCCTCTCGAAACCTGGCAGCTTCTTGGGTGGATTATTTAGCCGATGCGAATTCTCTACAGCATCTTTGTTGCCATAACTGAAACCTCGGTGATTAGGTCTCTTAAAGTTAGCATAAGAGACATTTTCAGCTTCCTCCTCTTCGGATTCGCTTTCACTTGATTCTTCGGGTCGGGTGTATATGCAGTTATCTATTCCGTGCCCACCTTCGCTGCGAACGACACATTTCATCACTTTCTCAACATGCTTTTTTCCCTTTCCCCCTGATTTCTTCAGCTGTCGGACATCAGTGGCAATCTTTTGTATCTGAGATGTGATTGCCTCGAGAGCCCTTGATTCAATTGACATCCCTTCATTGGTGGCCTTTTTGGCACACCCTCTGTCGGTCCTATCATAATCAGTCCCAGATTGTAACTCAGCCATGTTTTCAATGATTTTCTTAGATCTATTGGGCTTTTTACCGAGAAAGTCACTTCTTGCTACTACATTTAGCGAGACTCTCTCGTCTGGTGTTAAACCATTGTAGAACGTTGTTATTAGGAAACCCTTCTTATAATTATGGTGAGGGCAATCTCTTTAATACTCATGGTACCTTTCCCAGGCTTCATGCAGATTCTCACCTGGTTTCTGCATGAAAGATGTGATCTTCTGCCTATTATGAATAGTCTTCTCTGTGGGGTAGAACTTGTTCACAAAAGCATCGGCCAATGCATTCCATCCATTCAAAGCTTGATGCGGTAATCCAAGGTACCAGGATAGTGCCTTGTTTTCTAAGGAGAAAATGAAACCTTTCAAATAAATGACTTCTTGCGGAACTCCCCATATCTTGATGGTGTCACAAATATTCTTAAAGACATCGAGGTGATGATAAGGGTTATCGTTCTTTGAACTCCCTCAAAAGATTTTATTCTGGATCATAGAGATTACAGCTGGCTTCAACTCGAAGCTCACTGCGTCGAATCTCAGGATGATCATAGGGCATCTTGAGTTGTTGGTTCTTGTAGCTGCCAACTCCCGAAGAGTCTTCTCCTCCTCATCATCATCTTCGTTATTGCTGTTCCTGTGATTACGCTCATGGTTGTTATGGTTTCTTCTGTGCCAGTGACGATGACGATGCTCCTCGTAGTGACGATCGTCCTCTTCATGTCGCTCTTCTTTCTCTTGATACTGATGGTCGTCATTGTAACAGCCACCTCTATCTTCATTCGTTGCTGGTGGAGGTGGGTGTTGTTCATTCATCACATTCCACTCATCGCCTGAAAGGGTAACATCCACGTGAGGCGGTGTTGTGAAAAGGAGTAAAGTCGAACAAGTTGCTTCTTCCTAGGTACCTGAATAGATCGTACAGTCAAGTTAGGAAACTGAACTGGTCCAAACAAACTACTCTACACAAACCAAGGTTAGCAAACTTAAAGTAATTCTAGTGTCAAGCTTATTACTAAGCTTGAGGCACAGGAGTATAGTAAGTGGACTCGGGTTCTTAACAGTGCCATTTTACCTTGTCCCCGACAACAACGCCAAAAAGTTGACTGACCTAAATAACATGTCCAAAAGGAGTGGATTTAAAGTAGTCAGACTTTTAAAGAGATAACCCGACTCTGAGGCCCCCGCAACGTTAAACGGGGTCCGATGTAGCGATCGGGGTCGAATACAAGGACAAGGTTGGTAGTGTTAAGAATGTGGAATCTAACACTCGTATACTCCAGCCAAAGAGGGTATATAAAGGTGTTCGCTAAGGAACGGTAGTACACAAACAAGAATAGCAAGAACAAAATAAACAAAAGAAATAAGATGAAACAAGTATAAGGAGGGAAACTCAGCTTGAGGTTCACCTACTAAAGCATCTCACCAACATTCAACACTATCTCTCTCTCACATTCTCTTATCAAGATTACAAGAAACTATCAAAAGTGTCTATTCCCCTCTCTCTCTCAAGATGAGGATAGATCTAAGTATAGGAGTAGCCTCTCTCTACAGATAACCACACATAAACTTTGCAACAGAACATATGGTTAAAGATTTAGCATTCCAACACCCTCATGTATTCATACTACTCCATTCCACGGGATAAAAGCGATATTACTCTCTTGAGATATCAACAATCGAACACCACAAGATGGTAGCTAAGCATACAAGTGAAGCATTAAAACAGGTGCATGGAGATAATCTTGATAAGAATATGTATATTCAATAGAAAGAGACAATATACATGTTAGGAGAGCCTTAGTGGCTACTCCCAACCTAATTTAAGGTATTTAGCCGCTCGTGCTTGCCGACCGTATAATGACGTTATAGAAGGATATATCCATGAGATACCACGAAGAGAGGGAGGAAGTATAGGAGGATGGAATGATAGATCTAGAAAGGAAGAGATGTAATACTACACACTACTTCTTCAGATTTGGATCTATCACGTGGATGGCGTGGATGGTCTTCTTCTCTCGAAGAAGGGATCTTCAATCTTCTCTCTCCTCAGCTTCTTCCTTTGGAGATCCAAGACTGATGCATGGGATGGTCGGGGACGAATCTGGAATGTAGTATCACTTCGTGGTCCTCTGGATCGGATCTATGATCTCCCCCTTGACAAGACAGATGGGTGCGCTATTTATAGGCACACTCCACCAACTTAGAACCACAGTCGCGGTCTGGTGATAAGTGAGGGTGAGACCGCGTTCGCAGTTTGTGCCTTATTCATCTCTTGCCACGGTCCAACACAGTTGCAGTCTTCTGGTATCCACATTCGTGGTGTTGCGATAACCGCGGTTGCGGTCAACCGCTATCTGTTGATAACCGCGGTTGCGGTCTTTAGGAGTCCATCAGTGATCGCGGCCGTGGTCTTTCCTTATTGCCTAATGATCAATATCTCTGGGGTATGCTGGAACGTGGTCGCGGTTGAGAAATAAGTGGACCGCGGTCGTGGTCCCCAAAACTGTGACCTGAGCTGTGGATGTTCCTGAAAACATGTGAGTGAGGCTTTAGTCAAAAAGATAGAAAATTATGTGAAAAGCTGATGAAAGCTATACTAAAAGTGGTGTAAAATATATATAGAAAGTACGTAAAGTAGAGTGTTATCAGCCATCCACATGATAGACCCAGATCTGAAGAAGTATTGTGTCGTATCACCTCTCTTCTTTTCTAGATCTATCATTCCATCCTATTGTACTTCCCTCCTCTCTTCGTTGGCATCTCATGGATCTGCCGTTATGCTGTCCGCAAGCATGAGTGGCTAAACACATTAACTTGGGTTGGGAGTAGCCACTAAGGCTCTCCCAACATGTATATTATCTCTTTCTGTTGAATATACATATTCTTATCAAGATTATCTCCATGCACCTATTTTAATGCTTCACTTGTATGCTTTGCTACCATCTTGTGATGTTTGATTGTTGATATCTCGAGAGAGTAATATCGCTTTTATCACGTCTCATGGAGTAGTATGAATGCACAAGAGCGTTGGAATGCTAAGGCTTTAAAACCATATGTTCTGTTGCGAGGTTTATGTGCGGTAACCTCAAGAGAGGGACTACCCTTAGACTTAGATCTATCCTAATCTTGAGAAAGAGTGGAATAGACACTTTTGATAGTTGCTTGTTTTCTTGGTAAGAGTATGCGAGAGAGAGAGAGAGAGAGAGAGAGACGATGTTGCATGTTGGTGAGATGCTTTAGTAGGTGAACCCCAACCCAGGTTTCCTCCCATATACTTGTTTTATCTTATTTATTTTGTTTCTTTTGTTCTTGTTTCTTTTGAACTACTTTTGTTCGCGTGCCACCGTTCCTTAGGGAACACCTTTTATATTTCCTCTTCGGCTGGAGTATATGAGTGCTAGATTCCGCGTGCTTAACACTGCCAACCTTGTCCCTGTGTTTGACCCCGATTGCTACATTGGACCCCGTTTATCATTGCGGGGGCCTGAGAGTCAGGTTATCTCTTTAAAAGTCTGACTACTCTGAATCCACTCCTTTTGGACGTGTGATTTAGGCCGGTCAACCTTTTGGCGTTGTTGCCAGGGACAAGGAAAATTGACACTATTAAGAACCCGAGTCCGCTTACTATACTCCCGTACCTTAAGCTTATCAATAAGCTTGACAACATAGTTACTTTAAGTTTGCTAACCTGAGTTTGTGTAGAATAGTTCGTTTGGACCAGTTCAATTTTCTAACTTGACTGTACAATCTATTCAGGAACCCAGGCAGAAGCAACTTGATTAACTTTACTCCTTTATGCCATGCCACCTCATGTGGACATTACCCTCTCAGGAGACGAGCAGAACGCAAGGAATGCACATAACCCCCCTCCACCAGGAATGGATGAAGATAAAGATGGTCGTTACGATGACGGTTGTCAGTATGAAGAACCTAAACAAGAGTAACATGAAGATGATTGTCGTGAGGAAGACCGTCACTACGAGGAACGTCGTCATCGCTGCAGGCACAGAAGAAACCATAACTTCCATGAGTGCAACCGTAGGAACAGTGATAGCGAGGACGATGATGAAGCGAAGGCCCTTCGTGAGTTGGCAGCAACAAGGGCCAATGAGTCAAGATGTCCGATCATTGTAGCAAACTTCAACGCAACAAACTTCGAGCTAAAACCAACTGTCATATCTATGATTCAGAACAATCCCTTTTTGTAGGAATCCAAGAGAGAATTCGTACCACCATCTTGATGCTTTCAAGAACATATGTGATACCATTAAGATGAGGGGTGTCCCACAAGAAGTAATCTATTGCAAGGGTTTTAATTCCTCTTTGGAAGACAAGTCTCTCTCTTAGTATCTAAATCTCCCCCACTAGTCGATAGATGGGTGGAGACCCCTTGCAGCTACCTTTGTCACCAACTTTTATCCTACTGAGAGGACCATCTGTAACATGCAGAAGATCACCTCTTTTGCACAAAAGCCAGGGGAGAACCTGCACAAGGCATGGGAACGTTATCAAGAATACTTGAGAGACTGCCCACACCACAACTATCGTAAGGGGTTCCTTGTAACCACCTTCTAAAATGGGCTGACCCACATAGAGAGGACTTCTCTGAATGCTGCCGCAGGCAGCGACTTCTTGGGAAAAAAGCCAATCAAAACTATGAAGATTATAGAGAACATGGCTGCGCTACAAGCAGGAGTTGACTACGAAAGGAATGATAGAGGCACTTCAAAGAAGATTTGCTCTGAAGGACCATCCATGGAGGCCAAAGCCTTAGAAACTACAACCGCCCAAATCTAGAAGATAACGACTGATGTTAAATAACTAAAGGACACTAGAGGAAAAGGAAAGAAACACACCGAGAAGGTGATGAAGTGTGTCACTTGTGGTGAAGGAGGACATAGAGCTGATAACTGCATTTACACTAGACCTGAAGAAAGTGAAGAAAGTGAAAGCAAAGAGGAGTCAACGCAGAATGTTTCCTATGCAAACTTCATGATGCCAGATCACCCTATTTTTAGATATGGGAACAAGGATGCGACCGAGAATTCACACCAGCTGGGAAATTTGCAAAAGCCATTTCCAAGATTTGAGAAGAGGAGCGGACAAGCGCTCTATACTTGAACAACCAATTACCAAACAAACAAGAATAACTACTCAGTGCAAGGTAGAAACCAAACTAGTCAAGGATCATGACCCAATCAAGGGTCGAGTCAAGGCTAAGGTCAAGGACAGGGTCAGGTGAAAGATAACAACCAACCTGACTTGGTGACTCAACTATTCAATTTTGCCAAGAGGTAGGCTACCTTGAATGATCAGCTAGCACAAAGTTCCCTAGCCAACTCTGGAATCCTGACTACAATGAAAGTCCAAATAATAGATATGCAAACGCATCAATGCCAGATAGACCAATAGCTCACACAGTTGATTGAGCTAGTAAAGAACCCCTCAGGAAAGATCCCATCAAACACCGAGACTGCAAAAATGGCAATCTTCCAATCAGGGAGAACTTTGATCAATTCTGGAATAAGAAACGATAAACAAGAAGAAAAAGTTGAAGAACCACAACAGGAGAAGGAAGTTTCTTCCGAGAAGTTTGTTGATGAGGGGCCTACTGAAGAAGGCCATGGGGAAAGTGGTGGAGCTAGGAACCCTGATCCTGTAGAAGAAATCTTTATGAAGAAAAGATCATATGCACTGAGAATCTCGTTTCCATACAAGCTTATCAAGGCCCACCTGAAGAAGAGATATGAAAAGTTCATGGAAGCTGTGAAGAAAATCCATATAGATGTCCCATTTATGGATGCTCTAGAGGAGATGCCAACTTACGCTAAGTTTTTCAAGGACCTTATCACAAGGAGAAGGAGAGGAAATCAAGTTGAAATGGTACACCTAGAGAACATGTTCAGTGCGTTTGTTCAAGTTGAACTACCTACAAAGAAGAAAGACCTAGGGGCCTTTAACATCCCCTTTTGTGTTGGAGACAATGTCGAAAGAAAGGGACTATCATACTTAGGAGCCAATATAAGTCTGATGCCCCTAAGCCTTGCACAGAGACTTGGATTGACTGACATGGTCAAGACAAGTATGAGAATTGAGCTAGTCGATCATACTTTCAAGAGACCAATGGGTATAGTGGAAGACGTTCCAATCTATGTGGGATGGTTCTTCATACCCCGTGATATTGTTGTAATAGAAACTGTGGAGAACCCTAAGTATCCTATAATCTTTGGACAACCTTTTCTAGCCACTAGAAGAGCCCTGATAGACATCGCAGAAGGTGTGATAACCCTCCGAGTCGGGAGTGACCACATCAACTTTAAGGTAAAGGATTCTATGAAAGGGCCAGCTCTTTCTGAGTCAGTCTACTTCATGGATAGCTACAACTAGTATTGTGAAGAAATTCAAGAAGATAAAGCCATTGTGGACCCGCTCATGAGATCCCTGAATAACCCGAACCCTTTGACAGAAGACCCCGAAGTGGTCGAAATTCTAGACTACCTTAACCAAGGTGAAGAGAGTCTTAGTGATGAAGAAGGGGTAGTAGAAATCGTGATGTACGCTTCTTTGGAACCATCAACCGAAGAGTCATAAACTCCAAAGCCAAAGCCAGAACTAAAGCCATTACCAGAAGGGATGAAGTACGAGTTCCTAGATGATGAAGGAATAAACCCAGTCATCATCAACGCTAATCTCACCAAAGAACAATAGGAAAAACTGCTGGAAGAATTGAAGGAGCACAAAGGAGCAATTGGATATTCCGTAGAAGAAATCAAGGGACAAAACCTGGCCCTGTGCATGCACAAAATTAACCTAGAAGAATTAGCGAGAGCTTTGGTACAACCCCAAAGGAAATTAAACCAAATGCTGAAGGAAGTTGTCAAGAAGGAGATATTAAAACTACATGATGCGGGAATCATCTACCCAATAAGTGATAGCAATTGGGTAAGCCCCATTCATGTAGTACCCAAGAAAGGTGGAATGGCTGTGGTGAAGGGAGATAATGGTGATGAAGTCACCACCAGAACGGTCACAAGATGGAGAATGTGTATTGATTATAGAAAGATAAATTTGACCACAAAGAAAAACCATTTTCCCTTACCATTTATTGATCAAGTTCTTGAAAGACTTACCCACCATGATTACTTCTACTTCTTGGATGGATATTCTGGATTGTACCAAGTCTCGATACACCCGGACGATCAGGATAAAATGACATTTACATGCATCTATGGCACGTACGCCTTCAGATGAATGCCCTTTGGCTGATGTAATTCTCCTACAACCTTCCAGCGTTGCATGATCTCCATGTTTTCTGACTTCTTAGAAGATATAGTTGACGTATTTATGGATGACTTCTCTATTTATGGAAAAGATTTCAATGCTTGCCTAAGAAATTTTCCCCTGGTTCTGCAAAGATGCGAAGAGAAACATTTGGTCCTCAACTGGGAAAAATGCCACTTTATGGTTCGAAGTGGCATTGTCCTAGGACACAAGATCTCCAAGAAAGGTATTGAGGTGGATATTAGCAAGATCGAGGCCATATCTAAACTCCCACCACCAAAGTCTGTTACAGGAGTGAGGAGTTTCCTGAGTCATGCTGGGTATTACAGAAGATTCATCAAAGACTTCCCAAAAATATCAAAGCTGCTTTCGAATCTGCTGATTAAAGACATAATGTTCGACTTCAATGATAAGTATTTAAAAGCTTTTGAGACCCTAAAAGAGGCCTTAACCTTTGCACCGATCTTGCAAGCTCTAGACTGGGAGCTACCTTTTGAAATAATGTGCGACGCAAGTGACTATGCCATAGGTGCAATCCTAGGGCAAAAGAAAGACCGGAAGCACCATGTAATCTGTTATGCCAGTCGTACCCTAGACGAAGCCCAAGTGAACTACACTACTACTGAGAAGGAGATGTTAGCAATTGTCTTCACGTTTGACAAATTCAGATCATATCTTATACGGGCCAAGGTAAAGGTCTATACTGACCATGGGGCCATACGCTATCTGATGTAAAGGAAGGACATAAAGCCAAGACTGCTGAGGTGGGCCCTACTACTGCAAGAGTTTGAACACGAGATAATTGATAAGAAAGGAAAAGAAAATGTGGTTGCAAATCACCTGTCCAGAATAGTTTGTGATGAGGAAAATCAGTTGCCTGTAAATAACAACTATGATGATGAAGCTATGTTAATGGTTCAGTCTGACGAGCCAAGTCTGTCGTGGTTTGTAGATATCTATAACTATCTGGCTTGTGGCTAGCTGCCACCGGATATAACCTAGAATTAGAAAAAGAAGCTCTTCTCTGATGTCAAAAACTATTATTGGGATGGTCCACTACTATTTAAGAGATGTTCTGACAGTTTGTATAGAAGATGTATACCAGAGGAGGAAGTCCCGCTGATCTTGAGAGAATTCTACTCTTCACCGTATGAAGGGCATCATAGTGGGGAAAGAACAGCTGTAAAAGTGCTTCAGTCAGGGTTTTACTGGCCCTCCATGTTCAAAGATGTAATATCTTTTGTAAAAGCTTACAAGGAATGCCAACTAACTGGAAATATTAGTAAGAGGAGCGAGATGCCTATGGCCGATTGGGTAGAAGTAGAAATCTTTGATGGTTGGAGGATAGACTACATGGGTCCCTTCCCCTCATCAAAAGGTTATCAGTACATTTTAATGGCTGTTGACTACGTGTTGAAATGGGTAGAGGATGTAGCTACCCAAACCTATGACTCTAAATATGTGATTAAGCTATTTGAGAAAAATATTTTCCATGGTTCGGCGTGCCTAACACTGTGATAAGCGATGGGGGATCACATTTTGGATAGAAGCAGTTTGAGGTGCTACTAAAGAAGTATAGGGTAAAGAACAAAGTTGCTACACCCTATCACCCACAAAACTCTGGACAAGTAGAGGTATCTAATAGGCAGATGAAGCAAATTCTAGAAAAAAACTATTAGCCGCACTCAAAAGGACTGGTCCACAAAGCTTGACGATGCTCTATGGGCCTATAGGATAGCTTTTAAGACACCTATAGGAACAACGCCATACAGATCAATCAATGGCAAGTCCTGCCATTTGCCTCTGGAGCTTGAACATAAGGCCCTTTGGGCGATCAACTTTCTGAATATGGACCTGGAAAAGGCAGGTCAGAAAATATTTCTAAAGGTACAGGAGCTCGAGGATCTAAGATTACATGCCTACAAGAATGTGAGGATCTACAAACAACGGACTAAGGTGTGGCATGATGCCCACCTAAAGAAAAAGGATGTTCGTGAAGGAGACAAAGTACTTCTCTTTAATTCTAGCATTAGGCTCTTCCCTGGGAAGCTTAGAATAAGATGGTGAGGCCCATTCTCTGTGGTAAAGATTTATCCATCAGGAATGATGGAAATTCAAGGAGAGAAGACTGGAATCTTCAAGGTCAATGGCCACAGGGTAAAAAGATTTTACAAAGATGAAGCCTTTGAGAGAAGATCCGAGATCAATTTCGAGGAACCAACTCAGCCAAATGAAGAAAGGAATCAAGAGTTGCCACATCCAACTACAGGACCCAAGGAGTGAAGATTTATGCAGTCTAGCTAAGAGACTTTAAATCAAGCGCTTCTTTGGAGGCAACCCAAGCTTTTACCCTTTTTCTTAAGCTTTGTTTTCTCTTACTTCTTCACTTTGTTTAGTTTACTTCTCTTTTAAGTGATGTACATATCCATCTTATTTTAAGTATTTCATGATTTACCTAAGAAAACAACCTTTGTTTTGATCTGATCGCGGTCTGGACCGCGGTCGCGGTATAGTACTTGCATAAAGAAGACCGCGACCCGTGGTACATGCTACCAGACACCTCGACCGCGACCTGAGGTCATTTTTGATTCAACAGAGAACCACGACCATGGTTGCGCTTCACAGCATACCACGACCGCGGTCCTTCCTTGTGATCACCGTGACCATGGTTTTCCACCCCCCTTTGATTGTTTGGTCACAGATACGTTAGTATATATGTCCTTATACCCTCGTCTCTCAGACTCTATTCACTTCTAGCTTTCCCGAGTTTAAGATAAACCCTAACCTCTGCTCTGACCGCAATCGACGACCTACCGCCGCAGCAAAGATGATTCCACACCATGTTCAATTCCGCCATCGCAACCATCGAAAATATAATAGGAAAACCCTTTTTGCACTTCTAAATCGATGAATCACCTTGTCGCCTTCGATTAAATTTGTCGCCTGAACCAATTCTTCCCGTTTTATCTCTCGACGGCCGTAAGTCGCCCCGTCGATGGATTGCCCAGGTTTCCCTTTTACCATAACCGCCTTATGGCGGCATTTGCAATTAACAAATAGAAACCCTTAAAACATTAATTATGGGACAACTTCTGCCGGTAAAAATGAAGAATAGATCATCGGACAGAGAGAGGAATCATAACAGTCGGAAGAAGAAAGACCGTGGCTCGCGGTCATCACCTCTACAATCACGACCGCGGTATCCTCATAAAGCCTAACACTGGTCGCAGTGTTCACTCCAACTACCAATTCCACCATGGGTTGCGGTGTAGAAGAATGCTACTCAAGGTCACGGTCCCCTGAACTGCGACCTGACCATAACAAGAAAGAAGACTGCGACCGCGCCCATGATCGCGATCGCGGTTCCTAATCAGTAAACTGTGACCACGGTCCTTACTCAGGAAATAACGACTGTGATCCCTTGTCATTACACCGCGACTGCAATCTCTTTCAGAGACTGCGACCGCAGTGTCATATCAGTTACCAACAAAACCGCGACCGCGATCTCAACACACACTCTTGAACATGACATTTAATGATTTACTGAACACCTACCTTGTGCAAGAAATACCTTCCCCAGATAATTGCAATAATGGTAATTTTTGTTAAAACCAACTAGATACTAATTCATTGAAAATTTTGTAGAATGTCTTCTCCAAGCAACAATGACCCCATGTACCAGAAGGCTACTTCCCTGAAGGAGGTAGAGAAGATAGTAAACGACCTAACAGCAGCACTGAAGAGGGATACTTCTCTACCAATGCCCAAATGTGTGGAGATACTGTAAGGACCCTGACCCATGTTTTGGGCTAACCCTATTTGCTTTGCTTAATAAAGGTGCTTATAACCTTAATCTAATCCCTCAAGATGTTTTGATATCATGTGACAAGCTTATGTTTCCAATTTGGTCCCGTTTGGATGTTGTGTGAACAATGTTTGCTTGTTTTGGACCAAAGTGCAATTTACCCAAGGTAAGGGGTTATATTGCAATATTTGACATGTAGAGCATGCCTTTAGTTCTCTAGCACCATTATAAATAGAATTATGATGTGGGGCACCTCTTGGAGGGCCTATGTTCCAAGTTTGAGCTTGGTTGGATGATGCTTGTGCTTTATGTGCTAGTTTTGGTGCAAATTGCAAATTACCCAAAGTGGAGGGTCAATATGCAATTTATCTGCTCTAGAGTTTTCTTGCTTCAGTTTGACATCATCTAGAACGTGGATGAATTTTTGGGCACCTTGTTTCGATGTTAGACAAGGAGTAACATCTCTATATAGTTTTAATGCCATATATGTCACATATGCTATCTTGTTCTTTAGTGTATCAGATAGGAGCTTGGAGTGTGTATCGGTTTGGGGGGGTGTTGCCCATGGAGGATGGTCAGCTGCACGATACACAACCTAGAGTGTGTCACCAGACCGTGCATGTGGAGTTTTGGTGGTTACAAGTGGCTTTAGATCGTGAGTAAGTGGCATCTACGTTTATGTGGGTATGACACCTTTCCTTTTGCTACATCTATCTTCCTTGGTGTATATAACTCCTTTCCTCTTTACCCAAGTGATCCCTTTCTTCCACCTCTTTCCCCTTCTTGTGTGGGGCGAGCTTGGGAGCTTTGGTAGCTTAAGGAAACCCCCATGGAGCTTGGGAGGCCGAGTTCCTTGCCCATGGAGATTTCTTGCTCAAGATTCGACCTTGGTGAGTCATGCTTCTTTGATAGCTTTCCTTTGTGCTTCATTCTTCATATCCTTCTTCCCCTCTTGGACATGGATGGACCTTTGATGAGGTTAGGCAAGGTCGTGGTTATCTCTCTCTTTTCTTCTTCTTGAGCTAAGCATAACCATGGTATCTTCTTCTTCTTCATCTTTTGTTTCTTGCGGTGATGATGATGGTGTCGAAGGCAAGTATGGAGCTTTGGATGGATGATCTTCATGGTGAGGAACGTGGGTTTGCTGCTTGGATCAGGAAGCTTGATGTCTTTCATGGAGATCCTGTTAACGCGGGTTACATAACTCTCAACCATCTCTATTATTTTCACTCTTCATATGTGCTTAAATAGATTCTTGTCTTTAGATCGATACATTTCCCTATAATAGTTGTTTATGTTGAACTTGAGATCTGATCTAATGGAAAAGTTACATTTTATTACTGACTTTACCTTGTTCTCCTTGTGCGGGATGGTGAGAGGTGTCTTGAGGTTGAAGATGACCAACCCGATATGGTGTTTTACCCGATATAGAGCTTTGCCCGATATAGTGCCTTACCCGATAGGTCATGATTTGGTTGATGGATCATGATCAATACCACTCTCTCATCTTGTTGTTGAGAGGTGAGCTTAAGATCCAAATATGTATGTGGAAGTGGTGAGTCCTAGGGCAATACTCCTCTCTGACTTTGTTGTTGAGAGGTGAGCCCATGTTCTAGAGGTTTGGGCAATATGATAGTTAGCTTGGCTAATAGAAGTGCTGACCTTAGTGCTGAGATGATGATCTACCCTAGTTGCACGACATGTTCTTGGGGTTGAGCCCTTAGTTGGTACCTTGACGATATGGGGTGGTTATGCCTTTGGTGATGGGTATCCTTGGTTAGCTATAGGGAGCCCGATAGGCTGATCCTTTGTATGGGCGATACCCTTAGAAATAGTGTTACCCGATATCCCTCTCCTTCCTTTGAGTCATATCTTGGGCGATACAGTAGTATGAGGCTTGGGTGTTATAGTAGGTAGATGCCTTGTTGATCCTTCACCCAATATGGTGCTTGATATTTGAGTTAGTTGGGCGTTGTGAGGCTTGTACTCCTTAGACAATAAGTGGTCTGTGTGGGGCGTTATGGCTTGTTGGAGCTTGCATGACATCCTCTTGGATGGTACTGCCCGATACTATGCTTAGATGTGTTGCCTGTTATGATGTGTTGCCCGTTATGATGCGTTGGGCGATATGGCTTGGATGTGCTTTTCATGGTACCTTTGGATGTGAACCCTACCCTTGAGTAAGCTTTTGGGCGATACTAAGTATCCCTGTCCGATATGCCTTGGTGAAGGACCTAACCTGACACCCTTGCTTACCCGACACACACCTGTAGAGGTCTTGGTCGATATGCCCTTGCGTGGTACATGCTTGGTTACCCGACACATAGGGAGGTATAGGTTGTTATATCTCTGAGCTTTGGCGATATGGTGTCTAGGACGACACATTTTGAGAAGCTTTGGTGGTATGGCGTTATATATGAGATCTATATATTCATCCTTATGTGAATATGAAGCCTAGGGTTTGAAGTTATTGGTTTAGATAGTATGCATGATAACAATGATCATGGATGAGGTAAAAGGGAGTTGACGATGCTAGGGTTGACCTAGAGAATACCTTAGTTTCTATAAGGTTATGTGGTTCTTGGCCAACATGGTTGCAAGGTTTCCTAACCCAATATGAAGTGATATGTGTTAGATACATGAGTTGCCCGATATCCCAGATGATGGTCCCTTGACCAGGATGGGCTAAGGTGTTTGGACGATATGACCTTGGTGGCTTCTTTGCATGACATGCTTTGCCCCATACCAGGAATAGGTGGAGCTTGTGGGTCTTGCCCGATGTGAATCTTTTCTGATATCACCATAGTTTGTGGTGTTGATGCCTTGTAGCCTATATCGGCTTTTAGTGAGGGTTTGTTTGGTCGCTTCCTAGTTTTGGTGAGGGTAGGCGACACAATTAGTGAAGGTTGTACCCTAACTCGATAACCCTAAATCTTGAGCCCTAGATGTTAGTATGCTTATCTTGTTACCTTGGGCCATATCTTTGGTCATGATGATGATGTATGATGAATAGGTGGTAAACCTTAGTATGGTGGTTACCTACGGTTGATGATAGGTGAACCTTTAATGAAGGTTGATGATAGTTCATGGTTGTATGATCCTTAAAAGATGAATCCTTAGGGATGGTACTTATGGTGACATGGGAAGTAGGGTATGGTGGAATACCCTTGGTATGGTGATAGTAATGTGTATTGTTTAATATACCATTTAAGATATTATGCTCCATGTGTTCATGATAATGGATGATGTTCCAAATCCTAATGATGTGATAATCATGATATGTTTCTTTAATAAGTTGTTGTTGGTGATTAAGTTATCTCTATTTCTATGCAATCTAACCATGCAGGTATTACTATTTGAAATACATAGCCAGGCAAGGGCTATGATTCTTATGTGAATATGTGTCTTGTGTGGAACCTGGTATATGTGAAATATCTGAGAAATAATAATGTTCCTTGTTGATGAGATAACATGTATCACTAGTATGATGTGAGAGGTCTTGTGACCTGATAAAGGCTAAGTGCATGATTCAGGTGTTATCCTCTAGTTGCGATATGAGGGATTGCTATCCCATGACGATGTATGACGATGAAGCCTTGGGAGAGGCAGTGGCTCTATGTGATGAAATGAGGGATTGATATCCCATGGCAATATGATGATGTTGATGGCATTGAGAATAACAGTAATAATGTGACACAAAATAGTGGAAACGAATGTTGTTTATGTTTTATATATGGTTTTCTTAATACAACTTGGATGATCCTAACAATACACTTAAAATGTATTAATTAATTATAGATGAACCTTTCATATAGTTTGCCCTGGCCATAGATCCATCATCGTCAGTAGTTGGTGATGGTGAAACGGGTTCTCCTGCGGGTTAACCCGAAGCGCATATTGTTGAATATGTGGGGTTTCTCCTAGCCAAAAATAGGAGGATTAGAGTGAAACTTTGGTTGTAGACTCAAGATGTGTATAAGAGCATGGTGAACATGCCCATGGCTCAATGTGATAGCACATGAATGCGTTCATGGCTCAGGAGCACGGTGAATAGGCCCGTGGGTCAAGATATACTAGCGCCGTGACCTGTACCAAGGTGGGCTAGAGAAAGGGTAGCCTGCAGAGCTAACCCTGTGACTGAGGTCACTTAACCAAGAGACTGTGGTCCTACTTTGGATATCATGCACTGACCACGAGGAGGTTGAGGTCGTGGTGTCCGACTCTTCCGTTGACCTTGTATGGCACCGGCTTTGGGTTTCGCAATCGAAGGTTGGATTTGAGCAGTACGGATCACTTCCTCAGGGCATAATAATTTGTAATCAAGCCATATAGTATATATTTTGTAAGGAAAAATACAGAACATTGTTTGAGGCCTTAGATGATGTAAGCTTTCTCATATGTTCTCAATATACATGTTCTTCATATTCCTTCTTATATAACTGGTTAGTGATTACCTATTGTTTAGTTGAACTATTTGCTCAGTTATCTATGATAATAATAAAGTTGGTAGAGGGTTATGTTTCTCGTTGGGACTGTGTGTCTCACCCCGTTGGTTAATAAACTTTTTAGGTGGACATGCCTGGCGAGATAAAGATCAGGTAGCAAAGAATGACATGCAGAGTTATCATACCTGGTGGAATAGACAGTGTCTAGCAGTAGAGTCCTATGTGTCATCCCTGTTCACTCAGGTCTTCGGGAGAGTTTTCGATGTTTCTTATATGAGGATCGATGTATGATTTTTGGCATATGTTCCTTGATGTAGTAAATGAACATGTGGAACTGTTATTTCATGTAACGAGATGATGGAAAATTATGTTGTAGCACCTTGAAAATATGTTATGAAAAGAAAGTGTTGGCTCAGATGTAATATGTCTCATCTCATGGTACTTGTTGTAAATTGGTTTTAATTTCCCGTGGTTTTTAGTAATCCGCTGGTTAGTATGTAATCGTGTTTTGTTTGAGTTGGGATGTTTCAGATACAACTGAGGTTAGAATAATATCATAGGATATTGGGGGAGATGCCGCAGGAGGACTCCCCACAAGAAACAGAACAGACTGGGCATACTGAGACCTCCGAGTACCAACAAGGAGAGTCAGAAAGCCGAGTACAAGGAAAGAAAAAAAAAGTTGCACCCAAGGAAACCAAGGGCAGCAAGAAGGCAAAGCTAGTAGATGTTGAAAAACCAAATAAGGAGGAGGCAAGAAAAGCCAAGGAGGTCGTGGGGGAGACATCTGCACAATCCATAGAACCCCCGTTCATGCCCAAGAATGTCGTGCACCAGTCTACCTATGACTGGATGTACCAAAATAAGGAGTTCTACCCTACCTGTTACCTGGACGTAGAAGATTTCAAAAAGATGGTAATCTATGACAGGACGGTAGATTTCCTGGAAGGTGCAAACTTACGTGCCTTATGCATACCAGAGGTGAAATCCTATAAGAAGCTGACCAGAGAGTTCCTATCTTCACTTAAGAAGGTCACTATCAGTAGTGAAACATGAAAGGCAGGAGGTGTAGATTAACAGCTACAAGTGAAGCTAGGGGGTGAGACTCACATATTCATGAAGGCAAGGCTGAACATAATATTCACCAAGATAGAGGAAGAAGTCCATGCCTGCTCCTCCGCCCCAAACGAGAAAGAAGTCATCACCTATGAAAGTGATGAAATGTGGGAAGAACTGTAATGACCATGACCTGGGTTATGAGGTAACCCTATTTGTTTTGGCTAATAAAGTTTCTTAGAACTTTAATATAATCCTATAAGGTGTTTTGTTATCATGTGACACATTTATTTTTCAAGTTTGGTCCCGATTGAATGATGTTTGAGCAATTTTCCTTTATTTTGGACCAAAGTGCAATTTACCCAAATTAAGGGGCTATAATGAAAATTTTCACATGTTGAATGTACCCCATGTGTTTAAGCATCATAAGAGAGATAATGATGCTAAGTGGTGGCTTGTGGAAAGCCCAAATTCCAAGTTTGAACTTGTTTGAACAATGTTGGAGCATTGTGCACCAATTTGGGTACAATTTGTAATTTACCCAAAATGTGGGGTTGATATGCAAATTACCACCTCTAGAGTATTCCTACTCCATCATAGTATCATTTAGAGGAGATAGAATGAATGAGACACCATGTTTGAATCAATTATGAGTGATGGTAATCTTGGTGATGAAATGACCAAGAAAAGGGTTGAATATGAAAGCTTAACTTGAGTTGTATCAAGAAGAAACGCTTATATATGAGTGCCTATCAGCCAAGGAGCCCAAGGAGGCGTCCCATATATTTTTGTGAACTATTGGAAAATGCCATATCGTGTAAAGCAACTCAAGGAGGTGAGGTGTGACAGCCAACAAGTTTCCTTAGGAAAAAATGTATTGGCTTGACTTAAAATAGTGATTAAACCTAGATAACTTATCCAAATGGATAAGTAATGGACGAATTTGCATCTCAAGATGATCCTCAACTGTTTTGAAAGACAAGATAAATGTTGATGCATGCATGTACACGTGTCACCCATGCATGACACGTGGCACCTACTAGCTCAAAATGTTGACACCTCATTTTTGCCTTCCTTCATGAACAACAAGTATATATACCCCTAGTTTCACCCCTTGGTGCAATTTTACGACCCTTACCACCCTACTACCCTGAGGTATCGTGCATAGAGCTCTCATATAGTGAGGGGATGTTGTGGTATCGTGCATAGGCTTTGGGATATCGCCCATGGCAAGACCATATCGCCCAAGTAGGTGATATTGGCCATATAGGGTGATATCGGCTAGAGAGTGAAGTTTTGACTCCAAGTGAGTGTTATATCATGAAAGTGAGTGCCATATCGTGCAAGAGGGGTGGAATATCGTGCAAGGACACTCGTGTATCGTGCAAAGGTGTTAAGGAGCAAGAAGGAGCTCATACTTAACCCTAAGGTGAGGATAAGATCATCTTCAACCTTGGATTGAAGCATGAATTTAGGGTTTTGATCTTCCTTTCTTTTCTTCTTCACCAATTGCTTATCCATGGTGATTCTTTGCATATAGAGGAGTTGTGAAGTCCATCTTCAACCTTAGGAACGTGGAGCTTTGGAGATTGGAGCTTTGAGGTCATTCTTAAGGTGGGTTGTATAACTTGAACTCAACCATGTTATTATTCTTCACCTAAATTGCTATAATTAGTGAAACACTTTTAATTCCGAAATTTCCTGAAATAGTTGATGAGATTATGAGTTCTAGTAGTTTCTTAGACCTATTAACATGAACTATAACAGTTAGAACTAAGGTCTAGAGCTTGAAGATGGTGGTATCACTTTATAAAAGTGATATCGGGTGCAAGCATACAAGAAAGCACCTTTAACCCGATATGATGATGCACCTACTTCACTTGAATGATATGGATATGATCGTATACCTCATTGCACGATATGGGGTATAGTATACACCTCTTGCATGATAGGGAGTCAAGTATAGACTCCATACACGATACAAGGTTGAATGAATACTTAAAAGTTGACATGAAACCCTAATTTGGGTAACCCGATATAAGTGAAGTATAACAAGTACTATTGCACGACATAGTTGCACGACATGGTTGCACAACATGGTTGCATGACATACTTGCACGACATGGTTGCACGATACACAAGCCTAGATGATATGGTAACCCTTACTTTTCATGGCTAACCCTAGATGGTGACTGGCCCGATAGGGTGATTGAATGTACTTCTAGCCCGACATGGTGATGGTTTGATACCTCATAAGTATCATGGGTGACACATACATACACCTTGTGCCTGATCTGAGGTCAAGAATTTACCTGATGCCCGATATGGAGACAAGTACAAATTCTAACCCGATATGGTGAGTGTTCATTCACCTCCAACCCAAGACACCTTGTAAAGGTGAGAGTAAGACACTCTTAGGAGTAATGAGTGTAACACCAAGTAATGGTATGACTAATACCTTGATAGGTGAAACACCTAAAGTGGTTGATAATGGTTAATCCTATATCAACAATGTCTCAACCTGAGATGAGTCCATATCAATTGATGATGGTTGGAAAATTCAAATGTATGACTCATGATCAATACACTACAGAATAAATGTGATGGGCTAGTGCATGAAGTATTAGGATGGGAAATACCCTAATACAAGATAAGTTGATGAACTTAAGTAAGTTAAAGGTGATGAGAGAAGTGATACACCAAGGCATGGTAAAGATCACATCCAACACTTTAAAGTTGTTACACCTTGATGCACCTTAAATCCAAAATACTTGGATGAGTAACACATGATGTGTGTCATGTCAATTGTTACATTGAGATGGAATGCACTTTGATAAGTGTAGGCTATCATACCTTGAGAAAGGGTTAAGCCAAGTTAATAAAGTATGATATAATCATACCCTGATAAGGATGAGAGAGGAACTCATACCTTGTGTTGATGATTCATTTAATGATAAATGATGAGAATAAATAAGTATGATTGAATACTTATGATATTAATGTATGCTCCTAGATGTGTGGAGCAATTAATTAGGGTTTGGATTGATAATATGAACTTGAAACTCTATTCGGCTATAAAGGGAAACCCTAACCCTAATAGTTGTTGCCTAGTGAGAGGTGACAAGATGTTTAATGGGATTTGTGAGCCATGTGGATAGTTGTTGCCTAGTGAGAGGTGACAAGATGTTTAATGGGCCTTGTGAGCCATGTGAATAATTGTTGCCTAGTGAAAGGTGACAAGATGATTAATGGGCCTGGTGAGCCATGTGAATAATTGTTGCCTAATGAGAGGTGACAATATGCTTATAAAAGTCTAATGTAAGGAATGGTAATGTGCAAAATAAACTAAGGGAAATGGAAACCAGTAACTTCATAATAATAATAAATGGTTATAATAATAATGAAATCTTGATCATACATGCTTTATGCTTATAGTCAAATAAGGGCTTAGTGTTTTGAATATGCTTAAAGGAGATAAGAGGAACACTTGTAGTACGTAAAGAATGTGAATTGATATGATGGCTTGCCCTAGGGTATAATGCCTAGAAAAAGGATGTGATAACCAATGATGAATTTAAGGGATTGATATCCCATAACGAATGTGTAATCAGGATTGGTTACGGACCAATGTCTGTCGGTGTAATCAGGATTGCTTAAAGTCCAATACTTGGAAGAGGCATAATGCCTGTAATCAGGAGTGGTTAGAGTCCACTGCCTGACTGTGTAATCAGGATTGGTTAAAGTCCAATACCTGGAAGAGGCATGAAGCCTGTAATCAGGATTGGTTAAAGTCCAATACCTGGCAGAGGCATAATTCCTGTAATCAGGAGTGGTTAGAGTCCACTGCCTAGCTGTGTAATCATGATTGGTTAAATTCCAATACCTGGCAGAGGCATGAAGCCTGTAATCAGGAGCGGTTAGAGTCCACTGCCTGGCTGTGTAATCAGGATTGGTTAAAGTCCAATACCTGGAAGAGGCGTGAAGCCTGTAATCAGGAGTGGTTAAAGTCCACTGCCTGGCGGAGGCATGAAGCATGTAATCAGGAGTGGTTAGAGTCCACTGCCTGGCTGTGTAATCATGATTGGTTAAAGTCCAATACCTGGCAGAGGCGTGAATCCTGTAATCATGATTGGTTAAAGTCCAATACCTGACATAGGCTTAATTCTTGGAATGATAACACAGGATTGGTTAAATCCCAATGCCTGGAATAATAACACAGGATTGGTTAAATCCCAATGCCTGGAATAATAACACAGGATTGGTTAAATCCCAATGCCTGGAATAATGCATATGATTGGCATAGTCCAATGCTTGGACAGGATATGATGATGTATACTCACATGATTGGTACAATTCAATATTTGGTTAGCAGATTGGCTGAGGCCAACAGATAGAAATGAGAATGATTCATGGATGACATACCATGATAATGAGCATCACAGGATAAGCTTGAGATAGTATGATGGGTAAATGATATACATGTTCTCCATATTCCTTATAAAGTGAATGGATGAATTACTACTCTATCATAGACAGTTGCAATGCTTTAAAATATGAGAATGTTCTAAACTTCTTATCCTCTGCTCAGTTTAATACTATTTAACTGTGATAATAACATTGTTGGCAGAGAGTTATATCTCTCACTGGGGCAATTTTCAATTGTCTCACCCCCGTGGGATCCAAAATTTTAGGTGGACGTGCACGAGGAGGTGAAGACCTTTCTACAGAAAAAGAACAGCAACAGCAGGGACAACAGTGACAACTCAGGTTGAGTGTACTATCTGTCATGTCTTGTAGATATAAGTCCTATGTGTCGTCTCTATACTCTCAGGTCCTTGGAGTTGGGTTGTTATGGTTTCATGAACGATCTGAGGTTTGTAGCTTGTAAGCCTCGAGGTTTTATGTTGCTTCATTATATGTTTTGACAAAGCAACTATTATATGTTATCCTCAAGAAGAGATGGTACAGTGTATGTACAATGTGAACAATGATGTATATAAAGTTTTGGTTCTGCCTTAAAGAGTTTTCCTAGAAATGGATCTCTTTGCTAAATGGTTTTAATTTTTAGTGATTTTTGTTAATCCGCTGTTTATGTTGAAATTCCGCTTAATTAGTAACGATTTGTTTGTCAGTTTGGCGACTGTCGTCACAAGTTTGGTATCAGAGCTTAAGGTTCGCTGAGTCTACAGAGACATAGGACTAAGGTGTTGAGTTTGTGTTAGTGTCCTCCACTATACCCTATAGTGACTTACGCTTATGCAGAAGAAAGGGTAAAGTTTATAAATGACTGGAGAACACGAGGAACACATTGTTGAGAGCAATGTTGTTGCACCAGGAGAGGGTGCAAGGGACCAGGAAAGAGAAGAACGAGTGCCTAAGAATTCCCATCTTGACCCAATCAGGATAGAGAATCCTACTTTTTATGCTCTTGTGAGGCAAGTTAGGACAACAATGATGAATATAATATACTGGATACTAGCATTACAACCTAGGTTACCAGTCCTTAATGCAGAAACTTTGGGCTTTGAAAGCGTTCCTAAATGACATAGTCATGTTGGAACAGTAAAAAATGTGGGAATGATTAACATATGGCGAGGAAGTAGACTCTGCCATAAGTTTAGACAGATAGTACATCTGTGATGGTAATGCCCAAGAAGAGGCAATAAGCTGAGAATTAAGGTAAGGTCTCTATAATTTTAGAGACATTTGCTTAATTGTTCTAAAAAGCCAAAGTTTTTGGTGCCACCAGTGCAATAAATGCTTGGTGTTCCAGGGCAAGAGCCACTATGTAAATACAAAAGTCCTAACTTTCCACCTGTAAGAACCCATGGCTTAGCTTATACATCGGTAATGAGACCGATAAGACTATGGTATGAGGATAAGACATGGACATGTTAAGCATACTAAACCCTTTTATTCAAAAAGATGGGAGTAAATGACCCAACAACTGAGGTAGACTCGGCAGGGCTTACAAAAGTTACAACCTAACAGTGTAAAAAGGCAAAAGAAACAACATGAAACAACTAGACTCTATGTTTGAGTCAACCAGATGTGGTGGATGACTGCGAGGGATGACAGTTAGATAGAGATTTCTCATTTTGATATGTCTTCTCTAGATTTTATCTGATAATCATAAGAAGGTAGTTGATGTTGAGCTTCCTTTAATTAGTCCTATGAGGACATGAGGAAGAGATCAGAAGGATGAGAACCTATATTTGGATTAATATTCTCTTATATGTTTTGAAATTTCTCTCTTCATGTATAAAAATAAGAGATGTAAAAGGAACACCCAGAGAAAATCTGAGATACTAAGTAGTAAAATTTAAAGAGATGTTAAAAGTATGAAACATAATATAAAATGAATACATACTACCTAATTTCAATTCTTGAATACCCTGGCCAGGTATTCATTTATTGAAGGCAAGGTAAGTATGACATATTTAGATTGTTATCTTTTTTATTACTCTGATCAAGTTGTCATTCTGAAACAATGTCAAGAGTTTAAAGAAGAAGGAGATGTGGCATGGATATTTCTACCACATTCTAATCGATATATGAAGGAATTTGATTTACTCATAAGTCAACTTATAAACAAAAATGAGGATGTGATGTGTTATTAACACATGTGTTAGATACCAAGGTAAGGAATTCTGGTATCTGAGAAATACCAGACTATCTTATGATAGTTACATAGAATGGTTAACTGTGGAATCAGTCCAATTACCTAATGTAGTATGGACATCATATGTTAGGGGTTTATGCTTTGCATAAACATAACATTGATGAGAATGATTTACTTAAAGGAATAATTGTAAAAATATTACAATAAAAGTTTGTCAAATGATATTAACAAACAACCTCTATCTGAGTGAGAAAAGTCTTACCTGACCCAGAATTAACTACACAGTCGATAATGAAAAGACAGTGAAGCATGTATCCTATGTGTTTGATTCCATGGGATTTTTGTGTAGAAGAACTTTGTATTTATCAAAGTTCTATGGTGTCTCCATAACAATGAGATGTCATATGGAGACTTGATGATATAATGAATGAATAATATCTGTCTCCTTTTATCTAAGATTTCGGGGACGAAATCCTTGTTAGGGGTTTATAACTTGTAATGACACTGACCTAGGTTATGAGGTAACCCTATTTGTTTTGGATAATAAAGTTGCGTAGAACTTTAATATAATCCTCTAAGGTGTTTTGTCATCATGTGACACATTTATGTTTCAAGTTTGGTCCCGATTGAATGATGTTTGAGCAATTTTCCTTTATTTTGGACCAAAGTGCAATTTACTTAAATTGAGGGGCTATAATGCAAATTGTCACATGTTGAATGTACCCCATGTGTTTAAGCATCATAAGAAAGAGAATGATGCTAAGTGGTGGCTTGTGGAAAGCCCAAATTCCAAGTTTGAACTTGTTTGAACAATGTTGGAGCATTGTGCACCAATTTTGGTACAAATTGTAATTTACCCAAAATGTGGGGTTGATATGAAAATTACCACCTCTAGAGTATTCCTACTCCCTCATAGTATCATTTAGAGGAGATATAACATGTTTGAATCAATTATGAGTGATGGTAATCTTGGTGATGAAATGACCAAGAAAAGGGTTGAATATGAAAGCTTAACCTGAGTTGTATCAAGAAGAAAAGCTTATATATGAGTGCCTATCGGCCAAGGAGCCCAAGGAGGCATCCCATATCATTTTGTGAACTCTTGGAAAAGGCCATATCGTGCAAAGCACCTCAAGGAGGTGAAGTGTGACGGCCAACAAGTTTCCTTAGAAAAAATGTATCGGCTTGACTTAAAATAGTGATTAAACCTAGATAACTTATCCAAATGGATCAGTAATGGACGAATGTGCATCTCAAGATGATCCTCAACCATTTTTCAAGACAATATAAATGTTGATGCATGCATGTACACGTGTCACCCATGCATGACACGTGGCACCTACTAGCTCAAAATGTTGACACCTCATTTTTGCCTTCCTTCATGAACAACAAGTATATATACCCCTAGTTTCACCTCTTGGTGCAATTTTACGACCCTTACCACCCTCCTACCCTGAGGTATCGTGCATAGAGCTCTCATATAGTGAAGGGATGCTGTGGTATCGTGCATAGGACTTGGGATATCGCCCATGGAAAGAGCATATCACCCAAGTAGGTGATATTGGCCATATAGGGTGATATCGGCCATGGAGTGAAGTTTTGACTCCAAGTGAGTGTTATATCGTGCAAGTGAGTGCCATATCATGCAAGAGGGGTGGCATATCGTCCAAGTACACTAGTGTATCGTTCAAAGGTGTTAAGGAGAAATAAGGAGCTCATACTTAACCCTAAGGTGAGGATAAGATCATCTTCAACCTTGGATTGAAGCATGAATTTAGGGTTTTGATCTTCCTTTCTTTTCTTCTTCACCAATTGCTTATCCATGGTGATTCTTTCCATATGGAGGAGTTGTGAAGTCCATCTTCAACCATGGTAACGTGGAGCTTTGGATCTTGGAGCTTTGAGGTCATTCTTAAGGCGGGTTATATAACTTGAACTCAACCATGTTATTATTCTTCACCTAAATTGCTATAATTAGTGAAATACTTTTAATTCCGAAATTTCCTGAAATAGTTGATGAGATTATGAGTTCTAGTAGTTGCTTAGACCTGTTGACATGAACTATAACAGTTATAACTAAGGTCTAGAGCTTGAAGATGGTGGTATCACTTTATAAAAGTGATATCGGGTGCAAGCACACAAGAAAGCACCTTTAACCCGATATGATGATGCACCTACTTCACTTGAACGATATGGATATGATTGTATACCTAGTTGCACGATATGGGGGTATAGTATACACCTCTTGCACGATAGGGAGTCAAGTATAGACTCCATACACGATACAAGATTGAATGAATACTTAAAATTTGACATGAAACCCTAATTTGGGTAACTCGATATAAGTGAAGTATAACAAGTGCTATTGCACGGCATAGTTTCACGACATGGTTGCACGACATGGTTGCATGACATAGTTGCACGACATGGTTGCACGACATGGTTTCACGATAGGGTTGCACGATACACAACCCTAGATGATATGGTAACCCTAACCCGTCATGGCTAACCCTAGATGGTGACTAGCCCGATAGGGTGATTGAATGTACTTCTAGCCGGACATGGTGATGGATTGATACCTCATAAGTATCATGGGTGAAACATACATACACCTTGTGCCCGATATGAGGTCAAGAAGATATCTCATGCCCGATATGGAGACAAGTACAAATTCTAACCTGATATGGTGAGTGTTCATACACCTCCAACCCAAGACACCTTATAAAGGTGAGAGTAAGACACTCTTAGGAGTAATGAGTGTAACACCAAGTAATGGTATGACTGATACCTTGATAGGTGAAACACCTAAAGTGGTTGATAATGGTTAATCCTATATCAATAATGTCTCAACCTGAGATGAGTCCATATCAATTGATGATGGTTGGACAATTCAAATGTATGACTCATGATCAATACACTACAAAATAAATGTGATGGGCTAGTGCATAAAGTATTAGGATGGGAAATACCCTAATACAAGATAAGTTGATGAACTTAAGTAAGTTAAAGGTGATGAGGGAAGTGATACACCAAGGCATGGTAAAGATCACATCCAACGCTTTAAAGTTGTTACACCTTGATGCACCTTAAATCCAAAATACTTGGATGAGTAACACATGATGTGTGTCATGTCAATTGTTACATTGAGATGGAATGCACTTTGATAAGTGTAGGCTATCATACCTTGAGAAAGGGTTAAGCCAAGTTAATAAAGTATGATATAATCATACCCTGATAAGGATGAGAGAGGAACTCATACCTTGTGTTGATGATTCATTTAATGATAAATGATGAGAATAAATAAGTATGATTGAATACTTATGATATTAATGTATGCTCCTAGATGTGTGGAGCAATTAATTAGGGTTTGGATTGATAATATGAACTTGAAACTCTATTCGGCTATAAAGGGAAACCCTAACCCTAATAGTTGTTGCCTAGTGAGAGGTGACAAGATGTTTAATGGTATTTGTGAGCCATGTGGATAGTTGTTGCCTAGTGAGAGGTGACAAGATGTTTAATGGGCCTTGTGAGCCATGTGAATAATTGTTGCCTAGTGAAAGGTGACAAGATGATTAATGGGCTTGGTGAGCCATGTGAATAATTGTTGCCTAATGAGAGGTGACAATATGCTTATAAAAGTCTTATGTAAGGAATGGTAATGTGCAAAATAAACTAAGGGAAATGGAAACCAGTAACTTCATATTAATAATAAATGGTTATAATAATAATGAAATCTTGATCATACATGATTTATGCTTATAGTCAAATAAGGGCTATAGTGTTTTGAATATGCTTAAAGGAGATAAGAGGAACACTTGTAGTACGTAAAGAATGTGAATTGATATGATGGCTTGCCCTAGGGTATAATTCCTAGAAAAAGGATGTGATAACCAATGATGAATTTCAGGGATTGATATCCCATAACGAATGTGTAATCAGGATTGGCTACGGACCAATGCCTGGCGGTGTAATCAGGATTGGTTAAAGTCCAATACCTGGAAGAGGCGTAATGCCTGTAATCAGGAGTGGTTAGAGTCCACTGCCTGGCTGTGTAATTAGGATTGGTTAAAGTTCAATACCTGGCAGAGGCGTGAAGCCTGTAATCAGGATTGGTTAAAGTCCAATACCTGGCAGAGGCGTGAAGCCTGTAATCAGGATTGGTTAGAGTCCACTACCTGGTTGTGTAATCAGGATTGGTTAAAGTCCAATACCTGGAAGAGGCGTGAATCCTGTAATAAGGAGTGGTTAGAGTCCACTGCCTGGCTGTGTAATGAGGATTGGTTAAAGTCCAATACTTGGCAGAGGCGTGAAGCTTGTAATCATGATTGGTTAAAGTCCAATACCTGGCAGAAGCTTAATGCCTAGAATAATAACACATGATTGGTTAAGTCCAATGCCTGGAATAATAACACCGGATTGGTTAAATCTCAATGCCTGGAATAATAATATAGGATTGGTTAAATCCCAATGCCTGAATAATAACACAGGATTGGTTAAATCCCAATGCCTGGAATGATGCATATGATTGGCATAATCCAATGCTTGGACAGGATATGATGATGTATACTCACATGACTGGTACAATTCAATATTTGGTTAGCAGATTGGCTGAGGCCAACAGATAGAAATGAAAATGATTCATGGATGACATACCATGATAATGAGCATCACATGATAAGCTTGAGATAGTATGATGGGTAAATGATATACTTGTTCTCCATATTCCTTATAAAGTGAATGGATGAATTACTGCTCTATCATAGACAACTGCAATGCTTTAAAATATGAGAATCATCTAAACTTCTTATCCTATGCTCAGTTTAATACTATTTAACTGTGATAATAACATTGTTGGTGGAGAGTTATATCTCTCGTTGGGGCAATTTTCAATTGTCTCACCCCCGTGGGATCCAAAGTTTTAGGTGGACGTGCATGAGGAGGTGAAGACCTTTCTACAGAAAAAGAACAACATCAGCAGGGACAGCAGTGATAGCTCAGGTTGAGTGTACTGTCTGTCATGTCTTGTAGATAGAAGTCCTATGTGTTGTCTCTGTACTCTCAGGTCCTTGGAGTTGGTTCGTTATGGTTTCATGAACGATCTGAGGTTTTTGGCTTGTAAGCCTCGAGGTTTTATGTTGCTTCATTATAAGTTTTGACAAAGAAACTGTTATATGTTATCCTGGAGAAGAGATGGTACAATGTATGTACAATGTGAACAATGATGTATATAAAGTTTTGGTTCTGCCTTAAAGAGTTTTCCTAGAAATGGATCTCTTTGCAAAATGGTTTTAATTTTTAGTGATTTTTGTTAATCCGCTATTTATGTTGAAATTCCACTTAATTAGTAACAATTTGTTTGTCGGTTTGGCGACTGTCGTCACAAGAGCTAACTGGGGAGGACCAACACAGTTCAAAGAACTCCAAGGCCTCACTAATTACATCGTGCTTTATCTGCACAATGTAGAAAATCACCGCCCACACAATTCATGCGAGGTCAGAAACATGAACAGTTAGCAAGGGAGATCTGTTCCTGATCTAGTTGATGATAAATAGGAAGCTAGTTAATATCGAGAAGATACCAATCGACCGTTTATCAACAGTAGTAGGCGGGGATGCAAAGAGGAATTCTGTGTACTACATGGGTGGCCTATCTCTTACTTCTTTGGGGGGTTCAGTACGTCACAAACTGGCACATGCAATATATATATATAATATAAGGATAAAGGGGCGAAGGAAGTCAAAGTAATAAAGTCAAGCTCAAGCTTTTGCTAGAGGATGAGTCTTTCTCCTCCGCTGTGAATGCTATTATCTCAAAAGCTCAGGCTGTTGCACGCCTGACATATCAGATTGCATCTTCGCCTCCACGCCACGAAAGAAGAATCAAATAAGTCGACGTTCCATGGGCATCAGATAACAAATATCATAGAATACTTCATGGGAAAAGGAGACGTCCAAAGAAATAATGAAATGGAGGAACATCAAAGAATAGACACAAAGTCCCTTATCAGCACTGGCATGCTGGCACAGAAGGGGGAGAAGTTATACTTCAAACAAAGAGGGTCAAAAAGACTACTCCGCCTTCCAGAAATGGTGCTCTATGATGCCCACAAGCTGCGGCCAACGCAGGATGACATCAAAAAGATGTGCTCTGGGGCACTACTGGACAACACGAATACAGACCCAGTAAGTACAGTTGGAGAAAGCAGTGCCCCAGCTGAGTTAGAAAAGAAGAAGAGCATGGAGCCACAGAAGAAGTTGGTAGTAGAGAAAAAGAAGACAGTAGAAACAACTTCTCCGCCAACCGCGAGGGAGAAAACCACAGAACAACCCACCCCCATAGCTCCACCTCTAGAAGTACCAGTGGGAATTCCAGAACCCACACCTCTCGAGCCACACAAAGAAGCAACTTTTGTGGATCCAGAGGTGGAGAAAAAGAAGGTCGTAGCAGCCGACTCACAACCCGACAATGAACCGGAGGCAGGGCTAGAAGGACAAGGCTCTCAGGCCATACCAAATACGGGAATCAGTGGAGCAGAGATGGACCCACTAGATGAGCCAAAGGAGAAAGAACAAGGTCCATCGCCACTGCCTCCACAACCTACGGTGCCAAGCTTGTCAACGACGTGCATGGAGCATCAGCAGCACCAACAAGCACCTTCCTTCGGAGGTGCCTTAGGTACAAGGTTTGATGCAATGTGGGAACACATGCATCAAACCAATACAATAAATACCATCATTTCTTCTTCTCTTTCTGCATTAACAATGCAGGTACAAGTCCTTGATGAAAGGACAAAAACACTCCCTGACTACACATTGCATCAAACCTTGTACAATAAATACCACCACATCTTCTTCTCTTTCTGCATTAACAATGCAGGTACAAGTCCCTGATGAAAGGACAAAAACACTCCCTGACTTCCTCCAAGAAGTTGTAAATAACCGATGGATGATGATGGGAATGCTAAAGAAAATGAAAGATGAAATGGAAGACCTGTAGAAGGAGAAACATGCCATCCAAACCGATAATGAGCATATGCGTTGGGGCTATGACGCGACTATGGCTAACCTCGAAGAAGAGCATCAATGACTAGAAGAAGACCGTTGAAAGCTTGACAGGAATATGAAGAACTCGAGAATCGGAGGAAGAAAAGGAAGACCAAGCACTCAACAAGCCCAACACACTCCTTAGCCAACCCATCTAGCCACGACGACAACAAAGATGACAATGTGGGAGGAGTAGGCACAGGAGCGGGCATGCCAAAAGAAGGAAGTGCCAACACAAAGGCGGCACCTGCAACTGAGCCAAAGAGAAATGAACCACCACAGTGGTCGAGCTCCTACAATGACAAAAAAACAAATAAAATGTGAAATTGTTAAGGGGGCTCGACCTCAACTGCAATCCAGAAGAAGGACAAGATGAAGCAGCTGAAGAAGGTGGGAAGCTAGCAAAGCCTCAGTTCTCACTGCCTACACATACAATGATGCTAGAAGAGTAGATTGTTGCTGCTCATCGTGAAGAGGTGGTCGCCAAACTCAGCACAGTAGGAGCGGCAAAGCTTGACAGAATGTTAGCTGAGCTAGGGGCCAGACTCAAGGAGAGCAGTGAGTTCCTCCTATTCCAACCACATCATAATCATAGACACTATCTCTATTATGGGAAGATGGAGGCGACCCTGAAAATGATGGTGGAAGCCAAGTTAGGGCAAACTTTTGCGGAGAGTCATGTCAAAGATAACATAGCTGATGAAGCTTCCTCAGAGGTAGCCGAACCTAGGGCCACCACACGACTGTTGCACAAGGTGGCTGAACAAGTGGCCAAGGCAATGCCGACAATAGAGGAAACTTCGGCACCCTTGACATGAGAAGGAACATGCGATGATGAGGATGGCGGGCCGACAACCTTTTTCACAAATGAGCCCACCAGGGAGCGGATTGCACCAGTTGAAGCAGAAACACTGGGAGCAGCTCCCCCTCTGCCTTGCAAGATGAAAGATATGGACATGACTATGGTATCACAGATCACATGTAGAGACGTCTACATCTTGGTAGATGTCCTTGTGATGGAGTGGACTTTTGGAACCCTAATTGTCCAATGACACAAGTGAAGTCACACATGTTGATTTGTTTTGAGAATCCCGAATGCTTTAATAAGTTTGGAGTGTTGTTGAGGTTTATACAATATTTTGGATCCATAATTTATGCCTTCTTGAGGAATTTAATTGACAAGTCTAATAGCTTAGTTTTTGCACCAAAATCGAATGGATTGTACCTTGAGGTATGGTGAAGCTATGGTTAAATTTTGGTGGCATTTGGATGCTCCTAAAGGGAGTTACTTAGGTTTGAATATTATGGAATAATGTGCATAATTGAGGGTTATGGGCCTATGTTTCCATCTTAGGCCTGGTTATATGCAATGTCATGTGCCCCTTTAGTTTGGGCAAGCTGCGTGGTCCGACTAGGGCCATGCTTTTCCAATCCAATGGCCATGGCACTCGGCTTAAGTGAACCACGGATTGATAGTGTGGCGACTTCCTGACCATAGGATGGATAGGATCTGACGACTCTTAGTCAGTCATCTCCTACCTAGCAGTTAGAACTAGGTAGCTCGTTGAGCCACACTCTCCCACGATCCTACACCACAACTGAGGGAGGGTATGAACGTGACTGGCCGAACGGTTGTGCTCTCCTCATCATAAGGAGTCTATTGACCCTCCAGCCGTGATAATTGGTTAAGCAAGCAGAGAAAGCCAGCCTAGTCCCTCAGCTGTTTCCCCACTACGGCATACCAGTGGTGCGAAGAAGAGGGAGCCCGACCTAGAGAAGAGTTCAGAGGGAGATAGGAAGCAAAAGATGAAGCTAGAGGAGACAGGAGTTCGGCCCCAGTCTCATCATAGCTTTTTTTGTGAAGTCTCCATGGCTTGCGAGCTCCTCATGGCTGAAGAAGAAGATGGAGCTCGACGGGCTGCAAGGAGGGCTGCTCGCTGTGAGAAAAGGCCTATGCCATGTCAAGGGAGCCACGGGCGAGTGATGAAGAAGCCGATCTGGTGCACTTGTGGTCGAGGAAGCTGAGGGAGCCTTCTGATCGGTGCAAAGACCCATGAAGCGGCCACCATCGCTCGTCGGAGGAGCTGCCTAGCGGCGGCGCCCTGTTCCACAGAGGAAACAGGGGCAACGGACTGGTTTGCGAACGGGGAAGCGAGAAAGAAGGTGCGGACCAGGTAAACGGACCCAGGGATCCGCGGATCGCAGGCGGGATCCGGCTCGGGAGGACCAGAAGGAGGCGCCCAGCCCAGGACACGTGGCATCACACGATAGGCCGAAAAAGGTAAAATGCCCAGTTCTTATATAATTCGTAGAAAATAGCATGCTGATCAGAAAATTACAAACAATATACCAAAATGTTCAGAAAAATGAGTAGAACACAATTAAAGCAAAATATCAGGATTTTGATACATGAATATCAGTGATATCTTGTTAGTTTTGAAATACTTAATTGATGGATAATAAATATCAAACATCCACCAAAAATTATGAGAAAATACCAATAAGTGACAAATCATATCTGTAATCCATCTGATGTCAGTAATTATGATGATGATGCACGAAATCATGTAATTTACTTAATATGGCTAAATAGGGAAAATAACACTAAAGATAATGCAATTAATGCACACATGCTCAATAAATGATGAAATCTACAGAGTAAGTTCATATCCGTAATATGAAGATGAGATGAAAATCAGATATCAGTTAGATGCATATAATTTATGCTATATGAAGATGACCCGTAATACATGCGATGTAACCCTAATTCGAGTAATACATTTAACTTAGGGTTAATATGTATAAATAATGATCTGGAACCTAATGCTCAGATTATGTATCCTAATCTGGAATATGAGATGAGTAAGCTAATTTCCAAGTCAGGAACATAACAATAAGATGATAAGACAAGTAATAAAGTACATATCCTAATGAGATAAGGTAAACCCTAAAATGGACATAACTAGGGTTATGACGATTAGAACCTGATGATAGTATATGGTCTTGTCTTAATCAGGGTTTGACCAAGAGATATAGTTGACATGAGGATATACCTGATATCAGGACATATGTGATTAGGATGTCTCTTTGGAAGGTACGCCATTACCTCTTACTTGGCTTATTATACAATATGCTTGTGTTATATAAGTAGTAAATTACTTGGCATATGATATTGATTGAAAAGATTGCTCTTGTATGCTATGTTGATTGATTCTCCATACTTATTGCTATGAACACATGAAACATAAGATATCTGGTCCATTATATGATAGCACTAAATCTCTTTGGTAGAATAGTGCATTGATGAAAGTACTAAATCTCTTTGGTAGAATAGTACCTGTGAGCACTAAATCTCTTTGGTAGAATAGTGCATTTATGAAGTACTAAATCTCTTTGGCAGAATAGTACATGTGAGCACTAGATCTCTTTGGTAGAATAGTGCATGTGGTTGATCCAGTTTACATATAATGGAAATGTGCCTAAAATATGTGTTCTCTTCTGGTAATGAATATCTCTGTGCAAGTATACGCTTTTCTTATATTCTTTTGTTACTGCCAAGTATTAGTTTTATCTTATTGCCAAGATATGATGAGAGGTATATAAAATACACGTAGGCGTACTCAGTACAATATTCATGAAATATTGTGCTGACGTGTACCGCATGTAATCTTTTATATAGGTTGTGGTTATGCTCTTGAAGATCCAGGAGAGAGAGAGTTGTGTAGCGAGCTGATGTACAGGTGGACCTGTTGTCTTAAGATCCTGTAGTCTAGTTGTAGTACATGTATATGTATAAGTTTGCTATTCAATATGTAATATCAAATGTTGTAACAATTCATGTTGTAATTATATGTTGAATGGTGAACATGTGTATATGGTTTAATTATTGTTCATGTGCATGTGCTACTGATTGTTTCCTTCTGACTTCCTCTGATTTTCTTCTTCTTAGCCTAGTGTGGGATGTTTAAATTGAGATTCTCGCTGAGGTGAGGGTTTCAATTGGGACGTCACACATCAGATTAAGTTTTAGAAAATCTAGGGACGTCACAGGTGGTATCAGAGCATGAACAATAGTAAAGCCTGACATTTGCTCATTGTGCAACTCAAAACTAAAGAACCTTGAACTTAATAATCTTTTAGGGTTAGATTAGTTGTATTTTAGAGACTAGATCTGACCTAGCCTCTAGGTTAGCACCTAGATGTCCGAGAACTAGGCCTAGACTGGTGCTTGTTGTATAGCAAGTCCTTAGATGTCGTTCTTTCCTTGTAGTGCAGCGGTATGGGACGTTGCACTATTTGGAAATGACGTGCATCAAGGGAAGAGAAACCCTAGACATATTGCGCACGTTGTCTAGAGTAGCTACACTAGTCTACACCATGTTCTCACCCTTTTCACTAGTTTTCATGACGCTAGACTCTCTACTATGTGTGGGACACTCGTTTCTGGCTTTGGTTTTTGATTCCAAACGGATCGAACCTCGATAGTTTTCTCTGACGCTTGTTTTATCGGAGAAAAACTATATAATATTTTATTATGTATATGTATTACAAAAATGTGTCCCCACACATGTACGAGTAGGAGGTGGTCATGCAACCTAAGTGAAAGTGATGACATCAGTCTAGAAGAGAGAGCAGTTCTAGATTAGATGTCTAAAGCCTTTTTGATATATACGATAGATGGAATAGATGATATAAGTTTGATGATATGATGTAAGTGTTATATAGATGATATAAGATGATTAAGATGATATATGTTTGTCTTTGAGGACTTGAGTTCAGTTTGAGGATTTGAGATAAGTATTGATGATGAAAGTATGAGTTCTTTTATGAGATGAGATAAGTTAAGTTAAGACAAGGTTGTGAATAAGCAAGAGCCTCAATATCTTTTACGAAGGAGGACCTCTAGTGTTAGGACCAGTTTTGGGGTTAACTCCAGAGAGAGTGAGACCCACAGGGAGAAGGTCAGAGAACCTAAACTCCAACATATGAGAATGATGAGATACGTGATATGATATGTCCTAAACTAGATTACTCCTGAGTGATTGTGTTGGGTCGCTTTGTGCATGATTCCTATAGTTTTGTTGAACCTAGATGTCCTTGGGAGGACCAAACCCTAGAGATAGAGAGAGGCTGGTTATATATGTGCATGTGAACATGATATATGAGAACCTGCCATCTGGGTGAGGGAGAGAGCCCAAGACCCTGGAGGAGGTGGCTATGTTAGTTTCTGAGAAGCCTCGTGCTCGGGTTGGTGGTTTCCCACATAGGAATCTAGTGGTGCATCTAAGAGAGTTTTGGGTAAGATGTTTCATGGGTAGAGATCTATGATAGTATGCCATATCATGTCTTGGTTTGTGCTCATGTGGCTAGAGCTTGTGAAGCAATCACTAGTGCCAATGAGGTATACCTAAAAACCCTAAACCGAGGAGGGAGAATAAAGCATGTGCTTATGAGATACTCAAAGAGATGAGTGAGCTCAGAGAGATGGAGCATGGCACTACCCTCGTGGTATGGGTTAGATGAACCTCTTTTGGCCTAAGTAAAGTTTTGAAATATGTTCGATAAGCCACTTACATAAGTTTGTTTAGTAGAACCATGATATAATAATTGTAAGGAAGCAATCTAATCTCAAGATGTGATATACAGACATGATATGATGCAAAACTAGAAATAGTTTAAAGAATATCAAAGTATAAATGGTTAACCATATGCTTTAATAATGATGATAATGTGATGGAGTTGGTTAATCTTGTGATGAAATCACTAGTAAATGTTGTAATTTATTACGAGCAATGAGATAAAATCCTGTGAATGAAACATGTACATGAGGTGTTAATCCCAGTGCTTAATAAAGATGAAAAATATATTTTGACAATTAGCACAACATAACGTTTATGACACCTTGATATGATCTAGATGGATAAAGTGATTTAATGATAATTAAATCCCTCCTAAAAGGCATATGTTCATGTAGAACATGTTCTAACAAATTAGCTCAATAATATGTTTATGACACCTTGATAATGGGTTAACTTGGGTTAACTCCTTTAGAACATGGTAATATGAAGTTGAATAATAATGCATGGGTGACGATAAGGAAGCAACCCTAATATATGAGTTATGTCATGATGAAATCTGAGTTTCTAAACGTTGAGTTCAACCTTGAATGAAGTGTTTGTGCACCAAGATGGTTGTAAAACCCCCCTAATAGTGCTTTGGATACATGGTAGTTTTCCTTGGAGTATGAGTATGGCTTACTTTCGAGGACGAAAGTTCTTTTAAGATGTATATGATGTGACGAAGTGGGTTTTCTGGCTTAATTCCGAGGACGGAATTTCTTTTAAGGTGTGTAGGATGTGATGGAGTGGACTTTTGGAACCCTAATTGTCCAATGACACAAGTGAAGTCACACATGTTGAGTTGTTTTGAGAATCCCGAATGCTTTAATAAGTTTGGAGTGTTGTTGAGGTTTATACAATATTTTGGATCCATAATTTATGACTTCTTGAGGAATTTAATTGACAAGTCTAATAGCTTAGTTTTTGCACCAAAATCGAATGGATTGTACCTTGAGGTATGGTGAAGCTATGGTTAAATTTTGGTGGCATTTGGATGCTCCTAAAGGGAGTTACTTAGGTTTGAATATTATGGAATAATGTGCATAATTGAGGGTTATGGGCCTATGTTTCCATCTTAGGCCTGGTTATATGCAATGTCATGTGCCCCTTTAGTTTGGGCAAGCTGCGTGGTCCGACTAGGGCCATGCTTTTCCAATCCAATGGCCATGGCACTCGGCTTAAGTGAACCACGGATTGATAGTGTGGCGACTTCCTGACCATAGGATGGATAGGATCTGACGACTCTTAGTCAGTCATCTCCTACCTAGCAGTTAGAACTAGGTAGCTCGTTGAGCCACACTCTCCCACGATCCTACACCACAACTGAGGGAGGGTATGAACGTGACTGGCCGAACGGTTGTGCTCTCCTCATCATAAGGAGTCTATTGACCCTCCAGCCGTGATAATTGGTTAAGCAAGCAGAGAAAGCCAGCCTAGTCCCTCAGCTGTTTCCCCACTGCGGCATACCAGTGGTGCGAAGAAGAGGGAGCCCGACCTAGAGAAGAGTTTAGAGGGAGATAGGAAGCAAAAGATGAAGCTAGAGGAGACAGGAGTTCGGCCCCAGTCTCATCGTAGCTTTTTTTTGTGAAGTCTCCATGGCTTGCGAGCTCCTCATGGCTGAAGAAGAAGATGGAGCTCGACGGGCTGCAAGGAGGGCTGCTCGCTGTGAGAAAAGGCCTATGCCATGTCAAGGGAGCCACATGCGAGTGATGAAGAAGCCGATCTGGTGCACTTGTGGTCGAGGAAGCTGAGGGAGCCTTCTGATCGGTGCAAAGACCCATGAAGCGGCCACCATCGCTCGTCGGAGGAGCTGCCTAGCGGCGGCGCCCTGTTCCACAGAGGAAACAGGGGCAACGGACTGGTTTGCGAACGGGGAAGCGAGAAAGAAGGTGCGGACCAGGTAAACGGACCCAGGGATCCGCGGATCGCAGGCGGGATCCGGCTCGGGAGGACCAGAAGGAGGCGCCCAGCCCAGGACACGTGGCATCACACGATAGGCCGAAAAAGGTAAAATGCCCAGTTCTTATATAATTCGTAGAAAATAGCATGCTGATCAGAAAATTACAAACAATATACCAAAATGTTCAGAAAAATGAGTAGAACACAATTAAAGCAAAATATCAGGATTTTGATACATGAATATCAGTGATATCTTGTTAGTTTTGAAATACTTAATTGATGGATAATAAATATCAAACATCCACCAAAAATTATGAGAAAATACCAATAAGTGACAAATCATATCTGTAATCCATTTGATGTCAGTAATTATGATGATGATGCACGAAATCATGTAATTTACTTAATATGGCTAAATAGGGAAAATAACACTAAAGATAATGCAATTAATGCACACATGCTCAATAAATGATGAAATCTACAGAGTAAGTTCATATCCGTAATATGAAGATGAGATGAAAATCAGATATCAGTTAGATGCATATAATTTATGCTATATGAAGATGACCCGTAATACATGCGATGTAACCCTAATTCGAGTAATACATTTAACTTAGGGTTAATATGTATAAATAATGATCTGGAACCTAATGCTCAGATTATGTATCCTAATCTGGAATATGAGATGAGTAAGCTAATTTCCAAGTCAGGAACATAACAATAAGATGATAAGACAAGTAATAAAGTACATATCCTAATGAGATAAGGTAAACCCTAAAATGGACATAACTAGGGTTATGACGATTAGAACCTGATGATAGTATATGGTCTTGTCTTAATCAGGGTTTGACCAAGAGATATAGTTGACATGAGGATATACCTGATATCAGGACATATGTGATTAGGATGTCTCTTTGGAAGGTACGCCATTACCTCTTACTTGGCTTATTATACAATATGCTTGTGTTATATAAGTAGTAAATTACTTGGCATATGATATTGATTGAAAAGATTGATCTTGTATGCTATGTTGATTGATTCTCCATACTTATTGCTATGAACACATGAAACATAAGATATCTGGTCCATTATATGATAGCACTAAATCTCTTTGGTAGAATAGTGCATTGATTAAAGTACTAAATCTCTTTGGTAGAATAGTACCTGTGAGCACTAAATCTCTTTGGTAGAATAGTGCATTTATGAAGTACTAAATCTCTTTGGCAGAATAGTACATGTGAGCACTAGATCTCTTTGGTAGAATAGTGCATGTGGTTGATCCAGTTTACATATAATGGAAATGTGCCTAAAATATGTGTTCTCTTCTGGTAATGAATATCTCTGTGCAAGTATATGCTTTTCTTATATTCTTTTGTTACTGCCAAGTATTAGTTTTATCTTATTGCCAAGATATGATGAGAGGTATATAAAAGACACGTAGGCGTACTCAGTACAATATTCATGAAATATTGTGCTGACGTGTACCGCATGTAATCTTTTATATAGGTTGTGGTTATGCTCTTGAAGATCCAGGAGAGAGAGAGTTGTGTAGCGAGCTGATGTACAGGTGGACCTGTTGTCTTAAGATCCTGTAGTCTAGTTGTAGTACATGTATATGTATAAGTTTGCTATTCAATATGTAATATTAAATGTTGTAACAATTCATGTTGTAATTATATGTTGAATGGTGAACATGTGTATATGGTTTAATTATTGTTCATGTGCATGTGCTACTGATTGTTTCCTTCTGACTTCCTCTGATTTTCTTCTTCTTAGCCTAGTGTGGGATGTTTAAATTGAGATTCTCGCTGAGGTGAGGGTTTCAATTGGGACGTCACACATCAGATTAAGTTTTAGAAAATCTAGGGACGTCACAGTCCTCAACAATGATCTACCCAGGTCAGATATACTATATAAAATACAAGCGTAGACGTCTGTCCAGAGACCACTTCTGGGGAATATTCAAGAAGAAGGTGCGAGTACATAAAAGACTATTCAAGGTACTCTACGCCACCCTCCTGGAAGAATTCCTAAACCCAGACAAGTCGCAGCCAGTTTTCAATGGGACAACACATCTAGCCAGCCTCCTCTACAATGAAGACTACAAGGCGGAAGATGTAGCTCAACTGAAGGCAGTAGTCTGGCAGAAGGAAACAAAACACGTGGTGCTGCCCATAAGGAATACAAAGCATTGGGCATTGATAGTCGTTGATCTATACGAGTGGAAAACAACAGTGCTCAATTGTTGTTCAGCCGAACTAGACAACACCTCGCAGGTTTACAAAAGGAAGGATGCCAGAGACGCCTTAAATATACCATTGTGCCTACAACGAGCTATTAAGGATGCAGATAACAAGTTTCAAGGGTCCTGGAAGCTATTCTCAGTAAATAAGAAAGTCCCCCAAGAAGAGGTCGGTTCGGGGGATTGCACCTTCATAGTACTACGCATGATGGAGGCCATCAATAAGGGCATCCCCCTGGAGGATTTAGACAACAAAGACCTGCATGGACTGTGGGGTATGTATGCTATGGAGGTCATCTATTATCGCTGGTTCTTCAACAATCTGGCAATGCCTACAGAAGTTGTACCTCGTAGGCTTCACATGGAAATCCCCCAACCTGAAAAGGTCTCTTGGAGGGAGCAGCTAAAGTCCATGTGGGTTGATCCAACTAAACCAGCCAGGACTGTGACATGGAAAGAAGGTTGGCATGAAAGCTCTGGAGAAGCTACAAAACACACGTTAGATGAAGAACCAAAGTAGCCTCCAGTAGCAGAAGTTCCTGAAAATCAACCTCCAAGAAAATAGCCTGAGGAAGGAGAGGTTGAAGAAGAAGATCTAGGCGATGATAGACCAGACGGACCGGCAAGAGAAATTACACCTTCTTTCAAGAATTTTGATAAATGGAGCTGCTTCGGTCTGTCCCTGGAAGAACTAACTATAATTATGAGTTCTTTGAAAGAAGACGATTCGTCGGGAGATGTCATCTTTGAGAGAGATGGCATTTGCATGCTAAAAGGAAACCTCTGAGAAATGCTGAAAATAAGAGGATACCTTTCTATAAGTATGATGTTAGGTTACCAGGCGATACTAGGCGACACCATGCCAACTGCCCACATGTCATACTTCTTACTGGTAGATGACATCTTAAAGGACAAAAGCTCAGGAGAGAAGGAGCGGCTGCAACAACACCTGGTGACGTCCCTACCAGAACACATCTTCCTACCTATTCTTTACGATAATCATTAGACTTTGTTGCATATCAATTGTCACATCTGCCTCGGAAAATGAGATCAACAAATGCAGATGTGATTAATTAGCAGCGGAATGACTAAAAATCACTAAAAATCAAAACCATTTACCAAGAGATCCATTCACAGGAAAACTCTTTCATATAGAACCAAAGTAAAACATTACATCCTGGTTCATATATACATTACATGCATCATTGCACCTCGATGCATTCATGCACAAAATCTCAGATCAAAGTATTAAAACACTAACTCCTAGGACCCGAGAGTACAGAGACGGCTATAGGACTAACTACACAAAACTAGACAGCAATGTCTCCACCTGTTGGATCATTGTTGTCCCTATGTCTGTTGCTGCTACTCTTCTCCTACAGAAGAGTTTCTGCCTTGTCGTCTGCGTCTACCTAAAAAAATGTTGAATCCCACGGGGGTGAGACAATCATAAAAATTGCCCCAGCGAGAGATATAACTCTCCGCCAAAACATTGTCATTGCAGTTTAATGTAAATAAACTGAGCAGTGGAATAACATAAAACAGTAGCAGATGAATTAACATCTATGCAGATTAGAGCAACATTGTTATGCAATATTACAGCTATATCTTGATTAAGAAGCATGTCTCATATTCATTATGAATTAAAGGAACATAAGTACATTCCTATATCAAGGCATGCTAAGCAGTATATCATCAATCAATATTTCTCGTATTTCAATCTTATGCAAATACACTACACGGCTGATTATACTTTACAAACAGATTTAAGCTATGAGGAGATGAGGTATACCGCTCATACTCCAACCGACCATTTATAGAATCGAAATCAGTACCATAAATAGGTCAATGGAAAAACCAGATTCCCATGACCTCCCACATCCTGGTCAGCATAGGACTACAAGCAGGACTGTGTCGACTGCTCAAATAGCTTTCCTGGGTATACTGGAACTTCGCTATAGAGTTACATCATCAACTGCACTCTCATCGGTAATCGAGAGTATTAATGTTTATCTCCATCGACCCGACATAAAATAACATTGTGAGATTAATGATACATCCATCCCAACCATCAGGAGATTTATGATACATATATCCTGACACATGAAGGATTGATGGGTTAAATGTTTACTCTCTCTCAATCTCTTCACACGGACGTAAGGATATTTTGGCCCATTCACCCCCACATATTCAAAATATGCAAATTCCAAGAATTCTATGGAGTACCTGTTTCACCATCACCAATTTCTGACGATGATGGATCTATGGTCAGAGAACTACATGAACAAAATTCTCTTGGTTAATTAAGTACATTTTCATATTCTTTTAGCATCAAACAAGTTTTCAAGCAAAGCTTACTATAACAATGCTATGATGAAGCATATACTAATTCATCAATTACTTGACAGTATTAAAAAGGTATTGGGGACTCAGTCCCTTATTTCAAGGCTGGGAATTCGTATCCATCACAGTTCATCACCATAATCATATGGCCTTGGGTATTTCAACCCTTGATTCATCATTAAGCATTGTTACCACTTTTCCAGGTAACCATCACCTTCTGGTCAATTGACCAAGGCAAACATGATACTTGCTATTATAAGCATCACACATGGTACTTGAGGCCCATTAACTCTCTTGTTACCTCTTACCAGATAGCAAGGTATATTATGGCACTCAAGGTACAATCACCATAGTGAATTAAACATCATAGCTCATACCTGGCCATGATCATCATTTTAACATACCTGCATGGTTAGCAGAGATTGTAACAGTTATATCAATTGCATAACAGAACCATGTTCAATAAATATGAATTCACTCTTCATGGGTAACACTGTCATACCCTTTCCAGGGTTAGGGTTTCCCATTTCATGTCATATGAGGATAATCATCTCATTTCTTCATCATGGATATGGTTTATAACCATATTGCCCAAGATTAGGGTTCATTAAGCATTACATAGTGTCACCTTAGATTTGAGCTTCACAACACATCAAACATCAAGTTTTCTCATGAAACCATCTTTGGTTAGGGTTTCATATCAAATTCACCCTATGAAAGGGTTCATAATCAATAATCCACCATTAGGGTTTACTATTCATCCCAATTAGGGTTTCATGATCCATTCCCATAATTAGGGTTTACTATTCATGATTAGGGTTTCATGATCCATTCCCATAATTAGGGTTTACTATTCATGATTAGGGTTTCATGATCTCTTTACTTAAGGATCATACCCTTAATCACCACATGAATCATACTCATGTATCAACTCTATGTTATCATACCTCTCAACTTAATTAGGTCATATCAACCCTTAGTTAAGTTCATACAACTATGAATGACATAGTGTACCAAGTCATTGCTCTTATAATCAATTAGGGTCTCTTTCTTAATTGAAATTGAACTCATAGGTACTTTTAGGGTTTCAACCTTTGTACCTTTATTGATTAACATTACTAACCATCATTGGATAATTAGGACTATCATTGCCTTTAATATCCTAATGATTGAACCACTAACAACCTCCATGCGGTCTTGAAGTTCCATCACCAAACAGTTTTGAAATCGTTTGCTACCAAACGGTCTCAAGACCGTTTGGCCCCAAACGGTTTGGTCTCAAATGGTTTCAAGACCGTTTGGGCCAAATCAATCCCAAAACTGCAAGGGCTAACTAGGTCAATTTTCATTCAAATCGATTTCCAATTGCACAATTGAAATGGCCATTGATTATTCAGTTGAAAGGATCTTCAATCTAAACCATTAGGTCACCATACATGGGTCAATGATCAACCTTCAAACCACCGAACGGTTTTGAAACCGTTTGGTCCCAAATGGTCTCAAGACTGTTTGGGCTCAAACGGTCTCAAGACCGTTTGCCCCAAAAAGTCTTGGAACCATTCAGACCAATCACGGATTTCATCAATCAACTTGATTAGGGTTTCAACTTGAAGGGTCGTGAACACATTGCATCATTCAATTGAGTCCATTGTATCATCATCCAACCAATAATTAAACTTAGACCCCAAACGGTCAACTGAACCAAATGGTCAACTCAACCATGCGGTTTGGAGTCCAACTTCACCAAACGGTTTGCAAACTGTTTGGTCTCAAACGGTTTGGTGAAACCGTTTGGACCAAAGGTCCAAGACCGTTTGCTGTTGCTTTTTGGTTAAGGTGTGTGCTTATGAATAGTTTATCATCTTCAACCTTAAAACTCACGGAACTACTGCCATTTTTCATGGCAACTCCATCAATTAAGCAAAGCTATTGCAAAAATGACAATTAAATCAATTGCATATAGAAATCGAATTCAATGACAAAGGTTAAGGGTTTAAGTTATAAAACCCGCCTTCAAATCTTATCCCAAGCTCCAAGCTTCACAGCTCCAATGTTGGTTGAAGCTCTAGCAACCTCCCTTCGTTTCTCAAGCTTTTGGAGTGAAAGGATCGGCTAGGGTTGAAGATGGAGTGAAGAAATGAAGGAATTACACATTATTTTATGATTTTCACCATGAAATCATGAAGAACGAAGATCAAAGGCTTACCAACAGGTTGTGGACGTGCTCCCTGCTGTCCTTAGCCTTCTTGGTTGGTTTTGCAAGCAAGGGAAAGAAAGGAAATCTAAAAAAGTCCTTAGGTGGGTTGGAAAAGGCTCTTTTATAAGGAAATTGATGAAAGAGAAAATGTTTTATTTAAAATCAATTAATTCCAAAAATGGTACCACCTCTTCCTCCTTGGTTTGCTTGCATACAAAGGCAACTCAAAGCCACCGAACTCCCTTCCATTATCCATGGATTAAGGGAAAAGAAAATAAGCACCTTAATCCATTATAATATCAATATATCTTTTTGAGTGGAAATTCTTTTCTTTATAATAAGGTGAGTGGAATTTCACCTACTTAAGATATTTTCGATCCTTGTAAGCTCAAGGACGGTCCCACAAACATCTGAATTTCACAATATTAATTTTGGTTGAAGGCCCTTCAATTGTTTTATTTGTTTTTGCATTAAATTGAAATAAAGTTCCAATTATGCTTAAATCTTGACTATTTTCATATCAAGATTATCTCTCCTTCAAATTAATTCAAATGAGGCGCCCACCTCATTTTATTTGCTCCACATGATGATACGAAACATTAGGGACCTTATTGAAGTGATAAATTACACATTGCACCCTAGGTTTTGGGTAAATTACACATTACACCAAGACTAGGTTTTCATGCACAAAGATTGCTTTATCAGCTCTTTCTTAGAATTCAGGCTATCACAAGACATGCATCAACATCATATTCATTCCCATGATGCTTTTACATATGAGGAACACATTATCATGCAAAGTTTGCAAATAAACCCCTCAACTTGGGTAATTTGCACTTTAGTCCAAAACAGGCAAAATATTGATTTCAACAATATTAAAAAAGGACTAAAATTGTAATATAAGTTCTTCTTGAGCCCTAAATACTTTTCAAAAGATAAGAACATGCATATAATTACTCTTATAATACAAAACACCTAGGGTTACTTCATAAACCAGGTCAGGGATGTTACATCAACATCCTCAGGAGGACTGTAGTACTCTATAACAGCTCTAACACAACCTTCACACTTAATAAGAAGACTAATATGACAACAACAAAGATGCCAACAGAAGAAAAGGCAAACACATGTAGTGAGGCTATCGTCGACATGATATGAAGTCACTATAAAGGGTACGACCATTCGACAGGCAAAGACTTCAAGAAGACGCAGCTCTGTCATAGGAGCCCTCAGCAGGTGCCCCTATCAAACGACTGTGGCTTCTTCTGTCTATCCTGGATGGTGGCCATAGCCACTATTGGCTTCAAGGTGGAAAACATGCAATATGAACAATACCACACACTAAGAGGAATATATGCAAGCATGCTCCTCAAGTCCAAGTGGGCCTCCATCACCAACAACAAAAACAAACAAAGAAAGCCCGTTTATACATCTTGCTGAAATTTTGACACCCCGAGACGTGTTGTAGGATAAGTTTGGGGGAGGTGTCATAAACGGGATACAGAGGTACATTTACCATCTTTTTACCTCTAAAAATTTTGATGAAATTTTCTAATTTTTAATTAAACTACCTCTTAAATTTAAAAGCTCGCTCATCAACATTCTCTGTGCCTCCATGTACCCCACAATTTTCAATTGAATTTTTTCAAGTGAAACAACATATGAGGTATGGAGAAAGCTATCTATCACTTATGAGGGTTCAAAGAAAGTAAAGGAAAGCAAAGCCTACATGCTCAAGGGGATTCTTGAAATCTCCAAGATGGGAAAAAAAGGAAAGGATAGCCGATATGTACTCAAGGCTCAGAACCATTGTAAGTGGTCTTTCCATTCTTAGTCATCCTATGGATATAGGAGAGATCAACTCAAAGATCCATAGAACTCTTCCCATGAGGTGGAATCCAAGGTAACTTCCATTGAAGAAGTAAAATATCTTGGTGATATTCCTATTGAAGAGCTCATAGGAAAGCTACAAGCCCATGAAGCCACACTTGACAAGAAAGAGGAAGAAGAAAGAGAAGAGGAGAAAGAGCTAAAGAGAATGAATAAGCCTGGAATAAAAGCCCAAATTGAAGCCATTGTTGATCAAGCCTCTCCATCCTCTCAAATTGAAGAAGATGCTATGTAATCCAATGGTAGACTCTAACAAAGGCAAGTCTTCCTCCATCTGATGCTTCATGTGTGGAAAGAAGGGTCACTTCAAGGAATATTGTCCACAAGGAAAAAAGACCCATCATCATAAGAGAAGAGAAGAGAAGACAAGTACAAGAAGAAGGAGAAATGGCACTACAGCTCAAGTGACTCCTCCAACTCAAGCTCAAGTGAAGAATCAAGTGCATGATCTAGCTCAAGATCTAGTGATGAAGGAGAATATCATTTTGCTCTTAGGCATCAACAAGTGAAGACTCAAATGAGGTAAATATAAACTCTTTAGATAAAGTATCTTTAATTGCTATTATTCATGCTACTTGTGTCTCTCTTAAGTATTTTAAAAAGAAGAGAAAAAGCTTACTAGATTTGTTGATAATTTGCTTGCAAAAACAGATGATCTTGAACATGCTAATATTTTCTTGTTAGATGAAAACAATACTTATCTTAGTCAAGTAGACTCTCTTAAACTTGAACATGTTAATTTTCTTGATAAGATTAGATTTCTAGATGCTCAACCTCATATGTCGAGTTCTAGTGAAGACCATAGTAATATTGTTATTTCTCTCATGCTTGATTTTAATGTTCTTAAAATTGAAAATGAGGACAAACATTTTGTTTTGTAAGGATTAGAATATGAAAATGTGTTTATCTTTCTAAGGTTGCCTTGCTTGAAAATGAGAATGGTTCCTTGCTTGCATAATTAATGTTTTTGAATCTTGTTCTAGTTCTACTAGTAGAGAGAATAGTGTTGTTGTTGTTCATATTGAGAAAGAATCTTATATGACCAAAGCTCTTTTCTTAGAGACTGACCTTTTGCATGCTAGAAATAATATCAATCAATTATCTTCTATGATTACTTCTATTATGCATGATAATCATTGTTTGAGATCTTATATGCAAATATTTTTATATGATAAAAGGAATCTTAATCAAATCCTAGATCATACTACAGAACAAATGGGTAGAGATGGTACTAGACTTGATAGTAGAAAAAGGAACAACAAAGAGAAAGGACCTTCAATTTTCAATGAAGAATTTCTCTAGTTCTAAGGCTAGGAGATCATGTAATTATTGCAATGAAATTGGTCACTATTCTACTTATTGCCCTTTTAGGAAAGAACCTAAGAGAAATAGGACTTGGGCTGCTAAGCTAACCCCTCCAAACCTAAAAATATAATTGGGGACCATTCATCTTTTTTCTTTATATGTCACTTATAATTGGATTGACATGAACTATTGATTTGCAAATTGACTTCTCAATCCACATGAAAGAATAAAAGTGAGATGTGTATGGGGGTGGAAACAAGTGGAAAAGAAATGGTAAGAATAGAGGTAAGGTTTTCTTGCCCGTATCCAATTCTAACTTGTTTCCGTCAAGTGAGTGTGCACTATGCATGTGGTTTTTGAGTCGAAAGTGGTATTTTGTGATTCTCTTCACACTCTTGCTAAAACACTATTTCTAATTCTTTCATAGTGCGTTACTAACTTGCTTACACATATTTGAATATGGCCTATATTTTTTGCATGCCTCTTATATGTTTTTCTGAAATATTTGTGGTTCTTGACAACAATTGTATCAATCAATTCTATCTTGTAAGAAACTCGACCGACACACACCAATGGGTGTTGCGAACAGCTATTGTTGATGGAATTTTCAAAACACAGAACTCGACTAACAACAGTGTGCACATAATATACAATTGGCTTTTTGTTGAGAATTTCCATCTCAACTAGGTTTTCTCAACCATTAGCTTTATTTTATGGCACCTTTATATTTGCATATTTTCATTCTTTAAATTCCTTATCTTACATACAACTCTATCTTTATAATTTTTATAATGTTGGTATCCCACAAGTGGTATGTCTATATCTTAAAATTACTTGTCTTGAGTTGTTGTGTAGGTTTTGATGATGATCTCTTTAAATCTCTTGGTTGCCTTAAATTTCTTCTGTTGTTCTCTAACTTACTACATAAATATAGGTGTATATTTTGTTGTATAAAACCTTGAGGTTCTTAGTGATAATCATCTTTTGATAATGATGCACATTTACTAGTGGGTTATATCCTTTCATGCTTCTGAAACTACCTATCTTCTTGTTGGGATATTACTCTACATCTACTCATAGCTTGCTCTTGAACTTGTGCATCTCATGCTATTATTTAGATCCTACCCGTAGTCCTAACTTATGATATATCTACTAGTAATTCATATACATGTAGTTCTAGTCTTGTTTATCTTTTTCGTCAAGTGGTATTCAACTATATGCTATACTTGTATCTTGTTTCATACTCAAGCTTGCTCCTTGAATTGCATATCTACTATCTTGAGTTACTTGCTTGCATATCTTTACCTTGATATCTTCTAGAATTACATCCAGGGTTGTTCTAATACATGTCTTATTTTGCTTTATATTCTATGCGTAGACAAGTCCCTAGTGTTGCTCTTCTACTCTCCATTCTAAATTTTGATATCTCCTTTTCCTAACATGTTTTGTTTTAGCTCTTCAAAACCCCACTTTTTGGAATGACAAAGGGGGATAAGGCATGTCTTATGTTAGACAGGGGAAAGGCATGTGTGATCAGAAAACATGTCTTATGTTAAGGGGAGAAGACATATATGTAGAACATATATGAGTAGAAGACATAGTTTCTATAAATATTATGAAAGCTAACCTTGCAGGAGAAATAGCATCAATTGAAGAGGAGTTTGAGAACTCTATGAGAATCCATTGAGGGGGAGCATATGAACTCAATCTTATTGAAACTCCTAGGTTTCTCTAAAGGTATGATTTTACTTAAAAGCTTTCAATACATTTATAGAATGGTTTGTCATCTTCAAAAAAGGGGAGAATGTTGACTCACGGTCTAAATTGACTAAACCCTTGTTTTGATGATGACTAACCATTCCACATATTTGTGTCTAATGATTCTACTTGAGTGATTTCAGATTAGGTATAGACACACTCTAAATGCCCTAACTTGCACATCCTAACTTGGAGAAAAGACAAGTCAAAATCAATGCAAGTGCACTTTTGGGGAATATGACATATCTCTATTAAATCATGTTGTAAAACATTTGTATTGTATGACTTATAGTTAAGCTTAGATTAAACCAGGAGCACTGAAATTGAATATTTAAACACTTTAATGACATTTTCCAAAATTCATTACAAGTTGTTTTTCGGTTGAGTTACAAACTCGACCAATCCCTTGTTGGGTTTTCAAAATGCCCAGGTTCAACTGAGTTACAAATTTGATCGATCCGTTCTGTCGAGTTACAAACTCGACCAATCGATGTACTGGACAAAACTAATTTAAGTGTTTGGTTGAGTTTCATCCAGGATAAACTTGACTAATTCTTCAAATCTGCTTTGTCGAATAGTGTAATCAGTCAAGTTTCTGACATACAAAAGTCGACTGATCACACTATACGGAAAGTGGAGAAAACATGTTCTATCCATTAGAGTGTTAAAATACTCTAAAAAATATTCGTTATAACACCCCAAACGGATAATATTTGTCCTTAAGTGTTCCCACTAGCTACTAGGCACTTCCTAACCATAAAAGGACCCCTTGGGATTCATCCCATGGTTAACCAATCACTATGAAGATTCCTATTTATAGTTGAGTGCATTCAAAAACCTCCTCTCCCTCTAAGCTTAATCACTTGCTACTCCATTAGAGTGAGTAGGATATATGTAATAGAGCTAGTCCTACATGTATATCTTGTGAGGCTCTCACTTCCACCACCTCCTAATCTCTCATTTCCTCCTTGAAGATTAATTTGAAGATTCTTTATATTGTCTAAGAGAGGAGAAGATCAAGAAGGGAAGAAGTCCCTTGGTGAAAGCTTCTCCTTGGTGAAGGTGAAGTCAAAGGCGGAAGATCCAAGAAGAGTGGGTTTTTCCTCAAAGGAGGAAGACTAGTGCAAGAGTGGGTAAGTCCTTGGTGAAGGCAAAAAATGTGGTGCAAAGTGTGTAAGTCCTTGGTGAGGTAGAAGACTCTTGGTTGGATAGGTAAGTCCTTTGGTAGGTTGTTGGCTCCGTTCCCCTCAAAGGGAATGATGAGTATCCTTGTCTCGAAAAAGGAAGGTCACATGTTGTAACTCTTATATGTGAATATAAGGAGGGAGACATAGTTGAGAAATCTTAGAGGTTAACCTCTATAGGTAGTGGTTTGACAGTATCCTAAATTGGAGATTAGAACCACTTTGCAGAGCTTGTGCTATTCTACTTGTTTTAATCTCTCTCATCCTTTCTATATATATTTAGTTGCACTCGAATTCCTAATTAGAAACCGTATCTTGTGATATATCTTGAAGGTCTAATTAATTTTGTTTAAGTCATTTTAGCTCTATTCACCTCCCCTCTCCCATCTAAATCAAACCACCCATCCTAGATCCAACAATAGACACACACACCTTATCATACAAATTTGGGATCATATAGACATATTCATCCATTCTAATGCCATTAATGTAGTTTTTCATTTCATCAAATATATATCCTACAAATATATTTAATGTACAATGAATATATGTTTTCTTTGAGTATTGAAGTTCAATGGAAAGGGCTCAAGTGGGAGAAAATTGTAAGATCATGACCTCTTCAAGAGAAACAAATCAGTGGTGTGGAAAATAAGATGGAGGACAATGAGATAATTCATTAGAGAAACACCCTCCTATTTATAGGAGAGGGTAATACTTACAAGGAAGTGGACTCAAACCTTAATGGGAAAAGTATACATGGGCTCATATACATAATAAACTTATAACACTAACACTCTCCCTCAAGTTGGAGAGTGGGTGAAATACATGTTTAGCTTGATAATATATGAACAAGATAAAATATCCCATATAGAAAATGAGTTGAATGACAAGAAATGGTATCTCTATGAATCCTACATTACATCAATTGAAGCAGTCTAACACATCCATAGAAATGATAAAGCATTAAAGACGAGACTTCCTATGAAATTAATGATTGCCAAACCCACATGAGCAATCATGACTAAACATATGAATATTGAACGAGCATCCAAAGTAGTTACTGGTGGAAGCTATGTGTATAATTTATCTGATTTGCCACTATTTTCAAAATTATTCCGTATAAGAAGCACCAACTTCAATATACTGCATGGTAGTTGTGATAAGAGAACTTCTATAAGAATATTGATCTATAGAAGGAAGGCACGTTTTACACTGCTATAAGAAAAATTCACCATATCATGTGTCCAAAATACATAAATAAATATGTAGGAACTAATGAATATGGTAAAATGAATAATCTTCTAGTCTAGTCTATATTTCCCACTTGCACCAACCACTAAGAACAAAATAGTGGTTGTGGGTGGAAAGTCAAAACCATGGTAGAAGTAATGTACATGTCAGCTAAAAAGTGGAGGGGATTAAATGATAATGCAATTCAAAGTTCTACATGACCCAATGAGACAGATCAGGGTAGGAAAATAGAAGGAGCTTTATGCTACCTAGAAAGACATATTAGATAAAATGTTCGAGCTGTTAAGGATCAAATTAGAAATAGGTATATTATGGTTGGGGTGGTGGGGTATCACGGCTATGAGATGATGGAAATAGCGTTAACATTCAAGCAACAACATGAAGGAGATAATGAAGTAGTAGGTTGGTAAAGGTAGGAAGAAAGGGTGGTTCCTCCACTCATATTACATCACCTCCAAGGGTGTAAATCGCACAGTCTGTGTCCTAAAATTTTGATCTAGGTCATGCATTTGAACAATTTTGTATTTGCATGTGTGGTGGTTGTACTTCATACTTACCAAAGAAATTTCTTTATGTAGGCCACCTAATACTAAAGTAAGCATGAAATCATCCTTTCAAAGAAGATTCTTGTGAAACCTAGTCATGCTAAATGAGATTACTCAAAACACAAAACACAATCAACTACTAATTAATCACATAGTAAAAAATGTGGAATAATTAAAACTGATTCCAACAATGTAAATAAACTCTAGAACGTTTACAAAAGGTCCATCATTCCATTCTCATATACTGTAACAAGTATTTACATATGGGTCCAAAGACCTTATTCACATCCTGCATACAAAAGATATTTCACATGTACATGCCATATATTTACAAACATTGGCAATATCATCATCGATTGATAACATCATTAGAATACTTAGTGGATGATAATTAAACGTCTAATTGAGTCAAAACCTGACCTAAGATGGTGACCATAGGTTGTAACCATATATTTGACACCCTTGATCATGAACATCAGTTGCCAAGATAGCAACACCATTGGTTGTTGAATGGTATGACCATCGGTTGTGTGATAGAGAAGGAAATAGTTTGAAAACCCTAATTTGAACCATCAATTATTTTGTGCTTAGCACCATAGGTTGATGCTATCAGCCTGTACCAGATCATGTTACACCTTATAAAGGTTGTACCATGTTTACAAGTTCATATAGAACTGTAACAAAATAGGGAACACAACAAAAATTCGTAATTCTAAACAAGCATGGTTTCTCTATGCTTAGATCATCACATTCAAGCATAAACATGAACTAACAAGCTTCTAGTAAGTAATATAAGTGAAGAATGCTATATAACTCGCCTCTATAGAGTAGGTCAGATATCAAACATCAAGAATCTCAAGCAAAGAAGGCAAAAAATCCCTAGATTCAGATCTGAACTTAGCCAAATTGGCACTTCTCTCCGCAAAGAAGAAAAACCCTAGAAAAAGAAACAAGAAGGAAGGATTTTTGAGTTCTAGAATCATTTTCACCATGGAACAGCAGGGTTACAACTTGGAGAGATATAGGAGGAAGAAGAGAAAAGAAATAAATGGAGGAAATAAGGTAAAACTTACACGTTTAGGTCAAGATCACTAGGAAGAAACGTTTTAGACCCAAAAAGGAAATCAATTGCAACCCTAGAATTTTTTCCAAGAAGATCCCCACTTTCTTCTTCCTGAGGCACCAACATTCGTAGCTGAACAGAAGAAGAACGATATTGGGAGAAGGAGGGAAGTGGTGGAGAGGAAATGGCTCGTTTTGGTGCTTGGGGATAAGTATATGAATTTTAAGATAAAGCAAAAAGAAAACGTTGAAGTCCTAGTATCTATCCAAGTGTCCATGGCTTTAAATTATTAAGAATATACAAGCACACACACAAGAAGCTCCCCCATTATCTGTATAGACCTGATTAGCTTTCCTTTGTCGAATTTCCCAGCCAATCACATGATTCATTAGTTGATAGCTACTAAAGGTAGATCATCCATGAAGGGGTAAACCCTAAAATACCCTTGAGGAAAACACCTTCAAACCATGGCTCAACTAGGAGCCCCATGGCTCCAAGTACTCAAGAATGATAATATAACATCCAAGGAACATAATGTATGTGTCAAATTGCAAAGAAAACCCCTCAATTGGGTAAATTGCAGAAAAGTCCCAAATGTACAAAAAATGCATAACTTGCTCAAACAGTGTCCAAATTGGACCAAATTTGAAACTTGAGATTGTATTATGATTTAAAAACATATAAAAAGGTTATATTATGGTTATAATCATTCAATTATAGTAATTAAGCTCATTCAACTTATTAAGCAAGTTCAGGGGCATTACAACTATAAACCCCTAATAAGGATTTTGCCCTGAAATCCTTGGCAAAAAGAGATGGGTATTATCTATGCATCTCATTCTCTAGTTCCCATGTGGATTACTCTATACCATGGTGATTCTACAAAAATTTCACTAGTATTATATCTTTTATCTTCAACTTTTCACCCTTCTATCCATGATCAACAGAGGACCCTCAACATAGGAGATATCCTCATGTAACTCAACCTCTACTGGTTGGATTGTCTGGTCAGTATCTGGATGGCATTTCTGTAACATAGAGATGTGAAAGACATTATGCAATCTATGTAGTTCTGGGGGTAGCTCCAGCTTATATGCTACCTTTCCAACACGACCTAGGACAGGGTATGGTCCCATAATCTAGGAACCAACTTACCCTTCTTTCCAAACCTCAACACACCTTTCCAAGGAGAATCCTTAGGATATACTCTATCTCCCACTTGGAACTCAAGTGGTCTGCGTTGGTTATCTGCATAAGATTTTTTCCAGTCCTCGACTGCTTTCAACTGTTGTTGTACCACTTTAATCTTTTCAGTAGTCTGATGTACTAGCTCAGGACCCAAAAGTTGATATTCACCTGTCTCATACCAGCAAAGAGGAGACCGACATCGTCTACCATACATAGCCTCATAAGTGGCCATATCTATGCTTCTTTGATAGCTATTGTTGTACACAAACTCTATCAAAGTCAGATGTACATCCCAACTACCAAGAAATTGCAGCACACATGCCCTCAAGAGATCCTCTAAAGTCTGAATAGTCCTTTCAGACTGGCCATCAGTCTGTGGATGAAAAGTTGTACTGAATCTCAACTATGTTCCCATTGTTGAATGCAGATGCTCCCAAAAATGACTTGTAAACTGTGGACCTCTATCAGAAATTATAGTCACTGGAATGTCATGCAGACGGACTATCTCATCAACATATATTTGTGCCAATTTCTCTACTATAAATGTCGTCTTAACTGGCAGAAAATGAGTTGAAATAGTCAATCTGTCTACTATAACCCATATGGAATCATGACTCTTGGCTGTCTTAGGAAGACCAACCACAAAGTCCATAGTAATAGGATTCCATTTCCACTGTGGTATTGGCAAGGGTTGTAATGTCCCTGCAGGCTTCTGGTGCTCAGCCTTCACCTACTGACAAACTAGACATTTGGCAATGAACTCTGCCATACCACGCTTTAGACCTGGCCACCAATACATGTCTTTCAAGTTTTGCTACATCTTGGTACTTCCAGAATGCATTGCATACATGGAGGAGTGAGCCTCCTCAAGTACCATCTTCCTCAACCCATCAACATCAGGAACTACTGTCCTATTGTCGTAACAAACTGTACCATCATTTGCCTCATGAAAGCCATCATACTTTTCACTTCCAATCCCTGGTCGGATATTTTGTATCATAGTATCATTCTGTTGTGCATCATGAATTTGTTGTCTCAAGGTAGGTTTCACTTGTAACTGTGCCAACAATCCTGCCAGCAAAGAAACTTCTAGCTATACATTCATCTGGAGAAGAGACACTAGCATATCTCTCTTATGGAACATCAAGGAATTTAATTGTGCATTATCTATCGTTGATGATGAAGATGACTTTCTACTCAATGCATCAGCTACCGCATTCACTTTCCCTGGATGGTAGTCTATTGTGTAATCATAATCCTTAATCATCTCCATCCATCTCCTCTGCCTCATATTCAACTCCTATTTTGAGAAGATATACTGTAAATTCTTGCGGTCAGTGAAGATCTGACACTTTTCTCCATAAAGATAGTGTCTCCAGATCTTTGAAGCATGGACCACCGTAGCAAGCTCCAAATCATATGTTGGGTAATTCTCCTCATGTTTATTAAGCTGCCGCAAAGCAAAAGAAATCACATTCTTATCCTGCATCAACACGCATCCAACCCATTCTTTGAAGCATCACAAAAGACAATATAGCCTTTTCCTTGCTCTGGTAGTACTAACACTGGTGCACTAGTCAACTTTTCTTTCAGAAGCTGGAAAGAATGTTGACACTTGTCATTCCAAGCAAAAGGAACATCCTTCCTGGTTAATCTAGTTAGGGGTAATGCTATAGAACTGAAGTCTTTGATGAACCTCCTGTAGTAACCTTCCAGACCTAGGAAACTATAGATCTCTGTCAGTGTCTTTGGTTGTTCCCATTCTAGTACATATTCCAATTTCTTGGGATCAACACAAATGCCTTTTGCAAATATAACATGACCCTGAAAAGATATTTACATTTGCTGAACTTAGTATATAGTTGATGATGTCTCAACAACGTCAATGCCTGATAAAGGTGTTGCTCATGATGTTGACTATCCTTGGAGTATATCAGGATATCATCTATGAACACGACCACACACTGATCAAGATAAGGTCTAAACACCCTATTCATTAGATCCATAAAAGCTGTAGGTGCATTGGTTAGCCCAAACGACATAACCACAAACTCATAATGACCATACCTAATCCTAAAAACTGACTTGGGTATGGCATCAGCCTTAATTCTCAACTGATGGTATCTTGACCTCCGGTCTATCTTTGAAAACACAGTGACACCTCTCAACTGAATAAAAAGATCATCAATCCTTGTCAAAGGATACTTATTCTTTATTGTCACCTTGTTCAGCTATTTGTAGTCTATACACAACCTCATTGAACCATCCTTCTTTTTGACAAACAACACGGGAGCACCCCAAGGGGAAGTGCTCAGTCTGATAAAACCCTTCTCTAACAGTTCTTGTAACTGTTTCTTTAACTCCTACATCTCTGTTGGTGCCATTCTATATGTTGACTGTGCTATGGGTTGTGTTCCAGGAACAAGATTGATCTCAAACTCAATCTCTCTAGGTGGGGGAATGCTAGGAAATTCCTCAGGAAAGACATCCTCAAATTCTTGCACCACTGGTACCTCCTGGATACTACGACCTACCGCCTTGGTATCCACAACATGAGCTAAGAAAGCCTCACATCCTTGTCTCATCAACCGCTCAGCTGTCATGGCTGACATCAAACATGTAGGAAGAATCTTCCTATCACCCTAAAAAATCCATTGTATATCTCCATCATGGAATGTTGCCACCTTAGTACTACAGTCCAAGACTACCTTGTATTTTTCCAAGGTATCCATTCCTAGGATTACATAAAAACTATGCATGTCAAGTGGAAAAAGATCCACTTGAATGTTGTGTCCAGAGAAAGAAAGAACACAAGAAGGGCACACTTCCGGCAACTCAGTGGAATCAACCAAAGGAGTCTCTAGTCATAGGCTATCAAATCTAAGACTAAAAGGTAGATAACAACTATCTATCACCTCTATGGTGATAAAAGAGTGTGTCAAACCTGGGTCTAGTAACACATATACGAAACAAGAAGCAGACATATCAGAATGAAATAACTCCATCTGACCTGTCATGACTCGTGGATTGACCACTGCTTTTGGCTGGGTCATGGCATAGAATCTTGCTGTCACTTAATGCCATCCACTTCCTCTGCTTGCTTGTCCAGAGGATTCTGTGCCTAACCACGTCCTCTTCCACTGCCACTACTAAATTGTCATTGTTGTGGACCTTGTTGACTTTGCCTTGGCTACTGAGTCACCTCCTCATATTTCATAGGGCAATAAGGTCTTGTATGCCCCACATGTTCTGGTGTACTGATATGGCCTAAACGGCCCTATCACTGAAACCGATGAGGTACTGTGGGCTCTCGTTGGCAGAAAATGGTGACCTCTACCCTTACTCGGAGTCCATTGTGACATTGCATGTGATCTTGGTTCAGTGAAGGTTGACCTTGGTTGCGACGGTGGTGGGAAAAACCTTGGCTTCTTAAAGCCTCCAGATGATTGCCCTTGAAACTGCATAGCTCGCTTCTTAGCATTAGCTTTATGCTTCTCTATGACAGACCTCTCAATCCTCCTGACAGATTCCATAAAGGTGGAAAACCTTTCCCTGTTCTCCAAGGCTGATGTTGTAGTAGTCCACTTTGTACTCAGTCTCTTCTCAAATCTCTAGATCCTTTCCTTGTCCATTGATGCCATGTGCGGGAAAAACCTCAGAAGTTCCATAAACTTTGATTCATACTCATTGATAGTCATAACTCCCTGAAAAATCTTCTCGAACTGAGAGATTTTCTCATCTAGGTAGGTCCCTAGAAAATATCGGCTAACAAATTCCCTCTGAAACTCCTCCCATTCTATCACAACTCCTGGCCTTTTCTCCTCTTCTATGGCCCACCAGTGGCTAACACTACCCTTCAACAAGTATACTGCATGCTTAACTTTGTCTTCTTCATTGATGTTTAGGATTTTGAACGCCTTTACCAGCTCAGTCAACCACATGTCAGCGTCGGCTGGATTAGAAGTACCTGCATATTCAATTGCCCCAACACGTCTAAGACGTTCAAATGTCTTCCTGACACCTTGGGACTCCACATTGGAGGTGGCTGCCCTAGCTTGAGGTGTTTGTGATCTGTTAGCGATATGTGTAATTTTAGCCATCATCTGTCTAAACATATGTTGAAACTCAGGATTGGCCATCATTGTCGGGTCTAGATGAGACATTGTGGGATGCTCTGGCCCTGCTTTTGGCACTCTCTCATCGTGTGCCTGCCTCTTTGCACCTCCTCCTGGTGCAACATAGCTACTCTTGACGTGTTCTTCATGTCCTTCAGACAAATCTGCATAAGCATAAACTATGATCAGATATGTTGGTTACATAAGAACAGACTCAAACCTAAGTCTTATGTCCCTGTAGACTCAGTAAACCTAGAGATCTAATACCAACTTAACTATGACACCTCATCACGCTAAATGAGATTACTCAAAACACAAAACATGGTCAACTACTAATTAATCACATAGTAAAAAATGCAGAATAATTAAAACTGATTCCAACAATGTAAATAAACTCTAGATTGTTTACAAAAGGTCCATCATTCCATTCTCATATACTATAACAAGTATTTACAGATGGGTCCAAAGACCTTAGTCACATCCTGCATACAAAAGATATTTCACATGTACATGCCATATATTTACAAACATTGACATACTACCAAAATCTCATGTCGATACAAGTATATCATCTAGAAAACACATCCCATACCCAGAACTGAGAGTACATGGATGACACTAGGACTCTACTACTGACATCTACAACTAACCAACCTTCTGAATCTATTGATCACCAGGTTGGTTCTCTTCCACAGCGCGACCTCGACCACGTTGCTCACGACCACCTAAAAATGTGGTGACCCACGGGTGAGACCCAGTCCAGCGAGAGATATAACTCTCTCCAATATATTGATTCTAACATATTAATTAATAGTAAATACATTGAGCAGTTAGGATATTCAATAAGCAATATGAATAGATTGAACAGTTTAAGCATACTAAGCAATTAAGCAAATAAGTTGTAGCATCAGGTAGAATTACACTATTTTCATAAGTCTGCATCATGTAAGAACTATGTAGTATAAAGACAAGACAAGGGTTAATCAACCAATATGATACGTATTAAACCCTAGCAATTATACTATACATCTTGTATTATATCTTTTATTATTATGCCCTGGGGAGTTTGAGTCATACCACTCAAAGTCCAACTGACCACTGTGAAGTGCTATTCAGTTCCGTATAAGATCTAGGAGTGTCGGTATCCTAAGATCTCTTCCCCTCGGTCAGTACGAGTAAACTGCAGTGACATACCAGTCAAACTGCCAACAGTGACATATAGTCAACTGATAACAACTAGTCCATACTTGGTACAAGTTATGACACTAGAAAATAGGGTATACAAAACCCTCTAATCTGAGGTACAACCACAACTATCCTCAATCACATCAAATGTCAGAGGCATGACCATAGCCATCCTCCATAACCTGCAATTGTGGATGACAAGGATATATCCTCAACTTGCCACCCCCACATACTCAACAGTATGCGCTCTGAGTTTCCCTTGGGAATATTCGTTTCACCATCCATTAAGTTCTGACATTGAAGATTTCTCTACGGCACAAGGCTCTACATGATTAAGGTTGCACTTGATTAATTACTGCCAATTGAATGCATTAAGGCTTTATCATACAAGTGGACATTCAAACCCTAATTGTTTTCTAAGAAGAGTATATGTATAACAACTTCAAAGGATATAAAACATTTGAGATATAAATCTTAATCACATTACCACATTCTATCATTCATTGCAAATTAATGGAACACACTTATCATCATACTATTACAAGATACCAATATCTTATCACAAGTTCTTGGGTTTTAACCCTTATTGGAACATGAAGAGGATTTAACTTCAATCATGGCTTCAAACATGACAAATGATCGTTAAGACCATCACATTATTCATAATAAGGTTATCATCATCATTCCATACCTTAACAAGGCTCAAAAAATCATTCACACATATGTGTCCATAGATATTATGGCAAGGCACTATGATATTCAAATAATACTACATTGTGGTTTCAACACAAGAACAGTGCACTTCATTATCACATTAATCATTCAAGAGGTCTGATTATAACCAGTCAACATCATATAATTACATCAAGGTTAGGTATAACAAGCTAGATCACATGGGAGTTACACATCCACTTATTATAGTGATTTATCAAATATAACTATATAATGGCAAAGGTAAGACAACCAATTAATGGTATTGAACCATAGAATTATCATCACTATAACCCACATATAAAACCATGTGATTTATTCTAATCCATTGGATGTTAAAGCATCCAATATTATTCATTGGATCAGGTTCATTGTTCAAGGTTATCAATTGAAGTATAGGTCTAACCATTAGATCAATTGAACCAAGGAACCATTGGTTCAAGGTTTAGTCAAATATACAATTACATTCCTAAGTGGTGACCTGATCCACCATTAATTGTGATCATTAGATCACCATTGGCTACTAGATCAGTAATGCATTCAGTTAACACCATTGAATATTAAGCCAATATCATCATCGATTGATAACATCATTAGAATACTTAGTGGATGATAATTAAACATCTAATTGAGTCAAAACCTGACCTAAGATGGTGATCATAGGTTGTCACCATACATTTTACACCCTTGATCATGAACATCAGTTGCCAAGATTGAAACACCATTGGTTGTTGAATGGTATAACCATCGGTTGTGTGATAGAGAAGGAAATAGTTTGAAAACCCTAATTTGAACCACCAATTATTTTGTGTTTAGCACCATAGGTTGATGCTATCAACCTGTCCTAGATCATGTTACACCTTAGAAAGGTTGTACACATGTTTACAAGTTCATATAGAACTGGAAATAAATAGGGAACACCACAAAAATTTGTAATTCTAAACAAGCATGGTTTCTCTATGCTTAGATCATCACATTCAAGCATAAACATGAACTAACAAGCTTCTAGTAAGTAATATAAGTGAAGAATGTTATATAAATCACCTCTATAGATTAGGTCATATATAAACAGTAAGAATCTCGAGCAAATAAGGCAAGAAATTCCTAGATTTAGATCTGAACTTGGCCAAATAGGCACTTCTCTCCACAAAGAAGCAAAACCCTAGAAAAAGAAACAAGAAGGAAGGATTTTTTAGTTCTAGAGTCATTTTCACCGTGGAACAGTAGGATTACGACCTAGAGATATACAAGAGGAAGAAGATAAAAGAAATAAATGGAGAAAATAAGGTAAAACTTACACTTTTTGGTCAAGATTACTAGGAAGAAGCTTTTTAGACCCAAAAAGGAAATCAAATGCAACCCTTGAATTTTTTTTCCAAGAAGATCCCCACTTTCTTCTTCGTTGGGCACCAAAATTCACAGCTGAATAGAGGAAGAACAAGGTTGGGAGGAGGGAAGTGGTGGAGCGGAAATGGCTCATTTTGGTGCTTGGGGATAAGTATATGAATTTTAAGATAAAGCAAAAAGAAAAAGTTGAAGTCCTAGTATATATCCAAGTGTCCATGGATTTAAATTATTAAGAATATACAAGAACTCATACAAGAAGCTCCCCCATTATCTGTATAGACCTGATTAGCTTTCCTTTGTCAAATTTCCCAACCAATCACATAATTCATTAGTTGATAGCTACTCAAGGTAGCTCATCCATGACGGGGTAAACCCTAAAATACCCTTGAGGAAAACACCTTCAAACCATGGCTCAAAGTACTCAAGAATGATAATACATCATCTAAGGAACATAATGTATGTGACAAGTTGCAAAGAAAACCCCTCAATTGGGTAAATTGTGGAGAAGTCCAAATTGTGAAAAAAATTGCATAACTTGCTCAAACAATGTCCAAATTGGACCAAATTTTGAAAATTAAGCTTGTATTATTTTTTCAAAACATATAAAAAGGTTATATTAGGGTTATAAGCATTCAATTATAGTAGTTAAGCTCATTCAACTTATAAGCAAGTTCAGGGGCGTTACAATTCTAGACACAGACAAAGAATTCCCTATAATTCGGTTCAGGTTGCGACTCAATTGAGCAACAAGTTGCCTGAACTTTTAGAAGTTGAAAGAGTAACGATGGACTTTGTGGATTTGCATTACCGGTTCAAAAGTCATGTGCCACTTGAACCTCTGGCATGAATGTCCATAAAACAATTTGAATGGTTAAGCGGGAGTCTAGGAGTATTTGGAGGCAAGTATTCAAATTTCAATAAGGTGTCATTGTTATTTGAGAAGAAAAAGGTAACAAAGGGTAGATTAACACCAATCCCATGCTTCGAATAGGCAACATTGAGCACCAACACTTACACATAAGAAAACATGGTCACAGTATGTACCAAACAGAAAAGGGACTCTTGTAGTGGATGCTTTTATGGGGTTTCTGCATCACATCAATGGTTGGGGAAATTTTCATTGGGAACCTTGGCATGTGAGGGATAGTGGAAATAATGACAAGGGAAATTTAGTAGGTGACAAGGTAGGATGATCTCATGTAGTGCCAATAGGGTAGTAAATGCTAGTAGTTTCTAAGCTTGTGGGCATGATATGAAATAATGAAATTTTATGACAGAAGAAGAGAGGGATCATATGTAGGGAAATACAACATTAGATAGGCAACAGAAACAAAAAAATTTCTTGACATATTTCCCATTAACCAGCAAACCATATCAATACCCCTCTATGTATAGGAGGGGTTACGATCAGGGTTCCCAGTCCAGCCAATGCGGTACTAGAGTGAGAGCGGAAAGGATAGAAGATCTTGAATTTTCACAACAATTCTGGAAGTTTTGCAACTTGCGTCATATGAAATGGTCATCTCACCCAACGAGACAGTTGTTTTGCCCAGTGAGATAGTCGTATGGAACGTGAGATGGTCATTTCGCTAAGAGAAATGGTCATTTTACAGTTTCCAACTTTTGCACGTATGTTGGCACATCAATTCCAATTAGTACTCAACTTGACGTCAGCACCGATCCTTGATGCAATCGAATTGCACCCCCGAGATGGAAGTTTGGTGCAACTGATACGAGCGTCTTACACCAGGCCAGACGACCTTTTCACACAAGTGAGACAGGTGTCTCATAATCCAGGTCAGATAGAATTCCAATCAATGTACAGTACAATCAACCTGATACTTCAAACAACAGTCTCAACACTTGAACTGGTCGTTTGGCAATCTAGTCAGCTGATCTATTACGTGAATTGTAACACCTAAACACTTTATTAATCAATTCGATCATAATTCAAGATCAAACTCCTCTTCTAGATGAGTTCCTATGTGTGTGACCCTATAGGTCACATATCATGTTAGTAGTGAATGTCCATAACAATTTATGACCTCACAAGGAAAGATCGGTGCCTAGTCACACATCATTGCTACCCAAGTGAATGGAAAGTTGGGGAGCAACTTCAACCTACAATCTGTTTATGGTGTTACAATATTTGTATAGTTCCTTTATCATTGATATCCTAATTGAACTAGAGGTATGGAGCGGTCATCCTCATTATTATTCAATGTTGTTCCTCAAACCAGAGCAGACGACATGAGATATATGTAAGCTAAATATCATATATTGACTCACATGTGTATGGACATGCTTTTCTCGGTCTCACTAATCAAGAGTCATTGGATATCATACTCTTTTTGGAGGGAAACATCCCATAGCTATCACTCACAGTCAGTCCCCATGTGTCAAAGTCACCCAATCTTCACTGTTATAACAATCCATGTTTCAGGATTGAGTTTGATGATGTAAAAGTGTACCCAACGACATGTGATGAGTGCAGTGATTTCAGGTCTAAGAATCACAACCAACACCATCACTGTGAGAGCTGACTATGACTTCAATGAAGATGGATTCCATTTGTCAGTCTCACAGTGGGTTTGTCAGATACAATGTTATCTAAAATGTATTTGTGTGCTTGGTTTGAAATAGCCATATCATGACTCACAAGATTGCATCATCAACCAACCCACACTCTGATCTTATGTGTTATTGTTGTCTATCAACCTGCCACAATAAAAATTGATCAGGAACATGATGAGAATATGTATATGTGGTCTTAATATCTATATGATCTCATTTCGACAAGGCTATTACTTGAAGACATACATAATTGAGTAATATTATTATCTAGACATTTATAGTGTTCCATCATTATCTCATAACTGAATAGAACATAATAAATTGAAAGGTTGCCTTTTATTATTAATTATCAAATCATATATCTAATGCCTCATTCCAATCATCATATCATTGGCTCTCTGGTCATACAGACCAACAGACTCCCACTTGCACTTAGAGCCAATCACCCACAGATCTCATCCCGAGTGACCTAACATGACCTTCATGCTTTTCTTGAACAAGTGCTTTTATAGCGGGTTTAGCAACATTTTCTTTAAGTTGGTATTTTGCAATTTTCTCATCTCCACTATACGACTGCTCGTATGATATGGAAGTGCCATAGTATGCTATCTAAGATTCCCAGTCTAACCAGTAGCTCCATTTTTGTCATCAGTATTTCTACTGTGTCATCAGCGGTTGGAACCTCACACCAGTGCACCCATATGAACTTCTTGATCCATATAGTATCCTATATTGTTCTCATACTACAAAGATACTTGACTTCTCTTATAGATTTGAAAAACTATCATTAGCCCAGAACACTTTATAGCTTACACTTCACATTTAATGTCAAACATAGATTGTGATTTTTTGTCAGTTCGGAAACTTACATCGGTGTAACTATTTACACTCGACTCTTCCTTATCACAATACTTAAGGAATGGATCCTTTTAGTGCTTCACAAGTACCTAAGGATGTTCATTATGGTAGTTTGGTGACTCTCACTGGTTTCTGATATATACCCTCTCGTCATGTCCAATGCATACGAGATTTCTAGGCAGGTATATATGTCATCTCATGATGTCAAAACATATGAGATGACTGGATATCCTCCTGTCATGTCCAATACATATGAGATAACTGGATATCTTCTCGTCATGTCCAATACATACAAGATAACGAGATAAATACATAGCGTTGCTTTTAAGATAGAGCCAATTGCGAATGCATAAGGCATCTATCAATGTGTTCCTATTCTTCATAATAATTGGGACACTAGGCTCCTGAGAGACTAACTCCATGGAACATGGACACGTTTTCTCTCATTGAGTCTTGAATGTTGAACCCTTCAACATTTTGCCAATGTATGTTCTCTTACTTAGGTCAAGAAGCTTTCCAGATCTATCTCTATAGCCCTCGATTCCTATCACATAGGATGCTTCACCTAAACCTCTCATACAGAAGGTACTTTCCTTGCCAGATTTTAACATATGCAAGATAAGGATGTTATTCCCCATCATTATGTGAAATAAAAACTATGCTCCCACTAAATCTTTTGTAATCACAGATTCCATCTTGATTCTGACTCAAGTCAAACTTTTTGACTATCTTGTCAAATATAAGATTTCTTCTCTGAGATGCTTACTTCAATCCACAAATTGATCTTTGTAGCTTATAGCCTTTATTTGCATTAATGGGTTTATAAAACCATTAGGGCGTGTCACATACACATCCTTTTAATTATTCCAATCAAGGAATGCAATTTTAATATCCATATGCCAAATCTCACAGTCATACTAAGATGCAAATGCAAGCATGATCCAGATGAATTTAAGCATGGTAACTGGTCAAAAACTTCATCATGTTCAATACTTAAACTAGTTTGAAACTCTTTGCAACCAATATGCCTTTCCATGTTGATCTCCTTCCAAAGACCCAAATCCGCCCAATGGGTTTTACCCCTCCAGGTGGATCTAGCAAGGTCATACCTTGTTGGTGTACATGGAGTCCATCTTTGATCTTATTGCCTGAAACCATCTCTCAGATTCTAGTCCCTCAATAGTTTCTTGGTAGGTTTTTGATTCATCTTTATGATCAACTTACTTCCTTCTTGAGTTATAAGATCTTTCAAACTTAAGGCATGTTCTACTAGAACTATGAGTTTCGTGTTTACATAAGGAACTTGAGATTCCACAACAACTTGTGATTCTCCTTGTTCCTATTGTACCTCTTTAGGTTCTATTTTTGTTATTTGTCTCGAATATTTTGAGTTCTACTTTTACTCCCACTGATTCCTTTGGAACTAATTTCCATTTAGGAATTCAGTCATCCTAGAAACAAACACTTTGTTGTCGAGTTGGAATATAAGTAGTATTCAATAAGATAACATTCATGTCATTTGTGGATAAAGTCTTTTAAGAAACTATTTCTTATACAAACTTTCAATCCTAATCACTATAAAAGACACATTGAGACTGCTCCTATGCCATATCGCATATGATGTCTTTGAACCATTTTAGACGGTACATTGTTTTAGTTATAGCATGTTCCCAAAAGAAATTGTAAGATCAGCTAGATTTTGTTGATAATATCACCATGATCTAACATGGTGTGATACCTTCTTTCTGACACATCAATATGTTTCTGGTGGAGTTCAATGTGATACACTATCACGATCTCTCTAGAAGGTCTTCAAACTCTTGGTTCAAAATATTTCAACATTGATCCCATCCATGTATCTTAATACTTTTACCAATTCAGCCATTTACTTCATTTATGATCTCCTTGAACACTTCAAGAGATCCAAACTTGTATTTCAATAAATACAAATTTCAATATCTACTAATCATATCAGTTAAGATAATGAGGTACTTGTGACTATCTTTAGCATTCATTCTAAAAGGTCTATGTACATCAACATGTACTAGTCCTAATGTAATAGTCAATCTCCCACCAAGTCTAGTGAAGATTATTTTGTCATATTGCACAACAAATAAGACATGCATGTCTCTATTGGTTCAATAACCAAAAGAGTCTAGATAACCATCATATGGATTCTAGAAATGCATTTCTTGATTATCACTACTACAAAAACAGTGTTCAACGTCGCTTTTAGAGGCATCCATTTTTTAGTAAAACCGATGTTGTTAACATTAAACGTCGGTTAATAAGGACATCCGACGTCTATATTTGAAGACCATCCAGACACGGGTATCACTTTTCATTCAGTGTCGGTTGAAGAAAAGAAACCGACGCCTAAAGCATCTTGCAAAATCAATTTTTTTGAGCAAAAAAAAATTGTGTCAAAGTATCAGATACAACGTCGGTGTTTTACCTAATAACTGACGTTGAATGAAGATAAAATTTGCGCCAAAAGTTCCAATATGGGCGTCGGTTTTCTTAGCATAACCGACGTGATAAGGGTGCACACGCCGTCCCCACCAAAAACATTAGGGTAAAGGAATGTCCAAATGGACGTCGGTTTTTACTATCAACCGACACCTAAGATTTTAGGTGTCAGTTTTGTCGATAATTGATGCCTTTTACAAACTTAATAGACCCGCGATCACCCGAGTCTTCCCCTTTCTTATGTTTAATCGTGAGAATTCTCCTCTCCTACTGCTCGCCTCAAATCACCCGACGACGCCCCCGCCCGCCCGCATGCAACCTGTTGTTCGCCGCCACTGCTGCTGGTGCGTCTCTGCTCGCCGCCGCCACTACGTCCTCCTTCTCCTGTTATCATTCTACTCACCGCAGTCAACCTCCACCACCGCCGCCTTCTCTGCTCGCCGCCTCCTTCTCTTCTCTCCACACTCTTCTCCACGCTTCTAGGTAGCCCTCTTCTTCTTCCTTCATGCCCCTCTTTTCTTCCTTCTCCCTTCAGGCCCCTCTTCTTCTTCCTCCTGCTCCCTCTCCTTACCTAATGGATTAAATCAAGGCCACGACTGTGTGGCCATCCCACACTGTCGTGGCCTTGCTTTTATCCATTTGGTAAGGAGGGAGCAGGAAGAAGAAGATACATTTGCAATTGAATACTAATGCTTGACCTAATTCTGTAAATTTTGATGCATGTAGAATTAAGATTTTAAATCCCTAATACACATTTTACCATAATCTTGAATTAACTATATTGCTGAAATCTTGTGATCAATCTATGTAATATATTAAAACCCTAATGTTAAATCTCTGATTTTGTAGTGATGTGTCACCCTAACATCTACATGAATCCCTATTGTATGATGTAGATTGATGATAATGCATGAGCAAGTTTGAAATTTTGAAATCAATTATGAATCTCTCCATCCCTAGGTCATACTAATTTATGTGTAATCTTTATCTTGATGATGAACATGCATGGACACTCGAAATGTTGAAATCAATGTTATAGAATGACAACACATGTATTTGTTGGCCTAGAAACCCGTCCAAGATTTACTCATTAGGATGTAAGTGTATAATGTGTATTTTCAAGAAAATTCCGGTAGCATTTCCCCATTTGTTCTCTAAGTACATCTGTACTTGGAGAACATCAGGGAAATGCTTCTGAAATTTTCTTGAAAATCCAATACACATTATACACTTACTAGTGAGATTAGGTGTTCAAGAATGGGATAGGTGGTACACATTTATTATATATAAGAATGACAGCACATGTATTTGTTGGCCTAAAAACCCGTCCAAGATTTACTCATTAGGAGTAAATCTTGAATAGTCCCCGATTTGGGACTGTTCTTGAACACCTAATCTCACTTATGATGTAAGTGTATAATGTGTATTTGGTTTTCAAGAAAATTTTGGCAGTGTACTTAGAGAGCAAATGGGGAAATGCTGCCGAAATTTTCTTGAAAACCCAATACACATTATACACTTACTAGTGAGATTAGGTGTTCAATAATGGGATAGGTGGTACACATTTATTATATATAAGAATGACAACACATGTATTTGTTGGCCTAAAGTTTTAACCATGCAAAAACTCTAATCCTAGACCCTAATCTTGTTGTAATATATACTTGTTTTCTCTTTGATCATAGAATGGATAGATCATGGATGTCCATTCGCAATCGCTGCACCCTAGAGTTTATATCTGGTCTTGACCAGTTTATTAGATTTGCCGAGGAACATAGGAAACAACCTGGAGATAGGTTCTACTGTCCATGCAGGCATTGCGGTAACAACTTGAAAGTCAGCACCGATGACGAAATCAAAAGTCATGTCATGTGCAATGGGATTATACAAGGCTATACAGAATGGCACTGGCATGGAGAGATTTTAAACCCGAAACCAGTGGATGCCGATAGCAGTGCTTGTGTGGAAGAAGAAATTGCCTCCGATGACGTAGATGTGAATGAACCAGTTCCAGTAGACATCGTTGATGTGATGCTGGATAGTTGTGGGGTAGAGCACCCCGATCCACCTCCCATTTTTAGAAACATTGTGCATGATGCTGAGATATCGTTATACACAGGTTGTACTAAGTTTACGAAGCTTAGTGCTGTGTTGAGATTGTATTTGTTGAAAGCAAACAATAGATGGAGTGACAAAAGCTTCACGTCATTGTTGTCTTTGTTGAAAGAAATGCTTCCTGAAGGAAACGAGCTGCCAATCTCAACATACCAGGTAAAGAAATTGTTGTGCCCAATGGGAATGGATGCCAAGAAGACACACGCATGCCCGAATGATTGTGTATTATTTCAAAAGGACTATGTGGATTTGAAAGATTGTCCAAAATGTGGTGTGTCACGGTATAAATTGACGACTTCGGGGGAGTCCAAAACTGGTTCTCCTGCCAAGGTGATGTGGTATCTACCTATAATATCACAGTTTCAACGCTTGTTTGCCAATCTGATAGATGCGAAGAATTTGAGGTGGCATGCAAATGTTAAGAAAAATAATGATGGGATCCTACGACATGCGTCTGATTCCCCACAGTGGAAGAAGATTGATCTATTATACCCTGAATTTGGTGAAGAAGTCAGGAATCTAAGACTTGGGCTTTGTACAGATGGGATGAATCCGTATGGGACATTGAGCAGCCAACATAGCACTTGGCCAGTCATGCTTGTTATATACAATCTTCCTCCCTGGCCGTGTATGAAAAATAAGTATGTAATGTGGTCGTTGTTGATATCGGGCCCTAAACAACCTGGAAATGATATTGATGTTTATCTTGAACCTCTGATTGATGACTTAAAGAAACTCTGGGGTGAAGGTGTGATGACCTATGATGCTTCACGGAGAGAGACATTTCGTTTGCATGCTATGTTGTTTTGCACTATTAATGACTTTCCAGCATATGGGAATTTGTCTGGATATAGTGTCAAAGGAGCTAAAGTGTGTCCTATATGTGAAGAGAACACTGATTCAACAAGACTAAAACATGGCGGTAAGATTGTATATCTCGGTCATCGAAGGTTTCTTACAGAATTGAATCTGTATCGTAGGAAGCGTGAAGCATTCAATGGATTGAATGAGGAACGGAGTGCACCTAAACCTATACCAGGGGAGGTTGTTTATGAAAGAGTAAAAGACTTTGTCAATGAATTTGGTAAGAGATCACAATGTACTATGGCCACACGGAGTGACAAATCTTTATTCAAGAAGAAGTCAATATTTTAGGATCTTCCTTATTGGAGTTCTTTGACAGTCAGGCATTGTATCGATGTCATGCACGTTGAGAAAAATGTTTGTGATAGTGTCATTGGTACTTTGTTGAATATACCAGGTAAGACTAAAGATGGGATAAAATCTAGACTAGACCTACGTGAAATGGGAATAAGGTCAGAATTAATAGAATTTCGTGAAATGGGAAATCAGAGAACATACTTACCTCCCGCTTGTTACACATTGTCTAGAAAGGAGAATAAAGCTTTTTGTGAATGTTTGGTAAATGTTAAGGTGCCACAGGGTTACTCATCCAACATCCGTAGAATGGTATCAATGAAAGATCTGAAGTTGATAGGTCTTAAATCTCATGATTGTCACACTCTAATGCAACAAATATTCAATGTGGCAATTCGATCTATATTGCCGAAGCATGTAAGGTTTGCAATCACCAGACTTTGTTTCTTTTTCAACAGTCTGTGTAGTAAAGTTATTGACCCTGATACTCTCGATAATTTGCAAAGAGAAGTGGTTGTTACCCTATGTTAGCTTGAGATGTATTTTCTTTCTTCATTTTTTGATATCATGGTACATCTTGTTGTCCACTTGACTAGGGAGGTGAAAATGTTGGGACCAGTTTTCTTGCATTGGATGTATCCCTTTGAACGATACATGAGCGTTTTTAAAAATGATGTTCAAAACCGTTATCGGCCTGAAGGGAGTATTATTGAGGGTTATGTGGGGACAGAGGTTATGGATTTTTGCAATGACTTTCTCAGTGGTAATGACACTCCTGGTAATGATAAGAATATTGAGGAGCAATTTGGCAAAGGAATTTTGGGATCACGGGTGAAAGTAATCAGCCATGAGCAGTTGGAACAATGTCACTTGTATATTTTACACAACATGGACGAAGTGAGTGTTTATATTGAGGAACATACCAATTTCATCAAGAGACAATATCCTCGAGCCAATATAATGTGGCTCGCTAGAGAGCATAACAAGACATTTATTAAGTGGTTTGAAGATAAAGTCTTACATCAACTATCTCAAACACCGGATGATATTACGGAAACTATCTAATGCCTCGCTTTTAAACCGAAACTGAATGTTATGTCTTATGAAGTGTATGACATTAATGGATTCACATATTACACAAAGCGGAAAGATGATAAGAGTGTCGTCCAAAACAGTGGGGTCACCCTTCAAGTGTCGACTATGTTTTTTGCAAGTGCAAAGGATAAGAGTCCACGAAGCAAAAATGTCATATTACGGTGTCATTGAACACATATGGGAGTTTGACTACATAGATTTCAGAATTCCTCTCTTCAAATGTAATTAGGTTGATAACACCAAAGGAGTTATAGTGGATGAATTGGGTTTCACTTTAGTGAACTTTGAAAAGATTGGCGAGAAGGGTGAACCATTCATATTGGCATCACAGGCGAAACAAGTATTTTATATCGATGATCCTGCAAATGATAAATGATCGGTTGTTCTTCATGGTAAAAGATAGTTCATTGAAGATCCTATAGATGAAGAAGAGTACTATGATAAGTATGATGACTCCAGTCCATTCTCAGTTGGGTTGCCAACACCAGCAAATATTGAAGCTAATGATGACTTGTATGTGCGCGGAGATCACAATGAAGGATTGTTAATTGATAAAAAATTGCAATATTAGAGGCATGTTTATATTTTTTATATGTTTTATTTTTATGAATGTGAACTTTACAATGTGAATTACTTTACAATGTGAATGTGAACTTTAAAATGTGAATTTTACAATGTGAATTACTTTACAATGTGATATTTACAATGTGAATTACTTTACAATGTGAATGTGAACTTTACAATGTGAGCTTTACAATGTGAATTACTTTACAATGTGAATGTGAACTTTCAGATGGCTAAGCATTCTCCTGATGATCGTGCTGATGATTACCGTGAGGGTGAGGATATCAATGTGCCGCCTCACAATGTAAGTTTTAAAAATATATCATATATTTATATCTATATGTCCATTTATAGTTATATCATGTAAGTGTGTTTATTTTGTCAAATTTAAGGTTGATGATGCATATGTACCCTCTGAAGCACTTGAGGCACTTGATGAGCAGCACTAAAAGGTTGACAAGAGAAGGGGCATCACTATGATGAAGAAGTTAATAGCACAAAGGGGCAATGGACCCAAACTTGTTGTGGATTTTGATAATGCAGGAAATGCAATTGGAGTGAATCGCCATTTGTTTGTTTCATATCTTGGGTATGTTACTTGTAGCCATTGTGGTTGTAAGACAGATTCTTAGCATAAAGTTCCTAAGGGGAAGAAAGACATAATATGGAAGGATTTATGCGTGAGTTATTATTAATTTGCAATTCTATTTTGTAGATTACTAATTTTTTGGATACTAGTTAATAGCAATTCTATTTTGTAGAGTATATTTGAATTGGATGAAAAGTTGCATCGTAAATGTGTGATGCAACGTTGTGGGAGAGTCCTAAGGAACTATAGGACAAATCTCACCCGAGAATACATAAAAGAAGGTGACAAGAGGAAGAAGACAGCCACTGAACAGTGGAACTTCCTGGACCAAGAAGAATGGGACGCGTTTGTTGCTTCAAGACAAACTGATGAATTCAAGGTATTAGGCGTCACTCCCAATTTAATTAATATACGTTGTATTCACCTATTCAATATTAACATTTAGCGTTACTAACCAAATCATTAATGTGCATACTAACTAGGCCCTCAGTGAGGCACAAAAAGCAAGGCGTGCACTGAATGTGCATGATCACACAATGGGTCCAAAGGGGTATGCAGGCATTCGCCAAAGACTACAGGTTGAGTCTACTGCTCTGTCTGCTGCTACTCAGAAGTCCTCTACTATAGGTTGCCACACCTCTGCCTCACCATGATGTCTGGATAGCTGGGAGGCAAAATAAGAAGGGAGAAATAAGGAACCCCGCAACTGCTAAGGCGGCTGAAAAAATGGTAAAATACAACTATTAGAGCGATCGTTCGAATATTGATTATTTGTGGTGTTTATTTAATTACAAATTTTTGTTTTGGCGATTAGCGGGAGCTGCAAGAGATGAGGAAACAAGGCAAGTTCATCCATGAGGGCACAAGGGATGAATTGACAGTTGATCTGGGTAACCCAGAGCATCTTGGACGTGTTAGGATTGCAGGCGCTGGTGTGGACATCAAAGCATTCTTTGGGCCATCCCAACGCAAACATGTCCCAAAAGCGGGAACTTCACAAGAAGAGGTAACCTATTCTTTCTTTATAATGTTACTGTAAAAGAGAATTCAATAATCAAAAGCTAATGTTTCTTTTATCCATGTAAAGGTAGATAAGATAGTTGATAGGAGAGTCGATGAAGTAGTTGATAAGAGAATCAAGGAAGCAGTTGATAAAACACTCCATGAAGCAATGAGCAAGTGGCAGGCATCTCTGACTGCCACTCAGTAGACAATACCTATGGCGTCCCGCTCTACTCCTACTGTAGAGGTTGGGAGTAATCCTATAGACCCACCACCTAGCACATCCGCGGTAAGTATTTTTATGACATAGTAACTAGTCTTTTCAAGATGATATGTTTTCAAGATGATATGTATATATGTATATAACATTCTTTACACAAAAATTTGTAGGGGTTGAAGCCATGTCATCTAAAAAGTAAAGAATTTGTCATTGCAGAGGCGTCGGCTTACCCATCCCTACCAGGGGAAATGTTTCATGGGTCTCTATTACCAGCTGGTTGGGTTCGTGTGAGCCCTCTATGTATATTCCCCAAGTGGATGGATCTTCCATTGCCATATGCCCACCCAGATTGTGAAACGCTTGGTGAGGAAGAAGGCGGAGTGATATTGTAGCTAAAAGTAGATGTCCTCTATACTGAAACTGTATGGCAAATTTACATTACGTTAAATTGTTACTGTGTGTATATGTTGTCAATTGATCTGAAATTATATATATATATATATATATATATATATATATATATATAGGATAATAAGAAGACACCCAGAGCATCTAGGCCTCCACCTCCACCTCCTACATTACCAAGTTGGGTTCCATAGGACCTATCTGTCCCGTTAGGTCCTAATTATAGGGGTATGATAGTATGGTTAGGCGAACATCATATAAATTTCCCTATAACTGTTTCTATAGATGCAGATGATGCATGTCAATCATACAATAGCAAACTATTTATACAAGATATTTTGAAGTTGTTTCGATATGATTGGTTGAATACATTTGTGATAGAGCTATGGATAAGGTGAGATCTTCTTTATACATCCATATACCTTGTGTAGGATCTGGTGATCTGGTTATTTTATTTATTAATGCATATGTAATACATGTTTTGCAGCTACTTAGACAAGATATGTGCAGATTTTGCATTTGAACATGTAGGATTTTTTATTCCATCTTTGATTAGTCTAGTAGCTAAAGACCCTTCGTCAGTTCAACAATACTGCTGTGATTCTTTTACAAATTTTGCTCAAAATAACAAGACGGGGATAATAGCTCCATTCAATGTAGAGTAAGTTTACTTTGCTTATAATTTGGACTTAAGAAAATTACATTTTTATTGTAGATTTTGAGTTATTAATTTTTAACTTTTTTACCTCTAGTGGTATGCATTGGGAGTTACTAGTTATTGTCCCCGAGATGTTCATTGTCTATTATCTAGATCCTAAGGGGACTAAATTGAATTCAAAATATGGACACAAAATGAAAATGGCATTATTCCGGTGAGAAATATTTCATTTTCATATCCGTTAACATATGTTATTACATTACTATTTAATTATGCAATGTACTGTGTTACATTAACATGTAGGGGTTTAGATGAGTTCAAAAAGGCTGGAGGAAAGGTCCCCAGGAAAAAGAACTAGCAAATAATTTGGAAAAATGTGGAAGTAAGTTCCCGACTGCAGTGTATATATTATTTATGTGAACAGTGCTTAATTAGTTGTATTTTTTAATATTTTGTATGTTTCAATTTATAGTGTGCTACACAAGACAACGGATGGGCATGTGCATACTACGTGATGCGATTTATGTACATGATTATCAAATATGTCGCAGTGGACATCGATACCATTCCTGAGGTATTATATATAGTCTCATTAGATAATATGAAATATATCAATCTTATTTATATATTATTAATTATATATATACACCATTCTCTTTGTAGGTGCTTACAACAGACCAAACTACAGGAAAGGCCTTACCAGATGTACATGCTCCCTATACGACCGTAGAATTAAATGATGTAAGATAAGAATGGGCAACAGCCATACAAGTAGTGTGAGTTTTAACATATAATTGGGATGTTGATAGCGAATAATGACTAAAGAATGATATTTTGTAAATGAATTTCTGAATTATAATATGTGTGAATGTTTCTACATGTCTGAATGTTTCTACATGTGTCTGAATGTTTATACATGTGTGAATGTGAAAATGAATGAAACTACTGGCTGCTATATGAATGTTTCTACATGTGTGAATGTGAAAATGAATGGAACTACACATTGCTACATGAATGTTTCTACATGTGTGAAAATCGAATGGAACTGCAGGTTGCTAAATGTGTGAAAATTAATGTTGTTAATTTTGTAGGTTTGTGGCCTGTTGTTGGCTGATATCAATGAATGTCATAAACCTGCAGTTCATAACTGAACTGTAGGTTTCTCATCCTGCGACCAGCCACAACAGGCCTGCAGACTGATAAGAAAAAAAACATAAAATAGGCGTCGGTTATTTGTTTAAAACCGATGACAAATGATTACAGTGTCGGATAAATAATTATAACTGACGCCTAATGCTTGTGATGTGGCATCGGTTATCACTAATAAACCGACGCTGATGGTTATGGCGTCGGTTGCCCTACTACTAACCGGCGTCGATTTCCCTAATGAGGCCAGACACCATGGCCGTGCTGGCCACCTTGGTCGTGGCAGCGGACCAGACACCACGGCTGTGCTGGCAGCGGGCCAGACAACACGGCCGTGCTGGCCAGCACGACCGTGGCAGTGGGTGATATGGCTTCAGTTATCACTAATAAACCGACGTTGATAATGCCCCAGATGGCGCCCTTTATGTGGCGCGAAGGTTTATGGCGTCGGGTTCAAAGCTAATAACTGACGCCTATACCCCCTGCTGGTGCATTTTCGATGGCACGCGAAGAGTTGTGGCATCAGTTTGAGAACCGACGCCTAACGGTTGTCCTTTTAGCGGAGCCCACATAGGTGTCGCATTAAAACCGACACTAAAGGCCGTAAATAACTGACACTAAAGGCCGGTTATGTACTAGTGTATGCACTTTAGATGGCAATGCTATAGGTATTCTATTTGTTTGATTTATCAAGTCATTCAGTATATGTTTCACACACATTTGTCTCTACAACTATCCACTATAGTTTATAAGACATAGGGCATTGCCATAAAAGATCATATCTTTAAAATGTAACATAATGTCCTCGTCACACAAGACATGTGATGGATTCATTCATGGGAAGTACATGATAGCAATTCACTTATTACACTATGTGCCCATAAATGGCAGCTCCCAACTGTAAAGGCAGCAACCCTTGCTCTGCACAGTTCTAGCTTACTTCCTCTTAGGTCCTAAAATAGAGATATCTATCTTTATCTTCTTTCTGAGATCCTCTATGAAGAGGATAATTCCTTTTCAATGTCTAGACAAGTGACAAGGGTGGCACTTTCTTTTCTTTATCCTTTAAGTGAAATCCTCAAATTCCTTTTACGCTGACCCTTCTCCATATATTGAATGGAGGAGAGTTGGGCTTCAGCTTAGCCTCAAAACACTTCTTAGCCTTGCTTTTTCCCTAGGACTCACTTCTGTTGATCTTCATCACAGATTTGTCCTTCTCCTTCCTTGCTTTGGCATCAACATGCCAAGTATTTGATAAACTGACTATATGATTCATGCAACATTTGCATAATCATGTCTATGGTCAACTCTTGACCTAAGAGAAATCCAGTCATTTCATATTTCCAATTATATTGAGCACATGGGGTTCTACTAGATCTCCCTTTGTTAGTTTGCACTCAATTAGCAGTTTGCAGACATTATACCTTCTTTGCTTTACATGATTTCTAAGTGGTGTTACCATCTCGAGAATGTCCATGTTTTTCATGTTGTTCATGCAACTCATAGTTCATACAACATAGCATTAGGTATTCAAATGTCTATGGCATCATTGACATATTTCCAATAAGCATCCATTTAGCCTTAGGTGCCTTTGGAGCGGGTTCCTCTATCATTGACATAGATATTTCGCTCATTGATGAGAACATTTCTCAAAGTCCTTAACCAATCATGGAACTTTATCCCTATTTTGACCTTCTTAAGATCTGATTGCAATTTTAACGTGTTTAACATTTGATTCGACAAAGAAATATTGCAACTTTTCAAAACATTTTTTATCTAGTTTGATTTGATAGTTTGATGATATTAATTAGGTATTTAATTATCAATGTTCAAGCTATTTTATTCAAATTGATAGCCCTCAAATATCAATTTGGAATATTGCAGCGTACAATATTCTAGTGGGCCAAGATCCATATTTCATCAAATAATGAGTCAGCTTTGGCTGATCGCCGACAACTTGACTATTTAGGTAGGCCATCATGCCAATTGTATCATATGCAACTCTTCAATAGATGATATGCACAACTACTTGCCATAATCATCTGCATGCTTCTGGGCTTAGATGATCTAAGAATCATGAGTTAATCTTGACCTAAAAACTGACACGATAACAATTTACCCCAATTTGATGGCACCTACATCATTACCATCACACTTCCACGAGATAGACGGTGTACCATGCTTTAGCGTCACCTATGCTTGGTCGATCAAGCTTTTCATGTGTGAGATTTTTGGAAAGCATCTAAGACTTAATATTTTAATTGAGGGAGTTTGTTTGTATAAATACATATACTTTATCCAATCACCACATATATAGTATGTATCATATACATGCTATAACCACAAATGGGAACATGTAATAAATAAAACACGCAAGTAATGGTTATGGTCATTCCAATGTAATTCCTTGGAGACACAAGGCATTGCTACAACCTATGGTCCACATCATATGCAACATGTTGTTAGTAAAGATCTATGCTCAAACCAATCCAGATTGATTGGTTCAACTCTTAAATTGGTCAGCTCACCTCCTGGTCGCTCAGTTGGGCTCTTCTGAAGCGGTCGTCTGGTTCTCAGGTCCAAGTAGCATGTGAACACCTCTAATCAGTCAGTCGGGCCACCTGTTGATCGGTCATCCTCCTTTCATCTAACCTCCGCAGTCCTCCAGTCAATCAAGTCATCTCATGATATGGTCGTTTCATCTTTGTGCAGATCGTTATCTTGGGTCAAAACATAAATTAAAACTCTCCTATTTCTTATCACATTATATATGGGAAAACCTCGAATTACATTCGAGGGGAAATAAGAAGAAGAGTATTAATTTACATTTGAAAATAAGAGAGATGTTAGGTACGTAGACCAATTAATAACAAGAATCAATAACCACAACCATGCACACACAGATCTAGGGTTTTGGCCATAAACATGCTTCACATCCACCATCAAAACTGATTTTATGGCGATGCGTGTAAATTATATTATATATATATATATATATATATATGTTTGTGTTCTTATGTGGTGGTTTAGACAGACATGCACATCAACCAATTTAAATATTCACATCACATGTAATAAATAAACTCGGTCAAACCAAAATCTAATCATATCAATTATTCCAAAACATAATTAATTGATGTGGCTCTGATACCATTGTAGGAAAATACAACATCGGATAGGCAGCGAAAATAAAAATTTTACTGACATTTTTCCCATTAACCAGTAGATCGTGTCAATAACTATACAATGTGAAGGATGGTTTCAAGAAGATATACCTGGTCCTGGAGTTAAGTCCAGTGACAATCCTCATCAATGTAGATGTGAACTCTCTCTTGGACGATGTCTATGCAGCTCCTATTCGCAATCAGACTCGTATGACTGCTTCTATACAGACAGTCGACTTAGACAACTGCTGCAGCGGCTCCTCAGATCTTACCACAGACTGCGAGTTGACATTGCCCTCCTAGCAACAACCGCATGACTCCTGCATCTAGAGTAGTCCACACGGACCAACTCGAACTCATGTCGTCCTACAGGAACAGACAGGAAGGAATTGTCCCTCCCGTTGGTGTACTAGTCAACAATCTTCTCTTCGACAACAATGATCCTCAGTTGTTTCTCTTTTGTGGCTATCCCTCCCTAGTCTGGTAGGACTTTCCTGGGCTTTCATGGTTACCACAACCAGAGAGGACAACAATTGTCTGAGCAATTGATTCTCAATTGTCTGTGTATTAGTGGTGTTTTGGCAAGCTTCTAGTACCCCTCTATATATAGGAGGGGTTAGGGTCAGGGTTCCCACCCCCAGCCAATGCGGTACTAAGCGGGAGTGGAAAGGACAAGAAGATCTTAAATTTTCGCAACAATTCTAGATGTTTTGCAACCTGCATTAGCGTAAACGGTAATCTCACCCAACAAGACGGTCGTATGGCTCATGAGACAGTCGTTTCGCCCAACAAGATGGTCGTCTGACATGCAAGATGGTTGTTTCACTAAGCGAAATGGTCGTTTCACAGTTTCCAACTTTTGCACATATGTTGGCAATTCAATTCTAATTAGTACTCAACTTGAGGTCAGTTCAATACGTGATGCAATCAAATTGCACTCCCGAGACGATAGTTTGGTGCAACTGATATGGGCATCTCGCACCGGGCCCTATGTACGTTTCAAACAAGTGAGATGGGCATCTCGTAGGCCAGGTCAGGCAGAATTCTAACCAATGTATGATATAATCAACCTGACACTTCAAACAACTGTCTCAACACTTGAACTGATCGTTTGGCAGTTTAGTCAGCTGGTATTTTGTGTGAATTGAAATATCTAAACACTTTGGTAATCAATTCAATCATCATTCAAGATCAAACCCCTCTTCTATATGAGTTTCTATGTGTGTGACCCTATATGTCCCATATCACGTTGACAGTGAATGTCCATAACAACTTATGACATCACAAAAAAAGAGTGGTGCTTAGTTGCACATCACTGCTACCCAAGTGAATGGAATGTTGGGGAGCAACTTCAACCTACAATCTATGTATGGTGTTACAATGTTTGTATAAAACCTTTCTCATTGATATCTAGATTGAACTAGAGGTATGGAGCAATCATCCTCATTATTATTCAATCGTATTTCTTGAACCAGAGTAGACTGCATGAGATATATGTAAGCTCAGTATCATATATTAAGTCACATGCATATGGTCATACTTCTCTCAGTGTCGCTAATCAAGAGGGCTTAGATATCGTAATAACAATTCATGTTTCAGGATTGAGTTTGATGATGTCAAAGTGTACCCAACAACATGTGATGAGTGCAATGATTTCAGGTCTAATAACCACAATCAACACCTTCACTGTGAGAGCTGACTATGACTTCCATGAAGATGGCTTCAATGTGTTAGTCTCACAGTGGGTCTGTCTGATACACTACTCTCTAACATGTATCTGTGTGCTTGGTTTGATATAGCCATATCATGACTCACAAGATTGCGTCATCAACCAACCCACACTCTAATCTTATGTGTTATTATTGTCTATCAACCTTCCACAATAACAATTGATCAGGGACATAATGAGAATATGTATATATTCTCTTAACATCCATATGATCTCATTTTGACAAGGCTAATACTTGAAGACATACATCATTGAGTAACATTATTCTCTAGACATTTATAGTGTTCCATCATTATCTCATAACTGAATGAAACATAATAAATTGGAAGGTTGGCTTTTATTATTAATTATCAAATCATGTATCTAATGCCTCATCCTAATCATCATATGATTGGCTCTCTGGGCATTTATACCAACATCATGGTGATCGTGAATATGTTTGTCTTGCAACTAAGCCAAGAACATGCTACCCACATGCAAAGACACCCACCTTTTATCTCTAAGGTTAGATTTATGATCTACCCTTTAATACAATGTAGAAAATAAGATGGAAGCTAATTTGATAATTTATTAAACAAAAATACACTCCTATATATAGGAGAGGGGAACACTTTAAAAGAAGAAAACTAAAACCCTATTGGTCCAACTATATTTTGAACCATATACATAAATAATAACTCTAACTATAATTCTGAAATTGATATCAAAGTTAGTTTTGAAACTGAAACGTGTTCCTTAGTTACACCTTCCATACAAATTGAAACTCGATTCATACACCATGAAAAGGAAAATTCACAATTTTCATATAGATATTGTAACATGTTGAAATCATAGTAAATGATGTAATTGTATTTTATTCTCTTAAAAGTTCAATACATTAAGTGATTTAAGGATAAATGTCTTAAAATAGAACAAAATGATATTATATTTATTGTCACCTTCAATTGGGTAAGACATCCCTGAAATAGTTGATCAAATATATAAGTTGGACATTAGAAACTAATTTGAGTAGTTAACCTTCAAAAAAAAAAGATATGCATACATATATAGACCTAGCTATAGTTTGGATAAATTAGAGTATCCAATGAAACACAAACTTTCTTTAGTTTCTAAGAACTAGATAACATATGTTAAATGCTAATCCTAACATTTTGAAGACAATTAAAATACAAGTTCAAATATACATGAGAAATACTAAATATTTTTTTATCTAATTATCTAAAAGTGAGGTGATCTTTGTATTCATCATACCTTAGTTTGACAAACAACAAAATTGAGAACTCGTTAGACTGTAATTGATTACGACATAAATATAACAATAAAATTAATCTATTAATCTCTAATATGTATTTTTCCTTTTAAAAGAAAAGGAACATCAATTACTTAGTGAAGTCAGTATAGTTGGTGGTAAACACTTGATGGGAAGTTGTTTGGTAACTCCATTGTTTAAATTGAAGCCCAACATAGCTAGATTATGGATGTCTATATTTCCCTTCATGTAAATGTGTTTGGTAGTAAAATTGAAGAAAAAGATTATGATGGAATTCACTTCGTTGAACATCACAATGAGGGGCCACCTTATACTACTGATAAGGATAAAAAATGTAGAATTTTCAAAGTTTCATTTTCCATCATAACTTGTCCACGCCTAATAGAAAAGGTTTGCGAAGGCTGATCAACATGCCTATGTAAAGAGGTGAGATTACCTCCTTTCTAAAATTTAAAGGAAGTAGAAAACATCCATATTTTTAGAAAGACAAAAGATATTGAGGGATGCATGTATGATATTCCTAGTAAAGCATGCACCAGATTCATATAGAATGTCAATAGCTGCAGAAAAACAACGAAATAAAGTTATTACGTGGCTTTCATCATAGTTCACTATATAACTTTTTCAGAAAAAAAGATAAGAAAACTAGGGATCTAGATTTAGAAACCTAGACATTCTTCAGAAGAAAACTTGAGATCTACTCCTGGTGTCAATTTCCTTGGACTTGGTCTTCACCTTGCTTAGCACCTGGGTGGTTGGGAAAAACACCCAGTAAAAGAGAAAGGAAAACAAAGTATGTGTCAACAAATATGAATAGGATATCAAGGTAAAGAAAACATGTAAATAAAGGCTAGTTTTCATCATAAAATTACGATTTCAAGAGTATGAGGCTATTTTTAAATAGATGCATTCCGTAAAAAAATAGAATAAAAGGTTGCATGCATGATAATTATGACTACCTTAACTAAGTATGGTTGATGCACCTACCGTTCCTCAACCTATAGGTGAGGGGATAATTAATACATTCCCAGTCACCTAAACATATTTTTATGGGGGAGAATAAAAAACATTCCCCAGGGCGAATTAATACAGGCCCTATCTATGGGTGATTGTACCAAAGTACTACTGCTATAGCTAAATAGTCCATAAAATCAACATGCTAGAAAAGAAATCATGGCAAGTAAAAGTATCATATCAATTAGAACATGGCAGTGGGGTAAAAGACCCAAGAAAAAAAATATCATTACAAATTTTGAGGCAATTTAACAAAAGAATCATGAAAAGAGGAAATAGGTTCCATTAAAGCCTCATTAGGGAAATATGGGGTTTAGTTGTAATTATCCCAACATTGGGTGTAAGGAATGCACATACCTCTCTTACTGATATCAGTTACTAACTTTCACCACTTTAATTGAGTCCAAGTTCCACTTTACCTATTTTTAATGTATTAACATGTATTAGAGTACATAATGCACATTAATGCATAGAAACCCTATTTTTAGAACTTTTTAGAAAAACTTGGATTTCAGTTATGAAAATATCAGCAATGAACTTATTAGGTTCTCCTGGTCAAGAAAACACATTTTTATGTTAATTTTAGAGTTATGATGATTAAGGTGTACTTTTTATAGATTTTATGCATTAAATTCTTTTTACAAAAATCTCCCTTCGTCAAACCACAAAATCAAACCTTGAAAATAGTTTTATTAGATAGGTATTAATTTTTGCATTTCAAAACATATTTATTTCACTAGTACAAAATGACGTATAACGTCACATTTGTTGGTGTCGGTTAAAACTAAAACACTGACGCTAATAAACTAAAATGTCAGTTTCACACAACAACTGACACCTATATGTGAAGGTCAGTCTCTTTACAAAAGACACGGGTATCGCTTTTTCTTTAACGTTGGCTGGTCGAAATAAAAAATGACATCCAAAATCACCCGTGAAATACAATTTTCCAGGGAAAAAATTTGCCTCCAAAATTTTCAATTCAACGTCAGTTGTATAAACACCGACGACTCATGTTCCACGCCAAGCCCCACAAAAATCCCCCCCATATATCATCAGTTGTTTAAAATACAACTAACGCCTAAATATCCCTCGCGAGGCAAAAATTCATACCTTATTTGGCGTCGGTTGTTGCACAAAAACCGACGAGGATGTTTGTTAGTGTTTTGTCCCCGTGAAATTTTTTCTCCCAATTTGCCTAATTGGCGTCGGTGTTAGGGGAGAAACAGACGACAATGATTGTAACTCAAGAACAAAAAAATCTTGTCGGTGTACGTAGATAGACGTTTGTTATTATACATTGAAAACGATGATGAACACCCCATCCCGATATTTGTTTGAAGTTGTAGATGGTGTTAAGCGTCAGTTTTACACAATAACTGACGTCGGTAATTAATTGAATAACACCCACATGAGGCAGACTCTTCCCCTTCTCTATTTCATTCCCGATTCTCTGTTGTCGCTCGAGCTAGGTCACACGATTTTGTGTTTTCGCTCACTATCGTTGTTGTTGTTGTTGTGGAGAGGAGCTCGCCGCCACCGCTGTGGACAGGAACCATCACTGAGGAGTTCTCCGCCACCACTCCAGCTCAGTCATCGCCGCTGTCGCTCGCTTGCTCAGTCATCTCCACCAATGACCACAGCCATAGCCCACCACCCTGCCACCGCTCACCACCTACTTCACCGCAGCTTCAGTCATCTCCGTCTCCACCTTCGGCCACAGCTGCGACCACCTCCACAACCACAGTTGTGACCACCTCCACCTCCGGCTACTTCCACCACAGCCTGCTCCACCAGTGCGGTGAGTTTTCTGTAAGATTATTATTGATTAATTTGGATTGATTAATATTGATTAATAAGGGTTAAACGAGGAATGAATGAACTTAGTTCAATATATAATTGTTCTTCAAAATTGTGTAGTTGATTAATAACGATTAACTAGGGTTAATGATGAATGAATGAATTTAATAATTTTTTATTGCTTTCTTTCTCTCTTGTTTGTGATTGATTTAACTTATTTCAATATATAATTGTTCTTCAAAATTGTGTAGTTCATTATTAATGATTGATTTGGGTTAATGATAAATGAATGAACTTATCCAAATGGAAGAATGAATTGAATTAAATGATGTTACACAAAACCTAAGATATGAACGATGATACTATGATTGTAGGTATATGAATGACAACATATATACATGTATTTTGTTGGCCTAGAAACCCATCCGAGATTTACTCATTAGGAGTAAATCTTAGATAGTCCCCAGTTTGGGACTGTTCTTGAACACTTAATCTCACCTAAGATGTAAGTGTATAATGTGTATTCAGTTTTCACGATGTTTCATCAGCAATTCCCTATTTGTTCTCTAAGTACATATGTCGGTGGGCACTTGCCCATGTACATCGGTGTACTTGGAGAACTGTGGGGAAATGCTGCCAAAATTTCTTGAAAATCGAATACACATTATACACTTACTAGTGAGATTAGGTGATCAAGAATGGGATAGGTGGTACACACTTATTATATATAACACCCTCAATCATAAACTTTTAACCATAAACCCTAATCTTTTAACCCTAATCTCTATAAGTTGTAAAGAGAAGTGGTTGTCACCCTATGTCAGTTTGAGATGTACTTTCCTTCTTCATTCTTTGATATCATGGTACATCTTGTTGTCTACTTGACTAGGGAAGTGAAAATGTTGGGACCAGTTTTCTTGCATTTGATGGATCCCTTTGAATGATGCATGAGCATTTTTAAAGGTGATGTTCGAAACCGTTATCGGCCTGAAGGGAGTATTATTGAGGGTTATGCGGTGAGAGAGGTTATGGATTTTTACAATGACTTTCTGAGTGGTAATGACGCTCCTGCTAATGACAAGAATATTGAGGAGTATTCTGGAAAAGGAATTTTGGGATCACGGATGAAAGTAATTAGCTGTGAGCAATTGGAACAAGCTCACTTGTATACTTTACACAACATCGACAAAGTGAGTGTTTATATCGAGGAACATACCAATTTCATCAAGAAACAATATCCTCGATCCAATTCAATGTGGCTTGCTAGAGAGCCTAACAAGATATTTATTATGTGGTTTGAAGATAAAGTCTTACATCAACTATCTCAAACACCAAATAATCTTGCTGAAAATGTCAAATGCCTCGCCTTTAAACCAAAATTGAATGTTATGTCTTATGAAGGATTTGACATAAATGGGTTCTCATATTACACAAAGTGTCAAGATGATAAGAGCATCGTCCAAAATAGTGGGGTCGAACTTCAAGCGTCTTCATTGTTTTTTGCAAGTGCAAAGGATAAGAGTCCACATGAAGCTAAAACATCATATTAAGGTTTCATTGAAGATATATGGGAGTTTGACTATGTAGATTTTAGAATTCTGCTCTTTAAATGTAATTGGGTTGATAACACCAAAGAGTTATAGTGGATGAATTGGGTTTCACATTAGTGAACTTTGAAAAGATTGGCGAGAAGGGTGAACCATTCATATTGGCATCACAGACGAAATAAGTATTTTATATCGATGATCCTACAAATGGTAAATGGTCGGTTGTTCTTCATGGTAAAAGGTAGCTCATTTAAGATCCTATAGATTAAGAAGAGTACAATTATAAGTATGATGACTTGAGTCCATTCTCAGTTGGGTTGCCAACACCACCAAATATTGAAGCTAACGATGACTTGTATGTGCACGGAGATCACACCGAAGGAATGTTAATTGATAAAAGATCGCAGTATTAGAGGCATGTTTTTTATTTTTTTATATGTTTTATTTTTCTGAATGTGAACTTTACAATGTTTTATTATCTTCTAGTTATGTTAAATGTTAAATGTTTGATTTTTTAATGACAATTTCAGATGGCTGAGCATGAGTATGATGGTTGTGATGATGATTACCGTGAGAGTGAGGATATCAATGTGGTGCCTCACAATGTAAGTTTTTTTTTGGAAAATTGGGTAAATATATTCCAAAACCCCACATGGGGACAAAGTTACAAACCACACCCAACGTGTGATTACATCAAGCTAGAAAATTTGGTTACAAAAGTTCCCAATTCCAAGCTATAAGAAGTGGAACATCAAGACTAGAATTGAAATTAAAGTGAAGCATCCTAATCTCACGTTCAAGCTGATTAAAGACTTCAATAAAGTCTGAGGAGCCTCCATTATGCAGCATTTTTTTGCGTTCAGTCCATATTAAATGGACAACACCTGTGATCGCCCACAACTCAATAGTTCTAATGTTCTTAGACCTTGTTCCAAGATTCGAAAGGCAAGAATGGAGAGAATAATTGGATCTGATGTTAAGTTTTAATTGAGCTCGGCCCCATATATATCTCCAAAATTTGCAGCTATCAAAAAGATGAATGGCGGAATCCGTACCCATCAGGCATAGGAAACAAACTAGAATAGGTGAACCATTCTAGGAATTAATCCTTTCAAAAGTTGGAAGGACATTCTTGAGAGCTTTGAATGTTGTAAGACTCCATCTAGGATAGTATTTGGATAGCCATAGATTCTCAAAAGCTTTGTCACAAGGAAGCTTTTGACGTACATTATCCCATAGGATATTATTAGCCACATTAGAGAATGAAGGCCATAAGAGAGACATGCTCCTAAGGTAAGTAGATGTAGCTAAGGCTCGGTTGGATGATGATAGCACAACATATCTTCTGGCCATCCAATTGCTCCAAATATTATGAGAATGAAGCAGCTTCTTAATGCGTTTAAAAGTGAAGTAATCGGCTAGTTCATCTAACCTCTTAAGGCCGAGACCCCTTCTTTTGGAGGGAAAGAAAGTCTTGACCAGCTGGAAGGGTGTGAAGAACTACCCCATAAGAAGTCAGACATCAGGATTTCCATACGTCTATGAACATACGAAGGAATTTCACCCATTCTCATCCAATAACCAACCAGGCCCATATCATAGTGTTTGATTAATACAGGATGACCAGCCATAGAGATTTTGGAGCCCATCCATCTTTGGATCATATCTCTCAGTTTATCTAAACATTCATGAAAGTGATGCCTTTTGAGGTTCCCACCAGCCATAGGAAACCCAAGGTACTTGGACGAACAAATACCATGTTGAATACCCATACAATTAAGAAGGTCCACTTTGTTGCGGCAAGAAGTAGATAAGTATAGATGAGTTTTATTAGGATTGCATTTCATACCGGAGGCTGCACAACTCATTGAGAAGAAGCTTCAGATTAGTTAGGCTGTGAGCACGTCCTTCAGTGAATATAAGAACATCATCGGCAAATAGAAGATGGCTAAGAGCTTTATTCTTATTGATAGGGAAGCTTCTAATCAATCTTTTATTATGAGCATCTTCAATGCATCTGCTGAGACCTTCCATAGCAAGGACAAAAAGTAATGGAGATAGAGGATCACCTTGACGTAGACCATTGGAGCTTTTAAAGAAACCAACTGAAGAGCCATTTAGAAGGAGTGAAAAAGAAGGCGTTTCCACACATTGTTTCAAAATAGATATAAGATTCTCACAGAACCCAAGACCAATGAGACAATCCCATAGATAAGAACATTGAACCGAATCAAAAGCTTTGGTGACATCCAATTTGATACAGGCTGCCGGTGGACTAATCTTACAATTGAATTTTGATGTAAATTCAGCCGCAAGTAGAGAACAATCCGCAATGCTCCTACCTTTAACAAAAGCTCCTTGGTAAGGTGAAATGATAGAAGGAGCCATCAAGACCTAGACTCTTGTTAGGACCTATGCTCCAAACGGCGTCCTGTACCACCTTCAAGTCAGGAATAGAACAAAGTTTCATATTATCATCATCAGTAACAATCGGGGTCCATTCAGGTTTACAGGAACCAGAAGATGTTTGAGGTTGATTATATAGTTGTTCAAAGAACTGGGTGGTGTCACTAGAAATAAAATCATCATCTTAAAGAACCTTGAGAATCAAATAGCTCAGTGATAGAGTTAATGGAATCCCTACGTTTAATAATGGTATGATAAACCTTTGTATTCCTATCACCATTAGTCAACCACTCCATTCTACTTCTTTGCCATAAATAAGATTCCTCATCTTTAAGAAGATCATCAAGCTTTTTGAGGGTAACTTTCTCAGCATCAATAAGCTCATGATCCAAAGGATTCCTATGAAGAGTAATAGATATATCATTAAGCTCAAACCTTTCTCTAGAAATAAGGTTTTTCATATTAACATATTGAGAGGACGATGATATCAACTTTTCCTTAACATGTTTGAGTTTTTGAGTGAAAAAGTATAAAGGATTGTCTGTTACTTTGGTATCCCAGGCCTTATTTATGACTTCTTTGCAACCTTCCCAGTTCATCCAGAAATTAAGAAACCTGAATGTCTTTCTCTTGAAGATGATATTCCTCATGTTGACATTAAGAGCATAGTGATAATAGGAGCAAGTAACAAATTTAGTTTTGGACCCTGGGAACTTATAAAGCCAAGCATCATTAACAAAAGCTCGGTCAAGCTTGGATGCAACTCTCTTAGCAACTCCTTGCTTGTTGAGCCAAGTGCATATCTCTTTCCCAACAGTAGGCAATTCAGTAAGACCTACATTGTCTAGAGCAGTATTGAACGAGCTAAGGATAGAAGAAGGAACTTCCCAACCACCCGCTTTCTCCTCAAGCTTCCTTATTAAAGTCACCCATGATAAGCCATGCATCATCCGTGGAAGGAGCCACTCTTTCTAGCATGTTCCATAAAATAGAGCATTCAACTACTGAATTCCTTACATATACACCAGTAAGGTTAATAACCAGAACTCCTTTATTAAGACATTTCATTGTAATTTGTTGATCATTCATATCACGAGTCAGAACGTCCCAACTTTTAGGATTCCAATCGATGTAGACACGTCCATTAGGATCTTGTAAATGATTGGGGACCCAAGACCAACCTCGAGGAAACATACGATCATATGTGTGTAACATATGAGTTTTGATTTTAGATTCGACCAGTATTGCAATAGAAGCTTTATTTTCAATAATCGTTCTCCTAGCCTCTCTCTTTTTCTATGGCTTCCCAGAACCCCGGACATTAGTCATAAAGAAAGTCATTGATGACCTCTACTGGTTGATCGGGTCGTTTGAGACCCGTCACCTTTAGATGACTTTGGAGTCTTAGAAGCAGCAACAACAATAACAGTATGTTTCCCTTTAGTTGTGGCTGTTTGAGCAACTTCAAAATTTTCATCAGAAGTCCTAGAATCATCCTCCCCAGCAACTGTCACTGGCCTAGAAGTCTAATAAAAGGAAGAACCAGCAATCTAGTTTACGTCACCATCAACATCTGTGACAACTACAATAGTAGCTGACGAGGAACTCAAACCACCTGCTACACCTTGTCCTGCGCTAACCTTTTGAGGTTCCTGAGTAGTTTTAGTGATATACTACTCAATAGCCACGTCTACGACTCTGGAATCATTGGGAGACTCCTCATGTTGTTGATCAAATATGTTGGCAACTGGAACACCTTCAACTTTATCAGATTGCTCGCCAGCCTGAACATTCTTCCTCTTCCTCGCAACAACTTTCCAGACTTGGCTATTGTTTTGTGTGCCGCCACTTTAACAGGTTTTTCGGTCGGTTTTAATGGATACTTATCCTCATTGTTACCAAAGACCAAGCACTCTTTGCATCTTTTCGGAAGATGTTCATAGTGTATAGAAACAAAAATAGATTCCCTTCTAGGCAGATTAACCCATATCTCCTCCGGCGGATCCTCTTCGACATCAATTTCAACCAACGCCCTAGCTTCCCCCAGAGATTTCGCACCTACAGATTTGTAGTCAATCTTCAGTAGTTTCCCTACTCCACTCGCCATGATTCTGATGGCTCTCGGTGACCAGTTCTCGCCCATACTTGGCATGTTGATCCACACCGGAAGGGTGCTGAAGAAATCCTTCTAAAGATCATCACCGGTCTTGTAGTCTTTGACCACTACCAATCTGCTATCAAACCATCTCAAGCCCCCTTCAATGATGTTCTTCTTGTCCTCTACAGAGTTGAATCTAAGGAGGAAGAACTTGTTCAGTTTGGAGAATAAGTCGAACCCTCCCTTTGGCTTCCAGACTCACCGTATCCATGCCAATAGGTGATAGTAGTAAGGTCGTTTCCCCATGACGTACAGAATATCAGTGTGTTCCCAAGCCTTCTCCATGGTGTCATAGGTTCCCTCATCTACGGTCACATATCTTCTTCTGTCCTTCCGAACAGGCGGCTCAAAATCATGCTCCTTAAAGTTGCTCGATCCTCCAAGGACCTGGATCCACATTTTTCGAGGTATAGCTCCGCCTACGCCTGTGCTTTCATCCTGAATCTTGGCTGCTGACATCCTCCTTCGGGGAGGGAAGAAGAGGGGAGGCTGCCCTCCCCTCCAAGGGTCCTAGAGTCACCTCCTTGGTTGCCTCCTTGATCGCCAGAGGGGACTCTAGCGGAGCCCACGTTCTTATACTAGTAAGATTCTTTTTTCTAGGTACATATCGATGTCCGAGGGAACCCTAGCGGATTTCCTCACAATGTAAGTTTTTAAAATATATCCTATATTTCTATCTATATGTCCATTTATAAGTTATATCCTATAAGTGTGTTTTTTTTGTCAAATTTTAGGTTGATGATGTACCCCCTGAAGAACTTGGGGTACTTGATGAGCAGCAATTTTTTTTGAAAAAGTGAGGGGCATCACTATGATGAACAAGTTACTACAAAAAGGGGCAATGGACCCAAACTGTCTTTGGATTTTGATCATGTAGGAAATCCAGTTGGAGTGAACGGCAACTCATTTATTTCATATCTTGGGGTTCTTACTTGTAGCCATTGTAGTCCTAATGTAGAATCTTGGCATAAAGTTCCTAAGGGGAAGAAAGACTTAGTATGGAAGGAACTATGTGTGAGTTATTATTATTTGTAGTTTTATTTTGTAGATTACTAATTTTTAAGATACTAGTTAAATATATGAAATTTTGTAGAGTATATTTGAACTGGATGAAAGCCTGCATTGTAAATGTGTGATGCAGTGTTGTGGGAGGGTCCTAAGGAACTATAGGACAAATCTCACCCGAGATTACATAGAGATGCCGAGAAGAGGAAGAAGTCATCCACTGAGCAATGGAACTACGTGGACCCCAATGACTGGGAGGAGTTTGTTGCCAAAAGAAAAACTGATGAATTCAAGGTATTAAGCACCTCTCCCAATTTAATTAATATACATTATTATATATTCACCTATTCAAGATTGACCTTTAGTGTTACTAACCAAATCAATGTGCTTACTAACAAGGCTATCAGTGATGCTCAAAGTGCAAGGCATGCACTGAATGTGCATGATCACACGATGGGTCCAAAAGGCTATGCAGGCATTCACCAAAGATTACAGGTTGTTGTTGCTACTGAGTCTGCTGCTACTTAGGATATTGGGGAGTCCTCTACTATTACTCTCACACCTCTACCTCACCATGTTGTGTGGATAGCTGGGAGGCAAAATAAGAAAGGAGATATAACCAAACCCGCAACTGCTGAGGCGGCTATAAAAATGGTAAAATTCAACTCTCAGAGCAATTGATATTGATAATTATGTTTACTTACTAATTTCTATTGATGGCGATTAGCAGGAGCGACACGAGCATAGGAAGCAAGGCAAGTTCATCCCTGAGGGCACAAAGGATGAATTGACAGTTTCTCTTGGTAACCCAGAGCATCCTGGACGTGCTAGGGGTGCAGGCGTTGGTGTGGGCATAAAATTGTTCTTTGGGCCATCACAGTGCAAACATGTCCTAAAAGCGGGATTTTCAAAAGGTGAGGTAACCTATTCTTTTTTTAGAATGTTATTGAAAAAGGAAATTCAATAATCAAAAGCTAGCGTTTCTTTTGTCCATGTATAGGTAGATGAAATAATTAATAGGAGAGTCCATGAAGCAATGAGCAAGTGGCGGGTGTCTCTTATTGCCACTCAGACAGTACCTGTGGCGTGCCGCTCTTCTCCTACTATAGAGGTGGTTGGGAGTAATCCCGTAGGCCCAACACCTAGCATGTCTGCTGTAAGTATGTTTATTACACAGTAGCTAGTCTTTTCAAGGTGATATGTTTATGTATATATGTATATAACATACTTTACATAAATTTGTATGGGTTGAAGCCATGTTGTCTAAAAAGCAAAGAATTTATCATTGCAGAGGCCGAGGCTTACCCACCCCTTACAGGGACATGTTTCATGGCATTCCAGTACCAGATGGTGTGGTTTGTGTGTGCCCGAGACTTGTACTCCACTAGTGGAGGCATCATCCATTGCTATATGCCCACCCAGATCTGAAATGCTTGGTGAAGCAGAAGGCAGAGTGATATTGTGGCCCAAAACGAATGTCGTCTATATTGATATTGTATGGTAAATTTACATTATATTAATTTGTTAGCGTGTACATACGAGCTTGTCAATTGATCTGAAATTATATATACAGGTCAAAAGGAAGAAACCCGCTACATCTCGGCCTCCACCTCCACCTCATCCTAAAGCACCTAGTTGGCTTCTAAGGGACCTTATGACTCGTTAGGTCTTAATTGTAAGGGTATGTTAGTATGGATAGGCGAACATGACCCAAATTCTCCTATAAATGTTTCTATTCCAGTGGATGCTGCAAGCGAATCATACGATAACAAAATATTTATACAAGATATTTTGGAGTTGTTTCATTATGATTGGTTGAATACATATATGATAGAGCTATGGATAGGTGAGATCTTGTTTATATATCCATATACCTTGTTTTATATATGGTGATCTGGTCTCTTATATATTAATGCATACGTAATACATGTTTTGCAGCCACTTACACATGATCTGTAAAGATTTTTCTTTTTCCCATGTGAAATTTCTAGTTCCATCATTGATCAGTCATGTAGATAAAGAGCCTGCATCAGTTACCTCATACTGCTCTGCCGCTTTTAAATATTTTGCTAAAAAAAGAAGACGGTGATAATAACTCCATTCAATGTTGAGTAAGTTTACTTTGCTTATAATTTGGACTTAAGAAAATTATATTTTTATTATGGATTTTGAGTTATTAATTTTAACTTTATTACCTCTAGTGCTACGCATTGGGAGTTAATGGTTATTGTCCCCAAGATGTGGACTATTTATTATCTATATCCTTCAGGGAAGAAATTAGACTCATTATATGGAAACTCAATGAAAAGGCCATTATTCACGTGAGAAATCTTTCATATTTTATATCCGTTAACATCTATTATTACATTATTATTTAATAATGTAATTTAATGTGTTACATTAACATGTAGGGATATAAAAATGTTCAAAAAAACTGGAGGAAACATGGCCAAGATAAAGAAACTGTTACTTTGGGAGAATGTGAAACTAATTTCCTAACTCCAATGTATATATTATTTATGTGAACTATGTTTTTTTGTACTTGTTAACATTTTGCATGTTCCAATTTATAGTGTGCTACACAAAATAATGATTGGGCATGTGCATACTACGTGATGTGATATATGGACCTAATTATCAAGCATGCTGTAATAGAAATCGATACCATACAACAAGTATTATATATAGTCTCACTAGATAATATGAAATATATCAATCTTATTATATATTATTAATTTTATATATATGTCATTCTCTTTTTAGGTGTTTAAAACTAGTGACTTCACTACAGGTGAAAAGTTATTAGATGTACATACTTCTTATACGATGGAAGAATTAAATAATGTAAGAGAACAATGGGCAAAAGCCTTACAAGTAGTGGGAATTTTTTTATTATCATTGGAATACTAATGACAATGATGACGATGATAATGATAAAGAATGATATTTCTAAACTATGTTGTTATAATTATTCTATATTTGATGACATGTTAAACTTTGAAAGACACACTTTTATATACATGTATGAATGAATTTTTTTGAATTGTCTTATCTATATACATATGTGTGTGCAGATGAATACATGAATGTTTCTACATGTGTATGAATGTGAAAAGAGATGAAATGAATGGAACTGTAGGTTGCTACATGTGTGTGAATATGAAATGGAGGAATGAAATGTAACTATAGGTTTCTACATGTGTGAGATAAAATCCTAATAAATGTGCTTATACATGTGTGTGAATCATTCCATATATTAATTGTCCATCCTTGTTAGTTTTGCAGGTTTGTGGTCAGTTGTTGGCTAAAATCAATGGATGTTGTAAACCTATAGTTTAGAACTAAATTGCAGGTTCTGCATCCTGCAGACCAACCGGACAGCAGGCCTGCAAGCTGATAAGAAAAAAAATTAAAACATAGTCATCAGTTAACCAAAGAAACTGACAACAAAAACTTATTGGTTAACATACAAACCGTCAATAATTGTAGGTTAACGGAGTCGGTTTTTTGTTACTAACTGACACCTATTCTCTAACCTGGGTCCATTTTTTTTTGGGATGAGATGTGGCATCGGTTATGACTTGATAATCGACGCATATGGTCCCCCTACTGGCGCATTTTTTGGGTTTGCTATTGGGGGACGACTTTGTGGCATCAGTTATGAAACCAATGCTGAAGGCTTCTATATTTAGTGTCACCCACTTGAGTGTCACTTGGAAATTGACTTCTAAAGTCATATTTAACTGACGCTAAAGGTGATATCTGTACCAGTGTTTGTCAAATTTGGATAAGCGAATTAGAAGATATGAAATTTTCAATACTGACCAATAGAAAATTGCCACATCATCAAATCGATTGAGATAATTGAAGAGAGAGGGAGAGGGAGAAAACACCATTTGACTGAAGATATAGTTTGGAGTTGCATAGGTAATCAAACTAGAGCTTCTACAGAAGGTAAAACAATAAGAAACCAAAACCCTAGAAGAACATGGTAAATGGATATTGAGATCATCGATTTTAAACGTAGAAGCATGAGTTTTAAGCATGTAGTAAGCAATGTATGAGAAGGGGGTTAATAAAAATTGCTTCTAGGAAAGGTGGACAAGTTCAAGAAGAAAGATTCTCAAGCTCGAGACACTAGTTTCTCCAACAAAGCTCCTATCTTGAGCAAGAAGTACCTTCTCCACTTTAGAGGTGAAAAACCCTAGCAAAAGAACATGAAGATGAGGTGTTTAAGGCTCTAGGTGAGGTTTCACTATGGAAGGCCATGGTTCTGACCTGTAAGAAGGTGGGAGAAAGACTAACAACATGAAAACAGGGAAGAAAAGGTGGAAACTTACTACTTTTAGTCGAAATCACCAAGAAGGAGCTTTATAAACTCCCTAGGAGCCTTCTTCACCAAGGTAAGCATTATCTCATTTTGATCACTCTGCGTATCAAAGACCATTCACTCTCTTTACTAAAATTCAAATCGTAAATTATTACATGTCATTCTTTTAATTTCTAATAATTCCAAAATTTTATAGCTCTTAAATTATAACGTCAAAAATCATGCAACTTTGAGCATGAGTCCAACTCTCTTTGACCAAATTCTTAAAACATCAAACCTCCAAATTATTATTGATGTATTCACCCCCCCTAACTTCCATAAATCAATATCATTAAATTGACAAAAAAAATTGATTGCAAAGCCACATGACTCTAATTCATTCCTGCTATAACTTAATGGAGTCTAATATTTCAAGAGATGTGAGGAAAATATATTTTCAAGTGTTAAGAAAATGTGTAATGTACATAAATGAGACATAAGGATATTGAAATTGAGATCAGATATGAATAAGAAAGAGGACTAATACACAAATATTTTAAATCAAATTTTAAAGGACTATTAGATTGGATTGCACCAAAAGGGGTCAAAGTTGAGTATTTTACTACCAACCTAAGTTGGTCGCACTGAGATCAAAAACACTAAATCGTAATAAATTAAAGAAGTCAGTGACATCAACCCAAGTCAGTGGCACCGACATTTGTGTGACGGCCAAGATTAAAACAAGGCACATCTAACAGTTCTTTGGCTAAGTCATGCATTGATTCTCCCTATTTGGAAACCACAAGGAGCATTTTGCCAGAGAGCATGGCATCTCATCTGGAGCTATACCATCAACGGTCATTGGAGGAACCAAAATCCAAGAAGGAGAGGAAAAGATTAGAGAAACTTTTCATTAATTTTCAGTGGCTTTCTTCTCCTTCCTCCCTTCTTCCAATTTTTTTTTTAGCATTAAGAGCTAAATCCCCATTCCTTAGGGCCTAAGAGTATATCAAAGTTGACTCTATGCATATTCATATTTGATTTAATATAGTATATCCCTTGCTTCAGATTTTGATAATAAAAAAGCTTATCTGCCTTATTTATTCTTGATCACTATAAGTTTGTTGTGGATTGTTAACTGCAATAATAGGGAGATCAACAGTTAGAAAAGTTGTCGTCATCATAGTCAATGTGTTGTGAAAGCGAGATAACCACTACAAAGAAATTGTCTAGAGATAGTTCATATCATTTGATCTCTTATATTAATACTGCAAAAATGGATTAGTAACCAGGCTAAACAGTGTGTTGCGCTATGAAAGCGGATAATATAAGCTACAAATACTTAATCTAAATAAGTAAAATAAGGTGTATTGATATCATAGAATGCATGCATCGATTGAAATTGGTATCCCATGGAATATATTAATCTGATCTTCAATTTACTTTATTTTTAGTGCTTTTAATTCTTGTTCTTAGTTATTACTTTAATCAATCAACTTCTTCCGTTTGTAGTAGTCTCTAGCAATCTCATTCCATGAATTCATCATTCAGACTGCTTTAAATCTCTTTACTACTTTGACACAGACACCTACATTTAGCACACACACTTAAGTCATCTCAGCTCTCATGGTCTTCTTTCAATGTGGAGGCTTAGGCTGTAACATACTGAATCTTAGATGTAATCTCCATGTAACCATTTTCCCCAAGTTTCCCTTTTATTTATGTCCTTTACGTCGTTCATGTTTAATTAGTGGAATTTATAATGGTTCGGTGAATATTTATTCACTATTTGTACCAATAAAAGGGTTTATGCACAAATACCTCAGTGAAAGTCTATTTAAGGACCTTAGTTAGGTGTTCTAAACCTTAATCTAACTTTTTTATGTGTTTTTGAATCATAAAATGCTCCTAAGTTTCAAATTTGGTTCAGTTTGAATGTTGTTTGTTCAAGTTATGAAAATTTAGGAACATTCTGAACTTTTATGCAATTTACCAAATTGGAAGGTTTTCTTTGTAAATTATCACGTGCATTATAATCCTTAGATAGTCCCTTACCATTCTAAAGATTTTGAACCATGGGGCACCTAGTTGCACCTTTGTTTGAAGGTGTTTCTCTCCACATGCATTTTAGGGATTATCCTTTTTATAAATGAGCTTATCTTTAAAAGCTATCAACCAATGGGGTTTTTTCTTTGATTCAAGGACGGTGGAAATGGCCTAGAAGTCTCCATGGGCTTTTAGGACCTACATTTGATATACAAGAATTCTCTATGAGCTTTCCCCTTGCATGGCCATAAAGCCCTAGGCTCAGGACACATGGAAAGTCCTATAGACACCTCATGCTTACCCCCTTCTTTATAAAGCCATCTCTACCCCCTCCCGCATCCCAATCCAAGAAGCAATTGTCTCCTTATCTTTCCGTCAACTTAGAGCATCATTTCTACTTTGTTTGGCCACGAAGGTGCTGTCCCAAGATAAAAGAGAAATCTAGATCAGCCATTTTGCACCTTTATGAACTGATTAAACTATAAACCTCCTCGTTAGACGTTTATCTTGTCTCACAGATCATCAAGAGACTTTAATTGAGGCATTCTCAACTATTTGATCTTTAGTTTTCTAGTGTAGTCATGGAAACGAGAAAGCACGTCCATCCAATAGCCACAACCTCATCGTTATCTTCTCTAGAGAGAAACAAGAGGTAGAAGTTTACATGAAAGCAACATGTAATGGTCTTATCTATTTTACATATCTAGAACTGATAGATGGGAGGCTCTTCTTCATCCCCTCATTTCACTAATCCAATTGATACCTTCCCTTATCAATGTATTCTAGCAATCCCTTCGTTCTCTTATACAGTCAGTATAAATGTTTCTCTAATGGTCACGGCCACGGACACCAATGTCTACAACAAGGTCTGAAACCTTCCCTCACAACATCCGTCTCATTACCTTTGTTCTAATCTGCCTCTATGACCCACTTCAAATACGTCGGGTATCTCTCAGAATTTTGGTCAATCACTCCTCGTGACCCCTCTTCCTTTTTCTTGGGGCAAGCCTTTGCTTTAGGCTTCACCACCTTCCTTCATTGTGGTGTTGACACCAACCCTTAAACTATGAGAAATTATTTATAGCACACGCGATCCATCAATACCCACACCCCAATCTCGGGAAGGCGCGCTCCATCTTTTTTTGCACTGTGCCATATAGATTACTAGAACATGAGGTTGATAACGCACATGTTGTCCATGCATATTTATTGTGAAACCCCTTGAACAATTAGTCTTTATAGTCTTCATGCAGCACTTTGCATGCATGAGCGGCTGCAATAAAGCACTCGATGCATTAAAACATTCACAATCTAACTATTTGCAATTATTATTCATTTTACAAACAAAATAACGGATCTAAAAATTCATTTTTTTTATTCTTTCTACTTCTTAGCACTATATAATGACTGATCCGACCACTTGCACGTTTATATGCATTTTACGGCTAAGTCCAGAATCAATATTGGAATGTATTCAACATAGTGCCAAAAGTCATTAGTAAATGCACTAGATATAAATCAGCACAGTGTGTACAATCAGATATTCACTTGATTAGTTAATAAAATATCAAATTGGTTTTAGATTATTTAATTAATTTTTATCCATTATACATATGTGTAAATTATTATTTTATTTTATTCAAGAATAAATATTTACAACACAATAATGTAAAAAAATTAGTTACATTATTAACAAAACACAATATGTATATGTAAGTTTTTTATTCATTGCACATATGTGTAAATCCTTATATCATTTTATTCAAGAAAAAAATTAACAAAACAACAAAAATAATACTTGATTATGTCCAAGACAATTTTAAAATTCATCAACAAATAAACTTAAAATAAACTAGTAGAATGCTTCCTATTGAGGAAAAAATTAATAAAATATTTTTATCCATTTTACAACTGTATAAAATGTCAGATTTGAGCAAAATTTATATTTTTGCACATTTTAATGATAAGTTAAAAATAAGTATTTAAATGTAACTAAGAATATTATGACATACTATCAAGAAGTTTATCGAACAATGCGACACAAATTTCTAGCGCATAAGTCTGTTGGTGTGGCTGCATGGCTGTATGCATGTCACTACTGCTACAAATTAATATTGTCGCCTACCCATCCGCCACCAACCACCAATCACCAACCAAGCAATTGCATTTAATTCTCACCCACAAACAACTAACAACTCATTTGAAATTCAATTTTTTTTCCATTTCCCTCCAATTTTTTTAACCATTCACAGTCATATTTTCACAGGTTTTACATCTGAGTCTGAAGTTTGTATTTAAATATGTTCGATACAGTACAAAAAATTATTAAAAATCAAACTTGATATATAACGCAATAGTGCTTATAGTTAGAGAACATGATCAGAGAATAAAATACAAGTCACAATATCTATTTTTTTAAAAAATATATTATGTGTCCATAACTCTACCTTATTGCATATGACTCATAAATATTCATATTTTTTATTTAAAATAAAATCAAACTCATTTATAAATATAATAATATTATTTTTTGTATATTCCAATACAAGGCTAGGTGGCTGACTAACAACTGAAAATTAATAAAATTATCAACATCAATGAGTGATCTAGATGGTCGGCGTCACGTGCACGTGTTGAAGGTTGATGACAAATGAGATGGGGTGTCTAGGCGGGACGACAACGTGGTTTGTTGCCACGGTGACGGTCGATGGTGGAGGAAGCACGACGGGAGAAGGGGCTGGTCACGACATGAACCTTCACGTGGCGGCAGACTGGCGCAACATCAACTTGGACGGATGACATCCTAGTCACGACGACAGGATGCACAAGACGACGCCCGGATAGGCACCGCGGCGGACTAGAGGTGATCTTGTCTTCGTCATGACGGAAGACTGGGCGCAGCGGCGGGCTAGATGACGGTCAGCGGGACAGCTGTAGGAAGACGCGATGGAGGAGAGGAGTCAGCCAGCGGGCAGCGCGGCAACGTGCCAGACGACAGGGACAGCGGCGGACTTGACGTGACGCGGAGGAGGCAGCCAACGAGTAGGGTTTGCTCGGGCCGGAGCGAGAAGAAGCCTCGTCTAAAAGAGGGAGAGAATAGGATAAGGGGAATTTTATAGTCTCGGCCTGTTCAACTACCCACACTGTGCTTGTTTTTATTAAGCATTGTGCGAGTATTGGTGTAGGTGGTGTGTTGTATATAAGTACTCTGAACTATATAAAATTTTTACACAGATTGACCTCAAAAACTAGACCTGCAGGGAGGTCGATACCTGAAATACAAACACATCAACCAAATCTCAACCTCTCTCCTAATCGCACTGCCACCTACTAGTTTCCTCCAACATGTCCATGTCCCTTTTCCACCACCGGTTCTGTCGACCCACACTGGGAACTAAAGACTCTACGGAAGGTCAAGGACTTTATACTCATGATCCGACGACCAGACCTGCAACTTCACTGCTTTGTAATTCAGGGAGTCATACGAGTATAATTTGTGATACACATCGTCCTATCAAAGTAGGAGTAGCTATTGGACTGAATACAGATCAAAGTAGGAGATTTATCTGAGGGTGTGATCACGAGTATCTGTTCACGTATGCATGCTGGTAGTCAGTTCTTAGTCATTCTGCAATTTCTGAAGTTGAAACGTGCTTATAAACGAAAAGATAACCTAAATTGGATATTGTTGACTGTGATTCAGATGACCAATCCTATCATTTATATAGATATACATATGCATATTGTTATACCAATGTTGACTAAATGATCTGAAAACTCGTTATATACAAGCATAAATTATAGTGTCAACCTAGAGTAAATTATCTTTTTTAAGTGCAAATCTAACACGTATATATACTAATGTTTTGAGAACTAATAATAACAAGTATCATGGTATCAATCCTAAGTGTTCATGATACTTCAATTGCATATATTTGTTAGTTAAGAAATGTTAAATAACAGCTATATAATTATACTGAATAATTTATAAGTTACAACTAATACTAGAAGCCACCTATGACGAATCATTGTTTAATATGTAGTTGATCTGACATATACGTATGACTGCATGAATATGAATAGGTTTAACGTCCAAAATTGTTACAGGTTTGCTAATATATATAAAAGAAATATTATATTGTCAAGATTGACATCATTTATATATACTATTATTTAGATAGGTTTATACGTAATAGAATATGGGGGTTCTGAAATCATTGACGTGCACCTACTTAATTTTCTAATTTTTAGATCCTTACGTAACTAAGTATATTGTATAAGAGGATAAATACTAGTTGAAACCTTACCCATGTTATGGACAGCCACAATAATGTAAGATTAATCGATTTCAGTGATTATTAGCACGTAGGGAAATACTATAATTTATTAAATAATCAACGTTTTAGTGTATCCAGAGTCGGTTAAGAGATAGTGGACATATTAATGTTAGAGCAACAATTATGGAACCAAACTTGTGTATAAACGTATTTAATTTAAAACAATGACGACGCTGACCATTATTTGGGGATTAATCATTCATACATTTACCTTAAAATATAAATACTTGATGACTAATCATATCATTGATGAACAATATAACATTAGGAAATAAGATAAATAAATGACTCCGAAGCTTATCACCATGATTTTGACCAATATTCCTCTTTGTATCTAGCATCCTGATAAACTATTACGAATGCTTTTCTTATTGATTGATCGATTGATTGCTCTTGAATCAAGGTATTAATATCTTCTATTTTGTTTATATAAATTTTACATCCCTTTTGAATATCATATGTTAGAAACATCGGGGAGTCCAATTTCATTAAACTTTTATCCTACTATTTAAAGATCCCCAATTAGATTATGTGATGACTCTACACAAGAATTGACACTGTCAGATTTTAGCATGGAGGCCTAGTTGTTTAGTGGAATTATACTTCAACGACACTATGCAGAGATAAGAGATTGTGGTGCCCTAGTCGCCATCAATTCATATTAATATGGTTGCTCTTGTTTTGCATGACGAGAACACATGGTCACCTAAGCATAGTCAAAGTATAATAAGTTTTTAAATTGTTTGAAAAATCTTGTTAAATTGGGATTAAGAGAGGCATTCTCTCCCCCACTCCATGCCCATGATGAAGGCCAAACGTTTGGGGTGGTAAATCCTCTTAAATTGCTATAGCATGTTGAATGATTGGGACCCATGTATATTTATCTTTTGAACTACTTTCCTGTATTTTATATCTTCTTTAATCCTTTTAATTAAATCTTGAGTAGATAGCGTATATTTATTTAATTTATTTAAATTGGATTTGTAACAGTCTTTTAAAGTATCTTGTTCATTATTTTGTATGTTCATGCATGATGTATTCTATGGGAGAATGTATGAACACACCAGGACTATCATGGGATTAGCAAGGATAGAATCTGGAAAAGGCATAGCAAGAAGATTGCAAGAGATCCCCTTCATTTGAGATGATGATAATATTCATTAAAAACTTAATTACTAGTATTTGAAGTGTAAGTTCTTTTCTCCAAATCTTCATGTACTCTAAAGATTTTTTCTGAATGCAAAGATTGTTTATTTTGTTCAGAAACAAAATTATATCAAGATTTGATCTACATTGATTGGGTCTCTTGACATGATGGTATCATAGACTATAAATAATTTGGCACTCATGCACACCTAGTAGGGTGGAGATAGAGTACACATATAGTATAGTGCGAACATAGTCAAATAAACCCTAGAATATTAGCATAACTTAGTCCATATGCCTAGAACACCCTGAGATGGTACTAATGACTTAGGAAGCTCATAATCCGTCATAGTTAATCACTATTATTTATCTCAAACAAAAAACATTGGAACCCTTATTATGAACTTATACTCATGAAACCCTCGTAGGTGAAATTGCAATCACAAACCCTAGATGTGATCAACAATAGGAATGAGTATGATACCCCAAGCATCATAATAGGTAAACAAAATGGGTATATAATCATAGTAATACAAATTTTGAAATTTGAAATTTTGTTGCTTCAAGTATATATTTCCAATATTAGTATTTTTAGAAAATACAATTGGTTTCGATGAAAATGATTTAGCTTGTCTTGTTTAGACTGTATAATGTGATTTTTAACCATGATATTGCCTCATACTTCCAAGTTGCAACTATCCAATAAGAAATATGATTTATTAGTATTCATATGTCAATTTGTAATTTCCAAGTTGTAAATAATGATAGACGCATTTTAGCATTCCTATTAACCTCTCTAAAAAGGAATAATTTTGGGGGGAAAATCACCTTCTAAGGAGGAAGGGAAGTAGTGACACATTAGATGTTTTATTTATTTTCAACCAGGATTAGTATGCCTACTTTCCTAATAGAAACTTGATTCTATGTTTTTAACTGTTTACATGATTATCTGCATATTGAATAAAAAAACATGACTTTAAGTAATTCCTCAACTAGATAAATATTTCCTTATTTGTTAACCTTATATATATATATATATATATATATATATATATATATATATATATATATATATATGCAGCCTCATATGAACTTGACTTTTTCAGTGTATAGATGACTTTATTTGTGAATAAAAAGAGATCTTCAAGATCATTGGTTTAAAGTAAAACTACACAATTAACATGATTATTGAATACAAGTCAACTTCATGAATATTCATTCATGTTAATAATAATTTCATTATCTAAAAGACAAAGTAACATTTCTACCAATAAGCACTTAATATCATCTCTTGAATAACTCATTATTAAAATAATAAATCACACTAAAATAAATTTTCTTAAATATATGTAGAAACCTTATAGACGATATTTCTTGATAACTGTGCAGCATGAGATTAATATTTCCATTTTGATTCTTATAAATAGAAGATAAATGAATTTTTGTAACATGATTCTCTTATGGAAACAAATTATTAATTGATAAATTAAGATCCATTGTTGAAGGTTTCTTTTAATAGACATTTTTGTGTCTTAATGTGAAATCTTGACCGTCAAGTTAGATAAATTTCTTTACAAATGTTACACATCATTTATCAATCCTACCCATCATGTTTTGATTTTTTTCTACTAAGTAGTGCTAACGTCGGCAGATCTATAACCTGATTTAATTATGCATCCTATACAAAATAGCTAGAAGTGTATAGTTAACTTGACAAAGACCTATAATAATTTCTCCAACCTAATTAGGGGTTATTGAAAAAACAACTATACCAGTTATGGAATCTTTAACCCTAGTCGTATGTGATGTCGAGAAAGTGTAAGTTGTTTGAAAGAGAAAACAAGAATCACACCCGACTCAACAATTACTTCATTAGGAGGGAGTCGATTCGAGGACAAAATCCATTTTAAGGGTGATAAAGTTGTAACATACCCAATTTTGACCCCTTTTGGTACAATCCAATATAGTAGTCCTTTAAAACTTTGATCTAAAATGTTTGCTCATATCCCTTTCTCATATCCAAGCTCAATTAGAAAATCCATATGTCTCATTTATGCACATTATATATTGTCTTTACACTTGAAATTAAATTTTCCTCACATCTCTTGATATATTAGACTCCACTATGTTATAGTAGGAACGAATTCGAGTCATGTGGCTTTGGAAATAGAAAGAAAAAATTGAATTTAATGATATTGTTTTAGGAAAATTATGGGGGTGAATACGTCAATCATATTTTGGACGTTTACACTTTTAAGAATTTAGTTCAAAGAGTTCCAGACTCATTCTCAAAGTTACATGACTTTTGACGTTATAATTCAACAGTTATCAAAATTTTGAATTATTAAAATTATGGGAATGACATGTAATAGTTAATGATTTCAATTTTAGTAAAGCAGGTGAATGGTCATTGTTATGCACACAGTAATACAAATGAGATAATGTTCTCTAATTCAGCCATTTTGCACCTTTACGATATGATGAAATAGAACTATTAAACTCATGGGCAGATGTTTATCTTGTCTAACAGATCATCAAGAGAATTTAATGGAGGAATTCTTGACTATTTGATCTTTAGCTTTCTAGTGTAGTCATGGAAACCATAAGGCATGTTCATCCAATACCCATAGCCTCGTCATTATCTTTTGAGAGAAACGACATGTAGAAGTATTAATGAAAGCAACACACAATACTCTTATCTATCTTACAGGTCTAGAACTGGCAGTTACGAGCCTCCCCTCCATCCCCTCATTTTCCTAATCCAATTGATACCCCATCTTATCAATATCTGCTAGAAATTCCTTCGTTCCCTTCTACAGATAGTATAAATATTTTTCTAAGGGTCACAGACACCACAAACCAACACACTTCAACGTATAAAACAAGGTCTAAAACCTCCCCCATTGCATCCATCTCATTACCTTTGTTATTCTCTGCCTCTACAACCCTGTCAAATATGTCATCCATCTCTCATAATTTTGTTTGATAACTCCTCGTGACCCCTCTTCCATTTTCTTGGGGTAAAATTTTGCTTTAGGCTTGTCCACCTTTCTTCATTGTGATGTTGACACCAAATAGAACTCTACATAGATTGACCTCAAAGCAGACTAGATATGCAACACAAAGAGGTCAGTACATGCAATGCATACAACCAAACCAAGTCTCAACCTCTCCTAATCACACTTCCACATACTAGTTTCCTCCATCATGTCCAAGTCATGTTTAACTAAAGACTTTGTGGAAGGTCAAGGACTTCATACTCATTACTCAATGAGAAGACCCATAACTTCTTTGCTTTGTAAAACTGGGCGCTAGATGAGTATAGTCGGTGATACACATCAGCCTACCAACATACGAAATCACTATTGACCTGGACACATATCCAAGAAGGAGATTAATTGACAAATTGATTGTGAGTATCAGTTCACGTACGTATGTTGGTAATCAGTAGGTTAGTCATTCTACAATTTCTGGAGCTGAAACCTATTTATAACAAAATATAATCTAAATTGGATAGTGTTGACGGTGATTCAGATAACCAATCCTATCATGAATGTAGATGTACATATGCATATTGTTATACCAACTTTGACTAAATGATCTAAAATTTTATTGTATACAAGAATAAATTATAGTGTCAACTTGAAGTAAATATTCTTTTGAAGTACAAATTTAACATGTGTATTAGTATGTATATATACTAATGGTTTGACAATTAATAGTAACAAGTATCATCGTATCAATACTAAGTGTTCATGATATTTAAATTGTAGATATTAATTAGTTAAGATATGTTAGATAATAATTGGATATTTATATTGAATAATTTATAAGTTACAACTAACACTCAGGTAAGACAAATAATTTTTTAATGTTTAGTTGATCTAACATGTACTTATGAGTGCATGAATATGAATAGGTATCATTTCCATAATTGTTACATGTTTGTTGATATAAATAAAAGAAATACTATATTATCAAGATTGGCATTATTTATATATAATAGTACTTAGATAGGTTTACACGTAGTAGAATATTGGGGTCTGAAATCATGCATAATTTTCTAATTTTATATCATTATGTATATGGGCGTATGGTACAAGAGGATAAATACTAGTTGAAACCTTACACATGTTATTGAAAATGTAACATCATAATATTGATCGATTTGCTTGGTTATTTGCAAGTAGGGGAACATTGTAATTTATTGAGTAATCAATGTATTAGTATTTTTGGAGTCAGTTAAGAGATACTCAATATACTAATGTACGGTTGTGGAGCTAAAACCTGGTATAAATGTATTTAATGTATTTTAAAACATTGAGGATGTTGACTATTATTTGTGGATTAATCATTCATCCATTAACCCTAATATATACATGCTCGTACAATGATGATTAAGCATATCATTGACAAAAGAAAATAAAGAAACGATTCCAAGCTCATCACCATGATTGTGACCAATGTTCCTATTTATATGTAGCCTCCTGATTACTATTATGAAGTATTTTTTGTTGATAGATCATTTGATTGATCTTGAATCAAGGTATGGAAATCTTCTCTTTTGTTTAAATAAATTATACATCCCTGTTGAATATGATGCATATGTAAGAAACATTTAGGAGTCTAATTTACCAAAAACATTTATCCTACTCCTAAAAGATCTCCAACTAGATTACTTAATGACTCAACACAATAATTGATATTATCAGATTTTAGGGTGGAGGTGTAGTTGTTTAGTATAACACTTCCACGTCTCTAGGCACGGATAAGAGGTTGTAGTCCCGTAGTCGACTATCAATTCAACTTAATGTGGTTATTCTTGTTTTGGGTGACAAGTGGTCACCGTAGCATAGATAAAGTATACCAAGTGCCTAATTGCTTTAGAAATCTTCTTAAATTGATATACCGTGTTGAATAAATTTAAGACCCATGTGTAATTTTCTACATTTTATTCTATTTGCATCAATTTTTTTATTCTATTTGCATCAATTTTTATTAAATATTAATTATATAGGGCATATTTACTTTACAATTTTAGAATTGAATTTTATACCAGTCTTTTAGCCTGACCCATGAATTTCACTCTGTGTATGTGAAATATTTTCTGGGAAAACATATGAACACACCATGACTATCATGCGATTAGCATGGATAGATTCTGGCAAAGACATAGCAGAAGATTGCAAGAGATGCCCTCGATTTGAAATGATGAAAATAGTAGTTAAAAGCTTAGTTATTAGGATTTGGTGTATATGTTCTTTTCTCAAAATCTCCATGTATTATAAATATTTTTTATGAGCGTAAAGATTTTATATTTTGTTCTAGAATAAAATTATGACAATATTCGATCTCCAGATTAGGTCTTTACATTAGTGTACTGAGAATCCTTTTGATGCTTTACCTCCTTTCTTATCCATTCTTTTTTTTCTTTTATCAATTCTCCTCCTTCTTATGTTGACGCCACCGGCACAAGTCAATGGTACCGACTTTGTTCTATTTTTCTTGGTAAAGTTGCTATAAGTAGAAATATATCAGGAAAATAAGAAAGTAAACATCTTCAGTCTAAGTACATGCAAAATGGATAATATTGACGTACAAGAGATATTTCGGAAATTTAGACAAAACATTAATAAAATGTATAAATTTAAGAGAAACCATCCCAAATTCATGCATAAATAATCCCCTATCTTGGTAGAGGATCATGCACATCAAAATCCCCTAAGGTTGAATGTTGTTGGCCATCGAGTAACACTACTTTAGATTTGGTTGATAAAGTCAAAAGAGAGACTCATATGTCAACTAGATCATCATAATCATCCTTGAATCAATGCTCCCAAATTGGTCCTCTTCGACCATAGGGCAAACAACTAATGTACAAGCTTACTAATAACAAAAAGAAAAACATGTAAATCTGATCATTTAACACATATGTAAGTCGAAGCAGAGAGATATCATGTAAAGTCTGAGTTATATTGAGTGTGTCATATTATCTCCCTATCTACATTGCTCTCTTAAAAATTTCTACTATGGATGTATTTCTTTAAACTATGATTAAGAAAGGAATAAATCTTCTCAGTGGCCTATTGTATAGAGTAGTGGTTGGATGGAATGAGTGACATGAAAAATAAAAATCATACATAATTCATGTCAGTTATGCAAAAATGATAATGACGTAATTCTATGAAGGATATAATGAGATTGAATGTGTTCTATTACTACTATTCTTTTTGGGATGATGAACAATTTAAATGCCTCAACCTAATGACGAGTGGAGGTGGAAGGTATTTCTACAATCTTATTCCTTATACAAGAGAGGTATGATTCTTTTCATATTCATCCTTTTTCCTCCATTTTCCTTTTTCTTTCTCTTTTTTTTCATTTTATTTACATTTGTATTTTCCTCCATTAATTTCTTTTGTCTTTTATTAACTATTTTAAATTTTATGTAGGCTAATGTATTTCATAACTTTGAGAAGGAGTAATGATATATACAATTTCTTGCTCTCTATATTCAGAAAATATATGGAAGACATATATTTCACCAATATGAGTAAATAATAAAATGAAGAAAAAAACTTCATGGAATATGATATGTGAAACTAATCTATATGAATAAATTTAAATATTATTGTACTTTATAATGCAAAGCTAAACTACATGGTCCCTATCATGATGATATAAAATCAAAGAGAAAAATGATTTGAATCATGTATGGTGGTGATGTAATAAAATGAATATGGATGGGAGCTGGTGACTAAGACACTTTTTTCTAACCATGATGCATCTTTCCTTCTATAAACTCATGTGCTAGGTGGTCTAAAATTTAATTTTGAAATTAACATAAAGCATCACACTAATGCTTTGTTAGATCAGACTCAAATACCATCTTCATTCAAAGTCTCAAGGGTAGAGTCAGGTGTTAAATTCACCACATATGCATCTAAATTGACTAATCTGCTCATGTCCTCATGTAGTATACTACTAAATAAACAAAATTAAATTTAAAGTTGTTCCAGAGTATCCCAAGCAGAAGAGCTTGATAAGTCCCAAAGAAGGACTCATGTTTGAATCACATCGAAGGCACTCCGTAAAAAGGCAATTCACGTTGATTGGGCGCGAGATAGAGGTGATCAAACCACACTCTCTCAGGCCCCCAAAGTTAACCATGTTGGGGTGAGTCCATTACTGACCCAGTCTGGAGTGGGTTATCTCGTAAATAAAAATTCAAATTTAAAGGATATATATATATATATATCAATACTTCAATTAATTCAGGTGAGTATTTTTTTGAATTTGAATCCACTTTTTACACTAGATAGACGTGGATAATAAATTTGAAAATTGAACTTCGATACCATGCCATTAAGGAACCGTGAATCCTAACTATACATTTTAATTTCATCTTACACTAGATATAATGGTCGTTGTAGAACTTAATGTTTATGAAAGACACAATCACAAAAATAGTTTATTCGACAATATGATACAAATTAAAGATGCAAAGTTTGGTTAAGGATAGATGCACCATTTCATTTTTATTCCCCACTCAGCTTGAATGTGACATTGCCCCTAATGTCAAAGCAAAGAGGAAAATAAAGAACGGAATTTTTGTACCTCTGAAGAAGAAAGTAACAAATCAGACAACTTTCACTTAAATTTCATTAAAAAGTTGTAGGTTAAGTGAAAGATAAAAATCAAGAGTAAGGTTAGGTATACTGTATATGTCTCTAAATTAAATTATTCCCTGAATTCCACATGTACCATACTCTTAAAAAATCAAATTTAAAGCATAAAGGTACATAGATATCAACACTTTAATTAAATCATGTGAGTATTTTTTTTAAATCTAAATCCACTGTTTTATACTAGATAGATGTAAAGAACCACTAATCCTAACTATATTTTTTAATTTCGTCTTACACTATATAGAAATGGACCCTATAACACTAATGTTTATGAAACACAGAGAAAAATTAAAAAAACATTTTATTTGTCAATATGATACAAATTAAAGATGTAAAGTTTTATTAAGGATGGATTCACCATTTTTCCTTCTTCCCCACCTAGCTTGAATATGACATTTCCCAAATGTCAAAATCAAAGAGAAAAATAAAGAATGGAACAATTGTACCTTTGAAGGAGAGAGAAACGAAGGGGGAAGATTTTCTCCTCCATTTCATTAAAAAAGGGAGTAGGCTAGGTGAAGGATATAATTCTATTATCACCAAGAGTGTGGTCTTGTTTAAAAAGAGCAAACAAAGTTATAAGGATATGCCTCCCCAATCTCTTCTAAAAAAATTAATAAAAATTTATCCCTTGTTGGTGTCACCGACTTCCATTTATGTGGTACCAAGTTCGTACTATGATTCCATGCTGCCATTTTGCTAACAAATTCGGTGCCACTGACTAGCAGATTGGTGGTACTAAGATATTCCTTTTATTCTCCACATTGGACAAAATTTCCACGGTGCCTTCTTTATTTACATCATAATTTGCATCAAAATTACTCAACTATAAAGATGGAAGGGTAAAACTAAATTTAATGAATTAAAAATAAAAATGTATGTGTTTCCTCCCAAAAAATCTCTTGTTTAAAGTCATAAGATCGAATCAATCACCCGAAGTCAAGTGATGTCTAAAAGCTTAAACTCCTTGTAGTTACCAACTAACTCTTGCCCATAATAATACTTCAATCTATGGACATTGGTTTCTAAAATATATGAACCAAAACTCAACTCCCATGCTCCATAAGGGCATACTTTAACTATTATGTAAGGACATGTCAATCTAGACCTCGATTTCCCAGGGTTCAACTTCAACCTAGAACTAAATAATAACACCTTCTACCCTAGCTAAAATCTCCTACAGAATATGTTCCTATCATGAATCTTCTTTGTACATTCTTTGACATGTTTTGACCTTCGATCCTGGCTCAAATGTCCTTATTCAACTTAAGCTTTCACATTTCACATGTAGAGAAAATATCTAGATTAAACTTTTTAAGTGCCCACAGGGCATTATGCTCCAATTCTACTGGCAAATGACAAGCCCTTCCATAAATCAATCTATATGGTGTGATTCCTAGGGGGTTCGAATGCAACCCAATACGCCCAGAGGGTGTCATTGAGTGGCATTCTCCAGTTAGTTATGGCATTGCTAAGATCATTTTTATCTCCCTTTTGGAAACATCAACTTATCCTCGGGTTTGGGGATCATAAGGTGTGCCAACCAGTGTAAACTCCATATGTCTTTAGCAAATAACCGAAGTGCCATATTGTGATAGTGAACCTCTGTAACTTATGATCATCCTAGGCACCCCAAATCTACAAAAAATGTTGTTGTTTACTAAACTACAGACTGTCTATGCATCCTTAGTCCAAATTCATATCGCTGCTACCCACTTGAACATGTAAACAACAACCAATAAAATATAAATATTTGAATTATATGACACAAATGGTCCCATAAAATAGATACCCCATAAATCAAAAACTTCAACTTCTTGAAAAACTGTGAGGGGTATTTCGTGCCTCTAAGATATATTTTAGTATGCTGGCATGTATCATCTCCTGTAAAATGTATATGTGTCTTTGAATAATTCAGGCAATAAACCCACATTCTAAGACCTTAATAGGTATCCTAGTGATACATGGTTTCCACCCGTGGGTAGCAAAGGACAATGATCAAGCATGCTCTCCATCGCCATTTAGACTACATTATTTCAATAAGATAGGATCATCCCAAATAAAATAATATAGAGTAAAAGAATATCTTCCTATCATGTTCATTCCAAACATCAAGAAGTACCACACCTGATAAATAGTTCAAAAAATCTATATGCCAAGGAACCCTATGTCTGATAACAAACTATTTCTCATCAAGGAAATTTTACTGAATGAGTACCTCTAATATTCTCTTGTCTACTCTCTTTAGGTGAAAGAGATGACCTGCCACAACATTCTTAGTTTTGGCATGATCCCTAATTTCAATGTTGAATTCTTGCAAAAGTAGGATCCAACATATCAACAAGGGGTTTTTCCTCTAAATTCTATAGTAGAAACTTAACAGCAGCATGGGTAGTCCATACTATCACTTTATCCGCATTCAGGTTGCCTAAATTTATCAAAAGTGAAAATTACTACAAGAAGCTCTTTCTCCTTAGTGATGTTGGACACATTGTGTCCCAAGACTATCCCTTCGTTAACCATCATATGACATTTTTTCCAATCTAAAACGAGGTTAAAATCCTCATATTTTTGTAAAACATGGTCCAAATTTTTTAAGAAATACTAAAAAGATTCTTTGTCATAGAAAAATCATCCAAGAACACCTCAAGGCAAGATTCCACCATAGCAAAAAAATAGAAAGCATGTACCTTTGGGAAGTAGCAAAGGCATTACAGAGTCTGAAAGGCATGTGCCGATAAGTAGAAGTGCCATTATGAAAAGTGAAGGTGGTCTTTTTTTATTCTCAAGTTCTATCAAAATTTTCTTATATCCTACGCAACCATCTAAGAAAGAAAAGTGTGAGTGGCCAAAAAGGTGCCCCAAGATTTGGTCGATGAAAGGTAAAGGAAAATGGTTTGTAAGCATAGCGGCATTCAGATGAGATAGTCTATACAAACACACCATCACTCACTATCCTAGCAGATACTAACTCATTTGCCACATTAATAATAACTATAATACCACATTTCTTTAGAACTACTTGTGTTAGTCTTGCCAATTTACTCAGAAATTGCATAAAATATATCTATTAGTAGGAGTTTGGTTACCTCCTTCTGCACTACCTCTATCACGATTGGATTTATTCTTCTCTAAGTTTGAAATATTGGCTTGGCTCCTTCATCTAGGCATATTTTGTGTTGGCATATGTTTCACAAAATCCCTATATGTCTGTTATTGAGCACCCAAATGATGCATAGTGGTTCTTGAGAATTATGATCAACTACTCCTCTTCTGATATTCTTACAGATGAAGAAATAATGACATGAAGCTTTCTTCTACCTCTAAGAAAGTGTACTTTAGATGCAAAAGTAATGTCTTCAATCCTAAACCTGGAAAACACTCTAGTAAGGTTACCAAGCGAGGTGGTGGTGGTTCCAAATCTTGTAAATGCCTCCTATAGTGTATTGGTAACACCTTTAGAAATAATGCACATTCCTTTGTGAGCCCCTCAAAAATTGAGAGTTTTGTCAAGTTCATCAATTTTGCATGCAGTGGGATCACTAGGTATGAATGTTGTAGAGTCATCTGTACTTCTTTAAAGATATGAGTAGGCATAAGGAGATCATCTGGCTTCCCTAGATACTTGATGGCTTAAGTAAGTGATACTGTATAAACTTATTGAATTGCTTACTTGAAGACACCCATTAACAACTTGTTGCATTGTGTGAGCTATGTCTAACGAAGTCTTCCCCAGAAGAAGGGGATCGTCTACATGTTATAATGCAAGACATGTGGTTATTGTGTCCTTTTAATTTGGGTTGTTGGGCTTTTCTAGAATTTTAAAGTTCATTGTGTCATCTTCAATGTCAAGTGTCATTCTTCCTCTCCCTTTTTCCATCATAACATCTATTTTGGCCTGGAATGGCCTACCCACAAGTAACTCAAATCCATGGTCTTCCTGCATCTCCGCTAATAAAAAATGTGATGGGAATATAAATCTATCCACTTTGAACAAGACATCCACACATATACAATGGGGTCGTATAAAAGATTTGTCGTTGATTTGAATGGTCATATTTGTTTTCCTAATGTGAAGCAAACCCATCTTCTCAAAGGTCTTTAATGGCATCAAATTGATTCTCTCTCCTAAGTCACACAAAGCATCTCCAAATTGGTACTGGCCTATGGAACATGGAATGTTGAAGCATCCCAGATCTTCTTTCTTTCTAGGTTGTTTTCTTTGAATCAGCATGCTAACTTCCTCTTTAAGCACTACTACATCAAAGTATAGGATCCTCCTTTTCTTGTTAATGATTCCCATCAAAAAATTTCCATAGAAGGGGATTTTCTAAAGAGCCTCTACTAAAGGTATATTCACATTGAGTTTGTGAAATACATCTAAAAGTTTTTGAAATTGTCGGTCTTACTTAGTCTTCTTAAGTCTATTTAGGAAAGGTATGTTGACACAATCTTCCTATGATTTGGGGGATGTGGCCTTTATTAGAGGGTTTTTCACCCCTAAATTGATCTCAATAGAGCTTTCACCTACCACATTTTCTAGTATGTTGACTTATATTTGCCTTTTGTCCTTAACTTGTTGCAAAAGGAGTGCTTGTAGTTTGATCAATTTGTACTTCCTTTCCTAAAACCTTTCCACTATGTAAGGTTACCATGTGTGCATGTTCATAGCTATATGGGATATCGGAAACCACTCTTGAGAAGGATGCTTTGATTATGCTAAGTTTCCTGCCATTTGTGATACTTTGTCTTCCAAATTCCTTATTTAAGCTCCCATATCTTGGTTTTCTTGGTTTATTCATTGAAATATGAACCATTTTTATTGATAAATTTCCCAAGGATGTCTCGTAAGTCATTATCTTACTTGGGGACTTGATCATGTAGAAATTTTATAGTCCCCTACTCTTGGTGCATGCGATGTTGTTGTCTCTGTTATAGATCATGTTGGAAGTTCTTAGGATCCTTCCGAGAAGTTTTGGATTGTTCCTTCGGGAATACTCATTCTTCTTCTCAAAAATCTTGAACATTTTGGTCAAATGTGTCTGGAGTTCAATAACCTCATGCGATTATGTGGCACTTTTTTTGGAGGTAGATCATGCATGCTCCTCACCCAAGGACTAGTTTTTGAATATATTATTTAGGATCTCATGGCATCTTGATGCCTTATTGTTAAGAAAGAATCTTGAACCAACTGTGTCAAGATTGGCCCTTTCTCCTATGTGCAAGCCATAATAGAAAGTGTCAGCTTGTCCATACAACTCAATTCCATGATTTGGTACCTTCCTCAACATGTGTTAAAATCTTTCCCAAGGCTCTGAATAAGATTCATCGTCATGTTTCCTAAACCCATTGACATTATCGACTAGATTATTGGTCTTTTAAGAAGGGAAATATTTATCACATAAAACATAGGTCACCTCTTCCTATGATCCAATTTATTCAAAGGGTAGAATTAAGAGCCATACTTTGGTCCTATCTATTAGTGAATATGCAAATAGATTGAAATAGATAACAGTGGCAGGCATGCGGCCTAAGTTAATCATGTTACATCTTTTAATAAAAATGTTATGTGTTGCATGGGTTCCTCATTAGTGTGACCATGAAAATCTTGTGACATTAATAGCAACAAGTCTAGGATCTATCTAGTATCTCCTCATGTTTATTGCTTGCCTCTTGACGAGACCCAATTGTGTTGTGATAGATGATTCCTTGATCTTTATGGTATGGTATGTTGGTATGTATGCCCAAAGAGCCAATCATGTGATGATTGTAATGGCATAACTTGTAAAATAATTTGATTATTAATAAAAGGCAAGCTTCTAATTTATTTTGTTTAATTCAGTTTTGAGATAATGATGTAACATTATAAATCTCTAGAGAATAATATTACTTGATTATGTATGTCTTCAAGTATTAGACTTGGAAGAAATTTGTTCATACATATGTTGAGAGTACATACACTACTACAGAAGTGCCTTTTAGTGTCGGTTGTTTAACCCCCTTTGGCGTCGGTTTCTGAACGACGCCTATGGGGGCGCCGCTAAAAGGTTGGACACTTCAGCGTCGGTTAAAAAACCGACGCCTATTTAACATAAAGGCGTCGGTTTATTATAAAACACCGACGCCAAAAGGGTTCGCGCCACAGAAAACGGCGTCATCTAGGACGCTTTCTGCGTCGGTTATATACTAAAACACCGACGCAAAAAAGTGTCCTAGATGACTCCCATTTCCTGTAGCGCGAACACTTTTGGCGTCGGTGTTCAACAAAAAACCGACGCTGTAAGTCTGTGCTGACGGTTATCGGTAAATAACCGACGCCTATTTCTATTTTTTTTTTATAAATCTGTTTGCAGGCCTGCTGTGGCTGGTCAGCAGGATGAGAACCTGCAGTTCAGTTTTCTGAACTGCAGGTTTACGACATCCATTGATATCAGCCTACAAACAGGCCACAAACCTGCAAAATTAACATAAAAAGATTCACACAAGTAGATACATTCAGACATCAATTCAATTGTCACGTTCACACATGTAGAATCATTCAAATACATGTTTTAACATTCAGAAACATTCATTTACAAAGTATCATTCATCATCACTATCAACATCCCAATTATATCTTACAGTTGCCACTGTTTGTACAGCTATTGCCCATTCTTCTCTTACTTCATTTAATGATTCCCTCGTATATGGAGCATGTACATTTTTTAAGCGTTTGCCTATAGTGTGGTCAGTTTTAAACACCTGCAAAGAGAATGATGTATATATATAAGTAATAATATAAAAATAAGATTGATATATTTCATACTAACTAATGAGACTATATATAATACCTCATGTATGGTATCGATGTCCAATGCGGCATGTTTGATAATCATCTGCATAAATCGCATCACATAGTATGCGCATGCCCAGCCATTGTCTTGTGTAGCGCACTATAAATTGAAACATACAAATTAATACAACTAAGCACAATTCACATCAATAATATATACATTGGAGTCGGGGAGTCAGGAACTTACTTTTACGTTCTCCCAAGACAATGGCTGGTTCTTTTTCCTTGGGACCTTTCCTCCAGCATTTTTGAATGCATCTAAACCCCTACATGTTAATATAATACACTAAGTTGCATAAGTAAATAGTAATGTAATAAAAGATGTTAACGGATATAAAAAATGAAATATTTCTCACCAGAATAATGCCATTCTGGTTACGTGTCCAATTTTAGTGTTTAATGTACTTCCTGCGGGATCTAGATAATAAACAATGAACGTCCCGGGGACAATAACTAGTAACTCCCAATGTCTACCACTAGAGGTAAAAAGTTAACAATTAATAACTCAAAATGCAAAATAATAATGGAATTTTCTTAAGTCCAAATTATAAATAAAGCAAACTTACTTGACATTGAATGGAGCTATTATTATCGTCTTCATTTGATGACCAAAAATTGTAAAAGCATCTATACAGTATTGTTGAACACTATCAGGGTCTTTAGCTACCATACTAATCAATGATGGAATCAAAAATCCCACATGATCATATGCAAATTGTTTGCAATGATCTTTGATTAAGTAGCTGCAAAACATATAGACGTATGCATTAATATATAAGAAACTAGATCACCGGATCTTACACAAGGTATATGGATGTATAAACAAGATCTCACCTTATCCATGTCTCTATCATTGATGTATTCAACCAATCATACATAAACAGCTCAATAATATCTTGTATAAATAAAGAGCTGTCGTATGATTGACCTGCATAATCTGCATCTAAAGAAACAATTATAGGGCAAAGTATATTATGTGCCCGTAGCCAACATGCCATTCCCCTACAAGCAGGACCTAACGGGTATTGTAGGTCAGTTGGAACCCAAGTTGGTAATGCGGGAATTGGAGGTGGAGGCCTAGGTGCTCCTGGTGTCTTCTTTTTAACCTGTATATATAATTTCAGATCAGTTGACATCATATATACACATTAACAGTCTAAATCAATGTAAATTTATCTTACAATTTCAGTCGTGTAGAGGACATCTGCTTTGGGCCACAATATGACCCCGCTTTCTGCCTCACCAAGTGTATCAATATCTGGGTGGGCATATGGCAACGCAACTTCCCTCCAATCGGGTAATACATGTATCGGGCTCACACGAATGTAGCCCTGCGGCATTAGAGTCCCATGAAACGTTGCCCCAGGAAGGGACTGGTAAGCTTGCGCCTCTGCAACAACATAGTTTTCCATTCTTAAGCGGCATGGCTTCAATGCCTACAAATTTACGTAAAGAATGTTATACATATATACATATCATCTTGAAAACATATCATCTTGAAAAGACTAGCTACAATGTCATAAACAATACTTACAGCAGACGTGTTAGGCGATGGGTCTCCAGGATTACTTGCAGTCTGTGCACCAGGAGAAGAGTGGGTCGGCATAGGCTGATTGGAAGCCTGAGATGTCTGCCACCGCAGCAATTCTTCCTTGACCTTCTCAGCAACCACATCGTTGAGCTTCTTAGCAACTATATCCTCGACTCTCTTATTCTCCTATACATGGATAAAACAAATATTAGCTTTTTATTAATGAATTTCCTTTTGCAGTAACATTATAAAAATAGAATATATATGTTACCTCTTCTTGAGAAAGTCCCGCTCTGGGTTTGCGCTGGGATGGCCCAAAGAATGCTTTGATGCCCACACCAGCGCCGGCACCTCTAACACGTCCATGATGCTCTGGGTTACCCAGAGCAACTGTCAATTCATCCCTTGTGCCCTGAGGGATGAACGTGCCTTGTTTTCTCTGCTCGTGCAGCTCCCGCTAATCACCATAAACAAAAATTGGTAAGTTAACACCACAAATAATCAATATTCAAATGATTGCTCTAAGAGTTGTATTTTACCATTTTTGCAGCCGCCTCAGCAGTTTCGGGCTTCTTTATTTCACCCTTCTTGTTTTTCCTGCCAGCTATCCAGATATCATGGCGAGGGAAGGGTGTGGCCGCAGACTCCTGAGTAGTCGCAGACTCCTGAGTAGCCGCAGACTCCGCCTGTAGTCTTTGGCGAACGCTTGCATAGCCTTTTGGACCCATAGTATGGTCATGTACATTCAGTGCACGCCTTGCTTTTTGTGCGTCACTGAGGGCCTAGTTAGTATGCACATTTATAATTAGGTTAGTAGCACTAAATGTTAATCTTGAATAGGTGAATACAATGTATATTAATTAAAATGGGAGTGACGCCTAATACCTTGAATTCTTCAGATTTTCTTGAAGCAACAAAATTGTCCCAATCTTCTTTGTCCAAGAAGTTCCATTGTTCAAGGGCTGACTTCTTCTTCTTATCACCCTGTCTTATGTATTCTCTGTTCAGATTTGTCCTGTAATTCCTAAGCATCTTTCCAGCGCGTTGCATCACACTTTTACGATGCAACATCTCATCCAATGCAAACAGATTCTGTAAAATAGAAATGTTATTAACTAGTACCAAAAATATAATTGCAAATAATAGAATTTGTAATCTACAAAATAGAATTGCAAATAATAATAACTCACGCATAAATCTTTCCATATCAAGTCTTTCTTCGCCTGAGGAACTTTATGCCAATTATCATATTTAACACCACAATGGCTTCGAGTGACAACCCCAAGATAGTTTATAAAATTATTGCGGTTCACTCCAATTGCATTCCCTCCATTATCAAACTCCACAACCAATTTGGATCCACTGCCACTCAGCGCAAGTAACTTTTTCAACAGAGTGATACCCCTTTTCTTGTTAAGTTTTTGTTGCTGCGCATCAAGTTGCTCAATTGCTTCAGTGGGTAGCTGTGCATCATCAACCTAAAATTTGACAAAAATAAACACACCGAATTAAGCCAATATAGAAATACAGGATATATGACATAACTAGAAGATAATGAATTTTATAGAAATACGGGATATGTTTTTAGAACTTACGTTGGTATCCTCGTCATGCTCGTCATGGACAGCATGCTCATCATGGACTTCATGCTCATCATGGACATCATTCTCATCATGGTGAGCCATCTGAAAATTTCATTAAAAAGGAAAACATTTAGCATTTGTATCAACTAGAATAAGGAAAACATTTAGCATTTGTATAAACATACATGTCTCTAAAATTGTGATCTTTTATCAATTAGCAATCCTTCAATGTACAAGTAATATAAAAAACAATGATTGTTCACATTCTAGGCCAACAAACACATGTGATGTCATTCTTATATATAATAAATGTGTACCACCTATCCCATCCTTGAACACCTAATCTCACTAGTAAGTGTATAATGTGTATTGGGTTTTCAAGAAAATTTCGGCAGCATTTCCCCGTTGTTCTCTAAGTACATATGTACTTAGAGAACAAACGGGGAAATGCTACTGAAATTTTCTCGAAAACCCAATACACATTATACACTTACATCCTAAGTGAGATTAGGTGTTCAAGAACAGTCCCAAACCGGGAACTATCCAAGATTTACTCCTAATGAGCCAATCTTGGACGGGTTTCTAGGCCAACAAATACATGTGTTGTCATTCTTATATATAATAAATGTCTATAAAGTACAGGCAACATGGTTAATCCTAATCAATAGAGCATTATTAAATAATAAATCAAGAAATCAATAGTTTCAAACAAAAGGTCTAGGAATCTTTACTAGACATTATATGTATCCCTAATCATCATATTTAACATACTACATTATTATGAACATCCAGATCAGATTAAGATCATACTATGTTATAACCATTGGTTTAATAACCCTATTTCTGCATGTAAATGTTTATCAACTTTAAAACCCTATAATTCATGAAATCATTCTAATTCAATTTAATATGTTGGGATCACATAATTATATAATGACATCAGAATATATAGAAGAATCATAATTAACATGATTAACAACATGCTCATCAAACTAGGGTTTTCTTGAATATCATCTAATATTTGTGTACTAGACATTATATTTATCCCTAATCATCATATTTAACATACCATTATTATGAACATCCAGATTAGATTAACTCTAATCAAATACATTACATGCATTTTTATCACAACAATTTGATCGATGCATAAAAAAGCAGAGCAGCTAGCAGCGGGAAGACCAACCTTGTCAGAGGGAAGAAGGCAGAGGCTCCGGTGGCTCTGGCTGGAGAAGTAGCTAGCAGCGACGGCGGTGGAGGAGCAGCTAGCAGCTCCGGTGGCTCTGGCGGTAGTTGCGGCGGCGCGACGACGGTGGAAAAGCACCAGGCGGCGCCGAAGAGTCAGGCGTGGCGGCGGCCTCAGGCGCTTGGAGCAGTAGGGGCAGGCAGCAGGGGCGGGCAGTAGGGGCGGCGGAGAAGGGGGCGCGGAGAAGGAGGAGTGGTGGTGGAGAAGGGGGCGCCGGAGAAGGGGGCGCCGGAGAAGAAATAGCCGGAGAAATGGCACTGGAGAAGAAATCGCCGGAGAGAAATCACCGGCAGCAGAGAAATAGGGTAATTGCTCGCAATGAAACAGAAGAAAGGGGAAGAGTCGGGCGATCGCGGAGTATAAGTTCCCAAATAGCGTCGGTTGTTTCAACAACCGACGCCTAAAATCTTTAGCGTCGGTTGTTTGCAACAACCGACGTCCAATTGGACGATATTTTCATGAAATTGTTTGGCGGGAACCACCTTCAGCGTCAGTTATAAAAGGATAACCGACGCTGAAAGTGACACTTTTTGCGCAAATTTTCATCGCACATAGGCGTCGGTTTATACCTACATGACCGACGCTGAAAATGACACTATTTTTTTTTATCAAAATTTGGATTTCGCGGCCGACTTTCAGCGTCAGTTTGTTATAAACAACCGACGCTGAATACAAAGCGGTACCCGTGTCTGGCTGGTCTTTGAATATAGACGTCGGTTTGCTTAAACAACCAATGCCTAACATATAAGGCGTCGGTTTTCCTTAATAACCGACGCCCAGAAAAGTGACATTGAATGCTATTTCTATAGTAGTGATATACATATTTTCATTGTGTCCTTGGTCGGTTTCCATTGTGGAAGGTTGATAGACAACAATGACACATAAGATCAGAGTGTGAGTTGGTTGGTGACTGAATCTCATTGGTCATGATACGGCAATATCAAACCAATCACACAAATACATGTTAGATAATAGAGTATCAGACAAACTCATCGTGAGACCGACACATGGAATCCATCATCATAAAAGTCATAGTCAGGTCTCACAGCAATGGTGGTGGTTGTGGTTCTTAGACCTGAAATCACTACACTAGTCACATGTCATTGGATACACTTTGACATCATCAAACGTGGTCCTGATATAAGGGTTGTTATAAAGGTGATGATAGGGTGGCTTTGACACATGGGGATATATTGTGAGTGATAGATATGGGGATTTGTCCCTCCTACAAGAGTTTGATGTCCTAGGCCTCTTGATTAGAGAGACTGAGAAATGTATGGCCATGTACATGTGAGTCAATATGTGATATTGAGCTTACATATATCTCAGACAGTCTGTTCTGGTTCAAGAAACAAGATTGAATGATGAAAGGGGTGACTGCTCCATGCCTTGAGTTCAATCTAGACATGAATGAAAAATGAACTATACAAACACGGTAACACCATACACAAGTTGTAGGTTGAAGTTGTTCGCCAACTTTCTATTTACTTAGGTAGCATTGATATGCGACTAGAAACCGCTCATTGCTTGTGATGTCATAAGTGTTACAAGCATTCACTACCAATGTAATATGGGACCTATAGGGTCACACACATAGGTCTTGACCTAGAAGAGGAGTTTCAATCTTGAATGACACTTGAATTACATAATGAAGTGTTTTGATATTTGATTCATGCAATAAATAGGCTGACAACACTACCAAATGCCCATATCAAGTGTTGAGATGGCCGTCTAGAAGTTCCAAATGGTCTCAAGTGTTAAGACGGGCGTCTGGGGAGTCAGGCCTATTTTGAGTTGAAATTGGCTAAGAAGCAAACCTACCTAACCGATTGGCTCGACTCGGATCACCAGATGACCACTTGGATGATCGAGACAGCCGTCTCGCATGGGAGAGATGGACCAGTTTGGTCGAGGGAAGGTTCTAGACATTTCCCTGTCTGTATCGTTTGTACATTACTTGTTGTGCAAGGAAATTAATATCCAACATTGATGGGAATTGAGTTGCCAATTTTGTGTACAACTAGGAAACATATAAACGGTCATCTGGGTTGTGCCAAACTACCTTCTGGCATGCTATAAGATTGTTTGGGCTATCATAGATTGTGAGATTTCTAGAATTGTTGTGAAAATTTGAGATCTTTCAGTCCCTTCCACTCCCGCATCTACTGGGAACCTGGACCCAAACCCTGCCTATAAATAGAGGGGTAGTGAGATCTTCCCAGAGCACAACACAGACAATTGAGAAATAGTTGCTCTGAAAAAATGTGTCCTCTCTAGTTGTGGTAACCACCAGATCCCAGGCAAGTCCTACCCGGATAGGGAGGGATAGCCAAGGGAGAGAGCAATTAAGATCATTATTGTGGGAGAGAAAATGGTGACTAGTACACCAACGAGAGGACAACTCCTTCCTGTCCATTCCAGCAGAATGACAGGAGTTCTAGGTGGTCCATGTGGACTTATTTAGAGGCAGGAGGCTAAAAGATCTTTCAATATATTAGTAACTAGAAACATAAAGTAATAAATAGAAAAAAAGTGGCATAGAATGGCCGACTTTAGCATTGGTATTGCTACCATTGCTAATTCCCTGGAAACGACACCAAAAACTTGACATGACTTAAGTGTGTAGGCTAAATTAAAGTGTACACATCAGAGTAGTAAAGGTACTCAAAGAGGCCAAAATGTCGTATTTAAGAAACTGAAACTGCTAAAAACTACTGCTAACTGAAACATATTAGCTAGGCTTGATGAAAGATGTTGGTTGACTGATTTAGTAACTAAAAATGAGATTTAAAATTGTAGAATTTAATGTGGATGGAAGATCAGACTGATGGATTGCTTAGGATAAAAGTTTCACCATGGTATTAGCCTATTCATCCACTCTATTAGAGAAATACAACTTACTTTACTTATTCAGATTAGACATTTGTAGCTTGTACGACCTGCTTTTGCAACGTAGCACACTAGTTATCCTAGTTACTAATCTTCTTTCACAACACCAAAAGAAGAATCTAAATGATAAGAATTATCTCAGGAACAATGGTTATCCTACTTTTGCAATGCTTTACTGACAGTAATGACAACATCATTTCTATATATTAATCCCTTTTTCACAACAATTAACAATCCATTACAAATTTATGGTAACCAAGCATATATAAGGTAGTCCAAAGAAATGGATATAATATATAGAATCATTTATGAACATGAATAGAGTCAACATTTTTCTATTCTCATGTCCTAAATAATGGGAGTTTAGCCCATCTCTCAACTAAGAATCAAAATAAGGAAGGAGAAGAAAGTCATATCTTGAAATCATATCTAAATGAGCCTCTATCTTGGTAGAGAAATCATGTGCATCAAGCACTTGAGCTTGAGGAAAACAATAGCTATGAAAGAATCATGCTCGTTCTTGAATATAGCATAAAAACAAGATGTTTGATTGTTGACTTAATGGCATCAAAATTAGCTTTGGTCCGAGTAGAGGGTGGGGGACACCAGCGGTAATTGTTTCTATAAATATTAGCATTGCTCAAGGAGAGTAGCATAGATTTGAAAGAGGTGTCAAGTTTTTCCATGTGAAGTAATTTTGCACTTAGAACAATGGCATTGCAAGCTGACTTTATTAAAACAAGATCATTACTACACTGCCATATTGCCATACAAGAAGTTATAATTATGAGAATCATGGACCTTGTAGTATTTTTAGCAACCAATCCCAAATAGAAAGAATATGGGTGTGCGGACTTTGTTTAATTTGGATATTTATTTAATCATCAAGTCAAATATGCTCAATGGATTTACAGACAAACAAAGTGTGATTAACTTTTTCATACTTTATAATGCAACACTGGAAAAGATCACTAGAGGTGATACATTTTTTGCATAAGTTTATCTGTATTAGCCATGTTCCTTCAAACAAAATGTGCAATTTTGTGTGTGTGATATACCTTAGCCTTTTCAAAACATCTGAACTAGTGCCACTAGGCTCCTTGCAACCAAGGCAATAAGCTAAATAAATAGAGAAACACCCATCTTAAATAAGATACCAATACATACAATCTTTAAATCTAATATATATGGGTATGTTAAAGATAGTAAAATACATCCTACATACTAAGAATATTATCTTGTACATCAAAGCACCACCATCATTCATTGAGATTGATTAGTTCCTCAACTCTGCAATTATCCATGTCCACCGAAGTGAAATTCTTGATGCATCTGCCTCTTTTTCTTAGGAACCACTCACCATTAAGAATATCTATATTTTCTCTATTTCCCACATTCCATCTCATCCAACCATGAGGATAGACTTAGAACCCTATATGCTTCTCCATGTACTACTTGGGTCAATGCCTTGCAATGCTTCTAGAATGGATTCATGTCTAAAGTACTTGCCCTTTAACACTTTATAAATTAGAGATTCGTAATTGGTGAAAATCCTTCAAACTTTCTTAGACATAAGTGTTGTATTGAACATTTTTAGATCATGAAATCCCATTCCCCATCCTCTTTAGGTTTGCACATGTTTTCCTATGATACAAAATAAATCTTTTCCTTTCTATCTATTGATCCCTACCAAAAATGAGAAACCATGGTGTGTATTTCATATCTAATCTATTTAATTTGTAAATAACTATATCATTTGGACCTACAATCTATCATTCCTTACTGATTGATCTCTAGTTTTTTCATTTATGGCAAATATATTACAACCATTGATAACAACTTAAAACACATGGTGTCATCTTCTACCTCAATCTAGAAACACATAGTAACATGATGTTTTCACTCATGTTTTCTCCCTCACCTCTTCACCAATCCTCATAATCATTTTTCTAATGTCTTCATCCCTCTCTCCTTGATTGATGTATTCATTAACCTGAATCTCTAACACTGGAGTAATAAAATATTTTCTCATCTCCCTAGTTCTCACCCTAACTTTATGACTCTATATAGAGCTTTCCCATCTATACCCACTTTTCATATGGTAATACTCTCACCCTAAATGGAATTCCCACATGATATTTTGAGACTCATTTTATCTTGATCCCCCTATTAATTCACTTTCTTTTGAATGCTCTCATGATCTATTCTTATTAATTATGTCATTCTAGGTCAACTATTTTGTCAATATGCTCATGAAGATCTAAAAGGTCACGTAGTTGCGGGTTCCCACATCTAATAATATCAAGCATGCCATTAGGTCTCTTCACTGTATTTGCTTTTTTGTGGCTACAGAGTTCAGAACAATAATGCAAGACCCCATACCTTGCTAAACCAAAATCGTGCTTGTTTGTGTTTACTGAATTTTTAACTAGAAATTGATCCAACTGAATATGAGATAACCATAATGTAGCCCTAATTACACACTGTTTGACCTAATTTCATGGTCTAAGAATTATTGAGTCGGTATGAATATTTTTTTTAATTAGTTTGATATAAAATATGATAATGTTTGTTCATGTATGTGATATATATGCTGAGATCATTACATATGAAATATTTGGTTCCTTGGTGACCGTTATGTCCTAGCCTAGGGATTGGTCATTGAGAGAGTGAGGTTCATGGCTCACTTCATGTTGAAGTCGATGACTTGCTTATACTAAGGTTGATGGATCATTTTGGCAAGGTTGATGACCTCTTACTAGGTGGTCAATGTTTTTTGACCTTGGTGGTTGATGGTTTGCATCTGACCAAAGTTGATATCCTTTTGACTTTGAGTGTTTTGGAATATAAGACCTAGGTCAATGGATACATATAATGAGGGTTGATGGCCTCTAACTTTGGTGGTCGATGAGTTCACCTTGACTTAGGAGATTGATGGGTTCACCCTGGCCAAGGAGGTCGATGTGAACTCTGACCAGCAGTGTCAATGGGTTTTCTTGTGAGGTGGTCTACGGGTTGGTGGTTGGATTCATCAATGGCTTGAGATACTGAGGGTCGATGGCCTGATAAGTAGAGGTTTTATTGGTACCCTAGTGGGGGTCAATGGGTATTCCTTAACAAGAAGGTTGATGGGTAGAAATACAAGAGGGTCAATGGATGGGTAGGATATGGGGGTCGATTGTTTATTCTACATGGGTTATTTTGTGTTTCCATTAACTGGACTCAAAATACCCCCTCACCTAGAGTTCATTTACAATCCTAATGTAACATCCCTGGCCTGGGTTATGGTATAAACCTGGAAGTTTTTCTTAAGTAAGTTATTTATAAACTTGTTTTAATCTTTTGAAAATTAATTAAGACTCAAGGAGAGTTTAATTTTCAAGTTTGAGTTTATTTGCAAATTGTTTGTGCATTATATGATAGTTTGGGTGTAAATTAAAATTTACCCAAGATGAGGGGTTATATTGCAATATGTCACATTTTAAACGTGCCTCAATTGCTTTAGCATCATAAGAGAGAGAATGATGCTAAGGGGTGGCTTTTGGAAAGCCTAAGTTCCAAGTTGGAGCTTGTTTGAATAATGCTTGTGCCTTGTGTACCAATTTTGGTACAAATTGCAATTTACCCAAAATATAGGGTTGATATGCAAATTATCACTTCTAGAGTGTCCTTTCTCTCTCTTATCATCACCTAGAGGAGAGATAAAGAAAGAGGCACCATGTTTGAATCATATTTGAGTGATGGTATTCTTAATGATGAAAAGACCAAGAAGAGTTGTATAGTTGAAACCCTAAAATGAGTTGTATTGAGTTGTATTGAGTTGTAGAGCTTATATGGGAGTTCCTATCAGCCACGGATCCATAGAGGAGGTCCCATATCATTTTCTTAACTCATGTCAAAGGCCATAACGAGTTAATCACCTCAAGAAGGTGATGGTTACCAGTTTACATCTTTCCTTGGAAAAGTTGTATCGGTTTATGAATAAAATGATGTTGGGTTGAATTATCTTGTTCAACAAGATAACTAATGACCGAAATCTTGTCCCTAGATTATCCCCAAGAGTTTTGCATGTCAAGATAAATATGTTTGCATGCATGGACACATGTTAACCCATGCATGGACATGAGTCACCTAGTAGTATAAGGTGATGACATGTAACGTCTCCAGATTTTACCGTCTCGATACTCAGAAGGCCCGAGAAGACAAATCCAAAAATGTTAGCTAATTGTTTCAGAGAGTGATGCGGAAGCATAATACGCATACATGAATATACAAATAGAATGCATACACCATAACATTCTCAACATTTAACACATTTATATTACAACATGAATTACAATTGCATATTGAAAGAGAATTTTACAAGTTTGAACATGTATGCTAACTAGGATCTACACAAAAGGTACAACCTGAACACTTCTCACTTCACATCTTTTATCCCATGCTAGCTATGAACCTAAAACATACGTGAAACAATGAATCAACACACAAGGTGTTGTGTACGTGGGTAGAAAGATATATACTAATATATTTGCATAATTGAAATAACTTGAGAAATAAAGAGTAAAAGAAAACATTGTTTAAAGTGATAATCAGGTAAACACATATTTGTAGATGTCTTTTGATGCGTGTGTACTACTAAGTGGTGTCGCACTTCATTTTTCCCCGCCGCTTGGGCTATGGGGACTGAGTGCCAACCTTATATTTAGAGGGGAGAGAGAGATGTCGCACTTCATTTTTCCCCACCCCTTGGGCTATGGGGACCGAGTGCCGACCTTATATTTAGAGGAAGAGAGAGAGGATTGAGGGAGGGAGAGAGAGAGCATATATCCACTCAGTAGCTACAAACCATATATATTCTTTTTTATGTTCTTTAATGTTTTGCAGAGCATATACTACTAATACGCATCCAAGAATTTATATGCAAACACAAGCATCCAAAGTACATCATATCATTATGCATTCATGAAAACTAGTCTTATACTTAATAAAACCCACGTACCTGAGTTCAGAGATTCCTAATTTTTCTTGGACCATCTACATCACTGATCATCACCTGATTCATAACAATTAAATATCATTAATAGAAGGTTCACCATAATTAATGGTATCTTTGGTCCAAATTAGGGTTTATGCCAAACCTAGGTTCAACTATCCCTAAATGAGTTTCAATATTTTTATACTTATCAGTAAATCATACTAAGGGCCTGGTCCAAATTTCATATTTTTCTGATGCATTTACTAATTTCTAGAATTAAAATGAGGTTTAAAGGCCTCTAATTAGACATTAATCTGAAAAGGCATAATATTTAGTCATAATAATCAAATCAGGGCATGTGTTTTGTTTCTATATAGAACTATGGTTCAGGAGTATTTTTCAGATATAATCTCAATCATTTTCTATTTATTCCAATTAACTAAACCCTAAAAAGAAGCATCATCATTTATATAAAATATTATCAGCAAGGATGTATCAAAAGTCAGATATAGAGGATCTACAAGAAAGAGGGAATTTTTCTGAGTCTAGGGATATTTTTGGAGAATTATTTGGCCAATGGTGCTATTTTTTATGAATTTTCTAAGATCTGCATATAATCTGAGATATTTACCTATCTGAGTTTTTGTGAGCCATTGGATCTCTCTCTTTGGGGCTTGGATCTCTACCACACTGTCCATATAGGGGGGCTTGGGACCCGCAGCTACTTGCTTCACCCTGAATCGGGTGAATTGGTTGCTAAGGTAGCCGCTGGGCCGGCTACTGACCCGTCTCTCTTTCCCAACTCCACGCGCGGATTCTCGCTACGTGCCCAGACGATGTTGCCACTGTGAATGGGCTCAACGGTGAGACAGAAAGTGAGGAATAGACCCCCAACAAAGACATGGCGATCACTTCTACTTTGAGATGTTGGTGGAGAGCTTTGCATGGGTGGTCTCTCTCTGTGGCTCGGCTCCAGTCTTGGCGTGAAGTCGCCGCCGCCATGAGCATCTTTCGGCAAGGGGAACATGGATCTGTGAATCTCGTGGTCATCTTTAGGAGTGAATCGAAGGTGTTGCGACCTCTCATCTCTTCGCAGTCACTCAAGTCTTCTTCTTCACCTTTGCAGTGCAGCGCGCACAACCATCATTGCCGCTTATGGCTGTTGTGGTGGAGCAGAAGGGGCAATCTCATCTAGGCCTCCAAATTCAAATTGATGCTTCGTGAAGCATCACCAAACCTTCCAGAAGTTAGTTACAGACTCAATCAGTGACGAGGCAATCTGTAAGGCACCACCTGATCTCATCTCCTTCTCCGATGAGATTGGGTTCATTAGGTGGGTTGGGGCTTCCCCAGCACCACTCAAGATCGGAAGAGGGTCGCCAACCATCTATTGTGGTTTGTATTGCTGATAAATCCCCAAAGGTAGTTCCTTCCACCTCTCCTTCAATCTTCTCATGACAGAGCTCACCAGCTCTAGGGAAACCAATCCACCGGTCAGTGAGTATTTGGGGAGGTTTGAGGTCGTGGCAGCTAACTCACTCGAGCGGGCACTCCAGATTTCAATTCCAACCATAGTCTCACAGAGCTCATCCATTGTCAAAGGATATGCCTTGGTTGAATGCTCTTTCGGAGAAGAATCCAGAGCTGCCAGAGGTCACAGACTCCAGCTCTTCCAGCCACTTGGATGCCACAATGGAAGATGGTTGCACTGGATGAGGGTTTCTTCAACTTCTATTAGACCTACCATGGTGCACTCGATGGTCCTAGACCCCTGACGCCCACTGCAGCAATAACCTATGAGAGCCGATGGAGAAGGGAGGAGGAAGGAGGCTATTGTCTCTCAGAATGATGGGTGTCCACTCCTGAGTGAAGGGTCAGCCGATTTGAAGTGTTCCACAGAACGTGGTTTTTCCAATGAAATTCCCTTCATTTCCCCCCACCATCATCGGATCTGGGAGACACCTCACTTTGTTCTATTCCTCCCTTTACGGAGGTTAGGGGTGACCGGTTCCCTGGATTAGTCACTCCTACAAATGTAAAAGGCTGCGTGACACTAATATATCATAGACCTAAATACTAGATACCTAAAGGAACAAAGTCAAAACAAAATTATATCAACAATGTCCCCAATTTCAAATAGTTGCATCTATTTATAGCAATCTCCAAACATTCTCAAATTTCGACATAGACTCACATAATCATAAGGTATCTTCTACTGAAGTTTGAGACTCAAAATCTATTATTTACCCATGTGAATAAAGTCTTCAAACAACCTCATAGATAGGTATATTAGCCTTGAATTCAATTCAAATCAATATAAAATCTTGATCCTACAAGTCCAGAAACACTAGTTATGCTACTAATACCACAAGTTCACTAACATATCACTTGAGTCCATTGGTACTATTAAACGTGTTTCATTGACTCATATGTACCCAAATCTATTAATCAAACATATTCATCATACTTGAACTCAATTAATATTCTAATCGTCAATTGCATGTATAGTTACACTTTTTGGGTGGAAATATACAATAATTGAATAACTAATTCCTTCATTTGGTATCATCATCTGCATGGCACTCATGGTCTTAAAATACTATATTGGGTATCATAATCTTAAAATTGGGGTCATCACATTCACCCACCTTATATGGAATTTCGTCCTCAAAATTCAACCGATCATATACTCAAGGTGATGCCAAGTAGTCCAGATTCATATAGCCACCACTCCTAGGTACCAAAACCATCATAATTCTGGATGTAGTCTAGTTTTTCATCTTTAGTTCATAGTATCTAGGGTGTACTCACCTGAGAAGACAAATCTGAAAACGTTAGCTAATTGTTTCAGAGAGCGATGCGGAAGCATAATACGCATACATGAACATACAAATAGAATGCATACACCATAAAATTCTCAACATTTAACACATTTATATTACAACATGAATTACAATTTCATATTGAAAGAGAATTTTACAAGTCTGAACATGTATGCTAACTAGGATCTACACAAAAGGTACAACTTGAACACTGCTCACTTCACATCTTTTATCCCATGCTAGCTCTGAACCTAAAACATACGTGAAACAATGAATCAACACACAAGGTGTTGTGTACGTAGGTAGAAAGATATATACTAATATGTTTGCATAATTGAAATAACTTGAGAAAGAAAGAGTAAAAGAAAACATTGCTTAAAGCGATAATCAGGTAAACACATATTTGTAGATGTCTTTTGATGCGTTTGTACTACTAAGTGGTGTCGCACTTCATTTTTCCCTGCCCCTTGGGCTATGGGGACCAAGTTCCGACCTTATATTTAGAGGGGGGAGAGAGAGATGTCTGACTTCATTTTTCCCCACCCCTTGGGCTATGGGGACCGAGTGTCGACCTTATATTTAGAGGAAGAGAGAGAGGATTGAGGGAGGGAGAGAGAGAGCATATATCCACTCTGTAGCTAAAAACCATCTATATTCTTTTTTATGTTCTTTAATGTTTTGTGGAGCATATACTAATAATAAACATCCAAGAATTTATATGCAAACACAAGCATCCAAAGTACATCATATCATTATGCATTCATGAAAACTAGTCTTTTTTTTTAAATAGCTCAATCTCATTAAAAGTAAGCCATACAGCATCTACAAGATAGACATCTCTCATCAAGTAACCAAGCAGCAACTCCTTTTGTGGAAAGACATAGCACAAGGCTTAGATTGGGATGTGATAGGTACGTTTCTGCACCGTCCACCTCTTGTAGTGGTTGTCTAAAACAGCTATCCGGGATGGAATTCATCAATCTACAAGAGCCTATGAGTACATCGGGTGAGGAGTTTGCATAGCTGCTGGCAGAGGTTACCATCATGAAGACAACGAATGATCACCTAAAAAAGAGCTCGACCACAAAGAAACAACACAAACACAACACCACACAAACAGGACTAGAAACACAACTACCAGCTAAGAAACAAAAATAAAAAACAAACTGGCCAAGAAGCCACCCAACAACACAACGTTAACACAGAAAAAAATGTCGAGTACTAAGGGTGCACCAACCAGGAGACCCGAGAAGGAGGACAAACCCCAGGGATGCAAATACAGAAGAAGGATGGCTCATGTGGATACAACGGTGGGGATTAGAGGGTGTCGGGAACCCCACCAGCACTCACGACCACCACTACAGGCAGGGGGCGGAAGATCCGCACGAAGCACAAACAAAGCTTAATCCTCCTCTGCCTGAAGCACCTAGGGCGCCCGAGATCACCATCCTCCCAAGAAGGAACCCAAGGCACGACCAAAAAAAGACCACCACAGACAGACTGACACAGAAAAAAAGACTAGGAAGAAAAAAGAAAGAAAAGAAGAGGGCAAACCTGCCCCCGCTGGAACCGACGACTGGAGACCTCCAAAAAAGCTACTCCACTCAGCCCTGAGGCAGATCTGAGAAGAAAGACGCCAAAGAGGAGAGCGCTACATCCCCCCTCGAGCCACGTACCGCCGCAAAGGCCCGACCATGACCAGAACGCACGCCAACTGCCAAGGGAGGATGAGAGGAGAAGCTCGGAGAAGCACCTTCAAACAGACCCAGAACAGAGAGGCAAGTCGATGAAGATGCCCGGGGGGGAGATGGTGGCGGCTTCAGACTAACAACAGACCCCCTCCCCCAGGCTGGAGGGCCGCGTGCGGAGGGAACCCTAGATCGTCGTTGCGATCGCCAGAGTCATTCTAGTTGTTGATGGTCATTCGTGTAAAAATGAATTCACTCTGATAACTAGTCTTATATTTAATAAAACCCACGTACCTGAGTTCAGAGATTTCTAATTTTTCCTGGACAATCTACATCACTGGTCATCACCTGATTCATAACAATTAAATATCATTAATAGAAGGTTCACCAAAATTAATGGTATCTTTGGTCCAAATTAGGGTTTAGTCCAAACCTAGGTTCAACAGTCCCTAAATGAGTTTCAATATTTGTATACTGATCAGTAAGTCATACTAAGGGTCTGGTCCAAATTTCATATTTTTCTGATGCATTTACTAATTTCTAGAATTAAAATGAAGTTTAAAGGCATCTAATTAGACATTAATTGAAAAAAGCATAATATTTAGTCATAATAATCAAATCAGAGCATGTGTTTTGTTTCTATATAGAACTATGGTTCAGGAGTATTTTTCTCATATATAATCTCAATCATTTTCTATTTATTCCAATTAACTACACCCTATAAAGAAGCATCATCATTTATATAAAATATTATCAGCAAGGATGTATCAAAAGTCAGATATAGAGGTTCTACAAGAAAGAGGGCATTTTTCTAAGTCTATGGATATTTTTGGAGAATTATTTGGCCAATGGTGCTATTTTTATGAATTTTCTAAGATCTGCATATAATCTAAGATATTTACCTATCTGAGTTTTTGTGAGCCATTGGATCTCTCTTTGGGGCTTGGATCTCTGCCACGCTGCCCATATAGGGGGCTTGGGACCCGCAGCTACTTGCTTCACCCTGAATCGGGTGAACCGGTTGCTAAGGTAGCCACTGGGCCGGCTACTGACCTGTCTCTCTTTCCCAACTCCACGCGCGGATTCTTTCTATGTGCCTAGACGATGTCGCCGCCATGAATGGGCTCAACGGTGAGACAGAAAGTGAGGAATAGACCCCCAAGCAAAGAAATGGCGATCACTTCTACTCCGAGATGTTGGTGGAGAGTTTTGCAGGGGTGGTCTCTCTCTGTGGCTCAGCTCCGGTCTTGGCGTGAAGTCGCCACTGCCATGAGAACAGGGATCTGTGACTCTCGTGGTCATCTTCAGGAGTGAATCGAAGGTGCTGCGACCTCTCATCTCTTCATAGTCACTCAAGTCTTCTTCTTCACCTTTGCAGTGCAGCGCGCACAACCATCATTGCCGCTTACGGCTGTTGTGGTGGAGCAGAAGGGGCAATCTCATATAGGCCTCCAACTTCAAATTGACGCTCCATGAAGCATCACCAAACCTTCCAGAAGTCAATTGCAGACTCAATTAGTGACGAGGCAATCTGTAAGGCACCACCTGATCTCATCTCTTGCTCCGATGAGATTGGGTTCATTAGGTGAGTTGGGGCTTCCCCAACGTCGCTCAAGATCGGAAGAGGGTCGCCAACCATCTGTTGTGGTTTGTACTGCTGACAAATCCCCAAAGGTAGTGCCTTCCACCTCTCCTTCCATCTGCTCAAGACAGAGCTCACCAGCTCTAGGGAAACCAATCCACCGGTCAGTGAGTATTTGGGGCGGTTTAAGGTAGTGGCAGCTAACTCACTCGAGCGGCCACTCCAGATTTCAATCCCAACCATAGTCTCACAGAGCTCATCCATTGTCAAAGGATATGCCTTGGTTGAATGCTCTTTCGGAGAAGAATCCATAGCTTCCAGAGGTCACAGACTCCATCTCTACCAGCCACTTGGATGCCACAATGGAAGATGGTTGCGCTGGAAGAGGGTTTCTTCAACTTCTATTAGATTTACCATGGTGCACTCGATGGTCCTAGACCCCTGACGCCCACTGTAGCAATAACCTATGAGAGACGATGGAGAAGGGAGGAGGAAGGAGGCTATTGTCTCTCAGAATGATGGGTGTCCACTCTTGAGTGAAGGGTCAGCCGATTTGAAGTGTTCCACAGAACGTGGTTTTCCCAATGAAATTCCCTTCATTTCCCCCCACCATCATCAGATCTGGGAGACACCTCACTTTGTTTTGTTCCTCCCTTTACGGAGGTTAGGGGTGACCGGTTCCCTGGATTAGTCACTCCCACAAATGTAAAAGGTTGTGTGACACTAATATATCATAGACCTAAATATTAGATACCTAAAGGAATAAAGTCAAAACAAAATTATATCATCAATGTCCCCAATTTCAAATAGTTGCATCTATTTATAGCAATCTCCAAACATTCTCAAATTTTGAGATAGGCTCACATAATACTAAGGTATCTTCTATTGAAGTTTGAGACTCAAAATCTATTATTTACCCATGTGAATAAAGTCTTCAAACAACCTCATAGATAGGTATATTAACCTTGAATTCAATTCAAATCATCATAAAATCTTGATCCTACAAGTCCAGAAACACTTGTTATGATATGAATACCTCAAGTTCACTAACATATCACTTGAGTCCATTGGTACTATTAAATGTGTTTCATGGACTCATATGTACCCAAATCAATTAATCAAACATATTCATCATACTTGAACTCAATTAATATTCTAATCGTCAATTGCATATATAGTTACACTTTTTGGGTGGAAATATACAATAATTGAATAACCAATTCCTTCATTTGGTATCATCATCTGCATGACACTCATGGTCTTAAAATACTATATTGGGTATCATAATCTTAAAATTGGGGTCATCACATGACACCTCTTATACACTCTCTCTCATGAGCCTCAATTATATATACCACTCCTTTCACCTATTAGTGAAACTTTTCGAATTCTACAACTCTCTTTCTCTTAGATATCATGCATAGTAGTTGAGGAGCAAGGAGGAGCTTGAGCCTTAAGCTTAAGGTGAATCCATGGTCATCTACAACCTTTGTTGAAGCATGAATCTCGGGTTGTGATTCTTCCTTTCTTTTCTTCTTCACCAAGTTCTTATCTATGGTGATTCTTTGCATATAGAGGAGTTGTGAACAAGTCTTAGATCTTTGATAAGTTCATATTCAACTTTGGGAACGTGAAGCTTTGGAGCTTGGAGCTTAGAAGTTGTTCTTGAGGCGAGTTATATAACTTGAACCCAATCATGTTATTATTCACCTTCAATCTTGCTACACTTGTTGATCTACTTTCAATTTTGATTTTTCTTGAATGATTGATGAATCTATGATTTCTAATAGTTGCATAGGATTGTTTTCCATGAACTAGAATAGTAAGGGATGAAAGTCTAGAGCTCGATGATGATGACATCATCATGGCACAAATCGATATCAGGTTGAAGCACCTCTAACCCGATATGGTAATGAAACCCAATATGGTGATATGAAATCCATTATACCTTGGAACCCCACACCTCTATCATTTTGTACATTTGGGTTGGTTGAAAAAGGACTAACCAGATGTCTAGGCTGTCACTCAACACATGGTAAGTTGATACTTTGAAGGTTTGAAAAGGTATGAGCATAAGGGTCTAACCCAATATGCAAAACCCTACACTTGAGTAACCCGACATACGTGACACACACACACACATCCTGGACGATATGGTGGTAAGAACACACCTCTTGGATGATATGGTGGTAAGAACACACCTCTTGGACGATATGGTCGTAAGAACACACCTCTTGGACGATATGGTGGTAAGCACACACCTCTTGCCCGATATGGTAGTAAGCATACACCTCTTGCTCGATATGGCAGTAAGCATACACCTCTTGCCCGATATGGTAGTAAGCATACACCTCTAGCCCGATATGGTGGAAGCATACACCTCTTACCTGATATGGTAGGAAGCATACACCTCTTGCCCAATATGGTAGTAAGCATACACCTCTTTCCCGTTATGGTAGTAAGCATAAACTTGTAGTCTGATATGGTAATAAGCATACACCTCTTGCCCGATAGGGTAGTAAGCATACACATCTAGCCCGATATGGTGGAAGCACCTCAAAACCAATATGGAGGTAAGCACCTCAAATCGGATATACTTGATTGAGTAACACATGAAGTATGTTAGTCAAATGATACATTAAGATGTAAAGAGTTTAATGCATTTTGATAAGTGTAGGCCAGTGTACCTTGGGAAAAGGGTTGAGCCAATTTAATAAAGTATGGTGTAATCAATATCCTAGTGAGGATGAGAGAGAAAATCATACTTTATGTGATAATCATTTATTGATGAATGATGAGAATAAACAAGTATGATTGAATACTTATGATATCAATGTATGCTCCTAATATGTGTGGAGTTATGAATTAGGGTTTTATTTATTGATAATATGAACTTAAAATCATAATCAGCTAAAAAGGGAAACCTTAACCCTAATAATGGGAAGGTTGTATTTCTCTTGTATTGCATGGTGATGATATGTACTTGATATTGTTTTTATCATGAAATGCCAACCATGCAGGTATCATGAGATGATGAGCGTAACTAGGTATGAGCTATGATGTTTCATATGTAAATGGGCATGGTGAGCCATGTGAAATACTTGTGCAACAAGTATAATGTATACCTGGGTCTGAAGACCTAGAGGTAATAGTTACCTGATAAGAGGTGACAATGTTTAGTGATGAACTAAGGGTTTGAATACCCAGATCTAGAAATCATGATGAAGATAACGTTAAGGGATGAGAATCCCCAGTAATGTGATAAGGAATTGAGATCCCGAGTGTTATGCATTCAATGTGTTCCAAAGATTATAAAAGTACTTGAAAAATGTATTACACCTTTCTTTGTAGCATATGTTATAATTCATTCTTGTAACTTGGTTGATGTTAAAAGATACTATAATGCACTTAATTAATCAAGAGGAACCTTATCATGTAGTTGCCCTGGCCATAGATCCATTCAGTGTCAGAATTTGTTGAATGATGAAACGAGTTTAACTTGAAGGGCATATTTTTTAAAATGTGGGGGTGATTGGCGAACATATCCTTACGTCCAAATAGGGATTGATGTGTGATATTCCCTAGAGTATGGCTATGTGCCATGACTCAATATTAATATACTGAGGTTGTTGTGTGATCTCCCTAAAGAAAATATACCGGGGTTGCTGTGTGATCTCCCCAAAAATAGTACATGATGTGGCAGTAACTCTATAGCAAAGATGCCACTATACCCCGGCAAGCTAATTATAGTTTGACATGTGATGTCATTTCCAGTGGTCTCGTACTGACTGAGACAATTGAGGTCTTGAAAGGCGGCTCTTCCTTTGACCTTGTATGGTACCGATTTCAACTAAGCGATGGTCGGTTGGATCATGAGCGGTATACCTCATCTCCTCAGGGCATAATTGTGATTGTAAATATGTAATCAGCCATGTAGCATATTTGCTTAAGATTTGAATGTGTAAACATTGGTTGATGTTACATTACTTTTATACATCTTAATTAGATAGATGTTATATGTGTTCTTTGTATTCCTTATAAGGTGAATGGATGATTTATTGCTCTATCATAGATAGTTGCATTGCTTTAAAATATGATATTTCTCTATTCTTCTTATAAACAGTGATTAATCTTGATTATTAATATAAAAGTTCCTCTACTCAGTTTTATACTATTTACCTGTGATAATAATATTGTTGGCGGAGAGTTATATCTCTTGTTGGGACTTTTGTCTCACCCCATTGGTCCCAACATTTTTTAGGTGGACGTGGACGAGGAAGTAGAGACTGTATTGCAGAGGGAGGACAACAGCGACAGGGACATCAGTAACAACTCAGGTTGAGTGTGTTGTCTATTGTGTCTTGTAGATAGAAGTCATATATGTCGTCTCTGTACTCTCAGGTCCTTCAGAGTTAGTATGTAATTAGTTTTATAAAAGATCTGAGATTTAGGCTTGTATGCCTCGAGGTTTTATGTTGCTTATGAATATGTTTGGTCAAAGAAACCGGTATATGATATCCTCGAGATGAGATGGTATAATGTATGTACAATGTGAACCATGATGTATATATTGCTTTGGTTCTTCCCTTAAGAGTTTCCTGGAAATGGATTTCTTTGCATAATGGTTTTAATTTTTAGTGATTTTCATTAATCCACTGCTAATGGTTATTCCGCGTAATTACTGTGTGATTTGGTTGTCGGTTTGAGAGCGGTCATCACAAGTTTTTGGTATCATATCCTAAGGTTCGTTGAGTCTACAAAGACATAGGATTAAGGTTAAAAAAAGGTTGTTGAGTATGTTCTAGTGTCTTCCAGTTCATCTTATACTGATTTCTACTCATATAGGAGAAGAAGTAAAGCTGAAAGATGGATGTAGCACACGAAGAACATATTGCTGAGAGTAGTATTGTTGCACTAGAAGGAAGTTCAAGGGATTAGGCAAGAGAGGAATTTGTGCCTGAGAATCCCCATCATGATCAAGCCTTGCTAGAAAACCCAGCCTTTCATGCTCTTTTCGGGAAGTTCATGGCCAAAATAATGCATATGGAAAACTGGATGCCAGCACCAGCACCTAGGAAACCAGTTCCCAATGAGGGACATGGGTTTGGTAAGACCTTTGAGCGGTTATGCCAGGTAGGAGCCACCAAATATGCTGGTATAGCTGACCGAACAGACACATATTATGGCTCACTGAGCTAGAAAAAGCCTTTAGAATCCTTAGTATCCCAGAAACTAATAAAGTTAGGCATGTTGTGTACCTTTCAAAAGGAAGCGCTGGCCATTGGTGGGACATTAAAGAAGGGAAAATACTAGGTGTTGAGGTTGGATGGGAGGAGTTCTGATGTGATTTTTTCAGTAGATACTTTCCCAGGACTTATCTGTATGAGAAAATCTCACAGTTTGAGCGGATTAAGCAAGGATCATTGAACATTAGTGAGTATGAAGCTAAGTTCATAGAGCTTCTATGGTTTTTTCCACACATGGCTACTACGGAGGAGCAGAGGATTTGGCGTTTTGAGAAGGTTTTGAACACTGAGTTATCCACAGTTATAGCTACTCTAGAGAATAGAGAGAGGTTGGCCACCTTTGTGGAATCAGTTAGGAGGATAGAGTGGTCTGTGACTGAGAAATGTGAGGCTAATAGTAGGAAAGGACCTGCCCAGTTCCAGGGATAGAGGTTTGGAAGTTTCAAGAAACCAAGGTTTACTTCACCATTAGTACCACAGAGGTTCAGTTCAGATGCAGTGGACATCAAGCAAGGGTAGAGGTAGTAGTTTTCTACCAAGTGGAGCCCATAGTACGACATCAATGTCAGTAACAGGACCATCTAGGTAGAAATGGGAGAACAAAAATGGCTTCAAGTGTGGGCAGACATGACATATGATAAGGGATTGTCCAGCTAGAGATATGGAGGTAACCCAACCACTGAGGTAGAGTCAACAAGTCTCTTAGAGGCAACAGTTTAGCAGTGGCACACGAGGACGTGGACAGGCATCCCAAGCAGGTTCATCTGCACCAAACAATAGAGCACAGAGTTTGAAACACGCAACAGTGAGATTCTATGCTATGAATCAGCTGGAGGCAGTGGTCAATCCACGAGTCATGATAGGTCAGATGGAATTGTTTCATTCTGATATGTCTTCATCCTGCTTCGTATATGTTTTGATTGATCTGGAGTGCTACACATTCCTTTATCACTTGAGAAGTGATTCATGACTGTAATATGATTGTCAGTCATAGAGCAGATAATTTTTTATTAGAAACTCTGTTAGTCGGATATGCAGTGTTGTGGGAGGTATATTCTCCATGTATTCTTTCTTTTTTAGAGCACATCATTCAGGTGGATTGTATACCACTTGAGATGCACGGGTTTGATGTAATTCTTGGGATGGATACCCTAGAAAAGTATAAGGTTGTCTTGAATTGTGGTTCCAAGCAAGTTATGTTTGCAAACAGTGATGAGACATGGGTCTTTCAGGGGGACAGAAAGATTCTTCCAACCTGTCTAGTATCAGCAATGGTAGCTGAGAGATTGATGTGACAAGGATGTGAAGCATTCTTGGAACATGTGGTAGATACCAGAGAAGAAAGAACTAGTCTTTCTGAAGTTCATGTTGTCAGGAAATTCAAGGATGTTTTCCTAAAGAATTTCCAGATATTCCTCCACCCCGAGAGATGGATTTTGAGATTAATCTAATTCTAGGTACGCAACCAATATCCCAAACACCTTATAGGATGGCACCTGCTGAGATGGCAGAACTCAAAAATAGTTATAGGAGTTGCTTGAGAAAGGTTTCATTCGATCGAGTACTTTACCATGGGGTGCTCTAGTTCTTTTTGTTAAAAAGAAGGATGGGTCTATGAGATTATGCATAGACTATATAAAGCTTAACAAGGTGACTATAAAGAAAAATATCCTCTACCAAGGATATATGATTTGTTTGACCAGTTGTGTGGTGCAACAGTGTTCTCTAAGATAGATCTAAGGTTAGGATATCATCAGTTACGTATCAAGGAGAGTGGCATACCTAAGTCAACCTTTAGGACAAGATACCGTCATTATGAGTTTGTAGTTATGTCGTTTGCACAAACTACATTCATGGAGCTGATGAATAGAATCTTCCAGCCATTCCTTGATTAGTTCATAGTGGTCTTCATAGACGGCATCCTGATATACAATCCAGATGGTAAACAACATGAACAACACCTTCATCAATCCTTAACTTTGCTAAGACAGCACAAGATATATGCTAAGTTTAGCAAGTGTGAGTTCTGGTTGTTAGAAGTGTCTTTTCTAGGACACGTTATATCTTCTCTAGGTATTCGTGTTGATCCTAAGAAAGTGGAGTTTGTTCTAGAGTGGGAACAACCCAAGACACCAACTAAGATTCGCAGTTTCCTAAGTCTGGCAGGTTACTATAGAAGGTTTATTAAAGACTTCAATTATGTAGCATTACCCCTAACTAGGTTGACCAGGAAGGAGGTTCCTTTTGTCTGGAATGACAAGTGTCAGCGTTCTTTCTAGTTGATGAAAGAAAGGTTGACTAGTACACCTGTATTGGTTTTACCTGAGTAGGGAAAGGGATACATTATTTTCTGTGATACCTCCAAGAATGGTATAGGATGTCTGTTGATGTAGAGTGATCATGTATTTTCTTTTTCTTCCCGATAGCTTAAGAAATACGAGGAGAATTATCCGACGCATGATCTAGAGTTAGCTGCAGTGGTCCACACATTGAAGATTTGGAGGCATTATCTTTATGGAGAAACATGTCAGATTTTTACATACCATAAAAACTTAAAGTACATCTTCTCACAACACGAGTTGAATATGAGACAACATCGCTGGATGGAATTAATCAAGGACTATGATTGTACAATTGATTATCATCCAGGAAAAGCTAATGTAGTGGCAGATGCACTAAGTAGATAATCTTCATCTCCACCAGTAGATAAAGCACAGTTGAATTCATTAATGTGCTTTAAATGGGACATGTTTGTCTCTTTGAGACAAATAAATGTACAATTAAAGGTATCTTTGTTAGCTGGATTGCTAGCCGATATGCATGTGAAACCTACTCTGAGATAACAGATTAAAGAGGCACAACAGGATGATATTGTGATTCAGCATATCAGGTTAGAGTATGGTAGTGAGAAATGGGACAGTTTCCATGAGTCAGAGGATGAGGTAGTATATTACCATGGTAGGATGGTAGTACCTAATTCCAATGACTTAAGAAATGTAGTCATGGAGGAAGCTCATTCATCCATGTATGCAATGCATACAGGGAGTACTAAAATGTATCATAACTTAAAAGATATGTATTGGTGGCCTAGTTTGCAGAAGGATGTAGTGGAGTTTGTTATGCAGTGTCCAGTGCATCAGCAAGTTAAAGTAGAACACCAAAAACCTATAGGAACATTGCAACCCTTACCTATACCGTAGTGGAAATGGGATCATGTGAAAATGGACTTTGTAGTTGGTCTACCTAGAATAGTCAAAACTCATGATTCCATTTGGGTGATAATTGGTAGGTTGACTAAGTCACCATATTTTCTTCCTGTTAAAACAACCTATATTGTTGAAATACTTGTACAAATCTACATAGATGAGATAGTGTGGTTGCACGGAGTTCCAGCCACAATTATGTCCGATAGAGGTCCCCGGTTTACAAGTCATTTTTGGGAATGACTACATAAATCCTTGGGTATGCAGTTAAAGTTTAGCACAACTTTTCACCCTCAGATAGATGGACAATCTGAAGGGACTATACAGAACTTGGAGGACCTGCTTAAGGCATGTGTTCTTTAGTTTGTAGGAAGTTGGGACTTACACTTGAGCTTAATAGAGTTTTCCTACAACAATAGTTATCATAAAAGTATTGATATGGCACCATATGATGCATTATATGGTAGATGTTGTAGATCATTGTTATGTTGGTATGAGACAGGAGAATACCAACTTTTGGGTCCTTAACTAGTGTAATATAAAACTAAAAAGATTAAAGTAATACAACAACAATTGAAGTTTGCACAGCATAGACATAAGTCATATGCCGATAAATTTCGTAGACCTTTAGAATTCCAAGTTGGAGATTGAGTGTATCTCAAGGTCTCTCCTTGGAAAGGTGTTCCCAGATTTGGGAAAAAGAGTAAGTTAGCTCCTAGATTTATGGGGCCTTACCTAGTGACAACACAGATTGGAAAGGTAGCCTATAGGTTGGAGTTGCCACCTGAGCTACATAGACTACATCTAGTGTTTCATATATCTATGCTGAGAAAGTGTCGTCATGATACAGAGTTGGTGTTGCAACCTAATTCTTGATAGAAGAATGAAGAAGTTGAAAAAGAAAGACATAGTTCTTGAGAAATTTATCTGGCATCACCATGGCATTGAAGAAGCCACATGGGGGCTGGAGGAAGAAATGAGGAGGAAGTACCCTTCTCTTTTCTCTTGAGATTTCAGGGATGAAATCCCTGAAATCCCTGTTAGAAGCTGATAATTGTAACATCACTGACCTGGGTTATGGCATAAACTTGGAAATTTTTCTTAAGTAAGTTATTTTTAAACTCGTTTTGATCTTTTGAAAAGTAATTAAGACTCATGGAGAGTTTAATTTTCAAGTTTGAGTTAATTTGCAAATTGTTTGTGCATTATATGATAGTTTGGGTGTAAATTATAATTTACCCAAGATGAGGGGTTATATTGCAATATGACACATTTTGAACGTGACTCACGTGCTTTATCATCATAAGAGAGAGAATGATTCTAAGGTTTGTCTTGTGGAAAGCCTAAGTTCCAAGTTGGAGCTTGTTTGAATAATGTGTGTGCCTTGTGTACCAATTTTGGTGCAAATTGCAATTTACCCAAAATGTAGGGTTGATATGCAAGTTATCACCTCTATAGTGTCCCTACTCTCTCTTATCATCATCTAGAAGAGAGAGAAAGAAAGAGGAACCATGTTTGAATCATATTTGAGTGATGGTATTCTTGGTGATGAAAAGACCACGAAGAGTTGTATAGTTGAAACCCTAAAATGAGTTGTATTGAGTTGTAGAGCTTATATGGGAGTGCCTATCGACCAAGGATCCATAGAGAAGGTCCCATATTGTTTTTTCAACTCTTGGAAAAGGCCATGATGAGTTAAGCACCTCAAGAAGGTGATGGTTATCGATTTACAACTTTCCTTGGAAAAATTGTATTGGTTTGTGAATAAAGTGATGTTGGGTTGAAATATCTTGTTCAACAAAATAACTAATGGTAAAAATATTCTCCCTATATAATCCCCAAGAGTTTTTCGTGTCAATATAAATATGTGTGCATGCATGGACATGTGTCACCTAGTAGTATAAGGTGATGACACCTCTTATACACTCTCTCTCATGAGCCTCAATTATATATACCACTCCTTTCACCTACTAGTGAAACTTTTCGAATCCTACAACTCTCTTTCTCTTAGATATCATGCATAGTAGTTGAGGAGTAAGCAGGATATCGAGCCTTAAGCTTACGGTGAAGCCATGGTCATCTTCAACCTTGGTTGAAGCATGAATCTTGGGTTGTGATTCTTCCTTTCTTTTCTTCTTCACCAAGTTCTTATCTATGGAGATTCTTTGCATATAGAGGAGTTGTGAACAAGTCTTTGTTCTTTGATAAGTTCATCTTCAACCTTGGGAATGTGATGTTTTGGATCTTGGATCTTTGAAGTTGTTCTTGAGGCATGTTATATAACTTGAACCCAATCATGTTATATTCACCTTCAATCTTGTTATACTTGTTGATCTACTTTCAATTTTGATTTTTCTTGAATGATTGATGAATCTATGAGTTCTAATAGTTGCATAGGACTGTTGTCCATGAACTAGAATAGTACGGGACAAAAGTCTAGAGCTTGATGATGATGACATCATCATGGCACAAACTAATATCGGGTTGAAGCACCTCTAACCCGATATGGTAATGAAACCCAATATGGTGATATGAAATCCATTATACCTTGGAACCACACACCCTTATTGTTTTGTACATTTAGGTTGGTTGAAAAAGGACTAACCAGATGTCTAGGTTGTCACTCAACACATGGTAGGTTGATACTTTGAAGGTTTGAAAAGGTATGAGCATAAGGGTCTAACCCGATATGCAAAACTCTACACTTGAGGAACCAGATATAAGTGACACACACACACCTCTTGGATGATATGGTGGTAAGCACACACCTCTTGGATGATATGGTGGTATGAACACACCTCTTGGATGATATGGTGGTAAGTACACACCTCTTGGACAATATGGTGGTAAGCACACACCTCTTGCCCGATATGGTAGTAAGCACACACCTCTTGCACGATATGGTAGTAAGCATACACCTCTTGCACAATATTGTTGTAAGTATACACCTCTAGCCCGATATGGTGGAAGCATACACCTCTTGCCCGATATGGTAGGAAGCATACACCTCTTGCCCAATATGGTAGTAAGCATGCACCTCTTGCCTGATATGGTAGTAAGCATACACCTCTAGCCTAATATGGTAGTATGCATACACCTCTTTCCCGATATGGTAGGAAGCATACACCTCTAGCTCGATATGGTGCAAGCACCTCAAAACCAATATGGAGGTAAGCATCTCAAATTTGATATACTTGATTGAGTAACACATGAAGTGTGTTATGTCAAATGATACATTAAGATGTAAAGAGTTTAATGCATTTTGATAAGTGTAGGCCAATGTACCTTGAGAAAAAGGTTGAACCAACTTAATAAAGTATGATGTAATCAATATCCTAATGAGGATGAGAGATAAACTCATACTTTGTGTGATAATCATTTAATGATGAATGATGAGAATAAACAAGTATGATTGAATACTTATGATATCAATGTATGCTTTTAATATGTGTGGAGCTATGAATTAGGGTTTTGATTCTTGATAATATGAACTTGAAACCCTAATCGGCTAAAAAGGGCTCATGAGCATAGCCATGTATGAGCTATGATGTTTCATAAGATACAGATTAAATGGGCATTGTGAGCCATGTGAAATACTAGTGCAACAAGTATAATGTATACATGGGTTTGAGGACCTAGAGGTAATAGTTACCTGATAAGAGGTGACAATGTTCAGTGATGAACTAAGGGTTTGAATACCCAGATCTAGCAATCATGATGATGATAGTGTTAATGGATGAGAATCCCCAGCAATGTGATAAGGGACTGAGATCCCGAGTGTTATGCATTCAATGTGTTCCAAAGATTATGAAAGTACATCATAAATGTATTACACCTTTCTTTGTAGCATATGTTATAATTCATGCTTGTAACTTGGTTGATGCTAAAAGATACTATAATGCACCTAATTAATCAAGTTGAACATTATCATGTAGTTTCCATGGCCATAGATCCATTCATTGTTAGAATTTGCTGAATGGTGAAACGAGTTTAACTCAGAGAGCATATTTTTGAATATGTGGGGGTGATGGACGAACATATCCTTATGTCCAAATAGAGATTGTTGTGTGATCTTCCCTAGAGTATGGCTATGTGCCATGACTCAATATTAATATACCGGGGTTGATGTGTGATCTCACCGAAGAAAAATATATCGGGATTGCTGTGTGATCTCCCCGAAGAGAGTGCATGTTGTGGTTGTAACTCTATAGCAAAGATGCCACTATACCCTGGCAAGATTATTGTAGTTTGATATGTGATGTCATTTCCAGTGGTATTGTACTGACTGAGACAGGTGAGGTCTTGGAAGTCGGCTCTTCCTTTGACCTTGTATGGTACTGATTTTGACTAAGCGGTGGTCGGTTGGAGCATGAGCGGTATACCTCATCTCCTTAGAGCATAAGTGTGATTGTAAATATGTAATCAGCCATGTAGCATATTTTCTTAAGGTTTAAATATGTAAACATTGGTTGATTTTACATTACTTTTGTACATATTAAATGGATAGATGTCATATGTGTTCTTCGTATTCCTTATAAAGTGAATAGATGATTTATTGCTCTATAATAGATAGCCGCATTGATTTAAAATATGATATTGCTATGTTCTACTTATAAACAGTGATTAATCTTGATTATTAATATAAAACATCCTCTACTCAGTTTTATACTATTTACCTATGATAATAATGTTGTTGGAGGAGAGTTATATCTCTCACTGGGACTTTTGTCTCACCTTGTTGGTACCAATATTTTTTTAGGTGGATGCATATGAGGAGGTAGAGACCGTACTATAGAGGGAGGATAGAAGCAACAGGGATAGAAGTAACAGCTTAGGTTGAGTGTGTTGTTTGTCGTATCTTGTAGATAGAAGTTCTATGTGTCATCTCTGTACTCTCAGATCCTTGGGAGTTAGTACGTAATGGTTTTACAAACGATATGAGATTTTGGCTTGTATGCCTCGAGGTTTTATGTTGCTGATGAATATGTTTGGGAAAAGCAACTGGTATATGATATCCTTGAGATGATATGGTACAATGCATGTACAATGTGAACCATGATGTATATATTTCTTTGGTTCTTCCCTTAAGAGTTTCCTAGAAATGGATCTCTTTGCAAAATGGTTTTTAATTTTTAGTGATTTTCGTTAATCCATTGCTAATGGTTATTCCGCGTAATTATTGTGCGATTTGGCTATCGGTTTGATAGCGGTCGTCACACCCAAAGACTACCAAAATGTGTATGGAGATAAAGTAGGTCCAAGGATAGGGTCTAGGAGGTGCTAGAGCTTCTTGGGAGTTGGCCAAGATTGCTTTGTCATATCTAAGGCTAGAGATCTATGTTGGAAGCCTAGATTATGTAATATATTCTCTCTTTCTTCTCTTTACATGTTGTTAATCTTATCTTCTCCATTGTTTGTCTAAGTTCCATGGAGAACCATGGTGGATCTAGGTTCTTTTGGCTAAAGATCTCTCTTTTCTTTTTGCTTTGACCTAGTTGAGAATAGATATTACTTGGAGGAGTTGTTACTTGGTTGTTTGGTGGAATTCTAAGCTTGTGTCTTGCTCTTTTATTGCTATAGCTCGTGATATTCACAAGAGGTGAGTAATACAACTATTTTTCCCTTAATTTCTTGCATAACCTACATGAAAATCCTAATCATTCTTAGAACATGCTAGATGTGCTTGAAGATTTGTCATGTATGGGTTGTTTTGGTAGTATGATAGTTAATCTCATATTTCATCACCCACTTATCAACTAAATGATATTATATGATGGAGAACTAAAACCTTCATGATGCCATGAGGTTGAAATAATGAAATATACATGTTTTGACCTAAAATGATTACTTTATAGGGTGTGTGATACAATGTTTGAAGAAGTTCAAATTTGTTAAGCCAATGTTGTTTGTATGTTGATCTAAGATAGAAATACTAGGTTTTCCTAGCTATCATAATGTTGAAAATTTGGTGACGTGTATGCTTTTTCCTGAAAGATTGATTTTCTTGCATAAAGATGGTCTTTTACTGCATATTATTACCCTAGTTTTATCTCCCTCATTCTAGGGACTTTGTAATCAAAATCTGGCATTATTTTTTTTATTGCTGAGATAAGAAGAGAAATACGCCCCTTAAGGTAAAATATTGGATCATTATGAGGACTTATACTTGATATGACTAAAATTGATGGTTAGTCCTAAGTATGCATACTATGATGCATAATATGTAACTTTCTCCAAATTTAGGGTTTCTAAATCTTGATTGCTGTACTAACTTGACGTTATGTATTGTTTTACACCATTCTTGCTTCGTGAAAGATGAGTAAATGTATAAATTAATCATTTCAAACCCTGATCATGTAGTGTCCTATGACTTTAGAACTATGCTGATGTTTGAATGTCAAGATAGTGAAATAGGTATCGTTGTAGAATATCATGGAATATGACAAGTCACTTAGAGTCATATACTTATGAGTACACGCGGGTAATCAAGGGTTAGTTTCTTCAATAGCTAGATGATGATTATCAGTATGAGTGTGTTCAATACCATATCTACTATGATATGTGGCAATGTGATTGAGATATGTCACATCACGATATGCATGCCACACATGAGATATATGTCATGTCCTGAGTACCAACCTAATGTTGTACATTGGTTTTTGAATCCCTACTTGTAGGATTTTGGTTGTTCTACTCCTAATTATTATACTTGCATTGACCGACATGTTGTGAGATCTTATAGAGACTGGTACTCCTAATATCATATATGGAGAGATGGACGAGTTTTTATCCACTATCTAGTGGTTTGAAAGGTACACCTCAATTACCCAGGTGTTTCGTACTCAAATAAATAATCAGTTCATATAGACATATCTATTTAAGTATTTTGGTAATTCACATTGTGATGGTTTAATGCACATATGCACTTTGTAAGAATTTCTTGTCTTACTCTTAGACTTCATCTACTATTGAATAGTACCATGTCAATATATTGTCTTTGATAAATCTACCTTTATTATGCTGAAAATTTTAAGTTTGCATGCATATAGTACTCTACATTTGTTATATCTTATTGCTAGGACATGTGTTTCACTCTCATGATCCTCCATAAGGTGTTCGATCTTGTGCCTAGGTCTATACTAGAGAAGATCCCTTGGATGGTCAACATCATCTGGGGTTGATTTTAGATAATTTGGAGATGTCTAGGGACATCCATGTACACTCAGGTCTAATAGATTAGTTTTATGTCGATATTCATGTAAGTCTTGGTTCTTAACTCACATGCCATGTATATATGCTTGTATTATAAATTTTGTAAGATATACCTTTCCATAAACAAGTTGTGATAATGGTAATAAAAGATACCATTGTGCACTTAGATGTTGATGAATGGATGTAATGGCCATTTTTGTGTGCATTTTGTGGATTTTTTTTGGGATTTTATCATATCTATTTCTTTATCTTTTGGTTGATCATGTAGATTAGTGTAGTTCTATATTTTTTTATCGTGATTTTTCTTTTACTATCATGGTGCTTTAGAAAGAACAAGATGAACGAACTATAAGGAAGATGGGTTAAATGAATGAGGTAGATCAAGCCTCAATGTTGCACATGTGAAATGATAATTCTTCTGTGCATGTTATCACTTAATAAGACATATTTTTTTTATAACAAGGAACCCCTCCCGGGATCGGCCACTATTGGACTCCATCCAGCCAAGAATAAACCTTGGGACCATCCGTGTCATTGGGGGGACATCACGGCGCATCCAGTAAAATGCCAGCCACTGTTGCACCACGGCTGACACCAAGAATTGAACTCGGGACCTTTCATTGAGATGTTATCGAGCCACACCACTTGAGCTATTTTATTAATATTTTCTCTCTCTTACTCTCTTATTTTCCTTTATTTGGATTCCGTTTACCATTAGAAACCATGGGGATTTGAAATATCATTGTAAGGACCCTAACCCACATTTTGGGCTAATCCTATTTGTTTTGCTTAAGCATGTTGTTTAGCTCCTTGCTCTAATCACCTAAAATGTAATTAGGGCATGTTGGAGGTTTGTGTTCCTTGTAAGAGCTTGTTGCTTGATGTTTGTGCTTTGTGGTGAGGTTTTGGTGCAACCTACAATTTACCCAGAGTAGGGGTTGATGTGCAAGTTTGCCACCTCTAGAGTGTTTATTCTTTCTCTTGGCATCATCTAGAGGAGAGAGAAGCATTGGGCACCTTGTTTTGGCCTTGGTTGAGTGGTGACATCCTTCGTAATGTTTTGGGTACATGTTTGAGGTGTGCTTTGCTCTTAGGGATGTGGTCTCGGGCTTGAGAGCCTTAGTGAGACCCCGTATCAGTTTTTGGTTGCCTTGAGAAGGCTTGGTATCAGTTGAGGGTGTCTTGAGGGACATACTATCGGTTTGATGATGTCTTTAGGATTACTATTTTGGGTTGTGATGACTCTAGAGGAGTACCATATCAGTTTGTGACCTAGGGTTCCATCCCTATCAGTTTGTGAAGGGGGTGGATGGGTGTGTCGACCTTGACCTTCCTTAGTTACCAAGTGGGTGAGACATAGATTCTATCACCTTGTTGCATGGCGTGTCATGTGGCCTTTCTTCTTGTACATGTATCACCTAGGGTTCTTAGGTGGTGACACCTTTCCCTTGCTCTCTCTCTCTCTCTCATCGTCCATGTATATATATCACTCTCTTCCCATGCAAGAGATCCCTTTTAGTGATTCTTGCTTTCTCTCCTTGGTGGCTAACCTTGAGCTTGAAGAGCATTCTCCCTTGGAGCTTGGTGGGTGAGCCAAAATCTTGTGGTACTCTCCTCCATCTTCTTCCTTGGTAAGCCATGGTTTTCTAGCTTTCCTTCTCTTCTTCTTTCTTCTTCTCGGCCATGAACCTTGGTACCTTCTTTTCTCTCTTTTTCTTTATTGACCATGGTTCTACATTCCTTCTTGGAGGTGTTGTGGAGATCGATCTAGGAGGATCTTCTTCTACCTTGAGCTTGGGAAGCTTGGAGCTTGATCTTGGAGCTTAGAGCTTGGTGGTTGTTCTTGAGGCGGGTTATATAACTATAAACCTACTTTGTTATTACCACCTTTCTATTTGTTACCTTACTAGTTATCTTTAGCTCGTTATCTCTTGCTTGCATGCTAGTAGTTTTTATTAGTAGCCTTGTGTTCGGTTTTGAGAATAGAACTTTGCTAAGTTGCTTCCTTAAGTTGTTCTTTTCTTTTGCCTTGATAGTATCATCATCTTGAGATAGAAGATGAAGAAACTGATATGCATGTAATCCGACATGCTAACCTGAGATGCCCTTTGCTAAACTGATACACCTACCATGATGGGGTTTATTATGATCTAGTAGTGTCTAGTGAGGAAGAGTGTTGAATCTCCATGCTTTTAGTTGAGTATGGAAGTCGACATGGGTAACCCTAATCTGATACACGTGCAATCCAACACACATTGCAAACCGATACTCCTTAGCCGACACATCTTGTTTAAATGTGAGAAACATCTTCCTTGAGGATCAATCGATACTACTCTAAACCCTAGTGGCTGCTATCCTATGGAGATCTATGTTGCTGATACATAAAGCGGCACATAGGCCGATACCCTAGTTAAAGGTGAGGTTGATACCCTACTTGGTGGGTAGGCCGATACCCTAGTTGAAGGTGAGGTTGATACCCTAAGGGATAGTGAGGTTGATACCTTATGAGATGGTATGAACGATACACTTTATCATGCACCTCTAGACTGATACCCTTTGTTGTGCCTTGGCCGACACCCTCTCATTGAGGTGTTGAGCCTGATAAAAAGTGATGTTAAATTGATACCCTACCTTAGTGTGGTGGTCGATACCCTAACCCTAGCTGATACCCTATGTGGTATGTAGTGATGCATCTTGTTGATGCTAGGGTTACATGGTGTGATGTGGTACCCAATGGTATAAGCATGTGATGATGTTGAAAGCTATACCTCTTTACATGTTTCATAATAATGATAGAAATATGTTTCAGCATCTTCTAAATATACTTCATAACAATGAAGGAAATGATAACCTAGGGATGGTTGGTGATCCAATCTTTTAAACCCTAATAGGGAGAAGCGAAACCCTAATTGCTATGATGTGAAATGTATGAAGTAAATGTATAGCATTAGTTCTATGATATTATGATGTTTTGCCTTGTTGTTATCAGCTCCTAACCATGCAAGTGATACTAATTGATGTACATAGACAAGTATGAGATATGGTGGTTATGATGTGATGTACATTGGTCCTTGTGATGTATATATAATGATCAACAGGCATAAAGTGATGATCTGATGAGATCCCACCTACTATGTTTCAATTTGTTCTGGTGATGAGTCATGCCCTAATTATGTAGGTCTTGTTTAGAAGTTATACGTTGTAACTTGATTGATGCTTAAGAATGTTTAAATTGATCTAATTAATCAAGTGAAATCTAATAGTGTAGTTTTCCATGTTCCATAGATCCATTCAGTGTCAGCACTTGTTGAATGGTGAAACAAGTTTAATTCAGAGCACATATTGTTGAATATGTGGGGTGCAAGTTGAGGTATCTCCTTGTGTCCTAAATGTATATGTATCACAGGATTGACTGTAAGTCGTACCTGGAAATGTATCACATGATTGACTGTAAGTAATACCTAGAAATGTATCACAGGATTGACTATAAGTGATACCTAGAAATGTATCACATGATTGACTATAAGTCAAATCCTAGAAGAGCACTGTTGTAAGCCGTAGGTCAATTTCACTAGCGTCGTGACTTGTACCAAGGTGGGCTAAATATGCACAGTTGGACTAAAATGTCCCTATTAGTAGATGACTCATGATGTCACTGTATATTTACTCGTACTAACTGAGGAAGGTGAGGTTGTGGATTCTGACTCTTCCATTAGATCTTGTATGGCACTGACTTTGACTATATATTTATACAGTGGTCGGTTGGATTTGGATTATATGATTCAAATCCTCAGGGCATAAGGAATATGTAATCAACGGTGTAGTATAATTATATAGGATCAAATACTTTCAATATTGGTTGAGGCCTTTCTTGATCTTTATACAAAGTTGTTAGCAGAAAATATACATGTTCTTCATATTCCATTTAATGATTAATATGTTTCATAATTCAACAACATTTTCTCTTCCTGTTAATAATCATTACCTGCTTCATCCTAGTTGTATTTATACTGCTGATCAGTTTTATCTTATCTATGATAATAATAGATTTGGCAGAGAGTTATATATCTCGATGGGATAGTGTGTCTCACCTCGTTGGTTAAACCCCTTTTTAGGTGGACGAGCACAAAGAGGTAGAGATCATGCAGAGGAGGTTGAGCAACAGCTAGAGGAGCAGTAGCTGATAAGGTTGGAAGAGTTGCTAGATGTCTTTTATGGATAGAGTCCTAGAGTCGTCCTTGTATACTCGGATCCTTGGGAACGTTTTGTGGATGTTTTGCGAACGTGTTCTCTTTATGTGTCTTTTGTATATCAGATAAGATGGAATCATGTATATATGTTCTGAAACAATGCTTTCGTTACATGTTGACATCATGCCTTGTGGATGCTTTGAGGTATGAAAGTACTCATGTGTAAAGGTTCTTGCTATATGGTTGTTTTATGAAAAAGGTTTTAATTTTTAGTGTAATCTGCTAATAAGTTTGTTAATCTCTCTTATGAGGTTTTATTTTGAGTAATCTCTTTGCCGTGGCGTGGGGTGCCAAATCATCCACGATGATCAATCGTATATCTTTCCATATATTTCTCATATTTTTCATCATCATCTCAATTTCTTTTCTTATTTATGCATTATTTAATTTCCTTCAACTTTCTTTCTCTTTTTATCATATTGGAGTCACTGATACATTAGGATCCACGAAATCACATGCACAAGGGAAATATTGTAAAATAAACCCATATATTTATCATAAATATACAATTTACAGACAAGTACATTTCTTTGGAAAATTTGCATTTACAACCATACAAGAAAAATCAAGGTTGTAACAGTAAGTATTTCTTATCTTACTCTTAGGCTTCATCTACTATTGAATAGTACCATGCCAAGATATTGTCTTTGATAAATCTACCTTTATTATGTTGAAAATTTTAAGCTTGCATGCATATAATATTCTACATTTGTTATATCTTACTGCTAGGACATGGATTTCACTCTCATGATCCTCCACAAGATGTTTGATCTTGTGCCTAGGGCTATACTAGAGAAGATCCCTTGGATGGTCAGCATCATCTGGAGGTTGATTTTAGATAATTTGGATATGTCTAGGGACATCCATGTACACCTAGGACTGATAGAGTGGTTTTATGTCAATATACATGTAAGTCTTGGTTCTTAACTCAGCATGCCATGTATATATGCTTGTCTTATAAATTTTGGAAGATATCTATAAACAAATTGTGATAATGGTAATAAAAGATATCATTGTACAGTTAAATGTTGATGAATGGATGTAATGGCTATTTTTATGTGCATTTTGTAGATTGTTTTTGGGATTTTATCTTATGTATTTATTTATCTTTTAGTTGACGATGTAGAATTAGTGTAATTATATATTTTGTTTAGAGTGATATTGTTTTTACTATCATGGTGCGTCAAAAAGAACAAGATGAGTGAACTGTAAGGAAGATGGGTTAAATGAATGAGGCAGATCAAGCCTCAATGCTGCACATGAGAAATGATAATTCTTCATCACAAAGTCTGCTACTAGTGGTGATAGTATGACTGGTCACCGTAAATAGTTGTCTTGGAGATAGTAAAATGGATGCTCATGTTCAACATCTACATGTATGTGTGTGTTCCTTAGATTCTTTTCTCAATCCTTCAACCTTAAGGTATGGTATCATTGGCAAGAGGTGCAACGATATGTTGGAACTCATCAGGTGATGGAAGCGGTGGTTGTATGATCTCTTAGATTGTTGTTGTATAATTTTGAATCATTTGTATGTCTCTTCGATTTGGTTATTAAACTTTTGTCTTTCTATCCAATTCCACTAAAGAACAAGGATTGGCTACGATATACTTATGCATATATTTTTCTCCTATTATACATTTTGACAAATTGTCCTATATTCTATAAAGATCAAATGTATCTTTCTTTACAAATAAAAAACATAGTTTACAGTGAAGTATTCAATGTACATCATTATTTAATTTAATTTTCTTATAAATTTTATTTGTACATAAGTTTATATATATTGATGAGAGTAAATATTGTTTTATAAAAAAGAATTGATCTAACATTTACGTTGAGAAAATCCAGTCATTTTGAACATGGTTGTAGCTATATATGCATCTGGTCACAATCAGATTGTAATCTCGTCCAGTATCATTTTTAAGGGTAAATGGAGCAAATTGTTACAAAGGAGTCTTATGACATTTTATCATGAGCAACACGACAAACTAAAAGACCACGTAGAAGTCAAGAACATATACAACCAACTACAAACACTCATATAGAAATCTGATAAGAACAATGATGTATAAACTCATATTCTACTGCGTTGACGGATGCAACTTTCCATGAGAGATACCTTCAACCTGAGTATGTGTCTGTGATAGAGTAATTGTACAAAATCATTATTTTAAAAAGATATCACCTCCGTACTTGGTGAGAAAGAAAAACCTATTTGGAGAAGATAAAGTAACGTCGACTAATGACGAGCAAAACAAAATGAGAAAATAACATGGTTTAAATAGAAAGCAAGTGAAGAGGAAAGGGGTAGGGAACTCATGGTAGTCGAGAAGGAAGGAAATTGCTGTCTCCAATGGCAACACGTAGAGATCACCAAAGAAGCTTTTAGACCACTTGAATGTGTCCAAGAGCCGAACAACTTCGGACGGAATGCAAGATCTAAACAAAATTGAAGGAAAAATATTATCGTTATATTACATCATTTCTATCTTGCGTTTATAAGTTGGTTCAACTGACAAATCCAATCGATTGATTAGTTGTGAATTGCATGTTCAGTCTCAACGGGAACATTCAAATGATAAAGTTATAACAACAACAACTAACAAATAAAAAAATAATATTAAAAAGACTCTGTTGTTCTCTTTCCTGCCGTCTATAACTTTGAAATCTCATTTCACCCCTCCAGTCTCAAGTCCAGTTCACTGCACTCATCCCCTTGTCAGTCATCAGCGTGGGGTCCCTCCGTCCTGGTCTTCCCCCTATCGTAACCTGCTGCTGCGCGCAGCCCGCAGGCAGCAACCCCCACATCCTCCGTCACATGTCGCGTTCCCCTAATGCGTCCCTAGTTTGAGTGGTCCGCGGACACACCCATTGACCCACCTCCTCAGTCTCCATCCATTCATCCCTCATACGCATATCGCACTCTTATTTGCATTATTCGTCTTTATGATTTATCAAATATTTATCACGAGTTCCTTCCAAAACCAGCCCAACTGATCGCAACGCCCCTGGCTGCTGCTTTCGTCCGTTTGTTCTTTCTTTTCTATTACCACGGACGCGTGCCCCCTCAACCGCGTTTCCCTCGGATTGGGACGGGAACGGGCACAATGGGGATTTCCACCAGATGTTGACGACGAGGACGCTGTCCCCTCTCTCTCTCTCTGTGCCGTTCTACACTACCCCACTATAATAATAATAAAGCCTTTCACGGACCCTGACTCGTTACTATTGCTTAGCCGCCCGCCATCACCATGTGCGACGACCGGGACAGCAGACGCTAGGAGGCAGTAAGTAGTGCCAGTCACCCACCGGGCAACAGCACCTGCACCCACGACAGAGAACGCCACCACCACACCTCCTCGCCAGCCTAACCCCACATCCGCAATCTCATCCGATTCCATCATCCTTCGCTCTCATCCCATCCATCCAATTGCGCCCGCCCACCCTAGTTTTCTTCTTCTTTTTATATTCACACAAGAAAATAATGGCTTAGGCAGACGCTGGCAGGTGTAAACGCGCTCCTTCCGTTCATAACTCAGCTGCAGGTGTAAACGCACATCAATGCATCTTCATCACGGAAGTGGAGGATGAAAAACACCATTAATTTTTTCATGTTAGGAGAAAGGTATTTTATATATAAAATATATCTTTTTTTAAGTTAATTGGACACCAATACTTACGTAGGACCGAATTGTTGCTCTCTTACAATATTACCTAATACGATAGTTTGGAGGATTTGAATTATGAAGATAAAACTTTTGGTTTGCTAACTTGGCTGGGAAAATATGAAGTGTAGGGGCATGTTTATACTTAAAGGTGTGCACAAATGTTTTCAAGTTAATAGAAAGAAATGAAAAAGACAAAATAGGAGGGAGGCATTGGATTAGATGAGAGTGAGGATAATATTAATGATATTATGGATGGTAGTGTTCTCTATCACAGGTGCAGGTGTTGCTCCCCAGTGGGTAACTAGCACTACTTACCGCAACTTGAGACCTATGTCCATTTCTGGGCTAGGTTATTAAAGTTAGTTAGGGGGTATGGTTCACATGAGGGACGTCGTCCTCATCCTTGTCGTCATTGTTTGGTAAAAATTAGATCTCCATTCTACCCCTCACAATATGGGATAAAAACAATTGAGTTAGCACGCATAAAAATATCTTCTTGGTGTACATGTTAGTGATATATCACTTTTTAGAGATTTTCATATGAAAATTCTATTCATTTGGGATGAATTGATATTATTGAATCCTAATTTTACATAGTATCAAAATTATGTAAAATTGAGGTATGTGATAGGGTAATTTGATATTTAGGATTTTTTTACAAAATCTTGCTTCTGTATTCTTCATATGACTATTACATTTTAGATCTGAACTACATGTTTTACATTGAAACTTCCTCTATATCCCATTCTTGGGAAATTTTACACGATTTGAGTATATCAAGGTCAAATGGTATTATTTCTTTATTGAACTTCTTAGAATTCTATAGTATAGATATACCTTGGGCTTCATGACAGAATGATGAAAGCCATGCTCTAAATATGAAATTACTCAATTATATGGAAAATTTCATTTATTCAAAATATGGCTAAAGATGAGACCCAATAATTTGAAATATGGTTTTTAACCTTGAAAATGTGTTGTTGGTTTATTAGCTAATAGGACAATACAAAAAGCATGTCCTTATTTTAAAATAGGACTATAATCAACTAATACCAAGTGTAATCATAATTCCTTGTAGTACTAGAGTATCCTGAGCCTTGTAGAACTTCTTCATTTTGCTTTTTGGAAAGAAAAATAATAATTTTTGTAGTGATCCACTGACAATCAGAAGATTTCTTGGAGTATATTGTTTAATACATGTTTGAGTTTGTTAAATATCGTAAGTTGAGGTATCTTTAAGATCATGATAACATCCATATTTGATTTTATAACTAACTAGGATTGGGGATATATGTATGTGTGTGTATCAAGTTCTTACAATAGTCACACTGAGATTGTGATGATAGAAAATGTAATGTCAAATTACATTCACTTTCTTCATAGAGTTTGTGCGATTTAGAGTTTATGAAACTAAGCCTTATCTTTTCTATTGTGATGTACAAAGAAGTAGGCTCCTGAGCACCTAGGTTTAGACCTAGTAATTTATAATTTGGGATGATGAGCCCCCAAAATAAAATATTCACATAGACTGAGGCATCAAGAGATCTTAGTGGGACTAATAACCAATGTCTTTACTCAGGATAAGTGACTATATTCCATTATTTGCACGGTGGAAATTATTATTCAAGCTAATTAAGGAAAAAACATAAAAGATGTTTGGAAATTTTGAGTAAAACAGTGATGACTAGCCTAGTTATTTTTATAGCATTTCATGCTCTACTTACTCAATTAAACTTCTATATTGTCATATGTTGCCATTTGTTGTGTTACGATCACCTACTTTCTTAAAGAAAATGATAAAACATGCTTCTACTTATTAAAAGATGTTTTATCGTTCGTTGGAAAATCATGTCTTGTTCTCATTATTTTTATATTTTTAGGGTCTCAAAAACCTCCCGGAAGTCATTCATGTGATGAGACAACACCTGATCAGAGTCAACCACCTAGAGATGTTTTTTATAGTTTATTAGAGTCATCTATGAAAAGCTCAGACCCATGAAGGGTGTTTCCTTAACACTTTCTTATACAACTCGAATTTTATAAAATCTGATGTAAATGTAATCATCTATTAGACTCTATTTTATAATATCGGTAGATTGTGTTAGCGGTTAGCACCAATTACTTGTGTTTGACAAATTAATGTTAACAGAAAACTTGTTGATATGATTACTCTCTTTAGTGGTTGATTTTGTTTAAAAAAGGAAAAATTCTCTATTGTTTAAATGGAATTCCTATAGTCGTGATTTGGTTTTAAGCCAAAGACTTATTGGATGACCTTGATCTTGTTATTCATGATATCCTGGGCGTGGGTTCACGATTTAAAAACATGGATTTCAATTTTGAGTAGGTGGCATTTAGAAGGAACTATATTAGCCACACATGGCGTCCTCCTAGTAGATGGAGGTTTGTGTGGAATATCTTATAACATAGTAAGAACCCTAAGATTTGTATAGCGGGTGGATTGGCGGTGTTGTCCAAGCAACTATATATTGGTGGCATGACCAATCTGATTAGGGACAACGTAAATCATCAGTGAAGTGATGGGTTTTGTATAGCCATGTTAAGTATCATCCTTGTCATCAATGAGTAATTAGGATACTTTATTGTTAGTTTTGTTCTTTTATAATATCATCTCTATGTCTAATGAAATAGGATGATGAATGCAGCTTGCGTCGATATAGCTTGGGGGAAATATGATTTGAAAGGAGCGTGTTTACACTGGTTCGATTTGCGAGCTTACTCTCAAGTATTTTGTTTTAAAAAAAGAATGAAAAAAAGGGTATACATGTTATACCTGAATGTAAAGGCCAAAATGGTGGAATAGAATTCATATTGAAACATGGCCCCTCCATATATACGAGCAACCATTTGTTTTTCATGTTAGGAGAAAGAGGTATATGTATATATATATATATATATATATATATATATATATTTATATATATAGGCCGTTCATTCATTGTCTGCGCGGGTAGCCTGGATTTTGCTACCCGGCAGCCAAAAAAGTAACTATTCTGGCCAGAAAAGTAACCCTGCTATCAAAAAAGTAACTATATTGATCAAAAAGTAACTATGCGACTAAAAAAGTAACTCTGTACAAAATATACAGCAAATATATATGTATCCGTGTTTTAAAATCTGCTGTTGCAAAAGTAACTATCTATGCACGAAACTTAGCAGTTTGCAAGGTAAAGTAACCCTCTACATGTCAAAAGTAACCAACTTGAGAAAAAGTAACCGAAATGGTGGGCAGGTAGCTACCCGCGCGGGCAATAAAGATGAGCCCATATATATATATATATGTATATATATATATATATGTATATATATATATATATATATATATAGAGAGAGAGAGAGAGAGAGAGAGGATTATGACAGCCATTACTGACTGCCCCCGCATCCTTTGCCCAGCCATAGCCCGGATAACTGGCGGGTGCTAAATACAGCGCTCCACAGGTGGCTCGAACCCGGGTCTCCCCCGGAGGGGAGCACCATGCCTACCACCTGCGCTAGTGCTGGTCGGGTAAACGCACTTCAATTCATCTTTCCCCTAGCTAAGCAACTTAACCAAACCACAAGCTCCATATTCTTTATCAAATTTTTCCAAGCTATCATAATATTAGGCACTATTAGAAGAGACCCACAATTCAACCCGGCATAAATAATGTTGCAGGTGTAAACGCACTTCAATTCATCTTTCCCCTAGCTAAGCTACTTAACCAAACCACAAGCTCCATATTCTTTATCAAATTTTTCCAAGCTATCATAATATTAGGCACTATTAGAAGAGACCCACAATTCAACCCGGCATAAATAATGCTGCAGTATATATATATATATATATATATATATATATATAGAGAGAGAGAGAGAGAGAGAGAGAGAGAGTCAGGCTAGAATACACTCGAGTGTACGGATCGCACGAATACACTCAAGTGTGTTTGCATATCAAGACTATTTTTTACAAAATGTAAACCGTTGATCTTCACCGTCATACTATAACTAGGCTACATACAAATTTTGAGCTCATTTGGATGAGTGTAAGTCACTCATCCAAGGATAAAAAAATCGACGCGCGAAACTAATTTGAAATGCATAATTTTTGCGGTCTTCATAACATGAGTTATACATATCCAAATGTGCTCAAATTTTACGTATGAGTTGCTCACGACATGTTTAAGAAGATCAACGGATTAGATTTTCCAAAAAAAGATTGTATCATGAAAAACTACTTGAGTGTATTCCGCTCCGGATACACTCGAGTGTATTCTCGCCTGACTATAAATAAATAAATATATATATATATATATATATATATATATATATATATATATTGTCGAAGTTAAATTCTGCAGCATTATTTATGCCGGGTTGAATTGTGCGTCTCTTCTAATAGTGCCCAATATTATGATAGCTTGGAAAAATTTGATAAAGAATATGGAGCTTGTGGTTTGGTTAAGTAGCTTAGCTAGGGGAAAGATGAATTGAAGTGCGTTTACACCTGCAACAGGTGGGGAAATATGAATGGAAGGAGGGAGCGCGTTTGCACCTGCCAGCGTCTGCCTACGCCATTCTTTTCTTGTGAATAGAAAAAGAAGAAGAAAACTAGGGTGGACGGGTGCAATTGGATGGGATGAGAGGGAAGGATGGGGAATCGAATGAGATTGTGGGTGTGGGGTTGGGCTGGCGAGGTGTGATGGTGGTGGCGTTCTCATGGGCGCATGTGCTGTTGCCCGGTGGGTGATTTTCATATGTAAATTTTATTCATTTCGGATGAATTAATATTATTGAATCCTAATTTGACATAGTATTAAAATTTTGTAAAATTGAGGTATGGGATAAGTCAATTTGAAATTTAGGATCTTTTTACAAAATCTTGCTTCCGTGTTCTTCATATGACTATTACGTTACGTTTTAGATCTGAACTACATGTTTTACATTGAAACTTCTTCTATCCCATTCTTGGGAAATTTTACATGATTCGAGTATATTAAGGTCAAATGACATTATTTCTTTATTGAACTTTTTAGAATGATATAGTATAGATATACCTTGGGCTTCATGACAGAT